>CM043717.1:10053827-11398835 GCA_023969325.1 Oryzias curvinotus
CTCCCAATACATTCAGTCTACTTTCCCTTTCATCCATCGCAATCACAGCATCCCGATATTCCTCCGCATTTAACAGCCTCTCAAAATACTCCCCCATCTTTTTCTTACTGCATTCCCCTCATTCAACATCCTTCCATCCTCTGTTTTCACTTTCTCCTCCCTCCCCAACACTCCCTTTCGCTCCCTTTTCACCTCCTTCCAAAACATTTTCTTGTTTTCTCGAAAATTATCCATCAACTGTCTGCCCCACCTTTCGTCCGCAGCCACTCTTGCCTCACGCACAGCTCTCTTAGCCTCCCTTTTCTTCTTCTTATAACACTCATATGACTCCCTGTCCTTTCTCTGCAGCCATACTTCATACACACATCTCTTCTCAGCTACAGCCAACCTTACATCCTCACACCACCATTCACTTCCCTTTCTTACACCACCCCCAACACGTCTCACACCACACACTTTTCAATTCAATTCAATTCAATTTTATTTGTATAGCCCAAAATCACAACAACAGTCGTCTCGATGGGCTTTGAAGTAAAACATGAACTCAAAAGGATCACGAATACAAAGAGTCAATACGAAAATACTAAAATAAACTAACAAACTGACTAAGCTATACTGGCATCCCTGCCCTTAGACCCCCCTTCGCGGTAAGGAAAAACTCCTAAAAAAAAACGGATTCCGGAAAAAAAATGAAGAAACCTCAGGGGTGCCCACATGAAGGAGGGATCCTCCCCCAGGACGGACAGGCGATTTACCAGAACTCATAGAGAAGAATTAACTTATCTAACTCTACATCTACATATTTAAAGTCCAGCAGACGAGCTTCATCCAGCCGGGGTTGGGGACAGTCAGGGGCGCGAGTCGAGCCGGAGACAGGAACCACAGCCAGGTGTAGGAGCAGGAGCAGAGAGGAGGTACACAGTCAGGAACAGGAGCACGGATGGGCCAACTGGAATCTGGAAGCACTCCCACTCCCCAGGAGGGGAGAGGGATAGAGGGACAATACATGAATCGTACTGCACCAAACAGAGACATGGATAACTAAATGATAAATGATGATCACAGATAGAGAAGAGAGGAAGTGTAGAGGTAGATGAGAAAAGAAAAGTATTGGAAAAGGACAGAAAAGAGGACAGAGCCCCAGTGCACCATAGTTACCCCAGCTTCAACTTCTAGCAGCCTTTTAAAATAATAGTTATTGTTATTTAGTTTAATTTAAACAATTAACATTAAATAATCTCTGAATACTAACTAGTCTGACAATAAGCCTGTCCAAAGAGGAATGTTTTCAGTCTAACTTTGAATGTAGAAATTGAATCTGCCTCTCTTACATGAGCTGGGAGTTTATTCCATAAGACAGGGGCTTGGTGGCTAAACGCTCTACCTCCAACTGTACTTTGACTAATTCTAGGAATCACAAGCAGTCCTGCATTTTGCGAGCGAAGTGTTCTGATTGGATGGTAAGGGACTATGAGGTCATTAATATAGGATGGGGCCATTCCATGTAAGGCCTTATAGGTTAACAGGAGGATCTTGAACTTAATTCTAGAGTCAACTGGGAGCCAATGGAGCGAAACTAACACAGGAGTGATGTGATCTCTGCTGCTAGTTCCTGCTAACAATCTAGCTGCTGCGTTCTGAACAAGCTGGAGACTTCTTAAGGAACTCTTAGGACACGCTGCTAACAAGGAGTTACAGTAATCCAGCCTCGACGTAACAAATGCATGGATGAGTTTTTCAGCATCACTCTTAGAAAGTATATTTCTGATCTTAGCAATGTTCCGCAGGTGAAAAAATGCAGTTCTACACGCCTGAGAAATTTGAGCCTTAAATGATAAATCCTGGTCAAATAAAACCCCAAGGTTTCTAACTGTGGAATTGGGGGCTATACTTACACCATCCAGGGAGACTATCTGAGCAGACAGAGCATCTCTCAGGTTTTTAGGACCTAGTATAATAACCTCAGTTTTTTCTGGGTTCAAGAGGAGGTAATTAATTGTCATCCAGGTCTTGATGTCACTAATGCAGGCGTTCAGTTTCTCTATATTGTCATTCTGGTCAGGTTTCATGGATAAATACAACTGAGTATTGTCGGCATAACAATGAAAATTAATGCTGTGTTTCCTGATTATGTTCCCTAGGGGTAGCATATAAAGCGTAAACAGGATGGGTCCTAAGACTGAGCCCTGTGGGACTCCGTAGTTAACTCGAGTGCACTGAGAGGATTGTCCATTTACATTAACAAACTGATACCTATCTGACAGATAGGATTTAAACCACTGGAGAGCAGATCCTCTGATCCCTATGTCATGCTCTAATCTATGGAGTAAAATACTGTGGTCGATAGTGTCAAAAGCTGCACTGAGGTCTAACAGGACAAGAATAGAAAGTAGTCCCTTTTCTGAAGCCAATAACAAGTCATTAGAGACTCTAACTAGTGCAGTTTCCGTACTGTGGTGGGGTCTAAACCCCGACTGAAAGTCTTCAAAGTGGCTGTTGTCCTGTAGGTGGCAGTAAAGCTGCTTAACTACAACTCTTTCTAGGATTTTAGAAATAAAGGGCAGGTTTGATATCGGTCTATAGTTGGCCAAGATGTTAGGATCCAAACTGGGCTTTTTCAGAAGAGGTTTAACAACTGCATATTTAAAAGACTGTGGCACGTAACCCGTTTCTAGAGAGGTATTTATCATTGTTAATATGGAGTCATTAATTAGGGGAAAAGTTTCTTTAAAAAGTCTAGTGGGAATTGGGTCTAACAGACACGTTGAGGATTTGGAGGACGTAATAATTGACTTGATCCACAATAGTGAAGCAGTCTAATGTTACAGAGGTTTCTATGGATGCCTCCACTTCTATCGCTTCAGCCTGCTCTGGGCTGATAGAAGGAATAACTTGATTTAACTTATGTCTAATATTTGAGATTTTACTATCGAAAAATGTAAGAAAATCATCAGAGCTGAGAGAAACAGGAACATGTGGTTCTACTGAGCTCTGACTGTGAGTTAATTTAGCAATAGTGCTAAAAAGAAATCTGGGATTGTTTCCATTCTCTGATATTAAGGTTGAATAGTACTGGCATCTAGCTCTACGCAGAGCTTTTTTATAATTTAATAGGCTATGTTTCCAGATATTCAGAGACTGCTCTGAACCGGAGCGGCGCCATTCTCTTTCCAACTTACGGGTTTCTTGTTTAAGAGAACGTGTTTCAGCGTTAAACCACGGTGCTACTCGGTTTTGTCTAACGAACTTAGGTTTCAGGGGGGCAACAACATCAAGTGTACTCCTGAGGGCTTGTAGGGCATCATTAACAAATTGGTCATTTATACTAGGACTGATGCTATGGGAGCTGGACTCAGAGTATTTGCTCAGAATGTCACTAAGTACTGGCTGAACTGTGAGTTTAAACTCAGACACAGAACAGTCAGTTAAGGTTCTCCTAAGTTGTTTCTTATTCACTGGGGCAGTATCATGTTCTAAATTAAACTGGAAGGTAATCATAAAGTGATCAGAAATGATGGGGTTAAGAGGAAGGACACTCAGCTGGCTGATCTCTATACCATGGGTTAAAACGAGGTCCAGGGTGTGCTTGTGACAGTGAGTTGGTTCATTTACATTTTGGGTGAAACCAACATCATCTAATAAAGCTGCAAAAGCCTTTCCTAGACAGTCACTGGGGTCATCAATGTGAATATTAAAATCCCCTATTATTATCGTTTGATCAGAATCTAAGACAATAGTCGATAGGAAGTCGGAAAACTCCGTTAAAAATTCTGAATATGGGCCGAGGGGGTGATAAATAATTAAGAATAAAACAGGTTTTCGAGTCTTCCTGTTTGGGTGATTTATAGACAATATGATACTTTCAAATGAATTATAAGCATTTTTAACTTTAGGGCTGAGAAGTAAGCTAGACTGTGATATTACTGCCAAACCCCCTCCTTTCCCTGAAATCCTGGATTTCTGATAGTTAGCATAAGTGGGGGGGGGTTGCTTCATTCAGTCTAACATAGTCATCCTGTTGGAGCCAAGTTTCTGTTAAGGCCAGTAAACTAAGGTTGTTATCAGTGATTAACTCATTGACTAAGAGTGACTTAGAGGAAATGGATCGAATGTTTAATAAACCGCATTTAATGACGTCATAATTGTGCTTGTGAGAACTGCTGTCAGTCACTTTACGGTTTCTATGACGCGCTCCTTTTATTTGTCTTTCATCACATAAGCTAAAGCTAGGACCTGCTTGACTTTCCCTGCATGGGTTTTGCACCAGCACTAAGGGAGGCTCAGAGGAGCGTTTTACACTGCTGCTCTGTGCCCGGGTCTCGTCTCTGGATTGTCAGGTTAACAGACTAAGGCTAGCAGAAATGTTTCTAGAAAGAAGAGCGGCACCGTCCCGAGTGGGATGGACACCATCTCTCCGCATGAGACCGGGCTTCCCCCAGAACGCGCTCCAATTATCCACAAAACCAACGCCGTTTTCTGGGCACCATCTAGAAAGCCAGCGGTTGAATGATGAAAAGCGGCTGTACATTTCATCACTGACTAAGTTCGGCAGGGGACCAGAGAAACACTTCCTCTGAACATCCAACCACTGCACTCTTGAACTGTAGCCTTTCTTCCTCCACTCCAACAATCATTTGCTCCTTCACCATATTCCACTTTCCACCTAATTCCTTCTGATACTCACACATTTTCTCTCTGTTTTTCAAAACACTCAGTCTCAGAACTTCTCTTGCATCCCCACTCTTTCTCGATCTCACCCATGGCATACCCACACGCAACCTTCCTTCCACCAAATAGTGATCAGACATTCCACTCTCTCCCCTCCTCACACTTACATCCAGCAATCTACTACATGCAACCTTTGAAACCACCACACAGGGGTTGACATAGCCCAGAAATTTGCACTGGCCCATAGGGCCAGTAGTTTTTGAAAGTTACTGTCCCTGCCTGAAAGTTACTGGCCCGACACCGCGCACAGCACGACCCACCGCCAAAGGTGGCACCCAAGCGACCACAGGTGCTTGCAACTTTAGGGGTGTCCGGGGGCATGCCCCCCCCCGAAAATTTTAATATGGTGCAATTTGGTGCATTCTGGTGACATCTAGCACTTATTTATACATTTTTCAATTACTGAAAATAGACCATATAAAACTTAAACCTGCTCTAGTCTGTTTCAGATTTTTTGAAGAGAGCACTGCAGTATAGTAGGCAACACTAGTTAAGAAGTTTTAATGCTGCTTCTAATCACTGCCATTTCACATTTGTTCGTAATCAATAGTTAAGAAGTTTTATTTACTTTTTTGCTCTGACTGCCTTGAGGTTCTGCTTTTTGTTACTGTTGCAAAGTTACATTTACTTTTTAGATCCTTAATTGCTGTTATGTTCAAATTTGCAGAGTTGCTTGTTTAAAGTTGCAAAGTTACATTTACTTTTTAGTTACTTTAGTTAATTAGATTAAATAATTGAAAAACTAAATAAAATGAAATTGCTGAGATCATTCAGCTTTCGACTAGAAATACTTACTGCTTACAGTGTTTTAAAGAAAAACAAAATGAAGTACTTTGACATTATTCTGCATTTGAGTCTGAGATTCAGGTATTTGGAGTTGCCTTTGATTCTTTGACATTCAGCTTAAAGCTTAGTGCATACAGTTTCATCTTCAATGCATTCATTAAATATCTTGCTGTCCATACTACTAATTCCACCCATTACTCCATCTAACATATTCCTATCTATTCCTGCCATGTCTTCCACATTTCTGACATGCTTCAGTCTCTGAACTCTGTTCGCTGTTGCGTGCGCACCACCGTGGTGCATGTGGCGGGTGACCAAAACAATCATGGCGGATGTCAAACTTTCAAAGCAATGAAGACGAGGTAAATCTACACGTTTTTGCAAAATATACTTTATTGAAAAAGGTGAAGAATATATTAACTGTTAGATATTTTAGTGGCCCGAGCGGACAAGTGAAAAATAAAGTCTTGTGGTCCGTACTGCTCAAGCGAGCTGGACCGGGCCAGCGGACAAATGGCTATGTCGAGCCCTGCCACATAATCCATCAGTGCTTTATCAATCACTCTTCCACCACTCTGCCTCACCCATGTATACTTATGGCTCTCTTTTTTTCTGAACCATGTATTCTGAATCACCATCTCTCTTTCAGTGCACATTCCTTTCAGTCTCTCACCATTATCATTCTTTCCAGGAACACCATGCACGCCAACAACACACTCAGTTTTCTCATCACCCACTCTAGCATTCAGATCTCCCATCAGCACTACATTCACATTTGCTCCAAATCCTTGCAAGCACTCATCCAAGTCGTTCCAGAAGGTCACTCTCTCCTCTTCATTCCTCTCACTGCCAGGACCATATGCACTCACAGGCAAATCCCACAGGCACATACAGGCAAATCCCTGTTATGGGGGGAAAGGGAGGAAGTACCCAGGTGCAGAGAGGAGGAGGCAGGAGGATTCAGGAGAACAGGATCTTTAATAACTAAAACTAAACAAACCAAAACCCACTGCTGAGCTGGCTAGAAACACTCAAAAACTCAAGACACTAGAAAGGAACTGAAACAGCGAACATCAAAACTACAAACTATGGACGAGCACAGGAGGGAGGGAAGGACAGGACTTAAATACATGCAGACAAACGAGACACAGGTGGAAACACTCAAGACTAAGTAGAACCAAAGTAAAACTCACAACCAAGGTCTAACACAGGAACCTTTCAAAATAAAACAGGAAGTGAAGTGGACACATGCCAGAACTAAAGGAAACAAAACACAAAGGCAAAGAAACAGAAACCGTAACAATCCCTGTGACAAATGTAACAGATTTATTTGCTATGCATTCTATTTTAGATAAATAAAAACCTTATAATAATGTTTGTAGTTGAAGGAGGATTTTTGGCCTCAGGATGTCCTGATAGATGCTCAAAAGGACATTAAAGGACTGACCCAAGGACAGAAGGAAAATGCTGCCCCTCATTATGTGCCACCCTGGGCCACCCCCCACCTCGTCCATATCAAAATCTGCCACTGCACATGACAAGAATATTTCGTACTTAATGTAAAGTGCAGCCAGAGCATTGTCAGCTGTGTAGTGACCGGGGACTAGTGGGTTATGTTAAGTCTGGGGGAGTGTTGTTGACACAATTGTGCGATGGGGGGGGGGGGGGGGGGTGAATGGACCTCACAACTCTGGGGAAGAAGCTGTTTCTCAGTCTGCTTGTGTAGGTTCTAATGCTCCTGTACCTCTTTTCAGAGGAAAGAGGTACAAACAGTTGGTGTCCCGGGTAGGCGGGGTCTGCAGCTATACGACCAGCCCTCCTTCGGACCCGGCTGTCGTACACTGAGTTGAATTGTGGGAAAGGTCCTCCCACAATCTCCTGTGCAGTTTTCACCACCCGGGCCAAGTCCTTCCTGTCTTGAGCGGTGCAGCTCCCGTACCACACCGTAGCACTCAGACAGAGGATGCATTCAATGGTTGCTCTGTAGAAGTTCACCAGAAGTTGTTTTGAGAGTCCAGTCTTTTTAAGCTTGCTGAGGAAGAAGAGTCTCTGTTGAGCCTTCTTCACCAGATGGGCAGTGACCAGGTGAGGTCAGATGTGATGTGGATCCTCAGGAACTTGATGTGGTCCACCCGCTCCACCTCCTCACCACGAATGAGAAGGTGGTGGTGGGGGAGGTGTACCACCTTCCTGGACCTTCTGAAATCCATAATGACCTCTTTGGTCTTGGAGGTGTTTGATACGAGGTTGTTGTCGGCACACCATCCTGTTACATGCTGGACCTCCTCTCTGTCGTGGGTCTCATCGTTGTTGGATATGAGACCCATTACGGTGGTGTCATTGGCAAACGTCACAACCATGTTTGTGGGATGAATAGCAGAGCAGTTATGGGTGAACAGAGTGAAGAGAGCCGGGCTGAGGACACATCCCTGTGGTGTTCCTGTGCTCAGGATCAGTGTGGATGATGTTGAGTACCCGATTCTCACCACTTGGGGACTGTTGGTGAGAAAGTCCCTGATCCAGAGGCACAGGAAGGCAGGCAGTCCCAGGTTGTGAAGCTTCAGTGTCAGCTTGTCTGGGATCACAGTGTTGAAGGCTGAACTGAAGTCTATAAACAGCATCCTGACATAGGTGTCAGTATGCTCCAGGTGGGACAGGGCAGCATGCAGGGCTAACGAGATTGCATCCTCTGTCGAACGGTTCTCTCTGTAAGCAAACTGATGACTGTCTAGAGTTGCAGGGATGATGTCCTTGATGTGGCTCAGAACAATCCTCTCAAAGCACTTCATGATCACTGTGTCAGAGCGACAGGCCGGTAATCATTCAGGCAAGAGACCGATGATTTTTTTGGCACCGATGAAGGAGGACTTCAGGCACACAGGAACTGAGGTGAGCTGCAGGGACCGATTGAAGATGTCCAGAAAACTCCAGCCAGCTGGTGTGCAAATAGCTTCAGAAGCCGACCTGACACCTTATCTGGTGTCAATCCTCCTCAGAGTGGAGCTCACTTGATGAAGCTGCAGGACGAGAGGCTGGACCTGTTCCTCCGGCTGTAAAAGATGACCTGTGTCTCCGCTGCTGGGCGTGTCAAAGCGTGCAAAGAATGTGTTTAAGGTGTCAGGCAAGATGGGGTCACGGGTGATCTGCTGTGTGTTGCTCCTGTGGTCTGTGATGGTTCACATCTCCCGTGGGTTGTTGTTAGCAAAGTGGTCCTCTACCCGTTGTCTGTATCTGCGTTTGGCCTGGTTGATGCCCTTCCTTAGCTCTGTCCAGGCCCTGCTGTAGGCCAGTGTGTTGTTGTCTCTGGTGGAAAAGTGTATAAACTTCTGAAATTTGGGGAGCACTTCCACATGAAGTCTCCTGCCACAATCACAGCTGCTTCTGAGTTGGAGTTCATCTGCCTGCTGATGAGGGAGTAGAGCTCCTCCAGCGCTAGCTTAGTGTTAGCTTGAGGTGGGATATAAACAGCTATGATCAGGATGTAGCAGAACTATCTTGCCATTCGAAATGGCCTGCATTTCACCGCCAGGTATTCCAGATCGGGCGTGCAGTGCGTTCCGATGTGTGTGGCTGCACCCCAGGAGTTGTGGATGTAGAGCGCCAGTCCGCCGCCTCTGCCTTTACCGGAGTCTGCAGTCCGATCGGCATGGACCAAAGAGTGGCCTGCTGGCTGTGTTATTGTCAAGCCAGGTTTCAGTTATGATGGCCATGCAGCTGTCCATCCTCCACGAGACAATCCGTAAACGAAACTGGTCTAGGTTGTTGGCGAGTGATCTTACGTTAGCGAGGAAGAGACTAGGGAGAGCTGGTCAATGCGGGTTAGCATGCAGCCTAGCGCGTGCTCCGCTTCTCTTCCCTCGCTTTTGTTTAGGGTGTCTCCTCCGTCTTCTTGGCCGCAGGGGGGGGTATGGTGAGGGCCGTGATAGTCCGTTGGATCTCTGGTGGTATAGTTGTGGTAAATTGACAGTTCCTACTGATTTGATGTAAATTCCAAGACCTTTTTTGTTGTTTTTATTATTTTTTTTCTCCAATAAACTTTATTGCACATTTTTCAATTTACAGAAATTCACATTCAGTTGCACAATAAAGAAACAATTGTTAATATCGAACATACATATAAAACCAAAAAACAATAATAGTAATAAGCCCTGTGTTTGAGTCATTTTTTTTATTTATTTTTTTTTTAATAAATGCTCATATACAAACGTATTGCAGCTTCATTTTGAAAATGAAAAAGCATTTCTGGTTTTGACTTTGCTTTTTAATTATGCTACAGAAATGCTTCCATACAAACCAAGTTAGGGTGAACAAATGTTATAATGCGCATATAGAAAAAACAACACAAACCACCTCAAATAGGCAAAGGCATGGCAAAAAACAGTTAAAAATAACAATACTTTTGATATATTTTGATAAATTACTGTAGTTTCCTGTTTTTGAACGGATTTAAGTCACTTATAATAATCAGAAAAATAATTCAAAAAAATACTAAAAAAAAGGGCAGGTATTTTTCCATTTACATAAATGAATGAAATGTTTGCATAAAATAATAACAACATTGATGATTAATTTGATTTTGATTTGAAATGGTTTATTTCAAGCAATTAACTAGAAATAATACACAAAAGCAATACAATCATCAGTTATACATTCATACAGTAACTAATCAAACTTAGGATAATTAGACATATTAATAAATATTGCTTGGAAGGAAATGGAAGGAAGCGAACTTATATAATCCCCCCCTGTTATACTGTAACCATTTTATTACATGATTTATCAATATCCGGTTCCAAGTTTTTATCAGACAGACTTAAGTATCATAAAGTATCAATAAAGCACATGACAAAGATGAATTACTTAATTATTATGTAAAAATAACTATTTCAGAAATCAACATGGCAAATGCAGATCAGTTATCTAAAATATATGCAGATTATGTTACTTATAAAAGTCATTCATATGATTAGAACATAATACTGTATCAGTAAAATAGAGACAACACTGTTTCAGAGATTTTCATAGCAAAATTTCAGCAATTATCAAAAGTTAAAAACATGTGCAAAATTATGTTACATTAGGAAAGATTTTTGAATCAATTTATCAATTTTTGGAGCAAGTGAAGTAAAATCATTAAACATCAATCAATTGAACCAATTTCAATAAGTGATTAATCGTTTGTTTTACTTTTTTTTACTTTTTTTTTTTTAATAATAAAGTAATGCTGTAAGGGAAATATAAAAAGGGTCCATAATCTGTCGATTGTCCAAGGTTGATATTTCTTCTTCTGCTGAATAGCAGCTGATCTTCTGGGTTTAAACAGTTTCTAGTCTCTTGGATGTTATGTCTGCAGACATTATATTCAGGTCCATATCCTTCTTCAGCTGATATCAGCTGCAGTGAAAGTTGAGGTCAACTTGTCTGCAGATCAAATCTGCAGACAACTAATCAGGTTACGTCAGATGACATCAGAAATTCCAGGGTCCAGATTTTCTATATAGAAAAGAACATCAGGTAAGGAAAATAAGGGAATATTCAAAACTTTGAGTGACAAACAATTGTGAATATCAGTCCTAAATATTTTTATCTTGTTGCAACTGTAAAAGAGATGTTCTAACGCAGTGTTTTTCAACCAGTGTGCCGCGGCACACTAGTGTGCCGTGGGAGATGGTCAAGTGTGCCGTGGGAAATTGCCCTCATTAACCGATCTAAAAACATTTCCTATCTCCCGGATTTCAGCTCTTTGTTCATCCAAACAGGCCCTGATAAAACACTAAGAAATTAGGAATATGAAAGATCATAAAATACTTTTTTCTTTGAGTTTATTTGATTCTATTAAAGACATTTTAATAAGAATGACGGTACCGATTTAGCTGCAGCTTAATCTCCGTTTTAAAAAAAGTCACGCCCCTTTAATTGTCTCCACCAATCATTTTTGAAGGCTTGATCACATGTCATCAATCTGACCAATCAGAAGTGGTTAAAGTCTTTACTTCCTTGTTCTGAATTCTGCTCATAAAGTCTCTCAGTTCCAACAAAAATACCAGCTAAAGCTCGTCTTTAGCGGTGTAGCTTTCCACAGAATCTGGTGTCAGACCGTGGAACAAGAGAACAAAACCATGAAGCTCAGAGACGAGAGTCTGTCTGCATTCGGCGGATTATTTAACTACATCTCCCATGATGCATTGGGTTAAAAAGTAACAGCGTGGATCTCGGCGCACAACTAGTCTCTCCTCTTAACGTCTTGAAACCACAACGAACAAAAATCAAACAGCTTTTAAATCTTTTAACTTAACTTTTTTTTTTTTACATCTTTTAGAGAAAAAAACAGCTGCAGCTTCCAGCTTTTTCTGCCACAATTATATTTAAAAGAAAAAATGAATGTGAGATTGTGGAGGAACTGTAGATCAAAACAGACTGAGTTTCTCCCGTTTTTATTTTTTTATTTTTGAATGCTGGTGTGCCGCGGGATTTTTGTCAAGGTTTAAGTGTGCCGCGGCTCAAAAAAGGTTGAAAAACACTGTTCTAACGTTTCAGTTTCAGATGAACAGAATCTGCATGGTTCCGATTGAAATTTGAATCTTTTATGTAAAAAATCTCCAACAGGGTAAATTTTAGATATCCTTTCATTTTAGATAGAAGTGGGTATTTTGTGTATAATGAAAAAGATTTGTCTATTAGGATGGTTTCTAGGTTGCGTCTATTGCTTATACTAAAGTTGCAGAAAAATCATTTGTTTAAAGGTTAGAGTTACTAATTTATTGATGCATTTATTATCTTTTAGGGGAATATCATTAATGTTCAGCTCTGGAAATTTGTGGTTATGAATAAGATTAAGTAAAGGTATGGGAATTGGTTTACAGACTCTGTTTTAACAGTTACTAGAATCCTCAATTTTGTATTTAGTTACAAACTCATTGTATGATAACAGCATTCCATCAGTACACATCAAATCATAGATAAAACACACACCATTATCATACCATTCAGACATAAACAAGGATTTCTTGTTTACAGTTATAAATCGGTTGTTCCATAAAACAGTGTTGTGAGGGGAGAAGTTATGAGTGAAAAGCATCTTCTAAAATTCTAAGGCTTGCTTGTAAAAGTGCGATAGTTTCATTAGTATTTTTGATAGATTATAATCACATTTCAACAAAAACTCCAGTCCCCCGACCTTTTCGAAGAGTTTGTTTGGGATATGATACCACATAGAATGAGGTTAGGAAATACGGTCTTTGAACCATTTCATTGTAAACGCTACAATTTGTGATTCAACGTCTAAAGCTTTTAAGCCGCCATTTTTATAATATCTGACCAATTGTGATTTTTGCATATAGTGGGTCTTATTTTTCCAAATAGATTTAAAGAGAGTAGAATTAGACAAGTTGATGTTTTTTGGGGATGTATATAATGAGTGGCAGGGATACACAAGTCTTGAAAAACCTTCCGCTTTGGATAACAGAATGCGGCCAAATATTGATAAGCCACGTCCCAACCATTGATTTAATATTTCCTTTATTGTTTTTAGTCTGGGAGTAATATTTACACTTTCTCTATCATTACTGTTTTTTGTTATTATTAGACCGAGATATTTCACTTCACTTTTTACAGGTATGTTTTCAATATTATTTTGATTGCAGGTATGTATAGGTAAGACATTACATTTTTTTTAGATTTAGAGTAAGGCCAGATGCTCATGAAAACGAAAGTATTTTATTGATAACAACAGGTAGCATATTTTTAATTTTTACAAATAAAGCTGTGTCATCAGCAAATTGACTAATTTTAAATTCCCTGTCTAGAATGTTAATACCCTCATAGTCTCATTATGTTACTCTGTTACTGACAAAAGTGAATAAATAACAGTAATTTTTTGCAAAGTATTTGTTACACATTGTTACTAATGTTACTTTGTAACTCTGTAATGAATTACTGAATCAATAACCTGCAGCACCCCAATCACAGAAGTAAACTCAGTTTTAAAGTGTGCTGGTTTGTCATGTTTGTTAATTGGTTTCATTTTTCACTATGAAACGATCAAAAAACAGATCTGTCGTCCATCTCTGTCAGATTCTCTCAGCTGCATTTGTGGTCATTTCTTTCACCATTTGGTTGCTTTGTGAAACATCAGAGGTGATTTTTTTCTACACAGGTTTTATCAATCAATCAATGATTTGTTTAGCACCCATAAAAGCAGAGCCAACCAAAGTGCTTAACATACACAATATGATACAATTGAGAAACAATAACCAAAAAACAATAAAGCAATAAAACAATAAAAACAATAAAATAATAAAATTAACAAGCTGACCCATTTGATCTGCTCGCTGGAGTTAAAAACCTGAGTAAAAGGATGAGTTTTTAAAAGTGTCTTAAAGTCACAAACGGTTCTGGCAGACCTCACAGAACAGGAGAGAGCATTCAGAGTTTAGGAGCTGCAACTGAAAAGCTTCTGTCTCCCCGAATCACCAGCTGAGTCCTGGGAACCATTAAAAGTATGTGATCATCAGATCTGAGGACTCTGCTCTGACGATAAAGATGTATAAGCTCAGAAAGATACTGAGGTGCCAGACCATTCAACATTTAAAACTAGGAGTAAAATCTTCTAAAGGATTGACAGCAGACTGAGCTGGAGGAGCCACAGTTCTGCTGTGTAAGAAGGCCTGCAGCAGACTCTATTTCCTAAGGAAGCTGAGGTCCTTCAATGTGTGCAGCAAGATGCTGGAGATCTTCTACCAGTCTGTGGTGGCCAGCTCCTTGTTCTCCTCTGTGGTCTGCTGGGGGGGCAGCATTGCAGTCAGTGACACCAACAGACTGAAGAAGCTGATCAGGAAGGCGGGTTCTGTCATTGGCTGCAAACAGGAAACATTTGAAGCAGTGATGGAGAGGAGGTCATTGAACAAGATCTTATCCATCATGGACAACCCAGAGCATCCTCTCCACCCTGTTCTGGACAAACAGCAGAGCTCCTTCTCTGGGAGGCTCAGACAGCTCCGCTCCAAAACTGCCCGGTACCAGAAATCCTTCATACAAACCCTGTACAATAACTCACAATCAACAGATAACCTTTGCATATTTTTTTTTGTGTGGAAATTATTTCAGACCCCTCTAAGAACCAGCACCATGATGGACTGGTGGAGGTTTGTGCATGCCCTTTGCCCAACTGTCGCAGCAACCAGCAACCCTGTGAGCCTGGAAACTGTCAGTCGGGTGGATGTTTGGATAGAAGAAAATCTATTTGGAAAATAACTTTGCTCATGTGGGATTTTCTATGTAGACTAACAGCTTTAAAAGTCAACATTTGTCTAGTTTTGTCTAAAACATTGACCTCATTTCTTTTGTTTATTTAAAGGCTGTTTTGGGTGAATCTTTCTCCTAGCCTCTGAAGTGATGCATCATTATCCACAGAAAGAGGGTCAAACTCTGCTCCTGAAGTGATGAAGGTGGGAGGAGGAGGATGGGAGGCCGTGCTGCAGAGAGAGGGAGGTGAAATAGAGAGAAGGCATCTGTAATCCTCTAAACATGAAGTGCGGGTCAGAGCGCGGCAGCCTCAGTGTGAAGCATGGCTTCAGCCTCCTCCCTCTCAGCGCACAGAGCATCTGTGGTTGTGGGTGGCGGCACGCGGCAGGATGACTGCTCCTCTGACCCTCCTCCTCTGGGCTCACGCCGTCAGTCTAACACTGGGTGAGTATGACGGCGGCTGAAGCAGAGTTTAAGCATGTGAGCCGACTGTTGGCGTCAGCACCACTCAGACCGGCTCAGCTGCCAGGGATTTGGCTAAAGAGCTGTGATGGTTTCCATGTTTCCTCTGGGATGTTCAGATGTGGTCATTTATGCTCAAGATCAGAGTTTGAGTTCTTCAGACTGTTTTCCTCCAAACTGAAAGGAGGTGGATTTGTTTAAAACTTTACTTTCTGAGAGGCTTTGGGGCAAAATTTCATTCCTGGAATTATGTGAAAGGTAAAAAAACAAGCAGAGAATCTCTTGGATGACCGTTAAGGGGAATAACATTCTGAGTTCAGCCTGTATTCTGCTGGGGCTGTGGGTGATGCTCCTTCAGTCTCCTCTGCTGCTCTGCAGAAACTTGAGCCTTCTCTGTTTCATAATGAGAATGTCGTGTTTGGAGCCTGATGAAGACATGGCTGTGAGGAGAGAAGAGTTAAAACTGTTTACTTTTTTGAAAAAGCTGCTATATTTTCTAAATTACATTTAAAAACCTGAAACTTTAGGGGGAGGCTCACAGACATGGAGGTGAGTTCAACAGGAATCAGAAGACTGACAGAATTTCAAAATGAAGTAGAAGATCCTGTTTATGAGGACAGATAGCTTTTTTTATTTTCTTGTTAATTGTTTTTCATTTTTTTGTGGGGTTGGTTTTATTTTCAGGTCTTGTTTAGCAGTTTAACTTTCAGTTGGTGTTGCTCCTCCTGAAACCTCAGGTTTTGGCTCCTCACACTTCAGTTGTTCCCATCTCTGTCACTTTCAGTTTTAGTTCAAGTGTCTGCTGACAGATTTCCTTCTGGGTTAACAGAGTTTTTAAAGTCATCAATGTTGTAATATTTCCAGTCCATATTAACGGTGGAAAAGAAATCATCAGGGTCGACAACCTTGGACTGTTCATGGGAGCCACAGAGTTTGGCATACATTTTACAGTCTTTCACCCAGGTTCCTTGACTTTTTCCTACCTTATTCAAATACCGTACCCTTCTGGCGATGTCGGCATTCCTTTTTTGTGAGGTTGTCATTCATGAAAACGTTGGTTCCTTTCAGATTTTTTTTCCTTGCTTAAATAAAACTGCTTTCTGTTTCCGATTGACAAACTTTAAGAGGATCGCTGGTTTGTGGGTGTCTCTTCTCCTGTGAAGCGGGTCTGCAGATCTCTACATTGTTAGTGTCCAGAGAAATTCCTTTGGACTTTCGGAACTCCTCCCCCTGTTTCTCCACTGAGCTCGTCTCCTGCTCGTCAGATTCCTCGTCAGATTCCCGGCGGTCACTACATGCGCGTATGAACGGAGTTTGATTTTTATTCCGGTCATGATCACGTCGTTAGATCTGGAGATCTGCTCTTGCTCATCCATTCATTTTTCGATTATGTCCATCCTGTTGAAATGCTGCTCCTGCAGAGCCCGGACCTGCTTCCCCTCTTCGATATCCAGAATTCCTCTGTGAACAATCTTCATAGCTTTGATCTCCTCCAGCACAAAATCACGCATCTTCCTCAAGTCCTCATATTCCTCCGACACAGGTTTTTTTTTCCGGTGGCATGTTTAGGAATTACTTTTCTCAATATTTAGGATTTTCTGCAGTAAATAGAGTTGAAGTGCAGCTGCTCTATGCCTGCGTGGCGTCTTCTCTGAGAACGGGAAGAAGAAGAAAAAAAGTTTACATTTTAAGTCGATGTACAGACGGGATCTGAGGTCCTGCTGCACCATCCAAGCGTCAGGTGCTGTTTCAGTCCAACAGCACTGCAATTTGAGTATTGCAGCGCGTCAAGAGTAAAAAATCTGACCTTTGGCGAGGGACTCAGCTGTAGGCACCTGACGTTTTCAGTGTCTCCGTCAGCGGGTAGAATACAAATCCAATATGGGTGATCAATGCGAGGGTTCTCATCCCAAACTCCATCCATTGTCTTAACCCGCCGGGCTGCAGGGCAGAAGGCTGTCCTAGCTGCTGTAGGGAAAAGGCTGGTTACACCCTGGACAGGTTATCAGCCTGTTGCAGAGCCCATGGAGCCGGAGCCATCTCCGTCTGCAGGCCAGCCAGCCAACTGTTAACAGAGGGGGGGTAAGGAGTGGGTGGGGTTTTTATTGTAATACTTGTGAAAAGTAAAGTAAACAGTTGTGTAAAGTGCTTTTTGTTGCACGATGCATGAGAAGCACTTTTTAGAAATAATATTTGATTTGATAAAGTTCCCACGGAGATTAACCGAGGGAGACTGAATGATGACACTGCATGAGGGGCTGACGGCATTAGAGCAAAGACTGAAAACCCAGAGCCAGAATTTATAGGACGGGGGGGCAGGTGGCAAGAATCAGGGCTAATGAGTAGCAGCACCGGCTGCAGCTCAGACAGAGGCAGCAGACAGTAACAACACTATGCGTCCTGTGGTTGTTGTCATGGTTACAGAAGGTTAGAATGATTAATGTGAATCTAAAGTGGATTAAACATAGTGTTAAAATGTAGCTACAATGGACTGAGGGTGGAGTTCGTGGTTTCTTCCATTAGCTTTAAAGCATTTAAAAGCTTCTGTTTTATGTCAGGATTTTGATGGGAAAAACATCAACAGTTCTAACCAGTAAATAGTAAAAGGTTGTTCTATGGTCAGATGTGACACAGCTATCACACACTGACCCAGATCCAAAATAATGAATCTGCACCACAGTGTTTGTGATCATAATCGATCGTTCCCATGTGAGATGCTCAGGAAGACTGTGTGTGTCTGCACAGGCCCAGCTGTTTGGTCACAGAAATGCTAGTTAGTGTGTTGGAATGAGCCACAAAAGCCATCACTTTTGCATCATTGACATGAATAAAGTTAAGCCACATACAATCTTTGGTAGCATATCTCTCTGCCACCACTTTTCCTTTTTAATCCGCGTTTTCCTAAAGAGCTCCCTCATTCCTTCTCTTTTCCTTCTGTTCTGTCTGAGGCTTGAATTCAGGATCAGCACCAAACTCTAAAGAGTTTCCTATAAAGACACAGCTGCAGTGTGCAAAGCCTAAATCTGTCCTGCTCAGCTGCAGAACACACAGTGACAGAAAGAGTGGAGCTGAAATGGAGTTCAGACAAAGTGAACTTTGCTCTCAGGAACTACGATTAAGATTAAGAAAAGAAACAAGGGGGATTAAAACATGTCAGCCTGGTCCGGCACACATATCGTTCCCATCTTTGTGTAAATGTGCATACAGCAGTGCAGTGACAGGAACCCAAAAAGGGTTGGAGCAGGAACGGCCAGAGACACATGAGGAGTTCTGGGATAGTCATGTTTTCAATGGTTTTAAGATCTTTGGTTACCCAGGGTATGTTGTTCATTGTTCATGGATTGACTTGTATTTTTCTTCTCCATGTAAATGTGGATAGGATTTGAAATAAAAAAACTTTGATTGATTGATTGATTGATTGTTGGATTAGATGGTGACTTTTTGGTGGGGATAATGCTGTCCACACAGAAGCACACTGTCTCCACCTGTTTGTTGATGTTGGAAGAGGAGGAAATGAGGATGTTCCAATCAGTGGTTTTAAAGCATGTACCGATGCTCTTTGTTGTTCACTGATTAATGTCCTTTGTCATTTCTGTGTCCTCCTAACCACTAGTGAGTAAGAGCAAGTATGAAGTTGTGGTCTGATGAGCCGATAGGCGGAAGAGGGAAAGATTTATAAGCATTAGGAATTTCCCCCCATGTGGGTGTTACAGTTAATATACTGATGAAGACCTTTGTCAACTGAACAATTCTTCTTATTTATTTATTTTTTTACTGTTTACTACACTGGGTAACGAGAGGGGCAGAGCTGTCCACTGATCACTACCTGGTGGTGTTTTGGATTTGCTGGTGAGGAAATAGACCGGAAGGACTTGGCAGACATGAATATATGGTAAGGGTCTACAGGGAATATCTGGCTGACCCCTTCGTCAGGGAGGTCTTTGACTCCCACATCTAGGAGACCTTCATACAGGTACAGAGGAAGGCTGAAGACACTGAGTCCAAGTGGACCATGTTCTGTACCTCTCTTGTCCCTGCTGCTAGTCAGAGCTGTGTTTGCAATGTCTCTGGTGCTTGTCACGGTGGTAATCACCAAACCCAGTGGTGAAGACCGGAGGTAAGGAGTCCAGAGGCAGCTGACAGGTACCGGCAGTATGAGAGCTGCACCCTGGGCTGTTGTGGAGGCAAAACTTGGTCCTGGGAGGAGTTCATGGAGGCCATGGAGAAGGACTATTGGTCGAAGGACGTACTTTGCAGCGCAAGGAATTGTGGGATTCCATTCCCTATGCCTGTCTGGGCAGATTGGGGTTTAAGTGTGGGTTTTTGTCCATGTGTTTTGTTGTCTAGCTGTTTTACTGTGTTTCAACTAGTAATTTAACCTGTTGTGTTTATTACTTTCTGCACCATGAGTTAAAGGGAGGGTGAGGATGATCACCAACCCCCTTATGCTGAAAGACATTGTATTTTCTAATTTAGTGAGACAAATGTGTTAAGTTAGATCAACATATTAAATTGTAGACAATTTAGATGATATATGGACATAAAAAAATAAAATTGAATAATAACCTAATTCAATTACATGTTAGAAATTGAAGCGATGAATTTAAGTTGGATCCATTTTTTTCTTCTTAGAGTGTGAGTCATCGTGTGATGACTAACTTTAACACAGATTGTCGAAATGTATGTGGCATCACGACCTGAAACACTGGCTCACCCATGAAATTATGCCCATGTGGCACCCGCTTCCTCAGCAGAACAGAGCCATCCACAAAACATCCATGGGAGTGGCTGGCCTCCTGCTCAGGAAAGGCCAGATCAAACAAAGGCTTTAAAGAAAAATCTGTTCTTCTTGAGAAACAACCAAAGGCGAATCAGATGAACTAGCAGCAGAACTGCGCGCCATAGCACGAGTCATGACACAAACCATGAACACGTCAGGAAACGGTCGTGCACTCTCATCAGGATGCTGTAAAATCACAGGGACAGATGAAACCACAGGGACCAGTGGATGAGTGTTAAAAAACCGTTAAAAAACACCAACTGCAATGGTATATTATAGAACTGAACCTGAACTACCTGCAAAATCCTCCCCAAAAAAGCAATGGCTCCCCCCATAGCACTCTGTTCAAAGAAAGGCAACACAGACGCCTGAATAAATGAATCAAAGGCTGCCATGTCTTGCAGGAACTTTGGTGCCACTGCCCACAAGAGAAACAATTCCATTCAAAATAAAAGGCAAATACAAGCGCAACTCATCAGCAATCCCCCCCAGACACCTCAATTAATCGCTCAGGTCCCCTACCAGGAGACTTTGACATGGCTGCACATGCCCCCCTGTGGCTAAATGGCACCTGAAGGCTGCTTATTCTTATTCTTCAGCGCAAAACACTCAGACTTCCATTATGGCAAAAATTACAAATGCAATCCCACCTCTGATGACCAGAACTAGCCAACTGAGCACTCACATCACCTGTGTCTGCATCAGTGAGATCCGGGCGGGGTTGCCCCATGTCAAAGTAGCTCTTAGGCATGAGCACAAACTCTCCAGTGAGAGAAGCTACTTCACTGACAGACATCACTTTCAGTGTGTTAATATGTGTGGCGATGGCTTCTAGAATCATTTTCTTAAATTGGTCCAGAACCACAAGTTCACACAATTATCCAGCGAGTCCACCTTATGAGCAGAGCACTAGCATGAAAAATGAGCAGACAGCTTGAGCAAACTCCATGTAAGTCTGTTTGTCAACCTTCTGCCACCATTGAAACTGCTGGCGATACATTTCCGGGACCAGCACGTGCTTTGAAAAACCATGCCTTCACAGCCTCATATTTCTGACAATCCTCAACAGACAGTGAGTTATAAGCCTCCTGTGCCCCAACGAAGACACTCTGAATCATCAAAACACAAACAGCCATCATTTCTACTCCAGATCATGGAAAGAATCCCAGCTTTGCCTCATGCATTTATTGAAGCCGCTCCTCTGTTGATGGGGAAATCCCCCCCACGGCTTCTTGACCTTCTTGTTTGATAGAGTGTCTGAGGTTTTTCTCCCTCAGTCAGTGACCTAAGAAACAGAAGACGAGTTGGTTTCATTAGATTCTGCTGTTAAGTCATGGCCAGTTGAAGAACTCTGAGTCTTTGGCTAAATTGGACATCTTGCTGGGTCATTTGTCCGAACCACAGTGATTGAGGGAGTTTTTCTGGGTTGTTTAATGATGTTCCCACACAAACCCAGATGATAGAGCAGAGACAGAGTTTTATCGTGTTCATCCAGAACAGCACACATATTTGAATGATTAAATCAAATACATGTTTGATAACATGATTGCACAACCTTCAACATCTGAGTGGGCTTCACCATGCATTATGGATCCCAAGTCCAATCAGACACCTTGGCTCTGCACTGAGCAAGCCAGACGCCTTTCCTCTTCCCTGCAGGGAGGATTGTATTGATCAGGTTGGGCAAGCAAAGTTTGTAAGCAAATTTGATCTGTTTAAAGGTTATTGGCAGGTCCCACTTACTCCATGTGCCAAAGAAATGTTTGCATGTTTTATACCGCCCAGGCCTTACTACACTGGGTAACAAGAGGGCCTATAATGTAATGACTTTTGGTCTTTGTAGTGCCCCTGCTACCAAAGGCTGATGAACAAGGAATCGTGAGGATAGTTAAATCTATTTGGATGATTTAGTGGTTTACTGAGGTACCTGAGAGTCTCACCTGGAACGCATTAGGTCCCTGTTTTGTCGCTTGACCATGGCGCGCCTCACAGTCAAGTTGGGTAAGCGTACGTTTGTTAGGGTCACTGTGACCGAATGGTTGGGCAGTGTGCTGTACGTCCTGTGCAGAGCAAAGTCCAGGCAGTTGAGGCTTATCATTTTGCGTCAAAAGCAACAAATCTCACAATACAGAATGTGGAAAAAATGGACATCCCAGAAGCAGCTGTCCAGCTATCCTGTTCCTACAACTACGAAGTATTTGATGCGGTTCCCAGGGCTGGGGACTTTTGTTAACCCCATCTCCCTCTTGTTTGTCATGGCTTTTATTTGAGCCGGTCATGACACCGGCTACTTCCTACAGCTCCTCTGGGGGGACCCGAAGCCTTCCCAGGCTACCCGAGAGAGGTAGTGTCTCTCGCGTGTCCTGGTGATTCTCCGGGCCTCTGCCAAGTGGGACTTGCCCTGAACAGCTTCCCAGGGAGACATCCATGAGGTATCTGGATCAGATGCCAGAGCCACCATTAGCTCCTCTGGATGTAGAGGAGCAATGGATCTACTCAGAGCTCTCTCCGGATGACTGAGCTCCTCCCCCTATATCTCAAAGGGAGCCCCCAGCCAACCCACAGAGGAAGCTCATTCCAGCCGCTCGTATTCGGGACCCCGTGCTTTCGGTCATGATCCAGAGCTCATGACTATAGGAGAGTATTTGAACTAAGATCGACTGGGAAATTGGGAACTTTGCTTTCTGGCTCAGCTCTCTCTTCATCAATGGTCCATTTTCTCTCCAGGTTGATGCAAGTCAGATCAGAGCTGTTCTCTTTCAGGCTGATGGGCTGGATGAGGAAAAGCCAGTTTGTTTCTTTGTCCAGGAAATGTAGCACTAATTCTTGAACCATAGCCCAAGACAAGAAAAGAGGTGAAAACTAAGGCCCTAACAGTGGGGAGAGGGAAGTCTGGGCATCTTTTCTTAGACTGCTGCCAAAGCGACCCAGTCTTGGATGAGTGAAAGAAGATGGATGGATGGATGGAGCTCTGTTCCTTTAAATGTCTGTCTTGGTGTCAAAACACAAAATGAAAAATGTAATTCATAATTTGTCCTTTGTGATCATTTTTACAGTTTTTGGTGCTTCTGTGTGTTTGAAAAGGACACTACACACCCGTCACTATTAAATCCAAGTCAAGTTGCCACTTATCAGCGTAAAAAAGTTCAACTGGGTAAACTTTCAGTGCATGATCATTGAACACCAGATTTGTGCGTAGAGCCTGTGTGGAGCAACCCAGGATCATGAACGTTCCAGAGGGCGAAGTAAATACTGGTCTACATGCGTTTAAATAGACTTTGATTGGAAGTGGCCGCTTGAATGCGTGTCCACGCAGCCAGACTGATGACGGTCCATGGATGATGAAATTTTATTGTGGATGTTCAAAAACATGACATCTTATATGACACAAAACATGTATTTTACAAAGACTCAGTTAGGAAGGAGAGGGCATGGGGTTTGATCGTTTCAGTGTTGAAGGAGCGAAGACAGCGAGACAAACGACTTGAAAAAGGGGGAACGGAACAAACCGCTCCTCCTGGATCCTGGTGGGTTGGGGGACGGACCAGAGGCAGATTCCCAATTCAGCTGAGATGCATCGCACGCAGAGCAGTGCAAATTCGGGGTAAGACTTCTGTTGAGCCTGTTGATGCTCCTTCAGAAGACCTCCTGGCAGTGCAGTGAGCCTTCAGCGAGCAGATCCTGCAGTTGCTGTGATGGTGGCAGAAACAATCATCTGAATGGAGCTCAGACATTTCAGAGCAGGAGAACGGCCGGACAACATTACCTAATGCTGTTTGGAGATTTCTCCCTCAGGGATAAGCGAGCCCATTGTCTGGCTGTGACCCACATTGCTTAGGGTAATCTGTACTTTGAAATGATTAAAAGCTGGTGGCTGTTCCAACCATCAAGAGCGCGCACGTTAATCCTGCAGCAGAAATCGCAGATTTTCTGTCCATGATCTTGGGAGCTTCTGACTAGATTCTGGATTATGAATAAATGTGTTCTCCTGGAAACCACACAGCAGCCTGAAGCCCCCCCCACCCCGCCATGCAAGCATCAGGGCAATGAGGACGTCCTCTGGGTAAGACGGGGGCAGCTGCTTTAATTACAGTTAACATTTTGGGCTGCAGGATTCTAGGAACTGGCTTGACATCACACACAACAAAAACCTGCTCCAGCACGGTGTGTGTTTGTAAAAAAAGAATTTGTTAGACAACAGTCTGCAAAGTGAATTCAGACTGTTGATCTACCGTTTCTGGGAGATGGAGTTCGTTTGCGAAGTTCAGGTGTTGTGTTTGTTGTGTTGGAGCCTCACAAGACATGTCGCCCTCGGACGCAGATTTTCCCTGTTTGCTTGTCTCTCTTTGGATCAGCGGTGACTCATTTTCATTTATTCACTTCTAGAGCACCCTTCACCACCAGCCAAGGAGACCCAAGGTGCTGTACACACATTATGTAATCATAAAAAACACAAAAAGCATAAAAGACATAACATAGATTTAAAACAGAGATTGAAACCAACATGGAGACATTGGCTCAACATGTTGAGCTGTTCTGGGTTCCCTGAAGGACTGCTGAGAGCTGTTTGGTTTTTCTGTCTCCTCCTGCTTCATGAATATCAATGATAGTTAATTGGTGAAAAGTGGACAAATGTGTGTCACACCTGTTTAAATCTAAATTATGTCGGTAAAATTGTCGAACTGCAGGTTTTTGTCCTGAAATGACTAATTCTGACTAATGACTAATTCTGCGCCAGCACTCAGTTTACTATTATCTATTATTTCACAGAGTTTATACCAGCCGTAAACCTATTAATTTCTGTGCCTAAAACTGCGCGCTCCCGTCTCTGAGAAAGAGCGCGCAGATGTAGGGACGGGATGTGAGGAAGAAAGCAGAGGGTGGGGGGTGGGGGTGGGGGGGGCAGGCAGCAGGTGAATCGCGCAGGGATTCTCCAAACGTAAAACCCGCTGCCCGTCACTCACTGCAGCGTGTGAGTGTGTGTTTGTCTCCACGTCTGCATGTGAGTCTTTGTCACATCTACAGAACATTCAGACCTACGATCACGTTTAAAGTCTCAACGCCTGCATGAAGCAGAAACTCACCACGTATCAACCAGACTAGACCATCAGCAAAACCACCACGAGAAATACAAATCATTTATTAGCAACAGCATAACAATGTTATTACAAAGAATCCACAGACTTATTGTACTTTAAAAATGTTGAAATTACATCAAATGCTCACATTCACTTGTATATTTAGTTTTAAACATGTTGTCGCGGACTGAGTTGGGTCCGCTGTTGGGCCGCATTAAAAGTTCTGGAGTTCAAGGAACGCATCAAGCAGAGATCTGATTGGCTCTCAGTTCTGTCGCTCAGCCTGTTGTTTGGACCAATGGGGTTCAGCTATGGGCCGAATAAGGGAAATTGGAGGGCTGGAGCGGGAGCAGGGGAATATAAAGTGGGAGAAGCGCTCTCGTCTCAGCGGGAGAGATCCAGGAGTTGCTGTATTAATTGTTCTGCGTTTGTTACGGTCTGCAGTAACCAGAATAAATAACCTTAAACCTTAACCATCTTCATGGACTTGTCTCTAGTACGTGTTCTTTATTCTCAGTTTAACATCCGGTCTATCCTGCTCTCTGATTTGCTGATTCACCTGGAGCATCTTTATTTTTGAATGCATTCCCTTGTGTTGTCTTAAGAGTGATATTATATTATAGACGTAACCTTAAAAGAGGTTATGTCTCCGTGCCTCAGTGTGAAAGAGGGACACTACATTATTGTATGGCTCTTTCGAAATTCCATTTAAAAATATATGGCGTTTATGGCTCTCTTGGCCAAAAAGGTTCCCGACCCCTGGTCTAGGGGCTACAGCTTGAAAGGACGTGACCCTGTCTTGTTGTCTAACTAGTTATTGGATGAACAACCAAAGTAGGTTATCAAATTAATTAAAATTACAAACAGAAAGTGTTCAAATATCTTTTTTTAGGCGTCTAGTTGGCATCGGGGCAGGGGGGTTACACCAGATTATAATCCTGTTTTAGAAATGAACATGGAAGAAGATGTGGAGAAACTCTGTTCTGATGAAGGCCATCCTATAATTAGACAATGTAGATCTATATTTGGAATTATAGAGAAAAATTAGTGAAACAGCTTTAGTCATTAACATTAGAGGCACAGAGTTTAAGCTGTGATATTAATCGACCCTAAATTGATGACGGAACCATTGTTATGTTAGATGTTACTTTTTGACATAAAATAGTACAGTAGCTCCCTTCATACAGACACAAACCAGTTCTTTGAACAGGGATTTACAAAAGGAGCTAAAGATACTCATCAGTCTCAGATCCTGCAAATTGTCCACCTTGAAAAAACTGAGAGGTCTGAAATGTTCATCATAGAAACACTTCAACTGTGAGACAGACTGTGTAAGAAGAATCCAAGAAATCACCTTGTTGGATTTCTGGTGAATTTATTTGTTATAACGGTTCAGAAAATGAGGATTTGGTCAACAACAAAAGTTCACCTCAATACTTTGTGATGTAATCCTGGTTTCAATAACATATGGAGTGATATTTCTGCCACCACGCTGCACACAAAACTTTCTAAATTGCAAATGAAAATGTTAAATATTTGCTTTTCAATTATTTTTTATTTTATCTTAAAAACCTTTTTTTTTTGCTTTAAAAAACTTTTTTTGCGTGTGCGAAACACATGTTTTCGAGTGTGTTGTGTCAAATCATAGATTTTGCTGACCACTTAGCGTGATAAAACTGCCGCCAAAAAGAAATTCACAAGCGTTGTGTGTCATCTCACTTTTTGTTTTATCTTTGATTTTGCTGAGTTAAGTTTCAGTTTGAGATGACAAAGCTGCCATCAAACAGCTGCTGATTGGTCCAGAATCAACCGATCAAACCGCCGTATGTATCTAACATGATGTCTGCTTCATAGGCTTAGAGGCTGAACCAGCTCTTTTTCCCTCAATTTTGTCTTTTTGGATGATGAAGTATTCTTTTTTTTTTTTTTTTTTATAATTGTAACGATAAGTCATACTTTCTTTCTTTTTTTTAACGTTGTTTTTTTTTATTAAGTCAGATTTGTGAATTTATGGCTGAGGATCTCCTGAAACTGTAAAGTTTATCTGCTGGCACTAAATCAACAGGTCTGAGTGTGAATCCTGCAGAGCAAATTATTGGTAAAAAGTTTGATTTTCTTTAAGATCTGTTTGTTAAAACAAAAAAATACAATATTTAAAGCACATCTTATTTTATGCTGCACAAGTGTTTGGAATTAGATGAAAAGCAATAATAAGCATAAGAATGACGGCTCACCAAAGGAACCTCAATGTATTCAGCAGAAGAAGCATTTTTAACTTTTATGTTCATTTTCACAGTGTCTCATGTCTTAGAACTTCTGAGCGTTTGTCCAAAGTAATAAAAATTACTCATGAAAAAAAGCTATTTTCTCTTAATATTTCAACATTTATTGATTAAAATAAAACAAAAGTTCAGATACAAATCATAAAAGTGTTACTTCCTGCTGGACGGACTCAGAGCTCGAACATTTTTTCTGCTGCAGACATTTTAAACACGTTGGTCTCTACACTGACATAAATAAATACAAAACCTGTTAGATTTTAGCTGCTTTGCTGCTCCTTTTGGGTTTAACTATGAGAGAAACGGGCCAGAATGGTTGAAAATGGCAGAACCCCGTACGAACAGAACCGACACAAAGTCCAAAGTCCATGTCTGCCTCCAAGCGCCGTCAATATGAGACACATGATTGGTTAGAATCTGGACCAATCAGCAGCTGTTTGATGGCAGCTTTGTCACGCTAAACTGAAACTTATGTGAGCAAAATCAAAGATAGGAAAAAAGTGAGAATTGACAACGCATGCGAAAATATTTTTGCTGTTGGAAGTGATTGATGAAGATTTACTGAGCGAGTTAAATAAAGAAGTGGAGACACTTAAGTTATAATCACTAGTACTGGATGAAAGTAACAACAGAAAAGCCACTGCAGCTTATTAGCTTATTATTTTTATCCACGGGATAAACGACAGTTTGGAGAGAAGCTTTGGACCGTGGAGTCATTGAAGGAAAAAACACGATAAAAAGACTTCTATGAACAGACGTGTGCGGTCATCAAGAGAATGAAGCTAACTTGGAGTAAACTTTTTAACGTCACTACAGATGGAGCGCCAGATTTACCTGGAAAAAAGGTTGGACTGCTGAACGGAATTTATGCAGAAATTAATGCAGAAATGTCATTAATATTGGGCTTTTCATAAAATAAAATTATAATAATGTAGCGCCCGTCCCATGTAATAAACTAAACGGTAAAACTCAAATACTGTAATACTATGGGCGGGGCCCTGGGTGTGATTTTTATGATTTGGTGCCGTCACAAATCCCTTTAACTTCTAGGTGTTTTGTAGTTGATTATTGTCAAAATTAAATAATTTCAAAACATACTTCAAATCTAATAACTTAAAACTTTTCCTAGTTTACCGTCTCCAAGCTTCAAGAAAAACACCTTCAAAAACTCCAGACAAGAAGTGTCGTTTAAATAAACTGACAATTTAGTTATTAAAACAAACACAAAAATCAAAACAAAGTATGAATCTTAGTTCACAAATCCACAAAAAAATGGGAAAATAAAGACACTTACAAACTCAAAAAATGTCCCTTTTTAAATAAACAAAATACCCGTTGCAGGCCTGTGTCGTTGCTCGGGAGCGTTGAGGTCTAAAACTTATTGACCGCTTCACTTAGAAAGCAAAACAAAATAAGCACGTGCAGTGTTTTTTTGTACTCACGGCCTCCTAGTTCAGTCAGTGCGGATTCTGGTGTATTGTCTTGGTAATGAGTGAGGGAAAGGAACTTGACCCAAACTGGAACTGGACTCTCGTTCAATGTTGATGTTGAGCACAACTGGGTCCCAGCGGGAACTTTCTGGATCTCCATCTGATGCCCACAGGAATACTCCAAGAGCGCGTCCTGGTCCTGCTCCTCAGTCAATGCACATACATGCCTCATTAATATCCTCACACAAACTCTCAGTTTGAGTGTGTTTTATAACTGTTATACTTTACAACATTAGCACCGTTTACTTTTTTTTTACCGTAACGTTGGGTCACAGAATAACCGCTGCTAACAAGTTACATGCTAGTCACATATAGCATTCCTCTCATACAACATGTGCTTCGTAAAAACTCAGCGCAATTACATACACAAATGTTGTCAACTGCTTTACCTTCAGCAGTATTTCATATGCTCTGAATTCCTTTGGCGAACTCTGCATCCACCACCGTCAGAGAATATAACTCAAGCCGAAACTTTCACCACGCTTCCAGCTTCTGAACGTAGTCTCTTCGACACGCACAGTTTTTTTCAGTTGTCCCGCCCTCAGATGTTGTGATTGGATTAAAATCCAAAAACCAACCAATAACACTCACAGAATCCGTTGATAGACAAGCTGACATCAAATTAGGTTAGCCTACACATTGAGCACACTTTATACACTCACAGTAACTTAAAAAAAAAATAATAAAACAAATAATAAAACATGGATAATACTTCAGTTAAATTCCTTGCCAACAATTTAACTTAACATGGATAACATCACTGTTTATCTAAAGAGAACTTAAACAAATATAGATGTGTTTTATGACAAATACTATTTAAATGAACAACTAATGTTTTTCTTTTAATACCGGGCTACATCAACGTCAAAGATGTTCAGCAGGAGCACAGTTTAATCAGATCTAAATTCAGAACTAAAATAAGGCATGGTTGCTTACATTTCTGCATTCCTTCTAATTAGAACAACAAACAGTTATATCATAGTCCAGTATCTCTGGAAAAGGTCAGTCTGAAACTCCCCTGTTTCCCTGTCTTTTGTTTCCAGACTTCCTCTTCCTTCCAGTTCAGGGATCCTTTGGACTGACTGGGGGGTTATTCATACTAACCACAAACGCCTCTGATTTACTGTTTAAGACATGTATGTTTTGAGGAAATAACATCATGTCAGATGTTTAGCTTAAAAACACAAAGACTTCCAAATATCTTTGAGACTTTGGGAATAGTTTATAGGAGCAATACATTCAATTGTTTTTTTAGTAGCAGATAAACAAACCAGATTATAGTTAAAAACTGAAGCCTCTGTTCTAGAAGAGACAAACATGTAAGACAGAAAAAAACAAACTAAAGAGAATCAATTCAGGGTTTTTCAAAAGTATTATTGGTGTTTCTCAGATGTGGCTTTTTGCTTTTTCCATCACCTCATGGAGTTTCTGGAGAGATAGGAGCCGCCTCACGTTCAGTTTATGAAAGCTGCAGGGCGGATTAGGGGAGGAGCTTGCAGAGGAATAATCTCTGCTGTCGGGCAGAGGTCATGCGCTGCAGAGCTGTGGAGGTGAGGCGGACCGATGGCGCCGCTGGGCGTTTCCTGCTCCTCACAGCTTCGGTCCAGGCCGACCTTCCCACAGCGGGAACATGAGACGGCTGCTGCATGAAAAACGAGCTGCTGTGTTAGCCAGCAGACAAATGACGCACAAAAACAGCCAGCAACAGAAAAACCAAACACTTCCTGACTAAGATGTTTCAGCATTGAACTTGACAGCATGATTTGTTATTCTAAAGCTGGAAAGTCCAACATGAGGAGATGCAGGGTGGGGAAGCCAGTTATCCCTGGCTATGCTTTGAAGCAGCTGGATTTAAAGCCTGAAAGGGATTTATGTTTGTGGACCAACATCACGATGAACGGATGAGAGCATTAGCAGGGGACACGCTCCTGGTGGGGCTCTGAGGATGAAGGTGGAGGAGCAGTACAGGCACCAACTCACTCTGCTTTCAATGTCATTGATCCACCAATAGCACTTAAGTTTGGTTAAAGTGGAAAAGAGTCATGTTTATCCTGAGTCTGAGGAACTGATCTGCTGGATCAGGTGATCGGATTAGAAAGCCTCTTCACTGTACGATGGTGGGGGCTCCTGTGTGAACACCACAGTTCTCCAGGTTTGAACGAAGAGTCCGAAAGCTGTTCTCTGTCGTCATGGAGCTGCTGCCTAATTGCCTCCCCTGCTCTGTGCAGGTTATTTGATGGTGTCCATGGAGCCTCTCCCCCCCGTTGTGATGGGAGACACAGTCACACTTAAGTGCAACTTTCGGACGGACAGCGAGCTCAGAGAGATCGCGTGGTTTCAGGTGAGCTCTCAAACATATGGAAGGAAGCCCAAGAATGCAGACTCAGCAAAAGGTTAACCCTTATCTTAGATGACCCCACCCTTACTTTGACTTATGTTCTCCCTACCATGACAAAGGTGGATAAAGGTGGACAAATTTCATGTAATCCATTGAACCAGTGAAGATCACAAATCATTGAAAAAAAAAAAAAGGTTCAGCGCTCTGTCTAGTGGGTCTAGATGACCCAACTCCCAACGGTAAAGTGCCTAGGATAGCACAAGGGTTAAGCTGACAGAATGACATACCATGCTCCTTTAGTGGGGTGGGGGTGGGGGGGGGGTCATTTGCTTATGCACACACTTAAGCCATTGACATATAACTGGACTGATCACACCTAAGACCTTCATGGAAAGAGATGTCTTCACTTAAGACTTAACATAAAATGAACGAAGGTAAAGTCTGGTTTTTAGGGACATTTCAGTGTATTTTGTTTTATGTCTTATTCATGACACCTGGTTTACAGATTTTAAATGTTTTTTTTTCCAGTTTCTATATTTTATTGATTAATTGACTTGACTCTGCTCCGCCTAATTGCTATCTCTGAATGACATTCAGGTGGGCCCCTCTCACCTCAGGTTTCATTTTCACTATTTCAGATCCACTGAATAACATGAGGGATTATTCATCCATCCTCTTTTGAAACCCGCCTAATCTCTTTTGGGGTCACACATGCCGGGATTTACCCTAAACAATTAGCCAGTCCATCACAGGGTTACAAAGAGAGGACCGACCCAGTAATGATGTCTTTACGTACAGTTACAAGCTACCTTCATGCTCCTTTGTTATTAATCTTTAAGGTGTCGGTCAATCAATGATGACACAGTGAAGAAAATAGTCAGAAACGATTTTCAGTGGTGTTCAGTGAAGGTTTGACCAAATGCACACAGACCTTCACACACTGCATGCCTGAAGCGTGAAGCTGACCCCAGGTTCAGATCTGACTCCTCACACGGTCCTGCTGTTGTTCCACAGGTAGATGAAGGTGGAAGCACCAAGCAGAAGATTTTTACCTATGATGCTGCGTTCAGCTCAAGTCCTCCCCACAGAGAAGACTCACCTGAGCAGCTGGTTTACCACTCCACAGTACGGTAAGAGAGCCTACCACTGCTGCTCGGGTTCATATTTGTGTGCTATGAAGTAAATGAGTCTGGAGGAGTTAAGGTAATGAAATCTAAATGGTGGGATTTGTGTGTGTGTTGTGAGCAGGCTTCCTGAGGTTCAGATGGAGGACAACGGCCTCTATGAGTGTCATGTGAGCGTCTATGACAGCGGCTCCCCAGATCTGCTACTGCTGGGCTCCGACAGCACTGCCCTCACCATTATTGGTGAGAATCCACATACATGTACTTTCAAGCTTACCAGTGCTCATTTTGTCCATGGGAACCAGCAGCATGTTTACCTGCTGAGATGACATCCATACAGTACAAACTGTAGCTGCTCTGCTTGCCATCTCTGAGACAGGAACCAGCAGCTGCTCTCTATCAAAAACACTCATCTCAATAAGTTGGGAATATTATGAAAAACTCAGTGGATGTGGTAAACAGTGTTTGTTTCACTTCACAGACTTTCAAGAGGCATGTTTTTTATTTGGGGCTATTTTTATTATTGTCTGAATTTTTGGTGTATCAGGCTAATGAAAATGGTGTTCCCTCTGTGAACCGCACTTTAACGTGGTTGAGGGGTTTGAGAGGTTAAGTGATCCCAGGAGCTAAGCAGTGCATAATACAAGAGAAAAAGAAATAGATTAATCAGACAAAATAATTAAAGAACCTATAATCAATAATTATCAATGTGGTTGCATTAACAAAACATTTGACCATATATACATTCAGTGTAGACAACATTGTATAAAAACAGAAATTTGGCATAGATAGCAGCTGCTAACCGGTCCACGTCATTCATTGAGGATGGCAAATGCTAAGCTAACCAAAACAAAACAACAGGAGGATGTATGAACTCACAGATTTCGTCAAATTGTGTCAAATACGCAGCTCGTTTTCAGCGGGTTTAGACTGTTAGTTTACTTCTAAGAGTTAATAGGTCATACGACATAGATCAGGACATGATCGAATGATTTTAAAAGTAAAACCAAAACCAAACATGCCTCGTAGCATCATAATCCGGCTCTCTTCTCTCGCACTGTGATAGCTTCTGGGTTAGCGGCTTATAAAGCTAGTCAATTGGTTGGTCGCGGTCCCATGACTCAAGGCACACAAGGCATGTGATACACATGCAACAGGTGCAAGAGAAAATATAATGACCCAGTTTTGGCACCCATGTTAGAGTAGGGTCTCCCACGGCAAACAGGTCCTGAGAGACAAGCCAGACAAAGAGTGGTTCAGAATCCCTTTATAAGAAGACAAGACAAAGATTCCATAACGTCACCCGGAACGCTGTCAGCGGGGCGACACTCTAGAGCAAGGCCTGGGGTTGAGGCTCGCAAGCAAGCATCCGGTTGGGCCCATCTCGAAGAAATGAAGTGGGTACCCTCTCCAGTGGGCCCACCACCTGCAGGGGAGCTCAGAAGGGAGGGGTTCAGTGTGGTTTGGGTAGCAGTTGAAGGCGGATGCTTCAGTGAACTAAAATCTGATAATTGAACTTGGCTTTTGGGACATAGAAAGTCACCTCTATGGGAGGGAAGGAGGTGAGCTTGTGCGAGATGTTGAGAGGTACCAGCTAGATATACACCATATTACCAAAAGTATTAGCTAACCCATCAAAATAATCAGAATCAGGTGTCCTACTGGACTCTAGAGCAGTGGAGACGTCTTCTCTGTAGTGAGCGGGCGGCCGTGATGCATCGGTAGGGCGGTCGACTCATGATCATAAAATTGCAGGTTCGATTCCCGCCTTGCTTGCCTATCTGTCGAAGTGTCCTTGGGCAAGACACTGAACCCCACCTTGCCTCTGGTGGGAGGTTGGCGCCAGTGTTCGGCTGCGGAGCCGCCGCCAGTGTGTGAATGTGTGTGTGCATGGGTGAATGGGACTGTGACTGTAAAGCGCTTTGTGTCTTCGTAAGAAGGTAGAAAGCGCTATATAAGTATACGCCATTTACCATTTAGTAATGAATCACTCTTTTCCATCTGGCAATCTGATGGACGAATCTGGGTTTGGAGGTTCGCAGTACAACGATACATTTGGGGACTGCATTGTGTGTGAAATTTGTTGGAGGAGGAATTATGGTGTGGGCTTGTTTTTCAGGGCTTGGACTTGGCCCCTTAGTTCCAGTGAAAGGAACTTTGAATGCTTCAGGAGACCAAAATGTTTTGGACAATTCCATGCTCCCAACCTTGTGGGATCAGTTTGGAGCGGCCCCTTCCTCTTCCAACATGACTGTCCACCAGTGACCAAAGCCAGGTCCATAAAGACATGATGACGGAGTCTGGAGTGGATGACCTGGACTGATCTGCACAGAGTCCTGACCTGAACCCCATAGAACACCTTTAGGATGAATTAGAGCAGAGACTGAGAGCCAGGCCTTCTCCACCAACATCAGTGTGTGTGACCTCACCAATGACCTTTTAGAAGAATGGTCAGAAATTCCTAGAAACACTCCTCAACTGTGAGGACAGCCTTCCCAGAAGAGTTGAAACTAAGTCCTTTGAGTATGGTAGTCCCACCTACTCGAGGGACTTAGTCTCAGAGTCCAGAGCCAGGAACAAAATGAATCTTGTTGTGAATGTATGTATCGTTGGGTTTTGTCCAATTCCACAGTAAACCACTGAAATAAAACGAGAACCGTTAGTTTTTCCCTCAATTTTAAGTTTTATTAGAGAAAAAATGAGAGAGTGAGATGTAGTTTCACGCTTTTCTGTTGTTAGTTGTTGTAATATTCCAGCGTGATGAATGAACTTATACCCCCGGGACGTCATGGAAATGACTTTGTCCATTCCGTGACTGTGACAAAGTAGCGACACAGGTTGCAGGACAGCGCCTGATGGTCCGGCAACACCGACTCGTCAGCTCACGTGTCGAGCTCACAAAGTGAAACCCCGTGTCGGTGCATGTAGACCTTAAGGAGAAGTCACGTGACCGATAAGGCCACTGTGTCGGCATGTCACACAGGAGCCAAACAATGAGCCCGTCTGCCAGCAGTGTTGTCAGATTATATGATTTTTCAACAGTTGGGTGGGTTTGATTTTGCTGAGAAATTTGATTTGGGTGGTTTTCGCATCAAGTTTTAGCTAGTTTTTTTTTTTATAAGTCTATAAGTAATCTTTAATTTTGAAAGATTATTTATTTTGAAAAATGACCGGATCTTCTCGGGTACATTACTGTCACCTGGGTGCTAAATCAGTCCAGCGGTGAGTTTAGCAGAGTAGGGGAAAAACAATTTTGATGCCTCGGATGATCGCCCAGCTTCCAGCTGTTGAATGATTCTAGCGCTCGTGCGCCTGTTTCCCCCGCCCACCTGTGTTTGATGTTTTATTTTACTGAATCTTTACTTAAGGTGTTGAATGTGGTGTTTTAATGAGGCTTGAGGAATTATTCAATAGTTTTAATAGTATTTTTGGCTTTTTGATTCTCCTGTTCTTCTCGGTTTCTGCTTGATCTAACAGAGTAATTCCATTTCAAACGGACTCTTATTTGAAATGAATCATTTTATGTTTTGGAGGTTAAATGTGGCATTTATTCTGCAGAACTGTCAAACTTAATAGCCCTTCCCCAATGATGGGGCATTATAGAGCCAGACATGGGAATGAGGAACTACAATGACAAGTATTGTGTTTAGATTCAACTTAATGAGTTTACCAGTGGAGTTTCTTAACTTAGTTGCCTGCAATGACATTTCTGGTCCAGCAGGAGTCAGTATTAAGTGACAGAGGGTCAACACAGTTTTAAGGAAGTGTTTGGTCAATTGGCCTGTGGGAGGGGCTAAGCCTTTAGAAGTATTTATAGGGGGTGAACTTTTCCCAGTTGAGGGAGAGCAGGCTTGGTTGCAGTGGTGGCAATAGGCTCTCCCAGAAACTTTGTATTCTTTATTGATTATTGTGTTGGGATCAATAAAATCCCATTGTTTGAAATTTGGAGTCTGCTGGCTTGTTCATCTTATTTTAGAGTGATTTATTTGTTCACTGCTAAGAAGAACCTCGTCTCAGTGGTCCTGAAGCTGTGGAGATCTCCAAAGACTAACCATGGCTATTGATGTAGATTTAACATTTAAACATACTTAGACATGACAGGTAGAAAACATCAATAACTCTAACAAACTGAGCTCAGCTCTGGTCATCCCTAAACAACCATCCATCTGGCTTTCTGCAGTTCCTCCTCGGTCCATCTCTGTGGAGGCCGCCAACAGCCCGGCTCCTTTTAGCCGTTATGAGGCCCAGAACTTCACCTTGGTCTGTGTGGTTTCAGGAGCAAAACCAGCTCCTGTGGTGAGTGAGCCACTTTCTCTGCTCCAGTGATCCGAGTACTGCTCTGCAGGCAGACGATGAAGCTTCATTATCAAAGAAGTTCAAGACATTTCCTGCTTTAATATATTTAAATGTCTTGGAACTCTGGAACATAGTGTTAGATCTTTATATTGTATAGTTGACCTTTAGAGAGCTGAGAAGAAACTCATGATTTGAAGTAATAAGAATAACAGACCAAAATTCCTCAAAAACCTCCAAAACCTGATGAGGGCAGTTCTCTGATCTTCTCTGATGTAGAAGTGTGAAAAATGTCCTCCACAATGATCTGAGATGATGACAATAATCAATTCTTGTGACATTTGGAAGGGCAAACTAATACTGTGTATGACAAACTCTTCTACAAGTTCAACAAAAGCAGCCTGATGTATGCAACATTAAACCCCACCAAATATCAAACCGTTCTAATCTTTCACATCAAGAAACAGTTTTAAACATTATGATAAAAAGTCCAAGTGCAGAAGATTCTGGGATGTCTCTCCTCACTGCTGAACACAGCTGCTTTTGCTCTGTTCTTTTTTAGGTGTACTTCAAACGGGACGGTGAGCTTATTGATGTTCTGCCAACAGTCCAGTCCTCCTCAAAAACATCGATGGGTTTCAGTTCAGAGCAGAAGTGGGCTCCCAACCAGACAGAGCAATGGAACATCCAAGTTCACACCAAATGGGACCTTGATGACACCAAACTCCAGAGGTCTCGGTCCCTGCTGGATCTGGAAGGGAAGCTGGCTGGCCAGGATTCCCAAGAACAAAATGAAGAAGAGGAGACCGACTCACAGCCTGAAACAACCACTGAGATCATCCCAGAGACCGTGGTGAGCCGGGAGTTCCCGCGCTGGGTCCAAAGCACAGACCCGCTTTACTATTTCCAACACTGGCAGCAGGCGACTGGTGACGGCACCACCGACGTCAAAGCCATGCTGACCTGGAGCCTCAACCCCCAGCTGGACAACGAGGCTCTGTTCAGCTGTGAGGTCAAGCATCCAGCTCTGTCCATGCCCATGCAGGCGGAGGTCACACTCAGTGAGTGAATTAACAGCACCCTGCCAACTCTGCTGACCCGAAAAGAAAGAAAAAAGCTGTTTGAACATCCTTTTGTGTGATGCAAAAGGCCCTGCCACAAAGTCCTGTTAGAAGGCCTGATTGTGTCCCTTTAGGCCAGGTTGGGGAACTGCAGGCCTCAGGTTCAGGTGTGTCTGTATAGGTTTAACATGTCATTGTCCCACTCAGGGCTGACACCTGTTATTTTTATTATTCTACAGGGTGATTTATGCTCATTTACACATGCATCTATCTTGATTTATTATTTTAAAAACACAATTACTCTGTTTGCCGCACTTAACTAAATAAATACGATAAAAGTGTGTGTAAGTGTGTGAATGTGTGTGTTGATGGGTGAGTGGGACTGTGACTGTAAAGCACTTCATAGTGTGACATAAGTAAACCCTCTTTGCCGTTTGTTTTCCACAGTTCTCTTCAAACAGCAAAGTTTATTCTGCAGCCCGGCAGAAGAATCTGTTGATTCCTTACGTTGGGTTTTGAATTGAACTACAGTGTTCCTCCGCCTATTCATGTTTCAATAGTCACGGTTGCAGATTTTTTCCAGTCATGTGACTCCTCCGCTTCATCCCCAAAACTCCACTCAAGATACTTGTATGAGACTTTTGCGTCCGAAGGAGGCGCTGCGTATAGGGGTCATATTAGAATCAGCCTAAAATAAATGGAAAACCAAATTTTAAATATGAAAAAAAAAAAAATGAAAAGAAGACATTGCACATAAAAAAAGGGAAAAAAATGTAAACGTGAAAGTACACGTTGCAAACTTGAAGGAATTATTGAAAATATGAAAAATAAAATTGTAAAATTGAAAATAATAAAATAAATTAATTTTCAATTTAGTTTTCAAGTTTTCACTGCCGAACTGATCCTATTTTTACTTGGGGGCGGGGCTTTGAGCTCATTGGCTACCAGGACATGATTTCCTATCTGGTGACAGAGGGGACTCCACCACACGTTTTCTACACTTTTCTCAGACAGACAGGAACATTTTCACACTTTTGCTTCTAGTTTTCCAATTACAATGTTCTTTGTCACATTTTCAATGATTCCTTTAACTTTACGATCTGGTCCTTTAGCAGGTCTTCCACCTTCTGTCCATGTTCTCTGCTGACTGATGGAGCAGAGTTCTCTTTTGTGTCAGTTTCTGTCTGTACTTCAGCCTGAACCACCAAGACCACATATTTATGGTTTTGGTTTTTAGAAAAAAAAAATGGACTCATGAATAAGAGATAGAAAAGTGAAACTGAGAGAAAGTGAAATGTTGGTTGCAGCCTCCAGCCAACACTTGTGGAAAAATGCTTTTGAGTTGTTCAATGAACTTTTCTGGTTTCTAGCTGCCCCCAGAGGACCAAAGCTGACCGTGACCCCCACCGAGGCCAAAGTGGGAGACACTGTACGGATCGCCATCCGAGGTTTCCAACTTGGACCCTCTGCTGTAAGTTTCTGATATTCAGACATGATGTTTGACACACTGAACTGAAGAAAAAACTTTTTTGAGATCACATTAACCGAAAAAAAATCACAATTGATGTAGTTTCTGTGCCAGTATAGTATTTACAGTATTTACATAGTAAAGGGTAAACACAGCATTTGGTAACACTTGGAACTAAAGCTGGAAAGAGATTTCATTTTCCAAATTTTATAATTTGACAATAAAACAAAAAAGACAGAAAAATCTGCTTCAAATCAAATGTTCTATCTAGCTCTGAAACAGCTGCAGTTTGATTATGTTCAGCCCTTTGTGAGACAGACGGTACTGTCAGCATGTTGTGCCAAATTGATTTTACAAACAAACTCCCAGACAGTTTGATTTTACGTTTGAAAATCCTAAGTCCTGAATTCAAGTGGCTGAAATGATTTTCCTCTGTAGGGTGGCTGAACGCTCCCTTAGAGATGGGGGGGGAGCTCTGTCACCCACAGAGAGCTCGGAGCAGAGGAGCCAGTTGAGGTCCGGATGCCTCCTGGACGCCTCCTTAGGGAGGTGTTCCGGGCATGTCCCCCTGGGCAGAGGCCCTGGGGAAGACCCAGGACACGCTGGAGAGACTACGTCTCTCTGCTGGCCTGAGAACGCCTCGGGGTCCCCCCACAGGAGCTGGAGGAAGTGGCTGAGGAGAGAGAAGTCTGGGCATCTTTGCTTAGACTGCTGCTCCCGCGACCCGCGACACATAAGACACATTATATGTATCCCTTGTGCTATCCTATGACCCCCCCCTTCCATTGAGGTGTTCTCCCTACCATGACAAAGGTGGATAAAGGTGGAGAGGATTCATGTAATCCATGGACATTAGTGAAGATCACAAATCATTGAAGAAAAAAGGTTCAGCACTCTGTCTAGTGGGTCTAGATGACCCACTCCCAACGGTAAAGTGCCTAGGATAGCACAACGGTTACCTTTGACTAGCAGCTACGGGTTAGCTGCTAGTCAAACATACTAAGGGAAACGATTTGCTTTTCAATAAAGAGAAAATGAGAAACGTTCTGGTCATTCTACATCCATTCAACAGCAGAGCAGCAGAGGTTCTGTGGTGCTGGTTCCGTCTGGAACGAGCTGGTGCTGAAAACAGAAGACGCCCCAAACAGCATTTGAACCCCGTCCGATGTTTGGTGCTGCTGACAGAGAGGCTGCAGTCTTTCTCCTGATTTACTGTTTCTGAAAAAAAACTTTCAGGCGGGATCAGAGCCTCCACACTCACATGCACTCCACTGAAAACATGCACGCAGGACTGTGCACGGGAAATTCAGTTAGTCTGAGTTAACTTAAGCAAAGTCTCTAAGTCCACTGAGGTTTTGTCCTCATAGTAATAATCAGCAGCGTGTTTAACATCCTCACAAATCTGGCTTTGTTGCACACATTTTGGTTTTTCAGAGCACATTTGAACAGAGCTCATTAAAGCTGAGGCTGCTTTGAAGACTTTTCCATCAACTTTATCATTTCTTTTGGAAATGATGAAAAAATGATCATCAAAAAAGATCATCAATGACTCCACCCATCCTGCTTCCCCTCTGTTTGAACTGCTGCCCTCTGGAAGGAGGTACAGGTCCATCCGATGCAGGACAAATAGACCAAGGAACAGCTTTTTTCCACAGGCAATTACCATACGGAATACTCATACCTCCACCAACTACACCGTACTCTGATTTTCTTTTACAAATACTAAATCACTGACCACTACACATGTGTGTCTTGACTTCTGTGCAATAACTCAACATTTATTGTGCTGTGCTCACAGCAACTCATCTTATTCCATTCTATTTTCTTCCATACATATTTAATATTTAACAGTTTCTGTACATATTGTTCATTTTTGTTTGTTAGAGATGTAAATACAATATTTCTATTATTTTATTTTATTTTATTTAACTCCATCACTTCAAGGCTGCTGCAATTTCATTGTATCCCCATGTACAATGACAATAAAGATTCTGATTCTGAATCCCAGCAGAAGAGGCCCTTCCTGTCTGTTCTTTGTTCCCACAGACGGAGGTCTTTCCTGAGCCCATGTTCACCTGGACCAGAGTCGGAGGGCTCCTCCTGGATGGCAGAGAGAAGCATGAGGGCCGGGAGCTGGTTCTGGAGCGAGTCCCGGCGGAGCTGAACGGCTCCATGTTCCGCTGCACCGCCCAGAACCCTCTGGGCTCCACAGACACCCACACCCGCCTCATCGTGTTCGGTTTGTCTGTGTCCTCCAATGACTGTATAGGAGAACTGGACTGATGGGAGAAAACGACTTGCTTCCGGTTCCACTGAAATAAAGTCCATTAGGACGCCATGTTTCCATGATGTGTTCAGCACCATTTGGAACCAGAGTCTGAGTCAATGTTTCTATAGCAACCACTCTCTCCAATACGGAGCAAGCATGTCAGAAGACCCCCCCCCCCCTCCTCTGAAAGCGGGAGTCAATCAAACACTTCGAAAATTCAACACAAGGCCACCTACTACCATCCGATTGCTCAGTAAGCAACTTGAGTGACTTGAGCTACAAATATCATAAAAAGAAGAGGATTATCAAGATCATGGTAAAAAACAGAACCAGAGCCAGAATGCTTGTTCTGACCAATAGAACGATGGAGTCACAGCTGTTTATCTCTCTATAGAAGTCTTTGGGGTTTTGGCTTCTTGGAGCCGGCAGGTACTTCCTGTTCCTGCCAGGGGGGAGGTGTCACTCAGTCCAGTTCTCTTTTACAGTCAATGTGTTTTCTCCCAGCATTCAGGGACAGTTCACCTTAGAAAGTCTTGATGTTCTGTTCTGTGTTGCAGACAATCCAAAGCTGAAGAAAGGAAAGGAAAACTTTGTTGGTGGGTTCCTGCTTCTATTTACTTTTGTTTTTAAAGACCCTTGAAAGATTTGTTCCAGTTAAATCTGACAGTCAGCCCTGTTACTCTGAATATCTGCACTGTAAAAAAAGTCCGTAAAATTTACAGTACAATTTTGTAAAATACCAACATAATTTTACTGTAATTGAGAAAAAAACAAAATTGTGTATTTTTTACGTGCATATGTAGCATTTAAAATAAGTAAATATCCTTGTTATTTTAACAATAAAAACATGTTAAATATGTAGATATTTCCTTGTAAAATATACGGGTCACCATAAAATAAACACAGTTGATTTGTCATTTGGAAAACAATATAATCTCATGCCACCAACAGCATAAATATGTGAAAAATACATTTGTCCTTTGTTAAGAAAAAACATTACTGTGTGTAAATGTTTTTCGTTGCTAATGTATTTATTTGTTTTCGTGAGACCACACTTTTATATTAGTGATTAGTTGTTAATAAATTTTTTTTAATCATTGTCTTTATACACTAAACATTTACCTATACCTCTGCATTTGGGCAAAACCAATTCCCAATTACTTAGTTTACTGGGGCAGGCTAAGCCCCTTCTTTAATTTTTGTTTTGTTTTAAGTCAGTGTTTAGATTTTATTAAAGCTCAAAACTAAGCATTTTATGTTGGTGGTGGATTTTCGATGAACCCAACAAAGTTTCCCATTTCCCTTTGTCCTGCCAATGTTCCTTTTTTTTGTTTTTTTGTTTTTGTTATTTGTTTTTGAGGGTAGCGGAGTAATCTACAGGAAATGAGCCTGGAATAGTCAGCTCATTAGGATCCCCTAATAAGGAACTGAAATGCTTTTAGCAGGAGGAAAGTGTTAGATAAACAGGGTGGATGGCTGTTGCACTACATAGATTTTCACAAATAGTAATTTTTGCACTTTAAACAAGATAAATAGGCACTGATTTGCTATAAAATCTAAAAATTCATGACTGTAACTTGCTTTAAACCAAAGTCCCCTTTGTTGCCTGGGGTTAGAGGCTCCTCTCATGGACCCGATCAAGTCCGTCCCGAAAAAAACGATGCGAGATTATTCTCCAGTGGCCCCTCCACCTGCAGGATTCAATTCAATTCAATTGAATTTTTATTTGTGTAGCCCAAAATCACAACAACAGCCGTCTCGATGGGCTTAAATAGTAAAATAAACTAACGAACTGACTAAGCTATACTGGCATCCCTGCCCTTAGACCCCCCTTCGCGGTAAGGAAAAACTCCTAAAAAACCGGATTCCGGAAGAAACGAAGAAACCTCAGGGGTGCCCACATGAAGAAGGGATAAAAAGGAGAGCTCAAAAGGGGCCGGGCAATGTAGTTTGGGTGGCAGTTAGATGCGGTTGCCTCAGCGGCCCAAACCCCGGTCATGGAGCTTGACTTTAGGGCCAGGGAATGTCACCTCTATGGACGGGAAGGAACATGAGTTTGTGCAAGTGGACCAGTTTTTCAACCTCCACTGTCTCTGTTGCTGTTAGGAGCTGTGGTCGCAATGACTCTGGGGCCGCTTGTGGTGGCAACCTCCGAACCCGGTGGTGGACACCAAAAGTAAGGGATGCCGGCAGTCTAAGCGAGCTGTGGCCTGGGCTTTTGCATCCTCAACAGCCGGGGCCACAGCTTTTGCCCTTCATCTGACCTGTCCAGTGGAACAGGTCAGATAAAGGGCAAAAAGCTCTTTATTGGTGAGAGAGGGCTGCCCTTTATCACTGGTTCTGTTCATAGTCTTTATGGACAGAATTTCCAGGCGTAGCCAGGGCCAGAAGGTGATCTAGTTCAGGGACCACAGGATTTCTTCTCTGCTCTTTGCAGATGATGTTGTCCTGTTGGGTTCATCAAGACAGGACCTTCAGGATGCATTGGAGCGGTTTGCAGCAGAGTGTGAAGCAGCTGGGATGAGGTTCTCAGACATAGTGGTGCTAAGTCTGAGACCGCTTTACAGCTAAATCTGGGGGCATGGTTCTTGATCGGCGAAAGGTAGTTTGCCCTCTCTGGATGGGTGGAGTGCTTCTGCCCCAGGTGGAGTAGTTTAAATATCTTGATGTCTTGTTCACGAGTAAGGGAGGATCGGAGCGTGAGATCGATAGGCAGAATGGAGTGGCATCCGCCGTTAAGCAGTCATATATATATACTGATCATATACGGATCATATACTGATCCGTTGTGGTGAAGACTGAGCTAAGCCAGAAAACAAAGCTCTTAAATTAACAGTCAATCTTCATTTCTATACTCATCTATATGATCATGAGCTCTGGGACATGACCAAAAGAACAAGGTTCTGAATACAAGCAGCTGAAATGAGCTTCCTCCACAGGGTGGCTGGGCACTTCCTTAGAGATGGGGTGAGAAGCTTGGTCACACAGAGATCTCGGAGTAGAGTCGCTGCTTCTCCACTTAAAGAGGAGCCAATTGAGGTGGCTCAGGCATCTGGTCTGAATACCTTCCAGACACCTTCCTATGGAGGTTTTCCAGGCATGGGCAGAGGCCCCAGGGAAGACCCAGAACGCAATGGAGAGACTATGTCTCTCAATTGGAATGGGAACGCCGTATGGTCCCCCTCTACGAGCTGGAAGAAGTGGCTGGGGAGAGGGAAGTCTGAGCATCTTTGCTTAGACTGCTGCCTCTGCAACCTGGTCCCCAGATGAGCAGAAGATTGATGGATAGATGGGTGGGTGGATCAGAATTGGCCAAAAAAATGCAGACTTCGAGTTAATTTTTAGTCATAAAGATGTGGCTGTTAACTAGTTCTCATTAAACATGTTTACCTAAAATAAACACGGCGTGTCTGAATAACATGATTTGGCATTTTTATTAAAAAAAAAAAGGAAATTAATAAAAAGGATAAAAACAAACAAGCAAACAAAAATCCTATATTGAACAGAACTGTTTCTTTAATGTAGTGAAACATTAATTTGTCGTTACAAATGGCAATTATTAATAGTTACTTTATCTTTGCTCTAAATAACATTTGGCATTTTTCATTAAACATAGAAATGAATGCAGAGAGTAAAAACAAACAAACAAACAAAAAACAATTGTAATTTTCAAAAACAGTTTTTTTTTTACTGTAGTGAAATATTAATTTGTCACTTGCTTATTTAAATGCAATAGTTCCTTTGTTTTTTACATATGGGATCGATTAGTCGTTGCCTTAACTTAGGAATTACAATGCAACATTCCCTCCAGAAAACGGGGTTAGTGTCTAATTTCAAATTTTAGGCGCCTCAGCTCCCCCTATCGCTGTGCAGCTTAGTTTGCATCTGCTTGCTGATTGGACCAACAAGAGCGCACAGTCCGCCCTCCTGCTGGAACTTTCCATACGTGATTGACAGCCACACCAGAAGAGATCTGCGTGCGGTAAGTTTTTCTGTTCATTCCAAACTCTATAAAACGTTAATATCATGATATTTTGCTGAGGTTAATCTGATGTGTTTGTATTTCTAATGCTGTGGACTGACGCTACTTTAGCTAATAGATACGATGCTAACAGGTTTGTGATCGTTTCCGTGTACTGTTCTGCTGCAGACCGTCGATGTTAGCTTAACATGCAGTCATGCTAAATGTGGCGCTAACGTTTGTTTCAGCCTCACAGACAGAAGCTTCGTAGAAAACTCCACAGATATGTGGGATTTATGACACGTTCTTCTTTTAGCTGAGAAAAAATGTAATGATATTCTGTAATAGTATTTATGAGTTTTTTTTGTTTTTGTTTTGTTTTTTTGTTTTTATGGTAGTAGAGAGGTGAAGTTCATAAATATGCATTAGTGCTGAGAAAAGTTATATTTTTAAATATTGGGCTCTGAGAGTTGTCAAATGACTGAGATTTTATAGAAAAGTCTAAAATCTACATATTTTCATTTTTTATTTGACTGACTAAATTAAGATGTATTTATTGTATTTTTTACTTTGAAGGGTTGTTATCCAGGACACACCAAGAATTTATAGAAAATTCAGGAAGTTAGCACAGGGGAATGTTCTGACAATAAATATGTAAATTTCTTTTAAACAATGTTGTCTTTGTACAGTTCTGCATGTTATTAATTGTTAATTTTTTCTCTCTCTTGTTTTGGCTTTTCAGGTGCAGTTATTGGGCCTTTCCTGAAGGACTATAGTTGGTAAATATGATTACATGTCAGTTTTGCACTTGAATATTAGCAACATTAAGGGGATTTGCATTGTATTGTAATGTTCACAGAAATGAACCTAATAGTGTTTTTTTAAGCGCCATGGCCCAAACTGCAAGCAAACATGTACTACTTATGCTGCTTTTAAGGCCCATTTTTATCAGGTTCTCAGTTTTTCCTCACTAAAGCTAATTCCTCTTGTGTTGGCATAGGTTTAAAATGTGTTTTTGACCTGTGTCAACTAATTTTAAAGACCTCATAAGGGAGGGTTGCTTTGTATCATGTCCAGTGACTGGTTTTAAAAACACATTTAATGTGATGTATTTACTGCTTATGTCCAGGAAAAATAGAATATTTACAATGATTGGAAAATATGTGTGTAGTGTTCAATAAAACAGTTACTAAGCTTTCTGATGTCACTTATGCAGTGATCTGCTGCTGCCCGACTTGGATGAAAACGAAGATGCAATGTTTTGCCATGTGGATGACGTCTGCCTTCCAGAAGAAGTAAAGACAGATGACGTAAAATTTGACTCCTAATTGTTGTAGTATGTGGTAAGTAATCAATTTTAATTTTTTTTATACTGGCAGGTGCAAATAGTTGATGATGGTAAAACAGATCTGTGACTAAGTTGTCAAGTCATGACTTCTTATTACGTGTGTGAATATTTTTCACTAGTTGTATCTCCAATCTGTTTGATCAATCTGTGAATAGATATAAACCAATATGCAGTTTTAGTAGGGAAACTCACAAAATGTATATAGAAATACATAGGTCGTATTTTTCTTGAGAAGTAATTCCTTCCATTAAAGTCTCATTAAAATGGCTTTTCTGTTTGCTTTTAATAAAATAACTTAAGGCTTTGTGGTTTATTAAGACACATGTTCTGCAGAGCAGCTGTAGCTCATTTGAAGTTTGCTTCTGAGTTGAGGCTGAAACTCTTTGCATGAAAGTTAGCCTTTCACTAATTTCCCCTCAACCCGTTGGTTAAACTATAAGCCAAAACTAACATTAGTTTAGCAAAAAACGGTGACCAACATTGGAGCAATGCAGCCGTACAGTTTTGATCCAAATGACAGCTGAGATGATAAAAATGAAGACCAACATGGATCTTTTTGTCTGCAAGTGGAGGATTCAGAATTTGAATGGAAGACTTTCACCCACCCATCGCTTTTTCAAACACCGGGTTTTTATCTGCTCCTCATCCAACACAATTTGAATAAATAAATACTCAGAAGCCCAATTTTAATCTTTAACTATTTTATATATATTCTTCATCATGAGAAAAAGGCTACAAGAACCTGTTAAAAACACCAAAAAAGAGGGGTCTTGAAAGACCCACTCCATTGGAAAATCTTGTTCTTGCTCCTTCGTGAAGCAGTTTAAAAAAGCTTGTGTTTGTGACACGGCAACTGCGATGGGCGAGCCAAAGTCTCCCTGCTCTGATAAAATTTCATCTGGCTCAAAACTGTACAAATGGATAGCTCCAATATTGTTTCCACTTTTTTTTCGTTATGCTAATGTTAGCTTGTGGTTGTGAGGAGTGGTAAGCTAGCGAGAGGCAGTTTAAACAATGGAATGCTTGGATACACTATATCAGTGTATCCCAACCTAAAAGTATTTGCTAACCCACCCAGAATCAGGTATCTGAATCACTTGGTCTTGCCACAGGTGTATTAAATCAAGCCTTGGGTTTTTAAAATTACATAAACCTAACCTTTTTTTTCTACTCTTCCTCATTTTTAGGGCATTCCTGCCTTTCTGCAGGAAAGTTCATGCTATGTCTGGATGGAAACCTTGTACAGGCCAGCATTGCTTCCCACATTTCTCTGCTATGCATGATCTTCTTCGCAAACTACTAGAGCTTCAACATCCACTATCCACCGGAGCTGACATCAACTTTGGAGTTTTTACAGAGGTTTGTCTTTTTAACTTCAAGTTATAATTTTACAGATTTTGATTGCTCTAGAACAGGGGTGCTTACACTTTGTCAGCATACGAGTTACGTTTGACACTACAAGCTACAAAAGATCTATATATATAAAATTAAAATTATCATTTATGTGCTTAAAGACACATACTAATTGTGAAAATCAGATTTAAAATTGAATGGATACATTTAGATTAACATGTAAGATAACAACATGATAAAAAGTTTCCAGCATTTTCCCTTTGACAACTTGTTGAATTGTATCATGTCAGCGGCTCCGCTCGGCTTCTGTGTGTGTTCTGTTCTAGTTTTTTTTCTTCCTTTTTTGAGTGACTGACCCCAGGCCTGTCGAGACTAAATAAGTAAGGGTTAATGGCCGACGAAGCGTGCGGTTATAACTTTTTAACGCACGACGTGGAAGCCTGAACCGTCTGACGCGTCCGCACACTTCGAAGGCAATTAACCCGCTTATACCATGGTCACTTACAAAAGCAATACATACATATTAACCAGGTTTTAGTCCTTAATTCTTGTTTCTTTTTCGATTTGGATCGCTTTTCTCACAAAAAGCGGACTATATGTTATGTGATGCGGCGCGATGTGCCGCGTCACATAACATATAGTCCGCGTCGTGCAGCACCACCGCTGCAGTCAAGATTCGGCGATATATATATGCTGATCGTCCCGATGGGTTGAATAGAGAAAGTTCACCTCTTACCGCTTGTTTTTGTCCAAATTATGAAGCAAAAGTTGTTTTAAAGAAGCCGGCGCAGTGATACAAAACATTTAAGCTAGCTGACCGGAACTTCTTTTTTCACCGTGCGGTTATCAAGTTTTAATGCATACCCAGCAGCCAATCAGAATCGAGTATTCAAGCGGACCATGGTATAAGGCGCATTAACAGCTACATCTACGGTTAGGAGTCTGACACTGAACATTCACACCTTTCTTAAGACGGGGAAAAGAAAAACTCTACATCTGGTGCTCATTTTTTTACTTTTAACTTTGAGACAAGCATATTCTATTTGTAGGATCAACCAGGTGTCCCCCAGAAGCCAGACCGTATGGGAAGGCGGTGGGGTGGGGGTGGGGGTGGGGGGGTCACTGTTGCTCACTCAGGCTTTGTAATGGGTGGCGGGGCTGGCGGCGAGAAGTGGTGGCGACAGAGTACACGCCGTGCAGCCCAGCATGGGCCCCGGTCCTTGGGCAGGGCTTGAGAAGCACATGCTTCTGGACGACGCTGCTGCCTGAGCGGGCTCGGATCACTTGGGCAGGAACTGCGGACTTCCCAGCAGTCGCCATGACAGGACGGCTTGATCAAACGGGGCATCTCTGTCTCGCTTCCAATTAAGGATGAATAAACACTCCTGCGGGTCGTACTGACCCTCTGCTGGGACCTGTCACACAGCTGGGCCAATAGAGGCTCTCTCCCATGTCAGCCACAATTTGCCAGTTGATCACACATCTGGCAGTCAGTGTAGTTGAACACGCATGTGCAGTGACATGTATGAGAGGATGTTTGACTGGCCATTGTTCATGTCAATCAAGTGACATCATGGTGAGGAGGATTATTCCCTGACGGCAATGTTTTAAATGTAATATATTTGTATTTTTTTGAGTATTTAGTTTTGATGTCCCACGGTTTATTGGGTAACACGATTGACGTAATGAGCACCCCTGCTCTAGAATACTGGAACTGTTCACCCGCAAACTTAACATTTATTTAAAGTGAGACCTTTCATCGAGTGTGTATTAGTAAGGACTTGCACATTACTTTCTAACTTTGACCCTTTTTTTTCCTCTCTTTCTGAAGATGCTTTTCTCCATCAACCCAGAGAGGGGGACCAGAGTGGACAAGGAGGGCAAATCTCGTCTCATCTTGAACCCAAGAGTCCTAACCTCAGCAACGGTCAGATTTTGAATGGAGAGGCGTGTAAACACTGTAAGCAACATTGCAAGCATAGTTTTAAGGTTTCTTTGTTCTTTGTTAATCTTTTGCAAAAAAAAAGTGATTACATAGTTTTCTGTTTTAGGTGCTATATTTTTTAAGAATGTTTTATTATCTACAAATGATAAACATTTGCTGTGTTCAGAGGCAAAAGGTTGAGTAAAATAAATGTATGTAAAGACGTCTTTGTATTGGAGTGATTCTTCACTTTGAATTTTGCTACACAGTTAGCAGATATTTTGAAACTGGGTTACATTTTCAGTACATTTAGTTTCTTTTTAAGTCTTAGCAAATCTAATGACCAAATGTAATAGACTTCAACAAAAAAGTAAAACGTGCAAATATTTTTTTTATCAGGATTGTTGAGCAATGCTTTAAATTCATCAGTAAGAATAGGTAATTTCCAAATTACATTTTATATTCTCTATTTGTAAAAAGTATCTTGGTTTCAAAAAAGGAATTAAACACGAGTATGTTACTGTGATTGTATTTTGCATGGAAAAAAAGGAAAATTTTGTTATTTTTACGAAAACAAATTGGCAGCAGTGGTTGCCAGAATAAAAATGTAGAAAATACGGTAAAAATGTAAACAACTTTACAGAACACTGTATAAATTTAATGTCATAATCTTGTAAATACAACAACACATCCCAGACTGTTAAACATCAGGTTGTTGTAATTAAGACATTATTTTATGTAAAACAAATGTTTATTGCCGTAATTTTTACCCATAATATTGGTCAAAATAACCTTAAAATTCAGTATTTTCTATAAAATATGACTGTTAGAATTACAGTATAGACTAGCAAATTAAAAAAAAATTATCTGTAGGTTTTAACAGAAAATAATTTTTAAATTACAGCTTATTTACTTAAATTAAAGCATTAAAGTATGTAATATTTACGGTGAGCCTGTAAAGTTGTTTACATAGTCGATGTATTTTTTACAAGTTTATTCTGGCAACCACAGCTGCCAGTTTTTTTCTGTAAAAACTACGGATTTTTTTTTACAGTGTGATACCTTAATTCATTTAGTTACTTTCTAATTTTTTTTTTAAATGACTTTGGCTACATACGGTACATTAGATGTCGTAAGCCTCGATGCTTTAGGTTTCGTTTATGACAGCAGAAAAGCACAGACCCGGTATTAACAGCTCTTACTCTGGCCCGCGGAACCCCCCCTTTCATGTTTTTCTGTTCCAAGGGGGTTACTGTCGTCCTGTCTGTTTACAGCCATCAGCGCAGAGAGCAGCCAGCGCTCGCTCTCCTTCCCCTCCATGCTGCTGATGCTGAGACTTTCCTGTGAGCTGACGTGACTCAGAGGCTCTTCCGGCCCCCAACCCACGGTCTCCCCACTCACAGGCTGATGGATGCACTAAGGCAGGACTGTTGACCCCAGTGGACTGTTAACACTCCACGGCTGGCCAATGAGCACAGTTTCAGTTTGTAGGTATTCATTTTTTTGGGTATCTCTCCCCCCAACCTCATCTTTTAGTCTCTACAGTCACAGGCGTGGTCCCATCAGGGACAGTGTGCCGTCGGCCAAAGGCTGTTGAGCCTGGACTCCTGCCTGACATGACAGTTTTCATGCTGGACACACTGAGGCAGGTATGAGGTTTTTAGAAAAGTAATGTTTCTGGAGAACCTGAAAGACGCCAGCCCTCAACAATTGGAGCCCCCAGGACAGGCAGTCCTGTGTGTAAAGTTTGAAAAGAAAAGATAACTATGTTTAATGCCTTTACATGAAAAGTATGTTCCAGAGGTTGTAGATGATTGTTCAATAAAATCAAGTCTGCCAGAGTCCATCCAGTTGCTGTGTTTTTTGTTGTCCTGTCAGCAAACAGAATCAGAGTGTGATTGTGTCAGATGGAGCCTTGCCTCACTACAAAGGTGTGGTTACATAAACCCCTGTTATAATAATGGTATTTTGGATTTTAAAAGCCTTTCAGCTCACACAAAGACACTGGAGATGAGACACGATTAAATAATAAAAGCCGGTGGTGTTCACACCAGACAAGCTTCTTCTTTTTTACTGTTTACTGGCGCTTGTGCACAGTTAAAAGAGGCTCGATGTGAAATATCAAAACAATGGAAATCTGCTCCAGGCTTTTTCTTTCACAGCTCTGTTCTGATATACAGTATCTAAGGACAATTTAGAGATACTAATTCACCCATGAAGCATGTTTTTTGGCTGTGAGAGGAAACTGAAGAGGCAGGAGAAGACCCACTCATGCCAACTCCACACAGAAAGGACCCAGGTGGGATTTGAAGCAGCGCCCTCTTGCTTTGAGGCGAGAGCCCAGCCCTGTGAGGGACAGAATGAAAAAGAATCCTGGAAATCATCTTGTTTGATTTTTAAAGAATGTATTTAAATAATGGAGCAGAAAAAGATTTGACCTTATTCATTTACTGTAACCCTGGTTTCAGGGACAGAGGTCAAAGGTTTCCTGCAGGTCTTCAACTGGTTTCCAGTGTAGCTGCTATAGTGGTCCATTCTTCCATGCAGATCTTCTCCAGAGGAGTTGGAACGATTCCAGTCTTCCCCTCTTCTGGGCCTTTGTGTCTGGATAGACACAAACTGAACCTTAAAATGATTTTCACGCAGACTCTGCTGTGTTTGCCTGGGTGATGTGCTTGGGGTTATCTTCATGCTGGAAAGCCCATGGATGTTTTGTCCAAAATTTCACCATTCATGGTTTCAGTCGTCCTTTCCCCTTTCCAGAAAGTGACTCCAAAGCATGATGAATCCACCCCCATGCTTCATAATAGGTATGGTGTTCTTTGGATGTATCTCAGCATTTTTACAAAGTAAACATAAACTACTGCAATGCAACAAACTGGCGATCTGTCCAGGGTGCCCCCGCCTTTGCCCACAAGTGGCTGGGATAGGCTCCAACAACCCGTGACCCAGAAACGGACTAAAAAGTTAACAAGATGAAAGAAGAAAATGAAAAATAAACTATTTTAGGAGACCAAACTTAGTTTCCAACGCAAATATTCAATAGGATTATAGAGCGCTGTGATAGGAGTCTCGATGACAGATGTGACAATCAATGTGAGGTTCCAATACTGAACTTACTGAGGACGCAGAGACTGTGAGATTATGAACAAAGAAGAAGGAAACAGTCTGAGGATGTACTGCATGTTTTAGAAATTCTTCTTGTTGATTTCCATACAACTTCCTAGTTGACAACAGAGTTCCTGGATGCATTTAGAACTGCAGTCCTGCCATGTTTGAGACTGAAAACAAACATGTTGGGGAATTTTCAAGCATTTTGTCTAAACTTTTACTTTCTGACAACTATTTCAGTTTACTTTGGAAATCAGGTTGAGGTTTTTTTGGTTTGTTTTTGTGCTGCTACACAAGGATGTTGTAAAATGGAATTTAAGTGAAAGAAGAATAAATTACAGTGAAAGATGCTTTTATGATAATACTGTGGCAAATCATCCGTTTCCTAAACCTTTTCACAGATAAAGTCACCACTGCCAGAGCTCAAGTCTTGCTTCCTGGTTGTGACTTGTCAGTTATGTATTTATGTAAAATATTTTTATTTTATACTGAGAGGACTGAGGAGAGCAGACAGGACTACAGGAAGATGCTGCATAAGGTGACAGTAGGGGTATCAAAGACCAAACAAGGGGCTTTTGATGACTTGTATGCTTGGTTGGGTAGTAAAGAGAGAGAGACTGATCTATACAGAAATACAGAAACATACAGCAGGTTAGAGTGATTAAGGATAGGGATGGTAATGTATTGACAGGTGTCAGTAGTGTCATGGAAAGATGGAAAGAATACTTTGAAGAGATGGTGAATTGAGAAAATGATAGAGAACAAAGAATAGAAGAGGTGATTGTTGTGGAGCAGGAAGTAACAAAGATCAGTATGGGTGAAGTGAGGGGGCATTGAAGAAGATGAAGAGTGGAAAGGCACTTGGTCCTGATGATGTACCCGTGGAGTTATGGAAGTGTCTAGGAGGGATGGCAGTGGAGAGTGGCTGTTCAACAGGATCTTAGGTGGTGAGAAGATATCTGAGAAATGGAGAAGTATGATGGTGCCCAGTAGAGCCCTGCACGGGACTATTTTCTTCCTCCCACCCGCGCCCGCCGAATTTCTGACCAATCCCGCCCGCTTTTTCACGCAGACACTGCTGGAGTGTACGCGTTACACTCCCACCTGCACCCGCAAAACTAGAATTTATTCCCGCACAATAACAGAGATACATTGATTTTGTGTCTTCTTCCGTCCCGCAGGTTAAAAAACAACTATTTGTATTGATATTATTACAGAGATTCATGTCCTTCCTCCAGCCTCATCTTTTCATGCATTCCTCTTTTGTGTAATGTGCAACTAAATTAGTAAATATATTTTCACAAATCCTGTTGTTCACTGAAGGTCACACGTTCCCAGATGTTTTTGCCATAGAGAAAGTGGGGGCTCCTTGGCTCAGGGAGGTTCTGATGGAGTGCTGTTTAGCTTTTCTGGTTCTGATGATTTTGGAGGAGGTTCTGCCTTCGGTTTGAAGGTCAGCCTGCAGCTTTGCTCTGAAACGGTGAAAGAGAAGAAAACTCTTCTTCGTATTTGCTCTTTACACCTTTTTTCATTTCTCTCCATTCAGCAGCAGCTCACTGACGCGTAGACTTGATGACTTTTGAGTTGTGACGGCTCAGAGGGATGGGATTCTGCTTCTTGCTGTAAAATGTGACAGTCTTTACAAATGATCCTCGCGTGTGTGCAAAAACTGGAAAAGGCTGAAGCTAAAAAAAGAAAGTATTTTTCCGTTAGGAAAAAAATAATTCATAGATTTTCAGCTCTGTTGAACCATTACAATGTTTTTTCTCCTCCATGATTTCAAACGACTTCGACCTGCAGCTTTATCAGCTGGTTCAGCGCTTCAGGCCGTCTGTCTGCGCGCGGACACACGCACACTTTTAACCGAGCAGGATTAGTGAAAATATATTTAATAAGTTGCACAAAAGAGGAATGCATGGAAAAATGAGGCTGGAGGAGGGACATGAATCTCTTTAATAATATCAATACAAATACGTGTTTTTTTTTCTGCGGGACGGGAGAAGATACAAAATCAATGTATCTCTGTTATTGTGCGGGAATAAATTCTCTGAGTTTTGCGGGTGCGGGCGGGAGTGTAACGCATACGTTGCGGTAGCGAGCGGGATTGGTCAGAAATTCGGCGGGCGGGAGCGGGATGAAGAAAATAGTCCCGCACAGGGCTCTATTGCACACCCCCAACAACAGGTTAGATGACAGAGCCCATCAGGCATCTCTTCCTGGTGCGTTCATGGAGCTTCAGTACACAAGACTCCAACAGACTAACGTAGTCCGCTATTATATATTCATGAGAAAACCGCCCAATCTGGCAACACAAAAATCAGGGTTTTTTTGCTGCCCGCTCCCGCCCGCAGCACTATTCAAACCACCCACTCCCACGAGATTTGCATTGGGTCCCTCTGGACCTGGTGGGACCCAATGCAGCCCTCTAGTGCCCAGTTTTAAGAATAAGGGAGATGTGCAGAGATGTGGCAACGGATGCTGAGTCTAGAGCTGCCAGGCAAGAGGTCTACGAAGAAAAAAGACAGTATTTTTATTTTTTTTTATTCTTTGTAATTGTATGGCACTTTGAGTTAGCAAAAACTGTTAAAAGAGTTTTATTAATGAAGTTAAACTGGACTGAACATTAGCAGGAGAATGTGTTCTTTTTCAATTCTGCATGGTAAAGCCATCATCCATGCTTTTAGTGTTCCTCTGACTGAAATCGTCTTCGTGTCTGCAAAGTAATTTTTCTAATCCAAACATTCATACAATTAGACTGAAGTTAAACAAATCTCAAATTTGCTGAAAATGACGTTTTTTGTAAAAAGTAATTGATGGTTGTAGGTGAAGGTGGGTGGAGCTTAGATCTCGGCTGCCTGTTTTCCGTCCTGCAGACAGCTCATCCGGGGCGGGACGGCTGCTGACGCTCACTGATGGGATGGCTCACTGAGGTCGTGGCGGTCACTGGCTGAGGATCAGAGGCAGCTGCCACACCAGCAGAGTGTTTTCGGTGGAGTTCTCAGCAGACTTGCTCTGTTCGGTCCTGCAGAACCCTCTGCCACCGGAGAAGACGGCTGTGGAGGTCATTCTGCTGCGCTTGGCCTCCCTTTCGTCCCCCAACCCCATGGCCTGGCCTCTCACCCACACATCAGGGTCCTCACTCACTTCATAGATGGAGCCGTCCTCTGGCCTATGCTCTGGCTGATGTGGGGGGGTCCTTGCACCGTCCTGCTCAGGCTGGGCAGACAGCCGCTTCCCGGGCAGCTGGGAGCTGGATGTGACTCTGTACTGCAGCAGGAGACCCTTCAAAGGAGGAGCTTCTGGATCCTGGGAGGAGCTGTGTTTATCCGCCCTTTCATCAACGCCAAGACTTGCTTCTCCATCCTGGCTGCTGCTGAGGACGGGGCCTCGACTGAGGAAGTCCGGAACCAGAGTCCTGGAAGCTGACACCAGGAAGTCCACTGGGCCACAGTGAGCATTTAGAGATGCTCTCCCCTTTCCTGGGAGACAAACAGAGTGGAATCAGCCCACCTCTGATATAGAGATTCAACAACGAATTCTACTCAGGTGTCAGAGCTAGAGAAAAGTGTCTAAAACCCTAAAAACCAGAGTTCGCTCAGGATGGGCTACATTTAAAAAGAAAGGAAAAAGTTTCTAGAGGAATAAAAACTGAAAGTTTAGAAATCTTGTAACAGAGCTGAGTTTTATCATCAAATTTGTCTGCTTTTTCCATTTCAGTCAAAAAGAGACTTGGAGGTCTCAAAAATCTGCAGCTCTTTTGATTTGGACCAGAACCAAAAGAACCCATCACATGGCTCCTGTTCTCAAATCCTCACAAGGGTTAGACACAGAAAGGCTTTTAAAGGTGCAGCTGGTTTTTACACCCCTTCATGACACAAGTGTTTTCGGATTTGGCGCTTTGGCATATTTTATTTATTATACATGTACTATTCACATGCCGTGCCATTATTTTTTGTAGTTCTTAAAAGGAAATATAAGTTTAGTATTTCATCTCTTAGCTTTTCCTTGAACAGCTGTTTTCAAACTTAGCTGATGTGGTTTTGTCATAACAGCTGGGATGATTCACAGCGCCCTCTGCAGGACAGTTTAATTGTAAAAGTAGTTTTGTTGTTGTCTTTTGTCCTCTGTAAACCTCATGATCACGGGAGAAGCCTGGCTGGGTGGGCGGACTGGATTGTCTGCAGAAGCTGCATTTAGAGAAAGAACCAGGTCCTCCTGAGTTCCAGCACAGACCTGTGATCCTGGGGATGCCCTCCAGGGTGGGAACAGGGAAAGTGAGGATTACTCCCTGGTCGGTGCCCACCCACAACAAACCCTGGCAAATCAGCATACAGGAGACCGTGAGCTGACCTGAAACAGAGAGACTCTGAGCACACCAGCAGCACGACGGCTGCTAGAAGCCACTGCAGTTCAGAACATGTCCTGCTTATGCAGACAGAGAAAAGGATGCATTCCACCAGGACACGTCCATCATGTGATCAATGGGGTTCCTGCCTGGACGCCTGGAACGGGCTGAGATGTTCACTTCCTGCAGTGCTTCCAGTGTCTCAGTGTGAAACAGGTGAATAGAGGAGCCTTTTGTGAAGGCCATCCAGACTCCAGCTCCTGAACGCACCATGCAGCGAACCCGGCAGCCTGGATCATGGTGAACTTCCAAAACCTGCAAAACACAGAGCAGGGCAGTCCGGCATCTTTGATGCTCCTGACCAAATCTGCACCCAAATCATTAAGGCGGTGAGGAATAACAGCATGGTGGGAAAACTGCCCCAAAGAAGAGGACAGTTTTCTCCTGAGCAGATACATTTTGGGGGATTTCTCTAAATCAGGGATCCATACAAATGTTGTTCTGAGCTGAAAAATCCTCCCGCCCTGCTCTACCTGCAGTTACCTGCATATCACCTGCTCCCCTGCCTTTCAAATACAGCTGCTCCACCTCCTGACTGATTGGAATTAGCTGCCTTAAGTCTTTCATAGTTACTACTGCTTCATAGTTAGACCAGCGGTCGGGAACCTTTTTGCCCGAGAGAGCCATGAACACCACATATTTTTAAACGTAATTTCATGAGAGCCATACAATATGTTTAAAACTAAAAATAGAAGAGAATGGGTTCATTTGATGTAATTTCAACACTTTTAAACTACAAAAAGTCTGTGGATTATTTTTAATAACATTGTTATTGTAGTAGACTGAGTTGGATTTATGGTTGTTGGGTCGCGTTCTAAGTTCCGGAGTTCATTGAACGCATCAAGCAGAGATGCTGGTTGGCCCTCAGTTCTGTCGCTCAGCCTGTCGTTGGGGAGTTTGGACCAATGGGGTTCGGCTACGGGCCGAATAAGGAAATAGCGGGGGCTGTTGTGGGAGTGGGGGAATCTAAAAGTTGGGGGAGCGCTCTCAGCAGGAGAGATTTAGGAGTTCCTGAATAAATTGTACGGCGTTATAAAGAGTAAAGAACCTTAAAAGAGGTTAAGTCTCAGTGTGCCTCAGTGTGGGAACGCGAAGCTACATTATGCTGTTGCTAATAAATGATGAGTATTTCTTAGCATTAATGTGACTTCTGGTGCTGCGTGGTGTTTTTGCTGATGGTCTAGGCTGCAGTGTGTGGTATGTGACGGACAGCGTGTTCTAAGTGCTGTCAATCAGTGCGCTGCTGGACCTCGCTGCCTGCGTCCACTAGCCCTCCCCTTTCCATCTCACAGACAGGAGCAGCTGCAGGACGGCAGTTCACAGTTTCAGGCTGGTACAAACTGTGATATAAAAGATAATAGTAACCGCACTATAGTAACCAATAGTGCCGCAGATTTTTTCCTCCAAGCACCGCTACTACTGCGCCCCCCCTGGCATAGCATCGCGCCCGTCTTGACCCAAATGTGTCCATCAAGAGAGCCAGATATGTCTCGCGAGCCATGGGTTCCAGACCCCTGGTTTAGACTTTGCTTTGGCCCTGAAACTGTTTTGGATTGTCCTCTGTGTGAAGGTCGGCATCTTCTCTGAGTTTTGGGAATCCAGGCCTTGGACAGGCTCACAGATGCTCCCTCATCTTCTCATCTGTCATCTTCCTCATCGACAACACCTATCACAGTTTCTCCAGAAATCACGCAGCATTATTGGATTTTCTTCAAGATCCAGTGAAAAGGACATGGTCTGTCTGGTGTCTCAGTCACCACATCAGTATTCACAACCATCATCTGTCTGTGTTTTTGCTTCCTGGAGTTCAGCTTGTTGCATCCTAAATCCTAACAAGATCAGTGAGATTTTTTACCTGAAGTTTTTGAATACCTTTAGTCTCTTTGAGGTAAATTTACTTCAATGAGTGTATTTTATGTATTTATTTAATTTTCCTGTAGTTATTTGATTTAAATATATATAATTTAGTCAGGCCCTGGATGGATGGATGAATGGATGGATGGGTGGATGAATGGATGGATGGATGGGTGGATGGATGGATGGATGGATGGGTGGATGGATGGATGGATGGATGGATGGAAGGGTGGGTGGGTGTATGGAAGGATGGATGGATGGATGGATGGATGGATGGAAGGATGGATGGATGGATGGATGGATGCATGGATGGATGGAAGGGTGGGTGGGTGGATGGAAGGATGGATGGATGGATGGAAGGATGGATTGAAGGGTGGGTGGGTGGGTGGATGGATGGATGGATGGATGGATGGATGGATAGATGGATGGAAAGATGGATGGATGGATGGATGTTTCTTCTTTGGAGTCCTTTCACAGCGGTAAATACTCTACCCTGCAGCCGCTCCACAGAGCGTCCGGTGTTTTCTGTGACTTACTTTATCCATTTGTCTCTGTCTGCAGATGATCCCAGCTTGGTGTTTCAGGAAAACTAAAAAGTTTGCTTCTTGGTAAATGAAAACTTAGTTATTGAGCAGCCAATGCTGAAGCCAGAGATCAGAGTTTACCATTAGTGATGCTACCTTATTGATCTCAGTTCACCAGACAGAGACAATGCGTCTTCTCATGGACAACTATGATAGTGACGATGGAGGCTTTGCTGGTTCACAGGCTAAAGGAAAAGGCGGTCCTGAATGCATACCTGTGTGTTCAGACCCTCTCCTTGGATGACAGAGACATGATGGCCGCAGCTCGCCCACACAGCTTCTTCCACTGTCAGCAGAGCATGGACCGGCTCTGAGCCCAGCAGCACCAGTCTGCACGAGTCTGCGTCCCATAGCCTCTCTGACAAGGACGACACATTTCTGCATTTAGCATTTCTGCTCACACGGCCCTCTGATTGGTTCATCCTGGACCTGTGGACCTATGGCCTGCAGGGAGCTCACCTCCAGCTAGTTTCGGGAACACAGCTACTTTACCGTTGGCCAGTCCAGCAAAGAGGAAGGAGGTCGAGTGTTTGAGGCAGAGCACAGGGCAGCTGTCCGGGTTCACCAGGGTCTGCAGAGTCTCCACAGCCGTGTCCACACTGCTGTGCACGTGAATGCTGAAGCACAAAACAGCAACACCTCAGGGACTGAGAAGCCTGTGCTCCTGTGGGTGAGGTCAACATCCTCTAAATAAGGAGATTCTTCTTGTGAGGATGCTTTTGAAAACTTTCATCAGTCTGTGTTTGTATGATAGAAGATTAAGCTCCTGTGATTGATTCAAGATGGGTCCAAAAAAAAGTTCTTTCTGGTTTCAGGTGGGAACTACAGGGAGGAGATCATAAATTTGGAATATGAAAAATACACAAATGTGAAATAAAGCATGGCTAAAGTCATATGGCTGCAGCAGGGAGACATGGTGGAAAACAGAAAATGTCCTGAAGGTTTCTTCAGGGGGCTGCTGGCAGAGGGACTGACCTGCCATCCTGCAGACCCACACAGATGATGTTCTCTGCCCTGGTGACCCTCCCAGACTCTTTCTCCTCCTCTTCTTCATCAGTCCGAGGACCTGGCTCCCTCACAAGCTCCAGACAGAGGACGGGGGATCTTAGTGGGATGCTCTTCACCAAGCGAGGTGTGGTTCGGTTCAAAGAGAAGATATCCACTTGGCCGTGGAGAGAGCCGCCTCCACCACCAGCAACCTGCACAGCATGTACAGCAGATATGTCCTTGCTTCTTCCTCCTCCTGTTTGCCGTCATTCTCTCAGGAGAAGTTTGAGAAGAAATATTTCTTTGTCTGACCATACTGACCAAACCTCTTTGTGGACCTAAACATATTCAGAGACACAGCAGACTTACCCAGAGGTAACCCTGCGGCAGACATGTGGTGGTGGAGCAGAGACCAAGCAGGGTGGACTGAGAAGGACTGTGCAGAGCCGCCTCCAGCTGGACGGACAAGACCAGAGCAGACCACTGTGTCAAACCAGCAATCCCAGCTTTTCCATTTGTCAGATCTAAATCAGATTAGTAATCTGTCCTGCCAATCTTAAAACAAGACATGGAATTACATGAGAGACTGAGCATTTATTTAGTGTTTTACTATTTGAAAGAACCTCAAACTTTTCTGCAAACAAACTAACACAGACAAGCACACCTGACAGCTTTCACCTGCTCACAGGGTTCAGAGTAGAGCCCTGCGCGGGACTATTGTCTTCATCCCGCTCCCGAATTTCTGACCAATCCCACCCGCTCCCGCAACGTATGCGTTACACTCCCACCTGCACCCGCAAAACTAGAATTTATTCCCACACAATAATAGAGATGCACTGATTTTGTGTCTTCTTCCGTCCCGCAGGAAAAAAAACAAGTATTTGTATTGATATTATTACAGAGATTCATGTCCCTCCTCCAGCCTCATCTTGTCATGCATTCCTCTTTCATGTAATGTGCAACTTAATTAGTAAATATATTATCAGAAATCCTGTTGTTCACTGAAGGTCACACGTTCCCAGATGTTTTTGCCATAGAGAAAGTGGGGGCTCCTCAGCTCAGGGAGGTTCTGATAGAGTGATGTTTAGCTTTTCTGGTTCTGATGGTTTTGGAGGAGGTTCTGCCTTCGGTTAAAAAGTGTGTGTGTGTCAGCGCGCTGAACCAGCTGGTACAGATGCAGGTCAAAGTCATTTGAGTTTATGGAGGAAAAAAACATTGTAATGGTTCAACAGAGCTGAAAATCTATAAATAATTTTTTTCCTGATGGAAAAATGCTTTTTTTTAGCTTCAGCCTTTTCCAGTTTTTGCTGTTTTGAACCTCGTTTGTGGTCTTTTCTGCTTCATCCATTGACATCATGTCTCTGCCAGGCAACCTGCTCCTTCCTCATCCAGCACAGTGTTGCCAGATAGATTCACAGCTCTTCCATCCTTGTGCTGCACTAGAGCGCCCCGACTATCGTGACAACCTATGATGACCGTATTTAGCACTCTCAGTTGCAGAGGATGTGAACAGGTGAACAGGTAGAGAGGAAAAGCAGGTAAAGGGGCGGGGGAGGGGCTTGGGCTTCAAACTGTGTCAGAGAGATGGAAACACGGGCGTCAGATTCAGACGCAGCTTTCACTAGAGCTGTATAGACTCTCTGGGATGATCTGAACTCAAACATGGAAACATGATTACCAAGTAGAACTCTTCAAAATAATAAACCTGATCTCTTCACATTCTCAGTGTCTAGCATGCATTCATAAACACAAACATCGCTCCATGTAGCGATCAGACCAAAACGTTAGCTGGTAGCTCCGCCCACACGCGCCCGCTGTATCAGGCTTTAAAGAACACAATTTCTAAGAGGCGCGGCAGGGCGTTGCACACCCCCAACAGAATAGATGACAGTGGTCATTAGGCATCTCTACCTGGTGCGTTCACTGAGCTTCAGTACATAAGACTCCAACAGCCGCACAGCCTAACGTAGTCCGCTATTATATATATATATATATGAGATATTCATGGCAACACTTTTTTTTTGCTGCCCGCTCCCGCCCGCAGCACAATTAAAACCGCCCAATCCCGCGAGATTTGCATTGGGTCCCGCAGGAGCAGACTGACAGAAAAATAACTTTTTCCCTAATTCTGCCTCCAGTTGGTTCATGGGGGACCGTTCTCGCGTCATGTGGACTGGTGTTTTGTTTTCTCCGCCTGGTGGAAGAGGCTCCTCTTTGCTGCTGTTTTCACATCTGAGCTTTGCAAGAGACCGGCGGACTGACTTTACTCCAAACAACAGAAGCGAAAGAGAGCAGAGAAAATAAAATTCAGATTTTCCCAAAAATAAATTATCTAAAACAACAAATTCTAATTTATAAATTACATTGATGAATCGCTAAACCCTAGTCCCGTGCTGCTGCTCCTCATAGCAGCCACAGAGAAGAGTATGTGAAACCATAGTGAGACATGAACCTGCAGTTCAGACATGGCACCACATGTGGCGCTGTCCTCACCCTCAGAGAGTGTGTCTTGGAGGACAGAACCGGCAAAGAGCAGGTCAGCAGTGGAGAACCAAACAGGGTTTGGCTCTTGCAGTCATCGTCATAACATTCCCATCCAGGAGAGTTTTCCTTTCCTGAAGGACACAGGAGAGAAGCTTCAGTCTCACCCCAACCTCCCCTCTGACGGTGGAGGAGAAGCTGCTGGAGCTTACTCTGAGCCAGCTTAGCAAGGTAGATGCGGTTCACCCAGGAGATTTTGCTGTGGGGGCTGAGGGTGTTGAAGACCACCATAATGCTCACAGGGCGTCCAGACCTGACATGGAAAGCAGACATGTCAGCGTGCAGACAGAACTCCTCTGCAGCTGCAGCCGCCTCACCTGTCTGGACGGCTTGGGATGGACAGACGCAGGCAGCACTTGTTGGCATCCTGGATCTGCTCTTCCTTCAGACGGATGAGCCTCTGCAGAGCGCAGCACCAGTCCTGAGACACTGTGCTGTTCAGGTTCTGACCAGCAGAGGGAGACAGAGAGGCAGATGCTGGCATTACCTTCAAACAAGCAAAGTCCTCAGAAAAACAGGAAAAACCCAAAGAGCTCCTGAAACGTTGAGTCCAGAGACAAGCTATACTCCAGAGACAGGCTTACACAAAAGGAGTCAAGTGGAGAAAACTGTGAGGAGTGTTAACCTGAAAAAAGGTTAGTTTGACGCAAAAATGTCTCAAGTCCTTTTTTTTTTAACAATAGAAATGATAAACAACAAAAAACAGGACTTGAGTACAATCAAGTCTTTTCCAGAACTGTGTATAGTTTTGAATGGTTTTATTATATTGCGTGAGCCCAGGTCTGAAACACATACGAGAATATTTAGACTGACACATTTGTGTTACTCATGCTTTTAAGCATCCAAACGAATGTTCCCCACCATCATGAGCTCCATGTATCCAGAAAGTTCCATGACGTTAGAAGAGTCAGAGCTTTGCTTTCCAGTTAGAAAATGAAGATAAAGTCATCAACAGAAGAAAGTCAGATTGAGAGAAGTTTGTCCTCTGTGTGAAAGTCGTCTGAGTTTTTGTTGTACGTGGAGATAAGTAACATGTTTTAGACTTTTCTGACTGAAGATCTCCAATAACCATTGCTTGTGGTTCTCTGGATAGTATGTGGGATTCTGTGTTTAAGGCAACCCTGTTTATAGTCCTGTTAGAAGGTTACAGTCCTATCTGCTGATTTGCTGATTCAGGCGTCTCCTCATACTGATTGACTGAACGCACCTCATCCAGGCAATCAACAGCATAAAGTGCAGGGACAGCAGGGTGGTGGGTCTTGAAGACCCAGATTAAATCGATAATTGATAATTGTGAGAGTAACCAACATAAGGAAAGCTGTATGTTCAACCATACAAGCATGTGGAGAACTGGTAAGTGGTACCTGGTAGAGTCCGTGTAACGTGCCCACCAGCAGAGACACCTCCTCCACCACAGCCAGGTCATGCTGTAGCTCCTCTAGTTCCTGGAATAACCTTGGGGGCCCCAGGAACAACCTCCCTGCAAATAAACAACTGCTTTTACCTGAACCATAAAAACATCACCCTGTAAATGCTTCTGAAGGAGCTGCTCAGCTAGCTTTCAATGTTTTACATTTTTGTTTGCACTAAAAACCTGTAAGTTCCATGTTTTGACCTACCTGTAGTACTGGAGGCAGAGCTATGTCGCCTACTGATCACAACTCCATCCTGCCCCACCTCCTCCACTTGGATCTGTGCCACAGGGGCACACCACTTCACGGAGCATTTGGCTCCAAGGGGAACCAGGCTGCTGATTTCAGGAGGACCCCTGATGAACAAACGGGTCACAAAGGTCAAGGTTGTGGCAGTGCCCTCAGCAGCTGCTTACTGGTCAGTGTAACTAAGGAAAGGTTCAGGTAAGGAGACAGCCTCACTTCCAGTTGATGTTGGCACAAATCAAGGAGTCACTGAAGAGAAACACCTTTCGCTTCTTAGACTTGAGGACTTGACCTTTGTCCCCATAGACAGTCTCAGTTAGCAGCTCAGAGTGGATCAGCTGCCTCTGCTCCGAGTTTAGCAGCTGGAACACACAGCAGGACGTGATAAGAAATTCAATCAACCATTCAAGAAATTCTTCAAGATGACTGATCCCACCTGTAGATTCGATAAAAAAAATCCCTCTTTAAGCCTGCACAGCTGTCCATCAATCTATTTCCATTCCCCCTTTTACTGTTTTCCAACCTAAAACCAGTCTCTAACCACACAGCCGTCTCTAAACACACACCCGTCTCTAACCACACACCCGTCTCTAACTACACACCGGTCTCTAACCACACACCGGTCTCTAACCACACACCGGTCTCTAACCACACACCCGTCTCTAACCACACACCCGTCTCTAACCACACACCGGTCTCTAACCACACACCCGTCTCTAACCACACACCGGTCTCTAACCACACACCCGTCTCTAACCACACACCGGTCTCTAACCACACACCCGTCTCTAACCACACACTTGTTCTAACTACACACCGGTCTCTAACCACACACCGGTCTCTAACCACACACCGGTCTCTAACCACACACCGGTCTCTAACTACACACCAGTCTCTAACCACACACCCGTCTCTTACCACACACTTGTTCTAACTACACACCAGTCTCTAAACACACACTGGTCTCTAACCACACACCCGTCTCTAACAACACACCCGTCTCTAACCACACACCGGTCTCTAACCACACACCGGTCTCTAACCACACAGCAGTCTCTAACCACACACCGGTCTCTAACCATCCACTGTACTGTTTTCCAATTATTAACCTTTCTCCATCTACATACCATTCTCCAGCCACCCACTGTTCTCCTATCCAGCTGTTGTAATGTGAAAGCGTGTGTTGTGTTACCTTGTTGAGGTTGCGGTCTCCTATGCTATGGGCCAGCTGCTGGATTTCTGCTTCTTGGTCAGCCAAACGCCTCTCTTCGTTGAGCTTTTCCGCTAGGATCTCAAGCTCGGTGAGAGCCAGCTGCAGAGGAAGTCGGTCTTTATGGGCCAGCGGAGTATTCTTCAACATGTCCTGAGGCACCACAACCAAAAGACTCCACCTCAGCATGAAAGTGGAAGTGTATTTTTTCCTGTAAACATGTTTCTCCTCACATCAAAACAGTTCCTAAATGAAGAATCAGAAACCAGCAGATGTGGGCTGAGCTAAAGAGCAGGGCTGTCTCTTTCCAGAGTCGGCTTTGGTTTGTATCAGGTATGCAGAGGGTGTGGCTCACCTGTAGCAGCAGAATGAACTGAGGGAAACGCTGGATGGGCTTGACCATCAGCCCGTACAGAGTGATCCGGTCTGCCGATGACGCCTGTTTCCTCTACAGGAAGGAGCAGCACAGACGTTCACAGTCCAAACTACCGGTAAAAACTTTAGCTACACGATTCAGAGGAACCCAGATCAGAACACTCCCAAGCTCAACCTCATCCACTTCAGTTTCATGTTTCCTTTGACGTCTATGTCTTTCTGTTATTTGAAAACATTTGCACATTTAAACGGAAAATTTGACATTTTTTTCACAAGCAGCCAGATTCACAGCAGCACTTAGCTGTTTCGCTTTCAAGGATTCTCAATGAAGCCTTAGCTGCTCTGCATGAACACCTGCATCTGTCAGATGCCTCAGTTTAGACCTGCAGGACTCAGTGACCCCCCCAGAAAAAGAGTGAGAGCTGAACCGAAGCATACTGTAAATGCAGCAACAAGAATATCAAATGTGTATTTATCTCAGATTGAATTTCCACATGTGATCTAATGTCATCACTTTATTTATCTGGTATAATTATTTATAAAAGTTTTCAGCTCTGCTGAAGACACAGACGCCAATGGAAACATCTGCATTTCCTCTGGTAGAAAGTCTGTCTCCTCTTATCCTCACATGTTGATGTTTTTTTGTTTAGTTCCTCAGTGGAGAACTTCTGCTTAACAAGTATAAAACGTGCTTAAAATAAAAACGTGAACTTGTTTTAACATATCTATATATGTGAATAAAGCTATATCTATCTATTTATATCCATGAATGTGGTCAGACTTTTGAATGTGAAGCTCTGCTCTCCAGCTCTGGAAAGTAGTAACAGCTTCTTCAAAGGGGGGGGGGGGGGGGGGGGGGGGGGGGGATAACAGGAAGGTGTAAACCTGCTTGTACCTTCAGGAAGTCCAGGAAGGCAGGTTTGGACACACAGGCCTTCTTGATGAGCGTCATGGCTTTGGTGAAATTGTTGATGTAGTCTTTGTACACGCTCTGCACCATGGACTTTGAAAACTGTGGAGGACAAGAACAATTGTTTAAGGGCCTATAACCATCCTTTCTCTTCAGCCTTTCAGACACAATTATATCCACCTATATGATCATATATTGCCTTTGGCACACTACAGAACAAATTATTTATGAAATTTGAGTTCTTTTCGTGAACTCTTTTCCTGCTTGTAAGTAAAACGGCTTGATTCACCAATGCACCGCCTTTCGCTCCTTGTGGGTACCGCCCATTCTCATCTCAGAGCCGGCCTCTGCAGCATGTCTGCGTTTCACCCACGAAAACAAACAACATCCCAACTTTTGCAAAGATGGATGTAAATACCGTATGTCTGCCTTTAGTAGCCCCAGCTCTTATTCCATCCCAGACAGAACAGTGAGGGTTAATGGGTTCATTTTGTAAAGAAATTTGGTCACAAAATGCAGAAAACAACACCAGATGAACATTTCAGGATTTATTAACATGATGAGAACATTGTACTATGTCTGATCAGGGAACGTTTCTTTTGTTTTTAAAGCATCAAACTTCTTCTCTTTCTTGGATTTTTCTGTATTTGCTCAGTAATCGATGTTAGAAGCAGATCTTCTAAAACGTTATTCGCTTTCTTTGCAGCACCACCAGCCCGGCCACGATTGAAGGACATCAAGCGGAGCGACCAGCAAAAGAAACAAACATTCAGACATTTGAAGAAAAGTTTCCATATTTGTGTCTATGAGAAAAGTTCTGCGGTGGAGGGGCTGAGCATATAATCAAAGGATGAAGCACAGCAGAGTGGGAGGAGCCTTAAAGATTTCTTTAAGCTTCAATTTTGAACAAAAGGTGGGGAAGATGCCTAAAGTTCTCACATCCATGAGTCCCTTCATGAACTGCAGTTACTTTGGCTCGCAGACAAAAAATGCTTTATCAGACTCCTTTGCACATGCGCGAATCAGCGACTGTCACCGGTGACTAGACAGCCGGTTCACAGTCATTTCAGTGTGAAAGTGGCAAAAATACAGTACAGACCAAAAGTTTGGACACTTCTCATTCATTTGAATGAAACTTTTGCTCTGTACTGTACATGTCATGGTGTCTATTTATTTATCAATCCCATAGACAACGCAGATGAGGCAGAAACACTGTTCAAGTGGGTTTGTCATATTTTATGTCGTAAATAGCTGGCATGCACAAAAGGGTCTGCTCAACGGCTTATCGTGAACTCGCATTGTTAGCTAACTAACTTTAGAAATCCTTTTGAGGCTAAAGATGGCTAAAGATGAGGAGTATTTCAGCATCAATGTAGAAGGATATGGACCTGAATCTAATGTCTGCAGACATAACATTGAAGAGAACTAGAAACTGTTTAAACCCAGAAGAACAGCTTTTAATCAGCAGAAGAAGAAATACCAACCTTGGACAATCGACAGATTATGGACCCTTTTTTTATTTTCCCTTACAGCATTACTTTATAATAAAAAAAAAGAAAAAAAATACAAAAAAAGTAAAACAAATGATTAATCATTTATTGAAAATGGTTTAATTGATCGATGTTTAATGATATTACTTCACTTGCTCCAAAATTGATGAATTGATTCAAAAATCTTTCCTAATGTAACATAATTTTGCACATGTTTTTAACTTTTGATACTTGATGAAATTTTGCCATGAAAATTCCTGAAACAGTGTTATGTCTATTTTACTGATATAGTATTATGTTATAATCATATGAATGACTTTTATAAGTAACATAATCTGCATATATTTTAGATAACTCATCTGCATTTGTCATGTTGATTTCTAAAATAGTTATTTTTACATAATAATTAAGTAATTCATCTTTGTCATGTGCTTTATCGATACTTTATGATTCTTAATTCTGTCTGATAAAAACTGGGAACCGGATATTGATAAATCATGTAATAAAATGGTTACAGTATAACGGGGTGGGATTATATAAGTTCACTTCCTTCCACTCCCTTTCAAGCAATATTTATTAATATGTCTAATTATCCTAAGTTTGATTAGTTACTGCAGTGGCTCCCAAACTGGGGGGCGCGCCCCCTAGGGGGGGCGCAGAGGTATTGCAGGGGGGGCGCGGTGGAGTTTAGAAACAAAGGATTTGTATGTTTGTGTCAGTGTGGGGGGGGGGCTCGAAAATATTCTAATCTTCAGAAAGGGGGGCCCTGCAGAAAAAGTTCAGGAACCACCGAGTTACTGTATGAATGTATAACTGATTATTATATTGCTTTTGTGTATTAAATCTACTTAATTGCTTGAAATAAACCATTTTAAATCAAATAAAAAAATGTCGGGAGCTACTGTCCAGAATGGAAGCTAGCCAGCAGCAACTCTGTGTTTGGACCCAACAAGGTGACTGGAATTCGGCTAGTTATGCTGCTGCTTTGGCAGTTGTGAGGAATGGAAAGCCATTTACAGATGGGGAGTTTGCCAAATCTTTCATGCTTGATGTTGCCAATGAACTTTTTGATGACTTTTTGGATAAAAACCAGATAATAAAATGGATAAAAGACATGCCTTTGTCGACAAGAACTGTTCACGATTGGACCATCATGATGTCAAATCCAATTGGCGACACAAAAAGGATTTACTGGAATTTCGGGACTATAGAGCGCACCTGATTATAAGCCGCACCAATTACATGTTTAAAGGATAAACCATTTTTTACATACATAAACCGCATCTGTCTATAAGCCGCATGTGCCCACATTGAAACATGTGTTGTAGAATGAGAATGTGTATGTGCTGAAACCGCGCGGGTGTGTAAGAAAGAGGAGGGAGCGCGTGCAGCGGAACTGTGTTGGGGGTGTGTGTTCATGTTTGATGTACAGAGTGAAAGAGAACTGTGATAAAAGAAGGTTTCCCCCAGAAGAAGATGAATGATTCTTTATGAACTCGCTCTGGAGGCTCAGAGGGTCCCAACGGGGAAGAGAACCCCGAAAGGAAGATCCGCCTTCAGCGGAGAGGAAAGAAAGAAAAAAAGTAATAGCAGTAAAGGTTCAACACATGATATATTTACAGAGAGAGACGGTACACAGAAAGAGTTTTCAAAGTTTTAATAATATACCTGAGCTTTTCTTTCCAAACAGTGCCTGTGACGTGGCAGTAACACGGCAGCAATAAGGTAGTAACAGGGCTGGATAAAAAAACATACCGGTAAAAGTCACTGAGAGCTTTCTTCATCTTCCGGAATAAGTTGTAGTCCTGAGTATGTTGGTTATGGTCCAACATAACCAGAATAAAGAACCTTAAAAGAGGTTAAGTCTCTGTGCCTCGGTGTGGGAAAGCGACGCTACATTATTGTATGGCTCTCACGAAATTACATATAAAAATATGTGGCGTTTATGGCTCTCTCAGCCAAAAAGGTTCCCCACCCATGTTATAGACGGACCCCGGGTGCAGACCGATAACCACGTAAACATGAAGATGTTTGTGACGCCTGCTCCAAACCACGGCGTCACAGGGAGAAGGTGGGTGTGAGTGTTAGTCTGGGGGCGGAGCTGGCAGTGCAGACTCTTCCTGGAAGGGGCTGTTCGTCACTCGTCTATATATCCATGTGAGAACCTGCTTGTTTTTGTGGATTGGGAGGGACTGGTGTTCAAGCGCGGGTTTTTAGAGGAATACACAGAAATGAATGAATGGATTAAAAACAACTTTGTTGGGTTGTTTTTTGTGAGAGATGAACATTATAAAACACTTAAAAGCTCAAAAAGTGAAGTCCAGCAGAGGAACTGGGCAGAATCAAAACCATCATTTCTGGATAAAAGTCATGGTGATTGCCGTTTTCATGGGGAGGGGTGGTGAAGCAGGGGAGAAAGTACCCCACGGTCACCTTGACTAAACAAACAGTAAGACAGAAAACTTCTTTCCGCAGAAAAATGTTCAAAGTGAATCAAAGACTTTGCTCTGCTGGACTTAAGAAGCTGAACAAGACCCACCACCAGAGTGTGACATCCATAGAAATAGAGCTGGAGCTTCCAGGACGTCTATACTGACACACTGGGCATGTGACGTGCGTTGTTGAACGCACATTTAACCCATGGTGTTCACACTGGACGAGCAGGGACAAGCTTATTTTTCTACTGTTCACTCGCACATGTTGGCATCCACAGTTGAAAGGGACTTGGTGTGAAATGTCACAGCGCTGTAAATCTGGTGAATTTAGCTCCACATTCTTTCTTTCACAGCTCTATTCTGATACATGAAAGACTTGGTGTCATAGAATTCCATCCAGGCACAAACTGCAGTTATTCATAAACATAAAAACATAAACTTCATAAACAATTTTCAAACTGTTGGCAGTTCAGTGAAATAAAAGGGACGCCATCCAAACGTCACTACCAAATCTGAGTCCCTGATTGGTCAAAGTTTGACCTGGTTTAACTAACAACGCACGTTCAATGGCCACGGGTTTTGTACTTAGAGCCCCAAAACCATCATAAAATCTTACAGGTACACGTGATTGCCAAAAACCTGATACACACGTGTTTATGGCCTGTGGTTGAAAGTGGTCGCTTGAACACGCGTTGCAGAGGGCGATGTGAACGGTGAACGTAGCTTCACCAACGTTTCCTCCTGCTTTTCCAGCAAAGCTGACAGAAAGGAGCAGAAACGGCTGTTTCTGTTCAGTAAAATCTGTGCTGCTAGATATTCAGGACAAGATGAGACCCATGCAAATTTAACAATCTGAATGAAATGATTTGATGGAGTTTACAAATTGGAACTTTCATTTGCAAACTATTTAGACTTTTGAATTTTTGAATCAGTGGATGAGTTCATGAGGATCTTCCACATGAACTCATCCACTTACTAACATCTGGTTCCTTAACATGTAACAAGCCGCTACAGTCTTGCTTCTCTGTTTCTGTTCTGGTTCTCCAGTGCCCAGGTCTGATAGCAATTCTTTTCTTCAAAGTCTTGCATCTGTTTAACATCTTCCTTAATTCAGCAAATCTAAACTAATCAAAGTGAATTCATTTCTGATCAGGACTAGGAGCTCAAAGTCAGCTCTTGAATTGTCAATAAAGGCCTCTTGCTGTCCATCTCAGTGAGTTCCCCTTTGAATGACGGACTGCTGCAGATGTTTGTGCACAAAGCAGAAATGGAGGGTGGACACATTTGAACTGACCGAGGCCACAAACAGGTCGCCAATCATCTCACTCTGATCCCAGTCCGCCACGCGGGACGCCAGGGCGATCTGGAACATGGAGTGGCACTGATGGATCTCCCTCAGACGGAAGAAGATCTGATGCACCTTCTCCGGGTTCAGGATGGAAGTGTGGCTCTCCAGTAGCGGCTTTTGGTATTCCTGATCAGTGACGGATAAAGTGCATCTCAGTCAAAGAACAGATATTCGGATCCAGTAAAAATGTTCTCACTGGTTTTGACAGTCTTTAAGTGATCAGGATAATTTTTAGAAATCTAAAAAAGGTGTTTTAGACATTTGCAGACCTGCAGAGTATTTAACATTTAGGAGCTCCATATTTATGTTTTGTGCTACAATATTTTTATATCTTTGTCAAATTATGTTTTTCATTTGAAAGCTTATATGTCAACAATTTTACATTTAAAAAATGAATACATTTTTTTAAATGTGTTGGTTAAAATTCTAATTCATTATTTGATGGTAAAAAGAACCAGAACTATTTCTAGCTGGAAAGAAAATGACTTTTCTGAAACTGGTGAAAAAATTCCCCATTGTAATCAACTCCAGTCTAATCGCTGTTCTGTCCTGATTGACGGGAATCGGTTTTGCAAGTTTGCCTGTGATAAATATGCAATCAGGGCATTTCTGGCTAAATGAGAAACAGTTTGATTGATGTAAATCAGTTGAATGGGATTTAACCACATGAAGCAGGAGTGAGGCCACTCTTTTTCACATCTGAAAAGCAGGTGGAACTAGCTTAACTTTATGAATGAAATGTCTGTAGTAATTGTTGGAGGAGGGGGAGAAGACACCATGAACGTGAGATGGAAAGGGTATCACATGTCACATTGGAATGCCAGACAAAGCCTATTGACATTCATAGAATAAACATATTAGACTTTGCGATCTTAGACTTATGGCTGACTTAGGTGTGTCTCTAGCCTGTCATAATTCAATCAGACATTATTATTTTCTTCTATTGTTTTCCTCCTTCTCAAAGTCCCATTTTTACTTCTTTCTTTTACGCACAGTCTGCTCCTGTCCTCCCTCTCTCATGTGCTCTTTCCTTTTTCTGGAGAGGCTTTGCTCCAGCGGCCGCCTCATTCCCTGACAGCAGGAACATCAGGAGGAAGGTACAATCTGTGGACTCACCTGCAGGATCCTCTTCAAGGAGTCCAGATAGCTGCTCTCACTTTGAACAATAGAGCTGAGAATGAGGCGTCGGATGACCTGCAGGGCGAAGGACACCCTCAAATCTGCACATCTGTTTTTCTGCCTCCTTCTGCTTGTTCTTTTGCTGTTCAATTTCTGCTAGGGCGCACTAATTTAGTGGCTCTGGTTCTGCACAAAGCCAGAGTCATGGTCCACATCACATCTGCTGGTTGGATCCATCGAAAGGAAAAGAGCAGTTGTGATACTACAGAATGAAGTGCGGTGAGAGTGGGGGGGCTCAGCTATGCAAAGGTGTGAGACTTTCCACAAGCTAAAGAGTCAAGGTTATATTTAAAAAGGCACACAAAGATGCTGAAGTCCAGAACATATACTGAAACCAGTCCTGAGCTGATGTGGGTGTCGTGGTAAAAACTGGAACACCAGAAAGTTTATGAACCCATGAGGGATTTTGGTGCAGAAACTAAATCTGAGGCAGATCAGCAAGAAACACTACAAATGTAAACGCTTACAGGACAGTAGAAAACACATCCCCACAAACCATCAAGGGCAGAGAGAGTTCAGACTCACCTGCTGGCTGCTGAGTCCCTCCGGCATAGGGCACAGTACAGCTGGAGGGTGCTTCAACTCACAAATGGACACGTCCAAGTACCCTGCGTCTTCATTCCCCTCACCTGAAATAAAACACCCTTTGTTCTCAGAAGAAAGCAGACGGATGTTTGATAGAAACTTTTTCAATGAATTCCTGGTTATTGCTAATCACATTCAATCGTTTGCATGTAACACAATGTGAGACACGGATCCACACTCCTCACCTGTGGAGTTTTTCCTCTGCAGGAAGGCCACTCTGCGGATCATGGCTAATGTTGTTTTTCTCAATCCTTCCTTAGTGCTGTTTCTCCTCGATTTCATCAACTGTTGAACCTACAAACCCAAACGTTAGTTCACAAATGTACCTGCTGTCCCAAGTCTAACCTAGTGTGCAGCAGCAGTCAGTCAACAGACAGAAAAGAGAGCCGGGTCCCACCTTAGTGTCACAGCTTTGTTTGATGGTGGCAAGATGAGGTGTACTGACTCGTACGGCCACCTCTGTCCTGCTGACGGTTCGCCCGCTCAGCTGCCGGACATCTGTGGGCAGCTGCCGGCCCAAAGGAACGAAATCATGAGCCAGATTCACAAACTTCTGAGGTCTTAACATCCCAGAAAAAAGACAGGTGGCACATCACACTCTTCCTCCATCAAAGAACAGAGAACACATGTAGACTGAAGAAAGAAGTCCAACTCATCATCCAACACCTCACAGAACCAGTTTCAACAGGGAAAGTTATCAGATGCTTCCCTACAGTCCCTTCAGGTTCAGCAGTCCAGCCCAGAAAAACTCCACACTTAGACCACAGAACAAAGACAATTCCTCACAGTATCATGCTTGCTGCCGCTGGTAGTTTTTTTGTTTGTTTTTTTCGTTTAATATTTTAGGAGTACTTAAGGTGAGACTGTAAAATATGTTTTTCTGATTTGTGTCCCGCTTAAGTGGAGAGATTTTGTGTCACCTGTCTTAAGTGAAACCCTGAAGAACGCCTTCACCTGTGGATCTCCACAGAGCAGGAGACATCTTCACATGAAAAGAGCAACATATGACAACTTAAAAAAAATAGAAAATTTTAGAGAAAGTTTTAAAGTGAGTCTAACAATACCTGTCAAGTGGTTTTTCTAGAAACATGGCTGACCTAATGTGTTCAGGGTTTGGATCCGAAATTTTAGATCCCCAAAGATTAATGTCGTCAGAACAGTGATCTCCAACCTTTTTCACAGACCTGAGGAAACTCAAATTCAAATTAATTTTATTTCTATAGCAACTTTCCTGGAAAAAAAAAACAGCTCAAGGTGCTGTACATAAAAACATACAAGAACACAAAAACATTAATCCCCACACATGCAATACAATAGTATATGTATAAGCCCTTCATAATAAAATACACACAAAAAAACACACATTAAACCCACGAGCGCCGTTGAATGCCCCACAGGTTCTACCTGCTCTCGCCCTCGCCACCAGCCTCTCACTGTTACCGTTGTCTGTCTGCTCCAAGCTTGCAAGAAGTTTTGACTCTCCAGTCTCATGGAATCTGGGTACGAACTTACAGCATTTCATTACAGTTTTCAGAAAAATGTTCTTACATAACCCCTTTAGCCCTCAGAACTGCCTGGAAACATTCCTTAGAGAGTTTGATCCACATTGACATGATAGCATCACACAGTCTATTGTTGAGATCTGGTGACTGTGGACAGACAGCAGTGGTACCCGGTGTGGTCTTCTGCTGCTGTAGTCCATCTGCCTCCAGGTTGGACGTGTTGTTCGTTCAAAGATGCTCTTCTGCACCTCAGTTGGAATCAGTGGTTCTTTGAGTTCCTGTTGTCTTTCTATCAGCTGGAACCAGTCTAGTTATTCTCCTCTGACCTCTGGCATCAACAAGGCATTTCTGTCCACAGAACTGCTGTTTACTGGATATTTTCTCTTTTTTGAAATATTCTCTGTAATCCCTAGAGATGGTTGAAGGTGAAAATCCCAGTAGATCAGCAGTTTCTGAAATCCTCAGACCAGCCCGTCTGGCACCAACAACAACCACCATTGTTCAAAGTCACTTCAATCACCTTTCCTCTCCATTCTGATGCTTGGCTTGAACTGCAGCAGATCATCTGGACCATGACTACACGCCTGAATGCATTGAGATGCTGCCATGTGATTGGCTAATTGGAAATTTCTATTAACAAGGAGTTGGACAGGTGTGCCTAACAAAGTGGCCAGTAAGTCTACAACCCAAAAGGCGTCAACCTCAGCTTAAGGCCTTCTGAACAGCACCTCCAGCAGAGGAACAACAAGCTGGATATTTACCAGGAGTGGAGAATTCCAGGCCTCAGGGCTGGTGTGTCGGAATGTTTTCCAAATATCTAAACCGTACTCACAGCTGATTACATGGATAAGGCATGTCCAGCACATTAGAACATGCCAGAGCAGAGAATAGGTTGGAAAACAAGAAGGAAAGCGGCCCTTTTGCCCACCCCTGATCAATGACTGCATGACAAGTTTGCTCCACCCACCCAACCACAGTAGTGTGTATCTACTGTAGTACCTATGCCAGCCTGCTTTCAAAAGTGTGGAGTCACAGTGAAGATTGTCACTTTTCAGGCACCTGTGGAACAGACGCAATGTCCTCCTATATTTCTTTAATCTACAGAAAAGCAATGATTCCAAAAGCAACTTGAAAAGAAAAATATTCATGCTGGTTGTCTTCAGTGACACTAAGAATTAAAATGCATTCTCTTACAGACATTTAAAAAACAAAGGTCTGTCCGTTGAGTTGTTCAAAGCAGCCAGAAAAAGATCATCATCAGTGAGCTCAAAAACGTTAGCGGTGGTCAGTTTTACATCCACACAAAATATCCAAACTTCTTCAGATTTCGCCATTAAACATCAACATTTGACATTTTTTTCTTTTAATAGTGGTTAAATTAATAATCACAAATGGGGTAAATAACAGTAGAACACAGAAGTAATAAAAAAAAAAACATGAGACCCAGGACAGTGGGATGTTTCCAAGGCAACCGGGGTTTTCCTTCTGAGGACTGCAGCACGTTGCCTAATTTGCCGAGCCATTAATTCCACACTAGCAAAGCTAACGGTACAAATTGTTAAATTGTTGTTTTTAAATAAAATTGTTTGGTTGTTTAAATCCGCGCTGTCTTGGATTTTTGTGAAGCAGGAAATGCAACAGCAGAACAAACCTGCGGTTCTGTGTATAGAACACTGGAAACACAAATGTTACTCCTGCTTTCAGTTCTCTTTCTGAAATGGAAAATAACAATAGTTTTCCTTCCTCTTCAGTGCGGCTGGAGGGTCAGAGCTTTTATTTTACTTTTCTCAATTTTAAACTTAAGCAATTTTGATCTCTTACGTTTCTCAGGTTCTTCTGTCAGGTTTTTTCTTTAAATTGTCTGTTGCAGTTTCGGATTTTCCTCCTTAAATGAAGAACACATTAGATGTTTTTTTTTGTTTGTTGAATGTTATCCTTGTAGTTTTAACGTTTGTAATTATTCAAAGCCAGAGCCTTTGTCTTCCCCCTGCTGTCGTAAGTGTTGTGTGTAACAAAGGTACTGTCTTCCTTAAATCTAAAATGGTTAACTTGTTTGGATTTTTGTTTTTGTTTATCTAAGTTGTTCTTTGTTTCACTTTCCTGCATAATTTTTCTTGGTTTATGTAACACCACCGCACAAATGAGTGTCCCTGCTGAATCCCCTCCTTTCGAGAGCAAACCTGCACCTCTCTAGATGTCCCTCCACCTGCTCCCTGCTTTCAGATCAGAATACAGAGCAGAATGTCATCTGCAAACATCATGATCCACATCCTGTCTATTCTCATCTGTCAGTCTGTCCATCACCACAGTCAACAAGAAGGAGCTCAAAGCTGATCCTCGGTGCAGTCCAACCTCCACCTTCATCTCCTACAGAACACCTCACCACTGTCTTCCAGCTCCCATCCATGTCCTGAACAACTCCAACGTTCTTCTCTGTCACTCCACACTTCCTCATCCAAACCAGCTCCTCTCTCTGGATCCTGTCCTAGACTTTCTCTACATCTACAAAGACCTGATGCAGATCCTTCTGACCTTCTCTGTTCTTCTCCAGAAACATCCTCAAAGCAAATATTTCCTCTGTGCTTCTCTTTCTCTGCATAAAACCAAACTGCTGTAGACCTCAGTCTAGCTTCCACAACAGCCAACCTCTTTAACATTTTCCTCATAAAAATGATTCAGAAAACATGCCTACCCCATCTGTTAGCAGAGCTAGAGCATTTGCAGCATCTTCCTCAGTTTATCACTCCCCCAATTACCCAGCTCCTCTCAGACACAGAGTGTCCTCTCCCGCTGGACCTCAGTGTCTTCTCAGGATCTCCAAATGCAGAGCTAACTTGGCCTGCATGCTTTTGAAAGCTTAGATGCAGAAACGAGAAGTGTTGACAGGACAAAGACAGCCAGAAACTTTTAACTTCCTCTTTTCATCTCTGCAGCTTTCATTCTTCTTGCACAGATCAAGGAGCAGGATGGGGAATTTGAATTGTTGTATTTAAAAACAGACTGGTGAGACATTTAAAGCGACATGTGCAAGCCTGAAAGTGAGTGATCTATGACTTCAGCTTTGCTCGTAGTGCTGTTGTACCCGAGAGTCCAAACTCTATGCTATGATCAAAATTCTCAAATCAAATTCAACACTATGAACAATCAAGTTCAAAGTTCAAATTCAGCTCCGTTGAGTTTCTGTGTATTGAAGACCCATGATTCATTTCAAGTGTTTTTCTTGTTTTCCTTTCAATTTTAGGTGGGACTTCCTGTTGGTACACCAAAGAGATGGCTGTGCTGTGAGGGGGCTCCCCCAGGAAACCACAGTCACGAGGAACAGATCCCCCCTCAAGACTTCAAATAACACACAGGATAACAGCTTACTAACAGGGGAAGAGATAAACATCTAATATACAGTCAGTTTTGAACAAAGTCAGTAGTTTGATGAGGCTGAATCCTTCGGCAGCTTAAGTGACGAACAGCATGGTCAAAAACATGGCGATACAGAGACAAGGCAAAGAAAAGAGATCTGGAAATGCAGAAAAGGCATTGACGGAACTCGTAAAATTACAAATTAACTTAGAGGCGGTCGATGGATAAATAAAGGCACTCCAGAAGAGTGAACATAAGAATTTACGGAGTGCCCCCCCTGCTCTCTCTGACACTGGTGGCCCGTGTGGCAGTTCTGCTGGCGCTGGTCTGGGTGGCTGACGTTGGGTTGCCTGGTGGGTGGATTTCCTGGATCTGCTATCTCGTGCGAGTGTCTGAGGGGGCCCTGACTACCACTGCTACCTCGCCTTCCGCAGGGGTCTTGGTGTGGGGGTGACTGGGCACTTTCCCTCTTTTTACATTTCATTAACCACCACAGTAGGACACACCTAAGAACAGGTGCCAGCTCACCTTTACACTAATAGTATCCATGCTGGAATGACCTGCACTACATAACCAAAGTATTGGCTCACTCATCCAAATGATCAGAATCAGGTGTCCTAATCACTCGGCCTGGTCACCGGTGTATAAAATCATCACTCAGCCATGCAGACTGATTTTTACAAACATTTGTGAAAGAATGGGCCGCTCTCAGTGAATTCCAGCGTGGAGCTGTCATAGGACGCCACCTGTTCAACAAATCCAGTGGTGAAATGTCCTCTCTCTTTAATATTCCACAGTCAACGGTCAGCTCTAGCAGAACTAAATGGAAGAGTTTGGGAACAACAGCAACTCAGCCACCAAGTGGTCGACCACGTAAACTGATGGAGAGGGTCAGCGGATGTTGAAGCTCACAGTGCAAAGAGGTCACTGTCTTTCTGCACAGTCAGTTGCTTCAGAGCTCCAAATGTCACGTGATCTTTAGATTAGCCCTAGAACAGAATGCAGAGAGCTTCATGGAACGAGTTTCCATGATAACATGGTAAAAACACCAAAAACACCATTTTCATTCTGGTGGGTCTTCAACCAAATCAAAGTCACCAGCCAATGTAATTTCAAAGATATATAACAGCCCACTGCAGAGTGGAGGGGGGAACACATGTTAAGTAAAGAAAAGATGGGAAAAAGAAGGGAGTCTAACATTTCCAAAGAGGGCTTGGAAAGGACATTTCAGGTCCAATGGGTCACAACTGGGTTAAGTTCTTGGCGTGAATTCTGCTGAAAAAACGTATTCAGATTTTTTTTAATACTTCAGTTCAAACATGACTGCAGTTCAGTTGGAAATTAAACAGTTCAGGAATGTACTTATTGTTGGTTTTCCGTGTTCAATTGAAGCTATCTATCTTTGTAAAACTGTTCTTGAGCTAGGCTTAGATGTTAAAACCTAAAACCTAAAACCTGTGGAGAATGTCCTGAGAAATGCAAACCCGTTGAGAACCCTAAAGAACGCTGTTCTTTCCTGTCATTCATTTGCTCCTACTTACTGTTCACCTTCAACCCTCTGGGATTCCTCCTGGCCCGGAGCTGCTGGGGGTTCATTAAAGATCAGCTAAGCTGGAAGGTTCACATCTGCCAACAGCTGAAAGCATCATACAGCTTAAAGATGACGTCAGCAGCAGCGAGCAGAAAGATGAAAGGGCAAAGGATTTCTCCATGTTTCCTGCTGTGTGAATACTGTTTGAATACAGCATTTCTGAAAAAAACCTTCTTTCACAGGCGCAGCTGACCTCACCGAAGGTCCTGATCAGGAATGTCAGAAAGGAGACTTACCTTCTTGCTGCAGGGTGGAGCGGAAGTGTCCGAGTCACAAAGATCTTCACATCTCCAGCTGATGGACTTGTGCTGCTCAGGCATTTGGACCTCCTCATACAGGTTCTCCACATCTGCACACATCATCATCCAGAAAGCTTTGTGACTGAGGAACAGCTTCCAGCCAGTGTCCCACGTAGATGGATGGTATAAACAGTGAAGACGTTCTAGAAATGTCAGAATGATCTGGACTTAAGCGGATAATTCTGGAGCTTTTGACGGACCGAAACTCAAACAATCTCTTGATTTGATGTTTCTTTGTCTTTTGCAGCACCCTGAGGTGACCTCAGTAGTGAGTTGGTGCTTAAATATTTACCAGTAATTAAAAAGGCTCAACTCATTCAGGCGTTTTGGATTTTCTGTTCAGATTAAGAAATAAAAAAATCTACTAATGTTTTAAGATTTTTTCTAATTAAATTTCTTGCAGTAATACGTTAATATGAAAAACAGGTTTTTCAGAAGCTAAAAAATATTAAATGTAAACTTCAGTTTCACTTGTTTGGATCATCTGTGAAAACATTGTCTGACATTAAACCAGTCTGTGGTCTGAAAAAGGTTCTAGAGGACTTGCTGATTCCTCCAGGATCTGGATGGAGATGCAGATTTCATCCTCCTGCAGGACCTGGATCCAGCCCAGACTACTAAGGTACCAAAGATGGGCAGAGCATTTAAAAAATATTACATTTTGATTGATTTGGTGTGATCATAAGACTGTATCTTTAGCAAAAACTGAGAAGTAAGTTGTGATTTCTTCAGAGTATTCTAATGTTTTGAAATCCTGTTTTTCTGGGTTTTATGAGTTAGAACCCCAATTTATGTAAAAATCAACAAATGCCTGAAAGCAATTGCACATCAGGCCCTGAACCTCCACTCAATAGAAAAACATTTTTTAATAAAATTATAAAAATGAATACACTTTTCCATAATATTCCTCTTTTTTGGAAAGGGTATGTGTTTCCTGTGGAGGTGGTTCCAGGTGTGTCGGGATAAAGTCTTGCTCCAGAGCCCCGTGCAGCTGTCAGGTCCAGCAGGATCAGGACTGCAGAGTCACTTCTATCAGTGACTCAAAAACAGGTTTTCAGCTTCTAAAAGGCTTTTTCTGTCTGACGTTTTAGTAAAGAGTGGACCGCCTTACTTTTCTCTAAATTTCTTTGTTGAACAAAGCGTATGGGATGGACTTCAGCAGACCGTCAGCTGCTCCATGTGGGGGCGCGCTGACGCCATTGACACCTACCATCAGCAGGAGGCGGAGTCTGCGCTCCTCCACAAAGGATGTGTGGGTGTCTGCAGCTGCGATCTGCCTCACAGGTGACTGAGCTGTCACAGGCTGTTTCATCCACAGCAGGGGAGTGTTGGGCCTGGAGCCTCAGCGATGAAGATCCCTCCTCAATATCTTCATCAGCTCCCACAGCAACTCTGGGAGCCGGAGATGACTTCCCTACAAAACACAAAACATCTCAGAAAACAATAACTAACTGAGATCTTGCAGCATCAGCTCAGTCTGGAGTTGGTCATGAATGAAAAAGAAGAGGCCAAACTGAACAGCACATTTAAATCCAAAGTGCTCCACTTAAAAAACCAAATGGCTGCACTGAAAAAGTCATTTGATTGTTTGGATTATGCAGAGGAGTATTAATGAAAAGGCAGAGGATGGCCGAAGCTTTCCCCCTAAAGTTCTCTTTCCCAGCTCAGCTCAGCTCAGCAGCTTCATGAGCTGATAACATGCAGTGGTCAGAGAAAGCTCACCCTGTCTGCCAGACGCTGTCCTCTGCTCTTTCCTGACCCCCGTCTGCTGTGACCATTCTAGACCTGCCTCAGACCTCATCTGTCCTGTCAATGAGTTTTCCTGCTTTTACATGAAAGGTTCTTCTGCAGCACTGAGATGGTTTTCTACGTCCTGCTGCTTTTAGGACTCAGAACTCATACAGTGAGTAGCAGCACCTAAAAGACCCTGATGCTGTTGAGAAAACTTTATTGAAAAGCTAACAGGCTAACAGAATTCTGAGCAAGTGGGATGACATTTAGGCTTCTAACCACACAAGCACAACCTAAGGTGCGTAAGGCAGCGCTGCAGCCGGAGTACCTTTGCTGAGGCGTTGAGTGAGCTCCGACATCACACTCAGCCACTCCTGGGCTTTGTGGCACGTCTGGGCTGTGAAAAGAAACACCACTTTGGCGAGAGGATCAATGAAATCAGCAGTATCTTCACGTCAAACTCGCCTTCGTCTTACTTTCATAAACACTGCCCGTTTTCCAGGATCTCCCAGACTCCTCAGCTGCTCCCGCTTCACAAGTCCATCTCCTGCAATAAGCATGTTAACCTGCAGGTCAGGCCCACATTTACACTTCTGTAATGCTCACTGAAGCAGTCATCTGACTTCAGAGGACAAAGGTTGTTTAAGCTCCTGAACAACACAGACAGCGCTGTCTTCACTCAGGAGGAGTCGTCTTTAACAGAACCAAGCCTCCCAGAAAATATATCAAACATTTATGGGGATATACACTTCTCCCCCTAAGACATTTCCTCCAAGTAATGGAAGAAAATTATAGCATCGATGTGAAATTCAACAGAGTTCTGTAAAAGTAAGGCTCTGCCCGTCTTCCTCTGCGACACTTTACTCTTCCTCCTCTGATCTCTGATGTGAGCGTTAACCGTTATCTCTGTATGATCTCTGAGGCCAGCAACAAAATCCTTGTGTGAAAGTACAACAGCCTGCAGGCAGGGGGGGGGGGTTAATAAATTAAAATGCAGTTTTTTAATCAATAAAACAATTTACCAGAATGATTCCGTTTAAAATGTTGTAGTAAAGCTGCATATAATACCAAAATATGTATTAGGTTGAAATTTCTTCTGATGGCAAAATTAAAATGTGTAAAAATTAAATAATTAATCTTTTTATATCTTATGAATTTTATCTGGGACTTTCGCGATAAGATCGTATAAAAAAATATCAATTTTTTTAATAAATGCAATTTTGATTTGATTTCCTGCTTTCTAAACTGGCTTTACTCCGTCTCAGGCTCATGGCGAACTGGAACCAAACCAGTGACGGAAGGCTGAAGGTGGGCTTCACCCTGGACAGTTCACCAGTCCATCCCGGGGCAAATCAACACAATAATCCAAGTAAAATAGTAATAAAGTTAATAAAAAAAACCTAGGTAATAAAACAAAAACTCCAGTTACATGTTTTACCTAAATCATTCAGCTCAAATCACGACACTTTTGCATAGAAAGACTTCTTATCATAAGTTGTGTCTAACAGAGGTACAAACAGGAACCATGTGGAGCTTTAACAGAACCAAAACCCGAGCAGCTGCAGCGGCATCACCTGTGCTCATCATGAACACCAAAGACAAACAAAAGCGCCAAACGTCTCCCAGACTTTCCTGTTAAACGCTGCAGCTCCTGGTCAATTTTGGACCTTCATATCAACTTCAACATTCCTATTAATGTCAATAGTTCTTGTTAAAATGTTTATATAGGCAATAATGACCCCCTTAAATTTAGGATTTTTCGGAGTTCTGTTCTTTCTTTTTTATTCTAAAAATATTATATGTTGTTTGGTTGGTTATTCACTGCCATGAAGTATTATTGCAATTCATCTGGATTCATTTGGTGAATGAGAAATGCTGCATAAATAATCAATCTTGAGCTGGTTTAGGACTATTCAGGGTGAACATTTTTCACAGAAAGTACATAGTTGAAAAAAGCTCAGCATCCTCTGGTTTAACTTAGTCTGTCTACATTTGTAATCGTTTTGGTAGATGGACCAATGTAACAGGAAATAACAGGACAACCCCTCCCTCAGGGTGGTGTTTTCTGGGCCGGGGAGTGTTCTCCCTGTTTTTGATTGTGTTTGGGCGCTCTGTGTTTACTGTGCACGCACACACGCGTGCCCGAGTGTGCGTGTCTTGGAACCACTGCCTTTAAATGATGGATACACACAAACACTTGAACATGAACTATGAGGACGGAAGCAAACACAGGACAACACTTTATTCATCCACCAGACAAATGTTTAACAGGTTACACCAGTGGTTCCCAAACTTTTTCTGCAGGGCCCCCCTTTCTGAAAATTACAATATTTTCGAGCCCCCCCACACTGACACAAACATACAATCCTTTGTTTCTAAACTCCACCGCGCCTTATAACATGTGGTTAATGAGAAATCTTTCTCTGAACGGTAGAATTATGTTATCTAAAGCTGAAGGAATCTCTAGATCTGTCTATGTGTCTCTGTCTTTAGAAATTCCAAAACACATCTGTAACCTATTAAACAAAACATTATTTGATTTTATTTGGAGGAAGAAATTTCATTACTTAAGCAAAATTTGTTTTGTGTAACACCAGAAAACATGGGGGCATGGATGTATTAACCTTTAAAACTTTAAACAACTCTTTTAAAATAAAATGGTTAAGTAATTTATTGAAAGGGGAAGACAATATCTGGAATGCATTTCCCAAATATATATTTGACACAATGGGAGGCATTAAATTCTTGCTAAAATGTAATTGTAAAATTGAAAAATTACCCACAAAACTTTCAAACTTTTACAAACAAGCCCTGCTGGCCTGGAAACTCGTTTATAAACATAATTTTTCTCCAACAACTTGTTTTATTTGGAATAACAGTAATATACAATACAAAAATAAATCACTTTTTTTCCTAGGTGGTATGATAATGATATTGTTTTAATCAGACAACTTTTCAATTCTCATGGACATCTTCTGATGTATGAAGAATTTCTTTTAAAATTCGGTATTCCTGCTCCACCCAGAGAATATGCAATAGTGTTCGATGCCATTCCAACCAGTCTACTTCAACTGTTTAAAGGGATTTATAACACAAGTCAATTAAGAACCCAGACAATTTTTTTGGACAATGTGGATATTTGTGTTAATTCAGTTTCCAATAAACAAATAAGAAATCTTTTACATACCATAACCTTACCTGCTGGGAGGTTTTACTGGGAATCCAAATTTGTGGACATTAAATGGACTTATGCTTGGACTATTAGTAATAAATACTGTCTAAATAACAAAATAAAAGAGGTGTCCTTCAAAATATTGCATTGTATATATCCTACCAAAAAGTAGATTTGTTGGACATGGACCTGTTTTGTTCATTCTGTGGAACTCAGGAGGAACCTATTTATCATCTGTTTGTGGACTGCAGACATACAAATAAGGTTTGGATTGAAGTGGGAAACTATATTGGAAATATAACTAAACAAACTGTTACATTTTTAGAAAAATACATTATTCTGGGTTACCTTAATGTCAAAGTAGACAAAGATTGTATCTTCATTACACAATTGTTTTTATTATTGGCAAAATTCCATATTCATAAAGCCAAATGGTCAAACTCCAAAACTAAATTCCAGCAGTTTTTGAGTGAAATCAATCAGTAATGTACCATTATCAAACATCTGCAAAACCAAAAAGCTATTCGGACTAATTTAATTTTTGAAAGTTTTAAAATTTATTAAACCCCAAAGATTTTTGAAGTAAAAATTCTTTTTCTCTTATGTTGTATATGTATGTGTATATATTTATGTACTTTTTCTTTTATTTTTTATATTTTTCTGCAATATGTACACATTTCAATTCCCCCTGAGACATTCACATTGTTATTGTATTATGTTGTTTGTCAATAAAGTATGAAAAAAAAAACTCCACCGCCCCCCCTGCAGTACCTCCGCGCCCCCCCCTAGGGGGCGCGCCCCCCAGTTTGGGAACCACTGGGTTACACAAACAGAAACAACACACTCATTTTCCAGGGACATTTCAGGCTTAGCAGAGATCACTGAGGTCAATCAGACCTTCGTTTCTGAAAGCCGTTCTTACTTACTTACCCCTCTGGTGACCTCCTGACCTCCACATCTGCCACACAAAGTTTGACATTTTTCACAAGCAACTGAGAACAAAGCCCACAGCTACAACATCCCAACCCTGTTTACCTGAGCTGGCTGCTGCAGTCCTGCTCACCTGCCTTAAGGCAGAAAGATTCTCCAATTCTGCATCTTCAGACTTGTTTGTCTTGACAGAAGAGTAAGAAGAAGAGATGTCTGAGGACCTGGTGCCATCGCCAAACTCTAAAGTCTCCTCCTCTTCATCTTCCTCTGAATGTCAAACACATTTAGGTACAGAAACACAGGAAAGAGAATAGGACCCAATGAAAGATGGTTCGTTTTTGGAGAACCCTCTGGAAAGGACGGTAGGGCTGTTCCCGTCCTGCAGCCCAAACGCTGGCTGCCTGACTTCACAGAAAAGAAATAAAGTGGGATTTTAGCCTTTGGTGGGACTCACACATCATAAAACACTGACAGCAGAAGATGAAGAACGTTGAGAGGAAACAAACTCTTCCAAGCTACAAACATCTGAGTTGATGTTTTCAGGAGATAAAAACAATTAGGCAGTCCTCAGTTTTGGAAACAAAAGACTAAAAGTAACCAAAGAGCTGAATTCTGCAGGAATAACGACCAAAAATCAAGTTAGAAATGTTGTCATAGTAGACCAACCAAAGGGACTTTTAACATCTTAATTCAAGACCCAGAGGTCTCATGTTCAGATTTAGAGAAGCTGATTCAGGCCTTCATCTCCTGCAGCCTGGACCACAGTAGCAGTCTTCAGTCAGAACACTGCTGCTCCAGACCTGCTGCTGGACCAGAACCAGGATATCCCAAACTCAAAACACACCATGTAAGTGTCTACATGTATTTCCTAACGGATGTTTTGCTGATGAGCTTCACTGTCTAGAACCTCATCTGCAGTACGGAGGGGGTTCACCTGTTCAGGAGTCCCTGCTTTCAAAGGTCCTCTGAAGTAGTAAAGGGTCTCATTCATGCAGAACATGTTGAACAGATGGATGCTGCTGCCTCACTAATCAGCCATTTAGGCCGAGGATTAGCTGGCAGAGTACCACACTGTGTGTGTGTGCATGTGTGTGTGGATTACACTCTGAACATATGGTTTTTAAGTGGCAGCCTCTGTCTGTCACTTTGCATTTAAACTATTCTAAACAGAGAGAGAACGATGCTGAACTTGAAGTTGATCTGTGGGACATTTGATTGACACACTGGAGTTTGTCCCTGATGTTGTCCAGGCTCCAGATCCCTCAGCAGTGATGGTATTTCTACTAAACCTGACTTTCCTCGTTTCTGATGCTGCTGCCGTCTGATCCCCTCAGTCCTCCTAAAGATGGGTGCCATGCATGCATGCATGGCTTTAACTGGACCAGAAGGTTCCTTTTCTGAACTTACAGGGATTAAAGAGCTGAGCTCCACCACAGGTGACCTGAACCAGACGTCAACCGCTGTCCGTCTGGACTGTTGGCCTCCTGTCCTGTAAAGGGGCTTAAGGAATATTTTTTATTTTTTTTATACACTGTATTTATCCAACGAAGGGAAATTCTTTCTCCGCATTTGACCCATCCCCTTGGGGAGCGGTGAGCTGCAGCCGAAACCGCGCTCAGGAGAATATCAAGCTGGATAAATTTCCTGAGCTGAAATTTGTATTTAATGGCTCATTTGAACTGTTTTTACATGTTCAGTGAGCTAAATTCTCTGGGCTCCACCTTCTGTGATTTTAAGGACCTCTTTTTGGACCAGAATATCTCAAGAGGTTGTCTGGTTGTGGTCCTCATCATGTCATGAACCTCATCACCCACAACCCCCTTCACCTACACAATGACCAGCATGAAAACATTTTGGATGGGCAGCCTGTTACCATATGAAAACCAAAGTAAATTGAGTTTTTTTTCTGGTTTGTTGTCTCTGGTCCAGCGTGAACTCAGCTCATCATGACCCACAGAGACACGTGTGCTATGCTGGCGTAGAACCTCAGGTTTAACCAAATCTTCAGAAAGAGTTACAGCAGAATCTGAACTGTCCCACAGTGAAAACACTGCACTGCAGAGCCCCAGTGTACACTTTAGGAAACCACAAATAGAGTAACCTTGTGGTACTTAAAGGACAGCTCTCTGCAGCTCCACTGACCTCATGTTCTCTGGGTTGCTATGACAACATCAACAGAGCCATGGATTTTGAGATGACAGTTCTTCACCTGAGCAGGTGTGAGGCTGTTTCCGTCAGCTTTCTTATGCTCAGTGATTCGTGATCATGGCTTCAAATACATTTCTGACGACTGTGTGGGAGCGTAGCGGACAGACAGACGGCAGGAATTCCCAGAGAAATGGACGCAGGTGAATTTCTGTGATCATACACACCTGGGGGCTGACAGGGAGGAACTGGCTGTGTTGAGGTCATGACAACTTTTTCTTGAGCGTCACGTGAGTCCCTGAACACTCTCGGGCTGGTCCGTAAATCCTTCATCAGAACGCTCATACAGCTTTTGGAACCTGCAGAGAGATTCACAGGATCATTTCAAACAGCGTGTTCAGAGCTCTAGTCTGAACACATCTCATTCAGTCGCTCTCATGACTCAGAAGGAGCTGCTGTTAGTCCACGCGTGTTCTCAGGGGTTCCAGCTGTTTATGCCTGGAATGGTGGGGGGAGTCTACCATCAGCTGATGAGACCATACAAAGAAGGACAACATGTCTTCATGTGACAAAACTGCTAGTTTGTTCCCATCTTGGACAGGAAATGACACCACCACACCCTAACAGAAAACCCCAGACTGTTTCAAGAGTTTTGATCTGAGAACCCCCCCCCCCCCGTAGATTGATAATAAATCACACATTTAATGCTTATTTCTGTTGTAAAGACGAACCCTTTACACTGAAGTGCATGAGACTGACCTGACAGCGTAAAAAGCTACCCAGTGGTTGCCTAGCTAAGTGACCTGGCTCTAGTTAGTTGTTTTTTACTTTTGTTTCCAGATTTTGTCTCCAGGTTGAAGCTGGTTTGAAACTGAACCATGAAAACAAACCCATTTCCAGTATTTCTGTTTTTCTTGTTTCTTTGGGTTTGCTCAGTATTCCACAGCAAATGGCTAAAGAGTTCTATTCTATAAACGTCATCATTTTGGAGAGTCCTCTGTTTCAGCCACATTTATGTGATGCATTCAGCTTCATTTGCAGTTATTTATAAAAGAACAACATGAGTAAACAAAATCTACACATTTGTGTTGTAAAAGAAAAACTAAACTAAGATAAAATAAAACAAACCACACCATGAGACCTGCTGGCAGTTAGAAGTGTCCGGTAAGGAAAATAAAGGAAACTCCTGCTGTTCCTCCGGCGCAGAAACGTTACTCATTTACAGTGAAACACATCAGGTTACTGACTGGAGAAGAACAGGAAATGTTTTTAATGAGGTTAAATCAAAGGAGGTCAAATTCATCCAAAGTCCTATAAAATATTTTAAAATGTGAATCATGGTTAATGTCAGTATTCAGTGTTATAGACAGATGTTCAACACAAGAGAGAGAATGTAACAATCTCGACAGATCTTCAACATATTGCAGTACCAGTGCAACCACAAGAGGGCGCAATTCGGTGCTTTCATACTCTCCTAAGTCCAATAATAACATCTGATGTAAAACCAAATCCAAATCAGTCATGAGAATCTCCACCGATGCTGTTGACCCTCAGGGTTCTGGTGGAAACGGGTTTATTGTTAGTGGAAGATGGAGAGGAGGAAGGCGTGCTGTTGGTGGTTTTACCTCTCTGGTAGGATGGGAGCTAGAGGAGAAGGAGAAATTCTGGAGGAAGACGGATGAGGAGATCCGGGGTATCTGTAGAGGGGAGGTGGTGATTGAAGCAGGCATCTGAAGACCCCTAAAGAGAGCAGACTGATGGTTAAAAAGAAGTGACCTCTTGCAGTTTCTAAGTTACACCAGCAGGGGGAGAAGAGAGAGTCACAGAGTCAGACGAATATGCGTGTGCTGCTGTCAGGTTAGGGTTCGGTTGATCTCACATCCAGCCAGGCTGTGATTTCTGTGATCATTTTTTTTTTCGTTGGCATTATGGGTGAATGCTTACATCAAACTCTACTTTAAGACCCGCTCCAGTGAAAGTGGTGTTCTTGAAGATGTTTTCTCATGATGGAGGACACGTATATGTATAGATAGAAAATTACGCTTCTGAGTATTTCTTTTTTCAAATCGATGTGAATCAGGATCAGATGAAAAAATGCCATCCGTGCCCCCTGCTCTGTGCCGTTCTGCTCATCCACCTGCAGACAAATACATCCATGGATGTTTGAGTTTTCCTTGTCTGAGGTGGAGTCTGGATCTAAACTGTTCTTGTTCTTGTCACCCTTTTGGTTCCACTTGGAATTTGAGGTTCAGGGTGTGAGAGGCTGTTTGCTAGTTGGAGAGCACGTCAACCGATGGATGACAGGAAATGGGGGTGGGCTTCCTCCACGTCAATGATACTGCCTGCAACTCAGAATTGAATTTCTTAGGACCTGCTGCTGCTCTGCAGAAACTATGCCCTAGAATACAACACAGGTTTCTACATTTAGGCTAAAAGCGGCATCTTCATAATCAAAATTCCATTGGGAACACCTAGAAGAACAGATCCAAAGGTGATTGCAGCGGGACCTCAGGGCCTAAAGATGAAGTTCTCAGGACGGTGCTGACTTTAGGGAGACTGGAGTTCAATTTCACTGCAAAGATTGACAGAAGTGCAGCGGCAGACTGAAGTACAGACTTTTGATTCAAGTATCTACAGAAAGGATTTAGGGTAAAAACTAACACAAACAGCACTAACGGCTCATATTTGCCTGGACATTGTAAGTGGGCGGGGGTCAGCTTCACTGAGCTCCCACGAACGCCCCTGAACGTGCACGCGTACGCGCACAGACATGGCTTCACTCTCAGGTGAGGTCCAGTTCTCCCAAACTCACCTGTAACTTGTCCATTTCCTGTCAGCGCGCGGCCACAGCCTCGCGGAGCGTCCTCGTTCTGGATCACGGCTCTGCTGCTCCGCCGTGCGTGTTCGCGTGTCCGCTGCGTGAGCCACAGCAGAGCGCGCGCTCCTGCAGGTTCAGCCAAGCAGGCAGAGCTCAGTGTTCACTCCTGCTGCCGGTCACAGAACCGCGGTGCCGAGGGAGCGACACGCGCGTGCGCGCGCAGCTGTTCACACGCTTCGGTCACGGGCCGGTTTCTGGAGTGTCTGCGTCATGTCGTTAACGAGGATATTCGCAGCACGTGACTCAGTAAAGTTCTGTCAAGGCTTTGATAGTTGAAGGACGTTTGTCACGTGGAGAAATCACGGGAAGCGTTCACGACTGAAACACGATCAGCTGGAACACGGAGCGCAGCTTGTGTGAGACAGACTGGGACAGGTATCAACGCTTTAAGGAGAAGAGAATGTAAACATTCAACAGTGGCCAGTGGCGGTTCTACCCTGAATTACTCTCCGGGCGAGACCCTCCCCAGACCCCCCCCCCCCCCAGACAAAAGACGTTTATCAGAATTCCACAGCGCATTCTAACAGTTATCAGAACATAAAAATAAAAGACCATAAGCATGGCAAATATACAGTAAGATAGGAAATGATTAAATCAAACACAATATTGAATAAATAATATAAAATACATATTATAAAGTACAAGTCTTTTATCACACAAATAACAGGCTAAAATAAATAGAACTGCAGCACTAAGAACTGAAAACACTAACTAAAACCTAACCTAGCCTTCCTTGATGCAGAGACGTCATTAACATCATATGAAATCTGCTCCCCCCCGAATGATTGATAATCATAACTACAAGGTTAGTGAGTCGCTCCTGAGACATTGTTGACCTTAGGTATGACTTGATCAACTTGAGTTTTGAAAAGCTCCTCCCTGCTTGAGCCACACAGTGACTGGATAGGTGAGAGCAATCCTGAGAGCAGTCCAGAAGTTGGGATAGATTTCTGATAGATCCTTATCAGACATGAAAGTGATAAACTCAAACAGACTTAGTCATTGATGGTAAGTTAGGCAAGTTCTTTATTTCCTGAACAAGCTCTCTACTGTCCAAATCACAGTTCCCTTCAGAATGCAGTATGTCGTCTAGTGCCTCGCATTGCTCCATCAGCTTCTCATCTGCAATATAGGCCTTATAAAACACATTTATGAATTGGAAATTTAAATTGTCATGTTTTATATCGATCTCTGCTTCAGAGAAGAAAAATTAGCTCATGTTTGCTGTCTTCAATCCTTTGATTGGCACATTTTTGACCAGTTAAATTACTGTATGTTTTGTCACCATAGAGTTGTAGTAAATGGTAAATATTCTTTAACAATATCTTTAAAAAAAAAAAAAAATATATATATATATATATATATATATATATATATATATATATATATATATATATATATATATACATATATATATATATTTTTTTTTAACTACTTACAAATTTATGAAAATTCAATCGACTATTAATATAAACCAACAGTTTTGAAATAAACGTCATACATTCAGGCCCAAAATTAACCCCTAAATCCCCATTTAACTGTTAAAAAACATTCTAAAAACGTTTGAGCTGCCACAAATGACTCTTAGAGTAATGGCCAATCTGCAGTGATTTGCTCCACTAGCATGTTATGGCAGCAACAGCAGCAGCAGCAACAGCAGCAACAGCACCAGTAACAGCAGCAACAGCAGCAGCAACAGCAGCAACAGCAACAGCAGCAACAGCACCAGTAACAGCAGCAACAGCAGCAGCAACAGCAGCAACAGCACCAGTAACAGCAGCAACAGCAGCAGCAACAGCACCAGTAACAGCAGCAACAGCAGCAGCAGCAAAAACAGCAGCAGCAGCAGCAGCAACAGCAGCAGCAACAGCAACAACAGCAGCAGCAGCAGCAGCAGCAACAGCAGCAACAGCAGCAGCAACAGCAGCAGCAACAGCAGCAGTCACAGCAGCAATAACAGCAGCAAAAACAGCAGCAGCAGCAACAGCAGCAGCAGCAACAGCAGCAGAAACAGCACCAGTAACAGCAGCAATAACAGCAGCAACAGCAGCAACAGCAGCAGCAACAGCACCAGTAACAGCAGCAAAAGCAGCAGCAGCAAAAACAGCAGCAACAGCAGCAGCAGCAACAGCAGCAACAGCAGCAGCAACAGCACCAGTAACAGCAGCAAAAGCAGCAGCAGCAAAAACAGCAGTAACAGCAGCAACAACAGCAGCAACAGCACCAGTAACAGCAGCAGCAACAGCAGCAGCAGCAGCAGCAGCAACAGCAGTAACAGCACCAGTAACAGCAGCAACAGCAGCAGCAACAGCACCAGTAACAGCACCAGTAACAGCAGCAACAGCAGCAGCAACAGCACCAGTAACAGCAGCAACAGCAGCAACAGCAACAGCAGCAACAGCAGCAGCAACAGTAACAGCAGCAACAGCACCAGTAACAGCAGCAACAGCACCAGTAACAGCAGCAAAAACAGCAGCAACAGCAGCAGTAACAGCTGCAATAACAGCAGCAATAACAGCAGCAACAGCAGCAGCAACAGTAACAGCAGCAACAGCACCAGTAACAGCAGCAAAAGCAGCAGCAGCAAAAAAAAAACAGCAGCAGCAGCAGCAGCAACAGCAGCAACAGCAGGAGCAGCAACAGCAGCAGCAACAGCAGCACAGCAACAGCAGCAACAGCAGCACCAGTAACAGCAGCAAAAGCAGCAGCAACAGCAACAGCACCAGTAACAGCAGCAACAGCAGCAGCAGCAAAAACAGCAGCAACAGCAGCAGTAACAGCAGCAATAACAGCAGCAACAGCACCAGTAACAGCAGCAACAGCAACAACAGCAGCAGCAACAGCACCAGTAACAGCAGCAAAAGCAGCAGCAGCAAAAACAGCAGCAACAGCAGCAGTAACAGCAGCAACAACAGCAGCAGCAGCAACAGCAGCAGCAACAGCAGCAGCAACAGCAGCAGTAACAGCAGCAACAACAGCAGCAGCAACAACAGCAGCAGTAACAGCAGCAGCAACAGCAGCAGTAACAGCAGTACAACAGCAGCAGTAACAGCAGCAGTAACAGCAGCAGCAACAGCAGCAGTAACAGCAGCAGCAACAGCAGCAGTAACAGCAGTAACAACAGCAGCAGTAACAGCAGCAGTAACAGCAGCAGCAACAGCAGCAGTAACAGCAGCAGCAACAGCAGCAGTAACAGCAGCAACAACAGCAGCAGCAGCAGCAGCAACAGCAGCAGCAACAGCACCAGTAACAGCAGCAACAACAGCAGCAGCAACAACAGCAGCAGTAACAGCAGCAGCAACAGCAGCAGTAACAGCAGTAACAACAGCAGCAGTAACAGCAGCAGTAACAGCAGCAGCAACAGCAGCAGTAACAGCAGCAGCAACAGCAGCAGTAACAGCAGCAACAACAGCAGCAGCAGCAGCAGCAACAGCAGCAGCAACAGCACCAGTAACAGCAGCAACAACAGCAGCAGCAGCAACAGCAGCAGCAACAGCACCAGTAACAGCAGCAAAAGCAGCAGCAGCAAAAACAGCAGCAACAGCAGCAGTAACAGCAGCAACAGCAACAACAGCAGCAGCAGCAACAGCAGCAGCAACAGCAGCAGCAACAGCAGCAGTAACAGCAACAGCAACAGCAGCAAAAACAGCAGCAGCAGCAGCAACAGCAGCAACAGCAGGAGCAGTAACAGCAGCAGCAACAGCTCATTTAACATTATGAACTAATATACAACAGCAAAACACAACAAAACCTTTGTGTTACAGCAGAGCAGACAGACACACAAATCATAACTAATTAAACAAATCATAACTAACTTAAAGTTAAAGAAGAAAATCTTAAAAATGATGTTATTTGCAACATTTGGGTCTACTTCAGTTTTGGTCATCGGCCATAAAAAAGTTTTCACCGACACTGTGGTTGTTGCAGGGCAGATAGCATTAGAAAACGTGCATCTAGCTGTGAGGACAAACCCTTTTCTTTATCTCTTTTCTCCTCTTCTTCTTTTCTTGTCTTTCTTTAGGCACCAGATGGCTTTGGCCTTTTTTGTCCATATTTCAGATTTTTTTGTTGTTTAGCAATAAATTTCCTCATGAAGGCATCAAGTCCGCCGACTAAACCAACTGTCACCTTAATGACAACTTTGTTTTCTCATTTTTGTATTTGGGCATTTCACATAAAAATAACCCAAAAAAACATTAATTTTTATACCTTTATTAAAATTGAGGTTATAGAATGTATTAATGCCTTTTAAAAAAGTTTTATAAAGTAGATTCCGCCCCCCACCCTTGTTCCCCACCTGGCCACTTCATTTGTAAGCGCGACCCACAGTCAAACTGATTCCTTTGCGCAAACGCATGTAAACCAATAGTGGTGCATATATTTTTTTACAAAGGCTGATCCGCCGGTGACGCCCCCTTCATTTTCCACCCCGGGCCATTGCCCGATTTGCCCGTGCCTAAAACCGCTGTGGCAGTTCTAACTAACTCCCCGGGCAAGTAATCCCCCCCCCCCCCCCCCCCCCCACACACACACACAATTTGACAGTATTCCTTTTTGTCTTCCATATTTTTGTTTTATGACCAAAGAGGGGCTGCTTACATATACTGGTGTTTGTGATAATCCATTGGACAGAGGTAGGCAATTGCTGGGGCCGCCAACACTCTGGGGGCAACCCAGAGTCACAAAGCCCCCCTTGTCACACAAGTAAGAAAGGGGTCCTGTATTTAGAAAGTATTATTAACAAAAAGACAATAACTTTTTACAAATATTTTACATTTGAATGGGATCCGGAAGTGTGACTACTGATAAAAATAAAGGACAGAAAAAACTTAAATCCTTAAAGTCCCACACAAATTATATATTTTTATATAAACAAAAACACCATTTTCATTGGAGTCTGTCTTTAAGGCATCCAGCTAAAAACCCAAAGGCAATATCTTCTTCACAGTTACATTTGTTTTTAAATATCCTCATTCACTTTGTCTAAATAGTTCTGCTTCATTTAAAACATACATTTTATTTAAAATATATATTAGATAGGATATAGAAAAAAAATACAAGAACCATGTATAAAACTACAAGACTTTAAATTAAAAATAAAAATAGAATAAATAAATAAATAAATAAATCATACATTATTAAATAATGTCATAACTATTGAGCTGAACTAGTGAATGATGTCATTATGATGTCATGATTACATCAGATGTCATGTTTTTATTTGACATCATGACATTATGACATCTGATGTCATCAGATGTCATTTGACATCACACAATGACATCATTTGAAGTCAAAAGGCTTCCAAGAAAACTCTTGTATACGTGTGCTTTCAAGCTTCTAACTGTTCTGAACGAGCACGGGAAAAAAGGTAGACAAGAGCACAAAGATGTCCAACCACACAACAGAGACAGCCACCAACGTTCCAACCCAGACAAAGAGCGGAGAGGCAGTACAGAGTCTGGTCTTCATCAACACCCGCTATAAGACACCGTATCAAACACCAACAATGTCTGTGAACACAGAGTTCAAAAAGGTGAACCCTAAGGTGTCCGTTCAAAAGACTGAAAGAGTGGAAAAACGGTCTCCAAAAAAGACAGACGCCAATGTTCCAACCCAGGTCAATAACGGAGAGGTCAAAAAGAAGAAAAAGGTCTTCAATAAGGCCAATAAAGTAGTGTATAGTTTCATGTCCACATCTGAGGACAGGAACTTGTTCAGGACAGCCCCAGAGAGGAGCAATCACTACACTAAATATGAGGATTATTGGACCAAAAAAGAGGTCAATCAGCCTCAGAAGAAAATGGAAACAGAGAGTGACCTCCAAAAACAGATCGAGACATTGAAAGAAAAACTGCAGAGGAAGGAAATGTTTCTGGATCTGGAAGAACCAATGAGACGTTCAGCTCAGAGAGATTTGGACCTGTACATCTCAGTATTGGCACAGCTGGAAAAAGAGTTCCAGGTGGAGCATGAACGTGGGCAGGTTTTGGAGAAGGAAATCTCCAAACATAAACAGGTCATTGGTGATTTCCAGAGTCATGAGGTTGAATTTACTAAAGAAGTTCAACCTACTCAATCCAAACTCAAGAAAGGACAGAAAATTCTGTGTTTGAATGAGCTCGATGACTTTGGGGAAGTTGAAGAATTAAAAAATCTAAATTCACAACTTGATGAGTTGGTGATCTCCAATCTGGACCTGAACACCAAGTTGAAGCTGCAGGAAAAGGAAACCAAAAGGCTTCAAAAGCAAGTAACTGAGCTCAACAAACAACTGGAAGGGTTCAGCTGTGGATAATTGGGTTGTCATGGTTACGGGGGGTTAGAGTTGAAATGACTGTAGGTCATTCAGCTGTAAATGGTTTGGTTGTCATCGTTACAACCCAACTATTGGTTAGGGTTTTAGACAATTAGGGCTGCAAAGAAAGGTGTGTACTTTGAAAATACTGTCAATCAGGCCTGCTCAATCCTGGTCCTCTGGATCACTTTTTAGATTATTATAGAGGATAAAAAACACAAAGACAAAGATTTTTGCAATTGTGGGAAAAAGAACTAAAAAAGGAAAAAAAAAGAAAGGCTGTTCACTATAGGGGGGTTTGAAAAAACAGGGCGGCACATTGGTTTGTTGAGTTGACTGAATGACTTGTCAGGTACAGATACATGTCACCACACTAAACATTGGGTTAGATTAAGGATTTCAGAAGCTAAATACACAGAGATTTGGGCTGTGAATATATAATTGGTGCTTAAAAAACAGGGCGGCACGTTGGTTTGTTGGGTCAACCTTATTACCTGACAGACCCGTGTCTGTGTGGGTTTTCTCCGAGGGCTTCGGTTTCCCCCCACTTATCCAAATTCACTTGAGTTGACAAACTAAATGTATCTACAGACAAACAAATCAGTCCCCCAAAATGATTGGTAACAAATGAAAAGAGGTTGAGCAGGCCTGTGGGTTTCCTCCAAGAACTTTGGTTTCCCACACAAATTATTAGTAATTGGCTAACAAACAAAATTTCCTCTCCCTGAATCGCCACCTTATCGTGGTGGAGGGGTTTGAGTGCCTGAATGTACCCCCTGGAGCAATGCTGTCAGGTGCATTTGCCCTGCTCCTGCAGACAAATGCCCCATCATGACGGCGTCGCTCCTGGGAGACTTCAGGCAGGACTAAGGGCGATTCAAAAGATCCTCAGAAAAACAGAAACAGCAAAGATCCAGTTTCCATGTCCTAAACAAAAGTCCCCCCCAGTTCAAAAGGTTCCTTTCATGTTTGGTCAAAAGACAAAGAGACTGATAATGGTATGCCTGCTTTAGCAGGTTAGGGTTCGATTCCCTACGGTGCTCTGCCAAATATTTGGACTTTGATACATGAAAAGATGAGCATAAAGCATAAAGCTGGATCAATGCTTATGTCCACCTGAGGATCAGAGAAGAGTGTGAAGACGGCTTTCAACATTTGAGATGCTTGGTTCTTCCATTCTGTCTAACTGACGCCCCCACGGTCTGTTAAGTCATGGTGAACAACGTTTTTCTTCATGGCTTTTTGTAGCGCTTTGTTCTCGTATACCTTGATGTAGATTTTCTCCAGGAACTCTTTGCATATTAAAGCAGAAAATGTGAGCTCCACTCTCCTTTAATCAGCTTTTTTGATACATTTTGGTCTCTGAAACATTCAGTTCTCTCAAAAACAAGTTTTCTTCAGCACCAATTCTGGCCCAAGAAGTGGACGCATCAGACTCTGCTGTGGGTTCTGTGCTCTCATCATTTTCTGACTCTGATAACAGTCATGTGCTTTCTTCTCCAGCAAACTGACCTCATCTAGAAAAACTACAACATAAGGGACAAGGAGCTACTAGCCATTAAACTGCTGCTTGAAGAAAGCAGGCTTTGGCTCTAGGCGTGGAACACCCATTCACAATCTGGACTGATCATAAGAACCTCTTACCTGAAAGACGGGAAACGCCTTGATCCCCGGCAAGCCAGAAGGTCTTTGTTTCTCTACCGCTTCCCTTTTCCTGTTTCCTTCAGAACTGGAACCAAGAACCAGAAATCTGATGCTGTCTCTGGACAATATTCCATGGACTCTGACTTCCTTTGTGCCAGAACCCATCCTGCCTCTCTCCTGTGTCATTGCTGCGACACCTGGGACACAGAATCATTGGTGAAAGAAGTTCAAAGTCAAAAACCACTGAACCCAAAACCAATGCTGACTTACAGAAGCTACACTCTCTGACATGTTAAAGTTATTTTTTATGTCTTGCTGTATTTTTTTATGATGGTGTAATTGTTTATATTAAAGACAAATTTTCCACGATCTTTATAAAAAATAAAGCAATTAATGAACTTTAACTTGTTAATAAGCTACTTCGGTAAAGTGTCTGAGAACAAATAACTGCAGTAAAACTATCATAGAAATCTGCCTAGCTCTGGTTGTGGAGTAAAAGACATCTAAGCAGATGGGATGGTTTCATCGTAGAAGAGGAAGTTCATCGCTGTCTGCAGCTCCTCAAGCTTCAGGTTACTCAGGAAGCTCCGCCTCCTCTCCTGTTCCCACTGCAGCCCTTGAGGAGAACCACAGCAGACTGGCATAGTAATCAATCGGCCAGCTTTGTCATGAATCTATGGTGCTGTAGTCTGTGATGCACTCCATGCCTCTCCACATACTGTGGGGATTATTGGAGTGGAGTCTGTGTCCCAGCATATCTGTTTTTTCATTTTTATTCAACCTTTATTTTTCCCGGGAGGATGAGAACAAATTCTCATTTACAATGATAACCTGGCAAGTAAGACAAGTAAAAACAGGGAAAAACATGGACAGAAGAACAATATACAGGCTGCTACTGACAGTGGCATGTAGCAGGACTGGTGCTTTTGGACTTAAACAGGCTGCATAACTGGTGGTTGGAAGTAGGGTGTATTTGGCTGCTGTCATGTCTCCTTATTCTGTGCTATCTCTGCAATAAGGCCTTTCAGAAAATCTACGCCTCTTTTCAGCTCTACTAGTTCTATCAAAGAATAATGTAATAATTCCATATAAGAATAATTTAAATAATTTGAAAAAATACCAAAAGTCCATGACAGTGTAGGTCCGTTGAGGCGGGTGGTGAAGCAGGCATGTCACTTTCCGTCGCAGCAGCGGTTGTCTGGTTGGCCCTGCCCGGCGCGGTTGATCCTCCAGACGAGGTTCTACACAGACAGTGAAAGCAGAGGCCAGTTCTTCATCCTAGACACACGTTCTTCTGAGCATCTCCAGCAGGATACTCAAACACGCGGTCGGGATCATACCCTGCCGTTGCGGTGTTTGCACGAGAGGTCCAGGTCTCCTGACTTACTCCTGCCCCCATCCACAGGGGTTGCCACGATCCCTTCACCTGCGAAGCGATCAGCTGACTGACTGTACCTCCGTCTGCAGCCTTGATCTCCCGCTTCTTAAGGGCTGAACAGCAGACGACGTCTTCATCTGGGCCCTCTCCCGCTTCCTTCCCAGGCTGCCCTTTTGAACTCCTTTCACTTGGTCCCTCTTCCGGCTCCTGGGGGTGTGTTCTACAGCATGGTGAGCTGGTTGGTCTGCTCACAGCTGAGACTCATCACCTTGAAGGCCTGTACACACCGGGACGAATATTCGCCAGGCGTTATTCGCCAGCGTTTTTCGCCACGTCTTTGGTGTTCACACCCAGGCGATTTTCGCTGACGATGAGCCGACTGAACATGCAATTTCATTCCCTGACATTAGATGGCGCTGTACACAAGGTGGTCGCTTTTCACTCAGAAGAAGAGAGCCAGTATTTACGCGCTTGTCAGAAGAACATGGTGAGTTTTATCGACTGGTACAAGAGCTGAAAATGTTTAATGAGCGTTTTCGGGGATATTTTAGAATGTCCGTCATTTTTTCTTTGCGGCAGTGTAGCCGCTACTTGGCGTCTATCTTCTTTGTTGGTATGTGTGCTCAGAAAGGCAGTTTTGTATTTGAGCGCCCCCAAGTTGTGTTTTACTGTAACTTCAGAAGCTCCAGACAAGTGAGCAAAAGCGCCATTCTCATTGGTCGATTAGATTTCGACGCGAGGCGTCAAAAAAAAACGAACCCGAGGCGTTTTTTTTTTTTTTTGACGCTTTGACGCGTGGCGTTTTTTCGCGTCGGTGTGCACACTCTCATTGGTGCCCTTTGTTTAGTCACGAGGCGAATTTTCGCCGGCGAAATTCGTCCCGGTGTGTACGGGCCTTGAGGTTTATAGTTAGAATCGCAAAAACGATTAAAAATGCCTTACAAACAATACAAAAGGCACTAAAACTGTAATGTCTGGAGTATAAGTTGCTCTGGAGTATAAGTAGGGGGAGCCAAAAAATGCATATTAAAGAAAACAATACATAAATGTCGCTCCAGAGTGTAAGTCACACTTTAAATAGAAGTATTCAACAATTATTAACAAATTAGCCAAGACATGCTGGTTTCAAAATTAACAAAAATTATGCGTCAAATTTGCATCGTCAAATTTGCGCCCACTGCCTATTTTGATGCGTCAAAATTAATGCTCGCGAGCCGCATGTGGCTCTTGGCCAATGAGCGTGCGGCTCTTTGCGTCTCATCATATTTTCTACATACTTTGCCTCATTTCATAGTTTTTTTCCCTCTTAAACCACACTCAAACCATCAGAGGGTATTAAAAATAAATAATAATAAAAGTAATTTGGCAGTGTGTGTGTGTTCGATGCTGCTCCCGACACATACGTGACCGCCAATATCGGAACACATAGATACAGATTTGATGTGCGTGCAGACTGTTACCCTCATGGTCAAAATGGAGAAATTCAGAGTATAAGATAAACACAGGACGTTTCTGGAAGAACGGGAAGATTCTTACTTTTTACTGAACAGAATGGAAAGTCACGATGTTTCTCATTATGAGCTTCTGGAAGCAGTAACATTGTTCATGGCAGAAAAGAACAAAACGTATCCCAGAAAATATTAAAAACTTCCTGATCTGGCACAAATTGTCTCCTTTATTAACAAGTTGAAGCTTTTCTAAGTCCACATTCAAAACAACAATCATCCCACTTTCCTTCTTTGCGCAGCTCACAGCAGAAGCTGCAATCAGAATGAATGAAGCGCAGAACGTGACGCTGCTGCTGAACAAAAACGACCGCAGATCACTTTTCTCATGGATCCTTTAATGCAGAGACTGACTGATGAGATCCCCGCTGGTCACTGATGAGGCAGAGAGAGAACCGGAGATAAATGAGCAGAAATCTCTCTGAAAGAAGCCCTGTTATAATGTGGAGAACAGACATCGGTCCGTTCTGACCGACACTCAAGTAAAGGAGCTGATCAGTGTTGCCAGATAGTGACTCAGTTTTCCAGCCCAAAAGTCATGAGGAAACTGCCAGACCCAGCGAAAAACCGCCCACCCTGCACACATATGTATAGTGTGGGGATCTGGGGGTTAGCCCCGCCTTCAGCCCCTAAGAGTCATGGGAAGTGGGGAATTTTCAGTGTAAAACCGTGAGCCAGGTAGCTGTTAGCTGAATTGACCTGCTTGCCGTTTGGCAGAATGAGTGTGAAAGGAAGTTACCGGGTTCCCAAAAATGAGCAGGAAGGAGAGGCGGGAATAATGCAGCCAGTTAAATTATAACTCAGTACTTGTTGGATTACTACTCCTAAATATGAACTGACTCATTGCAATGTATTAATATTTAATAAATTATTTGCCTTTGATGCAGATGTCAGTCATTCAATTTTAAATTAAAAAAGCATATAAAAGCAAGATATTCTAATGAAGGTCAAAATGAATTTAAGTTGCACACAACTGAAATGTAATGTATTTAATGTGTTTATTGTGAATATGAATCACTCAGACACCAGAAGGATGCTCTGTCCAGATGTTTGTGTATTTGTTGGTGTAAGGGTCATTGAAAGAGGAATATTGAGTTACAAAGAATTACCAGATAAATACTGTTGGATAAATGGTGAAATATTGAATTTTTATCATCGTAAATCTGACTTCAGAGAAGTCAGTGCCTCTCCAGCATCAACCTCACCACCTCTCACTGAGTGGTTGTGTGTGTCAGAGAGAGGCAGACAAAAGAGTGAAATAAAGAGAGAGAGAGAGAGTGTGTGTGTGTGTGTGTGAGAGAGAGAGAGAGATGAGAGAGAGAGAGTGAGTGTGTGGAGGGGGTCTCTGACCTCCAGGGTAGTCTCTGTGTTAACTCTGGTTTAGCTGCATTGATGTGTGTATTAAAGGTGGACACTTTCCTTGAAATAAACACAAGTACAATACTTGCTGTTGAATTGTAGGGAGAGGAGTGTGTTGTGGAAAGTAATACGGCTTTAATTGGGTGTTTGTGTGTGTACGTTTTGGCAGGTCAGGGTGTGGTGTGGCTCTTTGACTCTCACAGTGAAAAAATTCGGCTCTTGGTGTCAAACTTGTTCGCCACCCCTGAACTAGACACTCTCCTTGCCTGTGGAGAAGCTACTGTCTGAAGGTTTTAGCCTCATCACTACATGATGATTCATGAGATCATGGTCAGAAAGGGATGCACATGGTCAGCAACAATACTCAGGTAGGTGGCCCTGGCCTGGGTGGCGGATGTGGTCGCCCGGGGGCATTTGTTCTCTGCCTGCTGCAGTGTGGCGTTGGGGGTTCTGGCTGCCGCTGCTGCCGCGGCGGGGGTCTTGGTGTGGGGGTGGCCGGGCGCTCTCCCTCCTTCTTTTCACATTCCAACATCCATTTTAGAAGAACATAAACACTCACCTGAGCACAGGTGTTAGCTCACCTTTGCACTAATAGTTTGCATGATTGAATGAATGAAATATTTCACACCAGCTGGTTAAAAGGCATGAGTATGCATGTGTGAATATTATCCGTATAGTGTACATGTTAACATGTGGACATTTTTGCAGCTAATAGGTGTGCTTATAATATCTGAGTGTGTGTGTGGACAGGCTCCGCCCCTTGAGATTTGTAGTACATTTGAACCTTACTGTAATGATAAACATCCAGTAAACTTATTGCTTTGGGCGATTTCATGGTTTTATCCCCCACCTCTCCTATTATCACCCTTCTAACCCCCCCCCTCCTATTACCACCCTCCCACCCCCCCTTCTAGCATCCCTCTCTATTCTTCCCTCCTTTCCTTTTCCGTCCAGTCCAACACCAAAGATTTTCAAATATGATTGAAATTAATAAAGTTTGGCCTCAATTACAAGGGGGGTTTATTCAGACATTCCTCTGGTTTGTCTGAAGATTCATAACCCCTGTTGTTAAAGTAAAATATGTCCAACACACGAGGCCTTCAGCTCTCATCTGTTTGCCCAGCTGTTGGACAGGACAAGTAAAAAGAAAAAAAAAAAAGAAAAAAAACAATACTCAGGTAGGCTGTGGTGTTGGAACCATGCTCAATTTGGACTAAGGTAGTGGTTCCCAAAATTTTTCTGCAGGGCCCCTCTTTCAGAAGATTAGAATATTTTCGAGCCCCCCCACACTGACACAAACCTACAAATCCTTTGTTTCTAAACTCCACCGTGCCCCCTGCAATACCCCTGCGCCCCCCCTAGGGGGCGCGCCCCCCAGCTTGGGAACCACTGGACTAAGGGATCCAAAGTGTGCCAAGAAAACATCCCCCACACCCTGACACCAGCTACACCAGCCTGAGCTGTTAATACAAGGCAGGATGGATCCATGCTTTCATGTTGTTGATGCCAAATTCTGACCCAACCATCCAAATGTAGCAGCAGAAATGGAGACTCATCAGACCAGACAATGTTCTTCCATCTTCTAGGGTCCAGTTTTGGTGAATCTATGTGAATTGTAGCCTCAGTTTCCTGTTGTTAGCTGACAGCAGTGGTACCCGGTGTGGTCTTCTGCTGTATAGTCCATCTGCCTCCAGATTGGAAATGTTGATTCTCTTCTGCAGACCTCAGTTGGAACCAGTGGTTCTTTGGGTTCCTGTTGTCTTTCTATAGGCTGGAACCAGTCTAGTTATTCTCCTCTGACCTCTGGCATCAACAAGGCTTTTCTGTCCACAGAACTACTGCTCACTGGATATTTTCTCTTTTTTGAAATATTCTCTCTCATCCCTAGAAATGGTTGAAGGTGAAAATCCCAGTAGATCAGCAGTTTCAGAAATCCTCAGACCAGCCTGTCTAGAACCAACAACCACCATTGTTCAAAGTCACTTCAATCACAGTTCTTCTCCATTCTGATGCTTGGTTTGAACTGCAGCAGATCATTTGGACCGTATCTACATGCCTTAGAGCAGTATTTTTTAACCAGTGCACCATGGGAAATTATCCATTTTCACTGATCTAAAAACATTTTCCATCTGTAGGATTTCAGCTCTGTGTTCATCCAAACAGGCCCTGATAAAACACTGAGTAGTTAGGAATATAAAAGATCATGAAATACTTTTTTCTTTGTGTTTATTTGAATCTATTAAAAATAATAGATACGAATGACTTTGATACGAATGATGGTACCGTGATTTAGCTTCAGCTTTAGCTCTGTTTTTGGGAAAAAACATGATGCATTGGGTTAAAGTGACAGCGTCTCAGCGTAAAATGAGTCTTCCCTGTTAAACGTCTTAAACCACAACGAGCACAAATCAACCAGTTTTTAAATCTTCTGGATGAAATCAGAGGTCAACAGTTTAGTTCTCCTTCAAAGTTTGGGTTTCTTAACAGCCAAACATCCCAGAATTTGGTCCAAGTCATCTTTCTAACTGAAACACTTTTCTAATAACCTCTGGATTATTTTATATGTTAAACTGCAGAAGAAGTAATAACAACATTTAAGAAACAGGATTAAGGTGAAGTGGCCAACAGACACAATAAAACTAAATTAAAACAATTTCATAATCTAAAAAGAAATAAAACATTTTTGTTAAAGTTTTCAAAGACTTCATCTTTGATTAAGACAAACGAAAAACTAATAAAACTTCAACATGTTCACTTTTTGTGTAGCTACAGAAAATATAAATATAATGATAGTTTTTTTGTGTAAAACATATTGTGATCATATTGTTCAAAAATTACAGTTACCTTTGCAAAACATTAAAAAGATAAATCACTATTTAGAAAGACTATATTTGTTTTCTGATAGGTTACATAAAATTGCATGTTAGTGAACGACTCTAGGAGTATTTCGGGAAGGTAACTCTAGCAGTGCGTTTACCTGGTTACTCCTCCCTGTGGGCGGTTCAGCCTAATCAACTCACCTGTTCAGCGTCCTACTTAAGTTCCAGGTGCGGTCCAATCCTCTTCTTCCATTTCAGCAAGCTCTGCGCTCGTCAACGGTTCTCCATGCTCGCTGTTCTCCTTCTCTCTTTTTCAGCGTCATATGTTTTCTCCTCGTTCTTTTTTGGACTTGTTGTTCCCCTTCTTCTGATGCGGGGGCGTCCGTTCTTCCCCACGTCTGCCTCCCCTTTTGCGGCTGTTAAGCGGGCAGCGTTGAGGCTCCTGATGCGTCTTTCGGCGCCTCAGCCTTCCCGTCTCGGGCATGCATCTGCGTGGTGAGCGTCCTTGCAGTGTTCGGGTTGTCAGTGGCGCTCGATCGGGAGATGTCTGGGCCTTCTTGAATGCTGTGCTCACCGGAATCCATATGGTGAGCGTGCCATGCTGTCCTCTTCCTGTGTTTTTTTTGTGTTGAGGCTTTCCCGATGCTATTCTTGGCTCTTTGCTCAACCCGGTCACGCCCCCAAGGACTCTGGGAATTGCAGTTCTTTTCTTAAGGTAATGATGTGCACCTGGTTCGGTTCCTGTTGTGTGGCTCTGCGTCGTCGGTTATCATTTTTGGGGATTGTGGGGTCTTTTCCGTGGTTATGAAGGCTGGGTGTCCTCGCCTGGACGGGTTTTTCATGCTGGCTGAAATTGTTGTGGCTTTTGCGTATTTCTCTGTTGCTGTGTGATATTTAGGAGCCAGATGTGAATCTTGGCCATCGTTTGATGCTGGCGTTGTTATGGTGGCTCTATGTTTTGTTTCTTTTTTGTTAAGCTCCTCCTCATGTCGTCACAACCGCATGCTCAGCTGTCTGGTTCTGTTCCAGCCTTCCTCCCTTGGGACCAGCTCGTGTGTGGACAGCCCCCCGCTGTGTGTTCAATTCAATTCAATTCAATTCAATTCAATTCAATTCAGCTCAATTTTATTTGTAAAGTGGAACTACCATCAGCCACCTTTTTGTATTTGTCAGTTTTGAACGCGGCCCCGTCTTCTCAACCTGACAGATACTTTGTTATTGTATCTCTCTGGTTGGTTTAGGGGTTTCTGGCTAGCTGTCGGGGCTATGTGATGGGCTCTTTCCAGGGCCCCGTTTTTTGCATCAGCCCCTAAGGGTGGCCTCTCGAAGTATTCAGGTTTGATGTGACTTATATTAGACCCGTCTGCGCCTCGCAGTTCATCCATTCTGGGCATCAGCAGCCTGATTCCTCATGTTTCTTCCGGTTTTGTTTGTTTTTTTACACTTCGGCTGACCAAGCCATCTCCGTGATTAATTCCACCGGACGCAAGGCATGGCTGGGGAAGGTGGATATCGCAGATGTGCTCACTGTTCTGCCTCTCCATCCCTCCCAGTGACGTCTTTTTGGCGTTAGGTGGTGCTCAGAGTGTTATTTATCAGTTAACCTTTCGGCTGTCATATCAGTCATGTTTTCGGCTACATATGTCAGAAACCCTGTGCTGAACTTTGTGTAATCCTATGGGCTCCCCTTCGTTTAGCATCTTATTGCTCATTTCTCGTTGATCGATTATCCTCCTTTATCATCGGTATTTGCATCTCTGTGGTCGCGACTCATTTTGGAATCTGGATTTCCACTTTATCTAAGTAAAACGTATGGTCCTCAACCCGTCTGGATTTATTTTCTGCCATGGATCTCTGGTTCATTCATGCAAGCCTCTCTTCCCACTATGAGGTCCCTCGCATTCGTGCTGCACATCGTTTTTCCAATCTTTGGATGTATAAAAGGGATTTTGTTGCTGTAGGGCCACCTAAATTTTGCTGTGTGCATTTTCCCCCTCGGACATCCATTCATCTTGTTTTCTCGTTCTAGGTAGTTCAGTCCTGGACCTCCGTGTTCCTTTTTCTGCATGTTTCTCTGTCTTGCGTTTCTGGTCTCTCCTTCTCGATGCTTGGAGTGGTGTTTCGTTGTGGCGATGACTGATTCGGGTCTTTGGTCCCAAATCCACAGCTCTAATGGTTCATTAACGGATCATGGTGTTCTGAGAGAATTCAGCTGTGGAGATTATACAAAGGTTGTTTCAAGAAGTTCAATGACAAAGAGCTTAGTCATCAGTCATCAGTCATCAGTTGACTTGGTTTAGTGTTTAAATACCTTTACACTATGAGCAAATTTTAACCCTGGCCGTAAAAACAATATCGTTGACGCTCTCTAGCTTCAGTTCCAAGAGTTAAATTTTGTGTCCGCCAGCCAATCCTCACTCTGCCCTGCTTTTAAGCAGATGACACTTGACTACAAGCATCTCCATTTAGAGACTTGTTGTCTCTAAATGCATGAGGTTCAGCCCAGCTAAAATACTATCAAAACCTGTGATCCCTCATGGATCCCAAATAGTTCTTGCTTTGCAGTATCCAGACACCCCTTTGCCATTGAGGCTCCTGACGCGTCCTTCGGCGCCTCAGCCGTTGCGTCTCGGGCATGCATGTGCAAGTTCCAGGTGCGGTCCAATCCTCTTCTTCCATTTTCGCGAGCTCTGCGTACGTCACCCCACCCTCCTCCCCGGCCTACACCTGTGAGCTCCGTTAGGGGTAGTTTAGGGTTTTCTATAGAGATCTTTGTTTTATGTATCTAAATAGAGACTTATTGTCATGGTGCCTCTGTCAGACTCCTCCCCCTCTCCTCTCCGCTTGGTTCCCTGATTCAGCCCAGCTGCGACCACTCAACTCATCTTCACCACCTGCCTACTGAAGGAATTTATATTTTTGTGGTCTTATTTCTTTTAGGTTTTTGTCTTATCTTTTATTTCAGTGAAGATAATTTTCAGTTTTTAAGTGTGTGCTCCCGGACTTTGAATTTCAAAGGGACATCCTGTCTCTTTTCACTGTAAGCTCCAGAACTCTACCCCCCTGCAGAGACACCTGGATGTTCCTAAGGCCAGTTGAAGGCTGGCTGCAGCCTGACAATGGATCATAAATCTAGCATTTCATGAGACCCTCTAAAATGCAGATTCACATGTGGAGACCAAAGGGGTGAGACTGGCTGCCTGTGGAGAAGGTTCCGGACGGGTGTTGAACTCCCATGGGGACACAGTCGGGGGTCGTACACGTCCGTCTGTCAGAGTAACCCCCCTGGAAATTTTCGGCGGCAAACGGATGCTGGGACCAAATATGGACTGAAGGAAGTGACCAGACCGTTCGCCAGCCAATCCCAGCATGCAGAAGGAGGAGTGTAGCGGCCATGTTCCTTTCTGAAGGCAGGGGCTACAGCCACGCATCAAAACCACTGAACAGGGGGATCCTCTGTGTTCTCTCTTTGAAATGGCTGGCAGGGTAAGTCGCCAGTAAACTAGGTGCTGTGCCAGCCCTGGAAACTCCTGAGAACCCGGGCGCTCGTTATAATTTTGGGTGTTTTACTATGCTTTAGAAATATTGTTAGGGAAATAAATTTTGTTTATCTTTTATCCGAACGAATCCGTGGTTTTCTTGTTTTCAACTTTTTTGAACACGCAAAGAAAGTATCTACAAAAGCGACTAGATATTTTCTCCTTCACTACTTAAGGAGCTCCTGGACCAGTATTCATTGCCAGTCCGTTGCCCCTGATGGTGCATATTTGGCCCTCACGTCAAAATCATGTTTTGCTTCCTTGTCTTAAGCCGGCAGTTAACGTACATTGTCTTACCTGTCTCCAGGAAACCTCAGCCATGAGTGGTCGCCCGAATCAGCCGTTATCTGGAAACCTCATCTGGTCTGTTCCCTCCAACCTCACAACGAGCCTCTGCCGAACTACCATCCTCATGAGACGGATCCACGCTGCCGATGAACATATCCACCAGTGACGCAACGAGCCGCAGTCTCTCAATCTCTTGACCTCCAGAACCTGTGCCCTACCTGTCTTGCCATCTCATTTAATCAACTTTCTCGCCAAGACTGCTCTGTGTCTCATTCGTTCCAGCATCTGGGTCTCTGTCATTCTGTAGCCATGACATAACAGACTGGCCATAATCCCGACCCAGCTGACCCGGAAAGACTCAAATTAGCCGTATCCCAGCAAGGCATAATGCTTGGATGCCAGGCCGACGCTCTATCCCAGATGGAAGCGGCCCAACAGGACCTTTTTCGTCGCCTGGATGGTTTGACACAGACATTACACGATCTAACTGGACAATTTACTCATGTTTTGACAGTTACGGCTCAAGTTACGGCTAACACGGCTCCTTCCGCTTCCGGATCATCCTCCACTCACGAAAACATCCGGCTGCAACAAGGAACCATTCTCCGGTGACGTAGAAGCCTGAGGAGGATTCCTCCTCCAATGCCAGCTAATCTACCAACAAGCTCCCCGTCATTATCAGTCGGAACACAGTAAGATATCATTAATCGTCAACTCCCCTGCCTTCGCTCATGAGTGGCCGGGATAGGCTCCGGCAGCCCCGTGACCCCGAAAGGGAAAAAGCGGATAAGAAAATGAATGAATGAAAATGAAAATAATCGTCAACTCTTTACGCAATAAAGCCCTTCAGTGGGCCCAGGCTTACCTCTCCGCCAATCCCATAAGCCACCTCACGTATTTGATCCGAGTTAAGGAACGAATGGAAAACTGCCTTTAACACCCCGTTAGGCCATTACGAGTATTTAGTAATGCCTTTTGGCCTCACAAATGCCCCGGCAGTTTTCCAAAAGCTCGTCAATGATGTCCTTCGGGACTTCATCAATCAATTCGTTTTCGTTTAGATGATGATCCAGATGATATTCTTGTTTACTCCCACGATCTGGCTCAACACGAGCATCACGTTCGTCTGGTCTTGGAGAGACTGTTAGAAAATCAGCTTTTTGTTAAACATGAAAAGTGCGAATTCCACTCCCAGTTTCCCTCTACAGTTTCTCGGTTACATCATCGAGGCTGGCTGCAAACGCCCTGATCCATCCAAAATCGAAGCTGTTACTAACTGGGAACCTCGGGAGAGCCGTAAGAAGCTTCAGCAATTCCTCGGCTTTGCTAACTTTTACAGACGGTTCATACCCAATTACAGCAGTATTGCCACTCCCCTTACATGCCTCACCTCCATAAAGCATCCCTTTGTCTGGTCACCCAAAGCCCAAGAGGCTTTCGACAGGTTAAAGAAACTTTTTGTCTTGGCCCCGATCCTTATCCAACCGGACCCCTTATGTCAATTTATTGTTGAGGTGGACACCTCTCACTCAGGGGTGGGTGCTGTTCTCTCACAGAAGGAGGAAAGTTCTGGAAAACTAAAACCCTGTGCGTTTTTCTCTCGCAAGCTGTCCCCTTCTGAGCAGAATTACGACGTTGGAAACCGTGAACTCCTAGCCACCAAACTAGCCCTGGAGGAGTGGTGTCACTGGTTGGAGGGAGCTGAGCAACTTTTCATCGTCTGGACGGACCATAAAAACCTGGCATACCTACACTCCGCTAAACGTCTCAACTCCAGGCAAGCTCGTTGGTGTCTTTTCTTTGACCAGTTTCACTTCACAATAACCTACAGACCAGGCTCCCGCAACGTCAAACCCGATGCCCTCTCCAGGAAATATAGTCCGTCTGAGAACACTCCGTCATCGATCCTCCCTTCATCCTGCATCATAGGAAGTGTCACCTGGGATATCGAGGCCAAGGTTCTTCAGGCCCTTGAGGGGAACTCAGACCATACACCCGTTCCCAGGGGCACACTGTTTGTACCCGCTCATCTCCATTCTGATGTCATCACTTGGGGTCACACGTCTCGTCTGCCATGGGGGGGTCCACCGTACCCTCCATTTACTTCGCAGGAGATTTTTTTGGCCATCGATGGAGAAAGACGTTAGGGAGTACATCTCGGCGTGCACCACCTGCGCCTGATCCAAAACGTCCTCCTCGGCTCCTGCGGGATTACTTCATCCTCTCCCTACGCCTAACCAACCCTGGTCTCACTTGGCCATGGACTTTGTCACCGGGTTACCCCCATCGGCAGGAAACAACATCATACTCACAGTCATAGACCGATTTTCCAAGATGGCCCACTTCATCCCGCTTCCACAACTGCCCACTGCCACCGAAACTGCTGACATCATGACCAAACAGGTTTTCCGTTACCACGGCATCCCTATGGACATTGTCTCTGACCGTGGTCCCCAGTACATTTCTCAGGTCTGGAAGGCCTTCTGCACGGCCTTGGGGGCCACGGTCAGCCTCATATCCGGTTATCATCCCCAGTCCAACGGCCAAGCGGAGAGAGCGAACCAGGAACTGGAGGCAGCTCTCCGCTGTCTGGGGGCGCAGAACCAACAAGACTGGTCCCAACATCTCGTGTGGATTGAGTATGCCCATAATACTCATCCCTCCGCTGCTACTGGGCTCTCCCCTTTTGAGGCCGCTCTCGGGTATTCACCACCTCTGTTTCCGTCACAGGAACTGGACTTGGCAGTGCCTTTCGTACAACATCATATCCAGCGACGCCAACGCATCTGGGCTCAGACGAAGGCTGCTCTCCTCCGCATCAAGGAGAGCAACTGCCGCATCGCCAACCATCACAGGGTGGTGGGACCCGAGTACCAACCTGGCCAAAGGGTTTGGCTCTCCACACGCAACATCCCCATCCAAGCCACCTCCAAGAAATTGGCTCCATGATTCATCGGACCTTATGTCATCGAACGGCTCATCAACCCCACCTTCGTCCAACTCTGTCTTCCCAAAGCTCTTAAGGTACACCCATCGTTTCTCAGCCAGTTCTGCACAGTCCTCTGTTCCCGCCCGTATCATCTCGACGGCGCTCCGGCCAACACCGTCAGCCGGATCCTGGACGTCCGTCGTCCGCCTTCAGCTTCTAAGACTCATGGGAAGTGGGGAATCTGGGGTGTGTTAAATCTCTCACCATACGTGAGGGAGCTGTGAGCAGAAGTAAGTTTAATGCTGTTTGGCTGCTGGTGGGTGTGGTCAAAATAGACGGACAGATATGATTGTCCGCTAACTTATGTGAGTGTTGTTCTCAACAAACCGGGGTTGGGCTTTGTATGGGGCACGGGTAGCAGTTTCGGACATGTCCAGTGGGGCGGCTACCAGTAAGAGGACAGTGAATTAAGACTTTGGTGTCACGGTTCTTGCCTGGATAGTAGTGGGAGGCGATTCAGTGTTTGCTATTATTAATTGATGCACTTTAGTTCTGCTATCGTGAAATATATGGCAGAGGATGGAACGCCCTGAAACTTGAGAATCAGCGCTTCGGCCTTTGAGAAAGAGGCGTGTGTGTGTGTGAGGAGGAGAAGGGGAGGGGTAGTGGGTAAAACGGTGCCCGGAGACCACTGAAACACCTAGATCATGGGGGGGCTTAAATGACTCAGCTCATTCTAATAATGTCATTCTTCACCAACTGTTGTGGACATTTTTAATACGTGTCTGTATGTTCCATATAGATTTATTTTTACAGTTGGCGATAGTAATGTATAAATAAAGACAGCAGGTAATGCAGGCTGGAAAACAGCTGCACTTTCTTTAGTAAGATGGACTTGCAAAACGGCTACCTGCAGGTTCCCCTTGCACCTGCTATAGCATGGACCTCACAGCTTTCGTTACACGTGGGGGTGTTCAGATTTAAACGCATGGCTTTTGGTCTTTCCTCGGCTCTAAACTGTTTTCAGAAGATTATGTCACTCATCCTGGCAGGTATTCCGGGAGTCTCCATCTATCTGGATGATGTGGTTGTACACGCACCCACCATGGCACTGCATGATGCTTGTCTGGTGCAAGTTTTTCAACGTTTCGAACAACATGGCATGAAACTAAATGCTGGGAAGTGCGTGTTTGGAGTTACGGAGGTTGAGTTCTTAAGTTTCAGGTTCTCACAGGCAGGAATAGCACCCATTATGTTTCACACGGAGAACATTCTGTCTTTGACTGATCCCTAGTCACCAGCCCAGCTGTCTTCTTTCTTATGGAAGGCTGCCTACTACCTTAGATTCATGACACATTTCTCTGACGCAACAGCTCCATTGCGTAGCTTGCTTCAGAAGGACACACACTGAGACTGGACCCCTGCCTGCTGTGCGCATCATTAAACAGCAGCTCACCTCTCCTCCCACTTTAACCCATTTTAGCCAGACGGCACCTATGTTGGTCACCTGTGATGCATCCGGCGTGGCCCTCGGTGCTGTGCTCTCCCAGATTCACAAATGGGGGTGGGACGGCCAGTGGCATTTGCTTCCAGGGCTCTCAATCCAGCTGAGCAGAAGTACTCGGTGGGGGAGCTGGAAGCACCAGCCTGCCTGTGGCCATGTGACATGTCTATCTTGTCTATCGAGCTTTCACCATACGCACAGATCACCAGGCTCTGATAGCATTGTTGGCAACCCAGGGGTCAGGACACAAACCCATGAGATTGCTGAGGTGGGCTGACCGGCTGAGCCAGTACAACTTCAGCTTGGAATTCATGCCCGGGCGTGATAAAACAGTGGCAGACCTTTTGTCCAGAGCGGTGTCAGTGACAAAAGAAGCAGGCGAGGTCACTCAAAACACAGAAAACCATGATGACTTGGTGCACATCCTGCATGGGCCACTCAGCTCATTAGTTATCTTGGCTGAGCTGCAAAAGGCCTCGGCTGACGATGAGACTTTTGTGACTCTCCGCACTTACATCCAGGATGGGTGGCCAGCCAAGGTGGACGACAACCTGCTCCCCTACCACCGTTCTCAGAATGAGTTCTCCTGCTGGGGGTCAGTGTGCCTGGCTCATGGCCACTGAGCAGTGGTCCCTGAGACCCTTAGATCCAGAGTACTGCACATGGCGCACAAAGGGCACTTAGGGGTGGTCAAAGTGAAGCAATGGTGTTGCAATACAGTGTGGTGGCCTAGCATAGATTCAGATGTTTAGGAGCTGGTACGTAACTGTGCCTGTTGCCTTCTGAGTGGGAAGACACAGCCAGCTACAGCACCACTCAACCCAGCCCCGTGGCCATCACTGCCTTGGGAACACATCCAGATTGATCTCTGTGGAGAACTCCATGGGGCACCTGCTCATGTTACCTCCTAGTTGTGCATGACTTGCATTCCAAATGGCCAGAGGTCTTTCCGCTGAGCTCAGTAACCACACACGCCATCATCGGCCGACTGGAGGAACTGTTCGGATGATGGGGGCTTCCCAGTGTGGTTACAACTGATAATGGGCCCCAGTTCATCTCAGCTGAGTTTACAGAGTTTCTACGCTCCATCAAGCACATCGGAAAAGCAGCGTACCATCTGGAGAGTAATGGAGGGGTGGAACAGCTTAATAAAACCCTCAAAAATGGGATTCGTGCCTCTCTGGAAGAAGGGAAAGTTTTCAGCGAGGCCCTCAACCAAACTCTTTTGAGTATTCGAGCATCAAAGCACTCCACCACTGGGGTGTCTCCAGCTCTGCTCACGATAGAACGTGAACTGAAGCAACCCCTGGACTGTTTGAGGGCACAGCCTGTCCCTCCACATGGAACCCAAGGTTTTCAGAAAGTCAGGGCCCAGGTCGTAAGTTCCCAGGCTCGGATGAAGAGACAACTTGACGCCACACATTGAGTGCAGACCCTTCACTAGCTGTTGGAGATTAGGTCAGGATTAAACTGGCCCACCGCCAGCATAAATTGCAGTCGTACTGGTCAGGTCCTCTCCAGGTCACTCAGCAGCTGGGGTCAGCCACCTACAGATTAGAAAACGGGACATGGTGGCACTCAAACCGTCTGTCCCAGCCCCAAAAACACCTATGTCATCTCCGTCTTCCGCAGCAATCTTGGTTTGTCCGGCCAGGCCTGGGACCAACCAGGTTCAGGGAGGTGTGCCACCCAGGCCTGAAGCTGAAGTTCAGCCAGCACGGCCACAGAGTAGAAGAGGTCCACCTATCTGGCACAGAGACTATGTGACTGGGTGACGGTGACATTGGGGTGGGAGAGTTGGATGTTCTGTTTCAGTGAAGGGGGGGAGAAATGTTATGTCTGAAAGTGCTCAGGTTTAGATCATGTTGGTTGCAGTTAAAGCAACGTTTATAAGTAATGAGTTACTGCGCCTTTAAGAGCTGAAGCTCAGTACCTGCAAAGGTCGTGATAAAGATGTTGGGGGGTTGGGAAAAAATAAAGAAGCTAGTTGAGCAGTAACACGGCGTGATCATTGTCTTGATGCAGACACAACACATCTGCCTAGAAGAAAGGCTAAAATCGCCAAACATGCCAGGCTTCTCAAGAAGCGTAAGCAGATTGAGAAGACTTGGGTTTCAGGCTGCAGGATCTTTGTTAAAAGGTTTGAAGAAATAAGGTTTCAAGAAATAAGGCGCCAGGGATCTGCGCCATTTCCAAAAGTCTGAAGTGACCCTGAGTTCTGACCTGCAGACAACTTGACCTCAACTTTCAGCGCTGCTGATTACAGCTGTAGAAGGACATGGACCTTAACAATGTCTGCAGACATTACAGCGAAAATAACTACCTGTTAAGTTTTGTTTTACAGATGAAAAATGCAGTAACAACATTTTAAGAGCCTCCTTGACAGCTAAATTATTTTTTCTTCCTGTTAGGAGGAAAATTCTGTCCGAAACTTAAAAAAAAAAAGACACGTCTAGATCATGTGGAGCATTTTGTGAAGCAAAGAAATTCTGAATCAGATTATTTTCAGTGGAGTGGCTTTCTGGGCTTCGCTGTCAGTAAAGCGGAGTTTCATCTGAAATAAGGAGCTCAGAGACACGTTTGGGTGTAGAGGACCAATACTTTATCTTCCTTTTCAGTCACACACCCAGAAGTTCATTCACCTCATTACGTCATGAACCTGTCATGTACACCAAAGCTGAAGGTAAACATTGTTGCAAACGCCCCCCCTCCTACAGATGAAATGTCCCGTTTCAACATAAAACAACAAAGAGGAATGAAAATAGTCTGTTATAGTGAACAATTTTGATATTTTAGGTAATTTTTTATTTACAAATGTCGTTTTCTGGAGAGAAGCCACATTTTTTGTATTTCAAAAACGATCTAATGCTTTTTTACAAGTCCCTCCAAAAATACATTAAAACTCGCTATAAAACTCTTAAATTGTTTATCGGTTCATCTGGATTAAAGCCTTTGTTTATTTTAAGGTTAATGAAACAATTGTAGTTTATTGCTACTTTTAGTTTGGTACTGTTTGTCTATGTAGTTTTTATTGCTTAAATTGGATTATTTTTTTTTCATCTGCTGCTTAGATTTTGTTCTAGTTTTTTATGTGTAAGATGATTTAGTGCTTTATGTTTTGGATTTCAAAGTTCCAAATGTAAAGAAATGTGTAGTTTTACATTTTGTGAATAATGAAAAAAAAAAAAAAAAAACCTTCCCGGCGGGCAGATAGGGGGTCAGGACGGCGGTTAGCCACCTTCCGGCTCCGCAGCAGGAGCGGCGTGTGCTTCATTAGTAATGTCTTTGTTAGCCATAAAGTGAGGTTACTGCCGCCAACACGACAGCTGAACTGTGAACGCTGTCCTGATGAAGCCCCCAGCAGGAGGGGCTATTGTTGAGACAGCATCCACACATACACCAAAGCCTGCCATGTTCTCCCTGCAGTTTTCCACATCTGTCACGCCTGGCAGAGCACTTCTCAGGCCCAGTGAGGGGGGGGCACGTGTAGGTGTGGGCTCTTCTGGGTCGGAGCTGTCAGAATTGGGCCCCATGCCCGGACTGCGGGGTCACACCTGTGTGTCATTGGAGTGTAAGGGAGTCTATGATTTCCACAGACTAGACATGCTTATTATTACCCCCTCCCTCAATGACACCCCTCCTGTTGCCTTTCAGATGGATGTTGCATGAATAAGTCCAGCATGAGTCACTTCCTCCTCCTCTTCCTCCTCAGACCCACTGGTGTTTTGGAGAAACTGCGCCTGTGAAGCATGAAGGTGTGACATCTGCACAGCTGTTCACAAACCGGCCTTTCCTCAGTTCAGGAGACTCCCATCAGATTTTACAGCACATTTACTCAAACGTCTGCACAAACACACGTTCCTTCCAGAACCACGCTGTCAGGCCAGACTAACAGCTCAGCATTTTCCCCTCAGTGTTCTAAACAAAGACGGACCGCTCCAGCCTCCTGCCCGCTGCAATCGCTTCACCTTCTGTTAAACTGCTGCTTCTCATTCTGATTTCTGAGCTTTTAGATCTCCACAAACCTGCTCCTCAGGCTTAATGATTACCAACAACTCCCTCTGTGGAGCTATTACAGCCGCTTCGCAGAAGGAAGGAGTCTGGAAAATAACCAGAAAAATGTTGATGGTGAAATAAAAGAATACAATAAACAGTCATGAGTGTTTATGTCAGGATCCCGTTGAGGACACAAACACAGGATACAGAGATGCAGAAACAAAAGTATTTAATTCAGCTCTGAAACTGAATGAAAACCAAGGCCAACTATGACATCAAGGCCAAATCCAAATTTTTCCCTTACTTATCCAGCTTCTCCCTATACCTCCAACAGCAGGGGCATTTGGAGGGATTGGGGTATCTGAAATCATTTTTTTGAATTGGAATTCCCCACGGCGGCGGGATACAGAGCTATGCTTTGGAAGAGAAAGGCATTTCTTCACGTGGGTGTGCTTTGAAGCACAGAAGTTTACATTTTAACGTAAGTAATGACTATTTATTTTAGCATGATTTTTGAAAGTTATAAAAAAATAATAAAAATACTTTTATTTATTTATGGGGAACTTGTTCTCCACATTTGACCCATCCCCTGGGGGAGCTGTGAGCTGCAGAAGAGCCTTGCTTGGGAGACAACAGCTGGCTGGGGACAGTGGGGATTGAACCACCACTCCTTCGGTTTTTAGACGACCTGCTCTACCGCCTGAGCTAAACTGAGATTTTCACGCATTTCCGGAGCAGTAGCAACCTATGCGCTAACGCAGATGACCGGTGACTATTGATGACATCACCGACTGGGAGTGACATCTGAATAGAAGACACTATTTTTCCATAACTGGGGTAGAGGACGAATTCAGATTTGGCCCAAGTCTTTCGTGAATCGGAATAGAGCTGTCGAAGCCTGGAGCAAGATTCATCAGATTTGCACCAATTTAGCAGTTCTAGTAAACAGCAGAAAAAGAGGAAGAAGCCCCTCCCTGCTTGTGAACACCATGAGCTAAACCCGTGTTCAGGAATACTCGCGTGGCGCATTCATGGACGCTCATCAAATGGCTGGTGTGAACGTAGCTTTTAGCCCAGTTTCTCGGCATTGAGGCTGATCCACATGACAGAACGGACAACAGGAGCTGCACCGTGCACTTGTTTGCTGCAAACTCTCATGCACTCTTCCATGCACATTCTAATGCACATTCAGGCACGAGTATGCTCATGCACATTCAAGCGCACTCGCATGCACACATGATGTGTCAGGCAGACAGTGACATGAGCTCATCTCTCTGCAGTTTAGCTCAAGTGCATTCTGACACCTCCACAGTGATTAGGCTGCTGGTCAGATGTCTGCTGAAGAGATGCTTCAACCAGAGTGTGGGTGGTGGTGTGCGTCTGTGTGTGTGTGGGGGGGGGGGGGGTGCGTGTGTCCATCTGTTTGTGTTGCTTCGTGCCATGATGTGAGACTGACATAGAATCACACAGTAATGAAACAGTCATTAGAAGTTACTGTGCAGCACAAAAGGAAAAGGCCGCAGAGGCCCTTCAGAGTTTTTCTCCAGCTTTTACCCCCCACTGATGTTATTGCAGACTCATAAAAAGGCCTTTCCTCAGGAGAAGTCCTGGTCATTGGTAACAGTGTTCAGAAAGTGTTCCACTGTGACAGTTCAGTTTGTGTCTGCAGTGTTTAACAGATGTGAAACAGAAACAGAAGCTCAAACACACACAGGCCTCCCAAAGCTGGTCAAAGGTCCTGTGACGGAGCAATGATGTTTGGCGGCACCTTTTAGCTGCTACATGTTAGATCCGGTTCTGTCCCCTAGCGCTCTGTCAACATACACACAAAGGCCCTATGAGTGGATACAGCCAGTCCGCAGACAAAATGGGCAAACCTGTTCGGGTCACGCAGCATCAAGGTGATAGACTGATCTGTAAACCTGTAGAGAAAATGTTCATGCACATTTTTAACGGGCATACCACAGAAGACAGTTTGTAGGGAATGTGTACATCATGTGAGGGTAATAGAGAGTAAAGTAGGTGAGATGCAGGTGTGTAGTTTGGATTTTTCCTTTTTTCAAACCCTGCAGACTGAGCTACAGGCCTGTTAAAGCTGTTCATGTGTTAAATGTACACTCCTGCAGCCTGACTGTTAGGAATGTTTAGACTGGACACATTTGGTTCAAAGGGAACCAGAGTTTGTTTTCCTCAATAATCTGGAACACATTTTCAGTCTGAACGCACCCAAGCGGACCCCTGGTCTGTAACCAGAAACCGCTGTCTGACCCATCTATGAGGTGGTCTCTGTTCATTTCCAATCAGACTGAGCTTAGGATGCGGCTGCGTAGCTCGGTTGGTAAGGTGAAAAGCTACCATGCAGGAATTGACATCACTCAGTGAGGGTCCTTAGGCAAGACCCTTAACGCTACCGCCTCCCGAGCGCAGTTCAGCTGCAGTTCATCCCTCCCCCAGGGGATGGGTCTAATGCGGAGAAGAATTTCCCCATTGAGGGATAAATACAGTATCGGAAAAAAAAAAAAAAGATTGCAAAGCGCAGGACTTCCAGAATTTCCGCCTTTTGTTGCTTTGACCCGCCCTCGTAATTCCTGGCCAATGACCGAAGAGATCTTTAGTCATGTGGTTTTGTGTACAAGCTTTGGTTTGAAGCAGAAATGTCTGCTCTAAGGCAGTCTGAATACAGACCAAACGCAAGGTTCAGGACTCGACCAAATTAAGTGGACTTGTGGTCAGTTGTAGCCTTGACGCTGTGGTCGCATGCTCTCGGGTGCCGGAGGGGCCCCCATAGGGCGGCCCCCTTTGCACCTGCTTAGGTAGGTGGACGGTCCCCCCCGCTCGGGGGTGCTCCTCGCCCGGGGGTCTCCTGCCACCTCTCTTTTGGTCCGGCTGGTCGGGCTGGGGAGGATCTGGTTCCCCTTATGATCACATGGTCCACCTTGGCAGCGTGCATGTATCTCCACCCCCACGTGCACACTGGCACACTGCTCCCTGTCTGCTTCATCCCTCCTCCTAACCCACAGTGTATTGATGGACAGATGTCTTCTGCTTATCTCAGAGTCAGAATTTCACTTTTATATGTTATATTTGTCTTTCCAGCAGATCTAGCATAAATGCTATGCACATAAATGCACATAAATAAAAAATAATAAAAAAAATACAAAAACTGGTTAATTGAAATGTACACCCTGGCTTTACAATAGATAAATAAATAAATAAACATTTATAAATAAATGTGAATCCCACAAAAAGCTGTAACTTCGTGCAATATCTGAAACTAATGTGCAATATTAACAATTCCCAGTGCAATATAATGCAATTTAAAATAGTTATGTAGCTTTGTACATATGTATATTTTCAGTCAAACACAATTTTATTGTTTATTGTTCTTTAGAAGATTATCTATTCTTATTGTTTAAGCAGCTGGAGAGCACCGGAAATGTCGTTGTCACAAGTTTCTTGTGTAACAATGACAATAAAGGCTTTCTGATTCTGATTCTGATTCTGACAATAGGACAACCTGTCCAACACAAAAGGCCTTCAGCTCTCATCTGTTTGCTTAGTTGTTGGACAGAACGAGTTAAAGAGAAAAAATTAGGTGGACTTGGTATCAGAACAGGTCATGTCACCTTGGAGCTGCTGCTTCTGGTTAATAACAAACAAGTAAGACAAAAAGGTCAGCCACGCCCCCGTCAGTCTGCCCCAGGGCAGCTGAGGCTGCATCAGTAGTTACCATCACCAAGTATGAATAAATAATAGACAGGTTGAAAGTGCTTTGAGCGTCTGGAAAAGCACAGAAAAATCCAATATTATTATTATTATCATCATCATCATCCTCATCATTATTATTATTATTATTATTATTATTATTATTGCTATCATCATCATCATCATCATCATCATCATCAATATTATTATTATTATTATTATTATTATTATTATCATCATCATCATCAATATTATTATTGTTATTATTATTATTATTATTATCATTATTATATAGATTCTACTAGTGAACATTTTTTCTTAGCACTTTTTAGAGTATTATGGCTCTTTTTTGCTAATTTATGCAGAGCACGCTTAACATGCGACCTACTCCATTGCCTGCTCGCTAGCGCCCCCCTAGTGAACATTTTTTAAAGAGATTGTTTACTTTTTTTTTTTCAATTGAAACAAAGTTTGAGTTTGAACATCGTTGGTGACAGGAGAACAGTGGGGAACAGCTCCACTGATAACATCAGGACTTTTTCACTGGAACTGATGTTATGTTAAGTCGGATGGTTCAGCCTTCCACATCTTCTATTCATTTCTGATAATGCACATATCGTCGGGCATTAAGTTTTCCAGATTCCTCGTGTTTCTGTCAAGATAATCAAAGGCAAATGAAATATGTGTCCAAACACACAAGTCAACTAGAATGAATGTCAGATCCATTCACATGTTAGTTTCCTAAAGTTCACCACTGTTGTTTTTCCACATCCAAGGAATCCAAAGGGAACATTCTTAGAACATTCTAGACTCTGGATGGTCACATGACTTTATTCAAAGTCTGTCCACACATTGGACTGGAATGATGGACAGAGTTTCTTCTGTCATCACGTGTGTGTTGTCCACTGTGATGCACTTGGTCATTTTTATATTACAGTAAAATAAACCCACCATGTTTCAATCCAAATGGTCTAGGTTGATTTGATTCAATTGATTTCATTTTGGAACAGTTTTTAATGGCACAGGTCGATTCGACTCCATACTGCCTCAGACAGATCCATCTGGTTGGATCGCTGGATCAGAAATCAGTTCATTAAACAATATTTTTGGACTGTGGGAGTAAGCCAGAGTACCTGGAGAAAACCCAGCATGCATGAGGGGAGCATGCAAACTCCACACAGAAAGGATTTGAACCAGGGCCTCCTCGCTGTGAAGCAGAATGCTAACCACTGCCCCACTGTGCCACCCGGAGTTGGAAATGGCTAAATCCAAAAGTTGCTCTTTGTATCTTTTCTGTTTATTTTTGAGAGGTAATGGAAGTTTGAAAAACAGTCTGAAAACGGATTTTCAGACTGTCCAGACTGTTTTTGGTCATTCTATAGCAGAAATCTGTGGCAAGCTGCCACATGACTGAAAGCTACTGATAAGCAGAACAAGCTCTCCAGTCCTAAAAAGGGTGTGTTAACATGTGCTCAGCAAGGCCCTCCAATCAAAAGGCCACTGTCACATCTCCCATTTGAAATGAGGACAGCTGCCACAGTCCAGATCTCACTGATTTTTAAACTATTAATTATTTTTGAACCAGACTGGAAGACTGTTGTTTTTTGTTCAAATGGATGGAGACGGATTCAAGCCTGATGGTGACCTAATGAACGGGCCTGGTTCCTTTACGTTGGAAGTCCAGTCTGCGTTTAGCAGGCAGACAGAGTGTCGCCATCAGCCCTGGAGATGTGATCCTGATGGTTATAGAAACTCCTGAGGCTGCACCTCAGAGGCTCAGAGGACATCACTGCAACAAAAACTGTGTCTGCAGCCTCAGTCAGCTTTCACAACTTTCTGCCCCTTTTACCCCCCCCCCCTCTCTGACCCCCCCAGCATTGCTGACTGTTGGAGCTTTAAAACAAGGACAACCTTTTCATCAATGAGCATTTGTAAACATTTATTAACATATTCAGCATTAAATAACAGCACATCTATTCTTAACAATGATATTTTAAAGACACAATGTCCAATAAATATTAGTCAATAAATAGTGTTGAGTAAAAACAGATTTTGGTAGAAAGGCGCGGGTTCCAGGTTCCGACTGTAAGACTTCATCTTTACTTTGGATCTGCAGGAGAACAGGACAGCAGCTGTTATCAGAGCAGACATCAGGGTTCAGTCCGTGCAGATCCGGCGCCTCCTGATACTTACTGTATCTGCCCACAGTGTTACAGCCCAGAGAGCTCATGGAGCCTATCCGGTCCATTCGCCGGCCGAAGCAGCCGGACGACCTCCTGGACGAGTCACCGGAGCGAAGGCTCTTCAGGTTTTTGGATGACAGAAGCTCCCTGATCACCTCCTCCTCCATTCTGCTCAGTCCTGGCTCCTCTTCTCGCTCCTCCTCGGTGCTCAGCTGGTTCAGAGTGTCCCTCTCTACAGCTCCCTCCTCATCAACAGAGCTCTGCTCTGGAACCGACTCCTGCAGTCGGTGGAGGAGGTCCTGCAGAACCCAAACCATCCAGAACTCAGTGTTCTGATCGAGAATGCTTTCAGAACCACAGGAATTATTCTGTCTGGCATCAGAAAGTCCACCCTAAACTGACATCCCCCAAAACATCCAGACGGCCACATCAGACTCACCTTCAGAGCGTTCACGTCGGCGTTGGTCAGGCCCATGCTGATGGGGACCGATGTGGACCGCTGAACATTCAAGATGAAGAGTAGCCCCCACAAAGGGATGAAGAACATATGTGAGCTTCTGTGCGAGCTGCAGCGGCTCATGTCTGAGGCTGGATGGATGATGGATGGATGGATGGATGGATCAGGGATGCTCCGCTGTGCCTGGTGCCTGTCGGGATGCTGAGCACACACTGATGTCCGCCTCTTCTTTATACTGAAGCCTGACTCACTCAGCCATGCCAGGAATTTGTCATCAGGCGTTTGGCATTCCTGACACCTCGTGCTGATAGCAAGAGCTGTCGGAAACTGCTGGATCTCAGATATGAACCACTTCATACTATCCGCTTTTTCAGAAAACTAACCCTCCCCTGGTGCAGTGCTCTCCTGCCCCACCACCACGGGAACCAGTCAGCAGTGTGGTGCATGACAGTGTTACTAAACTGGGGGGTCTACGTGATGTTGAAGGAGTAAACTTCTTCAGTGGACTGCTCCAAACTCTGAATGGTCAGAACGCAGGCATGTCCTGTTTGCGTGATCCATAGGAATGCAGTTAAACCAAGACAGAACTGGGCCATAGTGGGATAAAGCCCACCCACCCCCCACATCCCTGCTGGGAAAAGCTCTTTGCTCCATAGGTGCTAGGTTTTTCATTCTGAACATTGATCTGAACCCCCGTTCAGATCAATGTGACAGTAAGTGAGCATGTAAGCAGGATAACCCCCCCTCCAAGGTGTCCATTATCATAAATCAATGCACTTTGCAGAAGCAACCGTCCAACATGATCAGGCCTCCGTTGTCCGTTTATTTCTGATAACACACACCTTGTAGGGAATTATCCCTTTCATAATAGATAATAGTTAGAGAATAAAAATGAGATTATCCCAGAAAAATAAAGTAAAAGAACAATCATTTGTCTGTATTTAAAAGTGATTAATGCAATCATTTGACAAAAACTCTGTTCATAAAGTGAAAGTGTTTACTACATCAAGGCAAGGCAGGTTTTTGTGCACATTTGTCCCTTTGCTTAAACCACTTGAACCCAGAGGTGTTAAATCTGCTACAGTGATTTAACCTGATTTCATGAGCCATTTGATGCCAAAATCAACGTTTACTGAGCTGCTTAAACACAAAAACAACCTGTTTATTTAAAAAAAGAAAGATGTTAGGAACATAAGTAAAGATTAATTTGTGTTGCAGAAAAATGTGCTTGAATGAAGTCTACGTGTAACGGTTAGGCTCTGAGGGAGGACGCCTTGCGTGCTCAGGATGAACTTGGACCATGGATATATAAAACCCAGAGCCTAGAGACTGATGGTGGTTAGAGGCCAAAGTGTCGCTCCGGGGGGGTGAGGGGTGGAGAAGGGATGCTGAACTGTCTAGAATAGAGAGAGAGAGAGAGGGACAACCAATTGTGAGTTTAAATCCAAAAATGTGATTGTGATTGGCTGAAAAGAAGGCGGGCTACTCAGCCATTGGTTCAAAGTGAATCAATGATGGTGTGTAGAGTGAAGGAACAAGGCAGCGTACATGTGAATGACGTAGATGCTCCTTAATGGAATTGCCCAGAGCTTCACTACGGCCACATGTATGTGCCTCCGGCTCTGTCATTCATCTGCAGAGGATGGACACCGGCTGCATTATAACATTTTGGTTGCAGTTTGTGTCTTTTTTTTTTTTGCTCCCAATACTGATTGAGGGGGTCTGGTGACAGAAAATCTCCACTCCAGCAGCAGGATTTGTGATATTTTAACTTGTGTTGTTGAAGAATGTGACTTCATGGGGGTTTTAAAGAACCCAAGATGACCTCTTCCTCTCCTGCTGCACCCTGTCATGCTGACAATCATACCAACTTCAAATGTATGAAAGGATTTTTTTACTCCTCAAGCTGTGCGTCAGTCCCTGAACTGCTGGACTGTGAAAACCCTGAAATTGATAATAGCTGCCTTTAATTTGACTAAAACGCTCATAAAGGTTTTTCAGGCTCCAGCTAGTACTTTTAGTTTTACCTGTTCCCAGGTAAATTCCCTAACATGAGGGACATCATTGTGTTTTCTAATTTCATAACTTCTTTGTCTCACAGTTTACCTGAACAACTTTTAAAGTGCCCCGCCTTAAATGCATGTGCCAGGTTAACAGGACTCATTTCACAACATGCAGCATTGTCAGTTTCTTTAAAGACTCACTACAATGAAAAGTTTTTAACATGATCTTTTAGAATTCTTTCTCGAGATGGAGGATAAAGAAAATGAAGATTAGAAGACCCGCCATCGCAGCAAAAAAAAAGTAACCGAGCAAACAAAAAAAGAAATACAGCAAATACAAAGAAATTCTGCAAATTGAAAAGCCAACTTCACACTCATCAAAGTAACTTCCCACTCCACTCCTTTGATTATTGTTAGCACGATTATTAATGAAAAAAATCAACAACTACAGTAATAAGCTAGAAGTATTTAGCCCTCAGTTGTTTCCACTCAGATGAATTTCGTTCTAGGCTCTTATTACTTGTTAAAATATCCGTCCTGCCAAAGTTTCTGTAAACTTTTTAAATGTTTCCTACTTTTATAACTAAATCCATCTTCAGAAACTTGGACCAAATGATAGCAGGATTCATATGGAACAATTCAAATCCTAGAAAGAAAAAGAGTTATTTGGAGGTACCAAAGGATTCAGGAGGGCTAGAAAACCCAAATTTTATTCTCTATTACTGGGCATCACCAGCATCACCAAATTATTGCATTGGAAGCAATTGTATGAAAATTAATTAATTAATTAATTGGTTAATTTAAATTGTCCATAGGTGTGAATGGGTGTGTGATTGTTGACATTCTATCCTGCGACAGACTGGTGACCTGTCCAGGATGCCCCCTGCCTTTGCCCACAAGTGGCCAGGATAGGCTCCAGCAGCCCCGTGACCCAGAAAGGGAATGAACGACAGAAGAAGATGAATGAAAAAAAACATAGTTTTGGTCCATATCTATAATTATGGGTCCAACGAAACGGTAATAGAATACTGTGGATGACAAATCAGGTTTTAAAAAAAAGAAAAAAAGAGTACACATAGTGACCCTGAATGCTCACATCTTCACTTACTCGTTTGTTTTTCAATTCGTACTCCTGTTTGTTTTCTCTCGTCACAGTGTTGTATGTGCAAAAACAATCCCAGATGTGGCTTTTTTATTTGCAGAAGTCCATTTTTATTTGCAGTTATTTTTTTCTGCTGCAATGGCAGGTCTCACCCACCAAATTCTTGTAAAGCAGTTGGAAAAAGTTTGTAGTTGTTATGTACAAACTATAAAGTTTTCCCCTCAGGCCAAAGTCTCCTTGTTCCACTCCATTCTGATGTATCCACACTAATAGATCCATGTACGGCTTTGCTTTCCTCATCTGAACCGGAATCTGGATCAGAACTGGATAGATCCAATATTGCTCACAATTTTTAAACATTGAATTCCTACTCCGGTCATCTTTTGATCCATTTTCAAAGTGGTCTGATTATGTAATTTCAAGCAAAAAAAAAAAAAGAAAAGTCTTATTTAGGACATAGTTTCTGTAGAATGGCAGAAGCTCTTAGGAAATTCGCCTCTGAGCTGCAGTGTTGGGCAGTAACGCGCTACTAAGTAACGCGTTACTGTAATCAGATTACTTTTACAGTAACGCAGTAATCTAACGCGTTATTTTGAAAAAGCTAGTAATCAAATTATAGTTACATGGACGAGTAACTACGCGTTACTTTTGTACGATATTGTCTTAGCAGAATAACACGTTATTTGTACTTTTTGTCAATAAAATGCGTTGCTTTTGCAAGTCGCGACTGAGTGACGTAATCCACCTGAGACGCGACTACCGCCGGTGCGCAGCTGCAGCAGCTAACTTAGCAAAACATGCAACATGGAGCTGGGAGAAAAATACGCATTGTCGAGTTGGAAGTACGCACATTATTTTACTTTAGTTGGTACGAATGGAAAGAATGTTGTGGTCCGTTGCCAATTATGTGGCGGGAGCAAGACGTTTTCGACGGCGAAAAACTCCACATCAAACCTTTTGAAGCATTTAAAAGGGACACACAGCACGACGCAACTTGTTGAAAAAGAAGTCAGATTAGCGACAGCAAGAGAGTCTAGGGTGAGTCTGCCAGCCAAGCAACCAAAACTGGATTTCTCCCGCGAGCCCCGTGTAACGTTAGAAGAGCTCAATCAACTTGTTGAGGGAAACATTGTGGAGGAAATGCTGCCACTTTCTACTGTGGACTCCTCAAGCTTTCGCCGAATTATCGACAAAATTCCCTCAAACAATAATGTACATCTGCCACACAGAAAGTCATTCACCTCATATCTGGAAAACGAGTACAAAAAGATGAGAGCCGCTTTAAAGTTAGCGTTAGATGATGTACAGTTTGTATCAACAACTGCAGATATCTGGACTGCTAATAATAGGAGTTATATGGGTGTAACCATTCACTGGTTCAACCAAGACACTTTGGAAAGACACAAAGCTGCGTTGGCTTGCAAAAGAGTGAGAGGCAGGCACACTTTTGATGTCATTGCTGCTGAACTGGAGCAAATTCATTCATCTTTCGGCTTGCTAAACAAAGTTGTTGCTACAGTTACAGATAATGCATCCAATTTTGTGAAAGCATTTAAGACTTTCCCACCACCTGAGTCTGATGAAGATGAAAAAGAAGAGGAGGAGGAGGAGGAGCAGGAAGATGTACTTTTTACAGACATAGCAGAAGCCCTCACTTCTGTTTCTGATGAGGGCCACATCACTCTCCCCCCACACTACAGGTGTGCATCACACACCATCAACCTCATTTCCACAAGTGACGTTGAAAAATACCTCACATCTAGTCCAACTACAAAATCTGTGTACAGGGTTACTATTGCAAAATGCACTGCGCTTTGGACTAAAGCAAGTCGATCAACTGTTGCAGCAGAACAAGTGCAGGAGGTCAGCCAGAGGAAGCTCCTGGTTCCATCATCAACCAGGTGGAATTCATTTTATGATGCAGTCTCCAGAGTTGCAGAGATCCCTATGAATGAGCTAAATAACCTGTGCAACAAGCTGGGTATCAAGTGCTTCAATGAAAAAGAATATCAGTTCATGCATGAATACTGTATTGCAATGAAGCCACTTACTGCAGCACTGGACATACTGCAGGGTGATGAGTGTCCATATGGTGCTTTGCTGCCTACACTTGAGATCCTGATGATGAAGTCTCTCAGCCTAAAAGATTTGCTCACCAAGATGACAGCAGACCTGCCAGATGTTATCGTAAAGGTGTGTATGATTCAGAATCACAACAAAGAAGTATTTCCATTGTTGGTGAACAGAATTCACAAACTTAGAATTGACTTGGGTGATATAGTGCATGCAAACAATTTATAACAAATTATTTACATTTGGCCAAACTGTAGAAACACTTGTGTTAAACACTTTTAACTGTATTATTGTTTATTATAGGCCATCCAGACTCGTTTCTCCATTGTGCTCGACAACAAAGATGCTCTTCTTGCTGCCATAAGCTGCCCAAAGTTCAAACTCAGATGGGTGAAAGATGGAGCTAGAAAACAGCAACTGAAGAATCTTCTGGTAGCAGAGTGCCAAATACTTTCTTCTTCAGCAGGAGACTCAGACAAAACTGACAATGTGCCAAACAAAGTAGTAACACCAGTAACTGGTATGGAGTTTTTTGAATTTGAGTCAGAGCCTGAGGACTGTTACTCTGCAGACCAAGAAGTAATGAACTATCTGAGCTCAGGGGGATTTGAACTTGACACCTTGAGCAACTTCCCAGCAGTCAAAAAGGTTTTCCTGAAGTACAACACTCCAACCCCTTCAAGTGCACCAGTGGAGCGTTTATTTAGTTTAGGTGGATTGGTGCTGACCCCAAGACGGAATAGACTGGCTGACAGTCGATTTGAGAAGCTGCTTTTAATGAGATACAACCACTGTTTCACTAGCCCTGATCATCTGAAAAAAAGTGAACAGTAGTGTCAAGCCTTTATACTTTTTGTGATTTGTTTTGTTAGTACCTTCAGCAGTTAAAAAAAAAAGAGTGGCAGTTAAAGAGGTCAATGATTCAATGATTTTACCTTGTTATAATGGCCTTCCTTCATCATTAGTTTACTAAAAGTTATATTTGAATTGATTCATGCATGTTTGAGTAATCTTGTTTTGTTCTTCAGCTGGAGCTTGAGTTTATAGTAAAGCAGCAGGTATGGTTCAAAACTGTCCCATAGCCACTTTCCAACAATATAAAGGAGTAATTTAAAAAGTGCTGTCTGTTACAGTTAAATTTTAAAATGAAAAACTTTACAGTTCTGCACTTTTGAACAGGAAGTCAACAGAGCCATTTGTTTGTAAGCCGTTTTAGATCAATTTGGGGTGTTACAGTGAACAAAATGTAAACTGCTGTGCTGATCTACATATGTTCTAGTTTAAAGAGTTGAAAAAACACACACAATAGGTCTCATTTAAGTTTTGAGATTTAAATTGAACAACTACAAACAATTAAATTTATAAGATTGCCTTAAAATTATAAAGGGAGCTGATTTTATTTATTTACAATATGCTGTATTTTTATTTGGAAAACAACTCAACATTGTTTTAAGTTAAAGAGCCAAAGGCTAAATTTGTTTGTTTTGCGAGTTTTGCACTTTACAATAAAGTTTTTATTGTGAAACGCTTCTGTATTAAAGTACTTTGTAATCAGTAATCAGATTACTTCTGAAAAAAGTAACTACAGTAGTAATTAGATTACTTTTTGAAGAAGTAATCAGTAATCAGTAATCAGATTACTTTTCCAGAGTAATCTGACCAACACTGCTGAGCTGTGAGTGGGACTGACTGGGCATGGAGTAAGCCTGCACCCGTCTCCCATCACCCATCTGTTTCCACTCTCTCCCACTGGCTTACAGCCTCTCACCACCACAACCTAACATTAGTGGTGCAACAAAAACGACAAGCTTATTGGAGCTATCAAGCTGTCCAGTTCTGATCCAGATTCCAGCTCAGACCAGGAAACAAAGATGTTCATGGACCTGTTTGTCTGCAGGTGGATGATCAGAATGGAGCAGATTAGAGGGACTGTTGCCCGCCCACTGACTGTAGCAGCTGCATCAAAGCTACAGGCTTTTTCAAACAAAATCTGCTCCTGATTCACAACGATTTGAATAAAGAAAAACTCAGAAAAGCAATTTTAAGCTAAATTGTCTTTTTTAATGTCCTCAATCATGTGAAAAATGCCACAAGAACATGTTAAAAACTCTAAAAACACAATTCTCATGGGAGTAGGTCTTTACAGACTACAGTGGATTTAGTGTTAAGTCTAAACAGATGATGATAAACTCCTGCGTCGTCTGATTTAAGACTTCAGACTTTAGGATCTTTTTAGGGCCAGTTTTTAATTCAAAATCCCTTTCACAAGAAAAATTCACATCAGTCTGGTTTAGCAAATACAAATACACACACAGACTAAAAGCACATACATGCATACATAGATACACAAAATAGTGTAAAAAAGATAAATAATGAATAATGTGGAAATGCACATGCAAAAAGCATCACCTGTGAATATTTTTTAATAAAATCTCAACAAATTTAAAATCAAAAACATCTTTAGCAAACTATGTATTATTTTCAAGCTATTTCTAGATGAATTTCTATTTTCCTATTTGCATGCACATTATCTAATGAGCTGCTGCATGATTTCTGACCAGTTCATCATGACCGAGCATCAGGAAAACTGCTCTGTTGGTGACAAACAGGAGATCATATCTGTTAAGCTCTGTCCACTCAAGCTGAGATCACTTACTTAAATTATTTCAGTACATGTTTAACTTTTCATATTCATGGCCACATGCTGCAGCTTTCTTGTGATTAGACACCCCCCCCCCCCCCCCCCCAGTCAAATCAAAGTGGCAATGCTTGAACACCAGCAGTGCTGATTGGCTGTTAGTGGCAGCAGATGGGAGGATATTAAAATGTCCCACAAAGTTCTCATGTTTGAAGTTTATAGAAGTGCAGAACGTTGATTAGCGGAGCTTTTTACTGGAACTTTCTGTTCGGATCAGATGAAGCAGCAGCGCGCTCAGTCTGTGTGCAGCAGAGAAGTTGCTGTTAAACCCACACATGGGGACAAACAGACAGAAATTTCTTTGGATTTCTTTGGACTCAGAAGAGATTTTATCCTCACCAATGCATGTTGGTGGGACTCAGGTGTGTGTTGCTGTTGCATAGTGTGAGTGTGTGTCTATAGAGTCTGGTTATTTTGATGATTGCACATCTGCACACATCTGGATGAAGCTTTATTGACCAGACAAGCACATCTTTGAGGCGGAGTCTCATGCAAATTTGCTGTTCTTCATCAGCCTGGACTCCACTTTGACAGTTTTCATATTAAATGTTTGCACTGAAGAATTGATCCCAAATGACTTTATGTTGTTTCCATTTTACAGCACAAACAATAAATAAATAAATATGCCAAACATTGAATTGCAACTCAACTCAGATAAAATCAGCAATTATCTTCAAACAGACAGTTTTTAAAAAACCCAAAAGGCATGAGCGAACTCTGCCGGAGGGGGTGTGCAGGGCAAGTGCAGCTTCTCCGGGCTCTTCAGTGCGCGTGCGTATGGTCACCTGCGGGCGGCGTCAGGTGTTTGGGTCAGAGACAAAAAAAGCCTGGACACTCATCACTGCAGAATCAAAGTTTTACTGCAACATGACACCAGCGAGCATCATCAAGACCCCCCACCCACCCGCGTGCGCGCGCGTCAGCTACCTGGCGCTCCCACTCTCGCGCCTGTGGACACAAACAGAGGCGGGGGGAGAAGCCCCCGCGCGGGACGATCTGGACAGTGGGGGCTTTGATGCGCCCTCCCCACCTCAGCAACCCAGTCCGCTAAACGAGCCGATCCTCTCCAGCCGGACTCCGAAGCAGCTCCGCATCCCGCCCTTCTTATAGCGCCCCCACGAGCGCTTCGAGGTCCTCAGGAGGTCCGCAAAGAGGCGCGTGAGCGCACTCTCATCTGCCGCCTCCCGTGAGGAGGAGCCCCCCAGCTGCGGGTCCCCCCGCGTCCTGTCCTCCTCGGGATGCTCCGTGGAGCTGAGCTGGTCCTGCAGCAGCCGCTCCAGGTTCTGTGGGGGTAGGGGTGGGAGGAGCGTATGTTAGCGCACGCGCCCGCCTTAGTAAGCCCCCTTCCCACCAGAACAGGTGAACTTACCTGTAGCTCAGAAGCGGGTCTGGCTCCGGCACTCTGAAGCAGCAGACACACACACAACATGAAGGCGCGCAGGCTCATGGTCCGGTTCTGGTTCCGGTCTGTTGTGGCTCCGCGGCGCTGCGGGTCCGCTTTTATGCCTTCATGCCGTCACCTCACCTAATGAGCCGTGACTAATGCCCCCACCCGTGGGAGAGGAAGCTGACGGAGGTGTTCCGCCCTTAAGCTGCAGCACCGAGGCTCATGTGGACTTTTCCAGAACTGAAACCGGGTTTCTGCGCGTAGCCTATGTGACCCGGTCAGGAGCTAATAAATGTGACCACAAATGGCACGAGCTCCTTCATAGGCTTCTGATCTGCAGGAATGGTTTCACTGGACTGGCATTATCATCCATAAACGGAGAGTTGGGGGTGTTCTGGTGGAATTATGGGATGATGATGCTTCTCTGATGGAATAAATTCACTGTAAGGTCCTGCATGGGGAGGGGGTCATGAGCTTGTTGGGAGGAGGGCAGCTTCCATCACTCCACAGAGGAGAGACCAGGAGGGAAATGTTAACCCCCCAGCAACAAGACAGCTGGCAGCAGGCTGCATAAAGAGAAGGCTAATGCTGATGATCCAGCTCTGCAGGTCTCAGTGGAAGTCAAAGGCCTGGACCTCAGCAGCAACCCGTCAAAACCAGCAGAAAGCAGAAGCCTCAAAGTTTTCTTCAGACGAGATTCCTTTGACTAGGAAATTGTGTTAATTAGATTTGCGATAATACATTTGCATAATGGAAACACGTCAATTTAGAAAAAACTTGCACACATTGAAAAAAAAGTGTTTGTGCTTTTAAAGACGTATGGAAATGCACATATTTAGCAAATGGAAACACGTTTTTGGATCAAATGAGTCATGTGATCAACAGTTTGCATCCATTCTCTGAACCCGCTGGGGCGGCGGCTTGCTGGAGACTCTCCCAGCTACTGTTGGGCGAAGGAAGGATAAAGCCTGGACAGGACCCCGCAGGGCCTGTGGGGCTGGAGCGATCACTCTGACTGCGCTGGGGGGGTCCTTGGGGGGCTGGCCAGCAGACAGAGAGCTGCTGCAGGATGGGGAGGCAGCCAGCCTCCTAAATCTTATGAAATATTTGTTATGTTAATCGAGACAATAGTAAAAAGATTCCCTAGCTTGATTCTCGTTTTTCTTTTCCCCTCTCAAACTAATGTGGGTCACAGAAACACAGAAGGAGCCACGGAAAGCGGCTTGGATGCAGTGGGGGTGAGTCTCACCATACCGGGAGGGACTGAATGATCTCATGAAGCAGGCGTGATTATCGAGGCTTTTGGAAATCCCATCTGTAAACATTCTCAGTATCTTCCAAGCATAGTAATGAAATACAGACAGACCGAAATATGAAGGTCCAATCAAGGTATTGTTCACATCCGTGTTTAGAATGACTTTTCACGCAACAATGGCTACACGATGGCGCAGTGGTTAGTGCTATTGCCTCACAGCAAGAAGGCCCCAGTTCAAGTCCTGGCTGGGGGACCCGAACCAGAACATCAATGGGGGACCTTTCTTTGTGGAGGTTGCATGTTCTGCCTGTGCATGTGTGGGTTCTCTCCGGGGACTCCAGGATAGGCTCCAGCAGCCCTGTGACCCCGAAAGGGAACAAACGGATAAGAAGATGAATGGCAACACTAAGTGTTTTTCAACATTTCTAGAATTTTTGATTTAAGTTTTGCCCATTTGAGTCGTGGAAAAACATCTTTTGTTTTGTCTTCAGAAATTAATGCAGATGCATCAGACAGAAACTTTAGCATCATAATGGAAAAACGGTCTGCTGTGGTCGAGAGTCGGCTGCATGAGCATGAACCAATAGCATTCTGCCCTCAGACTCACGTTTGGCCTCGTGGTCTGACCAAAACCAGATGAAGCAAAGCCAGACTGTCAGACTTATGGATCCACTCGGATTTAGCTGTTGTGTGTATTTCCTTATGCTAGTCATAGAAAAACAGAAAGAAAAAATAAGAAGTTAACAGTCTAAATAAAACATGAATGCACACACACTCACACACACTCACACACACACACATGCACACACACACACCCATCCATAGAAAACAATGGCAGCTCTGCAGGTTGAAATACACTTCTCACAATAAGTTTGGAATATTGTTTTTTACATGAGTGGTTTTCCCATTTGGTCTGGATTTTAATTATTTTATGAAGAAATAATGAAGGTAGCCCCAAACAACAAACACTGAACATGACAATAGTAGGTATTTCCACCATTTGCTGCAATGACAGCTTGACAGCAATGGTTCATGCTCCTCACTAACCTCATGATGCTGTTCTGAGCAAATGTGTTCCACTCCTACATAAGTACTACATGCAGTTCTACCAGGTCATTTGGGGGGGGGGGGGGGGGATTCCAATCATCCAGTCTCTGCTTCAGCCGATGCCAGACCTGCTCTATGGGGTTCAGGTCAGAGGTCCTTGCTGGCTGAACAGTATGAGGAACTCTCACTTCCTGAAGTCCAGCTGTGATCATTCTGGCACCACGTGGTGGAGCGTTATCATCCATGAACGGAGAGTTGGGGGTGCTCTGGTGGAATTATGGGATGATGATGCTTCTGTGATGTCTCTGAGGTAAGAACGTGCAGTGACTGGACCATCCACCCAAAAGGTTTTGCTGTGACTGGTGATGCCAGTCCAGACTGTTGCACCTCCTCCACCAAACCAAACCCTGGGGACCGTGTTGACCTTGGCATTTCATTCTCCGCGCCTTCTCCAGCAATCCTGACCACCGGCATTTCTGTGCAAGGCGACCCGACACTCATCAGTGAAGGACAGTAGACCACTGCTGCATTGTCCAGGTCACATGGACTTGTACCGTAAATGTTCACAGTGGCGTCACCTGCAACGGTCATCCGTCATTTTAGTCAAAGCGGTGGAGTCGGTTGTGAATGGTTTGTCTGGTAAACTTAGTACCCCTCACATCTGGTAAACGGGCCTGCAGCTCTGTGGCATTTGCTAAACCATGTCTGAGGTCAGAGGTCTTTAGGTTCTGGTCATGGTTGTGGTCAATCACTGCATGGCTCCACTCCTGGGTCTGTCACAAACTCTGAGAGTAGTTCTTTGCATTAATGCAAGTCTGCTGATGACACTTTGAGACTCACCAAGTTCACTTGCAGCACCTGACTGTCTACTACCAACCTGAAGGCACTATGGCCAGGTAGAGCTGCTCGTCCGTTAAGCATCTGTGTGTTCATGACTGACTAAACAGCTTTTTAGACCCACCAAATGAATGTTGACACTGCTGCTTCATTCAAAAGGTTTTTCTTTTAGAGTTTTTTTGGTTTTGGCCCAAATGAGTCACACACACTCGATTCATTGAGACCATCATGAGGAAAACACTACTTGAGGTGTGTCTATCACCACAATACTATTGAAAAAACACTGTGTTCACAACATCCACTGAGTTTTTCACAGTATTCCTGACTTGTTGTGAGTGTAAATAAATATTCCAGTTTATGTTGTGGTAGATGTTATTTCAGCACTCAGAGAATAGATCCTGTCAAAGGACGCTTTGAAAATAAAAAGAAGATGTTCTGACTCGATTAGTCACTCTCATGCCTCATCACTTCCTCCAACTCTGCCCTGCAGACAGCCAGCAGGGCTAAATGACGAACAATTATCCTTGGCCCCGGTGAGGCTGTGCTGTGGTGGAGGTGGGGAGCAGCTAATTGACATTTGGACGGCTCTCAGCTGGAGGGCTGTCATGTGAAATTGGTTCAGGCTGCAGGGCAGCTCTAAAGGCTCCGTGTGCTTTTCACAGAGAATGGGCTCTTCCCTAATTCAATGTGTCGGCCCATTAAAGTACAGATGTGATTCTGTCAGACAGACGCTGACAGAAGAAACCAGCAGAGGGAAAACAGTTCAAAAGGTGAAGCCTTTGCAGAAGCTGGATCAGGTGGTCGCATAAACTCAAGGCCCCTGTGAGTCAATGTTCTGTGGCTTTGGTCCAGCGGACAGATTTCACATGTTTCATGTGAATTCTTGCTGAAGTGATGCTTGTTTGTTTGACTCAGCAGCTGTGAAGGACTTCCCTGCTGCTGAGCAATAGGGTAGAATCCAAGGTGCCTTCACACTGGAGCTGGAGCGGAACATTCACCTGTCCCACCAGCTTCTACCAGAAGGACCAAGCTGAAACCTGCTGACCCCAAAGGCTTTAGCAAAATGATCAGAGTTACACAAAAGTTCTTACAGCTGAGAAACAATTCACAGGAACAAGGAGGAGAAGGAACTAACCACACTGTTGATGCCTGAGTCTCTTGCTGGTGAAGCATGGTATTGTTATGTTGTTACTGGATTCACGTCTGCAGTTTGTCCACTGCAGGAAAGAAGCTGTGCTGAAGTTCAGGTGGATTATCTTCTCTTTTTCTTCTCTTAGAGGGACCTCTTAATGTTTAATGGAAAATAAAATAAAACGTATTAGACTGGGAAAAACAGTGGGGAACTGTCAGTTCTGCTGGGCCAGATCTAAACATGTGTGGTTCCACAGATCAGGAGAACCTGGATCACTTCAGAGCTGCCAAACAGCTGATAGTTTTCAAAGGATTAGGCTTCGTATTTTGTTCTAGGAGTCAAGGCTCAGTGTCGTTGGGGTGAAGGCTCTGGTTCTGAACGGGCCTGACTTTGCTCTGCTTTTGACTGCTTATCCTCTTGATCTTTGAACTGGAGTGGGTTGGGACTTTTCATGCATGTTCTTCTTATGCTAACCATTATATGAAAAACTATTGGTGCCTCCTTTCTTTATCTAGACAGATTAATTTGTTGAGTTATTGTGTTAACTAAGTACATTTTTAACAGAAAATAAGACGTCAAGTCTCTCCATCATCAGAATTCCTTTCAGGCTGTAGAGTTGCTGGAGCCTATCCCAGCTACAGTTGGCTGAAGATGGGGGTACACCCTGGACAGTTTGCCAGTCTATTGCCTTCTCCTTGTGAGGTGAGAGTGCTAACCACTGCTCCACCGCGTAGCTTAAGATTTCTATTTTCCTTATATAAAGATCTATGGGCTAAAACTGCCATTCTGCCATTCTATCAACAAACTTGTGTATTTCTGGGTTGTAGTCATTAAACTTCTTTAACAGATCCATCATCTCTTTCCGTTTACTGTTTCCTCCTGATGGAGGGACAGACAGATGAACTTGTCCAGAGTCTTCCTGCTGCTCTGACGTGAATGTTCTTATTTAAGCTTCATGGATCTGAAGCGAAAAGAAAATGATTGAGTGAAAGTTTGAAAGTGTTTTCTGACACCACCCACAAGCAGAGAGGGATGAAGGCCTGATGAATGTCAGCCTGTCATTTACTGTCCCATCACATTTGCTGTTAAATGTCACCTGTGCGAGTCCTCTTAAAGTAAAAGGACACAAACTGTCTTCTACTTCGATAAAACTTCCAAAAGTCTCTTTTGTAAGCCCCCCCCCCATGAAAGGCTCCTAGGTGCAAAAAGGAAACCAGCACCAGGAATAGTTTTTATGCCAAGCAGTTAACAATTGAGCCGGATCTGACTTTTATTTACAGTGGCAAGTGTTGACCGCTATTTTTGGAAAGGTAGTGAATGATTAGCGCCATATGGAAATGAGCAGGCAGTGGACTGAAAGAAGGTCAGAAAGAACAGTCAGTCCATTCATGGACATTGTAGATATTAATGATTTAGCTAAAATAGATGCAGAGAAGAAATTAGTCAGTGTCCAAACTGAGACGTTGATGTCTGCCTATCTGCTGCTGCCTAAACTAAACTGTGCACGTGTGTGGGTTTACACATGTGCATCCCTCCCCCTATCTATTCTAGCATAAACAGTTTGGACATTTCTGTTTGGCTGATCATTATTTTGTTGTAAAAAAAAGCTTCCGGAGGGACAACCAGTGTGCTCTGAACGTGGCTGTGGTGAAGAAAAAAGTACCAAATCTTCTCTAACGACCTTCTGCTGCTGAGTCTCTGAAGGTTTCCACGTATGTCTTGACCCTCCTCACCTGTTGTGTAGCTTCTGGCTATCCTTGCTCTCCAGTGTGGAATCAGCTTCATGTGCTTCTCAATTTTTATAGTAACAAATAAAACTATTTGACCATCAATTATTTTGCAAGTTGTCCCATTTAAAAAGCTGTTTGGTTTAGAATGTAAAGAAAGAATCCAGAAAAGTCCAATTTTCTGATTTATAAAGAATTTATTTTAAAGTAAAGCAGAAAATAAGACTTGCTCAGTACTTATCCTAAGAAAGCTCTGGTGGAGAGGTTCCAGTCTGCCTGTTCAAGGCTGTGAACAGGTGTCTTTATTCAGATAAGCAGTTGAAACAGATTAAATTAACGCTGGTAACCAGTGGAGGATAAAGAGCTTCTTAAAGAGTATCAACCAAGGACAGAATTCTATTCTTGTTTGTAAAACTAAAGACTTACATTTTTTTTTATCATTAAGAAGCTGCTCCTTAAGTAGATCCTAATGACAACATGGAGTCAGCTAACAGACTCAACCAGGAGGAGCAACAGCCAACCTGCACAGAGACCATACCATAAATCAAATTGAAACTGGTGCCATTTCAATAAAGATCTAGCTCACTTACTGGTACGCTGGGTTGTTATGTCACTCAACACACAATTATCGATTAGGCCTTTACTTTGGACCAAATAGTAAATAGACTTCCTTCTTCACAGCCAATCACAATTGATTTTGTAGTTTTAAATTTATGATTGGTTGCCTCAGCATTCTAGACGGTTTGCCGCCCTCCACCTGGAGCGACTCTTTGGATTGGTCTGGCCTCTAGCCACTGTCTGTGCTCAGAACAAATCTTTGTTGAAATAAAAATGCAAAAGCAAAGACTTCAGACTCAAACCATGATACACACCTCTCCTCTGATCAGTCCACATATTTGAATGCAGAAATGCTGCAGTTAAAACGATACATAATCTCAGTTAAATGTTCTCAGTTAAAACACACTTCTTCAAATGCAATCAGAAGACACTGCCCTGCTCTTCTGGTTCTTTGACACTGTGCATTAGTGAGCATGTAGGTTTCCATGTTTTCTCTCAATAATTATGTTTCTGTTATATTATGTTTCTGTTATATATTAGCAGGATTTAGTCATGTCTAATAGGATAAAGGAGCTGTGCAGCCCTCCAAAGAAATGCCGCCCCAAGCCATTACTGACTCATTGCCAAAACGCTCATGTTGGACGATGTTTCAGCAGCAGGACAATCTTCACAGCGTCTCCAGACTCTGTCATGTCTGTCAGATGTGCTTGGTATGAACCGTTCTTTCATCAGTGAAGAGCGCAGGGCACCCGTGGTGAATTTGCCAGTCTTGGTGTTCTCTAGCAAATGCCAAACGTCTTGCACGGTGTTGGGCTGTAAGTACAACTCCCACCTGTGGTTGTCCGGCCCTCATACCACACTCATGGAGTCACAGCTCGCATTAATGTGGTATCCTGGATGAGCTGCACTCCCTGGGCCACTTGTGTGGGTCACAGACACCGTCTCATGGTACCGCTGGAGCAGTGACGTGCGGTGGGGTTTATGGCTGGTGAGGCACTGACGTCATCAGTCATATTTACAAACATATGAACCATACTGAGTAACTTATTCACAATTTGATTGACAACAGTTAACGTGTTTTGTTTAAAATATCATTTCAACATGTTTTTTTTTCCATATACAAACTGCAGCAAAGAAAAAAGCACAAACCTTATTATCATCTTACCTTTACTTGTAAATAAAGTCCATACGCCGCTCCTTCTGAAGAAAATGACTTGCCGCTTGCTATCACTTCTTCTATTATTTTTTAGTGTCAGAATCTCAGGGCTCACCGGCGCCCCCTAACATGAGGCACGAGAACTGCTGGCCTCACCCAGCGGCTTTTTTGCCGGCGTTTAGCGCTCAGCACAAGAAACACGTCCCTCACATACAGTTATTTATAAAAACAAACACTGTACATCATATACATCTGCTAAATTATGTAAACTCAGCTCATATAGTACAAGTGATTGAACCGACATACAGAGAGACAGCAGTACCGTCTGACTGCATAGGTATTGCGCAATCCAAGGTGAGGCTCAGCGGGCTGGTGCCTCATCGCACGTTGCTTCTTAGTATCTGAACGGCAAATGCGGAAATTCAGCGATTTTGAAATGAAAAAACACCCAAAAATGGTACATTTAAATGGAAAATGACTGCAAAGCACAAATTACTGATTAAATATAATAAATGAATTTACTTTTTCTCTTTTCTTCCCATAATGACAGGTGAGGCACAGCCTCACCTGCCTCTCCTGACTGCACGTCACTGCGCTGGAGTGACAACACTGACAGAATTCAAAAGTCACCAAAACATTAGCAAGAAAAAACAAGGAAGGAGAAGTTATCTGTGGTCACCACTTAAAGAACCTGGAGTGGTTCTTGGTGGTTGCCAGTTATTTCCACCTGTTGCTATTCCACTTACACAAAAACATGTGAAATTGATTGTCAGTCAGTGTTGCTTTTTAACTGGACAGTTTGATTTCAAAAAAGTGTGATTGACTTGGAGTAACACTGAGTTGTTTAGGTGTTTCCTTTTTTTTGAGCAGTGTGTTATCCTAGTACCACACATGGTGTACTCTAATTATTCTCGCAGTCTTCTCCAGATCCACCCTGTTTAGTATCAGCTATGCTACATGCTGTCTGCAAAGCCAGGTCTCTGGCCTGGAGTATTTTCAGCACTGCAAGCTGAACAGCTCCCAATGAATACTCCACTCCCTAGAAAGGTGTCAGGGTTTGTTTGTTTTTTGCATTAGTTTTTGCTTCCGTTACATCACTGTCATGATTTGAGTTCTGCTTCCTGTTTTATTTTGAAAGGTTTCCTGCATGTCATGGTTTTGAGTTTTACTTCCCTGGTCCCAATCTCCCCTGATCGTTTTCACCTGTGTCTGTTTGTATATACACTGAACAAAAATATATTATATAAAATATATAAAAATATATATTCTCTCAGCATGTTTGAATTGGAGTTTATATTCAGATGACAATAAAGACCTGTTCAAACCATTTATAAATTATTTTTATTCAATTAAATTTTCTTTAAAATTTTCAGAAGGTAGAAGGTATTTCTGTGTGAATAAAGTTATCGTTTGACCGGTAAAAAATATGTTTAGCTGGCAGATTTTATTTAATCAGCCGGCCAACATGGTCAGTGACTCAAAAATTACATTTGACCACTGTGTGGAGTTATTACAGTTTTTTAAATCTGACAAAAACCAGAGTAACCAGGACTGCAAAAAAGTCATGCTCCTTCTAAAACTGGAAACAGCATTAACCTTTTTATCAGCTGAAGCAGATCCACCAAACATGTTTAATGTCACTGAAAGAAACGATGATTCTCCAGAAAAAATAAATATTTACATTTAAACACCCTGCTGATGATGACACGTTTCTATCATGACCAGAGTGTTTCAATTTGACAAATAGTTATCTGCTTTATATTGTGATATAGCCTGATATGAACAAAACGTTATAGTGACATAAATAATTCCATACTGCTCATCCCTGTCATCCGCCGATCATTGAGGTTTTCTGAGCTCACGGCACACTTTGGTCACCACAGTAAAAGTTTCTTAGACGTGTGTGCGTGTATGAACTAACATGTGCCCTCATCCTGACTGTAAAGCTCTCCATTCCAGCCTTCAGAAAAACCTCAGCCCCTCCCACTGTTGGTCAAAAGGGGCTCTTTGCTTGAAATTTCAACCTGAGTTGCACGGGAACTCGGCACAGCAGCGCCTCTCCTGAGGAAGACAATGAGCTGTGCTACAGCGTCTGCCTCGCTGCAGTCAGCTGAGGATCCTTCCTGCTTTGTGGGAGATAAGTTAATCTGTGGAGGAGGAAGTGCTGGAATGCTGCTGACAGGACGCTCAGAGCAGCATCCGTGCCTGTTTCCCTGTCCATCCTTTATAAGGAGACACCCGCAGCACTAACATTAGACTGTCAGGAAAGCTTTTCTAACCTCGAGCCGTTGTTGGAGCTGCTATCAGCCTGACGGCGCTGATTCAGAAAGTCTGCCTCAGGGAATGCTGAGAGACTGCCTGACTATTTATGAAACGGTCGTACATGCTTCCCAACAGGAAGTCCTTCATGTGGGGGGGCTGTGTCACAGATGAGCTTCATAAAAACTGAAGGCAGAGCAGAGCTCCTATTCTTCCACAACAAGTGAGGAGTTTCCATCTTTCTCAGGTATAGGCCTGTACCTGAAGTCTGACTCAAAATCTAGCATTGATGCTGACTCAGCTCGGCCTGCCTCTACTGCTGTACTCCACTGTGGCTTACATTTTCAGTTCCTCTACACCTGCAGTTCAACCAAGCAGATTCAAGGTAGATGTGATTTAAAAACACCAACGGAGGACAGGTGACCTGATCTCTGCCTCATTAGAAAACAGCGGAGGACACCACCTTGCCTGCTCTACTACAACAACTCGCTCACAGTTAGGTGGGACTCAGCTGTTCTGATGTGGAAGCTAGGAGGTGCTTTGTTCTAGACATGCGAGTGTGAAGGCTGGACGGTAGATCAGGACCAAATTGAAGACCAGTATCATTTACAGAAAAACTAATATGGAATACAAAAATGGAACAATATAAAGTCCATAAAGGCAAAAACAATCTTTCTCCAACAGTCAGGAGTGGGAGTAGATCAAAACCAAGAGGTCCACAAACTTCATCTGCTGTGACAGAAGCCAAAAGGGATCCCAGATGCAGGAAAACTTAGGCAAGGCTCAAACTCAAGCAGGTTTAAATAACTTTAATGACAATGGGACTTAGTTTGCCCTCTCCAGGTGGGTGGAGTGCTCCTGCCCCAGGTGGAGGAGTTTAAATATCTTGAGGTCTTGTTCAAGAGGGAAGATCTGAGCGTGAGATTGACAGGCAGATTGGAGTGGCGTTCACTGTTACACGATCGCTGTGGCTGTTGTGAAGAGAGAGCTGAGAAAGCAAAGCACTCAGTTTCCCTGTCTATCTTTATTCCAATACTCGCATACGGTCATGAGCTATGGGTCATGATGACCCCAAGAACGAGCATCAGAATACAAATGAGCTATGATGATCTGTGATGAGCTTTGCTTTGTGTGCTCTCCATTCCTCCTCTCACCCTGATTCCACTACTCACCACTCTCTCTTGGTTGCCCGATCCTTGTCATTTGTTGCAGTTGGGCTGCAGTATCTAGGACTGACAGTTCCTCACTTTCTTTGCCAGTCTGTTGGCAAGTTTTTGCTCAGCTATTTTCAAGCCTTTTTCTGTCCATGGTTAGAATTTTGTTCGTCTCCTTGATGTATAGATCTGATTGTTCTGCAATGTTTGTCTTTGGATTGTGGATTTTGAATTTGTTTGCACTCCCTTTCGGATTGCTGTGGATGAACCTCTGGCTCCTCTGCCTGGATTTCCACTCCTACTCCTGCCTCTCTTTGAGTTACTGAGGAGGCTCAGGATTCCTCCTTGTCCCAAGATGTCCTGTCTCCCGTGTGCACCTACTTCAGTGGGATCTCCATCTTTATTACAAAGTGTTCTCAGTGCTCCCCTGTGCAGCTGGTCGTGCATTTTCCTCTTGCAGATCTCTTAAATTCATATATTTCTTCAGTTTGTTATGCCTGTGCCTCCAGTTTGGGTTGACATGAACATCTGCAGGATGACTGGGTGCTCCCTTAGAGTAGAGTAGAGCCATTGCTCCTCCACATCCAGAAAAACCAGTAGAGGTGGCTGTGGGATCTGGTATAAATGCCTCCATGGGGAGGTGTTCCGGGGTTATTCCGGCAGCCATATTTACTACATGCCTTTTCATATCCACCTGGTCCATTCCTGAGGGAGATTGCCAGGCCAATCCCTCAAGTTTCCTTTGCGTGTGGAGGGTCACCGGGGCCACTCCCCTTCATATTCCCTGCCCTGTTCCTGTAGAGGTTTACTGGGGCCACTTCCCTTCACATTCCCTGCCCTGTTCCTGTGGAGGGTCACTGGGGCCACTCCCCTTTATATTCCCTGCCCTGTTCCTGTGGAGGGTCACTGGGGCCACTCCCATTCACATTCCCTGCCCTGTTCCTGTGGAGGTTCTCTTGGGCCACTCCCCTTCACATTCCCTGCCCTGTTCCTGTAGAGGTTCACTGGGGCCACTTCCCTTCACATTCCCTGCCCTGTTCCTGTGGAGGGTCACTGGGGCCACTCCCCTTTATATTCCCTGCCCTGTTCCTGTGGAGGGTCACTGGGGCCACTCCCATTCACATTCCCTGCCCGGTTCCTGTGGAGGGTCACTGGGGCCACTCCCCATTATATTCCCTGCCCTGTTCCTGTGGAGGGTCACTGGGGCCACTCCCATTCACATTCCCTGCCCTGTTCCTGTGGAGGTTCACTGGGGCCACTCCCCTTCACATTCCCTGCCCTGTTCCTGTGGAGGTTCACTGGGGCCACTCCCCTTCACATTCCCTGCCCTGTTCCTGTGGAGGGTCACTGGGGCCACTCCCCTTCACATTCCCTGCCCTGTTCCTGTGGAGGTTCACTTGGGCCACTCCCCTTCACATTCCCTGCCCTGTTCCTGTGGAGGTTCACTGGGGCCACTCCCCTTCACATTCCCTGCCCTGTTCCTGTGGAGGGTCACTGGGGCCACTCCCCTTTATATTCCCTGCCCTGTTCCTGTGGAGGTTCACTGGGGCCACTTCCCTTCATATTCCCTGCCCTGTTCCTGTGGAGGGTCACTGGGGCCGCTCCCCTTCACATTCCCTGTCCTATTCCTGTGGAGGGTTACTGGGGCTACTCCCCCTTCACATTCCCTGCCCTGTTCCTGTGGAGGGTTACCTGAGCCACTCCCCCTTCACATTCCCTGCCCTGTTCCTGTGGAGGGTTACCTGAGCCACTCCCCCTTCACATTCCCTGCCCTGTTCCTGTGGAGGTTCACTGGGGCCACTCCCCTTCACATTTCCTGCCCAGTTCCTTTGGAGGGTCACTGGGGCCACTCCCTTTCACGTTCCCTGTCCTATTCCTGTGGTGGGTCACTGGGGCCACTCCCCTTTATATTCCCTGCCCTGTTCCTGTGAAGGGTCACTGGGGTCGCTGCTGTTCATGTCTGTTCCTGGGCTGCTCCCCTTCATGTGTCCTGTCCCTGGGGAGAGTCGTCGAGACCGCTCCTCTTCATGCCTGTTTCTGAAGAAGGGCTCTCTGAAGCTCTCTGAAGCTCCCTGCATCTGCATCTGTCTGCTGTCCTGGACTTTAGTTTTGTTCCTCCGGTCCCTTCTTCTCAGGTGTTTGGGAATCTGGGATCTGCCCTTTCAGGGAGGGGTACTGTGAGTATTGTGAACTTTGGATTTGTTTTTGTCAGTCATGTTGTGGTTTTTGTCATTTTCTTTTTCGAATTGTCCCTCAGTCCCAACAGTTTCATGTATGTCATGATGCACAGCTGTCTTCATTTCAGTTAATCCACTCCAGTCTATTTAAGCCTCTGGTTTTTCAGTTCTTCCTTGTCGGGTAATCTGCATTGTTCTGCTTTGTCACCCCTTTTTTGTTGTTTCCATTTTTTAGTCATGTTTTGGTTCATGAGATGTTTTAAGTTTCAGTCATACGAAACTCTTGCAGTAGAATACATTTATTTTCACATACTTAATTTACATCTTAGTTGGCATTCACAAACTTTGATTGGCATAAGGCTCCGTACAATTCCATGAGATAACTTCCATAAACTTTAGGGTAAAAACCCCCGAACGGAGCCCACAGGTGGAAGCCGGGGAGGAGGGTGGGGCGACGAAAGCGGCGCTGCGGTAAGAAAGAAAATGAACGCTGCACACCTGGACTTAAATAGGAAGCTGAACAGGTGAGTTAATTAACTACCGCCCTAGGGGGGAAAGAGACTGCCGAGTTCCAGTGCCTGAAATGCGAATATCATTCGCTATTTTCTGTCACATGGCTTGGTCTCCTGCATTTTGCCTTCTACACCACCTCTTCCTGACATCACTCGTATGTAAATAAAGTGCAGGCAGCACTGAGTGGGCGGAGTCTTCCAGGAAGAATCACAGCTGACCTGCACAGAAAACACAGAGGACGAGCGAAACACCAAATCAAACAGAAACTGTGTGTAGTTTATTGTTCAGAGCCTTAGAAAACAAGTTACCCTGAGATGTTTGTCTGTTTCTTCAGTCTCTGTTGTTTTTCCAGATTCCTGCATGCTATAGTGGTGGTTGCTGCCGGAAACGTCACACTGTAAAAAAAAAAGTGTTTTTTACAGTAAAACGCTGGCAGCTGTGGTTGCCAGTATGGTACCGTAAAATTACGGTTAAACATTTTTTCATTTATACAGTAAGACTGTTGTACAGTCAATATTTCACTTTAGAAAAAAATGTTTTTACTTGAAAAAAAATAAATGTTTCACCCTAAAATGAACAAGAAGAAAATGCATAAAATAAAGCTAAGTCAATAAATACAACAATTTCTCTCTGTAAGAGTTACGATAAAAAATGATTTAATGAAAAAAATTACTGTAAAAATTACGATAACTTACTTGTTATCTTAATGCTAATTTTACGATAAAATCCTGGCAGCTGAAACAACAAATTATTTATGTATAGAAATTATTTTTTTGAATATAGGTGAAATATCTAACCAGCTTTGTAGTTAAATTGCTGTTCTTAGAAACTACAGAAGTTTTTCATACCGCGGTAATTTTATTCATACTCATCTGCAAGCCTATACACAAAGTATGGATTATTGAATACAGCAAAAATCAAAATGTCAACGTCAGATTTCAATTTATAAAGTATTTCATTTCACATCTTCCACTGTGAACATCAGATATTTGAATTTTTCCACATTAAACAAATAATTTTCTCATTGACATCAAGAATAAGCAAATTCAAAAAGAAAAAGAGTTCTCTTAGTATTGGAAAACCAAACTAGAAAGAAAACAATACACCCCCTCAGACATGTAACTGCACTTGTGAAGTGTCAAAAGTTAAGGCCCATCGACTGTAAACACAGAACAAACTTACCAAATTCAAACTTTAAACCAAAAACAAATTACAATCCCACTGGAGTCACTGAGACTCAGCCAGTTGAGCTGTACTTGCACGCAAAGTCTCTTATAAAATTTCACAAAATTAAAAACGTCCAACTCACATTCCAAACTGCAACGCTTCTTGTAACAGAAGAACATCCAAAGTGTGTACCGGTAATCCAGCTCCAAGTTGTTCCACAGAAAAGGGGTGGATCTAGATCCATTCATGGTCAGCATGTCTGTCATGATATTTAGGACTCTGGGGTTGACTGAGAACACTTTTGTCTTCTTGGACTCAACCTTCATGTCTCTCTTTTAAACATCTGGGTTTGAATATTAAATAGATCTGATAAATTCACAAAAAAAATGTTTTAAGAATGAATGTTACCTCTGGAGGAATCCCCAACCATTAGGCAAATGGCAGAGGTGAAGGATGAGATGTGCAGATGTCACAATGTTTTTGTCAATGTTTTATTGCTTAGCATGAATGTTTCAGCAGAGAAGCAGAAGGAACCTGAAAGAGAAAAAAGGACAGTCCTGATCAAAAGTTTAAGAGTTGAGAAATGGTCAAGTCGCATTTTGCATGATTGGATCTTTACAGTTTTTACATTTATGTGAAACATAAGCTTCCACAGACTTCTCCGCATGATTCACATGCCACCACTATGACGTTAGCTAACCTCACAGTCGTTCGTTGTCAGAGCAGGGTCTGCTGCAGCTGCAGATTAGCTAACCTCACAGCACTGCTCACGAACACAACACAGTTCACGAAATTAACAAGGAAAAATTACAACTTCCACTCTTTTCTTGTCCTAGTAGGTGAAAAGGAGCTGAAAATAAATTCAGTCCATAAAAGGTGGCGTGTTGCCGATTCCAAAGAGAATCTTGAGCCGGTGACGAACGGGAGGAACAGTCCTAGCAGTCCGGAACGGTCTGAACAGGAGCTCTGGTCAGGAGTCTGATGCAATGCGCTGATTGGCCGTTTGAATTTGGGCGCCTTGGTGTATCAAGCTTTATTCATACCGACCTCGATTCATGCATCAGGATCAGACAGTTTCAATGTTGAGTCAATAACAGACGCGATCGGAGGTCGGCGTCATATGATCTGCGGGAGCAGCATGGCAAGAGCTGAAATATCTGGACTTAGGCGAGGTCGCTGCGTTCATTCATTTTCTTAACCCGTTGGTGCCGCGGGGTTGCCGGCTACTGTTGGGCGAAAGCAGGAAATACCCTTAGCGCACTAGCAATGGCCGCCCCGCAGCTGCTCTCTGTATGCCAGTCAGCTAGGCTGGGGAGGCAGCCTGCTTGGGCCTCCTCTAAACCTTACAATATTTTTCTTATTTTCATTGAGACAATAATAATGAAAAGACTCTCATTTTTATTTTTTTCCACTTCTCGAGTTAATGTGGGATAGTAAGCCATCAAAACACAGAAACACAGCGGAAGCGGCATTTGGTTTGCTTTGTCATAGATCATTTTGTTTCGTTTGAAACATTGTTGTATTAATGTATATTTTCATAATTGCAGCTGTATGCCATGTTATTTATATTTATGTATGCCCTTCTGGTTTTATACTTAAAAAAATTCCAAGTGAGGCAACTCTCAACAATAATGGGAGTAAAAGTTCTTCGTTCTTATTAAGTCCAGAAGGACATAAGTAAGCAGCACTCTCAAGTTCCTGCAAAAATCACATCATATCACAGCAACTGCACATCAACATTCAGCCATAAAAACCTGTGCTTTTGTCAATAAAAAGTTATAAAAATAATAGCATTCGACTGTTTTAAGCAATATGGAACATTTCCATTAAAATAACAACGCCCAATCCTTTACAGTAGGATTACGTATTTTTTCCAAAGAAAAAATGTACTAATTACAGATTTTACCAGTTAACTGATAAACAGAAACTTAATGTCAAAATAACAGTTTTATAGTTTACTGGGTTTTCCTGTTGTGGTTTTACTGTTTTTTACTGTTAAATATACAGATATTTTTTACAGTGCAGTGACATGATAACGTCTGCCTTCATGGATGACTGCATCGATCAGTAACACACGCATGACTGAAACGCCCCCTGACAGGTACAAGTGAGGTGGCCAGAGTTTCCATCAGTCCATAATCCACTCTCACAGGACAACAATGACTGACAACCGCTTTTTACAGTCAGCTGTTGGAGGGCAATCGATCAATCATACAGTTGATCACTCAATCAATCATTAAACTGATACAGCAAAGCAGCCAAAAGAATTTATAGGAAAACAGTCCAAACTGTGCAAAGACAGTTTCATCGTATATCCTGCATCAACAGCGACACCTTTACAAGATCAAGGCAGAAACATTTGCTGCATTTATTTAAACCTGGAAATGGCGCCATCTGGTGGAAGCATCACGATTTCAGATTGTGCACCAATCCATTCCACCTGATTGATTCATGCCTAGATGAATTTGATCAAATGTGAACATATTTTTAACATAGACTACTTTAAAGAGATTGAACATTCTGATTTCTCTCAAAAAGACTGTTTTAAATCTTGCAGTAAAATCCCTGTGTGGTGTATTAGTACTATATGGGGTTTGTTTATAAATAGTTTTGTTGGGAATAGGTTGCATCAGAAAGAGTCTTATCACAAATGCTGTTTATTTCACATTGAAGGACCCAGAAATTTCTAGAATGATCCAGATTCATAACAACCATAGTTGCAGCATAAACTTTCTTACAGGGGAGTTATGAAGAACTGATGATGTCATTACCACCTCCACAGGAGCTCCGCTCAGGGCAGAGCTGTGGCCCCCGACTACAGTGAACCCCACAGGGCCTGCAGCTGCTGCACAGACACACAACAAACCGCAGAGAACATGAGGGCTCGCAGAAAAAAACAACCCCCATGGGGGTGACACTTAGGGTCTGAAGAGTGCACGTAAGGTGGGCTGATTAAAATACTCATTAAGCTTCATTAACACTCTATAGGTGCCCCCTCCCCAAATATGAGAACGTTCCACAGCTTCTTAAAAACTTTAAGACAGATTTGAATGAAAAAAAGGGAGTAAATGGGTTTAAGCAGCTTTAAGATTTTTTGAAGAGTATTGTGACTGTTCTTGGGGAGCAGAAACTTAACAGAACAATTCCCTAACCCTGATAAAAAAATAAAAGGAACACTTTGAAAACACATCCTATACCTGAACGAATGAAATATTAAAATGTTTTATTCTTTACATAGCTGCATGACAACACAGCAACACAAAACTTATTAATGGAAATTAAATGTATTGAGGTCTGGATGTGGAATTATTCTCAAAATTAAAGTAGAAAAACACACTACAGCCCTCTCACAGGGCAGGTGGTTTTTTCCTCCAAGCTCGGGTCCTCTACCAGAGGCCTGGGAGCTTGAGGGTCCTGCAGTATCTTAGCTGTTCCTAGCACTGCGCTTTTCTGGACTGAGAGGTCTGAGGTCTTTCCAGGTATCTGTTGTAGCCACTCCTCCAGCTTGGGGGTTACTGCCCCGAGTGCTCCAATTACCACAGGCACCACTGTCACCTTCACTTTCCAGGCTTTCTCCAGTTCTTCTCTGAGTCCCTGGTATTTCTCCAGTTTCTCATGTTCCTTCTTCCTGATGTTTCCATCACTTGGCACTGCCACATCCACCACAACGGCTTTCCTCTGTTCTTTGTACACCACTACAATGTCTGGTTGGTTCGCCATTACCATCCTATCAGTCTGGATCTGGAAGTCCCACAGGATCTTTGCCCTTTCATTCTCTACCACCTTCGGGGGTGTCTCCCATTTTGACCTTGGGGTTTCTAGTCCATATTCTGCACACATGTTCCTGTTTATTATTTAAGCCACTTGATTGTGGCGCTCCATGTATGCTTTCCCTGCTAACATCTTACACCCTGCAGTTATGTGCTGGATTGTTTCAGGCGCCTCTTTGCACAGCCTACACCTTGGGTCTTGTCTGGTGTGGTAGATCTGAGCCTCTATCGCTCTGGTGCTCAGGGCTTGTTCCTAAGCTGCCAGGATGAGCGCTTCAGTGCTGTCTTGTAGGCCAGCCCTTTCTAGCCATTGGTAGAACTTCTTGATATCAGCCACTTCAGTTATGGTCCTGTGGGACATCCCATGTGGGGGTTTGTCCCCCCCTGAGGATCTGTCCTCCAGCACTGTATCCTCTGCTCTCCATTGCCTGAGACATTCACTGAGCACACTGTCAGTTGGGGCCTTGAGCTTGATGTATTCATGCATCTTGGATGTTTCATCCTGGATAGTGGCTTCTACGCTCACTAGTCCTCGGCCTCCTTCCTTGCGGCTAGCAGACAGTCTCAGGGTGCTGGATTTGGGATGGAACCCTCCATGCATGGTGAGGAGCTTTCATGTTTTAACATCTGTGGTCTGTATCTCTTCCTTTGGCCATCTTATTATTCCTGCAGGGTATCTGATAACTGGCAGTGCGTAGCTGTTTATTGCCCGGGTCTTATTTTTGCCATTGAGCTGGCTTTTCAGGACTTGCCTTACTCGTTGGAGGTATTTAGCTGTTGCAGCTTTCCTTGTTGCCTGCTCCAGGTTGCCATTTGCCTGCGGAATTCCAAGGTACTTGTAACTATCGTCAATGTCTGCTATTGTTCCTTCTGGGAGTGAGACCCCCCCCTGTGTGGACTACCTTGCCTCTCTTTGTCACCATCCGGCTGCATTTCTCGAGCCCAAATGACATCCCAATGTCATTACTGTAGATCCTGGTGGTGTGGATCAGGGAGTCAATGTCACGCCGACTCTTAGCATATAGCTTGATGTCATCCATGTAGAGGAGGTGACTGATGGTGGCCCCATTTCTGAGTCGGTATCCATAGCCAGTCTTGTTGATTATTTGGCTGAGGGGGTTCAGGCCTATGCAGAACAGCAGTGTTGACAGAGCATCACCTTGGTATATCCCACATTTGATGGACACTTGTGCAAGTGGCTTGCCATTGGCTTCAAGGTGTCATGGTGCCTCTGTCAGACTCCTCCCCCTCCAGCCTTGCTCCACTCTGCTCCGGATTATTTACCAGCTGTCGTCACTCTACTCATCACCCTCTGTTGCTTAAAAGGAGAACCAACGCCACAAATCAACGCCAGATCGTTGCCCATTATGGTGACTAGCCTGGTCTCGTCAAGTTCTAGTAAATCTAGTCTGTTCTGTAGTTCTGGCTCTAACCTTGTCTCCTTGTCCCAGGAAATCTGCTCACGAATGACGTCAGTGTGGACCCCTCTCGCTGCTGTCTGGAAGGACCGAAGGACTGCCAAGTTCGTACCTCCAGCCGTGCCACAGCCTTTCACCCATCTGGATCACCTCTCGCCTTCTCACAGCGTCATCCTTGGAGAAAGAATAAATTATTCTTACCTGCCACGTACCTGTGCTGATTCTGCGTTCCAGCGTCTGGGTCCACTTAGCTTTGAAATCATGACACAAGGGTGGTTTTCCACAGCTTCATTGAGTTTCCTATGAAGGCTCTTAGAGTCCTGTTGATGTTGTACAGCTCCAAGCATTCAGTGATCCACGTGTGTGGCATTGAGTCATAGGCCTTCTTGTAATCAATCCAGGCTGTGCACAGGTTGGTGTGTCGTGACTTGCAGTCTTGAGCGACTGTTCTGTCAACCAGGAGTTGGTGTTTGGCTCCTCTGGAGTTTCTACCAATGCCCTTCTGTGTGTTGCTCATGAATTGATCCACGTGCCTATTTATCTTTGTTGCAATGATGCCAGACATGAGCTTCTATGTGGCGGAGAGACAGATCATTGGCCGGTAGTTGGATGGGACTGCGCCCTTTGAGGGATCCTTGGATCAGGATCGTTCGCCTGTCAGTTAGCCATTCGGGGTGAGTCCATCTCTTAGCAGTTGGTTCATACTACTTTCACATACAGTATCCGAGTATTTATTTATTAGTAGTTAATTTTAAAATTGTACCTAATTTCCGTTTTGCTTGAAGGACAAAAAAAATTGTTTTTGTTTCCATTTTACTACGAGCCCCTGTCTCTCTGAAATCCTGTGCACGTCCCTGGTCCCAACAATGTGTGTGATTTGAAGCAGCTCACATTTGTCATGTTCTCTTTATAATAGAGATGGTGATGTTGCACATCTGTCACACCTGTGACATCTGCATCATTTGCCATGTCCTTATGTTTCTCGCATGTTTCTTCTTTCTTTTCCATGTTGAGATAACTCAAAGTGAGAATCCAGACTGGCATAATGAACAGCTGATCTGTGATCAAAGTGTTTTGATTGGTTAGCTGGATAATTGTTTCCTGCGCAAATTTAATTTAATATTATTAGTCTGGCCTTTTAATCTACTTTTTTTTTTTCTCTAGAAGGAATTCTTCTCAGGAGAAAAACATTTAACAGCCAAAATGTAACTTGATTTGTTGGCAGAACTGTTAAAGTAACTTTGTTCATTTATGAAGGCTGAAAGGATAAATAAATTTAAAAAATTAGACAAATTAACTAAATTCAAAAAAGTAATGTATGCATCACAAATACATAAACTTCAACAGACACATGCCCACGCGTGCACACACACACACACAAATACGATACATGCACCATGAGGTTTTGACGTAATCACATGGGAGGAGCTCCAACAACCATATTTAAACTGTTCATGTGCACATGCGCGTTCATGTGCATGAACAGCTGCTGCTTGTTGACAGGTGACATCTGATCATCCTGCATTTGTTTCCTCCACTACCCCCCCCCCCCCCTTAAAAAAAAAATGGTATAACTATTTGCAGTCAAGGACACACTCTGAAAATAGTCTTTGAATCCATTGTCATTCAGGCTGGAGCTGCCGCCTGTGGGCCGAGTGTTTGGATGAAAGGTTCTTTTCTGAACTTTTTTTTCATCTTTGCACTGATTGACATAAATGTGCTTCCAGCATGAAAACCAAAGTAAAGCTCAGGAAGAGCCCTGGATCTGGCAGTGTCACCTGCAGATCTCTCCTGCAGGACAGTTTGGATCTTCTTCCACATCTGTCTGGTTTCAGTTGATCAGCAGGGGGCGCCCTAGAGCTGCAAAAACAGCTGTGCCATTGAGCAACCATTAACCATTGTTCCATTACCTGTTTTAAGTGGTTTCGGTGTGCATCTTCTCCCTCGTTTTGGACTGAGGGCATCTTCAAACTTTCTATTTTTAAAGGAATCTTAGAATCTTGCAAACCATCATCTTTTACTTTACTGAAAGTCCAAAAATGAATATTGCTCTGATCCTTTACCACTGAGTCCGTTCCTCCATGAAAAGATGCAGCAGGACCTCTGCATCAGACCAAAAACTGACATGACAGAACAACCAAGACGAGGAGACGAGTCACTGATCTGTTTACTGAAGTCATGGACTGTTTTCACTTCAGTTGAATGAATCCTGATGTGATGTCATGGGGGTTGAGGGGATGGGGGGGATGTAACCTTCTCACTGCTGCCACAGAATGAGATGAGCATGTGGAGATCTGGTGCGTGATGATGAGGGACAGCAGGAGCGAGGAGGTCCTCTGAAAGGTTTCCTACAGTCAAAGACCTCCAGAATAGCTCTTAAGATTCTCCAGCTCCTCCAGGATAAAGATGTTTTGATTCCAAGATACTGGACAGCGACGACAAAGGCTTCTGTCACTGACTAAAATTCTTTACTTTCTGAGTCAGACACTTAAGTGTTTTCATATTCATACGCCTGTGAATTCCATCACTTATGATGGAGACAGGTTGAGCAGGAAAAAGAGGATTTCTTTTGTTTCTAATGTTACCTGCGGACACCCCCCCCCCCCCCCGTTTCTTTCTGTCTGATAGGAAACTCTCTGAGGGGCATCATCCACCAATCTTGGGGAGGGGGTCTCAGAAGGAAATTGCTCATCAAGGAGAAAACAAATGTGTAAAAATCTGTAAATTTAAATGTTATCAGAAGTGGAATAAAAGACTGGAAGAAGACACCAGTTCTGTCTCAAACCTTCCTCAAACTCAACATTTCTGTCCTTTTCATGAAAACAGTCCAGCGTTTTCATGCCTAAAGATGGTTCTGCATGTCCCCTCATTTTAGATCTGTTCAGAGATCTTCCATTTATAGATATTACCCTTTACACCCCCCCCCCCCCGACCCTCAGCCTTTGTCACTCCTCCCTTCATCGTTAGGGACAACTGAGAGACGAGTCAGGAGCTTATTTTAGTTTTCTTGGACTCACCCAAACGGACCCAGAACAGTTTTCCTGCCCGTTCTGCTTCTATCTCTGACAACAGCAGCAGTGAGGCCAGAACCAACGAAGCCATGGATGATGTCTACAAAGCAGCGGTGAGTTGCAGCACTGGGGGGGTCACCTCTGTCACCCCCTTTGCTTTCCCTCTCTGTGAGCTTTAGCTGAAGATTTCCAAACTTTAATAGATTGGATTTTTCTCTGGGCTCACTTCGTCACTACTGATTAAAGCATAAATATCTAGTCTAGCAATATTTTTTGTGGTGGGGGCACCTCCAGCACATTCACCCACGTAACCTCTACAGGGACTGAGAGAGACATGTGTGGAGGGGGGTCAGGAAGACAGCAGCCTGTGGCTAGAACCGGTGCTGCTGTTAAAACTGCACCCCCAAAACCCTTTTTGCCTGTTGCTAGTCAGACACAAGTCTGTCGTGAAGGCATCCTTTTCACTTCCTGACGAATGGACCCCAGGAACCAAAGCTGGGCTTCAGCAGGACTTCTGCTCCTGACAATTGAACAACAGCTGAGCACCTCAAGCCCATTCTGCCTGCAAACAGGAATAGAGCCTGATGTGGGCGGTGTCGCATTACAGTCCAACTGGACAAAGATCTGCAGCAGAGCTCCAGCAGAAGCAGGTCAGCCTGCAGTCCAAAAACTCACAAGCTGTTCTTTGCCCTGCAGGTGGAGAACCTGACGGAGGAGCAGAAAAATGGTGAGAGAACTCCATTTCAGAGAACTTCAGAACAGCATCATCATGTTCATGTCCAGCTGTGAACATTTTAATGTCCCCCTGTACGCCTTTATACTTTGGTGTTTGGGGAGTCCCACAGGGCTCAGTTCTTGGGATCCTTTAGTTTTCTTTGAGTGGAACAATTTCAGACTGTTCAGAGATAGCGCTGCCATCCAGCATGTCTTTAAAATCACGCAAAGTCTGGATCTACATGATGTTCCACACATGGTCCTCAGTCACAGGGGCTCCTGTTTCCGCTACACTGGATTCCTAAACGTTTCCAAAGATTTGCCCTTTAAGCTTTAAGACAAATGGGAAGGTGTTTAAAACGGCTCTACAAAAGCAATAGACAGTGGAAGTGAGCAATGTGAAGATGACTGTGATGATGGGATGTCAGCAGCTGACCTGATGGGAGGAAGCCTGAGAAGCACTTTTTCTACATTATGTTGATGAAAGAATAGATGGAATAAAGCTTAAAAAAGTCAGCCTCAGATGAGACAAACAGTAAAACATGACAAGTCATAAAGACCTTTATTGCCTTCAGACAGACAGACAGACAGACAGACAGACAGACAGACAGACAGACAGACAGACACATTTCAAAATGTAAGAAAGTATGTTCTGGAGGAGGTGGGTTCAAGGTCCTCAGCACAACAGAGGGAGGTGAAATTCTGAGGAGAACTCACAGGAGTTTTACACGAGACATCATGATTGTTGCAAGGATCCAGCTGGGAAACAGAGATTGGCCTGACTGACACATGTCTGCTGATGAAAATCTGCCATGACTCTTGGAACCTCAAAACACAGAACCTGCAAAACACTCACAGTTCAGACCTGATATGAAGAGAAGACGGGGCTCTGATCGAGGAAGAGGAACTAAGGGGTGGTTGGTACCACTCTCCGCCACTAGGCAGCAGTGAATGTGGATGGACCCGGGCAGAGGAGGCAGACTATAGGATGCTCCGGTAGAATGAAGGTGTCTTCATGTGTCCAACAGAAAACAATATTGAGAAACGTCAAATTTTTAATTGTTTAGCAAAAAACAATGACAGACTAACAGTTTTTCCTTTAAACGTAGCAGCAAAACAGAGAGAGAGAACATAAATGAACTCTGGACTCTCTGATTTACAGATATATTTTAGATCTGTTTATTTCTGCTGGCAGCTGCAAGCATTTCTTTGGATTTTATATTTTGGGAATGTTGATACCTTTGATTCCTTGGAATTCTTCCTCGTCAGGAAGCTGACCCTCTTTGATCTGTAAGCCTCCTAAACTATTTACATTGAATGGATGAAGGTTCCTTTGACTGTTGTCTTTGTCTTTTCAGGTTTCACATTATGTATGATGCATCACTTTTCCAGTCTCTCTGTTTCATGAATGAAATCAGAACTGACTTTAAGAGGAAGTGAAACGACTGATGTGTCCCTTCCAGAGTTCAAAGCTGCGTTTGACATCTTCATCCAGGATGCTGAGGATGGCTGCATCAGCACCAAAGAGCTGGGGAAGGTGATGAGGATGCTGGGCCAGAACCCCACCCCGGAGGAGTTACAGGAGATGATTGATGAGGTGGATGAGGACGGTGCGTTACATATCTGGTGAAGAGTGAACAGATGAGTTAGCAGCACGTATTGTCAGCATGATATAATCAGAGACCTCAGAAAAAACTCCTTTCACGTCAAGCATCTGTTTCTCCAACATGTTCACTTTCTTTCGTTGTAGATTTCTAACTTTTCTATCAGGATCTTCAGCGTTTAGGGATGGGTGGACCCCGTGTCGTGAGCTGCAGGCCTTGCCTGGGCACTAACGTGGACTCTGTTGACAGGCAGCGGCACTGTAGACTTTGATGAATTCTTGGTGATGATGGTTCGCTGCATGAAGGAGGAGAGCAAAGGAAAGTCAGAGGAGGAGCTGGCTGAACTTTTCCGCATGTTTGACAAGTGAGTTTTTGGAACAACAGAACACAAGTTTAAAAAGAAAGCCCTCAAACGTCAGTTTCGGACTAAGTTAGAAATGAAGAGCATGCCAAAGCACAAGCACTGCAGTATTCTGGCTGCTGCTGAGAGTCTCAGGGTGGCTGGATCACGGAGGACAGGAGCGAGTGCCATAAAGAGAGAAGGAGATCTGATTGAGGAGTCCCCAAAAGAATCATTCAAACATGCTTTTTTCAGTAATTCAGACAAATGATCTGTCATTAAAGATCCCATTAATGGTCCTTTTCACTCAACAAATTATGAAGTTCAGACAAAGGCTTTGTCAAGTAAAGTCGCTGTGAAGCATTAAAACGTTTTCAACTACAGTAAACGTGACGGTTAATAAAGGAAAATAATTGTATATAGTTACTAGTTTCTTTTGAAAAGGATAAATATTTAATCTAAACAGAGTAATGGGTAGAAATAAGTGTTTTCAGAAGTAATTGTAAAATCTTTGAAGTAAATGAAAACACTGCCTAGAGGCCAAAGAAACCTGGAGGTTTTTCAGATTAGCAGCTAGCAGGTAAACCAAAAGGGTCTGAAGCAGTTCTTTATGTGAGTCAGTGTCACGTTCTTGATCTTGATTGAGCTGCTCAAACAATAACAGCTGTTCGCTTCCTGGATCCCCTCCTGCTGGACTGTCTGGCATCCTGCACAGAGATTCAGTTTTTCTGAGGGAGAATTTGTGTTATTGAAAATTGGTGACTGGTTCATGCGTCTTTCTGCGTTGTGATTGGTTGGATTTTTTTGTGAGACTGCAGAGTCAGCAATATCTTGGTGGGGGTGTTTTCTTGCTGTCTAAGGCAGTCACTGAAACCCAAAACAACAGACTCCTCACCCCCCTCTGCGCAGGAACGGAGACGGCTACATCGACCTGGAGGAGCTGAAAACCATGCTGGAGTCCACCGGAGAGGCCATCACTGAGGATGACATCGAAGAGCTGATGAAGGACGGAGACAAAAACAATGATGGCAAAATTGATTATGATGGTGTGTGCTCAAGGACTCAGTGCTAGGATCACCTTTATGTTTATGTGTACATGCACAGGCACGTGCACGAGCACCTGCATTAATGATTTTTTTGTCTTTGACAGAATTCCTGGAGTTCATGAAAGGTGTTGAGTGAAGGTTCTGTTGGTGTGGCTTCATCAAATGTATTCATGTTACATTGACAGCGACCTCCACACGCCACCACCACCACCACCACCACCTGCCCCTGGCAAGTCTCGCCCTCTGGTGGGCAATAAAGTGTTGTGTAAAAAGACTGTTTTCAATAAAAGTATTATCATAAAAATGACTCCAGGTTTGTCATCCCTGAAGATGTTTGGAAGTCAAAAGCAGCTTCAAGTCCAGTCCTATAGATCCCATTAACCGGAGGGAGGAAACCTCTCAAAACTCCTCCATCTACAGCAGTGTTTTTCAACCTTTTTTGAGCCACGGCACACTTTAACCTTAAAAACAATCCCGCGGCACACCAGCATCTAAAAAAAAAAAAAAAAAGGAGGAACTCATAGTCTGTATTCTACAGCCCCTCCACAATCTCACGTGCATTTTTGAGATAATTGTGGGAGAAAAAGCTGGAAGCTGCAGCTGTTTTTTTTTCTAAAAGATTTAATAAAAGTTAAGTTAGAAGATTTAAAAACAGTTTGAGGTGTGTTCGTTGGTTATAAGACGTTTAACAACAGATCTCCTTGTGCGCTGACGTTTTACCCCAATGCATCATGGGAGATGTAGTGCATAAAACGGCCGCGAGACCGCTTTTCAGAGCTTCATTGTTTTGTTCTCTTGTTCCACGGTCTGACACTGGATTCTGTGGAAAGCTACACCACTAAAGACGAGCTTTAGCTGGTATTTTTGCTAAAACTGAGCGACTTTACGAGCTAAATCGGGACAAGGAAGTTAAGACTTTAACCACTTCTGATTGGTCAGACTGATGACATGTGATTAATCCTTCAAGACAGTTAAAGGGGCGTGACTTTTCCTGAATGCAGCCGAAGCTGCAGCTAAATCGCGTTACCGTCATCCTTATCAAAATGTCTTTAATAAAATAAAATAAAAACAAAGAAAAAATAATTTTATGATCTTTTATATTCCTAACTACTCAGTGTTTTATCAGGGCCTGTTTGGATGAACACAGAGCTGAAATCCTGGAGATGGGAAATGTTTTTAGATCAGTTTATGAGGGGAATTTCCCACGGCACACTTGACCATCTCCCACGGCACACTAGTGTGCCGCGGCACACTGGTTGAAAAACACTGGTCTACAGAACAGCTAAGCGTGCTGTCCTGTGCTCTCATGGACGATCATGTTACTGCTGCACTGAATTCCTAGGACACCCGTCTGTCTTCAGCTCCAGGTTCCATCTCAAAAACTTGGACCCTCAGGCTGTCAAGACGATAAACCGAAGTCTGTCAGACAAGCAGTCACTTCACCCACAGGTGAAGAAAACTAAGCCCACACTGTCTGCAACACCTGGGGGGTATACTAGAAAGCATGTTTAAACTCCCCTGACTTTAACCCTGAACTCTGGCTGAAATCCGCCTTAACTTGTTTACTCTGGGTATGTCGGTTCCAAAAGACTGGATATGAGTTACCGTACTTACGATCCACTTGGTAACCCTGGGTTAATGCACGTGCACGGCAAGAACATAAAGACATTCTCAATGGATTTCCGATTTCCAGAGTCACCATGGAAACACGTGGAGAACAAAAGAGAGCCGTTAAATTGCATCATAAGAGGAGAAGGGAGAATTTCATTTATTCATCAGTTAATCTTATGGCTTGTAAATGTATTTGGAAATGCATTTTATAAAAGAACAACTAGATTACATGCTTCCCAAGTTTGATCAGAATTTTTTTTTTATCACATTGATTTGAAAAGATAATGTATCATTATTGAGCCAGACTGATAGATCGACACACACCTGCTGCCAGAGAGCCTGGACAGGCGTGCAGAACCACAGTGCATGCATGTAACTATCAGGTAGATTACTGTCACAGTGCTCAGAAATGAGTTACTGAGACCCATCTTGAACATCCTCTGTCCCGTGTAGTAAATACTGTGAAGAGTTTTGTAATGGATTAGCTGAAAGTTTTTGTTATTTGAAGTGAAAATATTATTATCTAGGTTGAAGGAGAGATTTTATGTGTTGTAGAGAGTTTTATTCACTGAAAAATAATTTAGAGAGGTAACTAGTTCTGGTAGTTTTTTTTTTTTTTCCGATACTGTATTTATCCCTCAATGGGGAAATTCATTTGACCCATCCCCTGGCTGCTAAGGACCCTCACTGAGTGATGTCAGTTGCTCGCCATTGATATGGTAATTGCCCCCAGTACCATTGTTCATTCCCTCCGGAATCCTGGATTCCTGCATGGTAGCTTTTCACCTTACCAACCGAGCTACTCACCGCTAGCCGTTTTAGGTCGTTGTCGTTGTATTTCAACTTTTTAGTAATTATAGATATAGTTATTTATTCCATGTTTGTTCCTGGGGTGTTATGAATCTTCTATCAATAATTAAATGCTCTAGTAATGTTACGCCCCCTGCTTGCCAAGCTGGGAAGTGAAACATGTTTTTCCTTCTGAGGACGTCTGGGTTGTTCCAGATGGGGGACATTTTGCACAGTAAAAGTGAGGATTTTGACACTGTAAGAAATTCCCACCAGGCTGTTAAAGTGCTGTTAATACTTTGGAAACATTCCAGTTTTTTAACTGTTTGGCTGATGAATGGTAGATTTGGCAGGTTGATCTTTTCACATAACGCCTGTTCCATCTTTGAATCAGTTTCTGGATTGTTTATTAAGATGTATTGTAATCTATTGACAAACAAGTATTTATGGAAGTTTGGTCATTCTAAGCCTCCACAGCTTTTATAGATTTTAAAGATTTTTAAGTAATTCTTGCTGATTTATTAGGTGAGTATAATGTAGTGTTTTGTATCAATGTTTTGGTTGTGTTGAGATCATTGAGAAGAGATTATCATTTTTTGGCAGAATTTTCGATTTTATTCAACTTATTTTCCGATGAGGCACAGAGGTAGATTGACCCAGCGGGATAGATCGTCCTGGATGCTTTTTAGTGATAAGGTGTAGTGTAGCCGCACCAGCTCTGATAATCTAAGAGAGACACCAAGATAGTTGATGTTGTCTGATTCAACTGGTGTAGGAAGAGTTTGCTCTTAATTACTGTTGAGTGATAATAACGTGGCTTGCTCCAGTTAATAAATTAGTCTGAAATAAAGGAAAGCAACCTATAAGAGACCCCCAGCTCAGGGGGGGCTGTTATTGTAAATTACTGTGGGAAAATTGAATGTTATCTGACCAGCAGATGGCGCAATCTATTGAGAGCAGTTGCCATCTTACCCCATAACTGTTGGTTAGATCAGCAGAGGGAAGTTCAGCTGCAGTAGAGATCAGTTACTTTCAAACCTTTTCTCCACTTTATTCCAGCATTTAAACATGAATGTTCATGGATCCACTGTTATTCTTAATCCAAAACGGGCTCTGAGTGCTGCGTAGGAAGCTGAACCGGGACCTCTAAAGATGGTCTGTAGTAACGCCTACAGGCAGCAGCAGAGTTCTCAGTGGCACCAAAACTCTTTCTATTCAACAAGAAAATAAAAGCTACATTATATTGAATCTGTGACCTCTGATAAAACATGATATCATTTTGTTTTGACCATTCTTTTACATTTAGACAAAGGATTTCAAATTACAGATATAAATGAGTAGTACATGGAGCCACTGTTCCTATATGGCAGTTTTGACATTTCAAGGAATTTGTGGAACCTTTAGATCTCTATGAAAAGACACTGGCCTTTAAGATCTTAATATACCTAAATCTTTGCATTTCCCCCCTGACATCTATCAATCAAAGGGAAAAGCAAACTTCAGATTTTAGAACATAAAAGCTATGAACTACCATCAACCTAAGCAATAGACATAACTCAGAGTCTTCACCAATAAAAAAAAGTACTTCCTCTTTTGATGACTTTTGTTCCTAAAACCACTGCTGTGGCAAAACGTCTGCATTTTTGGCGTTAAATTAATTTCTGTAAACAAAACAAGAATCAGGCCATACATTCTGTGTGTCATATTTGTCTCTGTGGTAAGATCTTCTGTGAAATTTTGAGATTTCAAACTCTTCAAATACCAACCTTTAACCATATTTTTTCCTTCCATAAACAAAGAATAAAACCAGATTGACCCCACAGTCACCATTAGATTCATTTCCACATCCTCAGCTTTGGTTTGCTGCAGCCAGAAACAGGACGAGCGGCAGCGTCATTTCCTCTGCAGGCAGGCGAGACAGAAAACCTGCTGATTCTGATCACAATAATCACTTTAATAACAATTGCGACTTGTCACCATTTGTACACTTGACTCCAAAAAAAATTCTTTTTTTTCTGTTATTTCACTCCACAGTTTTAGACTTGCTTTGAATTTTATTGGAAACCAAAGATAAAAAATAGTCTGCACCTTTAGTTTTTGCTCAGCTGTGAGCGACACTTTAAAACATGCAGTGTGCTTTATTGTGGAAGCGCCATAGTTTGACTCCTCTGAGATTCTTCATAACAGGAAAAAAAAATGTAAATCGGTGGTTTTTCTACAGTTTGGTTTTATGTGAACTGCTGTTTTTTTTTTAGTTGTTACTAACGTTATTATTTATTTGTATTTTATCTTTAAAAGACTATTTTGAGAATTGTTCTAGAAATAAAATAAATTTAAATAAAAAAAATTCCCCTCCGTCAGGGAAGAGGCGTACCGGAAGTGAATCCGCCGTGAACCGGACGTTCTTTCATTTTAGCTGTTTGCTTGTTTTGCTCGCGCTGGCGGACCCTGGTCCAAACGGTTTCGAACCCAAAGTCTCACTCGCTGTTAGCGGGTTGCTAGAGGCGGCAATCGCACCCAGGGATCCACAGCCTCCAGTTTGGGCTGCTGCGGTTCGGAACCTGAAGCGGATCAGAGGCTGGGCTCGAGAGAAGCTAGCTGCCACTGATCCCGGTCCGAACCCGCCGAGGTTCGGCCTGCCAGCCGCATCCACGGCTCCAAAGGTAAATGTGCGTGTTTACGAGTCATCGAGTTGTTTTAAGGATCAAGTCCCAGCGAGACGGAACCGGACCATCACAAACTAAGCCCAGAGCGCGTTCATGAAAGGGACCCGACTAACACCCGGTCCAGTCCTTTACCCGGTGGTAGTTTCTCTTTCCAGTCCAGAACCAGTTATTTGGACATAATCTGCTCGTTATTTACTGAGTCAGAGATTGAGATTCGGATCGGAAACGTTTCCTATCGTGTCTGAACCAGAACCCCGGGGGCTGTTGTTAACGCCGGCATTAGGATCATCAGCGGTTCCGAACCAGACGCTTATGAGACAGTTGAGTAAGCTGGGCCGACTAATCTACATATGGGTCAGATACATGTTCAGATGACCGGACCGAGCCATGATGAAGAAGGTCCCAAACATCCTCAGGTCCTCATGAAGCACGTGACTGAAAACATTTTGATGATGATGATGATGATGATGATGATGATGATGATGATAGAGAAACGTCTGATAGAAGTTGAATTAGTAATCAGTGGGCGGGGCTCGTTCCAAACAGGAAGTAACCAGCTGGTTCCAAGAAGCCAAAATCCCATGGACTTCTACGGAGAAGCAGACAGCTGTCATTCTGTTGGTCAGAGAAAATATTCTTTTTTAGTTATAGATCGACCAATCAGATGTCTACGTAAAAGCATGTGATTGACAGTTTCTCCCAAGCCTGTTTTCAGGAGAGGGGGTGTGAATTGGTAATGAGTGGGTGTGGCTCCAGCGTGGAAAAATGGCGACTGGATTGACTTCATTTGGTTGAAGCCGTTGTATATGGGTGACGTCACTCACTCAGTCCAGGCCTCAGATACAGTCAGTGGTTCTTCCACGTATACAGGATGATCATCATAGCTCTGTTTCCATCCACACATCTGAAGATTTCAAATGTAAAACATCCAGGCAAAACGGGGACAGGACCGCCTGCTGTCTTGAAGTGGTGAGCTGCTGCCACAGCAGCACATTCTGGAACCATGTGATGGTTTAACTCCCCCCCCATTAACCCTTGATACTAAGAATCAGGCAGGGTCTTTGGGCGTAGCCCCACTGTTGGTTAGAATCACTGTCATGGCAGTGATGACGAAGAATCCAGTTAACGACGAAATAATCCAAAGACATTATTGAAGTCTTTGAACATTTCATTAACACGCCTCAGTTCAGGATTGGTTCTGACTCATCATTTGAGGGGCGTATGGCCATCGTTCGGTTAACCTCCCAGACCATAATGCCTCTTACCCCGTGCTCCACAGTGGTTGGCTGTGGTTTGGTTAGTTGCTGCTTGACCTTCTTCAGGGTTTGTCCTCATGCGATCTCTCTCTCCATGCAGTCAGTGAAGTGAGGAGCGAGCAGGGGACGCTGGGACTTGAACACCCTCCAGACGGCTGACCTTGGAGATGACATCCCAGCAGCCACCCCACCACCCCAATGCTGGAGCAGCCCCCCATCTCCATCACAGCCCGTCTGCACAGCAGAACCGAGTAGAGTCCAACCAGAGCAGTTCTGTCCCGCTGAGAAACCGAGCTGTGATGAGCAGACCCCCCTGCCTCAGTGTGGCTGCCGCTGGGGGGGTAAACAACAGGACAGTCTCCTCTGCCTCCCCCAGCCCCAGCCTGTCCAGAAGAGCACGTTCCTCTGAGCCGTGGCCTGAGGAGGCGGTGGACGGCTCGCATGGGCTGTACTCGCTGCACCGCATGTTTGACATCGTGGGGGCCCAGTTGACGCACCGGGACGTGCGCGTGCTGTCCTTCCTCTTTGTGGACGTCATCGACGAGTACGAGCGCGGTGGCATCAGGAGCGGCCGGGACTTCCTGCTGGCCCTGGAGCGGCAGGGGCGCTGCGACGAAACCAACTTCAGACACGTCCTCCAGCTGCTGCGCATCATCACCCGCCACGACCTTCTGCCTTACGTCACGCTCAGGAAGCGGCAGGCTGGTGAGTACCGCCCTGCCTTCCGACGCAGTGCCCCTAGAGGCTGATTTGAGATCACAACAGTGAAACATGTTCCTGGAAAATCCTCTGTTTCAACATCTGAACTGTGGCTGCTCCGTTTTCGATGATCGGTCTGTAGACGTGGAGGTTTTGCCTTGTTTTAAAGGAAACTGAAGCAATGAAACTGGATTCAATAATTGAAGTAGACTTGAATTTCAGGCAGACAAGAACAGTTCTTGTGTCGAGGAGCCTCCTGGGATTGTTTGGGCCTTTCAGGAAAGCGTCTTCTGCCTGACAGAAGGCAATCATAGGAACTGTAAGAGAGGAAAACGATGTCGATGTGTGCTGAGCTCTTCCTCTGACACTCCTTTCTTTGAGAAGTTAGTCTCTGGGTCAGCCAGGAGCTAACACTGCTACAGCAGTTTATTGTAATCTCCACTTTTAAGCTGCCCCTCCCTGTTCCAGCCTCCTCTCTAGACTTCTGTGTTTACAGTGGAAAAGGTTTTAGTCATTTTCTGATTCTGCAGCAGTTTCCATCTAAAAAGCTGAGTCTGGTCTGCAATGTTCATCATAGAAACACTTCAACTGTGACAGACAGAATGGAGAAAAGAATCCAGGAAATCCCAATGTAGGATTTGGAAAGAATCTATCAGTATCATGGAGCAGAAAATACAGATTTGCTCACTAACAAAAGTCACCTCAGGACTTTATGATGGAACCCTGGTTTCAGGGACAGAGGTCAAAGGTTCCTGTAGATCTTCAGCAGGTTTGCAGTGTAGCTGCTATTGTGGTCCATCTTCTCAGAGCTGTGATGTTTTGGGGCTGTCGCTGGTAAACCCCGACTTTCAGCTCCCTCCACAGATTCTCTATTGGACTGAGGTCCAGAGAACGACCAGAACTCTCCAGAACCCTGGAATGTTTTTACGTAGACGCTCTTTTGTGTGTTTGGGATCATTCCCATGCTGGAAGATCCAGACACGTTTCATCTTCAAAGCTCTCACACATGGAAGAAGGGTTTTGTCCAGCATCTCTCCACACATGGACCCATGTCCTCTTTCCAAACCATGATGCGTCCACCCCCATGCTTCACAGTGGGTATGGAGGTCTTCAGCATTTTGCCTCCTCCAAACAGCCAGTGGCGTTTGGACCAAAGAGTTTCTTCTGACCACATGACCTTCTCCCAGTCCTCCTCTAGATCACCCAGATGGTCTCTGGAGAACTTTAGACGGGTCTGGACATGTTCTATTTAAGCAGGAGAACCTTTGGAGGATTTGAATCCATGCAGATGCAGCGTGTTACCATAGTAACCGTTGTTACTGTGGTCCCAGATCTCCTCCGGTCATTGTCCAGTTCCTCTGGACTCTTTCCTCCCTGTTCTCCAGATCAGTTGTTCTAGCAGCAACAAATGATGGAACTCCAGGTGGAGGAAGACTGTCATTGATCTTCTTCTCTTCTCTAATATTTGCTCCAACAGTTGATCTCTTCTCTCCAAGCTGTTTGTTGTAGATTGGTTCATTCCAGACTTGTTCAGGTCTACAGTCTTGTCCCTGGTGTCCTCAGACAGCTCTCTGGTCTTGTCCCTGGTGGAGCGGATGCCGTCTGACTGTTTAAGGGTCTTTATACAGACAACCCGTTCAATCATGTGACATTAATACAGGTAGAGAAGAGCTTCTGAAAGGTCAGAAATTCAGATGCAGTTCTGCAGATCACCGAACCCCCCCTGGACCAGCTCAGTGTGTTCATTCTGAGTGCTTTGGGGGGGGGTTGTGGAGGCAATAGCAGGTGTATTCTGGCTGGGGACCTTCAAGGTGATGATGGGTCATCTCCTCACACTAATTGAGCTGCTGTTTGCAGTCTGCCCAGATCCTGTGGACCAGTACCTGGAGGAGACATCTGTGCGCTACATTTCACCCAGAGGAGCCGAGCGCTGCCGGGACTCTGTACTGCATCGAGCTCCAGGTTTGTGTTGGGTCTGTTTCTGCCTGCAGGTGGCGTCCGCTGGACCCTGCAACCTCCTGGGTGGGTTTGTGTTTATTGTACTGTTTGATTGACAGCGCTTCTCCCCTCATCCTTAGGCCCCCAGCCGGTCATCTGCTGCCCCCCCTCGGGATCCCATGTAGGTCCTTCTCGGACGAAACCGCCTCCCCCTCCCACGCACGGCAAACGGAAAAGAAGTCACCCGTCCTCAGACTGCAGGGAGAAGCAGACATGTGGTAAAAGCAAAGACTCCTCAGCCTGAGGAGCAGAGCTGCAGCAGATCACACATCATCTCAATCTGCGGGTGGGGTTAGCCCCAGGCCTGAGCTTGTTTTTTGAATTTTCTGTGTGTGTTGGTTTGTCTGAATGAATCTGCACTGATGTGTGTTTGTGCAGAAAAGCTGAACAGCTGTCATGACGCTGAAACCCTTTTCTTTTTAGCATTTTGTTCTTGTGTGGCTGATGATGATGATAGTGGTGATGAAGATGGTGGTGATGATGCACAGAAGCTGCAGGACACCCCCCCCTCTTCCTTCTCTCCTGCTGTTTTCTTAACTCCTCTCTTCACATCTGCACCCCCCCGCCTGTCTTCCCTCCACTTCAGAGTTAAAACAACAACAACAACACGTGTTTGTACAGAAACACAGCCGTTTGTGCAGATACAGCAGAATGCTAAAAGTGTACTGCTGGACAGGACAAACAAGAAAAAAGTCTTTCTTTTTCTAATAAAACGGTTTTTAAGTGCAGTTCTGTCGTCTCCATGGAAACAGGGAAAGTGTTGGTGAACGCTGCAGGACAGACTAATGTCCCCGAGGGACACTTTAAAAACATTCATTCATTCACTGTCGTTCTTTTCTTTGTCTTGTTTATTTCTCGGCACGGTTTTGTCATTTGTTAAGGATTTTTCCTCCATTCAGTACCTTTAGTTTGTTATTCACCTCCATCCTTCAGCCCCCCCTCCATCTTCATGCTGGTTCCTGGTGTTTGGAGGAGCAGCTGCAGCGTGGTTGTCCGCCTGGCGTGTTAGCACATGTCAGTGAGCTCATCATCCGTGTCATTGTGTCCACTTTTCATTAAACCGCCAACACAGAGGTGAAAGGCAGCCATGGGAGACGGGCACCATGCATGCGGGGCCGATCAGGTGTAATGACCGGGGCGGCCGTGGTACAGCGGTAGGGCGGTCGACCCATGATCGTAAGATTGCAGGTTTGATTCCCGCCTTGAACGCCCATGAGTCGATGTGTCCTTGGGCAAGACACTGAACCCAAACACAGTGTGTGAATGTGTGTGTGACTGTGAAGCGCTTTGGGCCTTGTAGGTAGAAAAGTGCTATATAAGGACACGGCATTTACCATTCTAAATCCTGGTTGATTGATTGACACTGCAGCTTGTCAGTTAGCTGGCTGACTGTGAGCTGATGTTGTTGCCGTGGAGACCCCTGCCTCTCTCTGGAGTAACTGGGCGTGTTCTGGCTTTTGTTTCAGACATTCGGCTGCGGGTTCGTGCAGAGTACTGCCAGCACGAGTCAGCGCTTCAGGGAAACGTCTTCTCCAACAAGCAGGAGGCGGTGGAGAGACAGTTTGAGCGCTTCAACCAGGCCAACACCATCCTGAAGTCCAGAGACCTGGGTTCCATCATCTGTGACATTAAGTTCTCTGAACTCACCTACCTGGACGCCTTCTGGAGAGACTACATCAACGGCTCGCTGCTGGAGGCGCTCAAAGGCGTCTTCATCACCGATTCCCTGAAGCAGGCTGTGGGCCACGAGGCCATCAAGCTGCTGGTCAATGTGGACGAGGAGGACTACCAGGCAGGACGCCGCAAGCTGCTCTGTAACCTGGTTGCCAGTGGAGGGAGCCCCCCTGTGGACAGCCGGGACGCAGTGTCCTAATTCCTGACCGTGACGGAGGGGGAGTATTTGAAGAAGCTGTCTGAAAGGAAGTGTAGGACTCCAGCAGGTGATGGAGCAGGACAGACACGTGAACTGCAGAGTGGAGGTTCACCTTCAGTCAAACTCTTTTCCTCTTTGTTCAAACTCTCCTAAATTTGTTAACAGCTCTGAGATGAAAGTGAACCGGTGTTCAGGACGTTCCCTGCTTCCTCTGTCCGTGTGTCCTGGTGACTGACGGCGTCGGCCAATCGCAGACCCTCCCGCAGATGCATTGGCCAATCACTCCTGTTCCCTGAAGGTCTTCTCTGTTGACATGTGCTCGTCCTGACTTTGGTTGAACTTTTCGTGTTTGTTCTGGGAGCGCCGCTGCGGGTTGCTCTCCTATAACCGAATCTTCCACTGCTGTACATTTGACCTGAAAACAAACTGAACCTTTTTAATACATTTAGATGCTCAGCAAATAAAGGCAGATAAATCCCGACGTGTGGCTGTGTCTGTGGCAGAACCGGCTGATGTTCTGTGCTCACACGGCGGCTCGTCAGCCTCCTTTCCACCGCGTGTTTGTTCCAAGCTGGCACACACCTTTGTGTATTCCTTAAACTCCTGCAGCTTCCCAAAACCCGGGAACGGATCCTCCCAGTACAAAGCTCATGATCATGTCAGCCTCTGCAGTGTCCTGATGAACTCATCAGTAGGTTCTACCGAGCAGACACACTCTGCCCTCGGTGTGTTTTCTCCTCTGTTTACCAAGAAAGTACATTTTAGTTACCTAGTCAGTGATTGTAAGCTGGTCAGACAGACTCCTCCCATCATGGACCTCAGGTTTCCACAGGTTTCTAAGCTGCAGACAAAGCCAGCCAGACCCATGGCTGAGCAGGAGTGGTGCCTTCTAAAGAGGACTTCTGCAGAAGTCAGGCAGTGTTCAGGAGGGGAGACGTCTGTCCTGTGATGCTTGCATCTGCTGGGATCTGTAAAGGTGTGCAGGAGTTTTGGAAGCTCTTGGTCTGCTCAGGTAGAACCTGAGCACACATGCTGCTTCACCACGTCTGCTGCTTCACCACGTCTGCTGCGCTGAAAGGCGGTCCAACAAGGCGTTGTTATGATGGTTAGTTAGTGAGAGAAACTTTGACCACTTCCTGTCCTGTCTGTCAATGACACAGCCAAGTGTATCACTACCTTTTTACCTTTCAGCTCTTCACTTTAGGGGGCACCACAGTGACGCATCCGCCTCCTTTACCCCTCATCCTCCCCACACACCTTCATTTTTGACAGCAGATGCTCTTGTTGACACTGAAGGCCGTGGAATGTGCCCCCTTGTGGTTATATCACTGAGGTGTTTAAACGGCTGTTCAAAGAAAGTGTAGATGGTCTGTCGCTTCTTTCTTTAAGAAGACTCGCTGAAGAAGCATTCCTCCATAGCACACTGATGGACCTTTCTTCGGTTCTCACAGAACTCTGAAGTGTCTTTCATTCCGGTCGGTTTTATGGGGAACTGGTGCATCATTTAGGAAACATTGGAACACTTTTGTTTTATAGAAAAGTGGAGCTTCCTCTTGTTATTTCTGCTGTACACCCTCAGATTTCTGTCTGCATTTTGCATGTTTGTCCATAGATGCTCTAAAATAGTGATGGATGTCTGCTCACTTTGTGATGGTTTCACCTGTGGAAAGCAGGAATTTTGCTCTGATCCGTTAGTGGTCTGCAGTCCATTGAAGGTTTCACTTGTGTTCTGTTGTGTGGTCCTTGTGGAGCCAGCAGGATCACAGCAGCTTTTGGAGGAGATGCTATGATGTCCTGTGGACTTTTAGGCTCCGTTTGCAAAGATCCTCTTTGGAATTCTTCATTTGTCCAGTCAGCTCTAATTCCTGTGTGGGGAACTGTGATGCATGGTGACCCGCCCAGGGTGAACCCCGCCTTTGCCCAACAGTGGCTGAGACGGGCTCTAGCAACTCCCTAAACCCCAAAAGGGCTTTAGTGGGTTCAGAATGGATGTTAGCCCCTGCAGAACCTTTTGGAGGAGGTTAGGTGTAATGCTCCTCTGATGCTCTGCTGATGCTGATCCATAAGTTTATTGGTTTGATTGGCTGATGGAAGAAGAGATAAAAGCCTCCTGGGTTGCTCGTCAGTCTGTTCTTCTGCTGGAAAGGATTTCATTTGAGGAGTTCAGTCAAAAGTTCGCTTAGGTTCTGTGTTTGGTTGGACTTCTGTTGCTGCACGGGAACCACGGCTGTGACGAAGACCTTTGACTCTGATCTTTAATAATTCCCTTCAGTCAAACTTCAGCTGCATGTTTTCAGGAATTTGTTGTAAAAGATGCTGTTTGTCAGGACACACAATTTCTGCAGACAAACAGACACAAACAGGAAGTAGGAAGAAAAGGGAAGTGAGTTTTACTGTATCTGAAAGAATCAGATGACTCTCTCAGTCGAAGCCCTTTTTACTTTGAAATCTGCCTTTTTTGTAGAACTTTCACATTTTTATTGTCTCACTGACTGCTGTCTTTCAAATAGAAAAATTAGAAGTTTTAACATCAAACTACAACACAAGTTTAATATTTAAATGGGAAATTCACTTACAATTATACATATTTTTGTTTTCGGATGAATTGTTCATATTTCTTCATCTTCCTCATTAATGAGAGGAATTTCTATGTGAGCAAAACTCCCACTTTTCTTTGTGAACCAAAGAACCTGTTTATTAACAGCAGCAGAAAGGGTCCTCCTGCTGCCCCCGGATGGGCGGGGGCTGCCCTCTCAGTGAAGATTAAAGATAGATGGACGGACAGATGAATGACAATATCTCTGTTCAGAGACCAGTTGGTGATCAGACAGCACCATCTAGAGGACGTTGGGGGAGTCATCAGTCATGAGAACGTGTTTGTACACCACAAAGTGCAGTTTAACATTAAAAATGAACAAAATGCGGTTTTGAATTAAGACTGAGTTTTGCTAAAAAAAAACGGAAGAAAAAATAAAGTTATATAAATAAAGCTTTGTCCGACGTACGATGAAGAGTTCATGAGTGAAGAGGAGGAGAGGAGTGGCTGAACACCTTTCATACTGTAAGACTGTTAGGAAAACTTCAGAGCAGGTAGTTCAGACAGATCGTCTGCTGGTTCAGCCAAATCCATTTACCCTTATAATGCAAACAGGAACCACAAAGAAGAAAAGCTGTTTGTGTTCGGCATTCCAAAACAGGCAGAAGCGCTGTCGTCACCTCATTTCTTTGTTCATAAAATACTTTATTTAGTCTTGAGATTAGGAAGAAATAAAAAAAGATCCACATTTGCTAAATGTAGCTTTCCATCATAACCCTTGTTCTATCCTAGGCACTTTAACATTGGGAGTTGGGTCATCTAGACCCACTAGACAGCGCACTGCACCTTTTTTCTTCAATGATTTGTGATCTTCACTGGTTCAATGGATTACATGTAATCCTCTCCACCTTTGTCATGGTAGGGAGAACACGTCAAAGTAAGGGTGGGGTCATCTAAGATAGGACAAGGGTTAAATCACAAAAACCTTTCAGAAACGTAAGATCCTGTTCTGGTTTCCAGACAGTGATTTGGGCCTCTGATGGTGGGATGGTGGCAGAAATGGCTCCACCGCTTTTGGATTCTTTTGCTTAAAAAATAGTTTCCTGTTCACCAAAGTGGGTGGAGAAATTCCAAGAAACGGCTGATCTCCTGCAGAGAACTCCTCCCTCCTTCTGTGAGGAGCGCCACAGATGTGCAGCAGAAAGCAGCAAGTCCAGAAAAAACACGTTGTTTCAGATGATGGTGCTGTTTTCTGCGGCAGAACACAGAATGAAAGTGTTGACATCTGCACACAGAGTTTTTACTGTGTCCGCGTGAGTTCAGCTGAAGATCTGTGGCCTCTCAAACCAGGGAGGAGCGCAAGTCCCTTCCAGGTCCAAGTCTTTACCTTCACGTCAAGCAAGCTCCAAGTGGTTGCAGAAAGAATTACGCAAGTCCCAAGTCGAGCCCTACATGTGTCATGTATGTCATACATGCATATTATAACACGTGTTTGTGTGGCAGAGTGTCAGATCTGGTCCAGAACTCCTGAAATGAGGATGTCCCAAAACCGGAAAATCCTTGTTTTATGAGCCATGTGGAGAAGACTGCAACATTCTTTTACCCAGTTTCATCATAGCAAGAACAGAGTTTATGTCTTTCATAAACATCTTTTTTATTCACAAAATCACACTAAAATGCAGAACGACGGTGAATTGTGTTTATGTTCATTTCCACATATCCAAAACCAAAGCTGTCATCCCTTCACACTGTCTGTGGTCTGTGATGCTGATGCTGATCCTCTGAAGGTGCTGCATGCGTTCTCCACTTAGGGGAGAGTCGGTGGGGGTGTGGGCTCCACCAGGTCGTCTGCTCACAGTAAATGAAGGACGTGGGGGTGAAGTGCTTCATCACATCTGCTTTTTACTGCTGGGCTTGTTTCTCAGGATGCTGTCCACCTCCGCTACGACAGACACGGACAGCTTTGGAAGGACCTGTGGAGGGAGCCGAGCAGCTGATCAGCAGGGAAGCTGGGAACTGGTGACGCTCACGAACACACACGTATGTGTGTCACAAAAGTTCAATGTTTTCTGACAACCAATTCAAAGTGAAAATGGTGTTTCATATAGAATCCTTTCACATACATTCAATTATTTCAAGCCCTTCCCCTTATTATAACTTTGATGACTATAGCCCATAGAGGCTTCTCAGGAAGCAGAAGCAGATTGAGAACACTTGGGTTAAAGGCTGCAGGATTTACGTCAAACCACTCGGTCCACCGGACCGGTCCAAGGTTCTGGTTGTGAACACCATGAAAGACTTTGAGAAGTGTCTTTTCACGGTTGTCTGAAACAACATGGAGTAATAAACCAAAGAACCAAATAATTTCAAGAAATATGACACCTGGATTCCTCACATTCTCCATCGTCTGACGTCACCTGAATAACAGCAGAGAGTTCTGACCTGCAGACAACTTGACCTCAACTTTCACTGAGCTGATATCAGCTGAGGAAGGATATGGACCTGAATCTAATGTCTGCAGACGTAACATGGAAGAGACTAGAAACTGTTTTGAACCCAGAAGATCAGCTGTTATTCAGCAGAAGAAGAAATACCAACCTTGGACAATCGACAGATTATGGACCCTTTTTATATTTCCCTTACAGCATTACTTTATAATAAAAACTAAAAAAAAAAAAGTAAAACAAATGATTAATCACTTATTGAAAATGGTTAAATTGATCGATGTTTAATGATATTACTTCACTTGCTCCAAAAATTGATAAATTGATTCAAAAATCTTTCCTAATGTAACATAATTTTGCACATGTTTTTAACTTTTGATACTTGATGAAATTTTGATATGAAAATTCCTGAAACAGTGTTATGTCTATTTTACTGATATAGTATTATGTTATAATCATATAAATGACTTTTATAAGCAACATAATCTGCATATATTTTAGATAACTGATCTGCATTTGCCATGTTGATTTCTAAAAGAGTTATTTTTTACATAATAATTAAGTAATTCATCTTTGTCATTTATTGATACTTTATGATACTTAATTCTGTCTGATAAAAGCTAGGAACCGGATATTGATAAATCATGTAATAAAATGGTTATAGAATAACGGGGTGGGATTATATAAATTCTTTTCCTTCCACTCCCTTTCAAGCAATATTTATTAATATGTCTAATTATCCTAAGTTTGATTAGTTACTGTATGAATGTATAACTGATGATTGTATTGCTTTTGTGTATTATTTCTATTTAATTGATTGAAATAAACCATTTCAAATAAAAAAAAAAAAAAAAAAATTATGAAATTCAAAAGTTGTGTGTCTCATAAATTTAAAATATCCCATCAGACCCACAAAACAACATTTCCAGCTCAAATGTTAGGTTTCTGAAAACTACATTTATGTTTTTGCACTTTTTTATTGGTTGGGCCTCCTTTTGCAGGAATGACTGCATCAGTGCTTCATGGCATAAATGCTGTGGCTCTGCAGATGTGGAAAAGACGCTCAGGTTGTGGGGTCTGGTGTCTCATCTTCCTCTGCAGAGCAGTCCTTGGTGTTGACCTTTAATGGGTCTGGATGACTGTCCTTTGGACATTTATCAAGTTAGGAGACTTCTTTATGATTATGCAACATCTGACCCTGACTGAGATTATCAGAAGGCTCAAGAAACCTTTGCATGGGTTTTGATTTCAACTATTCCTGTTGAAGTAAGCTATTAATATCTGCAGGTATATGAAGAGTTACTCTGATTGTCATTATGTCAGGTAATGATGAGGACAAACATGTGAGGAAGATTTCTCCATGAGCTTTTCTCTGGATTCAGGTTCAGTTGGAGGTGTGTTTGTTTGTTTGTTTGTGTCCACAAAGGTTTTCAATATTTAAAGTGATTTTCAGTCATCTCCATCTTTGCAGATTATTGTTGAAACCCTTTTGTCTGGGTTTGTTCCAGAAACTGAGCCTGTTATAGATGCTGTAAGTTTTCTAAGGAAGTGCAACTCTGCAGAACTCTGCAGAGGGTTTAAAACTCTTCCCCACTGCCATGCCATGTTCTCCAGTTGCTACTGAGACTAAAATGTTGTTTAAATGAAACACAACTTGGATGGATGGATGGATGGAAGGATGGATGGATGGATGGAGGGATGGATGGATGGATGGAAGGATGGATGGATGCCCTGAAATCTCAGACCTGTATCGCTCCAATGTTCTCCTCCAGCTGTTCCGGTCTGGAAGCTCCCAGGAGCACAGAGTTCACCCCCTCGTTCCTCAGGCACCAGGCTGTGGGACAGGAAACGAGTCTCTGAGTCGAGCCAGTTGTGCTCAGCTTCTTTTTAGCTTTCGATGAGAATTTTATTAACCAGCTCAAATAAAAAAGAGAAACTTAAAAAAACACTAGAGAAAGATCTTGACAGCAGGAGCCCAGAAGCAGATTATCCTCGAGAGCAGCTCTGCTTCACACATCAGACAAGAACAGCAGGTGTTTTGTTGACTGTACTGAGTCTGACTTGTGCATGCTTGTTGGGTTAACCTGATCCAACTGACATTATATTGGTAGAGACAACACAAGCAGCTTTTTTGTAAATTGGTTTTCCTCCAAGCAAACCACCAATATTCTGTATGTTTGTGAGGATAGACAAGGTCTCAGACAGAAGTCCCCAAACCTACTTATGACAGTGAGATGAGTTCAGGCCGCTGCTCCGAACACCTGTAAGTCTCTCTTCTGGGTTCAGCTATAATCCAACAGAGAATCAGGAACTAAAACTCTCGTACGTGTTCATCCAGGATCCAGCGTTGTTGCTTCATAACTTGATCCAAACTGAAGACACTCAGGATTCCCTCAACTTCAGGATCAAGGCTCACACCACCCACCACTGCTGCAGAGCCCAGAGGAAGGCCTGCCAAACACTACTCTAAATGTGGACTTCTGAGCTGTGGGCGGACATCAGTTGTGTGCCGTGTGAACATCATCATGTCAGTGAGGAGTGGATGTGGATCTTTCCTTCTGTATTCCCAACATTCACCACAATGCTTGACCCAGAACCCAGCATTCCATGACTCCATGATTAAGCACTTCTGCAACTCATGGATAAGGATCTCATAGATAAGGATCTCATGGATAAAGATCTCATGGATTAGGATCTCATAGATAAGGATCTCATGGATTAAGATCTCATGAATACGGATCTCATGGATAAGGATCTAATGGATAAGGATCTAATGGATAAAGATCTCATGGATAAGGATCTAATGGATAAGGATCTAATGGATAAAGATCTCATGGATAAAGATCTCGTTGATAAGGATCTCATGGATGAGGATCTCATGGATAAGGATCTCATGGATAAAGATCTCATGGATTAGCCCTTGGAGATCAAAATTGCTCCATCACCCTCCATTGCAGGATTTCCCTGTTGACTACTGTTTCTTACAGACCACATTTTTGGCACACTAGCTTTTTAGTTTGTCGTATGTTTCTGCGACTCTGGAGGTGGAGGTGGGGAGGGTCTATTCCATGTGTCATTGGCCTTTGATGTTTACTTTTTTGTAAACATAAAAATGTCCTTCACAGACAAATGATTTGACCAAAGTATTGTACTTTCTTTCTAAAGATTAACATTTGACAGTACAAAGAAACATCATTTAAATAAATAAGAATAAAGTCACTCACTGGCTTGCCAACAAGAGCAAAAACAATTTAGCAGAAGGAACACACATCTGATTTACCAATGGCCAGTTGAGGCAGAGTGCATCCTAGTCGCTCAGCAACCGCCTCCAAGTCTTTGAGCTTCAGCTGCTGACGGTGGCCCTCCTCACTCTGGATCTTATCTTTGATCCATTCATATCCCTGTTGCAGACAAGACACAAACACATCTACAGTCTGGATATTCTGGACTCAGGGAGCCCAGAGAAAACGACTTTTCATTGTTCATCTGCTTTTGCAAAGAAACAAATACGATGCTGACAGGTTCCTACAGAAAAGAAATGGAACAAAAACCTCCTCAGGCACAGTTCCAGCTCCAATGTCAAAGTATGCATGTGTGGGGGGGTCATTGCATGACTACATTTTTAGTTTTCACTGACAAGCAAAGGGCCTGAAAAGTATTTTCAGTAAGAGATTCTGCAGGTTCTCCCACCGAGTTTGGTCTGTTTATAATGTTCATGAATAGAAACACCTCAACTTCAAAAATATGCCCATTAGAAAGAAGACAAAGATTCCGACCCTATTGGCAGATTTTCAAGAAGGGTAAGGAAAATGCTCTAACCAAAAAGTCTTATTTTAAGAAAAGAAATCTAACTCAAAATTATTGCTACTGTTGAAAACCTTTCTTGATAAAATTATTTTTCTTGCAAGACAGAAAAAGGACAATTTTTCTTGAAACAAGAGTCAGTTGACTTTTTTAAGACTCAGAATATAAAAAAAGAATCCAGGAAATCGCATTGTTTGCCAAATACTTTCTGCACCATTACACAAAGAAATTCTTTAAAACTATTACAATGTGATTTGCTGTATTCTTTTATTTGACTACATTTACAATGTATTTTATTGAAGGAAAGAGATGACAAATTTGTCAGAAATTGTCACAATTTCCAGAAGAAATGCTTGTTATATTTACGATACACCACAGCTACGACTGTGACTGCGTGACAAAATAACAACAAACCAAATGACAGTAAAGCAGGAAAAGAAACTGATGATGTTACGGGGGAGAGGGAAAGCACCCTCTCCCCCGAGGAGGAGGCAGGAGTTCCAGGAACAAGGAGTTTAATAACTAAAACAAACTACAAAAAACAAAACCACTGCAACTGGCAGGCAAACTCGAAAGACTAGAAAACTCGAAATACTCGAAACAGGGGAAGAACATAATTACAAACTATGGACCAGCACAGGAGGACGGAAAAGACAAGTCCTAAGTACAAGCAGGACAACGAGACACAAGTGGAAAAACTCAGGACAGATGGGGACCCAAAGTAAAACTCCCCACAACAAAAAAACAGGAAACCCTACAAAATAAAACAGGAAACGAACTCAGACCTATACGGAAAAACAAGAAACCAAACACAAGGGCAAAGAAACTGAAAACCGTTACAGATGAGTTTTTCAACTGCTTGCAATAGACGTTAAGAAACCACCTCCAAGGCCAGAGTCCGGTGGTTGACATCTGTAAGCCAGCTGTGGAGAACAGCTGTGCGTGTTGTCCATTGAAGGAAAGTCACTTGGATGCTGCCATAAGTAGTCATTCAAAGCAAATCTAGTTTACAGCCAGAGAGGAGATCCTGTACTAGATGCTCCTTGGTTGAAGGTCCTGGAAGGGTCAGGTTACTCACTGGGATCAATAGTTGGGGTGTTGTGTCAATGAGAAGTCACACACAGAGTTGTAGATTTAGTAATTTTTTTTAAGAAGAAAGCCGGAAGTGATCCACTGTGAAGGAATTTCAATCAAGGTGAAACTCAGATTTCCAGAGGAGGGTGAAAGGAGACGACCCAATCATACGCTGTCAAAGCTAAAGAAGGTCAGCAGCAGAGGCGGATTCCCATCACTGACTGACAGACTATTGTGGAGAAATGCCAGGCCACAGGCTAAACAAGAGCTTAGGTTAAAACGCAAGTCTGCCAAAAAATGATGAGGGAAAAAAACTTAAAGTGTGTGTGTGTGTGGGGGGGGGTTTCAATGAGTCTGACACAGAAGAAGATCAACTGTCCAAATTTCAGTACAGGAAGCAAAATTCTATATTCCATCCACATCTGCTGCCTTATGATGAGGCTAGGATCTCAAAAACATACTTTAAAAGTTTCAATACAGACACTGTTAGAGTGACATTAAGTCTTGGAATGAGTGACAGTTGCAATATCCATCAATCGTATCCCTTTTTTTGGTCACTGGCTTGCTGGGACCTGTCCTGGCTAATGTTGGGCGAAGGTGGGCACACCCTGGACTGGTTGCCAGTCTGACGCAGGGCCGCACAATCCCTCCCTCACTCATGCACACCTGTGGACAGTTTAAAGTAACCAATTCACCTATGAAGCATGTTTTTGGAAGCTGGAGTGTCTAGAGAAACCCACGCATACACAGGGAGAGCATGCAAACTCCACACAGAAAGAACCCAGCTAGGATTCAAACCAGGGCCTTCTCACTGCAAGCCAAGAGCGCTAACCACTGCACCACCGTGCAGCCCCCAATCCAAACAATGTTTAGTAAAAAGTCCGTACCTTCAGTGAAGCCCGTGCTTGGGGGGGTATCCCGTTGCTGTATTTTCCTGTGATGATCCCACATGCCAGTGGAGACCATGTCATTGCCCCAATACCTAGGTTATTAGAAAAGTAACGTTATAGTCAAGCTAGATCGTTAGAGTTTGTGCCCTTCCCATCATATACTTTGAGTGAAGCCTGCATTCCCCACAACACCAGGAAACACTTTAGATTCATGCATGGGTTGTTTCTCAAAATGTACAACCCTTTGACCTTCAGCCTTTGGTTAACCAGAGTCTCTCAGAGAGGCCGCCTTCATTCACAATGCAGTGAACTGCAGCAGAACAAATATGAGTTCTATGTGTTTCGCACCAGAACTCAGGTGCACCTTCACACCTGCCAAATACAGCCAACTATCTGAGGAAACAAACTGATCCACATCAAACTACCCAGAGAGCCTCAACTCTGATCAAACAAATACTTCTCCTTAAAGCAAAAGTGAAGACCATTTAGCCAAAGGAAGTTTTTACCAGTTACAGTCAATCTTCACCTATTTTATGAAAGAGTTCAGGGAGTTGCAGCTCAACCTTTTCCCTCTGAAACATGTGGTACTCTGCTTGCTCACAGACAGGCGGGATCTGGTTGAATTGCCGTGCCACAGAGTAAGCCTCCTGCAAAAACACCAGGAAAACATTCAAACACTCACTGTTGTTTTGTGTCTGAATTAAGATAAAATCAGATCATGTTACTAAAGTTACAGTGTTTATATTTTACACCAACGAAGAGGCCTTGCCCTAATTCTCACATCTACCTTCACCTGATTTGAAGTAAAAAAAAAAAAAAACAACTATACAGCTGTGGCCAAATGTTTTGAGACTGACACAAATATTGTAAATTGCAAAGGTTGCTGCTTAAGTTTTATAATAGTAATTTGCATAAACTCCAGAATGTTATGAAGAGTTATCAGATGAATTGCGTAGCCCATCTTTGCTATGCAAATGAACTTTCCACTGCATTTCATTGGTGTCATTAAAGGACCTCACTTCACTTCAGTCATCGTCTTGTTAACTCAGGTGAGAATGTTGACGAGCACAAAGCTGGAGATCATTCTGTCAGGCAATGGGGTTAGAATGGCAGACTTGACATGTTAAAATGAGGGTAATGCTTGAAATCATTGATCTTCCATTGGTAACCATGGTGACCTGCAAAGAAACGTGTGCAGCCATCAGTGTGTTGCATAAAAATGGCTTCATAGGCAAACATGTTTTGGCTACTAAGATTGTACCAAATTCAACAATTTATAGGATCATCAAGAACTTCCAGGAAAGAAGTTCAATTCTTGTTAAGAGGACTTGAGGGCGTCCAACAAAAGTCCAGCAAGCACCTGGATGGTTTCCTAAGATGCCACCAGTGCAGAGCTGTTCAGGAACGGCAGCGGGCAGGTGTGAGCGCATCTGCACACACAGTAAGGCAAAGACTTTTGGAGGATGGCCTGGTGTCAAGAAGGGCAAAACCCATCGGGGACAGATTGATCTTCTGCAAAAAGTATGGCGAATGGACTGCTGAGGACTGGGGCAAAGTCATATTCTCCCATGCAGCATCTTTCCAATTGTTTGGGAATCTGGAAAAAGTCTTGTCTGGAGAAGATAGGTGAGTGCTGCCATCAGTCCTGTGTCATGCCAACAGTAAAGCATCCTGAGACCATTCATGCGTGGGGTTGTTTCTTATCCAGGGGAGTGGGCTCACTCATAATTTTGCCCCAAAACACAGCCATGAATACAGAATGGTACCAAAACACCCTCCAACAGCAACTTTTTCCAACAACAGTTTGGTGACCAACAATATATTTTCCAGCCCCATGGAGCACTGGGCCATAAGGCTAAAGTGAGAACTAAGTGGCTCAGGGACCAAAATGTTAAAATCATGGGTCCATGGCCTGGAAACTCCCCAGATCTTAATTCATTTGAGAACTTGTAGTCAATCCTAAAGAGGCGGGTGGACAACCAAAAACCCACTAATTCTGACAAACTCCAAGAAGTGTCTCTGAAAGAAGGGGTTACTATCAGTCAGGATTTAGCCCAGAAGTTGATTGAGAGCATGTCCAGTGGATAGAATTGCAGAGGTTCTGAAAAAGAAGGGCCAACACTGCAAATACTGATGTAATTATCAATGACAGCCTTTGAAGCGTATGAAGTGCTTGTAATTATATTTCAGTTCATCAAAGAACTGAAAAACCAAGAGTCAGGATAATTGTCCCTTCAAGAAAAAGGGACAAAGTTTGCTGCTAAAAGCAGTTTAGCAGCAAACTTTGTGAAAGCTAAGATTTGTGTCATTCTCAAAACGTTTGGCCATAACTGTAGAAATATAAACTTTTTATTATCTTTGTGATATTTGACAAAACAGAATGCAGTTGTTATATTTGTAAGGTATGCGTTCTTCCCATTTTTGTGCTTTTTGCATTTAGCCCTTTTTTATGGAAGGTCAGTGCATCTCAGACTGTGTTGTTCAGTGTTCTTCAGAGTACGAGGGTAGCTGTTAAAGTCAGAGGAAGACAGAAAATGCCTAATAGTTGACCAACACCTTTTTACTGTCACTGGCTGCACAGTTTTGTGTTTGCTTTACATTTTATTTAACTTGGAAATAAGCAAAAAGATCAAAACTATATGAACTATAAACAAACAAACCATCGGATTCATCAGGATTTGTCCAGTTCTGGGACATGTGCAGTCATCGGTTGGCACAAGGCCACCAGGTTAAAAGCATGTACAAGATTGGGTAAAGAATGGAAGGTGGACATTACTCCTTGGGAAAATGTGGTCATGGTTCCAAAAGAAAATCAAAAAGGATTTCATATTTATGGCAGAATTCTGCAGAAGCATTGGACTGAGAAGCAGTTCCTAACCTTAACGTTGAATTGGACTGGGTCTGGCAAATGAACAAACCAAAAAATGTCAATTGTGTGCAATAATGAGATATCAGATCTCACCATAATTTCTACTGACGTCCATCGAGATGTGCCCCAGTACATAGCCATTCCCTGGTTGATCACATGGGTCATTGCTCTCACCGTCTCTGACAAAAAGCCCAAAGCAGATGTCAGACGGAGTCGTCTGCTGGTAGACAACGTCTTCACAAAAGAAAATTAAAGACCAGGCCCTAAATCCAAGGCCTTTTATTAAAAAAAAACATTAAAGGAGCTTGTGAAGACGAGTTTTACAAAAGAAGCTTGTGTTCTAGTCGAAACAGATCTCTAACTATGACTTCATTAAAACTTGCATAATCTAATGACTAAGAAACCACCGTGTTATCAGCGACCCTGTGTAAAAGTCATCAGCATTATGCAGCTGATGACTGAAGAAAAACATGTTGGCAGTCTAACAGTTAATCCATCACAACAGGAGTTTACAGAGATCAAGCAAATCAGTGGTTTAAACTGACAAAACCAAGATATAAGAAAAAAATAACGATAAAAAAACAATAAGAAAATAATAACATTAAGACAATAATAAGACAAATGTAATAAATAATAAGTACTATAATGCAGTTTGCTAAGAACACCCACCTTCTATAGGCGTGTTCGGATCAGGACGATTTGCAAAAACCACATCCACATACTGCAGCTGAAGTCTGTCAAGGGAAGCTTTCAAACCTTTTTCACAAATGAATCCACATGATTACATCTGATTACAGAAGCAGACTTGTAAATTATTGAAGTCTTACCTTCAATAATGTGTTTTCTAGATAACCCCCTCTCCGTTTCTGCTCTGAAAACAAGACAGTTTGTTCAAAACGGGACTTTTTCTTCTACAAGATTTATATCATTCTACACAATATATGCTGAAAATGAGGGCTTTCTACTAAGAGGATCATTAAAGAAGAGCATCAACTAAATACAAAGATTCATTTTGAAAGAATGCTTTAGTTCACTTCTGCCTTTGCACCACAGGTTAGTGTCAAAAAGAGGTTATTGATCATTATGCAATTGTCATTATTGTTCACTATATCCATTGTGGCAAAGAAATCAGAAGAATGAGTTAGAAGATAACATATACATACTTTCCACCCCAGAAGATTTTAGTGGTGATGACCAAACTGGATCGCCTACAAAGACATGCGAATAGAAATGAGCCTCTGCAGTCTTTCTCTGTGGAACTGAACTGGAACACAGTCACTGAAAACAAACCAGTAACCTCTGACATGGTTTAGGTCTCCTGCTGCCCACATGCATCAAGCAAAGTCTGGTTCATGTCAGGCCCTGACTTTTTTTATGGAAGAAAGAACATTTTGGGTGATGTGGAGGAATTGCAGGTGGAGGTGTTCTGGTCAAACAGACCAACATGTAACTGCTGAACATTAAAGGTAATGCCGCTCACGGCCATGAAACAGCCTACAGTCTGAGTGTTCTTCATGTCTGTCCTTAACCTTCAGCCCACACCCGAAAGATCCTTCATGCCTGCAACACCTGTTATCACTCTGCACTCATGTGTCTTCCTGCTGACTGATTGAGAGTCCTGTGAAACACGCGACTATGGTCATGCGTGTGACGGCTCCTATGTTAACATGAGGTAACGTTCTACCACATTACTTCACATGAGACACAAACAGGAACAAAAAACGGCTGAGCTGGTCCATGAATGACAAACTAAAAGCTAAAGCACCAGAACTCCAGGTTTTACAGTTAAAAAGGATCATTAACACAAACAAGGTGAACATTTTGGGAAAACTCTACTCTACCTCCATCCTTTCTTCTTGATCATTCTTCCCAGCATTACTTCAGCCCTGAAACCAGCAGACAGTTTCACATGTTACACGTGTGTAGCCATGTGGGAGTATACCTGTGTGCATCTGTATGTGTGCATGACGGCTTGTTTGTGTATACACAGGTGCATTAGTGTGTATGTGTGTGTATACATGTGTATGCATGCAGATGTAAGTGAATTCTTCTGCTGTGCTCCAATAAATCTGTGTCCTCTTCCTCAAACATGTTTACTGAACAACAAAGTGGATTAAAAAATGTAACACAGGTATGTAGACTGGGAGGAATTCAGGCGTTTGGTTCCAGTTTGTTCTACAAAGCGTTGCATCACAAATGAGGCTGACTCTCTGGAAATCAGAAGTGGTAAAGTCACGGAGTTCTTTATCCTGGAAGCTCCCCCCAAAGTGCTGTGAGGCTAAAGGAGGGAAGGAAATGTCTGAAATATGATGCTTACCTTCCTCCACTGTACACTTCAGCTGTGTCAAACAAATTAATTCCATTGTCATATGCAAGGGTCATAATTTCCTCTGCAACCTAAACAAGAAAATCAGAAATTAGACACTATTAGAAAGACAGAAATTAGACATTATTTTATAACCATGTGATGTTTTCACCTTTTACAGAAATTCTTTCTGTCAATATCTCAGCGACACACAATACACACATGTGCACATACGTGTCTCTGCAACCTGTAATCCTGTGTTCACACCGCCCTCAAAAATGTGCGTTCAACTGACCAGTCAACAGTTCAACAGCAGTCTTTGTAAACGCTTGGAAAAGGGATGGAGGCTTCCACGTTTAAAACTCCTGCGTAGCCACGCAAGTTTCTATGACTGTTTTTGCGCTCTATGAATTTCAGCACTCGTTCAGTGGATGTGCGTTGAAGGTTAAACCAGGTTGAACTGTGACCATTCAGGGACTCGGATTTGGTAGTGACGTTTGGATGGCGTTCCTTCTAATTCACAAAGTGCCAGCCATTTAGAAACTGACCGTGGAGGAGAAATTAATAATTGCGGTCTTTCTTTTATCGGAATAGAGCTGTGAAAGAAAAAGCCTGGAAAAGGATTTGCGGGATTTGGATTTCAACATTTTTCACCAAGCCTCTTCAGGCTGTAGGTGGCAGGCTTTTGGGTAAGGATCGTCCAGTGTGAACATCATATGCTAAACCTGCGTTTCAGGAGGCGTGTCACATGCCCGCTGTGAATGTAGCATAAGGCTCACACAGTTTATCTCCATGAGCATCATCAAACGCTGCTTCATTTCCAGTGAAGGTGTTTTTTTCTGTCCAAGGAAAAGCTTTCTGCCGTATTTAATCTAGCCAGTCCAAGAAAAATGTTCTGCTACCTGTTCCGTGATCTGACCTCCAAATGTAATCCAGGTCCCTGCAGAGGACAAATGAGGACAAAGTGTCAACAAAGAAATGGTCACGCTGACGGGACAGGATGTTAGGAGGAAGAAGACATTTGATGAAGGACAGAGACACTACGCATGCTTTAAAATCTGCTACTTTGATGTTTTACACGGCAGCTTTCACTATTAAAACTTGCAGATACAAAAGCCTTAAAGGGATTTGATCATTTCAAAATAAATTATTTTGCTGTTGGTCAAATTACAACATTATATACTATTATATTTGCACTCTCCATCTTCAGATCCCGCTGAATCCCTCTCAGGGTCACAGAGCTGCTGGAGCCAACCCAGCTACTGTCAGGTGAAGGCGGGGTTCACCCCCAACAGGAGGCCAGTCTGTTGCAGGACCATAGACACACACACCAATTTCCCCATGAAACCTGTTTTTGAACTGTGGGAGGAAAGCTGAGTGTCAGGAGAAAACCCACATGTGGAGAATCAGGAACATGCAAGCTCCACACAGAAAGGTCCCAGCCAGGATTTGAGCCATATAAGAGGACTGGGTTCAGTCCCCCTAAAAAACTGATCCCACTCTGCCTCTGACCCGAACTACTGCTGCAGTTGGAACAGAAGAATAACCAAACATTACACCATTTTGGATCATCTCACTGAACAGAGAACAGAAAAGACAGAGCCAGTCAGAGGAGGACCCATGTGTCCTTAGTTTAAGTGTCCTGTAGGTAAACCTGGGGCCCATCATGGAAATCACTGTCACATAAAAACCACAGCTAATGTTTGATGCATTGTGTTAAAGGGACAGATGATCAACAGAAAATGAACAACAGGACTATAAACGTATGTGTGGAAAGCAGAGGCTACAGCAGAAGAGGATTGTTCATTTATCTTTACGCATTTGTACGGGTTTGTAGTTGCATCACAATGTATCTATCAAATCACATTAAACCCATACTTGCCTAGTCCGAGACAGGACACTCTCAGGCCTGATCTTCCCAGGTTTCTGTTGGCATAGAAATGATGAGTTAAGACCATGGAGAAAAAAACTATATTCCACTATCTGTAGGTGTGAACCTGCATTAACCCAAGCTGTGCGCTTGATCACTGGAATCTGCAGTTTCATCCATGTTAATGTGCTGCAACATGGGCCAAGTCTGGAGGGCTCTCCTGAAATCTCTGCAGCTATGTTTGTTTGGCTAAACACTCCAAAGATCCTATGTGACATTTACAATGTCTTTGTGGTATCAGGGCAGTCAGCCTCTGCCTTAGACCCTCCTGTGTTGCAGACCTTAAGAACTCCACCTTCATGATTCAGTCAGCATCCTCCTCTTCACATTTCAGTTCTACTCTGTTTTGGAGGAAGATAAACGCAGATCAGAGGGGCCTCCTGACACCAAGCAGCATTCCTAAGAATCCCGTTTAACAAAAATGAAGTCCTGATCTTTCCTGTTGGTTTCTCCTGTTTTTGTCTGTCCTGCTTTACTTGTATCTGTTGGGTGCAGGTGTTACACACCCTCCAGTGCAGTGGGTGGCAGTATAGCTCTTTTCATTGATTTACCAGTAAAAACATGTGGAAGGGTTAGGGTGAGATTTTGACTTGAGATGGTGATCCCTGGAGAAGAAACAAGTCTATGATTGGTCTTATTTCTATTCCAGTTGAGCTCACTTTTTGGGGGGTTTCTGGTCGGATGAGCTGACATGAGCCTGTAGGCTGATCATAACTGACCACATTTCCTAAAAGTCTAGACTCTGGGAGTCAAACTGATTCAGCCGTGCACTGTTCTTCTACTGTGAGCCTCCTCTTGACTCACCCTGGGGAGGTCTCTAGTCTTTAAGTGTGTTTGTCTGTAGGAGGATGCACCTGCACCTGCACCTCCTTACCTGTAATACATGCCGGTGGTATAAGACACTGTGTCCCTCAAAGAAACGTGGTTCATCTTGAGAAAGTCTTCCAGGTTTTTGAGCTGGGCGGCAGCACGGACCTCCTTCAGCCGCTGAATCTCTGCTAACTGGCAAATACGCTGACGCCTCTCCTCGTGCTCCAGGGCTTGTTCTGGCAGGAAGCAGCTCAGGCCGCCGTGAACGTTGTCGCTCATGGATAACAGGGACAGGATCCTGCCTCCAGACCCATCACTACTGATGCTACTGCTGCGAAAACTGCCGCTGCTGTCACGGCTCACAGGTGGAGCTGCAACCACTCCACCAGGCTTAGGCACCTGGAAATCCACCCAGAAGCACAGAGAAGAATCAAACTGAACTTTATGCAGCTCAACCAAGACAAAACTGAAGACTTGGTAATCGGTTCTGAAGCTGAGAGAGATGAGGTCAAGTTTAAATTTATGACCATATGTGATACAGTAAAGAACCTCGGTGTGGTTCTAGATGCTTTGACCAACACGTGAATCAAGAAAAGACTGCATTTTACCATGAGAAGTATCGCCCGAGTGAGACCCTTTCTCAGAGCCAGTGCTAAAATCTTAATTCATGCTTTTATTACATCAAGATTAGATTACTGTAATGCCCTCCTTTCTGGGGTAAAGAAAGCCACTCTTAATCGCCTGCAGCTAGTCCAGAACCCTGCTGCTCGCCTTTTAACGAGAACCAGGAAGACGGAGCCCATCACATCGATCCTAAAATCTCTGCACTGGCTCCCTGTCAGCTTCAGGATTGATTTTAAGATTCTTCTAATATTTTACAAGAGTGTTCATGGTATTGGTCCTTCTTTTATATCAGATTTGCTTTTAACTTATGAACCTCCTAGAGCCCTTATTTCATCAGGGTTGGGCCTGCTACAGGTCCCCGGGGTCAGGACAAAAAACCACGGCGAGGCCTCATTTAGACACTACGGGCCTCGTCTGTGGAACAGCCTGCCTGAGGATGTGAGGGCCTCATCCACTGTTGAGGTTTTTAAAAAGAAATTAAAGACCCATCTATTTAATTCAGCTTTTAATTAGATCTCCTTTGGAGGATCTAAAATTATTACTGTTATATTTTATGATATTTTACTACATTTTTATTTGTTTAATGTGTGTTTTTTATTATTTTTATTTATTTATTCTTTGTTTTAAAATCTTAACTTATTCTTTTTATATTTCAGGTGTTTTAGGCTTTTTATGCATTATCTTATCTTAATTTTTTGTATTTTAGCTGTTTTTATATTTTAACTTCTCTATTTAACTTTTACATTTTAGAAAGTTTACGAGTGTTTTCTCCCCTTTGGCTGGGGGGTTTGTGTCTATGCTGACACCCAGGTCAACAGGAGGATAGAGCAGACGGTACCTCCTTGGTTCTCTCTTCTTAAGGTTTTTTCTTCTTAAGTCATTTCTCTTTTACTTGTGCTTGTCTGTGTATTTGAGCTTGTCTTTGTGTTTTTGTGCTTGTCTGTGTATTTGAGCTTGTCTTTGTGTTTTTGTGCTTGTCTGTGTATTTGAGCTTGTCTTTGTGTTTTTGTGCTTGTCTGTGTATTTGAGCTTGTTTTTGTGTATTTGTGCTTGTCTTTGTGTTTTTTATTATGGGGGGCTTATTTATTTATGTATTTTTTGCATTGGTGTTTTGTGCATTATTGTTTGTTTTTGTGCACAGCACCTTGAGCTGTTTTTTTAACATGAAAGGTGTGAAAGAAATACAATTAATTTGAATTTGAATTTGATCGTTAAATCAGAACCGCTGACGGCTGATGTCTGTGGGGACCGTTGACGTTCAAACTCCCATCAATGAATGAACTTTGACTTCATTTGAGCTGCAGATGCCATGACTTGGAATTGTGAAAGTGTGAACTGTGAACTGAGCTGACATTGAAAAGACAGGTTGAACTTTTCTGGTCTAAAGGAAACTTCAGCAGTTCTGCTTAACACAAATGTTCTCCTCTGTTGTTTCAGAAAATCTTTGAGCAGCAGAGGAAAATGTTTCCTGTTACTTTCATCCTCCATAGAGGACAGAGCAGAGCCTTCTCTTTTCTTTCAAAGTAAAAGCACGTCCAGTGCTTTGAGTTTAGAGTGAAAGTAAACTGTGGTTACATCAGATATCCGTTATGTAATAGCATTACATTTGCTTCCTTGCATTTGAACTTTTTCTCATGAGAACAATACTTCCCCATTGGTTGATAAAGCTTTTAATGCTGCAGCTTTCTCATGAATGATGTATATTGTGGGCACATTAAATTTTTAGGGTTCAGAGTTAAAACTGAGTGAAGCAGAAAAGGAAAACTAACAGACTTCATGAGTTCAGACCTAAGCCATGTATTTTTAGAAGCTTTAGCAACAGACTTCTTTTACTTCTTTTAGTATGAAACGGCTTAACCCAAATTATTCCCTAATTAATCTTAATTCAGTGATTTAAATGAATGAGTGAGAAAGCCTTGACAAATGTTTTAAAAAATAGTTTGAGATGTTTTTGGAAGTGAAATGTATCCTCGTAAAAACTATCTTTAATCTTCATGCATTATTCTGATATTTTTGGATAAAGAAAATGTAAAAGATGCGATTTCATAGCTGGTTCAGATGCAGACAAAGAAAGATGCAGTTCTGGTGTCAGCTTTGCACACTGAAGGGGAGGAATGACTCCTGTTGAGAGACGTGGAGTCAGACGTATGGGAAGTCTTGTCACGGTGCCTCCGGCTGCTACCCCTCCTCTCCCTGCTCCTTCATTGGAACCAGCTGACCTGCATCATCTCATCACCTGGCAGACCTTCTTAAGGAGACTCATCCCAGCATACTACGCCAGTCCGTTATACTCACTCCGGTGCTTACGTCTGGCCTCAGTTCTAGTAACTTCGCTCTAGCAAAATCCAGCCTTGTACTTACCCTTGTCTCATGCCTCCAGGTCTTCTCACCACTGGTCACGCTGGTTCCTCGCCTCGTTCCTGCACACCATACTCGGCTCCTCGCTCCAAGCTGTGCTCGCCGTCCTCGGCGGTTCACCTCGTCACAGGCTGTCTACGCCGTCCTCGGCTCCTCGCTCCAGGCTGTGTTCGCCGTCCTCGGCGGTTCACCTCGTCACAGGCTGTCTACGCCGTCCTCGGCTCCTCGCTCCAGGCTGTGTTCGCCGTCCTCGGCGGTTCACCTCGTCACAGGCTGTCTACGCCGCCCTCGGCTCCTCGCTCCAAGCTGTGCTCGCCGTCCTCGGCGGTTCACCTCGACACAGGCTGTCTACGCCGTCCTCGGCTCCTCGCTCCAGGCTGTGTTCGCCGTCCTCGGCGCTCCACCTCATCACAGGCCGTCCACGCCGTCCTCGGCTCCTCGCCCCAGGCTGTGCTCGCCGTCCTCGGCACTTCTTCTCATCCACAACCTTCATCAGATTAAAACTTCTGACTCTGCCTCGTCTCCTGGGTTTCTTCCGGGTTCCAGCATCTGGGTCTCCATAGAGTTCGATCATGACAGAACGGACTGGCCATTCTCCAGACCCAGCTGACCCGGAAGGGCTCCGTCAGGCCGTCACCCACCAAGGCGCCGCTCTGGGGCGACAAGCTGGATACCTTAATCAAATGGCTGCCGCCCAGCAGGACCTTTCCCGTCGTTTGGACAGTGTTGCTCAGACCCTGATGGAGTTAACCAGCCGGATTTCCCACTAACGCCGCCGCCAGCAGCGCTGCCGCCGCTGCCGCTAGCTTGGTTTCCGCTACGGATAGCAATGCTAACGAAAACATCCGGCTCCTCCCCGAGCCTTTCCTGGGTGACGTAAGAGCCTGCGGGGGTTTCCTCCTTCAATGTCAGCTGATTTTTCAGCAGGCTCCTCGTCATTACCAGGCAGACCACAGTAAAATCACCCTTGTGGTAAATGCTCTTCGAGGCAAAGCGCTTCAATGGGCGCAAGCCTACCTGTCTGCTAATTCAAGTGACCAACTTCCTTTCGATCGTTTCCTAGAGGAATTCAGACTGGTTTTCGACCAACCCCGCAAGGAGGAGGAGGCTACCCGTCGACTGCTAGACCTAAAACAACGCCACAGATCCGTGAGTGACCATCTGATTGACTTTCGGATTCTAGCGGTTGAGGCGGGCTGGCCTGATGTAGCTCTTAAAGGAGTTTTCTATCAATCCCTCAGTGACTCTATCAAGGATCATTTATGCTCCCAGCCAGAAGCCAACTCATTTGAGGAACTCGTGACAGCAGCGTTACGTTCCGACGTCCGCCTACGGGAACGTCAGGTGGAACGCTCCCGCCAAAACAAAGAGACTAATTCTAATTCTCCCTCTTCCTCTCCAGTCGCTAAACTCGTTCATATCGTCTCCCACGATTCAGCTGGACGCTCTGCTGAGGAGCCCATGCAGATCGGCCATTCTAAGCTTACCCCTGAGGAGCGGCAGAGGCGTAGAGAGGAGGGGGCCTGTTTCTACTGTGGCCAAGCCGGTCACCTCGTTCATCAGTGTAAGCTTCGTTTAAACTCCCGAACCCCCCGTTAAAAGGCAGGCCACGGGCGGGTCAATCTTCTCTCTCTACCGAGAGACCTTTTCTTTTTTTACCTGTCAAGCTAAGTTTTTCTTCTAGTGTTTTTGAGGGTAAAGCCCTTATTGACTCTGGAGCTGAGCAGAGTTTCATTGATGAATGTCTTGTTTCTGAGCTTAACCTCCCCACAGAACCTTTGGATATCCCTGTCAGGGCGGCCGGATTGGGTGGTCAGGTCCTCACTCACATAACCCACCGTACTAAGGCCGTTCGTCTCATCACGTCTGGTAATCACCACGAACTCATTCAGTTTTACATTACTAAAACCCCCCAGTCTCCTATCATTCTAGGGTTTCCCTGGCTCCGCGCTCATAACCCCCAGTTCGATTGGGTTAATCTCCACATTACCAACTGGAGCACTACCTGCATGGCAAATTGTCTTCGTTCTGCCATACCCTCGGTTTCTCCTTGTTGTGATCCCGATTCAGAGGAGATCGATCTTTCTAAGGTACCTCCGTGCTATCATGATCTTAGGACTGTTTTCAGTAAGACCAGGGCTGGTTCTCTTCCTCCCCACAGGCCGTACGATTGTTCCATCGAACTAGTCCAAGGGGCTACGCTGCCTAGGAGGAGGCTATTTAATTTATCAGGCCCTGAGAAACTGGCCATGGAGAAATATATCCAGGAAGCCCTCTCGGCTGGTCATATTCGCCCCTCATCTTCTCCGGTCGGTGCCGGGTTCTTCTTCGTCCAGAAGAAGGACAAAACCTTACGCCCGTGCATCGATTACCGCGACCTCAATCAAATTACGGTTAAGAATAAATATTCCCTTCCGCTCATTGATTCTGCCCTAAATTCTGTTCAAGAAGCTCGGGTTTTTTCCAAGTTAGACCTCCGTAACGCGTATTATTTGGTTCGCATGAGGGAGGGGGATGAGTGGAAGACCGCTTTTAACACCCCACTCGGTCATTTCGAGTATTTAGTGATGCCTTTCGGGCTCACCAACGCCCCTGCCATCTTCCAGAATCTCGTTAATGACGTTCTTCGTGATTTTTTGAACCGCTTCGTCTTTGTGTACCTTGACGACATCCTCATTTATTCACGCAATCTGGATGAACACACCCACCATGTCCGTCAGGTTCTCTCCCGGCTTTTAGAGAACCGACTGTACGTTAAAGCCGAGAAATGCGAGTTCCACGTACCCACCATCTCTTTTCTAGGTTTTATCATAGATTCAGGAAACATTCGTCCCGATCCAGCCAAGATCACGGCCGTTACCAGTTGGGAACCTCCTACTTCCCGGAAACAGCTTCAAAGGTTCCTCGGTTTCGCGAATTTTTACCGCCGCTTCATACGTAGCTATAGCAGCATAGCCGCCCCATTGACTCAGCTCACCTCCGTTAATAAACCTTTCATCTGGACCCCCGAAGCTCAATCCGCCTTCACCGAGCTCAAGCGCCTCTTTACTTCCGCTCCCATTCTTATACAGCCTGACCCTCTCCGGCAGTTCGTCGTCGAGGTCGACGCGTCTGATTCTGGTGTGGGAGCGGTTCTCTCCCAACGAGAGGAGGTCTCAGGAAAGCTTAAACCCTGCGCCTTCTTTTCTAAGAAGCTCTCCGCGGCGGAGAGAAATTATGACGTCGGTAACCGGGAACTCCTCGCCATTAAACTCGCCCTAGAGGAGTGGCGTCACTGGCTCGAGGGGGCAGAGCATCCGTTCATCGTTTGGACGGATCATAAAAACCTCGCCTACCTACGTACGGCCAAACGTCTAAACTCGCGTCAGGCCCGTTGGTGCCTCTTTTTTGATAGGTTCAGGTTCTCGATTACCTACAGACCGGGTAGTAGGAACATCAAACCTGACGCCCTTTCCCGGTTGTACAGTCCTGAAAGCGATCAGGAGTGCTCTCCCATTATTCCCCCCACGTATATCGTGGGGAACTTGACGTGGGACATCGAGAGCAGGGTCATCCAAGCCCAGGGAGAGGAACCTGACCATCCTCCGGCTCCGCCCGGCACCCTATATGTCCCCTCCTCTCTCCGCTCGGACGTCCTGGTCTGGGGCCATACTTCACGTATTGCTTGTCATGGTGGTATCCATAGGACCCTTAGACTCCTGCAGCGCCGTTTTTTCTGGCCCTCCATGAATAGGGATGTTAGGGAATTTGTGGCGGCCTGCGACGTCTGCGCCCGTTCCAAGTCGTCCAACTCTCCACCTGCAGGTCTTCTCCATCCCTTGCCTGTTCCTCAACGCCCCTGGTCTCACCTAGCTATGGACTTCGTCACTGGGTTGCCGGCCTCTCAGGGACACACCGTCATCCTCACCGTCATCGACCGTTTTACCAAGGCCGCCCATTTCATTCCCCTTCCCAAGCTGCCCACTGCCACCGAGATGGCGGACGTTTTGGTTAGAGAGGTTTTCAAACACCACGGCATTCCCAGTGACATCGTCTCTGATCGCGGACCCCAGTTTGTTTCCCAGGTCTGGCGGGCCTTCTGCTCTGCTCTGGGTGCCACGGTTAGCCTTACATCCGGTCACCATCCTCAATCCAACGGACAGGCAGAGCGTGCCAACCAAGAGCTCGAGGCCGCTCTTCGTTGTTTGGCCGCCCAGAACCCTTCCAACTGGTCATCCTTTCTAGTATGGATAGAATACGCCCACAACAGTCACCCGTCTTCCGCTACCGGTATGTCCCCGTTTGAGGCCTCCCTCGGATACTCTCCACCCTTATTTCCTTCTCAGGAGCTGGATTTGGCTGTTCCCTCTGTCCAGCATCACCTTCGGCGCATCCAGCGCATTTGGACTCAGGCTAGGGCTGCCCTCCTGCGCACCAGAGAGCGGAACTGCCTTATCGCAAATCGCCACGGGGTGGAGAGTCCCCCTTATCAGCCGGGACAGTGGGTTTGGCTCTCCTCACGGGACATTCCCCTCCAAGCCACGTCCCGCAAACTAGCGCCACGCTTCATTGGACCGTACCCCATCGAGAAAGTCATCAACCCCTCCTGTGTGCGGTTGCGGCTCCCGGCGGCGCTTAAGGTACACCCCACTTTTCATGTCTCTCAGCTTAAGCCCGTCCAGGAGAGTCCTTTGTGCCCGCCGTCCGCTTCCCCACCGCCCGCCCGTGTCATCGACGGCGCTCCTGCCTACACTGCCAGCAGGGTGTTGGATGTTCGCCGCCGGGGCCGGGGGTTTCAGTTCCTCGTGGACTGGGAGGGTTACGGTCCTGAGGAGCGCTCATGGGTCTCCCGCTCCCTCATTCTGGACCGTGCCCTCATAGACGACTTCTATCGGGCCCACCCGGATCGTCGTCCAGGACCGCCTGGAGGCGGTCGTTGAGGGGGGGGTACTGTCACGGTGCCTCCGGCTGCTACCCCTCCTCTCCCTGCTCCTTCATTGGAACCAGCTGACCTGCATCATCTCATCACCTGGCAGACCTTCTTAAGGAGACTCATCCCAGCATACTACGCCAGTCCGTTATACTCACTCCGGTGCTTACGTCTGGCCTCAGTTCTAGTAACTTCGCTCTAGCAAAATCCAGCCTTGTACTTACCCTTGTCTCATGCCTCCAGGTCTTCTCACCACTGGTCACGCTGGTTCCTCGCCTCGTTCCTGCACACCATACTCGGCTCCTCGCTCCAAGCTGTGCTCGCCGTCCTCGGCGGTTCACCTCGTCACAGGCTGTCTACGCCGTCCTCGGCTCCTCGCTCCAGGCTGTGTTCGCCGTCCTCGGCGGTTCACCTCGTCACAGGCTGTCTACGCCGCCCTCGGCTCCTCGCTCCAAGCTGTGCTCGCCGTCCTCGGCGGTTCACCTCGACACAGGCTGTCTACGCCGTCCTCGGCTCCTCGCTCCAGGCTGTGTTCGCCGTCCTCGGCGCTCCACCTCATCACAGGCCGTCCACGCCGTCCTCGGCACTTCTTCTCATCCACAACCTTCATCAGATTAAAACTTCTGACTCTGCCTCGTCTCCTGAGTTTCTTCCGGGTTCCAGCATCTGGGTCTCCATAGAGTTCGATCATGACAAGTCTTCAGCTACCAGCTTCTCTTTTATGGACTCGACTGTTGGTTTCAGTTCTGGAGTCAGATATCTTCTGGATGTTTAGTCTGTAGAAATCAAGCCTTCTTTTTAAAAGTCTATATGTAAGGATGGCATGAGGGGGAGGGGGGGTGAGCCAGAGCTTCAGTATTACTGCTAAAGGCTCAGAATTCTGGGGCTCATTTTAGGATCCATATGACAGACTTTAAGCCCCTCCCACCACCTTTTATATTTAGGTATAGAGGGAGGGGGTGCAGAGAAAGGCCATGGCTATTTTAGCAAGGCTGGTTAAAGATTGGCACGTCTCCCATCACCACTTCCTCTACCTGACCTTTTCAAACTAATACTTTTACAAAGTTAAATTTGTTGCAAAAATATTATCCGTTAGTAAAAAGGTTTCATGTTTCTAATAAGAGTTTTAAGTGTCTGTAAAAACATTTTGTACTTGTCGAAAAAAATTGTCAGTCTGTGAAGAAGTTTCTATCACATGTAATAAGACATTTTTGTGACTTTTAAAGGATTTGGTATCTGTAGAAAATAGACGGTTCATCTGCATTTGTCCACAAAAATAGTCAAATTGTAAATGTTTTGTATTTGTGATAAAAAAAAACGTGTGTCTGTAAAACTGTTTCATAACTGGAAAAAAAAGTCCTGCCACAAAAATGCTGGTGCACCGTGTGTGAAACGTTACATGCACAGACACGCATCTACAATCAAGTACAATTTTTTGCTTCTCAATGAATCAACCAATCAGCAGCCTTTCACTGTCACCCAATCAGAGAGCTGCTTGGACCAGCCCATCAGATGTCTATCTATGAACAGTAGAACAATCAAAAGAAAACCAAATATTTCTTCAAATGGTAGAACATATCACCAGAATTTCCTGAAATGGGCGACCTTGGTCGCTTTTCAGGCAGATTACTCTAGCAGTGTTTTACGCGGTTACTCCCCTAGTGCGGTCCAGTTAATCTACTCACCTGTTCAGCATCCTATTTAAGTCCAGGTGTGCAAGTTGTTCATTCTCTTTCTTTACCGCAGCGCTGCGTTCATCGCCCCACCCTCCTCCCCGGCTTCCACCTGTGAGCTCCGTTAGGGGTAGTTATTACTCTAAAGTTTTATGGAAAATTTTGTTTCATGGAATTGTACAGAGCCTTATGCCAAATTAAAATAATGTGAAATAAAAGTATGGGAATGCCAAGCTACAGTATGGGAATGTCAAGCTAATAAAAGTGAATGCCAAGCTAAAAAAAAAATTGTAAATGCCAAACTAAAAGAATGTGAAAATAAATATTTTTACTGCATGAGTTGTCTGACTGAAAATAATAATGGTGCACACTCTTTATTTTAATTTGTAGGACTGGCAATGGGAAATCAGAGTTCAATTCCCAGGGGGCACAAGGAGCTTCATCCATTATGGGTCCTTGGGCAAGACCCATAATGCTTCTACCTAACTATGTAGACACAAGTTCCCAGCCCAGATAAAATACAGGGTTGTCAGGAAGAACACCCACCGTACAACTCTGTGCAAATCAGTGAAAGCTGATTCACTGTGATTAACTATTAAGCAATGTGAGAAAGGTGACCAACAACTGTTGTAGTGAAATACATCAAAAACCATATTTCTGGTATTTTCCACCATTTCATCTGGTCTCCTTTGTGCAGAATTGATTTTTTCTGACATGGATATCGTCCATTTGATGGTCTGAGCAGTGCACAGGTGTGTTTGCTCCTGATGGAAAATGTCACAACATGAATCTAATGTCTTAGTCACATGCACCCGTGTGGGGGCTGTGGGGTTTTGGGTTGTCAACATGTTGATCAAGGGCAAGTGCAGTATATTCGCACCTGCTTTACTGCATCACATCTCCATAGTTTCATGCATTGAAAAGACTTCATGAACTGTCGTCCTTTGACCGCTGCTTTTGCATGTTTTAGATTTTCAAAAACAGTTGTTTTTATGGAGATGAGACAGAGTTGGACTGATTCCTCCACTAACATGGGATGAAGGCCAGCCAGAGTTGTGACTTCAGCTGTGGGGCTGCCCACCTGATCAGTGTACGCAGCTGCCACACACAGATTTGTCACTTTATCAACAGTAGATCAGCCGGTCTGTCATCTGTCGGAGGAGACTCCATGAGGACAAAGGATGAGCTGCACAGACGCTCAGTTCCAAACTAATCTGTTTTTGTGACTTTGCAGGTTCAAATGTTAATTTAAAGGTGACCAAGAATTAAAGAGCTAATTCCAAAAGCTCTCCTCAATGACTCCTGATGGTGTTTGAAGAAAACACCATGTTTTTCTCTCCTTTAACTTTGTCTACCAAGCATTTAGATGTTAAATATTATACTCGTGATCTCGTGCTGAAAATTATTCAGGAGCAGTCTTTCTTCTCCTCCTGAGCTCTGAGAGAAGCCCCCCATGCTCAATAAAGTAGGTCCCTCCTTCCTGATGGTGAGAGTTATCGTCTTCAAAAAGCAGTTGTGAGAAGGAATTTGAGGAAGTGTGATTTTCGGTACTCACCCGAGCGTTCGGCGCCCGGCCGATGTAAGGGTTCTGGACCATGCTGCTCATGGTGGAGCTTCCTGGCGGTAAAACTCTGCTTTGACTCAGTCTGAAGCCTTTGGGTGGAGTGAATGAGCGGGATGGATGAAGACAACTGTCTGCTCCTGTTTTTGGTCACATGGCACTAAGAAAGCTCCCCTCGCTCTGCACAGGGCAAAAATACACTGAGAGATGAATTATTTAGCTGCACTGAGTGGCATTTGCAGAAGAAGCTTGGCTTTTGTAACAACCCTAAACATGCTAACAGTCTGCAGACCTTCTGCTGATTCATCTTCTCAGCTCTGCATCAGCTCTGATGACCATCACAGTCTGGGGTTTGGTTCCTGTGATCCTGATGCCTCCATAACATTCAGCCTCCTCTCTCAGCTTTTTATATTTGTTCCATGAAACCAGATTTTTGTCTTTTCTTTCAAATCCAAAATGAAAGTAAACACAAGAGTTACAGATAGACAAATAAAACAGCAGTGTGCTTGAAAAGGAGTGGGTAGAAGAAAAAATCTTTTACAACACCTTATATTGTGCATAAATCCGTTTACAGTTATTCATTCAAAACCTTCCATCAACCATGTATCCATGTATAACACCTATGCAAAACAGACATTTGCTCTCTCCCTCTGTTCAACCATCTATAGTTCCAGCAGTGAAATCCTGTAGGTTTTTTGAAAACATGCAAACTTTTGGTTTGTTTTAAACCCTCATCCAGTCCGTTCCATAAATCCACACCGCAAATTCACATTTTCTGTTTTGCAGTGTGAATGCTGTGCTTTTTGAAGTTCAGCTGATTTCTTAAATCCTGACCCCCTCCCCCCCCCCCCCCATTAGTTATTTCTGGCTCTGTTTTAAGTTTCACTGGTTTCCATAATTTCAATAAACCCGACCTTCAAAACAGTGCATCTGTATGTGACCCGTAATCCACACCATGAACGTAGCGTTTTTCTGTAACATATACAAAGACTGTAAATTAGTTTTATAAGTATTTTGCCAAATGTCAACACTGTATTGTAAGTATGGAAGTATTATCGATGAGTGTATGACATGTTTTTCCCAACACTGCAATGCTTTTAGCAAGTTTAGCTCTGACCTGCTTCATTTGTGGCTTCCAGTTTTTTTTGTGGTCCATTATTATTCCAAGGAACTTGATTTCAGTCACTCTTTCCACCACGAGGAAGTTTGACTTCTATTTTTTAGAGCTTTTTATTCCCAAATTAATTTTCTGAATTTCAGCCTAAAATCAGCAAAGTCTGTTGTGAACAGTGTTAACCGTTTTTTTCAGTCGCTAACACAAGTGCAACATGTTTTTCCATTCTTTGGTGAAGTTCTACACTGTTTTGCACCTTTATAAATCCGGTCTGCCTGATATGTTTCGTCCACATTTATGATAAAAATGAATAAATCAGAGAATTGATTGAGAAGAAATCAAAGTAACTTGCTAAAAAATATATATTTTAGGTTATTTTCTTCAACTGATAGAAGTAACGCCCCCTTATGTGAAAAATAAGAAACAAATCTGTGAAAACATTTTTACTCCTATAGTGGAAACACACAAACAGAGCTTTTAAAATGGAGATGATAAAAAGCCCATTGATCTTTTGGCCAATTCCTTTATCTGGTTTCAGTGTTGAGGAAAAGATTTAGCAGAAATATGCTGAGCAGCATAAGCTGACAGCTCAGTGCCGTCTATTGTCAAAATGTAATACGTGTAATAATACATTTACACCCAGAAAGTGCTCTCTTCCATTTCTGAGATTAAGTCACCACCCTGGTACTAACTATGATAATCCCTTCACATCAAATCTGCTGCTGCAGAGGCCGTGATTGTCATGAAGGCCTATGATCTTTTAATTCAATTGGAGTCCCCCTCTTCCGAGCTGCTGATGGTAGACACACCAACAAGGGACTACAATGCAGGGAGGAGTCCCAGCATCAGGCGCACAAAGCCGTGTAATCCCGAGCCGCAGCGTTGATGAAATCCCGTTGTAATTGCCCTCCTTTCCCAAAGGCAGGTGGGCCTGTTCATCGCTCATGCATGGCGACTGCAGACAGACGCAGCCCCCGTCCTCCCCAATGAGGAAGAGTTTCCTTCACTTGTGTCAGAATGTGAAATTCAGCCAAAGAAAGAGAGATGGCATTAGTTTTTTTCTGCTTTCCATATATGTCATCTATATTTGATGCTGACTTAAAAACAACATTTCTGAGCTTTACATACTGGAGGGGGGGGGGGGGGGGGTAGCTGCAAAAATGTGTTCAGTCTTTGCAAAGGCCACAGATAAATAATGAATGCTGCTTTGAATGAAATACTACACTGTATCCACAACCTCTAACATCTTTCATAGGGTTCTAAACAATGAGGTGGGACACCCATGTTGACCAGAGTTTGCTCCGCCCACCTCTGCAACTTCTTGAAAGTGGGTGGGCAGGGTAAGGGAGAGCTTTGTTGAGTCCACCCATAGCCTCTCACCTCCCAAATAATGCACATGCTTGAGGTCTAATAAATTAAAACATGCTGTTTAAAAAGCTAAACTCTTCCCACAGTTGACATACACAGAACATAACACATATACATATTTAATACGTTTTGACATTACATTGTGCATAGGTTTATTTTAGGCCTAAACGTAGAATTGAATGATACATTGAAACCAGCCTCTGGTGGTCTTTTGGGGAAGTCCAACATGTTGTACTTCCTGGTTTATCTACAAGTTCTAGAAAAAGCGTTGGGCATAATTCGATAAGTATTTGAGTGTAATCAAAAAGTGTCCTGTCCCACTCCCAGACCAAAGTTTAAAAAATAATCCTGTCCCGTCTTGCTCCTGGTAATCCGACTCCCACTCCCGTCCCACTCCTTTTCAAAATGATGCCTCTCAAGTCCTGCTGCCTTATATTTTTGTCATAATGTAAAACATTAACTGTAATAATAATGTGACATTTTGGGGTTCTGTAAGGCAAGTTATAATGTATTTTTTAATTACAAGCTGCGTATGACTTTGCATCCCCATCACACTCAACTCTCATGAATGTTTTTATTCTTTCTGACTTCCCTAGCAGCTCTCTGAACTTAGCAAAAGTGTCTTTCATCCTGACTCTTTGCTGAATGTCCTTTTTTTCTGACGGTGAACTCGCCGGGGGTTGTAATTCTCTCCATCGCTGCCATCGATATATGATCACAACACTTTAGATTTAGGCGAGAAACCGTAGGAACACTGATGGCTTCTGGGAAATGTAGTTATATTTTCAATTGAGTTACAGTCATTGTAGGCATATCATCAGAAAACTACAAAAATGGGGCCACCATCAGTCACCTCCTCTACATGGATGACATCAAGCTATATACTAAGAGCGAGCGTGACATTGACTCCCTGATCCACACCACCAGGATCTACAGTAATGACATTGGGATGTCATTTGGGCTCGAGAAATGCAGCCGGATGGTGACAAAGAGAGGCAAGGTAGTCCACACAGGAGGGGTCTCACTCCCAGAAGGAACAACAGCAGACATTGACGATAGTTACAAGTGCCTTGGAATTCCGCAGGCAAATTGCAACCTGGAGCAGGCAACAAGGAAAGCTGCAACAGCTAAATACCTCCAACGGGTAAGGCAAGTCCTGAGAAGCCAGCTCAATGGCAAGAACAAGACCCGGACAATAAACAGCTATGCACTGCCAGTTATCAGATACCCTGCAGGAATAACAAGAAGGCCAAAGGAAGAGATACAGACCATGGATGTTAAAACATGAAAGCTCCTCACCGTGCATGGAGGGTTCCATCCCAAATCCAGCACCCTGAGACTGTATGCTAGCCGCAAGGAAGGAGGCCTTTAAGGAAGGTCGTAAAGTGTTATGTAAGGAAATGCTATTTACCATTTTAAAAAATGGATGTATGGAGGAGCTTCTCAAAAAACTAACGTGGATGTAGCTTTGAGTGGAGATTGAATAAATCTTTTTTCTTTAAAAAAACAATCACATGTTTTTATTTTAACAAGTAAACAAACCAAATGTGCAGCCAAAGCAGCTTTAAGTGGAAAAGAACACGAAAAGTAAGATAACGCTCAATGAGATTCATAATTATGATTGTAAAAAGGACACAAAAGCATTTCTATGATACTTTATAAAGGCTTGAGGCAAAAACATCATTTAGACATGAAGGATCTTATAAAAAAATCTAAATGATAAAGTTAAATGTTCCTTAATCATTAAACTTGCAAAGCTCAATTAAATAAATCCAAACCTAAGTTTCTGGGCTCAGTGGATTTTACAAAGCTTATTAGTTTAGAAGGATCTTATTATCTCTAATCCTTTTTGGTTTGTTAAAACATTGAAACTCTTGTCAGATTTTCAGAGTTAAAACACTTTTCTCATCCAAATCAGGTCAGAATAAAGGCTGATCAGCCTGATGGAGGTGTGTCTCTCTGGATGGACTTTTCATGGTTAAACACATGCAGATTCACCTTATTTGGACTGACATGTTTTCTTTCCATCTGAAGCTCCTTATCATTTACCTCAGAGTAATAAAGACATGTTTGAAGAGTTTTATTTGAAAAACCACATCAGTGTTTTATTGTTCAATGTAAACACAAACTCCTCACTAGACTAACACAACACAAACTGTAGCATCACGCACACATTTGCATAACCTCAAGCGTCTTCCCGGGAACTGACTTAGAACAGAGCAAGTGGCTGACCGCTGGACCCCTGTGTCACACTAAAGCAGTGAAACACCCAAACAGAAGGATGAAAACTGAGCACTGTCGTCTCTTTTTATTGAGGGAACTGCTCGTGCCACGCTGTTTTCTGCATTGAGGTCCAGAACACAAACAGAGACCTGCTTTGTGACCAAGACCTGACCTCCACAACAGAAATGCACCTCAGCCTGGTCTTTGCAGATATGGGCTGACAGTCCAGAGTCTGGCTGGTTTGCTGCTGTGATCCAGCTGCTGAGCTCAGTCATCAAACTAGATTGGTTGAACTGTGCTGAGGCGGCTGCTTTGCTGTGCTGCATCTTCATGTGTTTAGTGCCGTCAGAGGCGGGCGGCTCCTGAAGACATCAGCGCTGCACGGAGGGATCACTCTGATGATTCTTCACCAATAGCTGGGACGAACCGAAGTGCTGTAGATGACCAGCACCTACGTTTGTCAGACAAGGAAGCTTCAGGTCAAGTAAACATTTCTAAGTTAAGAAAAAGTCCATTAGGAGTTGGCATCTTGAGGTCGTTGGCCCTGCAGGTCGGTGCTGGGAGATGCACACACAACGTTGACCTCAGGGAGGCGCTGGATTTCATCTGTGCAGTCTTCACACTCAGTCAGCTGACACAATCCTCCACACACACACTTATGTCTTCAGGGTTCCCTCACCTCATTTGGAGGGCCGTCACTCTTAAACCGGCCTATAAAGGAAACTCAAAAGAAGAACTTCTGTGAAATCCCGATAAGCTCCTCCCACCACAGTGCGCTGAGCACTGGGAAAAATTGGCACGGAGACAGAGATGATTGTAGGTGAGTAAAAGCAGCCTGGATCATGGCGTTCACCACCACCCCCCTCCTTTGCTCAGCGTGCAACCCCATCTAAATCTGCCTCCCTTCCCCCCCCCTCCCAACACACAGACCACAATCCCTGTTCTAGAGCTGTTTGAGCAAACATCTTCCCTCTGAGCACGAAGCAGGTTCTGATCACATCCAAGTTTGCTCCACCGGGATCAGTTACTGATTCCTGTCTGTCAATCACTCAAGTCCTCTGAGGAGGGGCGGGCCTAGATGTGTTTGCCCCCACCCCCTCTGATTTAAAGCTACAGCCAGAAGAAAGTTTGACGACCACAGATGCCGTCACGACACATGCAGCTTCCTCCATGATCAGAGCAGCCAGACGTGCCATGAACCTGCACAAACACACACACACACTCGTGCACACTCACAGACACACTCACACACAGGCGTGCACACTGCTCTGTAAGATCTCCACTGCAGTGTCCCGGTGTCCGGATGAGGTGCCAGAGTCCCCACAGTCTTAGTAGGCCTGCCCCGGTTCAATGTGCAGCAGTCCCAGCACAGCTGAGGGGTCCGCCAGCTTCATCCTGCGGGGGCTGGACAGACTCACGTTCTTGGCCAAATAATCCACAGCAGCTGAGAGAACACAGAAAGACAATAATTAGTGTGATATTTAATGCAGATTTGCAATTCTTACTAAGATTTCAACTTTAAAACTTCAAAAAGCTCATAATTCTGTATTTTCAAACAGAACTCCTCTCTCAGTCTGCAGGATTCCTGGTTCTTTCTCCATCCATCCATCCATCATCCATCCATCCATCCATCAATCCATCCCTCCATCCATCCATCCATCCATCCATCCATCCATTCATCCATCCATCCATCCATTCATCATCCATCCATCCATCCATCCTCCATCCATCCATCATCCATCCATCCATCCATCATCCATCCATCCATCCATCCATTCATCCATCCATCATCCATCCATCCATCAATCCATCCCTTCATCCATCCATCCATCCATCCATCCATCCATTCATCATCCATCCTACCATCCATCCATCATCCATCCATCCATCCATCATCCCATCCACGTCATCCATCCATCCATCAATCCATCCCTCCATCCATCCATCCATCCATCCATCCATCCATCATCCATCCATCATCCATCCATCCATCCATCCATCCATCCATCCATCCATCCATCCTCCATCCATCCATCCATCATCCATCCATCCATCCATCCATCCATCCATCCATCCATCATCCATCCATCCATCCATCATCCATCCATCCATTCATCATCCATCCATCCATCCATCATCCATCCATCCATCCATCCAAGCAAGTATATAGGAATGGGATCAGCCTGATGGAGGTGTGTCTCTGACTTGGCAGCTCTCAAGTCAGGATGAATTACAGGTGGACAACAAAATAACAAAAACTAACAAAGATCATAAATAAAAATGAGGAACAAAATATAAGAAAAGAGGAGTAAAATTAGGAATGACTTGCAGAGAGACATAATGCTGTCATAACCACACGTCACTGTTCCAGATGTTCCAGTGTTTTGGGGCATTTTGGTCCTTTGTTGTTTCTTCACACCTCTTTAAAAGTCAATAGTTTTATTGTTTGTTAAATTTAGACAAAGAGTTGGACAAAACTGGAGTGAACTGGATTACAGTGGGCGGCACACATGAAGATCAGGTTTCTGTCACTGACTCTGTAAATGAACGGAAGTGCAGGCACAACAATTTAGTTTGAATTTGTGTAATTAAGCATCTGTAGCCTAAACAGTGCAACTGTCTGATGAAATGTTTATTCTATGAAATCTGAACTTTCTTTGTGTCCATCCGTGAGGCTTAGACCCAGCATGGATTCGGATGCCCTGCATGCACCTCTGTCCGTCTTTTCAGAGAGGACAGGTCCTGTTCTTCCTGCTGCAAAGCAGACGTCTGTTTGTGATTCTGATGGCGGAGCTGAACTCCTCCTGCCGACAGAATTAGCTCCTCACTTCCACCACTTGACTCCCCTGTTGTTGTGAAGCAGAGGCTGCTGACAGATGAAAGGATCTACCTTTAAAAGAAGTGGCATGTGTAAGTGCGCTCGTGTTTGTGCACGTGGGCTGGCATGTGTAATCAGGCTCTATCTCAGAGGCAGACGTCTTTCACTTTGACTGCTTACTGCGGATTTAAGGTTAAACCTGGCTGACAGGAAAAACAGCTTCCTTCAAAGGGCCACACTAAGCTCTGCTCACATGCACACGCATGCACCCCCCCCCTCCCCCAGCTGTCGGGGTAACTGGCATCTTGGCAGACAGACCTGCCCACCCAAAGATGCTCGTATTTATTTTTCAGCCCAGACATGATCGCTGCTCTTCGTGCACACACACTGTTCATGACACCAATGTCAGTCACACTGTCAGCTGTTATCTGCAGCTCAGCAAGTGCATTGGGGGCAGGGTGGGGGGGGCTATAACCAGAGCCCGTGAGCGCCCCCGTCAGATGCATTGCGAGCACAGCACTGAGCGACAGGAGATCTGTAGGTAACCACAACAAGTGAGGAACGGCCTGACTGACCTGACTGTGTCTGAATGTCTGACTGAGCTGCAGAACCTCACCAAACCCCCACACCTCCCTTTTCACCTGGAGCTGCTGGAAAGAGTTGAAGAGGATGACTCTTCCTCTTCATCAGCCTGAGCTGGACTCATGCTGCATTTGTGGTGCAACAGACATGAGCATCAAAAGAAGCATTTTCCTGTCAGCAGCTGATTTCCAGAGTAAAACCCATCTGTGGTCCTCAAACTTGGAGAGTAGACTACCCTCTGGAAAAGGCTGTGGGGTGGGGGGTTACCCCCAGATTCATCACTACCTGTTTGGAGACCTGAGTGTGCCCCACACTCACCAGTCTGGATGAGGCTGATATACCACGGTTAGCCTCCATCTCTGTGAGGTTTGTCGGGATTGTTAGAGGAGCATAAGCCCCCCCCCACACACACACACAGACACACACACACAAAAACACACATTTACTGTCATTGTTTTTTAAACTAGGAAACGGATCTCATCAGAACAGTTTGGGCTCTGAGCACACTGAGAGGCTGAACATTGGTGTGTTTTCAGGCAGCTGGGACTCACTCTGGCTGTACTGGTAGCTGGCCACAGCGGGGTCCATGCTGTAGCTGCTGCTGCTGTACGTGGGGGGGCAGTACGGCTGGGTGTCCCCCGTCCTGACGGCGGCGTCGGCCGAGGTGTGACTGCAACCGGCTGAGGTACTGCTGGACGAGGAGGAGTCCAGCGCACCGTGGAGCGGCGAGGAGGAGAAGTCCGGCTGCGGTTGAGAGGAGACTGCGTTGGGGGTCAGAAGGCTCATGACCTGCAAACACATGGAACAGATGAAGCAGCTGCTGCCAGCGGTTACCCACGAGCTGAGAAGAATCCTATCATTGCTGCAGCAGGGACTCCAGTCCTCCATCATGACCATCATGTTATATTACAACACATGTTTGATACCATCATCCATCCATCCATCCCTCCCTCCCTCCCTCCCTCCATTCATTCATCCATCCATTCATCCATCCATCCATCCATCCATCCATCCATCCATCCATTTATCCATCCATCCATCCCTCCCTCCCTCCCTCCCTCCCTCCCTCCCTCCATCCATTCATCCATCCATTCATCCATCCATCCATCCATCCATCCATCCATCCATCCATCCATCTATCCATTCATCCTTCCTTCCATTTTCTCAACCCTCTGTATCCCTTTCGGGGTCCGTAGGGTAGCTGGAGCCTGTCCCGGCTGCTCTACACCTTGGACAGGTCGCCAGTCTGTAACAGAGCCACACAATCACTCCCATACACATGCACACATGCACACATGCACACGGAAGGCAGAGTGCCCGGAGAAAACCTGCACATGAATGAGAGAACATACAAACTCCACATAAAAAGGCCTCAGATGGGATTTGAACCGGGGCCTTTTCGTTTATAAATCCTCTAAGTTCATGTATAAAGTGTATTAGAATAAACAGTTTTTATTTGCGACTAGTGCAGAATTTAGAAAATACTTTTCTGTCAGTCCAACACTAAGTCTGTGGAAATGTAAACTTTTAATACTTTTGTGACGTTTTAAGCTTTGCCAACATTATCATCCTCCTGAGAACACGGTGCTGGTATGATATGAAAACAGTTCATGTCCTACTGGAAAAACTAAACTGAAGGAGGATTTGGAAACAAAATGAACTAATGATTGAAATTCTATATACCAAATCCTAAAAAAAAAGTTTTGATTTCAGGTTGTGAATTTGATGGTCTGAACAAAAACAACTACAGTCTCTTTCAGTGGTTCTGAATAGTAAGTGGACCCAAGAGGCTTGTGAGGTCATCCAAGTCTGCATCCTTTACCAAAGTCTAGATAAAACAAGCTCCTCTTTCAACACACACTGGTTTGTTGTCTGAGGTGTCAAATATTTCAAAATATTCTGGAAACCAAATATAGTCTACAGAAGCACATCTGATTGTGTTATTATTAAAAGCTTGTTATCCGTTTTCAGATATGCTAAACTGTTAGCTTACATAGCTCCAGTTGCATAAAACCTGCAAGGAAAAAATCTGTAGGCCTACAATCATGGCTCAAAAGTTACTCTTTTATGATGACCGTAGAAGGTTCAAATGAAAAGGCACCTTTTTAGGTTTTGCTTACATTGTAATTACATCACCTCATTTGTTTTTGTTTCTATTTTTATAAAACCTGTGCAGCAACCTTAAACCCACAAAAAGCACCTCTAAATACAGTGTATTATTATAAACCATATTAATTTATTTATCTATTTATTTATTTTAATTCATTCTGTGTTAAGTAATAAAAAAGAAGTACCATTAGCTGTCACACACCTAGGTGTGTGAAATTTGCTCTCCGCATTTAACACAGCCCCCCAATCCAACCCCTTCATGCTGAGTGTCAAGCAGGGAAGCACTGGGTCCCATATTTAGCGTCTTTGGTGTGACTCGGCCTGGATTTGAATGCACAACTTTCCAGTCACAGGGCGGACACTCTAGCACAAGGCCACTGAGCTAGTAATTAAACACCAGTGCTCCTGCAGGGTAGTCAAAAAAAGGATGGACAGGATGTTGATAACTGAGTTTGATGAGGTCCTAAAATTCCACTCTGATCATCTTTTCATCTATTTTTAAAGCGTTCCCAGTGTTTTTTTTAATTATAATTATGTCGTTTTTAGCAGAAAATTTTTTAATTTTTTTGTGTTGTCTCTTAGGACATTCAGTTGAAACTAAAAGTTTACAGATGCCACATAAAAACACACATATGCTTTTTGTTTTGTTTTAGGTCAACTACAATTAACAAAATTATTTCTATTTGCTGAATGTCAGAAAAAATTAGACTAGAGTTTTTTAGACACGTTTTTATTACTTTTATCAAAGTCAAAAGTTTACATAGGCTAAGATCACTCCTCCTAGAATTTTGGAAACCCCAGATGATGATGTCATTGGCTCATCCGTGCTCCTGTACCTGACCAAGTACCTAGTCTCTGCCTCGCCTCTACTGCTGCTCCTACACTCCTACCGTGGATCATGTCTCTGGCTCGTCTCGCACCCCCAGCAGTCCCCTGACTCCGTCTGGATGAAGCTCATCTGTTGGACTTTATATATGTAGTTGTAGAGTTAGATAAGTTAATTCTTCTCTAAGAGTTCTGGTACATTTCCTGTCCATCCTGGGGGAGGATCCCTCCTTCATGTGGACACCCCTGAGGTTTTTTTTTGTTTTTTCCGGAATCCGTTTTTTTTAGGAGTTTTTCCTTACTGCGTAGGAGGGTCTAAGGGCAGGGATGTCCAGTCTTAGTTTAGTTAGTTCAGTTTAGAACCTTTCTATTGAATTGTATGTGTGTTCATGATCCTTTTGAGTTTATGTTTTATCCTACGTTTATCTGCACAAAGCCCATCGAGGCGACTGTTGTTGTGATTTTGGGCTTTACAAATAAAATTGAATTGAATTGAATCTCTTTGGAAGCTTCTGATACATTTATTGATAGTATCGGAGTTAATTAGTAGCACACCTGTGGATCTATGTTAGAGCACGTTTGAAACACACTTGTTTGTAAAACATCATCAGACGTTCAAAAGAAATCAGTCAAGATATTAGGAAGACAATTGTGGATGGGTCATCCTTGGGTGCATTTTCCAGATGCCTGAAGGCGCCACGTTCATCTGTTCAGACAATTGTACGCAAGTCTAAACATTGTGGGAACGTCCAGCCATTGTATTGCTCAGGAAGAAGACGGGTTCTGTGTCCCAGAGATGAATGCACTTTGGTCTGATATGTCCAGAACATCCAAGGACGAGTGCAAAAGATGTGAAGATGCTGGCTGAAGGTGGTAAGAACGTGTTATCAACAGTGAAACAAGTACTGTACAGACACGGGCTGAAAGGCCACTCTGCCAGGAAGAAGCCATTACTTCAAAAGCCAGATTAAAGTTTGCTAATGCACACAAGGATAAAGACTTTCGTGTTTGGAGACGATTTGTGGACTGACGAAACTAAAACTGACCATTTGGCCACAATGACCATCGACATGTTTGGAGGAAGAAGGGGGAAGCCTGCAGGCATCGGGAAATAACCCAACTGTAAAACACGGGGGTGGTAGCATCATGTTGTGGGGTTGTTTTGCTGCTGGAGGGTCTGGAGGGTGCACTTCACAGAATAGATGGCATCAGAAGGAAAGAGCAGTATGTGGAAATATTGAAGCAAGAGGCAGTAGTACCAAATACTAATGAAATGTATGTTAACTTTTGACTTTGATCAAATTCATAAAAACATGTCTAAAATGACATCTGACTGTGAGAAGAAAAGGATGTGTGTGTTTTTATGTGGCATATGTAAACGTTTGGTTTCAACTGTAGTATCTGCAGAACGGCAGGAGTTCATCAGATATTCACCTCTGAGTTGTGGGCGGGACTGTTTCTTTTCCATGATACCCTTGTCTACACTCTCCCGCTAGCTTACAGCCCCTCACAACCTCAAGCGGACAATATTGGAGCCAGAAGAAAACAGAGACGTACATGAATAGTCGTCTACATGTGGATGCATCATAATGGAGGGAAGCAGTGAGACTTTGGCCCGCCCATCGCAGTTTCTAGGTCGTAACTACAAGCTTGTTCCAGCAGTATTTTTTCTGCTTCTGATTCACAACAATTTAAATAAACAAATACTCAGACAAGAAGTTTCATGAGAAAACGCTTTCTAGAACATGTTAAAAACACCAAAAACATAATTTTGATTGGAGTGGCTGACAGCTACAAATCATAAAGTCTACCTATATCCGAAACCTAAATGGAAGTTGAGAGTCTTGTGCCTCACTTCTACTACAAAGCAGAATGGTGTCCGTTTCAAAAACTGTCAGAGGAGAAACATTTTCACTTTCCACCAACCACCTTCAAAAGCTCCCTGCCCCCTGCAGGGTGTGCTGTGAGCTGTTTCCCTCCACTGGGGGGTCGGAGGCGTTTTGTGGGACCGTCCCTGAGGACGTCCTCAGCTTCTCTCTGGATCCGCACAGACTTTTCAGACAACATTTTATCTATTAAAATTTTGTTTATGATTATTATAATGTGGTATTTTACATGAGGCTTCATCAAGCTTTTTCTGATAAACTGCCCCCCCCCCCCCCCATTCAGGGCTTCTGTTTATTCAGGGACAGAGGCACATCTCTGCATTCGTTCTGTCTGACACTCTGATGGCCCAACCCCCCCCCAGTCATAGGGCTTAATGTTGTAAAATTTAAGAGCAGTTCAGTAAAACAGTCAAGGCTGCCCCCCCTCAAAAAGTGAGGGTGGGGTGGCTTCTGTTTCTGCACCTCCTCGTGGTTGTTGAACACCACTTGTCACATTTTCACCCTGATTTCAAAATCTTAATTATGAACCAAAGGAGAGCAGCAGTGTGGCATCATATGGATGTTGGGGGGGTTGAGGAGACCCCCTCCCCCCAATCCCCTTCTCCACCTCCTTATCTCAGGCCGACAGTTGTCAGGAATCAGGAGCGCAGGCCTGAGTGAGCGAGGCAGGCGGGCAGGCCTGGGGATAGGGATCAAAGAGACGGAGCTGCAGCAGCAAAGCAGCTCTGATCCCCGCCACTGAAAGCCACTCTGCTTTATCCTCTCCCTGCTACATCAAACAGGGAGTCCAAGAACCCCGCCACAACACCAAGCCTAAATCTTCCTCTCCAGCAAACCAGAGGAGCGTCAGAATGAGGGGGGCATGTGCTGATGGGCTGGGGTCGCACATGAAGCAGCGCTGTGCGACCTGACAGTCCAGCAGCAAACTGGATTTATAGAAATGTATTCAGAAACGCTTTATTTCAGGAGCGTGCTAACAGACTGCTGCCGTCTGACAGACGGAGATGTCTCCAACTGTCAGTCTGGCTTTTTGTCAGTCATGCTGGACGGCACTGCGTGCGCTATCCCCACTGGAGTCAACCGCAGTTTTATTCTCCTTCAATTTGTGAAGGCGAAGCAGAGAGGAACCTCGCCTGAATTACATCGCAAATGCAATAAAGCCGTTTCAAATTGAATTATTGGCTGGCAGACATACAGCAGGTGTCCTGCCGTTTGGAAGTGGGATCTTATGAAATCCACCTACATTGTTATCTCATGTAAATTTCTGAGAACATGATGAAAGGGTCAACCTCTGTGAACCCGTAATGGAAAAGCCTGAGAACAGACTCAAGACGACAGGCAGAAGAATGAAAGCTGCTCTGCTCTGATCGATTCTGGAGACGAACAATCTTCCCAATGAAACCGGGCTGCCTCAAGCTAATCAAGACACGCTGCGTTCAAGTTCATAAACAACAACACAAAAGCTGACTTCAGTTCATCACACAAAGATCTGAAAGAATTGGCACAGTTTGCATGCACCTTTGTGACTTAGGATAATCTAAAGTCAGACATGAGGCTTCGTCCAGCCACAGAGCAGGCGCTGGTTCTGCAGCAGCTGCTCATAAGAAGGTTTTCTTCTCTTGAAACATCAGACATTGAGATAACGCCCACCTCTCTCCAAATGACAGTAACAGATTCAAGAATCCTGGACATAGAAGTCCAATACTGCACACTGAGCCCAATGCTGTTTTCCAAAACAGTAGACAGGTCAGAAATGTAGAGGAGACCTGGAGGCTGGTCGGTGAGCAGAAACAGCATGAACATCTTGGCAGGTTGGAGGCCACATACGGATAGAGCAGACGTCCTTGTGAAGAAGATTCAGGATCAGAGGTCTACCTCTGCACTTGCAAGAAGTCATGTGCCCACTAAAGTTGAGCATCATCAAGCACAGGTAGAATCAAACCGCACTAGAAATGCAGAAATGCATTTTGCATCACAACCAAACTCGCCCAGCAGCAGAGCAGGCAGCAGCTGATGGTCTCTGGTGTTGAACATTGTTTTGGGATTTTTTGGAAACCCAAAGTTCTTATTTCCAAGCCTCCTTTGATACTGAAACTAAAATGGAAAAGAGGTGCTGGTGGGTGGGGGGGGTGGGGGGGGGTAAAGAAAACACAAAACGGCCCCCCCCAGCAACAAGTTGTTTTAGGTTTATCATTATTAATTCTATCAAAGGGAAGCTTCTCTTTGAGGAATCGTCAGCAACTCATAACTTAACCCAACTGGTTGTATTTTACGCACAAAACACTTTTTAGCACCCAGTACACTCAGTGCCAGGCTTATTTTATTTTTTTTTGTTGATTGTGCACAAACACACAAACAAACATCCACACAGACACAACACACATTCCTATTGACAGCATAGACCCTCATTCACAGCAGCAGATGTGATTCTGATGGCAGAGCTTAACTCCTTTTGCAAAGCAAATGCAAAACCCAAAAAACAGACCAGCTCACACACCAATATTCTCTCTTGAAATCATTCAATTACAATTTTTCTATTCTGCTGTTCTAAACGCTTTATTTTCAAGTGTTGCATGCACATGTTTGCACTGTTGCAGATGCAGGAATTTAGCGACAACAATAAAGAGCACAAATTTGCATGAGAGCACAAGCAATCTGCAAGATCTGGTTAATTAGGCCTTTGTGACCAAAAATCAAAAGAAAATTGTAGTGCTGGGTAGGCGAAGAAAGCTTCTTAATTGGTCACAAACGCCCTAAAGACTGGGTTAAAGAGGTCACTCAAGCCGAGTGACCTAGACTGAGTGAGCTAGCAGACCTTGTATGTAAAGATCTACATTTGGCTGAAGAACACAGCAGGAGACGAAAGCCCTCCGTCTGGACCATCCTGGACCATTCCTCTTTGTTGTAAAATCCCTTCTGATGGGACGAACAGTCTAAAGTTGGGAGATTGATACATTAACTATGACTCCATTGATAGGGTAACAGCCAATAATTGATAAATACATATTTTTCGTCCATTACAAAGGTGGTTCCCCAAAGATCTTTTTTTAATTTAAATGTTTTATTTATTTTTAAATAAATACAGCTAGGCTGGCCTCGCTGGCTAGCCTAGCTTGCCAGCTGTCCTCCGGACCTGCCTCGCCGGACTGCGCGGCTTCAATGGACTCTGTTGCCCGTCAAAGATCGTCCTCCGGGGTCCCTCCTTCCTTCCTGGGCTTGCTTTTTGGACCCGCGGTTCTGTTTGTATTCATTTAACTTCCTGTCTTATTTTGAAGGTTTCTTCCTGCCTGCTTTAGTTTGAGTTTTACTTCCCCGGTCCCGATCTCCCCTGATTGATTTCACCTGTGTCTTTTCAGTTCTGTTTGTATACAAGTCTTGTCAGTACCTTCCTCTGTGCTGGTCCATACTGTCTGCTATCCTGGTCCTCTGTGTAACCTGTCAGTTGGTTTTCTAGTCTCCCTGCTTGGCAGCCTGCCTCCCATCTCTGCATTTGGATCCTGCACCAACCTCGCAACACAACAATTCTGTCCTCTGTCAGTCACTCCAGGTTCCTGTCAATCATCCACAGCTGTCTTCATTTCTCTTCATCGTCTTCAGGTAGCAGAAGTGTCTGGTTTTCAGTTCTACATTGTCAGATCATCTGCTTTTTGTCCTGTTTATTGATTAAATGTTTTTTTTCTGCCTCTAAGCCCAGTTTCCTGCATTTTGGTTCCTACACCTCCAGTTCCTGACAGCTGGATCCAGTGTGACTCTGGTTCTAGATTGGGATTCGCAGCTAAATTCTCTTTTGCATCTTATCCTCCAATCTATATTGTCCCTAGGTGTGTGTGTGAATGGGTGTGTGATTGTGGCCCTGCGATAGACTGGCGACCTGTCCAGGGTGTCCCCTGCCTTCGCTCACAAGTGCTGGGATAGGCTCCGGCAGCCCCGTGACCCCGAAAGGGACAAAACGGCAGAAGATGATGTTCCTTCAGTGTCACGTCTCTTCAGTTCTCTGTGGACCGCAGCTTCTCTTTCTGTCCTTAACTCTCTGAGTCCGAGTGAAGCCGCAAGGACAGAAGAAGCTCAGAACACAGAAAATGGACTGGTAGTTTCCTAACGCATTTAAGTGAGCACAGTAGAAAATCCAGGGGGTTTTACCTGAGGGGCAAGTCCATTGCTGACTGGGTTGATGTGGCTGCTGGGCACAGCAGAGCTCATGAAGGAATCAGGATAGTTGGAGAAACCATGACGATTTGAGGACAGGGTGTAGGTAGAGCTGCTGTCAGGACCACAGAGTCCGCCCTGGTGCACTGTGGACTGAGGTAAAGGTTGTGGACGATGAACTGTCCCGCCACCATCTGTAAGCATACAGCAGATCATGTTTGAGCACCAAGTGCAACAATGAAAGCTGTCTGCAGCCATGTTTTCTCCTCTTATAAGTTCTCAACTCCACTAAGGCTATAACACTATTTCAGTGATTCTCATACAGTGGGGCAAAAAATTATTTAGCCAGCCACTAATAGTGCGAGGTCCTCCACTTAAAAAGATTGATTCATTATAGGTATACTTCAAGCATGAGACTCAGCGCTTAAGCCGTGGCCCCCTGCTAAACAATTCTGCTTCCCGAATGAAATGTGGTTGGATGTAAGGGTCGACATCAGCTGTATCTTGCCCGCTCATGCCTGTCTTGACAGCATACCCAGTCTGGAGTCTGGAGCGTTCCCCTCCCCCATATCCTGTCCTAACAGCTCATATCACGTGTACTGTTTTTGTTTTGTGCTTTTTCTTGTATAGCAGGGTCTTTTTTTTCTACACCTATGCTCCCCTCAAGAAAAGAGTACAGATGTTTGCTCTTTTCTTTGCCACTGCTGACCCCCTATTGTATGTTACCTCCCCCCTGTCTCTCCATCTACAAACACAGCAATTTCATTGTACCTGTACTTGTACTGTTAAAATGACAATGAAGGCTTCTGATTTGGATTCAGAAAATGGGAAAAAAAACTCCAGAAAATCACATTGTCTGATTTTTAAACAATTTATTTGTAAGTTATGGTGGAAAAAAGTATTTGTTCAAAGGTTCAACTCAATCATTTTTTATATACCCTTTGTTGGCAATGACAGCAGTCAAACGTTTTCTGAAAGTCTTCACTAGGTTTTCACAAACTGTTGCTGGTATTTTGGCCCATTCCTCCATGCAGATCTCCGCTAGAGCGGAGATTTTTTTTATTGGTGTAGCTGGGCAACACAGACTTTCAAGATTTTCAATGGGGTTGAGATCTGGAGACTGGCTAGGCCACTTCAGGACCTTGAAATGCTTATTATGAAGACACTCCTTCGTTACCCAGGGCAACGTGTGTTTGGGATGGTTGCCATGGTGAAAGACCCAGCCACGTTTAATCTTCAATGCTGATGGAAGGAGGTTTGCACTCTAAATATGACCATACACTGCCCCATTCATTCTTTTCTTTTACACAGATCAGTCGTCCTGGTCCCTTGCTAAAAAACGACCCCAAATTATGATGTTTCCACCCCCGTGCTTTACAGTTGGTGTGGTGGTCTTTGGATGCAACTCAGCATTCTTTCTCCTCCAAACACGACCAGTAGAGCTCTTACCAAAAAGTTCTATTCTGGTTTTATCTGACCCTAGGATATTCTCCCAATCCTCTTCTGGATCCTCCAAATGCTCTTTAGCAAACTTTAGACAGGCTAGCACATGCACTGGCTTTAACAGGGGGACATATCTGGCCCTGAAAGGTTTGAGTCCCTGGCGGCGTCGTGTGTTACTGATAGTAGCCTTTGTTACCTTGGTCCCAGCTTTCTGCAGGTCATTCACCACCTCCCCCTTGTGGTTCTGGGATCTTTGCTCACCATTCTTGTGATCATTGTGACCCCACGGGGTGAGATCTTGGGAGGAGTCCCAGATGGAGGAAGATTCTCAGTGGTCTTGTATGTCTTCGATTTCCTAATAATTGCTCCTACAGTTGATTTCTCCACACCAAGCTGCTTACCTGTTGCAGATTCAGTCTTCCAGCCTGGTGTAGGTCAACAGTTTGGTTTCTGGTGTCCTTAGACAGCTCTTTGGTCTAGGCCATAGTGGAGTTTGGAGAGTGACTGTTTGAGGATGTGGACAGGTGTCTTTCTATAAATAACCAATTCAAACATGAGTCATTAATACAGGTAACCAGTGGAAGACAGAGGATCCTCTACAGAAGAAGTTACAGGTCTGTGAGAGGCAGAAATCTGGCTTGTTGGTGTTGTCGGTGACCAAATACTTATTTTCCACCACAATTTACTTATCAATTCTTTATAAATCAGACAATGTGATTTTCTGGATTTCTTTTCTCATTTTGTCTCTCATAGTTGAGGTTTACCTATGAGGATAATTGCAGACCGCTCTCATCTTTTTAAGTGGGAGAACTTGAACAACTGGTGGTACACTAAATATTCCTTGCCCCACAGTATGTTGTTTCTCATCCACCTAAACATTTAAACTCTGGTGGAAGAGTGGCTATGGCACCTAATCCAACCCACCAGTGGAAACTAAGAACTCAACGCCTAAGGACACTGAAATGTAACTGGAGTGTTAGAAGGCCAACCCTTTAGTAGAGAAACTACCACTCTACCTCTGAGCCAGAAACGCCGCTTTAATCAATGGTTTCATTGCACGTGTACATTGTTACTTTAGCTTTCAGCCCACTGAGGTCTTTGCAGTATTGAAGTGTTGTTAAAACCCGTTAACTGCTAAACCAAATGGTAGGGCATAATTTAAAAAAAGTGTGTATTACACTCCCAAGGCAATAAGAAGCAGAAAGACATGTTTAATTAATTTTGCCTTGATTGGGTATAAAAAGGTAAAGTTGATGGAGGGCATGGTTAACTTGTGGGCTATAGCACATAAAAAATGTATGATGAACATTTTACAGCCAAACATGCAGTTTAATGACCCTTGGAGTCTTGGATTGGAAACCTTGTCTTTCTGAGTTTTCTGCCAGTATTTACTGGCAGTAATGATACTGCCAGTACTGGCAACAATGAAGTAGAATGCATCAGTTCTACCTTGCACCAAAGATGGGTAGCTGGCTTCTGGCAGCTGATATCCAGGAAGTGCCGGCATCCCTGTTGTAGGAAATCCACTGGGAAGAAGGTGGTTGAACGCTGATAGTTGATGGGCTCCTGCTTGCTTTCGCCACCTGGCCCTTCGATTGCTAAACCAAACCTTTGGAAAAAGACAAACCAAAATCAGAATAGTCACATTTGAAAGCAGCACAGTGTGCTATAGTTTTGACAAAACACACACACTAACACACAAACACACTTTTAAGGACAGCTAGTTTGTAGTCTTATCTTTAAATGGATGTAATTTATTACAGAAATGTGTTTTGTTCCTGCCATGTATATCCATTCAGGAAGCCGTCAGAGGTAAGTGGAGTTTCCAAAAAGGTCACACAAGTGAAGAAGAACAACAAGTTTACTCTGACAATTATTTCTCAAGTAAAAGTAAAAACGTCAACAAAGGGTTGCTCACACCACCTCCAACACCGCACTGATAACGGGATTCTGACACAGATGAAGATGGGGAGCAGGAGTCAGGCATCCTCTCTGGTTTAGCTGCTGCAGTCCTTCCTTCAAAAAGCTCAAATCTGGGTGACCCTGGTCAGGAAATGTTCACTACGCTCCTCGGGGACCCCCACTTCCTGGTGGGTGGCCCCTGCCTTGCTCTCTCCCGACTTCCCTCGTGGTGGGAGGGTGGTTGCCTGGAGAATGGGGCGGGTCTCCCTTGAGGGGCCCTGGCTCGTGCCTTTGTTGGAGGGGGGGTTACTCCTGGGTGGGGGTGGGGGGCTCGTCTGGGGCTGTCCATGCCCCTGTGCCTCCCTGTTCTTTGGCGTTGGGGGGCCGTGGAGCCAACCTGCTGTCCCTGGTCTGTAATCATCCTCCTGATCTCCTTAACTCCCCTTCTCCCCCTTTCCTCTGTGCCCTTGCCCCTTGTCTCCAACATCCCTCCCTTCTTTCCTCTTCTTCTTTTCCGTCTGGTCCAGCAACAACAAAAAGGTTTACAAATAAGATCAATTTAAATAGAGTTTAGCCTAAATTACAAAAGGGGTTTATACAAATACACACCTAGCGTATTAGAAGATCCACAATCCCCTGTTGTAACAGTAAAATCTGTCCAACACAAGAGACCTTTAGCTCCTATCTGTCTGCTCAGCTGTTGGACAGGACAAGTTAAAAAAAAAGGGAGCGGCGCTTATTCCTGCTTTTCTGTTCATTGTATGGTCTGGTGTGTAAGTGTTAGAAATACTGTCTTGCTTTGACAACAGTAAAACTATCAGCTCATCATACTGTTCCCAGACATTCTGGACTAAAGAAGACACACCCCTCTACTTTCACTCCTCAGATGAGTAGGAACGGGGGGGTTTCAGTCCTGTGAGGGGCTCCTGTCCTAAGGTCCTCTTAGATGGTCTGTCTGTCAACTGTTCTCTGGAGCTTCTGATTCCACAGAGCAGGTTGTTTGTTTCATTTTCATGTTATTTTTTGGATGCCTTGTCACCTGATGCTTGGAAATGATTGGATTGCAAAGGATGACTTTAAGAGGATTACACAGAGCTCCCACACCCAGAGCACCACAGACTGTCAGAACAACTCCGAGTCCTGTCATCTCTGATGATGTTTCAGTGATTTGGTCCTAAAGCACAGGACAAGTGCAAGGCCTCCTTGGCCGAAAGCAAAAAAGTGTTAAGCTTCCAAATTTCTGGTGAGCCCAACCTGTTGGTAAAACCATTATGCACATTTGGTCTCTCTAAGCTTCCATCAACATGGAAACATCTCTGTAGCTAAAGACGATTTTCAGCTTTTACAGCACCTATTTATTATATATGCAAACCTTTTATCAGCTTCTTTCTTAAACACAGTAGAAAACAGTTAGGGCTAACCAAAAAAACATTAATATCAAACTAAGGCGAGGTGCCATACAATATGCCACGCATCTAAAACTTGTAAATTATGTAGGATTGGTAAAAGGGTCATTGAACATATATTGACATATCTTGGAATTATCAAAATTGGAATTTTGATATTTAATTTATAAAATGAGAACCTTTTTTTTTAGTGATCTGTGCAATAAGAATATAAAATCACTCTCAGATCACTCGTGTGTGTTTTTTACTATCAATAGTTTTGTCACACAAAGAAAAGAGAACTGTTAGAAGGCGTTGTCTACACCCTGAAGTGGCTGTAAACTTTACCTCACATCTGGAACACAACCAACCACGTACTCTAAGTTCGTCTGTTGATTTATCTGTCCAGAATTTCAATAACAAGCTCATATAAATAATGGACAAAGTCGCTCCTTTAAAAATAAAAACAGTCAAAGCCAAAGCACCTCCTCCTTGGAGAACAGAGGAAACCAAGAGACTTAAGAGAATCTATAGGCTTGCAGAACGAAACTAACAATTTATTACCAAATCTTTAAGGAAAAACTAGCACAATACAACACATTTATAAAACATGCAAAGCAGGAATAATATTCAAAATTAATAACTGACAATTATTCTAACCCAAAAATTATTTTTTCCACCACTGACCGACCAATCAATCAAATCTCTTCCAGCCCATGTTCTATTCTTAGCAGTTTAAAATGTGAAGAGTTTGTGGTCCACTTCACTGATAAGATAAATAACATTAGATTTAATATCACCCGACGACCACTAATAGTTCAGTCTGTTGCATTCTGTTTGCCTTCTGAGAACACACTACAGAGTTTTGCCTTGATTGATGCTAGAAAGGTTCGGAAAGGGATTTCCCAACTTAAAGTAAAACCTGTTCTCTGGATCCCATCCCCACCTCTCTTTTTAAGTCGGTGTGTTCATCCTGTGAGGAGGAACACCTGAACATCGTTAACCGCTCTCTTCAGACTGGGATCTTCCCCACGTCCTTAAAGACTGCTATGGTGAGACCCACTCTGAAGAAGAGCGGTTTAGATGCTCTGAATCTAGATAATTACCGACCAGTGTCAACCCTGCCATTTTTAAGTAAAATTTTAGAAAAACTAGTATTTTTTCAACTAAATGATTTTATTAATAAAAATAATACCTCAGAAAAATTTCAGTCTGGTTTTAGATCACATCAATCCACAGAGATGGCGCTGGTCAAGGTTATAAATGATCTCAGGTCCAATTCTGATGAAAAGAAAACATCTATTCTAGTATTGCTGGACCTGAGTGCAGCCTTCCACACAGTTGACCACTCCATTCTTCTAAACAGACTGCATGACATGGTTGGAATCACTGGAATTGTGTTCAGCTGGTTTGAATCCTACGTCACAGGAAGAGATTTTATCGTCAGCGTAAATGATGCATCATCTGGGAAGCACGGGTTGACATGTGGTGTGCCACAAGGATCAGTCCTTGGCTCCACACCTTTTAACCTTTATATGCTACCGCTTGGTGATGTCATCAGGAGACATGGCATCAACTTTTATATTTATGCTTTTATATTTATGCTGATGACACCCAGCTGTGTCTCCTTATGACAGGGGACCCATTGATGAGCTTTTAAGTTGATTTTTAGACATTGAAACGTGGATGAGAGAGAACTTCTTAAAGCTCAATCAAGACAAAACCTCAGGTCCACAGGTGCAGGTCTGCTGGTGGTCCCACGGCGAGGTCTTTCAGCACTGTGGGCCTCGCCTGTGGAACAGCCTGTCTGAGGACATGAGGGCTTCAGCCACTAAGGAGGTTTTTAAGAAAAAACTTAAAACACATCATTGTAGTAAAGCTTTTGGACAGTTTTTACTTGTCCACATGTTTTTATTTGATTTTATAAAAGTTTAACAACTAATTCCATTTGTTTTGATTGTAATGGTGGAATGTTTATGTGTTGGGTTTTTATGTGTTTTTATACATTTTTTTAAATTATTATTCACATGATTTTTACTATGTTTATTATTTTAACTACTATATTTGTTATCTATTTTTCTCTCTGGGAAGAACTTTGAGATGCTCTGTAGCATGAAAATTGCTATATAAATAAAGTTTTATTGAAAATCACACCGAAAAAGGAACGTTGTTAGCAAAAATGTTAGGTTTCTTTCCATCTTTGCACTTTTTTCTTGGTTGGGCCTCCTTTTGCATGAATGACTGCATCAGTGCTTCATGGCATGGATGCTGTGGCTCTGCAGATGTGGAAGGGAGCCCCAGGTTGCTTCTTCAGGTCATCTGTATTGTGGGGTCATCGTCTTCTGCAGAGCAGTCCGTACACAGACACTGAACTTTAGGTTTTCATTTTCCAGTGTTTTTCTACCAGTGGGCCGCGGTTCACTGTTTGCTGTGGGAAATTTTTCAATTTCCCCAAACTGGTCTAAAAACATTAACCATGTCCAGCTAGGCCTGGGCGAAAAATTGATTGAATGAATTAATTCGAATTTTTTGTTTCAGGGGATTTTAAAAATAACTGCTATTTTGTGTAATAGCGCATTTTTGGCTCCCCAGAGCTTCTGTAGCGTTAGTTTCACACGGCGGTATGGCAAGCGACAAACAACATCATAGCACACACGAAAGAGCAAGCGACAGCATGGCTACCGGTAAGAGTGGGAAGTTTGTTCCGAAGAAAGAAATAAAATCATCTGTTGTTTGGAACTGGTGTGGGTTTACTGCCACAGACGTGGAGGAAGAGAGAAAGACCCTACGCTGCAACATTTGCCTAAAGCCCATTGTAGCCAAAGGCAGAAGCACCACACACCTATACCAACACCTGGGGAGAACCTTTTATGACTGGTCTCCTCCACTCCGTAACTCCAAACATGAACGGGCGCCCCCCAACACTTGTGAGCACTCGGTCCTTCTTCCTACACACGCAGCGGCAGCGCGCTGACACACACACACACATACTCATTCGACAACACCTATACAGTTAGTACATTATTTAAATAGTTAGTAGTTTGTTGTTAGTTGTTATTTGTTAATAAAGAATACTGCACTGTAATTATGAAGTGTATTCATTTGCGATGCAGCCACCGGGGGATTTTGTGTTCGGTGGCGGTGGGTGCAGTTGACCGCGACTCCTGCTGCTTCATCACCGTGGTGATCCAAAATCCCACGGGGCTCGTTCAATACCGGGGCTCGTTCAATACCGGGGCTCGTTCAATACCAGGGCTCATACAATACTGGGGCTCGTTCAATGCCGGGGCTCGTTCAATACCGGGGCTCGTTCAATACCGGGGCTCGTTCAATACCGGGGCTCGTTCAATACCGGGACACGTTCAATACCGGGCCTCGTTCAGTACCGGGGCTCGTTCAGTACCGGGGCTCGTTCAATACCGGGGCTCGTTCAATACCAGGGCTCATACAATACTGGGGCTCGTTCAATACCGGGGTTCGTTCAATACCGGGGCTCGTTCAATACCGGGGCTCGTTCAATACCAGGGCTCATACAATACTGGGGCTCGTTCAATACCGGGGTTCGTTCAATACTGGGGCTCGTTCAATACCGGGGCTCATACAGTACTGGGGCTCGTTCAATACCAGGGCTTGTTCAATACCGGGGTTCGTTCAATACTGGGGCTCGTTTAATACTGGGGATTGGTACCCATCAATAGGAAAGGGGCACGGTGGAGGCCGCTTTGCATGTAGCCAAAGACATGGTACCCATATATACCATGGAGAAGACGGGGTTTATTAATAGAATTAAAACCTTAGACCCCAGATATGAGCTGTATTGTTAATCCTTTAGAAAGTGCTGCTACTCTCAGGTGAATGTTTGTCTCCTTTTAGTCTAGACTACAAAGTGGGACGTCAAACAGAGCTGAGACTTTGATTCCAAGGGTGTGTTCATTTGTTTATTATTCATCCCAGAAATGGGGGTTACATTTGTCTTGCGTTGGATTAAATCAAAGCAAAATTTGCTTTAAGTGGAGGGGTCGGGGAAAATTTGGAAATCGATTTAAAATAAAAAAGTTGGAGATTTTATTTTTAGGCCATATGCTCAGCCCTATGTCCAGCATATGAGCTCTGTGTTCGTCTAAACAGGTCTAGGTTTCACACGTTTAGTCAGAAATATGAAAAGTCATAAAAATCTTTATTTGGGTTTATTTGGTTCTTATTCAAGACAGTTTTATCAGAATGGCTATACTGCCATTTTGCTGCAACTTTGGCTGATTGCTCTTATTTTGGAAAGTTCCACCCCTTTAACTGTCTCAATTATTTTTGGAGGCATAATCAATGGTCAGCCATCAGACGTGGCAAACGTCCTCACTTCCTGGTGCTGACATGACTCAGAAAGTCTCTCAGTTCCCACAAAAACAACAGCTATCGACTGTGTTCAGCAGTGTAGCTCCACACGGAAAGATCATCTGTAAAAAGTGGATACAATAATGACTGTTTGGCATTTATGTCACCATTTTTGCGCAACATCTCCCATGATGCATTGGGTTAATGTGACAGCATCTTTTCCCGCCCTACTGTTAACTGTCATGAAGCACAGCAAACATTGAACAGTCTGCTCTAACAGTTTGCAAATCTTCTTGATGGAATCAGAGGTAGACAGTTTAGTTATCCTTCAGGGTTCGTGTAGGAGCACAAAGGAATCATGAACAACCAGAGATTCCAGACGGATGGATGGGTAGACGGCGGGCTGGTGTTACCTGCACCCTGGCCTCAGTCAGTTTGGTGCGCTGGGCCAGCTCCTCTCTGGTGTAGATGTCTGGGTAGTGGGTTCTTTCAAAAGCCTTCTCCAGCTCCTCCAGCTGCTCGGCTGTGAACGTGGTCCGACTGCGGCGCTGCTTCCTCTTCAGGGGGAGGCCTGGCTCTGACTCCACGTCTGACACCTCATCCGCCTGGCTGCCTGCACACAGGTCAGGGAATCACACTCACGGGGTGCCGCTTGTACACAGAGCCAGTCAAATATTAACAGCAATATTTTTGGAGAAAAAAACAGGTTTCATTTTTCAAATGCATATTTTCACCTTTTAATTCATGTATTTATAAATGTTATATATGCTAACTAAATATTTAGCACAGATCAAATTATATTTATTATTAAATGAAATATTTCGATCAAAATATTGATCTAAATATTTAATTTACAAACTATGCTATCCTATGACCCCTCCCCCCCTTCCATTGAGGTGTTCTCCCTACCATGACAAAGGTGGATAAAGGTGGAGAGGATTTCATGTAATCCATGGACACCAGTGAAGATCACAAATCATTGAAGAAAAAACGTTCAGAGCTCTGTCTAGTGGGTCTAGATGACCCACCTCCTAATGTTAACGTGCCTAGGATAGCACAAGGGTTACCACATATTTATTTATTTGTTAAATAAATATTTTTATATATATAATATATATTTAGCTTTTTAACTAAATATTTAGCTAACATGCAAACTAACTTTTCAGTAAGCGGAAGTGTACTACCAAAATAAAAGCTGGAATTTGCTCTTCCTCTGAACTGATTCTTGCCAGACTTGTCGTCCATCATGTCCTTGTGCTTTACTTTATTTACTGACACGTCCAACCTGCTGGCTGAAACCACTGGATGAGCCGTTTTAACAGATTTTGTTCTGTTAATCAGTTTCTTCTCAGAGCATTGCTACACTTTAGAGACCTGTCGGTACAGCCTCCTCTGCTGGAACACTCCTGCAGTGATGCCCAGAGAAGAAGCCTATTTACAAAAGAACAGCCGTTAAAACGGTTCATCTAATGTTTTCCATGGGGCAGAATACGCGGCGCAGGAGCCGGCCCTCCCCAAGAGATGACTCTAGCAGGAGGGAGGTGAAGACAACCAGGAAGAAGCAAACTGCTGCAGTACATCAACTGACCAGGGAGGCTGGTGCTTAGAGTGATCAATTTTCCATGGACTACCATGTTAAATAGTCATTTCACCCCTCAAATAAACCCCTGTAACCGTTGTGCTATCCTAGGCACTTTACCATTGGGAGTGGGGTCATCTAGACCCACTAGACAGTGTGCTGAACCTTTTTTCTTCAGTGATTTGTGATCTTCACTGGTGTCCATGGATTACATGAAATCCTCTCCACCTTTATCCACCTTTGTCATGGTAGGGAGAACACGTCAATGGAAGGGGGGGGGGTTATCTAAGAAATCACAAGGGTTAATGTCTGCTGCTCTTCATTTCATCAATAGTTGCATATTTGATTCATGATAGCTCTGGTGTCTCATCTTCCTCTGCAGAGCAGTCCGTACACTCACACTTAGCTTTAGGTTTTTATTATCCACAGCAGTGTTTTTCTGCCAGTGTGTTCACTAGTTGGGGGGAGGGGGTGAATTATTTACTGTTTTTTTTATTTTTTTATTTTTAATGGTTGTTTTTGTTAATTCCATCTAAATTATTTTCAAAATGTCTTCACAGAATATCTTTAATTGGTTGTTTTGATTTTTAGTGTGAAAAACATTTTCAAAGACATTTTCTCCGTATTTTCCTTTATTTTCTTTTATTAAGGTCATCGTCTATAAGGACAGGATTCAGATTTGCTACAGCAACACCTTAATCTCTTCATGTAAGGTGACGATCCAGATCACACAGAAAATGTTCAGTCTACTCCAACAGGAACATTCAGCTTAATTTATACATTTAAGTTGTACACGCTTATTTTTTGCTTATTGTTCTCCTTTACTGTCTGGTCATTTTTCTTTTTTGTGCTTATTTCAATGTTTCTCTCTAGGCCTGTGTCTTGTCGTGGTGAGTGGACTTATAAACCAAGACTATCCAACTTTTATATTTTAAGGCAGAAAAATGTTCAACTGGGAGATTTGTAGCAGAGTCCTGTTGAAATGTGGGATTCAATACAAAGAAAGTTGAACACATTTCAGTCACCTTCTGTTTATTCACATTGTGTTTTCATATACACGAAAAACAAAAGGAAATATGGATCAAAGTCAGATCTGTACAATATGTATTTATTTGAAACAGATCAAATAAGTTCAAGCATCACAAGCATTAGTCACTGACAGTTCTGCACATTTTATCCTTCATTTATCCCTCACTGGGGCGGCTGTGGTGCAGCGGTAGGGTGGTCGACTCATGATTGTAAGATTGCAGGTTCGATTCCCGCCTTGCATGCCCATGTGTCGAAGTGTCCTTGGGCAAGACACTGAACCCCACCTTGCCTCTGGTGGGAGGTTGGCGCCAGTGTTCGGCAGCGGAGCCGCCGCCAGTGTGTGAATGTGTGTGTGCATGGGTGAATGGGACTGTGACTGTAAAGCGCTTTGGGCCTTCGTAAGAAGGTAGAAAGCGCTATATAAGTATACGCCATTTACCATTTACCATTTATAGAAAGTAGGGACTTCTGTAAACAATCACCTGACATGCTGGCTGCCACAGAGCAGAGGTGTGATGGATTGTTTTTCAATCATGTCGAGTCAAAAATGATTCAAAACTTAAAAAGAATAAAACAGGAAAAGCTTTTTATGAACAATGTCATAGTTACAAAGCATCATCTATGATATCACTGTCTAATCTTGACATTTTAAAAACCTAATAAAGGATCATCAACTGAAAAAACTTCCAGAAAAAATTTCAACAAAAAAAAGAAAGAATTTAAGTGCAGGTGAGAGCACAGTGCAGCCACTGGACACTCTTTCATCCTGACAACAGTTCCAGACTCCTGACATGGACCATGTGACTTCCCCCAGAGGGAATGACGAGAAAATCAGAAGCTGCTCTTCCTCGTAGGCTTGAAAATAAAAAGGGGAAAAGGCCGCTCCTCCGCCGCCATCCGCCCAGCTGAACCAGGAGATGGCGAGTCCAAGTGGCTGTGACGGTTTGTTGAGCTTCACTTTCTGATGCCCGACAGACACGACCATCAGCAATAATCCAAACTGTAGCTGTGAGGAAATCAGAACAGATTTTGATCACATGCTGTTTTTGTAAAGATGTGTTCAAAATACACGATGGAAAATATTGAATCTGGTTTAAAGTGAAGATTCCAATGCAAACATCTTTAGAGAGAGTGAGTTTGTCTTGGAAAGAACATCCCAGTATTTATCTTTTCTTGAACTGTCAGCAGCAGAGCAGCATCAGTCATGTTTCACCTCTTCAGACCTGGGGCCTCATTTATAAAACCTTGCGTAGGATTTGCGTCAGAAGTGGCGTACGCATGAAACATAGGACGTGCGTACGCACAGAAATATTCGGATTTATAAAACCGTGCGCACGCACATCCTCATCTTTCCCTTAATAAATCACAACCAATTCTAAATGCTGCGCAGCTTTTGCGGCTTCATGACACGCCCATAGTTGCCCATAAATAGTCCGTGAAACGCCCACAAATGAATATTCATTGATAGCGAAACCATGGCAAACACAGAGAAAATAAAAAAAAAAAACGTAACTTCACTCAATGTGAAGTAGAAGTTATCGTTGGCGAGGTGGAAAAGAGGAGAAACATGTTGTTTGGAGGGCACAGTGTGGGCATTACTAATGCCAAAAAGCCACGTGAGTGGCAAACAGTGACAGACGGACATCAAAGTCGGGGCAAAAAACGTCTGGCGCTGCATCGCTAGAGTGTGTCTGCCACGGGTGGGGGACAGGGGACACCGGAGCTGACCCCTCTTGATGAGAGAGTGGCGGCAATTATTGGGGAGTCCCTTTTACGTGGAGTAGTGACTGAGGCGGGGGGTGGGGGGTGTCGGGGAGGACACCGACGCGCCAGATGCACCGGGTGACACACCCCCAAAAGCTCCAACAGGACGGCTGGAGGAAGTGGAAACCGGCTCATAAGCCACTGGTCCTGATGCGTTTACTCCCAATTCTTCCATTTGCCACATCTTCTAAGATCCAAGATCAGCCATTGTGGTCATTACGCATTGTGATGGGGCATTTTATTTCCATCCATTTAATTGCATCTGACAAGCTACAGATGTGGGTAATAATCCATGTGGAAATGGGAAATTGTTCAGCGCAAATGTAATTTCTTGTTGCTTTCTGAATGGTTGAGACATACGCCATACATTGTTTTATCATAAATCAAACAAACTAAAGGCACATGCATGAATACCATAATTCTGTAGCTTATGAAGAAATGTTTTACTATGAAAACAACTTTCCCCAGTGGACAATTAATACGTCTGTCTGTCTGTCTGTCTGTCTGTCTGATTCGCACGCATCTGGCGGCACGTGCACACGCAGCGGCTCTATCGGCTTTATTGTTTTTAAAAGAATGTATTTTTTAAGTCATTTATTTATTATTTTATATGCTGCTTGCACTTTGGGGTGAGAGGAAAGCAATTTCATCTGTGTTGTATGTCTTACGGATGCAGCATATTTGACAATAAAGCTGACTTTGACTTTGACTTTAACTATATCTGCTCCTGATGGACACATTGACGAGAATATCAGTTTTGTACATTATTTCGTTCTGTTAACTATACTATTTATGAGGATGAATTGCACAACATGCCAATATTGCAGAACATATTTCACTTTTCTTTTTGCAAGTAAGTGTTCATTTGAATTTCTGTTGTAATTTTCGTTTGATTTTCTTTTTGTTTGTTTCACTGCTGATCGATCAAACGGGTGTTCGTGTAGCTGTCATTGTGAGACTTGCTTTGTGAAGTCTTCATGTTATTAATGAGAGGCAGTCTTGTCATTTTCACGTGTTTCTTCCATCTGCCGACGGTGTCGCCGTTTCTCATTTCACCCGTTTTTGTGCGTACGCCTGGGTCAGAGCTTGCGTGAAGGACCGCACATTTTCCCGTCAAGTTTGCTTTTTATAAATCTCAACTATTGCGTAGAGAGTGGCGTACGCCTTCTTTTGTGCGTACGCAACGTTTATAAATGAGGCCCCTGGTGTCCACATCAATGGACGTCACATTTGGGGTTCTATTACCACAGTCGTTCATTCCGGGACCCTGTGACTGTGTGTGTAGAGGGTTAGCTCAAATATTAGCTCCGGTCTAAAGAGGTTAATGACAGTATTTGTAACTCAATAAGGAGGAAAAAGGAAAACTCCTTACTTTAACCCTTGTGCTATCCTAGGCACTTTACCGTTGGGAGTTGGGTCATCTAGATTCACTAGACAGAGCTCTGAACCTTTTTTTTTCAATGATTTGTGATCTTCACTGGTTCAATGGATTACATGAAAATTTTCCACCTTTATCCACCTTTGTCATGGTAGGGAGAACACGTCAAAGTAAGGGTGGGGTCATCCAAGATAGCACAAGGGTTAAAAACCACATTATATATGATTATATGCCAACAGTTTTATTTAACGTAAGAGAAAAAATGAGGTTTTACACATTTATCTATTACTATTATGCTTTATTGTTTAAAAAATGTGTATATAAAGGCTACAATAAGATAAAACACTTTGATTTTATATATTAGGACCACAGAAATAACATATTCAAACTTGTTCTGAGTTGGAAGACGGTGTTCTTACTAAACTCATAATACAGAAAAGATGTTTTTATTGTTGTGTGCACCACTTTACATATAAAGTGTAAAATACTTACTGATAAAGACTCATGATGTAAATATTGGTCCACCGCTGCGTTGCTGGAGACCTTAGCTAAAGCGGTTAGCCGTGTTAGCATGGAGGGACCACCGATCAGCATATACCGCGGGCGTAAACAAAAACAAAAGCAGAAAAAAACGACTTCATTCGGTGCGGCCTCTTTCAACATATTTGGAACGTCATGCTAGGCGGAGTTAACTCCAGCCAATATGGAGGGGCCCTTGAGTGGACAATTTAGGCTTCAAGCAGGGGACCGTAGAGGTCAGTGATGATGTCAGAGAGGCTCTGTCCAGTAATACATATTTCTGTGGCCCTCCCCTGCACACTGGAGCAGGAAAAGCAGTGAGAAAAGACAGACAGACAATCTTAGTACTGTATGCTGGGTCCACGCTTTTGCAACGCCACTGCGCCACTACCGTTAAGCAATACCGCTAAGAACTTATCCGTCCAGTAAAAACTATTGATGTGGGTACGGTATTAAACGGTACAGGTTCTGTACCGCAACCCTAGTAATGGAATGGATTTCCATGGCCGAGCAGCTGCATCCAAGCCACACATCACTAAGTGCAAAACAAAGCGTTGATGCAGTGGTGTAACGCACGCTGCCACTGGACTCTAGAGCAGTGGACACGCCTTCTCTGGAGTGATGAATCACACTTTTCCATCTGGCAATCTGATGGACCAGTCTGGGTTTGGAGGTTGCAGGAGAACAGTACATTGGGGACTGCATTGGACAGAGTGTGAAATTTGGTGGAGGAGGTATTATGGTATGGGCTTGTTTTTCAGGACTTGGCCCCTTAGTTCCAGTGAAAGGATTTCTGAATGCTTCAGGATACCAAAACATTTTGGACAACTCCATGCTCCCAACCTTGTGGGAACAGTTTGGAGCAGCCCCTTCCTCTTCCAACATGACTGTCCACCAGTGACCAAAGCCAGGTCCATGAAGACATGAAGGACAGAGTCTGGTGTTAATGAACTAGACTGGTCTGCATAGAGTCCTGACCTGAACCCCATAGAACACCTTTGGGATGAATTAGAGCAGAGACTGAGAGCCAGGCCTTCTCCACCAACATCAGTCTGTGACCTCACCAATGACCCAATGACCTTTAGGAAGAATGGTCAAAAATTCCTAGAAACACTCCTCAACCTTGTGGACAGACTTTCTAGAAGAGTTTAAGCTGTAATAACTGCAAAAGGCGGACCCACATGACATTGAATTCTATGGGTTAGAAATGGGACGGTACTTCAGTTCATATGGGAGTCAAGGCAGGTGAGCCAATACTTGTAGTAATATAGTGTGTCTATGTATTCTGAAATTCTGAAACATATGATAAAAAACTGTTTCAGAATAAAAACACGAAACTTTAAATGGTGTCTTAACCCTGTAAAACACACTGCATCATATAACTGGAGGAAAACGCTTTTTTTTTTTAATTAAGATGTTTTATAACACTTTGATTAAATCAGCAAAACATTTCCAATATCATGTTCTTAGAAATATAGATAGTATCAATTATGATACGTTGGCTGATTTTGTAATTTTGAACTCACAGCAATGTTAGTTTAAGATTAAAACACATTGAAATGAGTGATCAGTAAAAATACCTTTTTTACCCACTGTATCAAATTTGATCCACACGTTTTTTTCATGGTGCTACTTTATTTTAAAGAAGTAATTCCCACCAATTTTGCATTCTTCAATACAGCAAGTAGCTGTTTAAAAAATAAAAACAACAGATGAATTATTTTTACTATAGAAATGTGAAAATTAGCAGAACTTTTTTCTGCCAAGTGTTTTTGTGGTTTCATGGAAGCAGCCATTTTGAAATGAGCAGGAAAAGCCCTTCTACTGCCCCTAGTGGAATGATGATGAACTGCAGGGCAGAGAACAGACCAAGTTAAATACTGTTTTTTTTTAATGACATTTTAGATTATGCTAATGAGATAGAAACGCATGTATCACGTATGACACAAATGGTTGTGTGGGGTTAAAGGAGAATAAAGCAGAACCACATCCACCCCCAGAAGAATTTTCTTGGAACCCACTCGGCCTAAATGCACACGTTAGAAAAGAAAATGGTCCTGAACCAGCGCTTCACCATTTGCATGATGACATGACTTCATCCTATCAGACACCCCCTTATCAGACTTCAGAGTGGGGGTGTCCTCAGAGGGGGGGGTCTATGGCTCACCATCTCCTAAAGAAGAGAAGGAGGTCATCAAACCGTCGGTCTGCACTGCCGCCCCTTGGGTCTAATGAAACCAGGAATTATGGGAATAAAATGCCCCCCCCCCCCCACACTGTCCAGTTAACATGTACATTTCAAATGTACTTTTATTCCATACAAAGACATTTTTCTGCTCAAACTAAAGAAAAACTCACATTTCTATGCAGGTATTCGTCAGGAGCACCGGTCTGGTTTTTGCCTGCACGCTGCTGCTCAGTGTATGGGGGGGTTGTAGTGCAGGGTGGAGGGGGGGGTAGGGATTGTGGCAAAGCAATTTCTCTGTAATGCGGCGTGAAAACTCTTCAGGCAGCTGCTGTGAGCTGGAATCAGTTTCCAAAAGGCACCTCATATTCCTGGGGGTGCTGCTGCCAAAGAATGGACTCCATTTGTTTCCACAAACTGCTGGATTTAGGGTTGGGGGGTGGAGGGGGGCACTACAGGGATGCATGGGAATAGAGGCATCCTTCCTGCACATGGTTTTCTATCTGTGCTGCTTCACTAAAGAAATTCCTTGCTGTTATTGTGACCCTTTTGTTGAGAGGCTCCTGTGAAGCTGCAGATCAGTTCTGGAAAAAGCTTCATTCAGGTCATAAAACTGCAGCCAAATAATTAACATGATGTTAGGATTTCTAAGCTAAAACAAGAAAACTACAGAAATGTCTGCATTGAAAAGCAGGCTTCAGGTCATTTTCTCAAGAGTTTGCTTCTCTTTTCGCAGCTGATTTGTGTTTCTGGAGGAAGACGCCGAACGCACCAGGCTGAAGTTCCAGCATGCATGATCACCTTCATCATGTCATCTTCAGTCCGTGATCAAAACCTCATGTTTATCTGTCTTGGATCCGCATTTTATTTCCATCCTTTTGTTTTCAATTTTTTTTACCAAATTTGCCGTTTTATGGAAAATGTTTGACTTATTCTTAAGATGTTTTTATAAAAGGTGAATCTGCTGTTTCTGTCCTGAAAACAGATCAAAATCAACAATTTAAAAATCTGTGTTTTGGTTCCAGGGGGGTATATATAGGTTGTGTGTTTTCAGGATGGTCATGTCACTATTTCATGTCACTTTCGGGCCTGTCAGTCAAAGGCTCAGAAAGATGGAAGGGTCTGCTGCTTCAGATCCAAAACATCAGCCACTGGAGAAAAAGCAAGTATCAGAGCAGCAGAGCTCACTGCTGCCTCCTGCTGGAGGCTGCCTTCCTGCTCCATCTAAGAGAGGATTCAGGGTGGAGGAGGACTGAGATTTATCACAGGAACAATATCTGCTCTTTTTCATATCTGATAAAGGAGCTGAGACCCCAGCCTGTTGTTGGGTGGTGGTCTACATTTATTTATTTCGGATTCTGCACTGACGATGTCGTTTTCCGAGGACGACCTTTCCTCCAGCTGCATGGTTTCACCTGAGCAGCCGGAGGATTTCTGCGGCAGGGCCTCTTCAGAGGCTCTCTCCCTGAACGTCCGATCTGTGGAGTTTGAAACTGTTGATGGAGCAGAACAGGAAGAAGACACGGAGGTGCCAGTTGGCACCCGGAGCTGTGGTGTCAGTAAAGCCTCAGGTTCTGGCAGGGAAGAGCCGCGGCTGCACGCTGTCCCATTCACAAAGCCCGCCATTGTTCTGCCTTTGTGCCTTTCAGCTCCTCAAAAGAGCATTTGGGCACGGCAAACACAGAGGAAGTTGAAGAGTGCTGTGCAGGCACTTTTTAAGTTGAGAGTTCAATATTTGCTACAGATTCAGAAAGTCTGCAGAAAACAGAGCTAAAAGGCTGGTAAGTGAGGTGACCCCAAACAAAAGCACAGAAAGGCTCTGGAAGCGCCATGAACGGCGTGCTCTGGCAGGAAGCAGCAGACTGAACCCTGCAGCTCCAACCAGCCACAAAGAGCTTTATCAGTCTGAACACGCAGCCTTTATCTCTGCTCCATCCGCCAATGAGATGCACCACTTTATCCACAAGATGAGAAGTGGCCGTTTGGAAACACCACCCACTGTCATGAGAGTTAATATGGAAGTGTGTGTGCAGTGTGTGTGCAGTGTGTGAGCAGTGTGTGTGCAGTGTGTGTGCAGTGTGTGTGCAGTGTGTGAGCAGTGTGTGAGCAGTGTGTGTGCAGTGTGTGAGCAGTGTGTGTGCAGTGTGCAGTGTGTGTGCAGTGTGTGAGCGCTGCAGAGATTAGAGTGGGAACAAACACAGTAAAAACAGGCCTTCTTAAGCTCCACTTGACACAGCCAAGCCCTAAGTGGACAGCTTCAGGCTTAAGAACAGCCACTGCAAAAGTTTTTAAGACGCCGCTATAATCTTTGTGGGGGGAGAGGGGGGTATTAAAAACCAGAGGCAAAATAAAGTGATCTGCGCCTGCTTTCCAGTTGCCCAGATTCTTGGGAAAGACAGGAAAATGATAACTGAGAGACGAGCACCAACCCCCCCACATCGTTTTCTCAGACTCTCTGCATTGTTGTGACTCAGCCTTCGCCTCAGTTGACACCTCCCAAACACAGCCCTCATCTTAGCGCTGTCCCGTGCACGTCAGTTTCTGCTCTTGATCCTCCAGAGGAGGTCTGGGATGGGAACCGGAGGAGGAGCAGGTCCAGCGGCATCATCTGATGCTGCAGAAACCAGCTTGTGTCGAGCAGGTTGGCTCCAACATCACTGACAGTAATGGAGCTGAATTCTGTCCATGCAGTAAAAACATGCAGGAGAGATTTTCACTACAGAAAACGGACAGAACAAGTTAGAAACAAACAACTAAAACAAATTTAAACAAAAGAAAACGCCTGTTAATGCAGCTCAAAAACACTTCTGTTCAAATCATGTCATACTCTGACCCTAAAGACGCCAGGTCACACCCCACAGGGTGTGTCTACCTGTCCCTCCCAAACCCTCCCAGCCCCCTTTGGTGAGCAACTTCTGGTTCCAGATGCTCAGTTTGAGGAGTGGAAGGCCAAAGGCCCATGGTGGTGTTTACAACCATGACGGTTCCAAAAAGGAGTTATCTCCTGAACAAGTCTCAGTTCTCTCTCCGGGACAGACAAAGCCCCCCCCCCCCATCACAGCTAAAATATCTCAGGTGTAGGACAAACACTGAGATCTTAGCTGATGGACTGCCTGCTGCAGTAAAGTCAGAGCAGGAGCTCACAGGACCAGGATGTGGCGCTGAGAGCTTTCAGCTGTGCTTCAGCAGACAGGAGGACTGAAGCAGGTGGAAGGGGAGGAGCCCACTGAAATGCTCCACCAAACCCCCCCTCCCTTGGTGAGCCACTGCGCTGAAGGCTGCAGAAGGGGAGGAGTTTCATAAGTAAGCGAGTAAGAGCCGCTAATGAGACGTGTTCTAGTGGACATGTCAGTGCAGACAGCTCCAGAAACCAGGACCTGCTGCTGCCCTGATGGTGGGAGGCGAGCACAGCTTCTGCAGCCCCCCCCCCACCCCCCACCCCAGGTCCATTTGCATTCTGAGCAGGAACTCTGCAGCACCAGAGAGAGGCTTTCCTTTGGGCGTTCTGCTGTTGTCTGCTTCATTTGTGTCACTTTGAAGGAGTCTATTCACAGCTATTCACACACAGGCCTTCAGCCCACAATACTCACACTTCACACACTGTCAGTCCAACCCCCCAAGCCCCCACCTCAGATCCTCTTCTTTATTTAAGAGCGAACCTGGAGGAGTTCATCACCTCCTGGAACGCTGAATGTCACCACAAAACAAGTGCAGTCTCCATTCTCCTCACTGCTCTTTCTGCTGCCGTTTGTGTCGCAGATGGACGTGTGAAAGTACACTTCCAGCTTCGTTCCTGTCCGCTCGTCTGCAGGCGGGGGGGAAGCCCCGCCTCTTCACACCGGCCCTTCCGTCCTTTCTACGGGAGCATCTGCAGAGAGCCACACTCATCAGAGGAGCTCACGCCCAGAACCTTCCAGATGTGGAGAACACAAACGTCCAGAAAGCTCAGCTTGAGGCCTGAACGTCTGCAGACCCCCCCTCCCCCCCCCGATCAGGCTGCAGCCAGTGTTCAAAGGGATGAACTCACCCCCCCTCCCAGAGGCTGCGGCCCCCTTCATCACTGCTGGCCAGCATGCATCACTGATCTTGTCATTTTCTGCCATAATGTGAGTGTGATTTCCTGATGAGGAAAACCATGACCGAGCCGTCGGATGAATCCCGCCACGCCGACCGCTTTATGGAAATTTGACGGAAGATTCAAGAGATGCAATACAACAATAATTCAGAGGGGAAGCGCTTACAAGAATAACCAATTATTCACACTCAGCTTCACATTTCTGCTCATTGTCTCCCTGCAGGAGTGGAAACAAGAACCTTTTCCAGCAGGTTTATTCCTGTGATCCGACTGTCATCGATATGGGAGGAATTCTTACATTTCAGTCCCAGAATTCAATTCTAATTTGTATTTGTGAAAATGTTAAATCATTTATTATACACCTCCTTCCTTCATCCATCCATCCATCTATCCATCTGGCATCCATATCCACTTTTAGGATCACATGAGCTTCCTGCACATGGTTTTCTATCATGACGTTGGTAAAGTGACAGACACCCTGTGGGGGATAAGACTGAAGCCCTCTGACTTCCAGATTGAAGCACGTTTTGAAGCATCTTCTGTTCATGTTTCAGCAGTTTCCTGCCTAAATAAAGGACTCCCTGATTCAGAGCAGGGCTGTGGTTCATCAGCTGCGAGCTGAGATTCCCCCAGTCGCCTGCCCCCCCTGAAGTGATTGAACAAGCAAAGCTGATTGGATGATGATGTCCAGTGTCGCTTCATTTTTAAATAACTTTGGTTTGAAATGATGACAAACGCCCTCATCCAATCAGCGATGTGCCCCACAGCTTTTCTGCTTTCTCGTTGTGTTTCGGTTTTCTAACCTTTCATTTCTTTTTTTCTACTGTTTTTGGTTTTAACTTTTGGTTTCTTGAATTTCGTTTTGCTTTCTAAAATGCTGTTTTTTTTAAAAAATTCGTTTTGCTTTTTTAATGAACGTTGTGATCTTTAAAATGTTTTTGCGCCGATCAATTTGGTGATGAGATTTGCCCTTCAGGGCCACCGTACATTTCTCTTACAGGGACGTTAGAAAAATCCCCATCACTACAGAGGCCCCTCTGGAACCCTCCAGGTGATCGGCTCCCATAACGTCATATTTTCATGTTCTGCATTGTCACGTTGTTTGTTTTTTATTGTAATGTATCAAAAAAACAGTTTAGAGATTTTTTTAGTCTTTTATTTCCTCTGCTAAAATTACCAGCACACATTTGTTGACACATTGAGAGCAAATCCTGCAGCGTGATGAGGAAGACGGAGCCTGAACAGTCAACAGCTGGTCCTGGTGCTGCTCGTCTGTTTCAGAGAGCGCCTCAGCCGCTGATGTGGAGGCCTCCTCTGCCGGTTTTCATTTTGGTTTTTGTATTTTTCTTACATGTAGTAATTTTTGGTTCCCGCCGGGGGGAAGAGGGGGGAGGTTAATCCCGGTTTAATAAAGCCGTGCACAGCCCCGGACCAAGCCTGTGAGGATTGCGTTATCTGCTCCCAACATTTGAGCTTCCCCCAATTTCAACCTGACAAAAACTCAGAGAAAGTGAGGATGACGCCCGGAGACAATGATTATTAATAACTCTAAGTTCCTGCTGCCTGCTGAGCTGCAGGTCTCCTGCTTCAGTGTTTGTTCAGAATGCCATCTTCAGCGTCCACCTGTTCTGCAGGTCTGCAGCTTTAATAGAAAACCTAAAGAGGATTTCTACAGGCTCCTATTAACATATTTGAAATGAAGAAATGCAAGAGTTTTCTTCATCAAAACCAAGTTATCTCTTCGCTCTGCTGTCTGTCCTTCAGCTAGAAGAGATCCAAATATGCTGCAAGTTGATTATTTTTTTATTTATTATAATTAAAATAGAAAAGTGGTTTGTGTGAGTCGTTCGATTCGTTTACCCAAAATGATGGTGAGACGCCTGAGAACAGCAGGAAACACTGAAATCCTCCCAGTGGAACCAGCCATGTACGGGACGGTCCGACTGTTTTTGGACCACGTCACACAATCACAAGGCCGGGAACACGCTGGGGTTCTACAGCCAAGTCCAGAAACCAGACAGCAAGCTTCATCTGCAAGATCAGCTTTCCTTCAAGCAAGAGTTCTGTGGGAGGCTCATATACCCACACTTACACAGATACCCCCCCACACACACACACTCACAGTGAGAGGACAGCCTGGATCTAAGATGAGGCCTTAAGTCAGGCCTGACCTGCCTGAGCGCAGTGTGGCGCACCTGAGCACGCGCGTACCTGACAGTTCAACGTGGAGCTGGAAGTTTCCTGAACGAAAAAAGAAGGAATGTGTTCTAGAAGAGACTGGACCGCTTTTAGACTTCATTTCGTTTCTAACGTGGGCTCTTATTTGTCTTCATCACTACTGGTTAATATTTTATGTCTGGATCCTACGCGTTCGTGCTCTTCGGTGGCGCGAAAGCACACTCCACCCCAACATTTTAGGGACATAGCTTAACCCCCCCCCCCACACACACACACAACACAAACACACACATCGGTTGCACGCGCGCGCGCGTCCGAAAGGACCGTCCTCCGCCTCCAACCGTTTACCCCCAGTTTGTCAGCGTTTAGGCCTGACGGAGGTGCGCGCGCTTCGCCGCTCCGCGCTGCGCGGGGCTCTTACCTTTGTCCGCCAGGATGCCGTCGATGCTGTGCTTCGTCCTCCGCTGCTGCTCCTCCTCCTCTTCCTCCTCGTGCTTCTTCTTGTCAAAGTCAGACTCCTCGAACTTACTCCCGAACCGAGCCCGGAGCACGCGGCTGATGGAACTCACTGTCAGTATTGCAGATATTATTTATTATTACTATTTTTCTTCATTCGTTTCACAGTCATTTTGTCGTCTATTCTACAAAAAAATCTAACCTAAAATTGTTTTTTTGTTTTTTTCAGTCTTTAATCTACATTCAGACGCCGGCATGACATGAGCGCACCTGAGGGGGCCGTGCTCCTCTCACACACGCCGTCTTTGAGCAGCCTGTCCCGGATCTCCCAGCTGAACATGCCGGGGTTGTCCCGCCTGTACTCCTCGATCCGCTTCTCCACGTCCAGAGAGGCCACCTGCTGCGCGAGGCGCGAGCCATCATCATCATCCTCATCCTCATCATCATTCATTGTGTTATTAACGGGAACGCACCCTGGGCTTGCTGCCGCCGATCGCCCCCGGGCGGATGGAGCCGGTCTCCTGGTAGCGGCACAGGATCTTGGACACGCAGCCGTGGGACACGCGCAGCTGGCGGGAGATGACGCACGGCCGGACCCCGTGGTGCGCCATCTCCACGATCTTGTGCCGAATGTGGTTGGGGAGAGGCCGGCCGTTGATGAAGACGCCGCCAAGCTGGTTGACCCGACCCTGGCCCAGAGGAGTGGAGACTGGGGGGTTCCGGGAAATAAATGTGGATATTACGAATAAATCAAACCAAAAATGAATTTCTAACAAAATACTAGTGTGACCGCAGCAGATGCTTCCTCTCGGAAGGCCTTATGGTTTGAAATATTTCCGCAGGAACTTCTGAAATGTACGGTTTTTTTTCTAAAATGCTCGAATTCTGCTGAACATTTCTAACGCAGCAAAACGAAGAATGAATCCTAACAAACAGAAAAGGGCTCAAATAAAGAATGATCGACAATCACAAAATACCTATCAAATGTATCCCTAAATTATTTAAAAAATGTATTTCTAAAAATTAAAGCAGGATTATTGAAGCTACATAAATGCAAATTAGACTGAAATCTCACAGCTGAAGAAATAAATCAATGCATTTGCATAAAATAAATTAGAGACGGGCGGAGATCAAACTCCTTTGACCCCAGACACACACCCGCAGCCCCCACTGGTCCTGACCCTGAAAGTTTCGTGTCTTCTCACAGATGCGTCCCTGTGAGCGCGAGGGCCCGGCGGGGGCCTCCTGAAGCCTACCTTCCAGGGGGAATCCTGCGCGGGGGTAATTGTGTCCGGGAGCCGCGCGCATCATCCGCGGCTCGGGTCCCTGCAGAGAAGACATGAAGGCAGAAATCCTGCAGATGTTCCAGCTGACTGAAGGTGAGGAGCAGCTCTGCGGGAGGAGGAGGAGGAGCAGGAGGAGCTGTCACTCTGCTCCGGACCTCATCCTCACACGAGCGCACCGCGCGCGCCACTAAACCGCGTGAGAAAAGTTGGAGCAGCCAATAGGAGAGCGGACCACGAACACGAGGAGCCCTGACGCAGTCGTGCACGCGCTTCATGTGGGTCACATTGACCTGGTCCTTCCCAACTGTACTGCGCGTGCACCTTCTCTTCCACGAGCTCAAAGGAAGAACGTTTTAACGCGCGGGTCTGTCAAACAAAATACAAACCTGTACTTAATGTATTAATAAAACATTTTATCCGTGCGCACGCGCGTCTGTGATAGCGTAAATATTTAAGAATGACTAAAACGATGACAACCTGTAAAAATTTGCTGTCCTTTAAGCTCTGCACTGTATGCTACCTGGGAGCGTGCGTGGGCTTCTTTGGTAAACCTTTTTTCCGTGCGTGATGATAAAAGTTTCCAATGTCCAAACATAAAAGAATTGAAGTATAAATACAGAAATACGATCATTGATATCAGCATTTGTAAATCTGCATACTTATAAAATAAAATTGTGTTATTCATTTGTATGTTTTTGGAAATAAGAATTATGTGCAGCTGGAACCGAATTTACACTTAGGGCACAGGTGGGAGTACTGGAAAGTAAGGACTTCAGGTAAAAGGGGTGAACGTTTACGAGATGTTCCTTCTTCTCGCTCCCGTTTAGACTTTTGTAGTTTATATAATTTTGTCTTGTTTTATATAATTTTATTGTCTGGTATAATTTTGTCTTATTTTGTTATTCTACACTTGTTTTCACTTGTCCAAAATAAATATTTTTGCACTTGAACTTTTTGTTTCCATCTGATTGAACATTTTAATCACATTTCTCTGCGTTACTATTTAAAAAAACGTTGTGCAAAAAGTTTTTTTTTCTGTTTCTAAGGAGTGTATAAAAATCTTTCAAAAATCTGTGTGCGTGCGTGTATGCGTGCGTGTGTGGCGGGGCCTGCAGAGCCTCTGTCTCTATAGGCCCGTGAAACAGAGACGCGCACCGGTAAAGCCGCTCTGTGGCGCATCGACGCAGACGCTGGAGGCCTTCAGATGCTGCAGCTGGAAGTGATGATGAGGATGATGACGCTTCCTCTCCCGGTGGACTAGATTTATGGATGAAGCTTCAAATGGTTTAGACTGACTATTATTTCGCGCTGACGTTTAAGCGCGTGTTTCTGTGATTGCATAGATCTGTGAGTGTGTGCACATGCGTGATTTGTCATTTCTCCCCCGCATGCGTGGTTGTCCTTCTGCGAGCTCTTTGGACACATATCGGTGGTTTATATGTCACGCACATGTAAAAATCCAACGCGTGTTCTTTTGCACACAAAAAAAAACAAAAAAAAACCGCGAGAACCTGCAGCAAAAGCTCACCTGTGAGAAAAACATGCACACATGCAGAACCAACGCGCGCGGCTCTGCCCCCTGCAGGTGGAAATGTTCTCCACGCCCAGAACTACACCTTTCAGCGTTTCAGAAGAGAGAATATTTTCCTGGAGCTGAAGGTAGAAAATGGAGGAGCAAGTGGTGGAGGTAAAACTCAGTTAACCACTCAGACAGCAAAGCAGTCAAAGGCTGGTGAAAATACTGAGTTTATTATTTTATTCTCTCTTCCACAAGAAGATGAATTTCTTTTTAGGAATATTTTTAGAATAAATGATCACAATGATGTTGATCACTTTTTTTCCAGACGTTTCTTTTTACTTTTTGAAATTTAAAATGAATAATAGCAAATCATAATGAAAAAAGAGGAATGAATCCTTTAAATCAACATTTTGAAACATTGAGACATGAACAATGCTACAAAACAACATCTTATTCAGCAGCTTTTACTGTGTAGAGTAATTCTTTTAGTTTTCTTTGACTATACAGTACATTCTTTATTTTCTTGTAAACTGAATAAAGCTGACTGTCGTGTTGGTAGTAATTGTTACAAATATGAAAGACATTGCCGTGCATTGGTTGGTCATTTTGAGGTCTAAAGTGTCAGAAATAAAACACGCGCACAGGCCGGACACACCCACTGGATGTCTACTGGACATCTCAGACAATGACATTACTCTGTTAGACGTCCACCAATTGTGTTCTGACAGCATATTAGAGGTCTCCCACATATCTACCTGCATCTATATTTTTAGACGATTATTGAAGGACTTTTTAAAACATTAGTGGAAAAACAAACTGAAATTCACAGGTTTGCTGGTTCAAATCCAGCTACTGTTGGGCAAGGATGAGTACAGCCTAATCAGACAACTAAACTCGACATAAAAAAGTCATCACTCTTTTCATGTTTATATTTGATAGTAAAAGGAGAAAAAGGAAGACTGTGATTAAAATCAAAATTACAGAAACACGTTTAACTTTCATTTCTAGCTGTTTTGTTTCAAGCAAATCTGCGGCAGCAGGAAGATCTTATGACTCACTTATTTGCGTCTATTTTATTTGGAAAGGAATGTGTACACGTTCAAATGAATTTAGAAAAAGTATAAAACTTCAGTTTTGTAAATATTTTTAAGCTACATTTTATAAATACATGGAGTCATGCCTCCTGGACGCCTCCCTGGGAAGGTGTCCTGGGCATGTCCCACTGGGCAGAGGCCCCAGGACACCCTGGAGAGACTACATCTCTAGCTGGCCCAGGAACGCCCCGGGGTCCCCCAGAGGAGTTGAAAGAAGTGGCTGAGGAGAGGGAAGTCTGGGATTCTTTGCTCAGACTGCTGCCCCCATGACCCGGTCCTGGATGAGCAGAAGAAGATGGATGGATGGATGCATGGAAGGATGCGTGCATGGATGGATGGATGGATGGATGGATGGATGCATGTATGCATGCATGCATGCATGGATGGATGGATGCATGAATGGATGCATGGAAGGATGCATGCATAGATGGATGGATGGATGCATGGATGGATGGATGCATAGATGGATGGATGCATGCATGCATGGAAGCATGGATGGATGGATGCATGGATGGATGGATGGATGCATGGATGGATGGATGGATGCATGTATGCATGGATGGATGGATGGATGCATGAATGTATGCATGCATGCATGGATGGATGGATGGATGGATGGATGGATGCATGTATGCATGGAAGCATGTATGCATGGATGGATGGATGGATGCATGTATGCATAGATGGATGGATGCATGCATGCATGGATGGATGGATGCATGGATGGATGGATGCATGGATGGATGGATGCATGCATGCATGCATGGATGGATGCATGAATGGATGGATGCATGGATGTATGCATGCATGGATGGATGGATGCATGGATGGATGGATGCATGTATGGATGGATGGATGGATGCATGGATGGATGGGTGGATGCATGGATGGATGCATGTATGCATGCATGCATGGATGGATGGATGCATGAATGGATGGATGCATGTATGCATGCATTCATGGATGCATGCATGGATGGATGGATGAATGGATGGATGCATGGATGCATGCATGGATGCATGGATGGATGTATGCATGTACGGATGGATGCATGCATGCATGGATGGATGGATGCATGGATGGATGGATGCATGGATGGATGCATGTCTGGATGGATGCATGGAAGGATGCATGGATGGATGCATGGAAGGATGCATGGATGGATGCATGTGTGGATGGATGCATGGAAGGATGCATGGAAGGATGGATGGATGGATGCATGGAAGGATGCATGGATGGATGGATGGATGGATGGATGCATGGAAGGATGCATGGATGGATGCATGTGTGGAAGGATGCATGGAAGGATGGATGCATGGATGGATGCATGGATGGATTGACTAATGGCTAGAGAAACATTTAAAGTATTTTTTTCAAACAGAGAAGTGGGACTTTGTGGCTTCAGTTTTTAGAAAGGAACTCAAATGTCTCTTTTCAGGTAGCAACAGGGAACAACAGTCCCACAAAGTTCTCTAAATGACATCTAAAAGTATCCAAAGATTAGATGTCTACAGGTAAATGTGCAGGAGACCTCTATACGCAGAACACTACAGACATCTAATAATTATAACGGCTGGATGGCTCAGTTGGCCAGTCATGTAGGACTGGCACATGGAAAATCAGGGTTCAATTCCCAGGGGGCCCGATGAGCTTCATCCCTTCACGTCTGAGATGTCCAGTAGACACCTACACTAGATGTATAATAGATCTAATACACATCGTGTGTCCCGTGGGAAGGAACTACCAGAATGGCTTGTTTACAGCATGCGGGGCATGATGGGATGGCGACACGATTAGATGTGGGAAAGTTGTCTGCTGGAGATCTAAACGGCGATGTGCAACATACCGCTATGAACCAATGTCCAACAGATGCATAACACATAACGGTAAACAATAAAACAGTCATGATTTGAAATGATTCATTAATATGTAGATTGTTTCCATTCAGGTAGAATCGGACTGTATCGTATCACCACAAAGTTATGTGAATCGTTTGTGTATCGATTCGTGGAGCATCTATGAGAGACATATCAAATTGAAAGATGAACAACCCTACCAAAAGCCGATGGGAATGCTTTTCAATGGATCAAACCATGATTGAGTGGAGCTGTAAAGACTATCTTGAGGTCAGTTTTATGCTTAAGGCTAACAGACAATGCAAAGGAGAACTCATGAGTTTAACTTTTTAATTCAAACAAAATGGTGATTTTCATACATCATTAATGCAACAGCATTGAGGAACACGCAAGAATGCCATTTATGACATGCAATTTAAAACACGATAGAACACAGCATATTGCTCAAGTTCTAGTAGGTAAAGCTCTTTATGTCCGTCTCTGAAGAACAAAAGATGTGCATAAATAATCTACAACTTCTATTACATTGTTTACAATAATTTTCTGCTGCTTTATGATCCTATTTGCTCACCATACAAGTGATTGCTTTCATGTGGTTTGCGTGGGCATCCTATAAACCAGTGTATGACGTGCACACCCTGTGCGGGTGGTAACTGAGCTTGCTAACGACTAGTGTGGCATAGAGGCACACTATTCTTACAAACACTTCACAATAGACGTAACACACACACAGCAATGGTACAGTTTTCATGTTGTCCCTTGGTGGCCGTACGAGCCTGAAGAGAACTACAAGACACACCTCCACTCCCCTTAAGGTGCAGCTGCCCCTCTCTATGCCCCCCCACAGGCCCAGACAACCCAGAAACCCACAGCTCCCGTACGGGTCAACTCTCATGCGCCTTAGCATGCGACCAAGGCTTTACCTGAGAGCCTTAGAGGACATCAGCGGCAGAGGAGGATGGTTTGTGTGAGGCGGAATACCAGCACAGATACACCTTTCCCATTGTGGTTCTTTATTTTTGAAATCGAGACGAGACAACCAATCAGAGGCATTACATTAGAGCAAAAGTCAGAAGCTAGATTGGGCAGAATAAGCTCCACCCCCCCCACGGGCAGGTCAGGTGCATCACTTGCTGTGCTGCAGGTACTGCTGAGTGAACATGTTCAGCTCGCTGTCCAACCAGCCGGCCTTGTTCCTGCAAAAGCACAAAAACAGGGCAGCAGTCACAGCGCTGTCTGATGTCAAACAGGTTTAACCCTCAAACTGAAGGAAGTTTGGTCTTTTTTCGGCTTTACTTTTTCCTGTCGTTCTTTATCAGTCACATGTTTTAGCCGTCAGAATATTGGAAACCAGATTCAATCCATGAATTTCCACGCTGATGCCAGTCCTTCGTTCTGTCAGTTTCTCAAAAGCACTGATGTATCTTCTCCCTTTGACCCTCTGTAATCTGCCCTTCAGAAGGGCACTTCATCAACCCCAAAGTCTTTGTTCACCTCAGGTTCACCATTTGACCAACTGTTCAAAAACCTCCAGCACGGCCTCCAAGGCTGCTATGTATGAATATGTACAATGACAATAAAGGATTCTGATTCTGATTCTACCCAGAGGATCTTAACGCCTTTTGGGGTCTGCAGTCAGAATAAACCATTATCAGTTTCCTACACTGATGTCTGGGAAAGTAGAGCTGTTCAAAAACCTGTCTGTTCACTTTAACCAATAATCTGCATTAATCTGCACACCGGCTGCTAATCTGCATTAATCTGCACGTGGGCTTTGATTTGAGAGCTGCAGGCTGTGCTGGCTTCTCACCGCAGTAGCTTGGCCCTGCTCTGAAGGTTGTCCAGCAGTTCAATCTTGCTGTTCATGTCTTGGATCTCATCCTCCAGGTTCTGGCGGGTGATGTCCACCTGTTGGCAGAGCTGTGCAAACACGCCCGCCAGCTCCCTGCCGACCACAAGAGGAGACACGGTTAGCGCATGTCAGCAGCAGAGACCCCCCGACCCGGTTGAGACTCACTGTTGGACTTGGTGGCTGCAGTTGGATCCGGTGTAGCTGACAATCAGCTGCAGCTTCTCACTGGCGTAGTCCACAAACTGCCTCTTGAAGGCCCTCTCTTTGGCTTTGGTGGTCCAGGTCAGCCGCTCATAGACGTATAGCAGGCCGTACAGACCGAGTGACAGAGCGATCAGCCGCCAGCCCACTGCCTTCCAGATCTGCATCGCAGGAAGAGCAGGTGAACATTAAAGACTGCCGACTTCAGATGAAGAGTTGGTGTGTGAGTGAGTTCAGCTGGTCATCTTCAGATCCTCTGCTGTTTCAGATGTTTTTTTTAAATCACACTGGGTTCCTGTTCACAAGCCGGCCTCCTGCATTTGGGTCGGGACACTCACCACACCACCAACCACGAGGACGCCCATGGAGGTACGAGATGTCAGTGAAGCCAGCCCGGTTACCATAGAAACCATTAGCTCCTCCTGGGTCATGGCACTCTGCGGAAACGGAGGCATGCTGGTGCTGACCGGAGTCAGGGCCATGGGCCGAGGAACCTAGAAGGGGCGGCACAGAGTCGGGTCACATCTACAGCTCGAGAGTCTGAGCTACCAGAAGATGAAAAGAGACAGCAAAGCAGTTTGTTTAGAGAGTTTAGGGGGGAAAGCCCTTCTGTTTACTGCAGAAAAATACAAACAGAAGAACCCTCAAAGGACGCCTAGAGCCATGTCCTTTGGTCAGAAGACACATGAGCCTGTTTCTGGACAGGAGTAAGCAGAACCTGAGCAGAGAATTCAGCTGCAGGTCAATGAGCCTCATTCTCAAACCATTCAGACAAACCAACCAACCAATGCAAACATCCAGATGAGCTCATCTGTGAGTGAGGAGATGCAGGAACTCTGCAGGACAGCAGACAAAAGCAGCAGCTGTCAATGTTGGAGAACTGCAGAAGCAACACGAAAGAAGATCTGTCAGGATCTACATCTACAGCAGTGAAAGGATCTGTCAGGATCTACATCTGCAGCAGTGAGAGGATCTGTCAGGATCTACATCTGTAGCAGTAAGAAGATCTGTCAGGATCTACATCTGTAGCAGTAAGAAGATCTGTCAGGATCTACATCTGTAGCAGTAAGAAGATCTGTCAGGATCTACATCTGCAGCAGTGAGAAGATCTGTCAGGATCTACATCTGCAGCAGTGAGAAGATCTGTCAGGATCTACATCTGCAGCAGTGAGAAGATCTGTCAGGATCTACATCTGCAGCAGTAAGAAGATCTGTCAGGATCTACATCTGTAGCAGTAAGAAGATCTGTCAGGATCTACATCTACAGCAGTGAAAGGATCTGTCAGGATCTACATCTGCAGCAGTGAAAGGATCTGTCAGGATCTACATCTACAGCAGTGAAAGGATCTGTCAGGATCTACATCTACAGCAGTGAAAGGATCTGTCAGGATCTACATCTACAGCAGTGAAAGGATCTGTCAGGATCTACATCTGCAGCAGTGAAAAGATCTGTCAGGATCTACATCTGCAGCAGTGAGAAGATCTGTCAGGATCTACATCTACAGCAGTGAAAGGATCTGTCAGGATCTACATCTCCAGCAGTGAAAAGATCTGTCAGGATCTACATCTGCAGCAGTGAGAAGATCTGTCAGGATCTACATCTGCAGCAGTGAGAAGATCTGTCAGGATCTACATCTGCAGCAGTGAGAAGATCTGTCGGGATCTACATCTGCAGCAGTGAGAAGATCTGTCAGGATCTACATCTGCAGCAGTGAAGGGGCTGCATCCTAAACCCGTTTAGCTACAAGCCATTAGCTCAAGGATGTGCTCATTGATGTAATTTTCATTGATTTAATTTTCCTTTTCTTTGAGATTGTTGGTTTTGTACAGGGGGTGGGTTGAGGGTGGGGCTATCTGAATCGGTCCTCTCTTTGGCTTTGGGATTCAAGTCCCTGCAGGTGGATGACTTCCACTGATGTTCCCGGTCTGCAGTGCCGCTAGTCTTCCAGCAGTGCTGCATCATTACTCGGATCAACTGATTCCAGACAACCTTCTCCAGGTTCTCAAACAGGCTGGCCGGGTTGGAAGCCACCAGTCCAGAGTGACCATCTGACTTCACTGAGAGACAGAAACCTGCAGCGTCAAAGAAGACCATGATCCAGATGCGAGTACCTGGTCGCTGTAGCCCATGAGGGCCCGCCGTGTGTTCTTAGGGCCCAAGAACCGGTTCACCAGCATGGTCCAGCCCAGAGAGAAGTGGAAGCTGATGTCCTCCTGGAAGTCACTGCAGAGTTTGTCACAGGCCAGGTCGTAGGTGAGGCTGAAACACTGCCGAGGAACCATCTTTTCCACCTGGTCTCTGAGGGTGGAGGGCAGCAGAGGCTTCAGACCCTCTGAGGAAAGAGTAGAGACCTCTTTAAGAGGGTGGTGACTGGGCTATGTACCAGTGTGGACCAGTGCACACCACACTGTGGGACAAGATTAGCTGAAGTCCTGCTGCAGATCATCTGCTGTTGGTCCTTAGTGCACTTGGTCTCCAGCCTTTTTCAGGCCACAAACCGCTTTTATGTCAGACAAGATGTTTAAAGGCTGCAAAACTCCTCACTACACACGTTATCCACTTTTCTCAGACAGACAAGAACATTTTCCCACTTTTCTTTCTTGCTTAAACTCTCAAAGTTTAAACCTTCGAGATAAAGAGGACCAGTATTTTAGACAAAGATCTGATCACGATCGAGGATTTGCGTTACTCTGGCAAACTGCACAAAGACGCGGTATGGAAGGGATTGATTGACAAGATCAACAGCCAATCAGGACACAGAACATGGTGTCCTGTTAAAAAAAAGGAAGGAAAAAAGCATGAAAGACAACGCTGGAAGAATAATCTGTGAAAAAGCGAAAGGTGAAGTGTGACAAAGCAAAGAAAGACTATTTTTCACAGACCGTTCTGTCTATATGAGGCTGAGGTGTCCCGTTGTATTATTTTAGCTTCCAGTTTCCCATTTTGAGGGTAAAGTTTATCTTTAGCCTCTGTAAAATATCTGCAGCTTTTCTAAGCTGTATTTGTTCTCTAGATTTCATGTAGGAAACCATTGAAATATGATCTAGAGCAGGGGTCGGGAACCTATGGCTCGCGAGCCATATATGGCTCTTTTGATGGTCACATGTGGATCGCAGACAAATCTTTAATTATACAAATTTTTTTTCATTAGACCAGTCCTTCTCGGGCGCGATATGATGCCAGGGGGGGCCGCACAGTAGTAGCGGTACTTGTTGGAGAAAATAAAATCTGCACCACTATCAATTTACTATTATCTATTACATCTCAGAGTTTGTAACAGCCTGAAACCTGTGAATTGCCGTCCAGCAGCTGCGCGTTCCCATCTCTGAGAAAGAGCTGCAGCTGCAGGACGGGATGTGAGAATGAAAGTTGGGGGGGGCACAGGCAGCAAGGTGAATCGTGCAGGACACGCTGCCTGTCACTCACTGCAGTGTGAGTGTGTGTTTGGCTCCACGTCTCCATGTGAGTCTTCCTCACATCTACAGAACATTCAGACCTACGATCACGTTTAAAGTCTCAACGCCTGCAGGAAGCTGAAACTCACCACAGATCAACCAGACTAGACCATCAGCAAAACCAACATATGCAGCACCAGAAGTCGTAATAATGCTAAGAAATACTCATCATTTATTAACAACAGCATAACAATGTTATTAAAAAGAATCCACATATTAATTGTACTTTAAAAGTGTTGAAATTACATCAAATGCTCACATTCACTCGTATTTTTTAGTTGTAAACATATTGTAGTGGACTGAGTTTAACTGGGTGGTTGTTGTTGGGTCGCGTTATAAATTCTGGAGTTCATTGAACGCATCAAGCAGAGATCTGATTGGCTCTCAGTTCTGTCGCTCAGGCTGTTGTTAGGTAGTTTGGACCAATGGGATTCAGCTATGGGCCGAATAAGGGAAATGGGAGGGCTTCTGAGTGAGAGAATAAGAAGTTGGGAGAAGCTCTCGTCTCAGTGGGAGAGATTCAGGAGTTGCTTAATTAGTCGTACGGCGTTGGTTACGGTCTACAGGAACCAGAAGAAAGAACCTTAAAAGAGGTTAAGTCTCCGTGCCTCAGTGTGGGAAAAGGACGCTACATTATTGTATGGCTCTTTTGAAATTACATTAAAAAATATGTGGCGTTTATGGCTCTCTCGGCCAAAAAGGTTCCCGACCCCTGATCTAGACTGTCACTGAACTCCTCAACGTAGAAGCTAAACAATCAGACGGAGACTTCAGCCTCGTCCGACTTTTATGGTGAGACGGATAAATGCAAAACAGTTACTAAAAATAGAATCATAAAAGCCAATCCATCCTTTTATTAGCAGCATCCTCTGGATGTTCTGCATTGTTATTATGGTCTGTGGGAATAACGGTCTCAATAAATCCAGATTTGGAGTAAAGACTCCTGGCAGATTTCTTTCATTTCTGTTTCCTCACTGCCTAAAGAAACATTCCAAATACATTTGTTGTTTGTTAACTCTGTTAGCTTGGGGGTTTCAGTTTAGCGGTTCGGTACCAACTGTCCCACGGACCGGTTCCAGTCTGCGACCTTGGGGTGGGGGACCACTGTTGTAGTGCATCAGTTTAAACTGCAGTCTTTCCAGGCTTCTCCCCTCTGCCCCACAGCTCTGGTCCTGGTTTTTTAGATCTCACCTCCTCAAGCCCCACGCTCACAGAGACTGACAGGTGACAGCAGGTGGGGGCCTTACCGATCATGTCGGCCTGTGTGGCCTGCAGGGCGCTGCTGATGGAGGAGGAGCATCTCTCAGACATGTTCTTCCCCAGACCCTCCTCTATGTGTCGATGGAGCTCCTGAAACCAGCAAAGACAAGGAGCAAACTCAGCAAGACTGCTAAAAGATGTGTCCTTTTCATCCTCAACGGGGGTAGGGGACCTCATTCACAAACAGGGGCGGCGCCAGGGGGTAGCCAGGGGTTGCTGTTGAAACTGCAAGATTTGGAAAAGCAACTACTTAGCAACCTCAAATATATGAAAGCCTAGACCTCATGCTTTTATCGGTGACGTCATATACGGCAGTTGAAAAAAAAAAAGGAGTGCGGAATCCGAATAGCTTTTAAAATCCAGGGCACTACATGGAGCCGCACTATATGTATCATATCATTTTTTAATAGTTAGGGGTTAGGGTGGGAATCAGACACAGCCCATGTTTTGAATAGAGGTCCACCTTTAAATCATTTTAATGAGATTACATCTGCAGTCAAAGCAAAACATGGGGTGTGTCTGATTCCCACCCTAACCCCTAACTATTAAAAACTATATAATGCAGGATTATGTAGCGCCCTGGATCTTAAAAGCAATTCAGACTCCATGCTCACCATTTTTTTTAAAACGGCAGATATGACGTCATCGATTTCATGAAGTTAAAATCTCATTGATATGAGCTTTTTCTCATTAATGAGTCCACTGTCTTCTGAAGATAAAAAGTTGATATATATTAAAAAATATATGTTTAAATACTTTGTTTTTTGGTAAAAATTGTTCAGACGCAATGCATTGTGGTCTATATTTGACAATCTAGTGAGCATTGATGCACACTAGTTTTTTGCAGAGACTTGTGGGAAATTTCTAGGACACTGGATTTGGGAATTGTAGATTCAGACAGCGCTACAACATGGAGAAAACACTATAAAGTGAATAGTGAAGGAATTCCGACACAACCATGAAGTAATAATTAATGGATGACCGATGCAGAACAACACATCTTTATTGAGACTTAAAACTAAAAGAAGATAAGGAGACCTTTTCACGTTAAAGTCACATAGTTTCTGTCCAGAAGATTGAACTTCATTTACAGGTAAAGTTTTGACCAGTGTGTGTGTGTGTGTGTGTGTGTGTGTGTGTCTGTTATAGTCTGTAGAGTTCACCTTGGTGTGTTGTTCATGGGCTTCAAAATTCATGAAAAGTAAAGCTTCACTTTCCTGTTTTCTTCTACATATTCATCAATAATAGGATCAATGTGTCGCTAAAAGCAAAGGTTATGGAAACAACCTGGTTAGTTAGGTTCATGTTGTGGGACACAAGTTACATGGATAATTATTTGAACATTTTGTGAATTAAAACAAATGTTTACACGGTTAGGGACTTCAATTAAACAATACAAGAACATAATTGTAAGTTCAATTTGAACTTTTATTTAAATCTCTATGTGGACATTAAGAAGGGGACAAAGGGAAATGGCATTTCAGGAGTTCCTCCAGAATGATTTGTTTTTTTCAAAACTATTTTTGAAGCACTCTTTTCTCTTAGTTTCTGTAGATTTGGTCTCAAGAGTGTAAGTTTAGTCGTAAACTATGTTTTAGTGTTTTGTTTGTAGATAAATAGAAATATGATGATATCAATATACTATTCTAAAATGATCTTGTATGGGCCCTCATTTATTTGTAAATCTGAAAGAGTCCCGACCTCACAGCCACAACCTCCATTGCTCTAAACATCCTCCATCTCTTCCATGCTCTGGAATGAGATGCAGACACCGCTCCACATAGCCATCAGCTTATTGTGGCAGCTCCTCCCACACGCAGCTGGGCCGTCAAGTTTCTGCGCACATTTTTGGACAGGTGGCGAGCGTAAAGTTTCATAAATTGCTCAGAAAAGTGGCGTAAAGCAGTGGTCCCCAACCTTTTTGTCACCGTGGACCGGTACAACGCAAGGCACGTTTACCGCGGAGGGGGGGGGGGGTCTGAGGTGCAACGCAAGACAGATTTAACGTGGACCGGGGGTGGTATTTTCTCTTTAGTAATGATATTAACAATAATAATTATAATTTTCCCCTTGTCAAAGTAACTTCCTAAAGAAGTTTGTTTTTTGCTCATTTTGGTTGTTTGGGTTTCATTTTAGTGGGGTTTATCACCTGATGTTTGGTGTCGCGACTTTGACGTGCGTTAGGTGTGACAGATGTAACAAAGTGAATCCGGTCACTTTTCAAAATAAAACGTTTTTGTCGGAAAAAAAAAACAATAAAATGGAAATTATTTTTTCTTTCTGTGCGTTCCAGTGCAAAAATTTCCCGCGGCCCGGTACCGGTGGTTGGGGACCACTGGCGTAAAGAACGGCGTTTTTGCCATCAAAAATGCTGGTTTTTATGCTCAAGCAGCAACTTTGCTGCGCGGTGGAGGAGAGGCGGTCCGTCCTCTTCAATGAATTACTGTTTGTTTTCCTACCACACTTCAACATCTTCTCTTTGTTCGGACTTTGACAGTTAATCATTTTAAAAGTCCAATCTATCGACAAGACAATTAATGTAAATCTGGTAATAATTAGCATCGTACGAATTTCCGTTCCTATTACTTTCCATCTTGGAAATGTAATTTTACGTAAAAATGAATGAACTCCTTCCAGTCGCTTAGCAACCCCTCAGCCACTGCAGACAAACAGTCCTGCAGCCGCCTCTGCTCACCGACCGTTCCTGCAGATCAGAGCTGCAGCTTCTCTGACCAAATTCTCCCTGAAACTGGCTGCTTTTACCAGGTTTGCAGTGGGTGGGGTGGGTGGCTGTCTAGACCGGGGGGGGGGCAAAGACCCGGCCAGACCGTAAGCAGATGCATGACATGTTTTGGTAATCCACCTTATAAGATTCCATGAAATCTGGACAAAAACATGCTTTAATATTTTTGTAGATTGAATTGTAGATCGGGACCGCACTAGGGAATGGCGAACGCACTATGTAGTAGACTATATAGGGAGTACTGAAAGAATTTGGACACAACCTGTAATTATATATATTATATAATTCTCAAATCCAGTGTGCATCCATGCTCACTAGATTGTTGAATATAGACCACAATGCATCTGGACAATGTTTTCAAAGAAAATGTATTTAATGCATTGGTCATCCATTAATGCATTTTTTAATAAACAATCATCATCAGAACACAGTGGATTCATAAATAGTCGCTGTTAAACGCTCATATTGATTCGATTTTCACTTTGTGAAATCGATGGCGTCATATCCACCGTAGTGAGCATGATTCCTGAATATCTTAAAATCCAGAGCACTAGATAGTTCCAGACTGTAAAGGTTTTTTGTAGTTGGGGAGGAAATTCGAACATAGCCAATGGCAGCGATGCACATTTGTAGGGCACTCGATGTTGAAATTGTAGGTTCGGACAGCACTACAAAATGGAGGACGCACTATATAGTGTACAATGTAGTGAGTAGGGAAGGAATTCAGACACAGCCTTAGAGCTGTTTTGTGGAATGAAACTGTGACATCAGTGCATAGTTGTGGTTTTTGTTGTTAACCATCGACACCGCTGTTTCCATGGACTCAACCTTCCAAAGGAGGAGGGCTCAAAGAGCCACACTCACATTTTTGTAGACCTTCAGCACCACTGCAGATGGATGGAAGTCCATGTGGAAGTCATCCACCAGAACGTAGAGCTTCCGGATCTCCTCTGCCATGGCATTGGAGACCTGGATGCAGAAATAACAGGCTTCAGTACCTCGTTTCATGCTGTAGGTGGCAGCATGATACTTCACAAACACAGCAGCAGTGAAGATCTCACCTGCCTCTCCACCTCCTCTGTGATCTTCTTGATCTTGCTCTTACAGTCCATTGTCAACAAGTCCAGTTGCTTGTCTATGAACTCCAGCCGGTCCTGTCGGTCCTCTTTAGTCTCCAGGCAGTAGACTCTGCACACAGACACGGGTACATCAGGACGCTTCAGGAACACTCTGTTCACCCAGCCACCCCATGAAGGCCTTCACAGATGGGGGGTGTAGTTTTGCACCCCAAACTACATTCACAGATCTATCAATGGTATGAAGAGGCAGTGTGCACGTCCGTGCACAGCAGACCCACCTCTGTTCCTGGGCAGCGACGTGCACAGAGTCCATGATTCGGCGCAGAGCTTCAGAGATCTGCTTGGCCCTCACTGTGTGCTGCTCAAACTTGGTCTTTACCGCCGACTGAGAAATGCACTCCTGAACACAGCGCACCAGCATAGCAGTCAGCACACACAGGCTCTGCAGGGCAACGGTAGCCAGTTCAGACCAGCAGCTCTGGCCACTGGTCCACAGCAGGACATCTTACCTCAAATCGCCTTTCAAAGTTCTGGAACTCAAACATTCGGGCTTGAAATCCTTCAGCGAGGAGCTCCACCTGCAGCAGAACCGGAACAGACACTCATAAGAGGACCAACCACCCCATCTGATGAGACAAGCGGAGTCTGGACGAGAAAGATGTTCACTCAGAACAGAACGGACATCTTTCAACAGCAGGCAGACGGGGATGTGTGATCCTTTGTTCTTTCCAGCTGGTTGAAGCTGCTTCTCAGACTTCTGCTGGTCCCGCTGTTCGACAGTTGGACTGAGAGGATCCAGAACACAAAAGGATCCACACCGACACGGACCTCACCTGCTTCAGGCATGCCCTGCACCCTCTGCATGCGGGCCTGCAGCACCTCTTTGGCAGAAACAAAGAAGATGCGGTCACCGGCCTGGGCCCGGTCCACCACACCCAGCTCCTCCACCAGGAAGTTGCTGCAGCGGTCCATGTGCTGCCGGCGAACCTGATTCAGCAGAGAAATTAGACTAATGAAGATGAGGAAGATGAGGGCAGGCTTGAACAAGCCTTCATGTACATGAAAGTGCTAAAACATGACCTAATTGCAGAGGCTGAAGGCAGATTCTGGTCACAAGACTCACAAACAGGAGGGGGCGGAGCTTTACTCAAGTCAGTTTGACTCAACTTTGACGCATTTCTATCTCCAGAACCAACACTTCTGTACTCATGACAATGACAAATAACTCCATCCATCCATCCACACATTCATCCATCTACGCATCCATCCATGCATCCCCACATCCATCCATTCATCCATCTATCCATGCATCCATCCATCCACACATCAAACATCCATGCATCCAACCAACAAACCAAAAATCCATGCCTCCATCCACACATCCATCCATGCATCCAACCAAACATCCATCCACACATCCATCCACACATCCATCCATCCACGCATCCATCCATCCATCCATCCATGCATCCAACCAACAAACCGAACATCCATGCCTCCATCCACACATCCATCCATGCATCCACCCATCCATCCATCCATTCATCCACACATCCATCCATCCACGCATCCATCCACACATCCATCCATGCATCCACCCATCCATCCAACCATGCATCCACCCATCCATCCATCAGGAACAGAACTAGAACTGTGATTTAGATAAGTAGGTCGCTCCCTCTGAAACTGAATGGTTGTGCAGTAAACCGCTGAGTAATGGTGTAATAGTCTCAAGTTATGGTTGTGTGTTCAGCAAAATGTGGAGAGGAGGACACAGCAACCCCCCCCACACACACACACCCACTTTTGAAGTGTCATTTTTGTTGCTGCATACATTGATCCTTCATCTACCTCGGGAAGGAATCTTCTTCAATCAAACTTAACTTTCTCTCCACCTCCATAGTTAAAGCTGGAGTTTGTTGCTGGGCAACAAAGGCTTCCATGAGTGGAACTAACCTCTTCCATGTATTCGGGCTCAGAGGCCGAGGCGTCCCAGCGGTTGTTGAGAATGAAAATGTTTGGGCTGGAGAGACGCTCGTTGACCTTGTGGAAGAAGGACTTCTCCTGCAGACAGACACACAGTTAGCTCTGTGGGACCATGGGTCATTTGGCAGAGGGTCTGAGCGTCTCACCGTCTGCATCAGGGTGGACTCAGAGTTTGCCACTAGAACAAACACGTCCGCATCAAGGCAGAACTTGTCGATCCAGCTGTCCAATTCAGTGGTCACGTCGATCCCTGGGCTGGAGGGGTGAGGGCAGAAGGGTCAGCTCAGACCACCTCCTGTCACATTCCACAAGCCAACAACTGACCTGTCAACCAGAACCAGGTCATCTCTGAGCAGGGCACACTTGACTTTGGGCCACATGACGCATACCAGGCTGCCAGCGTCCAGGTCCTGGTCCTGATGGAGAGCGTGGGCCAGCTGGTTGACCGTCTGACACAGACAGGAGTGTCATTGGGAAGGCCTCACCATGGCAGTCAGCTTGAATGACGCTAACAGACTCACCTTAATGCTCTTCTTTTCCTCCGAGCCCTCGGTGAGGAGAAAGCCCTCACTGCCGTCTGTGCCCTCCACCCTCAGAAGCAGTTGGTGGTGTGTCCGATTCCAGATGGCAGGACTTTGTCACACAGCATGGCGTTGATGACTGTGCTTTTCCCATTACTGGTCCTAAAGAGCGGAAATGAGACCGTTTAGCTGCAGTGCATTCCCTCGCCTGCTTCTCCTTTCCCCTTAGAGGTCAAAGTGTGAGCAGGAGACTCCTCCCTCCAGCTAAAACAACAGTACCTGGATCTGAGACCAGGAGTAACTTTTAATGATCATCGTTTGATCAGAGTGGATCAGGTTTGGTGTTCTCGACTATTTGAGCGTCTTCTGGGATGTTAGCTGTTAAAATATCACTACCAAGCAGACTGGGAGGAAGTCCATCTGGTCTGTAGAAACAGGGGCGATTCCAGACGAGACCCGTACTACAGGTAAGGGTAAACTTTACTGTCCTCAAAGAGGAAATTTGTTCTGGGCCACAAAGCTACAAACTGTATGACATCCTACATCATTCACACATCACATACATGATGAAAGAGCATAAAGCGAATACATAATAAATAAATAAAAACAGAGTAGAGTATACAGCTTTTTTCCCCCAGGCCTGACCTTCACAGTCGAGAACACGAATAGTAAAAAAGTAAAAAATTGTAAAATATCTAATTCGAACCCTTAAAACCACCTTGCTAAAAGTTATTATTATTATTTTTTGGTTTTGTTTTGTTTGTAAAATGCATTAACAATTCGCCAAACAAAACTCTCGATTAAAATACAACAACAACTAAAACTAGGGACTGGCATCCAACATGATAAATACATGAACTCCTTACAAGTGAGAAGAACCCCAAATTAGTAACTACTAGAACCACTGCTCTACAAAGATTTCCCTCTGCAAATACAACTAATCAGTTCTTGTTCAGCAGGGTGACCGCTGCTGGAATAAATGAAGATCTGAATCCATTTGTTTTGTACTTAACTGCTCTGAATCGTCTGCCTGGAGGTAACAGCTCAAATTCCGGGAACAGAAAGTGACCAGGGTCATTTATTATTTTCTTTGCTAGCCTAAGTGTTGCAATGTTGATGATCCCTACAGCCACAGATCTTGAGGGCTACGTTGAGTAGCTTGTACTCAAACCATTCCATTCCAATACTGCATTGTAAAAGGTGATCAGTATCTTAGAGCTGACACCAAACAGCCTCAGCCTTCTCAAAAAGTAGAGTCTTTGGGGGAGTTTTCCATAAAGATAGTCTACATGAACGGTCCATTTTGGTTGGTTATCAATTCAGACACCCAAATATTTGATGGAGTTTACTGCTTCAATCTGACTGCTTCCAATTACTAAAGGTACGTGTGAAGTGACACATTTTGGATTGAGTATGATCTCTTGGTTTTTGTTGTGTTCAAGAGTAAATTATGATCCTCAAACCATTTATTGAACAGTTTGACCTCATCAAAGTAAATTGAAGGGTTATCTGCAACGGAAAGGAGATCATTTTGTTTTTTGGGTGTGGCTGCTTTGGCAGCTGTTAGTGTAAAGAGTAAAGAGCAAAGGTGAGCTCACTGCCCCTTGTGGTATCCAAGTATTAAAACTTAACACTTTTGAAAGTGTGCCATTGAGATTTACTTGTTGTGTTCTGTCAGACAGGAGTGAAAAAACCCATTTAACCATGTCTGGATTTATGTTCATTTCCAACATCTTTTTGACCAGTATAGCTGGTTGTACAGTATCAAAGGCAGAACTAAAGTCTGCAAATAACACTGTAGCATAAGTGTTAGATGCCTCTAAGTGCTTTAGAATGAGGTGAGATGCACTACCAAGCAGACTGGGAGGAAGTCCATCTGGTCTGTAGAAACAGGGGCGATTCCAGACGAGACCCGTACTACAGTTTATCTTACTATTATCTATTTTATTATGGGGAGCACTTTGAGATGCTTTGTACCAGGAAAAGTGCCTAACAAATAATGTAGAGTTTGAATGTGAGTTCACTAGCTTACAGCTCTCACACTCCAAAGCTAACATTCATTCATCTCCGCATAGTTTACATCCAGATTTAAGCTCAGACCAGGTAAAACAAAGACATGTTTGTGACGTAGTTACAGAGTTTTTCAATTGTCTACACACAATTATGAAAACCAGGTTCCATTTCTTAAAATATAATCACAATGATCCAAACAGAAAGCTCACTTTGCAGAATTCCTAGACTGTTTGCAAAATGACACATTTCAGTCAAAACATACACATATTTGTGAAAATGCCGTTAGTTTTCATTTAACCAACACAGTCCTCAGTGATCAGACACACTGCTGTGATAAATAAAACACACAACTGTAAAAAAACCATTTTAGGACATTTGGCCAGACATGTGAGGGATCATTTCAACGACAAAATGATCCCTCACAGGTTGAGGAACCACAAGCCTGCTCCATGGCCTGAATGAGAGGCAAGCGGTCTTATGGCCGCAGGTCGTATACCTTTCACTGCCATGTTGAAAAAACTCTTCAGGAAGGGGGGGTATGGGGGCAGGTAATTCTGGACCAGAGCAGCTGATGGAACGACAATGTCCTGCATCCGGTCCACTTGGTTTAATGCTATGAACTCTTGCGCAATCTGTCAAGAAATGTAAGTACTAGATCTGCATTATAGGGCCCCAAATCTGCATTATAGGGTTCCAGATCTGCATTACAGGGCCAGAGATCTGCATTATAGGGTTCCAGATCTGAGCGGTGGTGGAGGACCCATTTTGTGTGGTAGCAGCACAGAAGGTGTTTTTACCCCCTTGCTGCCCCGGCAAATTGGCAATTGTGTGTTCAAATTAGCACACGTGTGCTTTCCCCTCTTGTGGATGTGAAGATCCAATTTGTTCATTTGTGTGGTCATTGCTAATCCGGGGCTTTATAATGTCCAGGAAGTAACCACACAATCCTTATCTGTGTTGAAATGTTTGTTTAGTTTCACAAATCACTGTGTGTAATGTTGTGCAAAAAGAGTGACGCAGACATTGTGTGTAATGTTGTGTTAATCTGTGGCGGTGTTTTGCTCTTTGGAGTAGAATTTTGCAAATTGTGTGTAGATTTTTATTTCAGACTTTGAAGCAATACGTTTTTTTTTTTTCTTTCTTTTTTTTTGGTGTGTTTTAGATTACACAATTTAAATATCAATATCAGGTCAGTTGAGCAGTGAGCCCAGAGAATAAACCTTCATAGAGGCAACAGTAAAAAACTGCAGTACGCTGGGCGGGCCAAAGTCTGTAACTACGTCACAAATACAACGTTTATCAAACTGTCTTTTTTCCACTGCTCCTGATTGACAATGATTTAAATGCAGAAATACTCAGAAATACCATTTTAATCTGAATTTTCTTTCTTTCTAGCATCAGTTATCAGCAAAATGCCACAGCAACATGCTAAAAAGTCCAAAAACATCCTTTTCACTGGAGTGGGTATTTAAAGCGGGCGGTGGCTCTAAAATCAAAGTATCTTGCTGGTTTTATTTGTATTACCTCCCCTTCTCCTGACATAGTCCTGCCTCCCTGGTGAGGGAGGTGTCAGAGGGTGAGAATGACTTTCAGCTATTCAGACGTGGGGAAGAAGACAGAAGAGGGCAGCAGAGGAAGACAGACGCATGTCTTCAGCACAGGCACAGCTGAGCCCATAAACTGGAGCAAATGTCTCCTTACTGAGCCTGAACCCTGGAGAGCCGTTTCCACCTTTTTTTCAAAACCAGCCACCATCTGTCCTTCTACATTCCTCTCCTGCTCATCACCTCTGCTTCCTGCACCAACATGTCCATTGAAATCTGCACCAATGACAACTCTCTCTCTTCTAGGATGCTCATCATCGCTACATCACGGTCCAACCAGAATGTCTCCTCCTCCTCCAGCTCACATCCTACCTGTGGGGCAAACCCACAACAACATCAAACACCACACCTTCTATTTCTATCTTCAGACTCATCACTCCATCTGACACTCTTTTTACCTCCTATCAACTCCTCCTATAAGATAACTCCTCCTCCATGCTCTTCTCATCTCCACCATGATAGACCAGCTTGAACCCTGCTCCTCAGCTTCTACCGTTCCACCTGCTCTCCTGGACACACAGTACGTCCGCCGTCCTCCTCTGCTTCGTGTCACTAACGCTCTACCTTTTCCTGTCACAGATCCAACATTCAAAATCCCTACTGTCAGTCAAACACTCAAGACGTCCCTCTTCTCTCTTCCTACAAACACACCTTCCTCTCTCCTCCTTCCACCAGCAGCAGTCCAATTCCCACCGGCACCTTGTGGTGAACGGTACCGATGGCGGTCGTGGTTAACCCCGGCCTCGACCAATCGGTATGGATATGGATGGTCTGATTTCAGGGCTACATCTTTAAAGAACAAGAACAAACTTGAACAGAACAGAACCGGGAGTCAACCCTGACAGCTGTGGGTCTGATGGAGGAGCGTGCAGACACAATGATAATCTGTAAAACACTGGGGCCCCAAGAACTGTGTGTGGTTCTGATGGCACCCCCAACCCCTCCAGTCACAAGACTGTGGCAGGATTTACCTTCCAAAGAAGACCACCTTCATGTGGCGGCGGGCAAGCACTTCTCCGATCCCTGCCACCTTGCTGAGGAAACCCCGCACCTCCTGGACCTGGTCCTCTGTGGTAACCGGGTCCAGGTCCTCGTTTCGGTGAGCGTCTGAGACGTAAACAGAGAAACAGGTGAACCAGAGTCCAGCTGCCAAACCGAGAGGATGGTCTGAGGACCTTCAGCTCTGGATCAGGTGCGGTCTGACCCATCAAAGCGTCAGACCGCACCTGATCCAGGTAATCAGCTGTTGGAGTATCTCAAAAGCCATCCAGAACTTTGACCCTCTCTGTTTTAAGAGGTTCTGGGGGTAAAGTCTGTGTCATTGGATTGCTTTGTTGTTCTGTCTATCTTTTCTGCTGATGGTAATGGTCCAGTTGGTGCTGGACCATCAGAAAGTGTTCCAGAGAGATTGTTCAGTGTTTCTGCAGGGGGAGGTGTTGTAGAGTGAACCCCCACCTTCCAGGAAGGACGCGCTCTCCCTGATGTAGGCCCCCAGCTGCTCAAATATTCCATTGATCTTCTTCTTGGCGGTGACAAAGTGCTTGAGCGGCGAGGCGTTGACTTCCGCCATCGTCCTCTTCTCCTTGCAGTGAAACGGGGCGGGGCTGACTCGTGGGAACGCCACCGACATGGCACTGTTCAGGGGAAAGCACAGAGGACAGCGCTGAGCACGCCACGGACGGCAGCGGTGACCGCCAACGCATCAACCAACGTGTGACCTTGTGGTGACACCGTTTACCTGGAGCATGAAGCCACGCCCTCCTAATCACCTCAGTTCCCCGGGGGTGCTGAGGCTGAGCAGAACCAGAACCAGAACCAGCAGAGTTCAAACATGTCAAGCTGATCATGTGGAGGGGACCGTCTCTGCTCTGGACCGGTCTTCCTCGGCTTCTGTCTCAGCCTCAGCAAACCCGGGACAGGTCTGTCCTGGATGGACCCGGATCAGATACAACAGAACAGAAGCCCCGGGCTTTGGATCAGCGACTGTCCGGGTTCGGAGTGGAGCTTGGACTCAGAGGTCCAGGTGACTCTGAAGACCGAAGCAGCGTCCGCTCCCTGGTTTTCCGGTATCGGACGCTACAAACCGACTGCAGCTGGAGGTCACCGGCAGCACCTGCGGGTGGTACCGGCCGGACACGCACACGCCACGGGCCGGGCCCTCTCAGCTGCAGCCGCCCCCGAATCAGCGGGCTGTCTGCCTTGTTGGACCCGGTTCGGACTTCTCTGCCGGTCTGAACCGACACTTACCTTAAGTTTGGAGCGTCTTCCAGGGCCGGGGCTCGAACTGCATTCTGGCGCGTGTGCCGGAGGTCGTGCCGGGCCTCCGCACTGTCAAGGTGATGTCAAGCCCGGCCGGACGGCCACGTTCGGTCCGCTACACCAAAGCCAGCCGGCTGTTCAAACTCCGTCTGTGGCGGTGGAGCAGAGGTTAGCCGTCAGCTCCACACAGAATCGGTTCTGTCACCGAGGGTCCAAACACGGAATTCTCCCGGAGAGAACCGGATCCGGTTGCGCGTCAGATGACCCGGAAGTACATTGAGTCCAGCTGATTTAATGTCTTTTTTTTCCTGTGAAATTTGACCAAAATATTATTAAAAAAATAAATAAATGGTTGAATAAACGTTTTTGTCTAATGGCCACCGTTTACAGTCGCGAAACCCTGACGTGATGACGTCACGTTTCGGTGACGTCATCAAAATCAGCATTGCATCACACATCTCCATAAAATAACGCAAAGTCCCAGGACACTCAGAGGAACGTCTAGTAGCTCTCTATATATGTAAGTAGGTAAAATGTGTTATTTAAACAAACTCTAATTATTACATTTGCAAAGAAATACAGATAACTTGAATGTTTTTTCCAACGTACAGACATTGAGCAGTTATTTTTGTTTATTCCTGCATTATTAGCTCCCAATAATAATAAAGTATGTATTGTATTGACCCTTTGCATCACTCTGAAACTGAAGGTATTTTTTTTACTTATGTAAAAACCAAGGTTTATTTGCAAATTTAGTTGGCACAGGTAAATATATTTTCAATCAGAAATGAAATATGAAGCTGTTACCGTTTCATCATAGTAATTCATAAAAAAAATATTCAGACAATTTTCTATTTACAGTCGCTTTCTGAGGCTGCCTCTAAATTAAATTTTATTTAGGTTTAAATGTTAGAGTGTGTGGTTGCATGTCTCTGTGAGGACTGGTGTCCAACCCCCAGTACCCCATCTTAGCCCAAAGTGGCTGGGATAGCCTTTCAATGGAAACCCAGTTTCCTTGAAAGTGATGAAGCTCTGTTTTGCCATGGAAAAGTAGATGGCCCTCTGTCGCCCTCTTGTGGTACTCAACAGAAACCCATCATATAGCGCGTTTTTTAACGATGGGCCTCATTTTAAAGGGCCTATACCAGGTTATCCTTAAGTCTGTTATAGTAAACAATATCCAAGTAAATGATAACATATGAGAGAAATACATTGGCTCAAAAGCACGCTTCATAGGTTCATTGGTTACTCTATTGTCCCTAGGTGGGAATGTGAGTGCATGGGTGAGGATTGTGGCCCTGCGACAGACTTGCGACCCCCACCCCCCACCCCCCAGTGGTCGGGATAGGCACCAGCTCAGTGTCCCCGAAAGGGACAAAACGGATTTAGAAGATGAATGAATTAATAAATGATAATAAATTACCTTTGGACAACAAAGTGCGATTATTGAATATAGTTTTCCTCAGTTTATTTCCAACCCAAAAGTCAAAGTCAAGTCAAAGTCAAAGTCAGCTTTACCGTCAAATTTGCTGCATACACATGACATACAGCACAGAATAAACTACTTTCCTCTCACTCCACAGTGCAAGCAGATTATAAAAGTAATAACTTACTTAAAAAAGTAAGACTACTTCTTCTCTGAGACACCGCCTTTCTCTCGCCCATTTCATGACATCATCCTAGAGCTGGCCTCGACAGCGTGTCTGTGTTTTCCCCAAGAAAACAAATGACATCCAACCTTTAAAGACAGATGTGCATACTGTGAATATAAAAGGAAAGAGTTTTTGCCAAACAACAATAGCTCCATGGAGGAAGTGGGTGTTTCTGTTAGGCTGGCATGAAGACTCCTCCTGGAAGGGACTGTTCTCACGTATCTACATCACAATGTGAGAACCTGCTAGTTTTCGTGGATTGGGAGGGGCTGCAGCCCAGAGAGCAGGTTTTTAGAGGAATACTCAGAAATGCGTGACTGGATCAAAATACCACTTTGGAGTTACTTTTTGTGAAAAATGAACATTATAAATTTGAACATTAAAGCTCAAAATTTGTTTTTGCCTATAGAGGCCCTTTAAAAACAAAGTATTGTACAAAGCTCAGCCGTTTGAAATGTACACTTGAAGCGTTTTTGATTATATTCCTCACTACCGCCTTGTTGTAACCAAAAGCCTTCAATAACATCTGAAACAGATGCTTTTGTAATGCTTTTCCTAAAATAGTTCTTGGAAAGTCCCTAAATGTCTACATTTTGTAAGAACTCTCCAAAAAAGCAACATGTGAACCGTGTCCCTGAACTGCGCTATGGAAAAGGGAAGGTAGATAAGATGAGAAGTTTATTGCCATCGTCATATATTACACATGCAGTGGTAACTCAAAGGGCTAGGCTTTTTAGTGCAATTGTCAACTGCACCTGAGGCATCCAACATTGTGAAACCAAAGCTATGTGCAGTGAACTACACATTCTGGCCACTTTCTCTGTTTTCTTACCTGGTTTAAGCGCACAGATCATAAAATACCATGATTACCTTCATTGATACAGCTTGCAATGATGTTTTGAACTTGGGGAACACAGGCACCAGTGGCTCAAGTGGTTGAACACGTCGGCCAATGATCAAAGAGTCAGTGGTTCAGTCAACTGTCGTTGTGTCTTTGGGCAAGACACTTCACCCTCCCTGCCTCCAGTGTTGCTCCACTGGTGTGTCAATGTGCATGAATGTCCCGGTGATGGTCAGAGGGGCCGTAGGCACGAACTGGCAGCCATGCCTTCACCATCAGTCTGAGGCTACATCAGTAGGTACCATCACCAAGCATGTATAAATGATGGACACATCGGAAGAACTTTGAGCGTCTGAAAAAGGGCAAAAATCCAATCCATCGTTATTATTAACACAAATAATAAAGTTGCTCTTTGGCCTGCAGGCAGGTTCCGAGTCTGTTCCGTGGTACATAATGATGCATTGGATTTATCTGCACTTTTTGCGACACTTACAGTGTGTCCATTAATCATTCACTCCTCATTTATACTTGGTGATGGTAAGCTGGGGCAGACTGACAGGCGTTGACCACCACCGGGATCATTCATGCACATTCACAGGTAGGCAGTAGCATTAAGGGTCCAAGGGCCCTCACTAGGTGGTGTTAATTGCTCAGTATTGATATGATAATTGCCCCATTACCATTGATTGCTTGCTTGTTCATTCCCCGCGAGAATCAATCCATGGATTTCTGCATGGAGTCCTTCACTTTTTCTTTTCTTAACTTGTCCTGTCCAACAGCTGGGCAGACAGATGAGAACTGAAGGCCTCTTGTGTTGGACATATTTTACTATAACAACAGGGGTTAGGAATTTTCTGACAAACCAGAGAAATGTCTGAATAAACCCCTTTTGGAATCGAGACCAAACTTTATTCATTTTAATCGTATCTTGGAAATCTTCTTTGTTGGACCAGACGGAAAAGGAAAGGAGGGAAGAAGAGAGAGGGATGTTAGAGAGAGGGGGGGTAGGAGGGTGATCATGGGGGGAGGGTAAAACCATGAAGAAGCTGGATGCTCATACTCATTACGGTGAGGTTCAGATGTAATACAAATCTAGAACATGTGGGGCCTGTCCACACACACACACACTCAAATGTTATAAAAATACCTGTTGGCTCCAGAAATGTCCACCTGTCAACATGTACACAATACAAATATTGCTCACACACGCATACTTATGCCTTCAAACCAACTAGTGTGAAATATTTCATTCAATCACACAAACTATTAGTGTAAAGGTGAGCTAACACCTGGACCCCCATGGGAGACCCGCCCCACGCTCTAGGCAGCCACCCACCCGGCCCACGGTTGGTCCAGGATGGAGCAAGGCAGGGGCCAGCCGCCCCCACCCAGGAGGAAGACATCCGGGAGAAGAGGGGGTTCTCAGTTCGTGACCTCTCCCTCTGGGTTGGCTGCTGTTCAGCCGCTGCAGCTCTAGATGGGGGCCTGCATCTCCACTCAGATGTAGTGGGCCAGTCCCCCCCTGTGATGCTACAATTAGAGCTGTGACGGTGTCGGATTTTTCATCACCACGGTGATGAACCACCAGGGGGCGCGGTGTCGCCCCCCCCCAAAAAAAAAAATCCCCCCGCGGCCGCATCAGAAATAAATGCAATTACAATGTAGTATTCTTTATTAAAAAATAACAGTAACAACTAACTACTAACTAACTAATGAACTAACTATAAAGCCCATATAGGTGTTGTAGATTGACTGTGACTGTGTGGGTCAGCGCTGCATGTAGGAGGAAGGTGCGCACATGTGTGTTGGGGGTGCTTGTTGATCCCTCTGCAGCAGACCGCTCTCTAGCTGCATGTGAGCCTTCACCTGTGCTCTTTGGTACAGACATCTTCTCAGAATAATAAATATTGCCCAGTAATAAACAGGCTTCAGACACTTTGTCCCTTTTCCTGGTAGCCATGAAGCCTGGCAGGCAGGAGGCTCCGCCTGTGTTTCTACAGACACGTAACGTTGCGCTGCACAAAATAATTCCCAAACAAAACATGTAGTGATATTCATGGAAATCTAACAGTGCGCGTTCATGTTTGGAGTGAAGGTGAACCGTAATAACCCCCCCCCTCCCTACACACACAAAATCCTCAGGTGGGCGGCCGTGTCGCGCACCCTTAAGAACGCACTCAGCTTATGACGGAAATGAATACAGTGTAAGTTAATAATTAGAACGCAGTAAATTTGTCATATTTCCTCGCGAGACGAAAACTTCTGTTGTAGAATGAGTTTGTGTGCTTCTGAAAGCGCGCTCCTATGTGTAAAGGGAGCCGCGTGCCACGTGCAGCACGGAGGCACTGAGCGCGCTCCGACGAAAGACAGTGACAGGCGCGGTGGGAGAGAAGGAGAAAACAGTCTGAAAGAAAGACGGAAAGTCTGGACACAGGACAAGTCTGTGTAGGACCTTGTCTGGAGGATCAACCACGCCGGTCAGGGCCAACCAGACAACCACTGCTGCAACTGGGGACGCAAAGTGTCATGCTCTGGGCCTGCTTCACCACCCAGCTCTCAACTGACCTTTGCCGGCTACACTGTCATGGACTTTTAGTATATTTAAAATTATTTTTAATTATTCTTATATGGAATTATTATGGTATTCTTTGATAGAACTAGCAGAGCTGAAAACAGGCGTAGATTCTCTGAAAGGCCTTATTGCAGAGATAGCACAGAATAAGGAGACATGACAGCAGCCAATTGTACCCTACCTCCAACCACCAGTTTAAGTCCAAAAGCACTAATCCTGCTACATGCCACTGTCAGTAGCAGCCTGTATATTGTTCTTCTGTCCATGTTTTCCCCTGTTTTTACTTGGCTTACTTGCCAGGTCATCATTGTAAATGAGAATGTGTTCTCATCCTCCCGGTAAAAATAAAGGTTGAATAAAAATGAAAAAACAGATATGTCCATCACATAAGCAATGACAGAAAGGCAGGATGGGTTCTGGTACAAAGGAAGTCAGAGTCCATGGAATATTGTCCAGAGACAGCATCAGATTTCTGGTTCTTGGTTCCAGTTCTGAAGGAAACAGGAAAAGGGAAGCGGTAGAGAAACAAAGACCGTCTGGCTTGCCGGGGATTCAGGCGTTTCCCGTCTTTCAGGTAAGAGAGGTTCTAATGATCAGTCCAGATTGTGAATGGGTGTTCCACGCCTAGAGCCAAAGCCTGCTTTCTTCAAGCAGCAGTTTAATGGCTAGTAGCTCCTTGTCCCTTATGTTGTAGTTTTTACAGATGAGGTCAGTTTGCTGGAGAAGAAAGCACATGACTGTTATCAGAGTCAGAAAATGATGAGAGCACAGAACCCACAGCAGTCTGATGCGTCCACTTCTACATCAAATGGCTTTTCAGGGTCAGCTTGGGTCAGAATTGGTGCTGAAGAGAATTTGTTTTTGAGAGAACTGAATGCTTCAGAGACCAAAATGTATCCAAGAAAGCTGATTAAAGGAGAGTGGAGCTCACATTTTCTGCTTTAATATGCAAAGAGTTCCTGGAGAAAATCAACATCAAGGTATACAAGAACAAAGCGCTGCAAAAAGCCATGAAGAAGAACGTTGTTCACCATGACTTAACAGACCGTGGGGGCATCAGTTAGACAGAATGGCAGAACCAAGCATCTCAAATGTTGAAAGCCGTCTTCATACTCTTCTCTGATCCTCAGGTGGACATAAGCATTGATCCAGCTTTATGCTTTATGCTCATCTTTTCATGTATCAAAGTCCAAATATCTGGCAGAGCACCGTAGGGAATCGAACCCTAACCTGCTAAAGCAGGCATACCATTATCAGTCTCTTTGTTTTTTGACCAAACATGAAAGGAACCTTTTGAGTTGGGGGGGACTTTTGTTTAGGACATGGAAACTGGATCTTTGCTGTTTCTGTTTTTCTGAGGATCTTTTGAATCGCCCTTAGTCCTGCCTGAAGTCTCCCAGGAGCGACACCGTCATGATGTGGCATTTGTCTGCAGGAGCAGGGCAAATGCACCTGACAGCATTGCTCCAGGGGGTACATTCAGGCACTCAAACCCCTCCACCACGATAAGGTGGCGATTCAGGGAGGGGAAAAATTTTGTTTGTTAGCCAATTACTAATAATTTGTGTGGGAAACCGAAGTTCTTGGAGGAAACCCACAGGCCTGCTCAACCTCTTTTCATTTGTTACCAATCATTTTGGGGGACTGATTTGTTTGTCTGTAGATACATTTAGTTTGTCAACTCAAGTGAATTTGGATAAGTGGGGGGAAACCGAAGCCCTCGGAGAAAACCCACACAGACACGGGTCTGTCAGGTGATAAGGTTGACCCAACAAACCAACGTGCCGCCCTGTTTTTTTAAGCACCAATTATATATTCACAGCCCAAATCTCTGTGTACTTAGCTTCTGAAATCCCTAATCTAACCCAATGTTTAGTGTGGTGACATGTATCTGTACCTGACAAGCAATTCAGTCGACTCAACAAACCAATGTGCCGCCCTGTTTTTTCAAACTCCCCTATAGTGAACAGTATTTCTTTTTTTTCCTTTTTTAATTCTTTTTCCCACAATTGTAAAAATCTTTGTCTTTGTGTGTTTTATCCTCTATAATAATCTAAAAAGTGATCCAGAGGACCAGGATTGAGCGGGCCTGATTGACAGTATTTTCAAAGAACACACCTTTCTTTGCAGCCCCAATAGTCTAAAACCCTAATCAATAGTTGGGTTGTAACCATGACAACCCAACTATTTACAGCTGAATGACCTACAGTCATTTCAACTCTAACCCCCCCCCCCGTAACCATGACATCCCAACCATTTACAGCTGAATGACCCACATTCATTTTCAGCCCCAACCTCCCTTGTAACCATGACAACCCAACCATTTACTGCTGAATGACCTACAGTCATTGTAACTCTAACCCCCCGTAACCATGACAACCCAATTATCCACAGCTGAACCCTTCCAGTTGTTTGTTGAGCTCAGTTACTTGCTTTTGAAGCCTTTTTGTTTCCTTTTCCTGCAGCTTCAACTTGGTGTTCAGGTCCAGATTGGAGATCACCAACTCATCAAGTTGTGAATTTAGATTTTTTAATTCTTCAACTTCCCCAAAGTCATCGAGCTCATTCAAACACAGAATTTTCTGTCCTTTCTTGAGTTTGGATTGAGTAGGTTGAACTTCTTTAGTAAATTCAACCTCATGACTCTGGAAATCACCAATGACCTGTTTATGTTTGGAGATTTCCTTCTCCAAAACCTGCCCACGTTCATGCTCCACCTGGAACTCTTTTTCCAGCCGTGCCAATACTGAGATGTACAGGTCCAAATCTCTCTGAGCTGAACGTCTCATTGGTTCTTCCAGATCCAGAAACATTTCCTTCCTCTGCAGTTTGTCTTTCAATGTCTCGATCTGTTTTTGGAGGTCACTCTCTGTTTCCATTTTCTTCTGAGGCTGATTGACCTCTTTTTTGGTCCAATAATCCTCATATTTAGTGTAGTGATTGCTCCTCTCTGGGGCTGTCCTGAACAAGTTCCTGTCCTCAGATGTGGACATGAAACTATACACTACTTTATTGGCCTTATTGAAGACCTTTTTCTTCTTTTTGACCTCTCCGTTATTGACCTGGGTTGGAACATTGGCGTCTGTCTTTTTTGGAGACCGTTTTTCCACTCTTTCAGTCTTTTGAACGGACACCTTAGGGTTCACCTTTTTGAAATCTGTGTTCACAGACATTGTTGGTGTTTGATACGGTGTCTTAAAGCGGGTGTTGATGAAGACCAGACTCTGTACTGCCTCTCCGCTCTTTGTCTGGGTTGGAACGTTGGTGGCTGTCTGTGTTGTGTGGTTGGACATCTTTGTGCTCTTGTCTACCTTTTTTCCCGTGCTCGTTCAGAACAGTTAGAAGCTTGAAAGCACACGTATACAAGAGTTTTCTTGGAAGCCTTCTGACTTCAAATGATGTCATTGTGTGATGTCAAATGACATCTGATGACATCTGATGACATCAGATGTCATCAGATGTCATAATGTCATGATGTCAAATAAAATCATGATATCTGATGACATCTGATGACATCATAATGACATCATTCATGTTAACAGAGTCCACTGGTTTCTGTTCTGGGAGCAAGGACATCATTCATTAGTTCAGCTTACTAGTTATGACATAATCAATAATGCATTATTTATTTATTTATCCTATTTTTAATTTTTTTGTAAAGTCTTGCTGTTTTATACATGGTTGTTGTATGTAAAAATATATATATATATATTTCTATATATATATATATTTCTATATATATATTTCTATATATTTCTATTTCTATATTTAATTCTACTTTATTAACCTTTTAAAAAGAAAGAACACAACACAAACCAGCACAGCACCTTCAAAGTCAAGTCAAAGTCAACTTTATTGTCAATTCTTCACATGTGCATCACATACAATGAATCGAAATTCCGTTTCTTACTCTCTCGTGTCTGTTCGGGAGAAGAAAAAAAAATAAAATAAAAATAAAAGTATAAACATAAAATAGAATAAGTACGTAAAAGGAAAGAAAAATGTACAATTTACAACATTAGCAATTTGCTATCAAAGTCCGAGTGCACTTACGGCAGTGTCTCAAGGCAGTGGGGGTGGGGTGGGGGTTCGTTTGAGCACTGTTCATAGGGGGAGATGGGTGGTAGGTAGGTGGAGAGGGGGGAGGGTGTTTAGCATCCTGATGGCCTGGTGTGTAAAGCTGTTTCTGAGTCTGGTGGTCCGGGAGCGGAGGCTCCTGTACTTCCTCCCCGAGGGCAGAAGGCTGAACAGGTTGTGTGCAGGGTGGTGTGCATCCTTGATTATTGTTGGTGCTTTTCAGGTGAGGGGGGTGATGTATAAGTCATGCAGGGAGGGGAGTGGTGCTTTAATGATTCTCCCAGCTGTGTTCACTATGCGCTGCAGGGCTCTCCTGTTGCTGTGTGTGCAGCTGCCCCCCCCCACACAGTGATGCAGCTGGAGAGGATGCTCTCAATGGTTCCTCTATAGAATGTGGTCACGATGGCTTGTGACGCATCTGATCTTTTTAGTTTCCGCAGGAAGTGGAGACGTTGCTGACCTTTCTTTGCCAATGATGTGGTGTTGGCGGTCCAGGAGAGGTCCTCATTGATGTGAACCCCCAGGAATTTTGTGCTGCTCACTCTCTCCACAGCAGTACCATCAATGATCAGTGGCAGGTGTTGAGTGTGGCCCCTCTGGAAGTTGACAACAATCTCCTTTGTCTTGCTGACATTTAGCAGGAGGTTATTATCGCTGCACCATTTTGTCAGCAGATCTACCTCTTCCCTGTAGTTGGTCTCATCGCCCTTGGTGATGAGACCCACCAGAGTTGTGTTGTCTGCAAATTTTACAAGGTGGTTTGTGCTGTGGCACAGCAGACATCTAATGGTGAAAGGTGCACACACAATATAGGTTACAATAACATGTTGGGATGTTTTCTTAAAACAGTTACTAAATACTTAGAAATACAAAATGTGAGCCTCCTTTACAAATTATATCAGATAATTCTCGAGGAAGGTGATCCAGATAAGGCTGCCACGTCTTGTTGAAAATGTCGGAGTTACCCTTTAACAGAGCACTGAGGCGTTCCTTTGGAAAACTAATATATATTTTCAATAAAATGTATGTATTAAATCAAGCAGATCTATTTAGAGAAAGTGAATGTTGGATATTTAAAAACAAATTTAACTATAAAGAAGATATTGCCATTGAGTTTTTAGATGGAGGCCTTAAGGACGGACTCCAATGAAAATGGTGTTTTCTAACATGTTTTAGAAGCTCTTTACTCCTGGTGGAGGACATATACAAAAGAATTTTAGACTAAAACTGCGTTTCTGAGTATTTCTTTATTCAAATGGTGATGGATCATGATCAGATGAAAACCTGTGGTTAGAATAAGCTCGGGTTTGTGACACATTAACTGCCACAGGCAGTCTCCTTTCTCTGCTCCATTCCAATGCATCCACTTGCAGACAAATAGATCCATCAAATCTTTTGTTTTCCTCATCTGAGCTGGGATCTGACTCAAAAAAGTGCACGTCCTTTATATTTATCAGCTGTCACACTTCGAGATCCAATTAAAATTTAAAATATCTTTAAAAAGTTGTTGTCTTTTTACTAAACTAAAAGTTTAGTTTTAGAGTGTTCAATAAATGTTTATCCTGTTCGTGAAAACTGTCTTTACCAACCATTTTAAAAACTAAAAATTAATTTTCATATCCAAACATTTGATCCAACATCCAATTTTACTCTGCTTGAAGAATTTTATTATGTTTTTAATTCACTTTTTGAAAATTGTTTTTAGCAGTTTTAATGATGTAATAATAATAATAATAATGGATTGGATTTTTCTGTGCTATTCCAGACGCTCAAAGCGCTTACATTGTGTCCATTATTCATTCACTCCTCATTCATACTTGGTGATGGTAGCTACTGATGTAGCCACAGCTGCCCTGGGGCAGACTGACAGAGGCGTGGCTGCCAGTTCACGCCTACGGCCCCTCTGACCATCACCGGGACATTCATGCACATTCACACAGCAGTGGAGCCACACTGGAGGCAGGGAGGGTGAAGTGTCTTGCCCAAGGACACAACGACGATGTAAGCTTTTAATGTACAGCAGTTTGTTAATTATTTCACGTGTGTTATAGTGATCATCAACAATAAAGGTGTTTTTATCATTAAAGTTAAATCAAACATTGTTTATATTTATATATATAAACATTTGCATATTTGGGGCAGAACTGGAGATTTCTGCTGTGGAATCTAAACCACATGAAGAAGTGGAAGAAGTTTGTCCTGCTGACACAAAGCTCAACACACCTGTGTGTTTCTGCAGCTCACTCTCAACCAGGAGCAGACGTGACCCTGACGGCAGGAGACTGGGGCCTGGCTGACCCATGGGTCACCACGGGATACCAACTTCTTTAGGCTGTCAGCACATTTATTAGGAACAAACAAGCCAACATCTTTCTTCAGTAAAAGCCACACGACTCCAAACAGTTCCTCCATCTGAACGTTAAGGTTATGACACCACACACTCCCCAACCTCCAAACCTGCACCTCATAGTAGTGACAGACAAACATTCCAACAATGGGCAATGATTCACACATCACATTTTAAACTCAAGTGCAAAAATAACATTTCTGAACAAAGGAAAAAACTTAAGTGCCAAAAATCCCCTCATTACGTTACACCACTTTATTTTAGTCCAAACAATAGTTTTGGAGGAGGATCTCTGTTAGGCCATGAATCCTAAAATACTTTTTAAATGAATAGAACTTAATTTAAACAGTTGATCAGTGACAGGATTCTTAGTTTTTTTCTTTTGTTCCTCCCAAAAGTCTTCTGTTGTGCAGGATGCACAGAGTTCGTATGGTAAGTCCAGCTTGGAGCTGCTACAATCCACAGTTCTCCTTTATCCAGGAGCGGAACTTGGTGACCCGGGTGTAGATGCCTGCTTTGTTCTTCTGACCGCAGCCTTCACCCCAGCTCACCACTCCAGCCAGGAAGGCCCGCTCATCCCTGTTTTTCTGGACAGTCAGTGGTCCACCAGAGTCACCCTGGTGAGAGATCACAATATAAAAGGAACATCAGATGTGGTTTGGTCAGAACAGGTCCAGTCCAGGCAACGCCCCTCCAAACACCCCTGCTTAGCTTCTCCATCCGCGTTGGACTGAAAAACCTCAAGTACAGACAGTAAGTGGCATAGGAAGTTACAGTAAATGTAAGCTTTGTGATAAAAAAACCCCACAGCATAGATCTGAGTAAGAGCGAGTAAAGGGTTTGTGGTTGAACTCTAGGCAGTAAAGAGCTTCAGTTGTTTCTCAGTAAATAACTGAAGCAGACACATGTGATCAGGGGAGACAGTGGCTGTGATGAATCTGAACAAAACCTAATCCGTCTGTGTGCTTAATGTCAGAATTTGTTAGGAAATAATGTTATTGCTCAAAAAGTAATCATTTTAGTACTTTTTGATGCTAATACTACCTTGCAGTACCTTTTGCTATCTCGCCTTCCTTTTTTCAATGAGTGAACATGAAACATAGGGACTCCTTTTACATATGGATGAATGCACAGCTCTTTATCCGGGGTTAAATCCAGTGTCTGTACCTGACAGGCATCCACACCTCCCTCAAGGACTCCAGCACACAGCATCCTGTCCGTGATCTGGTCATCCATCAGCCTGCTGCACACTGTGGTGTTCACAATCCGGACGGCTGCCTTCTGCAGGAATTTTTCTCTAAACCCTGAGAGGAAAAAAGGGAAGATAAACATCTCTGCGTTTGGCTACCATGCTTTGAAACAGGACTCAGAGGCAGAAAAGGATTCAGTCCTTAGTTACAAAACTACCTTCAAAACAAACTTCCTGTTTGGTTTTTCAAAGGTTCTCCTTTCTGATCAATGGAGACACACAACCACAAGTTTGTTCAGTCTCACTTTACCTCCTTCAGAGGTGGCCCCCCAGCCGCTGATCCAGGCCTCTTGGCCTGCTGGGAAGTCATGGGCGGGGGAGGGCAGGCAGATGGGCCAGATGTATTGGTTGAGGGAGACATCGGCGTCCAGCTCCATCAGGGCGATGTCGTTGTCATAGGTGTCATAGCTGAAGGCCTTGTGGGCGATGATCTTTCTCACCCTCCTCTTCACTGTCCACTCTTGGGTCTGACCCTGCACATGCAGACCCAACAGCGCCTCCCACTGGTGGGCTTGAGAGTATCTGCATCACATGAAACCATACTTTTACTGACACTTTCAAAGTGTCCGGTACACAGGGATCTGCAGGTGACCACAGGTAGGAGGATTACATTACTCATGTAAATTTAAGTGATTGAAAAAAGTACTCTGAGAGCAGTTTTATTGCAGTTCACTTTTGAATTTGATCTACTCTTTATGGAGGTGCATTCATCTCATACTTTTTCTCAAATACTCTCCTCAGTACGGAGAGAACCTGTTGTTTACAGAAAACCCAGAATTTGCACATTAGCTTTTATTTGAAACCCAGCTTTTACCTTTTGACTTGGCTGTCCTGGACACAGTGAGCGGCAGTTAGCAGCCAGCGTTTGTTCAGCACCGACGCACCGCACACATGCCCCTCCCCCATGAAGTGAAGACTGACCTGCCAGGGCCACTCCCCCTCCTTAGCCACCACGCCGCCCACAACACGGGAACTGCGGAACGGCACAATGCCGCACGCTAAAAGCAAACCAATGCTTGCATTCACGTGCATGCTGGTGCCAGTCAAAGTGTGTGCTTGTGTGTGTAACGTACAACAGTTTGCCTCGTCTGAGCCATCCTCACAGTCCTGCTCTTCATCGCACTCAGGGTTGATTTTACTGATGCAGTGACCGTTTGCACAGCGGAAGGTAAACTCCGAGCAGCCCAGCACCAGTGCTGCAACACACACACATGCACACACAAGCACATACACAGACACAAACACACACGCATACACAGACACATTATAGGACACGTTACAAGTCATACGACTAGATCTACATGGAGCCAAGTCAGTTTATCTATAACCACCAGCAGGGATGGGACAGATGACCAGGTTCCACCTTCCTTGAGTAAGGTATCGTTTGTGTTGTGGTTGGAGTGTGTAGTTTTGAGATGTAAGGGGTGTGTGTTGTAAAGGGTGCAGTTTAAATTGGCAGGTGGGGCGCTGAGAGGACATCTCCTGCTTGCTGGCAGTAATGTCCAAGCACCCCCAATAAGTGGTTGTAAGAGAAAGGAGGGTAAGTTGGGGACAGCTGCCAGACTCACCCCCGATTGGTGAGGCAGTCTCCCCAGCCCAGAGACCCCGTTGCAAGGAGAGCCGATCCCCCAGGTCTAACACACCCCACCCCTCACAAAGAGAGAGGAGCTAATAGACAGCCGGCCCCGGGGCCAACCCCTGGCCCAGCACCCAAACGAGGGGGCTGGTCAGGCTCTGACTGGACCAAGGCAGGCCGACCAGTCAGTATAGTCAGTATAGACCTCAACCTGCCAAGGTCCCATACCTATAGGACCCCTCCCCCACAGACAGCCCCCCCCCGGAAGGGTCACACCCATGACCCCACGGCCATGGAAGTAGGAGGGTTGACCCTCCCCGTCTCAGGTCCAGATGGGCAGCCCATCCTGCACAGACAGGCCCACCCAGTTGGACCCTCACACCAGCCCCCCAGCCCAAGTAAAAAGTCCACCCCCCTAGCTAAGCCAAACTCCCACCCAATCACGCCATCCAAACCCCCCACGCCTGCCCCACCCAGGTGCCGAACGAGCAGTACTCCTTGTGTTTGGACAAGGAAGAATGCTGAAGAACCCCATACAAACTGTGAAGCATGGGGGCGGAAACATCATGGGTTGGGGCTGTTTTTCTGCAAAGGGACAGGATGATCCGTATGAAAGAAGGGATGAATGGTGCCATGTATGGAGAGATTTTGGAGAAAACTTCCTCCTTATCTTAATTTCTGCACCATTATGCAAACAAATTGTGTGTTTTAAAAACTCAAACATGATTTCCTTCAGTTCTTTTTTTCATTCTGTCTCTCACAGTTGAAGTGTTTTGATGATGAACATGAAGGATTTCTCCGGTTTTAGGGGACAACTTGGAGAGTTTTTCACTAAGTGTATTGTTAACCCCACTTTGTGTGTGTGTGTGTGTGTGCGCGTGTGTGTGTGCGCGTGTGCGTGCCCATACTTATTGTTTCTTACATCGTTTGCATTGGGACTCATCTGAGCCATCGCCACAGTCATTTACTGCGTTACACTTCAGACTCTGAGAGATGCAGCGACCATTTCTGCATAAAAAGCCCCCATCTTTGCATCTGTCTGTGGAAGGACAATATCCGCAGAGTCATATGAGAACATGAGGTTTTTTCATGAAGGTTTGCTCTGAAACTCACTGCAGTTCTCCTCATCAGTTCCGTCTCCACAGTCATTGTATCCATCACACGTCCACATCTGTGGCTTACACAAGCCGTTTTTGCACTTAATGTAAGACTCCCTGCAGACTGAGCACATGCAGACAAAGGAAACAAGTTACTCTGCCTGTTTGTGTCCATCCCAGTCCAGAATAGATGTGTCCACTGCAGACTGTGGCTCTGCAGCAGATCTTCACGTTGGACTCACTGCAGGACATCTCATCACTGTTGTCTCCACAATCGTTCCAGCCGTCACACTGCAGAGTTGTGTTGATGCAAAGGTTGCTGCTGCAGCGGAACTGTTTGGGACAAGCTGAGGAGCAACATTGGTCAAAATACGGCAGCATCAGACAGCGCTGCAACACAGTGTCAACTCGCAGAAACATTTGAGGGAGATGTCTTACGATCAGACGGAATGAATGATTCATATCTGATGAGGAAACCCTGGTCAACGTAGGACGAGCCAGAGTGAAACGTCACGGTGGCCTTGCTGCTTTTGACGATGATGAAACTGCTTTTTAACTTCCTGCCACAGAATCTGCAAACACACAGATGACCTCTGAGAGGGCATTGTTCCTCTCCTCCGCTGAAGACTTTCAGGCAAGTCTAAACCGCAACAAGCAGCAGCTGAAACCAGCTTTGACACCATTTGAAAAGAAACATCTGCAAAATAGGATGCATCCATCTCAGCACCTTCAAACCTGACTCTCTCAGACATCCGGGCTCTTCTAGAGTACACAAGAACCAAGGTCATCCAGAAATCCCTATCAGAAGTAAATCATGCAGTTTTGCTGAAATAACTGAAGAAAGAAGAAACTCCATCAGTCTCACCGATCTTGGTCAACTTCCAGGTAATCGTCGAGGCACTCCTCGCTTTGATTTCCCACAGCAAACTTTTCAAACTCTAACTTGATAAACCTCTCCTTTGAGACCTGAAATAAAGATAGATAGATAGATAGATAGAGAGATAGAGAGATAGATAGATAGATAGATAGATAGATAGATAGATAGATAGATAGATAGATAGATAGATAGATAGATAGATAGATAGATAGATAGATAGATAGATAGATAGATAGATAGATAGATAGATAGATAGATAGATAGATAGATAGATAGATAGATAGATAGATAGATAGATAGATAGATAGATAGATAGACAGACTTTAATAATCCCGAAGGAAATTTTAGAAAAAGATTCCAGCTGACTCATAAAACGTCCATTTGAAAACATCTGGAGTGAGTGTGACAGGTTATTAAATATGAGACTCCTGAGATCACATGACTTTACCTTCAAGTTATAGTTTTACTGCATTTATATCCATTTCAAATGTGTTTGAATCACCACCAGTCCTAATAATCACAGCCTTTATTTTACCAGGAGTATTTCTTTAAGACATAATCTCTGAGCAAATGAGTGCAGATAAATGAACACCAGTTACACTTCTATAAGTAATTCATTAGATATTAGCTTTAGGGTCTTCTATTTCACCAAAGCAGAATGGACAAAAAAACACATCTGTACAGATGAATAAATAGAAAATAAATTCAAACATCTTGGGGAAACAGAAACCTGGTTTAATCCCTCTACTTTTGTAATAAAGACAAATTGCTCTTTAGTCACTGTGGTTCCTAGTCATATGACCAGATGGACTCTGTAGTGAAGGAGGCAGAAGTTTGTTTTTTGTTCTCTCTGGAGCGTTAGCATGTGGGCGTTACCTGAATGTCCCATTGGCATGATATCTTTGGTGGGTAGTTGGAGGGGAAGAACGGAGAAGAGAAGGAGCCTTTCTCTCCCAACAGTCTTTCTCCACATTCTTAAAAAAACCAAGAATGGATCAATCAGAAAGCACGTACACTCAGGGGCTTCAGAGGCTTCACCCACCCCCAAGACAGAAGACACAGGTGCTGCGAGGCAAACAGAGGATTCATGGGATAGAAAAGGGAACCGTTACGTCAGCTCATCTGCAAACCATTGCTTAGTTTTCTGTCTCTGAGTTCATGTCCACAGAACATTCAACAACTTAGGGAATAATCCAAATGTTGTGTTTAACACCACCTGAAGGTTTGGACTCAAAGTGAGCTCCTGTGTGTCGCTGTTAACAGCAGCTCACCTCTACTATCTACAGGAACCTGGGAGTACAGGGCTCTGAAACCAGGGAAGTTCTTCTCCTGGTTGGTGACCAGCGTCAACAGCATGACGTTCCCAGATGACAGGAAGGACAAGGATTCCTGAGGGTATCCACACTGTCTGCAGGAACACAGGAAAAAAAGTCAGCTGTCAAGGACACGCTGGACAAAACAGGATTTCTTTTTATCCTCATCGCGAAAGAAGGAGATGGAAGTAAGACAGAAACTGATCTGAAAGAAGAAGCGAGGTGAAAGCTTGACAGTGACTCTCTGAGGAAGAGGGGCGAAGAAAGGAACTTCATCATAGTAGGGGAAGAGGTTAAGTGTTCCACATGAGGAAGAGGTGGAGAGTCATATGTGGGCCATCATTCTCACTCTGTCAAGGCGCATAGCTCGATGGGCGCTAAAGAGTCATAGATCTTCAGGAAGTCGTGCTGACAGTCATCCTCCAGGATCAGAGTGTGAAAGTCCAGCTTGACTCTGTGTTGTGGGTCGGCCTGGAGAAGCCACTGCTGGCTAAGGTTTGAAGGGTATGGAGTGTCCGGGAAGCCCGGAGACTGGAGGAGGCCCCCCTCCCTCGTGATACGGATCTTGGTTGTGGTTTTCTCTGAAAAGATGAGATGTTATCAAAAAGTCAGTCTGTTGTTTCAAGAGATGAGTGACATAACAAGTGTAGAAGCCAGAAGAATAACTCAAGTTTTAGTAGAGTGCAACTTAAACTTGGGTAAAGTTGGAATAAATCCCAATTTTAAGTAAGTTTTAGTAAACTTTATTGACATATAATAAATATATTTATCATGTTGTGGGGTATTCGCATGCACATATTTATATACTTTACTCAAATAAACAAATACAAAAAGAATCTGAGCATGTCTCACCCGATACCAAAGCTCTGCTCATGCGTGGATCCAGAGCTGCCAACACAAAGACCACACTTTGACAAAGAAGACACTTTCAACCCTCTACAACATGCAAAAACAAACATCTGAATCAGGTTCAGCTTCGTCACAAGCACATCCTGAAAGTCTACTCCACCCTGATGGTCAGGGTTTGTCTGTGCTGCAACACTGCCACCTGCTGGTCACTTACGGCCTCCCTTCTGTTCAGCAGACACTTGCAGGCCAGCGGGGACGCTCATGACCTGAGAGCAGGCTGTAAATGTAAACACCTCCCACAGCTTTGTTTGTTAGCATCCTCTCATAACTCTGAGCTAAACTATGTTCCCCTTTTAAGCTGTTTGACCTCCACTGGGGATTAGAGATACAGTCAGACAGACCTGTGAGCAGCCGCCTGGAGAAAACCTCCAGGACCTCTTGCGTCTTTAGCTGTTTTCATTACATCACCACCCACTCTGTAAATGGGCTTTTGTGAATCAGGCCATTGGTGCATACTATTTAAAGATTTGTATTACAAATCAGTCTAAAGTATGAACTGACCCCGAGCCTTTTTTGTCCAACAGGCTCCTCCTAATAATCAGCATGTCCTTGTCCATCACGGATTATCTGGAGCAATTCTTGATCCAAAGTTGGGACATGCAGCTCCACTTGAGAGTTTCTTTCTTCACACTTGAGCCTAAATAGATCATTATGCAACAGTGTCTTCAGCTGAATGCGAGAGCGTTGTGTTTGACCCTAAACTGCTCACAGATTCTGTGTGTGATCTTGGCCATCTCACTAAAGCTGATTCTGAGTATGAAGCTTTTTTTATTGTAGATCTTGAGCCTTAAGGAGTTCTCACATCAATTATATGTTGGCACTAACTTGTCTTCTACCAACAGCCCCGACTGGAGCAAAATGCTTCCGGGGTGTTAACAGAGACACATTACTGTTTTATGTCTTCATGCTTGTCGCGCAATTTGTCCTAAACCATTACATGTTTATATTTGATATGTTTGATGCAATGAATGGCTTCTTCAGAACACTTTAAAGGGATTCTTCTATCAGCTTCATTTGATGAAGAACATTTAGTTTTCTTCATTTAGTTTGCCTAATTGAGCTGCAGTCATCCAGACTGTTTCTGTTTGTGATCATTCAGGTGCCAGAGGAGTGAACAGAAAAAACACATTAGGGTGTGTTGAACCACATTGATTCTTCATGAAAGCTTGCAGCCATGATTCACCTGGACACGCCCATCTTTAACCTGACACACCTGCCAGAGCGAACTAAGGAATGCGGCTCAGTAAGAACAGGAGTGGAGAGCTGCACTATTTAGAGAACATGCCGGTCTACTTAAAGCCTGAACCTGAGCAGCTAGGAGCGGTTCAAACCCTCATGACTGAAGCCTGCTGCTTCAGACGACATGCACATGCAACATTCCCACCTCCAGACAGGAAGCAGCTGATGCGCATAGAGTTTTGGGGATGGAACGTCATCCTCCCCTTTACTTCCATCATCTTGTCTTCGGAGGGCTCCAGAGTCTTGATGGCCTCATCCAGGGTGGCCTGCTGGGAGACAGGAATCTCGAACTCAGAGGAGTAGTACGCCACAATGCCATTGTCGCCTCCATCACTGCAACCCTCCAAAAAAGAAGAGGAATCACGTTAACGTTTCACAAAAGAATGCTCAGACAGGATCAGAGCCTGCCAGCTGGATCAGGTGTAGAAAGAGAATAGGAATCCCACCTGAAGGCCTGGATGCTGGATGATCTGAGGTACCGGTTCAGCACCGAGTAACTGGAGTACAGGAGTTTCAGCTGAAATCCAGAACATCAAACACACCATGGTTGATTTCCATCTTCATTTGGATTTTTATACAAACTGTGCAACACCTAGATCCCCCCCCACACACACACACACACAAACACAAACACGCAAGACACCCAGAAGTGTGAACACAACACAAACTAGCAGACATGCACCCTGGATAAATGAACTGCTCGAGGATAAGGGAAACACTCAAGTATTCTGATAGTAATAAAACGGTAAATGGTGTATATAGACCCAAAGCGCTTTACAGTCACATTCACCCATAAACACACATTCACACACTGATGGCAGCTCTGCTGCCAAACACTGGCGCTAACCTTCCACCAGAGGGAAGGTGGGGTTCAGTGTCTTGCCCAAGGACACTTTGACGGGAAACGAACCCGCAATCTTACAATTGGAGGTCGACCGCCCCACCACTGCACCACGGCCGGCCGCATATACAATAATATAAGAAATTCACGATAAATACAAAAGTTACTGAGTTTAAGACAATCTTATACCACGGTCCCGGTGAATCCTGGATTCTGATTGGCCGCTGGGTGAGCATTAAAAAGTGATAATCCACAGTGATGACGCCCACCCAAGAAAGAAGTTCCGGTTACATAGGCTAAATGTTCTGTATCACTGCGCTGGCCTCTTGAAAACAACCTTTAGCTTCATCATCTGGACAAAAACAAGCCGTAAGAGGAGAACTTTCTCTCTGATCTGATGCTTTATTCAACCATCCTGACCATCAGCATAGATACCGCTTTCCTTTGCCGCTGCAGTCGAGGTCCACGCCAGCTGAGCCGGCAAAGGCTCGTAACAAATAGTCCACTTTCAGTGAAAAAAGCCATGCAAACCAAAAAAAAGACAACAAGAGTAAAGTTCTAAAAACTGGTTGAATTTCTTTTGTAAGTGACCGTGGTTTAAGCGGGTTTAAAGTATGCATTATCAGAAATTAATGCACTCCACTTTCCTGGTGGACGGTTCAGGCTTCCACGGCGTGCGTGCATTTCTGATAATGCAAACTTCATTGGCCGTTAACCCTTACATGATTAATAATATAAAAGCAGTAAAATAATGACATTTACGACACAAAATGTCATTCAGTCTGTGTTAACAATGGTAAATCTGTTGAATGGTAAGTAGAACTTCTTAAAGATCCACTCAGAAGAAAACCATGTTTTGGTGTTTTTAACATGTTCTTGTAGCATTTTTCTCATGATGGAGGACACTTATAAAGAAAATCAACCTTAAAACTGCTTTTCTGAGTATTTCTTTATTCAAATCGTTGAGTTAGAAGCGGACAAAAACCTGCAATTTAAAAAAGCTTGTAGTTTTCCATTGAAGCTATAATCAGCGGGCCACAGCCTCCCTGCTCTGCTCCATTCTGATGCATCCGCTTACAAACCAACTGCTCGTCATTTTTGTTCCACAGCTAATGCTAGGTTGGGGGTGTGAGGAGCTGTAAGCTAGTGGGAGAAGAGTGTAAACAAAGGAATCATGGGAATTTATTCCATGATAACAATCCCGCCCAAAACTCAAAGTAGAATTTTGAATGAACTCTATGTCCAAGTAAACGACACAGTTCTTTTGGATTTTGGCTAAACACAACATAATCCTAATGAAAAGACCACTGGGAACACTTTCAAAATAGCTCAAGATCATCGGACTTTAACAATTGAAAAATATATAAAAAGAGCTTTTCTAGAATTCAAATTAAAAACAGAAACAAATACAACTAACATGTGATCTAATGAAAGCTTTCTTAAAAAGTAAGAGCAAAGTTGAACATGAGGTCACAGAGGGAGCTAAAGTTACAAAAGGGAACTCCCATGATGCTTAGTAAGAACTCGCCTCCTTCACGATCAGACTGGCCATCTTCTGGAACTCTGGACTTCTGGCATCCTCATACTCAGTCTTGAAGAAGACATCTTTGATTGCGATGGAGCCGACGTAAACCCGATTCACTCTGATGTCCTGGCGCACTGAAGACAGACGCACAACACGCAACACACAGTCAGAGCGTCCTGCAGTGTAAACGATGCACACACACACGGCTGTTTAACACTGTCTTCTGCTGCGCTTTTGTGTGTGTGTGTTTGTGTGTGTGTGTGTTTAAACAGTGTGATTCTGCACAGGCGTGCTTAGAAAGCCTTCGGTCCCCCTTTGGGATGCATGACGCTGCAGAAAAAGGTAAAGCAGCTGAAGCTCAGAATTCATGTGAGGAGCAGAAACTTCTTCTCAATCGTAGATTTAAACCAAATCAAAAAACACATTTAATATTATGTTAGATCTGAGGGGTTTGGATCCAGTTGAGCCCTGGGAACCTCGTTGGGTTTGCTGAATCTTGGGGTGTCTTGTTGCTGCCAGTCAGTGCAGTTACTCAAGAGCTGATTCAGATGAGAGCATTCATATCAAAGCAAGACTTGGAGAAAATCAGTGACAATATTTTTGTTGATATTACTTTGAGTCTTCTTACTTGTCTAAACAATTCTTTTCGTAATTGTGTCCACATGCTGTAGAAATGCAACTGACAGGCAGTTCTATCCTTGCAGCAGTGATTTCCAGTCAGGTTCAGAATCCATTTCTGTCTTAAAGTTAAAAGGACCTGAAAGGACACGCTCATGACAGAGAATCTTAATTAAATGTTCCTCTGGCAGCGGCCTCTGGTCTTTGGGTCAAAATCATTTCTAGAACCTATTTTAAACATATCTTTTGTAGTCTGTAACTTCCATGCTGTAATCCTTAAGATTTAGTCTATCTTCTTATATTGCTTTTACCTCTGCAGTTCTATCATGTTTACCTGATGGACGTTGTGATAGTATCCGTGATAACATCACAAACACCCAAAAGTTACTCAACTGCTTCAATGGGAGTATTCTGACATTTCTCTAAACTGGGATTTTCCTGAGTTGACATAAGAAGAGTTGTTTTGGAGCCGTGTCAGGGATGACGAGTAAACCAAAGACAAAAATGGAAACAATGCAGTAACACGGCATATTTGCATGAGTGGAGCCAGATAAACGAGTGTCAGTGAAACTCAGAGAAATGAATGCGGTGGAGGCTCATAACAGAAACACGACTGACTGCAGTTTATCTTCATGTGCTTTCATCACAGCTGCTGCTGCTGTACACGTCTGACAGAAGAGTCACTGAAGCAGCTTACAGTGGAAATGCCAAACCAGCAGTCCGGTCACCAGAGCCAGAACGGCGGCACACACCACCAGGCCCACAATCACCGACACTTTCCTGGTCCTGCCAGGTGTCTTCTCCACTCGCGTCTTGTCTGGAGCTTCCAAGAAAGCCTCTGCCTGGTTGAAGTGTTCATCCTGCAGAGATCAGAGGAGGACAGCAGATCATTTGTTTAGAGAAAAGTTCCAGTTTCAGTGAAAGGGAAAGATTCTATCCCATCCCTCCATCGTGAGGCAATGCTTCTGGTTTTCAAGCAGTGGGCTCTTGATGTTCCTGTGAAGGAAGCTTAGAGGAGCTGAGAACCTTTGGAATGAACAGGAAGGTTGTGTGGGTTCATGTGGTGACATTTAAAGGTTGGCACATACTGACACCCTCTACCCAGCGGAGGCTTGGATTTTAGGCAAAGTAACTGATGACAACGCAACACTGCCTTCTTTGGTAATGAGCAATGAATTAAGCGTGACTGAAAATGACTCAGTGGATCTGAGTTTCTGTGCATGAGCATCTCTGACACATGCCGGCTCACACCCAACATCAGCCTTTAACTGGTCTGTGCAGTTCTCATTCAGACATCTGTTCAGCAGGACGGCCTCAGCTGTGACTGAAACAGCACTGTGGGTCAGCGTCTGCACGACCCCCATCCTCTCAGAGTCTGCAGTCAACAGGGGGCACTCCTTTCAGTATTCAGGAACAATTATCAACTACATGGAAGAGAAAATGATGAAGGTCTTCAATCAAACACTAGATCTTCCTCAAATTCATCAGACTGTAGTCAAATCACATCAGCTGCAGGAAGTGAACCCAATCCAAGCAGAACAAGATGGAGGAGAACCAGGAGTCAACAGGAAGCTGGAGTTCAGTGTGTTGATGGTTGTTAACATTCATGTCTGTCTTTCAAAGCAACATGTTCACCATCATCAGTAGCAGCTGCAGTAGCACAGCAGTAGCAGCAGTAACAGCAGCAGCAGCTGCAGCAGTAGCAGTACCAGCAGCAGCAGTAGCTGTAGCAGCAGTAGCAGCAGTAGCAGTAGTAGCAGCAGTAGTAGCAGCAGCAGCAGCAGCTGCAGCAGCAGTAGCAGTAGTAGTAGCAGCAGTAGCAGTAGCAGCAGCTGCAGCAGCAGCTGCAGCAGCAGCAGTAGTAGCAGTAGTAGTAGCAGCAGTAGCAGTAGCAGCAGCTGCAGCAGCAGCAGTAGTAGCAGTAGTAGTAGCAGCAGCAGCAGTAGCTGTAGCAGCAGTAGCAGTAGCAGTAGCAGCAGCTGCAGCAGCAGCAGCAGTAGCAGTAGCAGCAGCAGCAGTAGCAGCAGTAACAGCAGCAGCAGCTGCAGCAGCAGCAGTAGTAGTAGCAGCAGTAGCAGTAGCAGCAGCTGCAGCAGCAGTAGCAGTAGCAGCAGTAGCAGTAGTAGCAGCAGTAGCAGTAGCAGTAGAAGCAGCAGCAGCAGCAGCAGCAGCACATGATTGAAATAGAGCGACAGGTGCAACAAGAAGGGACAACATCAACCTAAAAATGTACAGAAATGAGAAAAAGAAGCAAAATCCTGAACCATTTCACTTTAAGTGATATTCCAAAAAGAGAATTTGAGTCTGCAGGAAAACATTTCCATCTAGAATCGGATCCAGAACCAACCTGCACCTGAGAGAACCTCCTCCAAAACAGAGGAATCAGGAATCAGGAATCTTTAGTGTCATTTAATCACATGATAAAACGAAATTAGGCTCTCTGGTCCCGGGCCAGCCGTTTACATTTAGACATAAAAAAATAATATAATATCAATATGATATTAATATGTTACGGTGTGGTTCTGATGAGTATTGCACAGAAAGTATGTTTCAAATTGCACAGTATATTGTATTAGCACATCACCACTTCAGAGCACATCATCAAAATCGGCTTTTCCCGTTTTCCCATTTTGAAGGTTACGTTTAGAACAAATCGGCCCTTAACACAAGGTTTTGAGGGATCATGGGTAATTGCCTGGTCTTATTCATTTCCAATTTTTTTCTTAAAAAAATTAACTTTAAATAAACTACATTAGCCTTTGGTACCAAAACAAATAGCACACTTCTCACAAGGGAGCCTTATAAAGTACTTTCAAAAGTACTTTTTAGAGTACTTTTGATTGGATCTTGAAACTGCTTTTGCTTAGGAGAAGCACCAAAAAATCCGTCTACACTCAAGTTGTAGGATAAAATACTCAATACGACAATTATTAGTAAACAGAAAGAAAGAAGGAAAGTTTCAAAAGAGGATTTGATATAATGTCAAAGACCAATAGAAGCTGCTGGATGTGGATGTTCTTTCTCTCTAGGTGTGATGGTGATGATGATGACGATGGTGATGATCATGATGATGATGGTGATGATGATGATGTAAAAGAATATTTTGGCAGATTTCCATCAGAAAAATGATCTGGGATCGTTTTCACCTCTGAACAAACTTGTAATTTTATGTTTCCACATTTCTCTTTATTTGAATACTTTTGTCATCTTTATCGTCCCATTCTGAATGTAAATACTGTGTCATTAAATCTGCGTAGAAAAAGGTTTGTTTTCTCTGAAGGAAAAAGCTTCTGTTTCTACAAACCTTTGATGACGATGGATTTGAATAAATGTTATTATTTAAATCTTCTTTTTTTGAATGCTCTTAGCACACAGGTTAATTTTTGAATGTAACTGAATTGTACTTTGCAGGTATTAAAAGGTCACATCTGCACGACCCCTTCATGCCTGAACTTATTTCCAATTATATAAAAATATTCTTCAGGGCTTTTTCCTGTCAAGGTGACGCTAAATTGAGTGGAGTCCTGGATTTAGTTTTAAAACCATGAAGTAGCATAAAGCAAGAAGTTTCTGGATGGTTATACTCATTACAGTGAGGTTCAAGTGTAATACAAATCTCAAAGGGCGGGGCTGTCCTACACACTGAAATGTTATAAACACGCCTGTTAGCTGCAAAAATGTCCACATGTCAACATGAACACAATACAAATAATGTTCACACACGCATACTTATTGTAATGGTTTCAGTTTCTTTCCTTTTGTGTTTGGTTCTTTGTTGGCTTTGGATGGGTTGTGTTACTTCCTGTTTTATTTTGTAGGGTTTCCTGTTTTGTAGTAGTTTTGAGTTTTACTTTGGTCCCCATCCTTCCTGAGTGTTTCCACCTGTGTCTCGTTTGTCTGTATGTATTTAAGTCTTGTCATTCCCTTCCTCCTGTTCAGGTCCATAGTTTATATTTCGGCTCTTCCCCTGTTTCGAGTGTTTATACTGTTTCAAGTTTTCTAGCCTGCTTATGCAGTGGTTTTTGGTTTGTAGCCTTTTGTTAACATTAAAGCCCCTATCCACCTTGACCTCATGCCTCATCCTCTCTGCGCCTGGGTACTCCCCCAACCACCCGCCGAAACACTTATGCCTTCAAAACAACTAGCGTGAAATATTTCATTCAATCAAGCTAAATATTAGTGTAGAGGTGAGCTAACACCTGTGCTCAGGTGAGTGTTTATGTTCTTCTAAAATGGATGATGGAATGTGAAAAGAAGGAGGGGGAGTGCCCAGCCATCCCCACACCGAGACCCCCGCCACAGCAGCAGCAGCAGCAGATAGAACCCCACAATGTCACACGGCAGCAGGCAGAGAACTACAGCCCCCCAGGCGATCACATCCGCCATCCAGGCCAGGGCCAGCAGGATCGCCAGGGGTGGCCCCAAAGCCAGAGAGCAGGGAGGCATGGGGGGGACAGAGAGCGCAGCTCCAGCCCAACCAGGAGAGCAGCCACCCCCCTCTCAGGGAGGGCCCAACGTGGGGACCCTGCCCCAGACGAGCACCTCATTGCCACCCAGGAGTTTTGGGCATCCCCCCACCCCAACACCAAGTACGAGCCAGGACCCCCCAAGGGAGATCCGCCCCACGCTCCAGGCTGCTAACCACCTGGCCCACAGTTGGAAATTTGGCGAGGACCAGAACCCACCCCACAGGGACACAGACACCCCCCGGCTCAGGTGTGATGTGATCCCCGGCTTTTGGTCTCAGGGATCCCTCTCCCTGCGTGGAGAGAGGACTGCCAGACCCAGGGAACACGACCGCCGCCGCCCAGGGACCAGTACCCCCTACCAGGGATGGGGTAGGGGACAGATGGTCCAAGGTCCCGCCTTCCTTGTGAAATGCGTGTTGTGTGTTTGTGATGGTGTGTTTGTGCATGTATGTGTGTTTATGAGGGTGTGTGTGTGTGCATGTGTGTGTGTTTGTGTTGGAGTGTATATTTATAGGGGTAAAGGGTGTGTGTACTAAGGGGGTGCAGTTAAAATTGGCGGGTAGGGCACTGAGGGGACATCTCCTGATTACTCACAGTTATGTCCCATCACCCTCCCCACCAAGGGGCCCTAAATGTCTAAGGTGCAGTGAAAATTGGCGGGTGGGGCACTGACAGGTCATCTGCTGCTTGCTGGCAGTGATGTCCAAGCACCCCCCCTACCAAGGGCCCTACATGTCTAAGGCGCAATTAAAACCGAGAGGGGGGGGGGGGGGGGTCCAATCCCATATGACAACAATGAGAGGGGGACCACTGCCAGTGGCTCCTCCCCCCAAGGTGCATCGCAGGCTGAACATCCCCCCCATCACCCTAATAATAACTTATATGAGGAAGAGGGTAAGTCGGGACAGCTGGTAGACTGTCCCCCGGAAGTGCCAGTCTTCATAAAGCTAGAGATAGACTTAACACTTGAACAGAGCTCAGACAGTCAGAGAAATGTTGCTCAGCGTCTGAAGTGAAGCCCTGACTGCCAGAAAAACATCTTTGTGGTCCACTTATTATCTGAAATATTTAAAAAATATGTTTTTATACATGCTATGAACTTTTAAAGTATCAAAATTAAAAAATATGCATTATTCATCAGCTCAGAAATACATGTGAGAACTCCAGTTCAAAAAATTCCTTAGTAATGAAGTGTTTAAAATATTGTTCATTTTTCACAAAGTCTGGAAAAAGATGATAAAGCTTTGTTTCACTTTCAGTTTAGTGGTTACGTAAAGCTCCTTATACTCATAAGTTGTCCTGCGTTATTCTTTCTGTTTCAGAGGTCATCTTTATCTTATTTATGATTCACACTGAGCGTTATCTTGAAGCTGCAGCAGTTGTTCTTTCAATCCCATGACTTCATTTAAGCAGAAACATACTTGCATGTCTCATTTTTACAGTTGATCTGGTCCCTGTGATCCTTAATGCTCAGCTCTACTAATGACTTAACCTGATCGATTTTCTGACTTCAAAAACTTGAGTTTCCCAGCTCAGCTAGTCAGTTTCCCCTTGAGCTCAAGCTTCCCCCCTGAAAGGCGCAGAGTTAGGAAACACTGTATGCATTTGCAGTCTGATGCATTTCTGCAGCATTTGGAGACAATCAGGAAAAGAATTGTTTCCACAAGTAAGAAGTTGCAGAATGTGTGAAAAGGACTGTGACTGTAAGACACTTTGGGCCTTGTAAGAAGGTAGTTATAGGCACTATAAGTAGGTGTGTCCAAACTTTTGGTCTGTACTGTATAAGTGCAAGCTAATTACCATTTACGCCTCTGAGATTCTTTCCTCAGGAACTCTAGAAATAAAAGAGGTTAGATACAGGCCAGCATTTAGCTCAAACTAGCTAACAGTGTAATTACAGTAAACTTAAAATATTGAAAGTCTGTCAAGAATAATTTTTTATGAAAAGATATTGAACATTTATACTGAAAAGGACAGAAAAAAAGGAGTGACAATGTCCTTTGGATTTTGAAACAAAAACAAATAAAGTACGATGATATAGCTTTTAAGTTGCTTTAAAATAAAGTTAAAACATAATCATCATCAACATAACAAATTGAAACGTCATATTTTTACAATGAACTATTAAATGTTTAATATGTTTTCAAAATGCATAACTAAATTTAACACTGATTTTAACATGCATTTTCTGAATGCATGGCTGCATTGCATATAGAATTGACAGTTGTAAAATGCATTTTTATTAGAGTTATGGAACTATAAAACAGTGACAATTTTAAAGGCAACCGACTTTGCTTTTATTTTAAACTTTCATAAAAAAGAATGTAAGATTAATTTACATTGCTTTGTCATTGAATTCTAAATTGCAAAATGCATTTTCTAACTGAAAGCCCCAATTATACAATTTGAATTGTCAATAGAGAATCTGGTTAAATTATAGGAGAAATAAAATGTACTACTAATACATTCTACTGTCTACATTAACTTCGCTGGTCTAATAAAATCAATACGTTAAATAAGTATTTAATGTGGAACTCATGTCTGCAAATGAGCCAGAACACTAAAAGAAAATGCAAAGAAATGATGTTATTCTACGGAGCCCGTATCCTGACATTAAAAAATTAAAATATATCTCGGTCCCACAGATTAATATCTTGTTCGCACAAAATAATATTCTGTTCCCACAAGATAATATTTCGTTCCCTCGAAATGATTGATTCTTGCGATCAAAATAATTATTCACGTCATAAGTCATTCACACGGATCTGCTCTCCGTCCGGCCGCAAAAGCCGCTTTCAGCGCTAACTTCTGTGTCTCTGTGACCCACATTGGGTCAAGAAAGGAAAAAGAAAAACAAAAATGATCAATTTATTATTGTCTCGATGAAAATCAGAAACATACCCAAGATTTCCACCAGCCAATCATTGGTCTTGTTGTTACACTTCAGTTACAGGGACACGGTGATTGGTCGAAATGCATGTTGGGTAAGCGTGATGCATGACGGGATATTGCTCACAGTCATGTTTGTAATGCTAGGAGCTAAGAGCTATGTCCGGTAGGCGAAGCAGCCAGCCTAATTTTATGATATTTTTCTGATTTTCATTGAGACAATAATAGATTGATCATTCTTGCTTTTATTTTTACCCCTATTGAATGCTCACAGAGACACAGAAGTAGCGGCAGAAACCGTGATGGACGGAGAGCGTACCAGAATGTGAATAACATGATTACCGATGCTTTTGTGCTTTTTAAAATACATAAATGTGATCTCTAAACATCCTCCGTTGTCTTTAATGCAATGTAATGAGACACACAGACAGAAATGTGAAGGTATCTGCTGTAAATCTATGACGTGAATAACAGGAGAAATGATCGGCTAGTTAGTTAGCATGTAGCCTTCGAATGTGAAGCGACTGCTAAAGAGTATGTTAATAAAAGATAAGTCCTGAATATTATTATTCCTATTTGACTCTAAACTACAATATCAGCTGTCTGTCTGTCTGTCTGTCTGTCTGTCTGTCTGTCTACCGGCCAGCCAGCTGCCCGAATGCCGGCATGAAGCAAAAGAGCTTAGCGGTGGAGCTAGTATGTCCGGTGAATCGGATGGCAAAGCAGCAAACCTAGGTATCATACATATTATGATATTTTTTTTATATTCATTGAGACAATAATGAATTGATCATTTTTGTTTTTCTTTTTCCTTTCTTGACCCAATGTGGGTCGCAGAGACACAGAAGTTAGCGCTGACAGCGGCTTTTACAGCAGAACGGAGAGCAGATCTGTGTTTATGAATGACTTATGACGTGAATAATCATTTTGAGGGAACACAAAATTATCTTGTGGGAACGGAATAGTATTTAGTGCGAACAAGATATTAATCTGTGGGAACGAGATATATTTGAATTTTTTAATGTCAGGACACGGGCTCCGTAGTTTTCTGTGAACAATATTTTTTTCTTTTTCCCTAGAAAAACTTTGTTTAATCCTAAAAAACAAACAAATAAAACTAATCATGGATTTAAACTTGGAAGGATTGATTCTATCTTAATTTTTTTTAATTTCTTTTTTTAAACAAGCGTAACACAAACAGACATCCAGTGGAGTAATCAAACCCGGTTTTGCTGGATCAGACTGTCGGACTTAAAATAAAAAGACAACTGAAGAATAGTTGTGTTTACATGGACAAAAGTAATCAAAGTAAACGCCTGATCAGAATAAAAATGTGTCATGTAAACACGGCGTTCAGAATACTCTGCTCCAACCAGACTCATCTGGATCAAAGTTTCTTTCTGATGGACATAGGTGGGTTATTGATCTGATGGTGGTGCACAGAAACAGTTTATTCTGATCGTGGGTCTCTACTGCTCTGGTTTACGTCATGCATAGATGGTGTGGCGCTCCAGAGGAGGGTGTGGAGCACGAACAGGACCGGTCGCCCGCTCCACCCGTGTGAACTACGTCTCTGAGCAGAACAGCTGGATTCGTAGGCTTCAGACTGCAGTCTGTGCAGCTGCTCTGTGTGAGCGAGCTGCTGGACTCAGGAGAACCGGGTCTCCTGGTAGAACTGTGTCTCCAAGCAGAGGAGCGGCTTTGGGACGGTGTGTGAGCTAACAGAGGCCGATTTTCTAAGCAGAAATGCTGCACAGTCCTGAGAAACCGTGTAAACCATCACATGGATTTGTGTTTCCAATCATGTCCAGACAGAATAAAGAAAGGCTGATGTTATTCCCACATATGAACGAGCAGCAAAGATGCAGATTGCAGCATTGACCGCATGGATTTGAACTACAACCACAGCTAAATGTTGGTGCTGGCACGTATTAGTCTAACTCTAACCCTTCTTCTGGCTCCATTCCACCAAGGAGAGAAGCACCAATTTAAAAAATTCCGAGCAAACGGGCACTTAATAACGATCATAAAAGTAATAAAAGCCTGTTTAGAAGATTATCTGCTCTATGCTGAAGCTTGTTTGTTTACAACAGAACGTCAATATTTCTTCTTCTACAATAGTTTCTGGTATTTTACAGAGTTCTGCCATGTAAAATTGATTTGTTCCAATTGAAAGTGTGGTGTATGTCAACGTTTGTTATAATCAGATAAAGTTTTTCTGGGCCCATGTACACGGTTCAATTCTAATCCAATCAAAGATATTTTTCACACGGAACCATGGCTGTTGTGTCAAAGATCAGGTGTAAATCTTCCAGGTCAAATCCCAAGTTTCTGTTACTGCAAATCCGAGTCTCCATGTCTGACAACAATCAATAGGAAAGGAGGCAGAGAACAGCAGATGTGTAGTTAATGATGCTCCTGTGTTTCCATAGAAACATTATGAACAGCGCGCTCCATGCATCCCTGTGCTTTTGGATTTACCTCAAACCAAACTTTCTGAGACATGCCTTTAAGCTTCCACAAGACGAGCAGAAATCAGTAAAATATTGGTTTAAAGCGGACAGACCTGACCAGCATTGAATCATGTCAACAAGTAGACCAACCATTAAATGGTCATTTTAGCTGCCATTTAAATATTGGCTAAAGATGAGATGGAATGGCAACGCTGTCAGAGGATGAGAGGAAGAAGCAGGAAATCATCAGACAAGGAGACAGCAGACAAAAATGTGAGGACCTGGAGATGAGAGCAGACGGATGCAGCTCAGGAACAGGGATGCTGATGAGTCTGACGGCTGCAGCTGGTTTTTCTTGGAAAAAACGCTTAGTGTAATTCTTCCTTAATGACAAATGCCTGCTACCTGGAACCTCCCACAAAACCGGCTGAAACCAGTCTGTCATAGTTTTTCTTCTCATCATCTGTTAACTTCAGGAGACAGGAGTATTGGTGCTGCTTTTTCAAATTGAACTGAAGTCATTGGGCTTTTGGCCATACAAATAAATGTCTGTCCAACATTCTGCAGCCTCCGAATTTGAAGGATGTATCCTAAGCACTGCTGAAAAATGGTGGAGTTGGATCCCATTGAAAACTAAGGCCAAACATTCTAGCACGTTGGACAGACAGGCAGTCGTTTCTTCATTAGAGATTGTTCTGAGTGCAGATTCTTTTTGTAGCAGTGAAGTCCATGCAGTCCTTGACAACATGCTCATGGAGCTCCAGAGATGATTCCCAAAAACAGAACCCACTGGTTTGTATCCAAGCCTTAAAGGGCCTTTATCATGCTTTTCTTAAGCCTTTCAGTCATCTCTATTCATGTATGATAATATATTACCACTGGCACTGGCGATTTTTTAAAATGAAATATGAGTTCTTTTCCTGAGCTCTTTTCCAACTCTGAAGTAAGATGGCTCGATGTCTGAGGCCCCGCCTTTCACTCCTTGTGGGTGCCGCCCATTTCATGACATCACCTTAGAGCCGGCCTCAGCAGCATCTGTGTTTCTCTACGAAAACAAACAACATCCAAACAGCAAAGATGGATGTGAACATGGAGGTTTTCCGATCACTGCTAGCTCCATGCAGAAAGTGGGCGTGTGTGTTAGCCTGGGGGAGGGGCTGGCAGTGCAGACTCCTCCTGGAAGGACCTGTTCCTCACTGGTCTATGTCACAATGTGAGAACCCACTTTGCAGAGGAATTCTCAGAAATGCATAAAGGGATTAAAATGTCGCGGTGGGGTTGTTTATAGCGAGGAATTAACACTATAATGCACTGAAAAGCTCAAGATCAGCTTCTGTTTTGCTGAACACACCTAATCCAAGAAGTCAGCAGAAAGAAGAAGAGGGTTAGCTGGAGAACCGGCAAAGCAGCGGCCCTGGGGAGGCAGGGCTGAAGACCACTGAAGGGGGAGTCATGGTGGTCCCTTACATGATTGCTATCAATGGAATATGAATGAGTGGAAAATGCTTTTCATTATGTTTGTGTATGTATTAACATGTGATCTGTGTGTGTTTCCATGATTTTGCACAGAAAATGAGCTTAGAATGCTGTAATATGTCAGCAGAGTAGCAGAACTCCACACAACTGTCTGTAAATTGGGCAAAATGTTTGTAGCTCCAGCCTCGCTGTTACTTATAGAAAAGACTCAGACCAACCAACATTTTTTATCCTCTTTAACCAACAGTTCCTCAAATATTACCTGAATCCTTCCCCTTTGAATAACTGTCCTGTCTTCACCGTCATGTTCACCTGAGACCTGAACCTGGCAGAGAGCTACATCAGAACCATTGACTCATCTGAACAAGAACTCAGCAGAACATGAACTCATCAGCATCATGGATCCATCAAAACATGAACTCATTAACCAACTGACAACCAGAGGGGAAAAAGGACCGGTCAATTTTTTTTTAATCCACCAAAACTACAATTCCCAGAGCCCCGCCCCCTCACATTAGGTATCATGGAAAAGTCCCAAATGTCCTCTGTAGAAACCAAAAGGAGTTCATTCAGTAGTATGCAGCGCTTGGGAGATATTTAAGTGTTTAAAGACCTCTGAAGCAGTGGTGTCAAACATACGGCCTGCGGGCCGTGTCCGGCCCGCCAGGTGGTTTACTCCGGCCCAAACACGAAGAGTAAATATCATAAGAATGTTTAAAAAAGAAAGCACGTTTCTAGTCCATTCCTGTGGCGAGTTATGATTTTTTAAAGAAATAACCAATTTGTGCAATTACGCCACTAGGGGGAGCAAAGGGAAAGCAAAACAGGTGAAACAGCATATCTCTGCACGTGCCAAAAGTGAAACATAACAGCCCCGCGTTTGGGTAAGATGCACTTTGGTTCCCTATGAGCCTTATCGCTGTTATGTTGCTATAAGGATGATCAGGAGTGACACAATAATGACCAAAATGTTGTCAAAAAGTGAAGTGGAGTGAAGAGCTTTCCAGGAAAAATGGACAGTTTTTTCCCCCACAAAGCTGAATGTAAAACCTGCATGCTTGGTATGTCATCAACAGGTGGTGTGGGTGCCGGATCGTCTCGGGCTGCCGGATGTTCTCGGGGTCCTTCGACCAATGACGACGTCACACTATTTGATTGGCTGTAAGTGGCCACAATGACGTCTACGATAGTGATTGGTCAATTTATAACTCTCCGTTATTAGTGAGCTCGATAATAACAAGTTTTAAACGGGAAATAGAGTGTGGAATTCAATTAATGCTTAGGACTGTAGGCTGCTCCTTTTGATTATAGTTATCAAATGACAATGTTTTTTTTCTGAGATTAAAAAAGGGAAACTGACATTTGGGAGAATTAAACCAGACTGCACACCATAAATAAATATTGTTTTTATACAGTAATACATTTGCTCAAATTGGAAAAATAAGTTATATTGCCAATGGCTCTCCCTTTAAAACAAAAAAAAATGCCATTATTAGTTATGAGTGAGAAAAACTTTACATAAGGAAACGTAAAATCGCTAAGTAGTTTGTCCAACTGGTGTTTCCGTAGGGTGACGTCTTTTTTTTTTTTTAATCAAACTTTTCAAAGACAAAAATACAAACTCCAGCAGAGAATGAACACACTACAAATTACACACTCACTATGGGGGGTACAAAATACCCGTAGGATGACGTCGCTAAGTAGTAAAATCGCTAAACGTAAAATCGCTCGCTAAGTAGTTTGTCTCACTGATGGTACCGTAGGGTGACGTCATCAATGTTCGAAGGACCCCGAGAACATCCGGCAGCCCGAGAAGATCTGGTACCCACAGTGGCAGTGCTCAAAGAATAGAACAACTAAGAGACTCACCATAAAGAAAAGTTTCAGGATGGCTTCAGTGTCAGATGTCAAATATTATATCTGTATAAAATTGAATAGACCAACTTTTTTTTAAATGAAATTAATTTTATTTGAGATCCATTGGCCTCTGTGAATGAATGTGTAGTAACAAGTGATTAGGCTGCCATGTTGATTGAGGGATTTTTTACAACTGAGTAAAAAAAACTAAAACTAAGCTGTTATTTTGCTTTACCGGTCCGGCCCACCTGAGATCAGACGGGTTGAATGTGGCCCCCGAACCAAAATGAGTTTGACACCCCTGCTCCAGAGGGTCAGAGGTTAGAACAGGACCTTAACAGAGCATGAAGCAGATCCTGGTGGTTGGGACTGCAGAGGATGGAGCTCATGAGCTCCACCAAAAGCAGAAAAGTCCAGTCACGATCAACAGGTGGACCTAAAACCAGACAATAATCTGCACTCGCGTCATTCCTGCTTCAGACAGTCAGCCGAGCAGCACCCTCACAGGTGAAACGATGACGTCACGGTGCCAAACTCACCATTGTCGGAAACAGGTTATGGCCAGCAGGTTCTTAGGCTCCGAGCGCGACCGACGGTCCGGGTCCTCCCGAGTTCAATCGAGATCAGACTGTGGTCTGTCGACTAGCGTGACGTCAGCGCCTGCGCAGCGGCAGGTGCGATGAGCAGGTGAGGCGCGAGAGGAAGGCCAGCTCAGGTGTCTGTCGGGTTCAGCCCGTTCAAGGTCCGTGCAAAAGAAAAGTGAGATCCTTCTAGAGGAAAGAGGCGGAACCTGCTCCTAAAGACACACCTGTCTGTCTGCACCTGCAGGAGGAAACTCCTCAGCCGCTGGTGGACTGAACCACTTCTCAAATGACACAAATTATGATCAGTATCCACTGGCGGACTTAGCAGTTGGGGGGCCCGAGGTAAAAAATAGAATGGGACCCCCAGCACTGTTCTAACAATTTTTTTAATCAGTTTTGAGGTTAAATAACTTCTTCATTGGTCCACTAGACAGATTCATTGTCAAGGACCTATAAATGTTTTCATAGTGTTTAAAACTGAAATCACATTTACATTTTCAAGTAATCTTTTTTCTATGCATTACTTTTACTTGTAAAATACATTCAATTAATTGAAGGCACACATTTGTTACCTGCTCATTTTCTAGTAGAAAAAGATGACAATCTTCTGTCTTTTCTTTCATTTTTCAGGTTTTACTTAAGACAGCAAAAGAAACTAAAACGCTTGAGTTCCTAATTGTTCTGTCTTCCTTTGAAGTATGGGAACACATTTCTTGCTTTCTTTTGCCTTTTCCTCTTTTTCGGACAGCTGCCTCCTTTTAATGACCATAAAGCAGGGGGAGACAATAAGAAACGAAGAGGGAAAAGGCGAGAAGGAAAGAAGAAGATAAAGAGAAGAGATAAGGAAAGAGAGAGGGAGGTGAAGAAGAAAAAAGGAGGGAAAAAAGAGGAAGAAACGGGTTTAGATGTGTTCACACGGGTTGTTGGTTTGTTTCGTTCTTGTTTCTTTTTTCAACTGAGACGTCTGTATTTTCTTTTCTTTCTCTTTTACAGGGGGCGTGGTCTGTGGTCGCAGTGTTTTACTGTGTCTGTCTGTCTGTCTTTGTCTTGTGTTTGTCGTATGCTAGCGTAATTATTTCAAATTGTTTAATCTTGTTGTCTTCTGTTACGAGTGTTGTTGGATTCTTAGAAGCATAAGCTTCTTCTTCCATTCCCCTTTCAAATCATATTTTCAAAGTCTTGTGTAGACTTATATTTCATTTCATGTCAATGTTGATTAGATTTGAAATAAATCTTGTACTACTACTACTACAACTACTACTACTAATACTACTACCTCTCTCTGCTTTAAATCATCATTTAATCTCCCTGGATAGAGTCGTGGTTTTTCAGCACAAAAGTCTTCTAAAAACCACCCGAGATATTAATGAGTGATTATTGATTAGTGATTATCACTAATCATTATTATCAGTGATTATTTAGCCGTAATAATACATCATTCATTATTTATTACTTCCCAGTGTGATTGAAAGTCCAACTTTAACACATTTTTAATGATATTACATCCACTATTGTAGTCAGTCAGAGAAAAACATGAAATATTGGACTCTTATTGAGCTTTACAAACAAATGGTCTATTTTTGTATATTAATATCACAAAGCACAGTTGTTTTCTTCACTGCCTCATTCTGTCTTTTCAGTGCAGCTTCATCTCAGATCTGAACACTAAATAAATGACAGACAAATGTGAAATACAATATTTTATTTAATAGAACTGGAGGACATGCAGTAAAAATCTCAGGAATGTTTAAAAAAATTATTAAAGCATTATATTATTTTCAAACGCTTAGTAAACTAAACGTGTTAAACAGAGACAATCAGCCCACCTCACATGGGATTGCTGCAGCCCGCGAGGACAGACCTTGTGCTGAAATTGAGCAGGAAATGTTTAAAGTACAGAAATTCTGAGGACAAAAGGGATCAAAATGACTAGAATCAAACGTATAAACTGCATTCATGGACCATATTAGTGGACACAGTTATTGTAACTTCACTAGGCTGTACCTCATGACAGCAGGTGAGGATGATGACAGATGAGGCAGTGCTTCACCTGCCCCCCCTGACCACACGTTCCTGGTTGAAACACATTTCAATGAGGGGAAGAGGAAATACTTTCACACGATCAGGCCTATGCCATGTCAGGGATTTTGGGTGTTTGTTTGTTTGTTTTTAATATATGGACAGTTAAATAATGATGGACGTAAAATGTATTTCAGACACTTTTAGTAATTGTCCAGCTAAGGGCCTTAGAGCAGTGGTTCCCAAACTGGGGGGCGGTATTGCAGGGGGGGCGCGGTGGAGTTTAGAAACAAAGGATTTGTATGTTTGTGTCAGTGTGGGGGGGGCTCGAAAATATTCTAATCTTCAGAAAGGGGGGCCCTGCAGAAAAAGTTTAGGAACCACTGCCTTAGAGTGTTGGGGGCCCCCTACCTTTGCCTAATGGTAAGTTTGGCCTGGATAAATCATCAGGTGAACAGGAAAACTGTGCATCAGTGATTCCTCCAACCTGGCGGGTTTGATTCGATTTAATTTATTGGTTTGTTTCAAGCATTAAAAATATGGGAATATATAATGAAAAAGACTTAACACAATAACATCAAACCTATGGAAGCATTTGTGTCTCATAATTAAAGGTGAAAGGTGAAATACCAGAAATGCTTTCGTTGACTCAAAAGAAAAATGAAAATTAATCTGCAGGAAGCAGCAGGAGATGATCTTCTGAATGTGCTTTTATTAATGTTGAGATTATTTTTAAGGGCCGTTCACTTATAATTGTTTAAATCCGCACAGCCAGTGCTTTATTCTTGGCAGGACGGACCCAGAAGAAGGGTTATAACCCTTTGTTAGCCTATAGCCTATAGGCTAACACATGCCAACAACATTTAGCCTTGGATGCAGTTAAAATCCATGTGATCAATGCTGAAATCTGTGGGATTAGCATCAGCCTTTATTTTGTCTGGACTCCACTGGAAACACAAATTCACGATTGTTTACAGGGTTTCTCAGGACTGTGCGGAGCAGCATTTCTTCCTTCAGCAGCTGGCTCTGCCAGCTCACACACCGTCCTGAACTATATCTAGCCGGTACCTCTCGACCTCCCACACCAGCTCAGTCTCCTTCCCTCCCAGATAGGTGACATTTCATGTCCCAAAAGCCAAGTTTCATGCCAAAGCACCCAACTTTGACTGCCACTTAAAGCACATTGATCTCTCAGGGGTGGGGGGGGATCCCACCTTGTGTCTACAGGCTGGACCTGACTGGGGCCCATAGGAGAAGCCCCAGTCACCAGGCACTTGCCTGAGAGCCCCAACCCCATGCCTGGCTCCAGAGTGGGGCCCCGCTGTTGCCTATCTGGGCGACGTTGTGGAATCTTTAGAGTAACTTTCATAAAGGGGGTTCTGAACCGTTCTTTGTCTGGCTCATCACCCAGGATCTGTCTGCCATTGGAGACCCTACCAGGGGGCAACAGCCCCAGACAGCTTACTTCCTGGGATTACTCGAGCTCTCAAACCCCTGCACCACGTTGAGGTGGGAGTTCACGGTGCCGCTGTCTTTGCCAACGTGGGCAATGACAGTGGCAAATAAAGGGGTGTGATTGGTAGGAATGCCCCCCTGATCTGAACCCTAATGATGTTTTGTTGTTGGACTTTTGTGTTCATCATAGTTGTCTATAACAAACCTAACACTCCAACACAAGGGTGTCTATGAATACATGTGACATTAGGACACCCTCTGCAGGAGATCAATGATCGACTTTGGAGTCGTTTCGGGCGACCTTCGGCCTTGTGTCTTGGACACTCAGGAAATAAGAGGGGCAGAGCTGGCTACCGATCACTACCTGGTGGTGAGTTGGATTTGCTGGTAGGGAAGAAGGCCGGAAAGACTGGGAATGTCAGGCTGAGCCCTCTGTCAAAGAAATCTTTAAGTCCCACATCCAGGAGAACTTCAAACAGGTATCGAGGGAGGTTGGTGACATTAAGCCCGAGTTGACCATGTTTTCCACCTCTATTGTTTCTGTTGCTGTTCGGAGCTGTGGACCCAAGGTCTCTGGTGCCTGTTGCAGTGGTAATTCCTGACCTGGTGGTGGACACCAAGAGATGGGGGTAAGGGATGCTGTCAAGCTGAAGAAAGAGTCCTACCAAGCCTGGCTGGCTTGTGGGACTCCAGAGGCAGCTGACAGGTACCAGCAGTCTAAGCGAGCTGCGGCCCGGGCTGTTGTGGAGGCAAAAACTCTGTCCCAGGAGTAGTTCGGGGAGGCCATGGAGAAGGACTATGGGTTGGCCTTGAAGAGATTCTGGCAAACCGCCCGGCACCTCAGAAGGGGAAAGCAGGGGTGGATTGGGGGATGGAGTTTTCCTGGTCCAAGTGGAGGAGTTTAAATATCTTGGAGTCTTGTTCATTAGTGAGAGAAGATCAGAGTATGAGATTGATAAGCGGATTGGTGCCGCGTATGCTGTTATGCGGTCGGTCTGCCGGTCAGTTGTGATCAAGAGAGAGCTGAACTAGAAAGCAAAGCTCTCAATTTATAATAATAATGGATTGGATTTTCCTGCGCTTTCCAGACGCTCAAAGCGCTTACATTGTGTCCATTATTCATTCACTCCACATTTATACTTGGTGATGGTAGCTACTGATGTAGCCACAGCTGCCCTGGGGCAGACTGACAGAGGCGTGGCTGCCATTTCGCGCCTACGGCCCCTCTGACCATCACCGGGATCATCCATGCACATCCACACACCGGAGGCAATGACGGGTGAAGTGTCTTGCCCAAGGACAAAACGACATTTGGCTGGTGGGAGCGGGGATTGAACCGCCGACCCTTTGATCATTGAACGACCTGCTCAACCACCTGAGCCACTGTCGTCCCAGTGATTACTGGTTGATCTTCATTCCAATATTCATTCATGTGTCATCATGGTCATAAGCTCTGGGTATATGTCCCAAAAACAAGCGGCTGAAACAAGCTTCCTCAATACGGTGGCAGGGCGTTCCCTTAGTGAAAGGTGGAGAAGCTCGGTCACCCGGCAAGAACTCGATGTAGATCCGCTGCTCTTCCACATCCAGAGGAGCCAGTAGAAGTGGCTCGGGCTTCTTGTCCAGATGCCTCCTGCACGCCTCCCTGGGGAGGTGTTTCACATCACACTGGGCGGAGGACCCAGGACATGCTGGAGAGACTACGTTTCTTGGCTGGCCAGAGAACGCCTTGGGGTCCCCCAGAAAAGCTGGAGGAAGTGGCCAGGGAGAGGGAAGTCTGGGCATCTTTGCTCAGACTGCTGCCCCCGCCCGACCCTAAATCAGCGGAAGAAGATAGATGGATGAGCTTTATGCCACTACCACTGGTTATATACAGTCTCTTTCCAAAAAAGTTATAATATCATGGAAATTTCTATTTAAAGTCATAATTCCATTAAAGAAAAATGTTCATAGAATATAGATTTAGACCACAGTGTTTATTTTAAACATGTACATATGAATGTGCTATTGCAGATTTTATCTGTGCATTTTCAGAAATGAGGATGCTTATTACGTTGGGAAAGAAGCTGTTTGTTCTAGTTCTGATGCCTCTGTAGCGCCTCCCAGAGGACAGCAGGTGGAACAGGTCTGAGCCTGGGTGTGAATGGTCTTTGTTGATGTTCTGGGCCCTAGAGATGCAGCGTGCGGAGTAGATGTCAGTCAGGGTGGGGAGGGGCACCTAATGATCTTCTGAGCCATCTCTGCGACTCTCTGCAGTCTCTTCTTATCCACGACTGTGCAGCAGCCAAACCGTTTTGCAGAATGTGAGCAGGCTCTGTATGGATAATGGTAGAAGGTCAGCAGCAGGTTGGTGCTGATGTGGTTTTTCCTGAGGACCCTCAGGAAGTGCAGACGCTGCTGAGCGTCTGCCATCAGGCAGTGGTGTTGGCTGTCCAGGAGAGGTCGGGAGAGATGATGATGCAGAGCAGGGGTCTCAAACTCAACTTGGGAGCCACTGAAGGCGGGGTCTAGCTGAGGGAGGGCCGCAACTTCAACACACACTCAACTTGTGAGTGTCTGAGAGCCAATACATTTGTATGGAACATGTACTATACTATTACTATACTCTATTATTAACTGTTTTCTGTACAAAATGTACTTATAAAACTGTCATTCAAATAAAATACGTAAATAAAAAAAGCAAGTAAATAAATCAGTAATACATTTCTGTTTATTTAGGCTTCTATATCTGCTGTTTTCTAATTTAAACGTCCGTAAGGCAAGGCAAGGCAAGTTTATTTGTATAGCACAATTCGTACACAAAGTAATTCAAGGTGCTTCACAAAACAGCAAAATGCATTCAAATCACAATACATCATAGAAATAATCAACGTAAAAGAAAAGATAAAATTAGAAAATTGGTTTAAAAATAAAGGAAGGAAAGGACAGAAAAGTGCAGATAGGACCTTTCAGTCATATACACGGCTAAACAGAAATGTTTTAAGTCTAGATTTGAACATGAACACAGAAGAGGCCTGTCTTACGGCTTCAGGGAGGCTGTTCCAGATTTTAGCTGCAGAATATTGAAACGCTGATTCCCCTTGTTTAGTTCTGTATTAGTTGTTTAGTTCGTATTAACACAGTTCAGTTAACACTGTTGAATTATAACTATTAAACACTAAAGAAGACTCCAGTTCTACAGTTCTGTAACCTCCATCAATGGTTCTTCTGAACACGGCTTCTCTTGTCTTCTTACTTCTGGACACTTGGCAGCACTTCCTGCCAAACAGCTGAGACCCTCAGTGAGGATGAAGATGATTGTCTGTAAATCTGGACTGAACTTGGACTTATTGACATTGAAGGTGGAGAAGTCGGAGAGGAGAGAATTTTGAATCTGTGTTGAATTTTTTTTTTTAAGTTTACTTTTTAAAACACAAATTAGTAAAGGAGAATCAAAATTCAGAAACCATCTTTGGATTTTCTTTCTTATGACTTTTTGCACATGTAAACCCCGGTCACAAGTTAGTGTAGAGCAGTGTTTTTCAACCAGTGTGCTGCGGCACACTAGTGTGCCGTGGGAAATTGCCCTCATTAACTGATGTAAAGACATTTCCCATTTCCAGGATTTCAGCTCTTTGTTCATCCAAACAGGCCCTGATAAAACACTGAGGAGTTAGGAATATAAAAGATCGTAAAATACTTTTTTCTTTGCGTTTATTTTATTTTATTAAAGACATTTTGATAAGAATGATGCTACCGCGATTTAGCTGCAGCTTTGACTGTATTTTGGAAAAGTCCTGCTGTCATGGTACTGCAGGTGGGTGGAACCCAGATGCTGTAACCCAGAACGAAGACAGGTGAGTTTTGAGGTAAGGAGAGCTTTATTGTTTCTCCAGATGTGTAGCTGTCCGTGGCTGGTGGTGACGTGGACGAGCCTGATGGCGTGGCTGGAGGGCTTAATGCGGTTGGCGTAGACTGTGGTTTGTTGTGGGCTTCTGTGCAGCTGAGAGGATGATCCGTGCTGACTTCACTCTTGGCAGGTTGAAGATCCTGAGACAGGGAGCAGAGGTTTAGAGCCAGAACAAAGCAGAACATAAAGTTTCTGAGCATGACTTGGACCAGGGCTAGTCACCATAAGGGGTAACAAACTGGCGAAGAACTGTGGTGAGGAGTCTCCTTTTAAGCAGCAGCAGCAGATGATGAGAGTGGAGTCAGCTGGTGGAAATCAGGCAGAGAAGCAGGCAGAGCTGGAGGGGGGAGGAGTCTGACAGGCACCATGACACCTGCCCCTTTAACTGTCTCCACCAATCATTCTTGGGGGGCTTAATCACATGTCATCAGTCTGACCAATCAGAAGTGGTTAAAGTCTTCACTTCCTTGTCCTGATTTAGCTCGTAAAGTCGCTCAGTTCCAACAAAAGTACCAGCTAAAGCTTGTCTTTAGTGGTGTAGCTTTCCACAGAATCCAGTATCAGACCGTGGAGCAAGAGAACAAAACAATGAAGCTCCGAAAAGCGATCTCCGGCCGTTTTATGCACTACATCTCCCATGATGCATTGGGTTGTGAGAGTGACAGCGCGCAAGGAGATCTGTTGTTAAACGTCTTGAAACCAACGAACACACTTCAAACTGTTTTTAAATCTTCTAATTTAACTTTTATTGCATCTTTTAGAAAAAAAAACAGCTGCAGTTTCCAGCTTTTTCCTGCAACAATTATCTAAAAAATGCATGTGAGATTGTAGAGGGGCTGTAGATCAATACCGTCTATGAGTTTCTCCTTTTTTTGTTTAGTTTTGGATGCTGGTGTGCCGCAGGATTTTTTTTAAGGTTAAAGTGTGCCGTGGCTCAGAAAAGGTTGAAAAACACTGCTGTAGAGCAGCCGGTCAGCCCCTCTTATATTTAAAAAAAAAACGGATGGAAATTCATCTTGGCGACACCAAATACTAGGTTCAGCCAAGATGCACTATAAGCGTGTTTGAGATCAGCCAGGTGGACGAAACGCTGCGCTGATCACCTGGTGAGTGACGTATGTTTTTGCCCAAACATTACGTGTCAATCATCACAAAAATATCATCAGAAAGGGGCGGGAGCTAGGCCCCAACCTGAGCGAACGCAGCTGGAAACTTAGTACTGAACTGACTGCAAACCGCCAAATGACTACAAAACAATGCATTATGGGAAATGTGTCCTGACAGTTTTTGTATTTGAGGATCAATTAAAATAATTTAAAATACCTTTTGATTAAAAAAGGCTACATACATTACAGAACATTAAAATAAATATCAAAGATATAATAACACAGATTATACTAAGGGGGAGAGGCACATTGAAACTAAATCAAATGTTCAGGACAACTCCAACTTCATGTTCTCCTGCAGTCTCGCTGCAGATTCGCCTTCATCTCCCCCCCCGTCCCCCAGGCGCGGCGCTGGTTCATCTCACGTCTATTGTTGCATTTTCCCCACGGATTTTCAGTGTGTCCAAGACTACATCATGTTGTCGCTCGCACGTGTTTAATGCTAAAGCCCCGTTATCTGTCACGCATGTCGCTGTGGGACATTTATTCTCTGCAGTGACCCATCTCCTGCAGGAGCGGAGAGAACCTTTTGGTCGGGGTTAATACGCCGCCGCGCGTAACCATAACCATAACCATAACCATAACCTCAACCCTCCTCCGGGTCTGTGCGGCCCAGAGAAAAGTTCAGCACTGACTGCATGTATTTAGATACGTTCTAAAAAGTAAAGTAAGGAACTCCTTAATGTGGTCGGGGAGGGGGCGGTCAGGTTTCCTGCTTTAACTGTTCTCCTGCTTTCAAGCCCGGTCATTGTCCCGCCCCCAAGATTCATATACCCCACTGTGATTGGTTGGTTTGTCAGCTCCGCGCACAAAACTGAAAAGGTGTCATTCATACAGACTGGTGGGCTGCATTAACAGTAAACTTTCATATTAAGGCGGGGGCCCGCGAAATATCTTGGGGGCCGCAAATAGCCCACGGGCCACGAGTTTGAGATCCCTTATGCAGAGGAACCTGATGGTGTGGACCTTCTCCACATGCTCCCCATTAATATGGAGGGGGGCTGGGTTGGTGCCATGCTTCCTGAAGTTGACGGCCGCGGGCGGCCGTGGTGCAGCAGTAGGGCGGTCGACTCATGATAAGATTGCAGGTTAGATTCCCGCCTTGCACGCCCATGTGTCGAAGTGTCCTTGGGCAAGACACTGAACCCCACCTTGCCTCTGGTGGGAGGTTGGCGCCAGTGTTCGGCAGCGGAGCCGCCACCAGTGTGTGAATGTGTGTGTGACTGGGTGAATGGGTCTGTGACTGTAACGTGCTTTGGGCCTTCGGAAGGGGGTAGAAAGTGCTATATAAGTATAGACCATTTACCAAAAAAAAAAAAAACATGTGTTGTTTTGTAGGGCATAGTTTCTGCAGAGCAGCAGGAGTTTATTAAAAATTCAGCTCTGAGGGGTAGACAAGACTGTTGGCACAGTAACACCTCCAAGCTAACAGTGCAACAAAAAGGGCGAGCAATATTGGAGCTATCCAATAATAATAATATATAAATGTTATTTGAATGGTGCCTTTCTGGGAACCCAAGGTCGCCTTAGAGCAGTGTTTTTCAACCAGTGTGCCGTGGGAGATGGTCAAGTGTGCCGTGGGAAATTGCCCTCATTAACTAATCTAAAAATATTTCCCATCTCCAGGAAATCAGCTCAAAAACCCCCAAGAATGGCTCAGAGAAAAGCGTTGAACTATTCTGAAGTGGATTCTATGAGTCCAGATCTGAATCCCATTGAACATCTGTGGAAGGAGCTGAAACATGTGTGTGTCTCTGGTCCTGTGTGTCTTTGGTCCTGTGTGTGTCTCTGGTCCTGTGTGTCTTTGGTCCTGTGTGTCTTTGGTCCTTTGTGTGTCTCTGGTCCTGTGTGTGTCGCTGGTCCTCTGTGTGTGTCTCTGGTCCTGTTTGTTTCTCTGGTCCTCTGTGTGCGTCTCTGGTCCTGTGTGTCTTTGGTCCTGTGTGTTTTTGGTCCTGTGTGTGTCTCTGGTCCTGTGTGTGTCTCTGGTCCTGTGTGTTTTTGGTCCTGTGTGTGTCTCTGGTCCTGTGTGTCTTTGGTCCTGTGTGTCTTTGGTCCTTTGTGTGTCTCTGGTCCTGTGTGTGTCTCTGGTCCTCTGTGTGTGTCTCTGGTCCTGTTTGTGTCTCTGGTCCTCTGTGTGCGTCTCTGGTCCTGTGTGTGTGTCTCTGGTCCTGTGTGTGTCTCTGGTCCTGTGTGTGTGTCTCTGGTCCTGTGTGTCTCTGGTCCTGTGTGTCTTTGGTCCTGTGTGTGTCTCTGGTCCTGTGTGTTTTTGGTCCTGTGTGTGTCTCTGGTCCTGTGTGTCTTTGGTCCTGTGTGTGTCTCTGGTCTGTGTGTGTCTCTGGTCCTGTGTGTCACTGGTCCTGTGTGTGTCTCTGGTCCTGTGTGTGTCTTTGGTCCTGTGTGTCTTTCGTCCTGTGTGTCTCTGGTCCTGTGTGTCTCTGGTCCTGTGTGTGTCTTTGGTCCTGTGTGTCTTTGGTCCTGTGTGTCTCTGGTCCTGTGTGTCTTTGGTCCTCTGTGTGCGTCTCTGGTCCTGTGTGTCTTTGGTCCTGTGTGTGTCTCTGGTCTGTGTGTGTCTCTGGTCCTGTGTGTCTCTGGTCCTGTGTGTGTCTCTGGTCCTGTGTGTGTCTTTGGTCCTGTGTGTCTTTCGTCCTGTGTGTCTCTGGTCCTGTGTGTCTCTGGTCCTGTGTGTGTCTCTGGTCCTCTGTGTGCGTCTCTGGTCCTGTGTGTCTTTGGTCCTTAACCTTACTTCTGCTCACAGCTCCCTCTCTTATGGTGAGCCATTGAACACACCCCAGATTCCCCACTTCCCATGAGTCTTAGAAGCTGAAGGCGGGGCTAACCCCCAGATCGCCACAATATATTGATTTGCTAAATGAACAGTGCTATTTTTATAGTATTCCCTGCGGGCGCCACAATGGGTGCTCGGGGGCGCAGCCTATGATTTGGTGCAGCTCCTGGGTTTTTTTTTGGCAAATCTCACGCAGATCCGGGCAGAGAGGAGCAGTTCAAGTGACATCATACTGTTCTAATACTGATTTAAAGACTGTAACAGAAAAACACGACATTTTTAGCAAAACGTCTGTGTTAAATAGTTGGCACCAGCTGCTTGAGGTGGGTTAAGTTTTTAAAACCTTAAGACTGTTTAAACACACTTAAGGTCGTTTGTTGCTTATCTCGGATCGGCATAAAGGCAGATCTGTCATAAAATGGACCAGGAAAGGGTTTTACAGGCAGAAACCAGACATGCACATTTCTGGGGAGTTCAAAGGTGCCTGTTCACTTCATTTTCTTTGGCACTTATCTGGTGAATATAAACATGCTGAAGATGTTTAAGGTAGAGGAAGCTTGTGTCACATATATCTATTTGTGTTTTTTCCCGTCTAGGTTGCTGTAAAAGGAATTATGCGTCCAAATAACCAGAAGCAGAGCTGGAGTCTTTAGCAGAAGTCTTACATATCTAAAAAAAAAACCACCCTGAGAAGACCACCTTAGTAAGTTTGTGCTTTTGCATCTTCAAAAAACACAGTAGACCAAATGTATTTCTGCTGTCTTTATTAGTGGAATGGAATATACAGCTGTGTGCTTTAATGCAGTTTCTCCAACACTCACTCTCCCCGCACTGAGACTGAACCTCAGCTGCTTCACCTGACGCTCCATCTTCTCTGTGGCTTCATGAACAGGACGTGTGCTCTGAAGAGCTGCCTCCGATCACACAGTTCAGATCACCAGAAGATGCCAGCAGGTTTGACCTGTGGGTCCCAGCCATTGCCCCAAACATGACATGCTCTCCGTCAGGGTTATCTAAGGTCACCAAAAAGGAGAGTTTACTCAGAAATATGCAGCTGACACTGAAGCTCTTATCTAAGATGTGGGGATATCATCTAGCGGGATGCACCAAAACGGCTACTTGAGGGGAATGTCCACGGATCCTCGATGTCGCACGGCCCACAGGATGTCCTATTTCAACATATCACTGAATTCCCTGTGGGGGACTAATAAAGTGTTCTATCCATCTTAAGGTTTTTATTTTTAAATGTTTTTTTTGAACAATGGGAAAACATGGAATCATTTTTTCCCTAGTTTTAAATCTGTCAATCTTAAGGTGACATTAGCACGAACTCCCTCAACCTGTGCTGGTCGTGCTCTTTCCATTGTTAGATCCATATCCTGAATAGTGTTCCTTCCTCTGCTTCAATGCAAAGAGCAAGTATGGAGTGGGTTTGGGAGGTGATGATGGTGGAGCCTTATCTGATCACTGGTTTTTATTTCCTCATGCAGACATTTTTACCGTAGATTTTCTGTCTGGGTTTGGGGGTTGGGTGTGCTCATGGCATGGAAGAGGTTGTGAGTCCTCCATAGAACAGACAGCAGCTAGATGATCACATCAGAGTTCTTCCAAAGCTGACGCCGACGGATACTGAAAGTGTTGCTGCTACAATGCTGACCTCTATGAGATAAAAGTCTGTTCAGACGCCGCATGATTCAGCTTTTTTCTGCTCATTTGCTAGTTGTTAAGAGCAGAGCTAACAAAGCTGGCTAACGGTGAACAGGATGATGCGGCTTGAAACGCAGAACGCGCCTTGTAAGGTGGAACTCTTTCTCCAGTTTTACAAACCCTTCCACTGCTGTCTTTATCTTAATCAATTGGTCCAGTTGCATTTGTCCCAGCATGTACTTCATGACAGTTTTCACAAAACCAAAGATGACATTTTAAATTGAAACCGGCGAAAGTGGAACAAGCCAGATACTGTGTGTCATGGTAAAAAAAAGGAAAAAGCTTAAGTTTTAAAATCAGATTCTTTTACATCTATGCCAACTCTGTTTTCCTACACGCCAGTGAACTATAAAGACCGTAAACAAGGGGGTCTTCATTTTCATTAAAGTCAAACTTAAGAAGAAAGAAATACATTCTGCATTAGTAATTATTTTTGAGTGTAAATCAAAGTTGCTCAAATTATTAGCAGACGACGTCTATTCCTTTTCACTGATCTGTGGTCCAGTTCTGATGCTCACTAAGGGAGCTCTTGGTTGTGGCTGCATCAGCATGAGGATTTAGAGGGATCTGCAGCTCCGAACACAGCAGACCCGCATTGTTTTTTTCATGAGAAAGACCCAGATCCTTGCAGATCAGCAACCCTCCCACCCTGAGTTGTAGAAAAAAACGGAGAGTAACAGATTCTGCGGCTTGTCACATCTAAGCGTGCATTTTTACTTCAAAACTCAAAGCTTTATTTTCCACACATCTGCTTTAACTCAGCACAGTCTCTGAGTGACCCAAGCCAATCTCAGACTTTTCCAAAAAGCAAAAACCCAGCAGAGCAGTGAACTCAGACATGGGAAATGAAGCCTGGTTTTCACAGTGCAGCCTGCAGTTCCAATAGAGGTTTTGGACCAGGTAGGTGGGAGGGTTTTGGACAAGTGTTCTCTGTGTTTAGACCCCTGATGATGCAGCTCTTCAAAATGTACACAAACGTATGTCAATTTTAATTTTTAGATAACAGCGTTTCCTACGGTGTAGCGTTAGAGCGGACGACCTCTGATAGGAAAGTTGCAGGATTGGTTCCTGCCCTGCCCACCTATATGTCAACGGCAGGACACTGAACCCCACATTCCACCTGGTGGTTACAGGTTGGCCTCAGTGTTGGGCAGCGAAGCTCCCATCAGTGTGTGAGTGTGTGTGTGAATGGGACTGAGACTGTAAAGCACTTTGGGCCTTTAAGGAAGGTATTAACATGATATAGGAATTCATTATTTCTATTTTAGCTATTCATTTTGAATCTTGATCTTTTTTTCCTCTTCTTAACCCGTTTTCTCCCTTTTGGGGTCACTGGGCTGCTGGGGCCTATCCCAGCCAATTGAGCCTGTCCCAGAATCTTGATCTTCTTCTGCTAATTTCTTTTTTAGATCTGTCTAACTAGTGGTGTGAATGTATATAAAGGTAAACAAGTGCTTTTTATGACATACTGCAGTGTGGGATCAGATTTGGGCCTACTGCTAAGCACTTTGTATAAGTAGTACGATATAAATAAAGCTGATTGGTCGATTTAAAAAAGTCAAGTTGGAGCAAATTTTTAACTAAAGTCTTTTGGAAAGCCCTTACAAGACACTGCAAGGCTTTATGCCTACAGGTGTAGCAATTAATCAATGAATCGATTTGTATTCCTAGGACCGGACCAGCTCAAAATGTCTGAGGCAGAATCGAATCAAATCGACCAATACCATTAAAAAACTGTTTCAAAATGAGATAAATCGATAATCGAATCGAAACTGGAAAATACCATTTGGATTGAGGTACGGTAGGTTTATTTTACTATAACGTAAAAACGACCAAGTGCATCAGCGGACAACACATTAACACGGATTGGTCCATCATTCTAGTCCAAAGTGTGGAAAGACTGAATAAAATCCAGTGTCTAGAACAGGGGTGTCCAATTCCAGGCCTCAAGGGCCGGTGTCCTATATGTTTTCCAATCAACCTGCCATTGAAGCTCCTTATTGGCTAAACACACCTGATCCAGGTAATCAACAGCAGATGAGGCAGGGTTCTGGAAAACCAGCAGGTTGCCGGCCCTTGAGGCCTGGATTTGGACCCCCCTGGTCTAGAATGTTCTAAGATCGTTCCCTTTGGATTCTTTGGATGTGGAAAAACAACAGTGGTGAACTTTAGGAAACTAAAATGTAAATGGATTTGACATTCATTCTAGTTGACTTGTTTGTTTGGACACATATTTCATTTCCACTTGATGATCTGGAAGAAATCCAAGAATCTGGAAAACGTCACTGTTCAGTAGCAGGAATTTCTGTCTGAGTCTCACTGCTGGAAGTTTGGATCCAGATGATCTGGATCCACTTCAGCTCAGAGAATCGGATCGTTCAAAATGAACCAAAATCTAAAGTGAATTGAATCGGCAACCACAAATATTGAATCGAATCGGTGTTAAAATGAACCGTTACACCCCTATTTATGCCTATTAACACACATAATTACTGCATTAAAACTCCAATTATGAAGACATCTTTTTTGCATTCTACTGAAAATGATAAATAAATGTTCTGTGTGTTCCAGCTGTGAGCCTCATGCTAAAGGAGATGATTTTGTGGTATTGATGAAAGGCCATGCTGCTGCAGTGGGGGACTCAGCTGTGAAGGCGGAGCCTGCTGGGAGCCACAGATCAAAGTGAAGAACTAACATGTGAAGCCCTTCAGTTCTGCTCTGAAGCCACTTCAGCCTTACCCCGACGTCCTTGCTGTAGGAGAAAACAGACAAAATACCTACAACGGTATCCATGCATATTTGTGACAGCTCATCATTCAAACTCACGGCCTCGTAAACAATGCAGCCGCACTCAGGAACATGCCTGAGTTAATATAATCTGCTTGTTTCTTCTGAGGTGCAAACACTCATGGAAAGTTCAGCAGGATGAAGAAAACAAACCAGAAAAACCAACATGTCATGCAAAATAAAGAACAATGAGATTTCTTCCGCCGCTGTTCATTTTTCTCTTGATGGAGCAGGTCAGTAGGGCTACTTCTACTGTACGAGGCTCATGCAGGGACGGATGGCAAACAGACCTCCTTTATCTACCTTTTCTTTTTTGTTGAACGATTGGACCAAAAGATGAAGGTGAAACTTTATGATACAAAATATGTTACAGCATGTAGGTCCGGTCAGCTGTCTTCATGTCTCAGAGGAAAAGCGTAACCCAAAAGCTCCGCAGTGGCGTGGCTGATGGTGAGCGTCAGTGAAGTGGCAGCAGCGGCTCATGAGTTTCCCTGCCGTCACTTCCAAAACCTCACCTGTGTGGAAGTGTGTGGCTCAGTCATTCGGGGCTGGATCTGAATGTACTCTGACAGGTGAATGAGCCTCTCAGGACACTTGAAGGGCGAATGGAAAGACAGCTGACAGCACAGTGGATGTTGTCTGACCCACCAGTAAACCAGGTATCTGGAGCTGGTTAACCCTGAAACTCAAGTTTCCAAAGACAGTCTGAGAAGAAAAAGGATATATAACCTTTTTTTGACTTCAAAATTAGAACAAATACTGCCACCAAAAACGTTGCTCTGATACAGAGAAGTTTCAGTTGATAGTAAATATTCCAAACTCAATAGAGCACTCCTTTTGGCAGGTTTAGCTCTGGTTTGGTGCCAGGATTAAAGTTGGCAGGAATGCAGCAGTGCAGTGGCGCCTGGAAGCCACAGAGCCACATCTCTGCAGGCCTTTGCTGCACTGAAACAACCAATAAACTCCACTGGAGCCGGCCATGATCACTAATGAAGCACCAGCAGGAGATAAAGCCAATAGCTGCAGCCGTATCTCTGACTTCTGCTTATTCTGCAGCGTCTAATCAAAGTCCAGGCAGCACTCGGCTTGTGTTAAAGATGACCCGGCATGGAGCTCACAACGTAAAACAGAGGCTGATGGGTGGATTTAGAAGAAAAGCACTCCTGCTTGACTTAGAAGAGAACAAAGATAAACTCCAGTAGCAAAGCCTCATCTTCCTATTAATGCACTCAGATATACAGACCAATGAAGGAGAGGAATAACCATCTAATCAGGAACAAAAGAGTAGGGGACTAGGCCAAATACAGGTCTAAATGTGAGGCTCCCAGAAGTTAAGCCACAAGCTCTTCTTCCATAAGTCTACTTCTTCAGAGGTCAGAGCCAGACAGTGCTGGCTGATGATGGTTATATCAGGCAGCAGAAGGGACGGTTTCTTTGTTCCTTCAAACATCTGTTCCATCTTAGATGTGTAGTTTATGGGAAGCCATGAGAGGCTGGAGGCAGATGTTGAGGTCGATAAACTACAGTTTAGCCTGAATGAGCAGCTCGTTTCAACTGGTTAAGCTAAAATCATCAGAAAAGTGAACATTAAAATGGGATGTGATGCTATCTTTTGTGTTTCATCCTCGAAGCTCTTTGACTGAAGCCACCAGCAGGACCTCTGAAACAACCGTCAGAGTCTCATTAGGACGAATGTGAGAAGAACACTGAGGAGCTTTTGGTGTTTCCTGTTTTCCTGAGTCTGTGCTGTTTATCCTCTGTCAAAAGGTCACAGAATATGCTTTCCTGCTTTACAGTATGTTCCCTGCAATAATTACTTGAGGTTCAAATACACACATTGTTATCAATAATATTCTGTTCATTTGTTGATGCGATTTTCCTGCTTGTTGTATGTTGCATATTTGAAAGAGAAAAAGGCTCTGGATCCTGGTCTGGGACAAACTATTCAGGGGTCACACCAGACCCCGTCAGATCAGATCCAGTCTGGGACAAACACTTTCTCCCCATGGCTCCTTGTAGTTGCGTTACAGAGATCCAACAAGTTTGGTTCCTGAAAGGTGCAGGCTGCTGAAACAGTTCCCCCTGTGCGTTGACTGATCAGCCTTAGAGGTCTCTCCTCCTTTTCCAAACGGCTTGAGTCAGAATGAGATCAGCTGCAGATAAAAAGTTACTTTTTGTTAATCTGTCATTAAGAATAAGATTCTTTGCACAGTCATACAGCATTTCCTGCTCTTTGCTTGAGTTTCAACCTTCAACCTCGTCATTTTCAGCAAAGGAGGGCTGGACCTTCGAGTGTTCACAGGTCGAGGGATCTTTCAGGTGTGACTGCTGTGCTCAGATGTCCTTCTGGATCCTTTTCAAACAGGAGCCGAGTGAAACTGAAGAAACCGGACCAGCTCCCAGGAATACATGGCTTCTTTTTCAATAGTGCGATTTAAGCTCTGTGCAAGTGCATAGAATGGTTCAAATGCATGGTGCCTCTGATGTGGGAATGCTTTTTTCATGAAACAGATGCGCTTCTGGTGTCAGCTGACTTTCTCTGACAGTAAACTGTTGATTTGCTCATTTCCACGTCTGTCAATCAAGGGTTGTAGTTCCCTATTAAAGAAGGTGAAAACAACCCATTGCACAAGTATCCATTAAATATCAATTTAGTCCACAGATGTCAGCAAGTGTTGCCCCAAGTCCAGGATCAGCAATCGTTGAAGGGGCTATTGGAGTTGAAACTGCTGGAGCCTGGGGGTGGGAGCCAGGGAATGTTATAAGGAAGAGATTTTAACGGTTTCATGCGTGAACGCAGTGGCCCGGGTGTTGCGTAGGATGCCAGGGATGGGGGCAGGTGACGGGGGTAAGCTCTCATCTGGTGTATTGGCAGGAGGAGTGGGGATGCTAATAATGGCGGCAGAAAAATCCTGTTCTCCACAGTTCAGCTTCAGGTTGACACCTTGTGCGTTCAGACTGGAGCGACTGAGGAGACAGAAATAAGAAGGGAAATAGGACATCAGCAAACTCTTGGCATGGACAAGAACATCATTAGTTTCTTTGGGACAGGCCTTTGTGCTTTTATTGACTTTTACACCTAACATGTAATCAGTTGCATCGCACTGTTTGGTTTAGGGAAAATTGTTGACAGAAATCTGTATCAGAGTAACCAGTTCAGCAGCGGTTTAGTTCTTTGTGCATTAGCAGATGCATTTTGAGTGTGTGTAACCCTTGTGCTATCCTAGGCACTTTACCGTTGGGAGTTGGGTCATCTAGATTCACTAGACAGTGCTCTGAACCTTTTTTTTTTCAATTTTTTGTGATCTTCACTGGTTCAATGGATTACATGAAAATTTTCCACCTTTATCCACCTTTGTCATGGTAGGGAGAACACGTCAAAGTAAGGGTGTGGTCATCCAAGATAGCACAAGGGTTAATGCTTAAGGAGTGTGCACATTGGTATGCTTCATCACTCAGCAGATGGTTTCCTCTTCTTGGTTTAGCAAAGATGAAAGTTCACCCGAACTCTGGTTTGAACCAGACAAGAAAACTCTTGAGAAAGATGGTCTCTGTTTACTTGCAGATGAATTCTGATGCGGTTCACTTCAGTGGACATGCACAAGATTTCTCACAATCTCAAGAGAAGAGGAGAACCAAAAGGATGAAATGACATAAGAAGTTCTGTCTTTCCCCACAGCCTTTAGCTGAAGAAGCAGGAATACTGAAACGTTTTTAAAGTGTCTTTATCTGCTGGCTACACTTCTCATTATAGCCTTTAGTTTGATCTGGTTTGGAAATTCTCTTTTATTTTACCCTTTGATTGGTTTGTGGCTTTAAATTTCCACTCTGATAATCTATTTTCAAAGTGTTCCCAGTGGTTTTTTAACTATAATGATGGAGTTTTTAGCCAACGGGGCAGCGGCAGGGCAGTCGGCCCATGATTGTAACAATTCAGGTTAGATTCCCGCCTTGCACGCCCATGTGTCGAAGTGTCCTTGGGCAAGACACTGAACCTCACCTTGCCTCTGGTGGGAGGTTGGCGCCAGTGTTCGGCAGCGGAGCCGCCATCAGTGTGTGAATGTGTGTGTGACTGGGTGAATGGGTCTGTGACTGTAAAGCGCTTTGGGCCTTCGAAAGGGGGTAGAAAGCGCTATATAAGTATACACAGTAACACCTCCAAGCTAACAGTGCAACAAAAAGGGCGAGCAATATTGGAGCTATCCAATAATAATAATAAATAAATGTTATTTGAATGGTGCCTTTCTGGGAACCCAAGGTCGCCTTAGAGCAGTGTTTTTCAACCAGTGTGCCGTGGGAGATGGTCAAGTGTGCCGTAGGAAATTGCCCTCATTAACTGATCTAAAAATATTTCCCATCTCCAGGAAATCAGCTCTGTGTTCATCCAAACAGGCCCTGATAAAACACTGAGTAGTTAGGAATATAAAAGATCATAAAATTATTTTTTCTTTGCGTTTATTTGATTCAAGAAATTTTGATAAGAATGACGGTACCGCGATTTAGCTGCAACTGTTTACAGCAAAGTCCTGCCCCTTTAACTGTCTCCGCCAATCATTCTTGGAGGGCTTAATCACATGTCATCAGTCTGACCAATCAGAAGTGGTTAAAGTCTTAACTTCCTTGTAACAATTTAGCTCAAAAAGTCGCTCAGTTCCATCAAAAATACCAGCTAAAGCTCGTCTTTCTTTCCGGTGTAGCTTTCCACAGAATCCGGTGTCAGACCGTGGAACAAGTGAACAAAACAATAAAGCTCAGAGGTGCTAGTCTTTCTGCCCTTTTGTGGCAGTTTTCACACTACATCTCCCATGATGCATTGGATTAAAGTGACAGTGCCTCAGCGTACAATGAGTCGTCCTTGTTAAACGTCTTGAAACCAACGAACACACATCAAAATTTCCTAAATTCCTACATTTTTAAATTTCCTAACTTAACTTTTGTTTCATCTTTTAGAAAAAACAGCGTGTTTTGTGCATTTGGAGAAGGCGCTCGACCGCGTCCCCCATGGCATCCTGTGGGAGGTGCTCTGGGAGTATGGGGTCCGGGGAGCCTTACTGAGGGCTGTCCGGTCCCTGTATGACCGGAGTAGGAGCTTGGTTCGCATAGCCGGCAGTAAGTCAGACCTGTTCCCGGTCCACGTTGGACTCCGGCAGGGTTGCCCTTTATCACCGGTCCTGTTCATAGTTTTTATGGACAGAATTTCTAGGCGCAGCCAGGGGCCGGAAGGGATCTGGTTTGGGGACCGCGGGATTTCCTCTCTGCTTTTTGCAGATGATGTTGTCCTGTTGGCTTCATCGAACCGGGACCTCCAGCGTGCATTGGGGCTGTTTGTGGCCGAGTGTGAAGCGGCTGGGATGATGGTCAGCACCGCTAAATCTGAGGCCATGGTCCTCGACCGGAGAGAGGTAGTTTGCCATCTCTCGGTGGGTACAGTGTCCTTGCCCCAGGTGGAGGAGTTTAAATATCTTGGGGTCTTGTTCACGAGTGAGGGAAGATCGGAGCGTGAGATTGACAGGCGGATCGGAGCGGTGTCCGTAGTTATGCGGTCGCTCTATCGGTCCGTCGTGGTGAAGAGAGAGCTGAGCCGAAAAGCAAAGCTCTCAATTTACCGGTCGATCTACGTTCCAGTACTCACCTATGGTCATGAGCTATGGGTCATGACCGAAAGAACGAGGTCCCGAATACAAGCGACTTAAATGAGCTTCCTCCGTAGGGTGGCTGGGCGCTCCCTTAGAGATAGGGTGAGAAGCTCGGTCACCCGCGGAGAACTCGGAGTAGAACCGCTTCTCCTCCACATCGAAAGGAGCCAGTTGAGGTGGCTCGGGCATCTAGTCCAGATGACTCCTGGACGCCTCCCTGGAGAGGTGTTCCGGGCATGTCCCACTGGGTGGAGACCCCGGGGAAGACCCAGGACACGCTGGAGAGACTACGTCTCTAGGCTGGCCTGGGAACGCCTCGAGGTCCCCCCAGAGGAGCTTGAAGAGGGGGCTGGTGTGAGGGAAGTCTGGGCATCTCTGCTCAGTCTGCTGCCCCCGCGACCTGGTTCCGGATAAGCGGAGGAAGATGGATGGATGGATGGAAAAAAACAGCTGCAACTTTCTACGTTTTCTGCCACAATTATCACGAAAAAGGAACGTGAGATTGCGGGAGGGGGGGTTCTTTCTGTTTTTTTTTTTTTTTTTGGGGATGCTGGCGTGCCGCTGGATTTTTGTCAAAGTGTGTGTGTTAAAGTGTGCCGTGGCTCAAAAAAGGTTGAAAAACACTGACCTAGAGGTACAAAACAATCATAAATCACATTTACAGGAATAAAAGTGTAGTTAAATTCATAAATCGATTTAAAAACAATAGAATTATAAATTCCTGAGGGTGGGTATGCTAGTCTGAACAAGTGGGTTTAACATTTTTAGTAAACTGAGGGAGGGAGTCTGGGTTCCGTAAATCAGAGGGAAGTGAGTTCCAGAGCTGGGGGGCAGAGGGGCTGAAAATTCTGCCCCCCATAGAGACAAGACGAGTGGTGGGGGCAGCTAGCTGGAGGCAGGAGGCAGACCTGAAGGAGTGGGTGGGATACATGGATACGGTCAGACAGACATGGAGGGGGGGGGTCATGGAGGGCTCTGAGGGTCAGAATGAGGGTTTAGATCCAGATTCCAGCTCAGATGAGGAAAACAAAGACATTCATGAATCTATTTGTCTGCAGATAAATGCATCCGAATGGAGCGGAGCGGGGAGCGTGTGGTATCAGCAACGTCACAGCGACCGGCTTTTTCCAGAAACATTGTTTTGTCCGCTCCTGATTCACAACGATTTGACTGAAGACATATTGAGTAATACAATTTTAAGCCTAATATGTTAACATGTTAAAAACACAATTTTCATTGGAGTGCTGTCCAAAAAAAATCTGACATTTAGCTTGACTCTTTAGGCATTTTTAACTTTACTCAGGTGTGTTTGTAGGTTTTGCTCGCTGGGTTTGCCCTGATGATCCATCACATTTGGTGTTTGTGGAAGCAGGGCAAACCAAAAGCATGGAGAGGTGTGGAATGGGGGTCTGACACTGTCCCAGTGAGAAAAGCTGTGAAAACATAAACCATAGAACGTATCTGCATTTACGTTTGTGCCGGGATCGACGTGGTTTTGAGGTGCAAGGTGTCCAGCTCCTGGACGCTCCCTCGGCTGACGGACACTGTGGAGTTGGCCAGTCTTATTGCAGCTCTCCGCCTGGCCCGGCGGGGGCAGCAGCCTGTGGAATTGTTCTGAGCCCCCTGCTGGCTGGACAGGGAGGTGCTTCGACTGGTCCTGAAGCCCACTGACTCGGTCATGCACAGTTCGCTGTAGGTCCCTTCATCGGTGAACTCATGGTTCTGTAAAGAAGAGATAGAGGGGGGGTCAGACCGACCCCAAAGAAACCAAACTGCAATTCAGCTGAAACTAACATGGAACTGTCAAACAAACATAAAGGAACAACGCAAAATAAGGGAACCAAATGTGTTTGAGAGTCAGGAGCCTCACAGACAATCTTTACATGTTTTATTAAAACTCAGCAATTTCCAACATTCCACTATTTATCGTGAAATAACAATAAATTAGCAATAGCTAAACGGTGGCAGTCTGGGTGTGACATGAGAGGAAGAGGAAGATGAGATGGAGGCAGGCCTTACTGTTGTCTTCTCCAGACAGTGCAGCAAGTGGTGGTGTTGATGCTCAAACGCCGATCTGTTCTTCACGCACAGAGCCGTGCTGTCGCTGTCCCGGTCCTGAGAGCACACAGACATGTAACTAACTCCCAAACTTCATGAACACAAAACAAGAAATTGAGTTAGATCTCTCATTAAACAATAAGATAACACCACACAATCACAACCACACCTAGGGAGAATAAAAATGACCAAGAACATGATTTATTGGTTTTGGACCATGTAGAAAGCCAGAGCACCTGGAGAAAATCCCCACATATACGAGGAGAACAAGCAGAGTCAGTCAGGATTTGAACCAGGGCCTTCTAGCTGCAAGGTGAGGGTGCTAACCACTACACTAATAAAGACTGCCTCCGTACCAGATTCTTTCTGAAAGGGGAGGTGATCATCTGATCCTGGAATTCATCAGAACGCTGAAAACAAAGCAGTGACTGTTGGTTTAGGATGAAGGCTAAGAATCATCAGACATGCAGAGATCATTGTTATTGAACTGTTAGAAGGCTAAAATGCGGTTTTAGGCCACAAATGGGTTTAGAATAAACTTAGCAGCTATACACAGTCAAAGATGAGCAGAAATCATTAAACCATTAAAAAAATAATTGAGAGGTTTAAGAGAAACATCTGTACAATTGTAGAAACACAATATCTGTCTGCTGTCATGTTGTTGACCTGTGAGAGAAGCTTAATTCAATTATTTCCAAATTTAAATGTCTTTATTCTCACTCGTGTCACTTAACCCAACTCCCATCTACCAACAGCTTCAAAGAGAAGAGTGGAAAAAGAAGACAGACAAATGTGGGTTCATCTAGTTATACATATCTACATTTTTTTCAGTTCTGACAGACACTCCCAGTAAAGACAAACTAGTGGTAGTGCTTTTTTCCCTTGTTTATCAGATGCATGTAAGGTTAGTAAATCATCTGCAAACATGATTTGTAGATATATTTTCACTAAGTAAAGAGATTTGGTCACAGCTGCAGGAGGACAGCTGACCCCCTCTGTCTCCAGTAGTTTTCTTAGCATGTCTGAGACGTTAACCTGGTGGTGACCGAGTCAAATTGAAGTTTTCATGTTTGTTCTGGCAGGATGTCACAAAGTCTGTACTCTCTGTCCTCTGACTCCCTGAGAAATGGCTGAAATGGGTTCATTACTGCATTCTTACTGATGTCTCAGTTAAACTCTGATGTCAAACCGTTTCTGTGAATTTCTGCTTTACTGACATGTCCGGATCATTCTGTAGTTGCAGCTTTATTCAGCCTACCTCAATACCTCAGATGCATTTTAGATGCTTTGATTTATTGTCTTTCATCCCTTTTCAGAAGATCATCTGGAATTATAGCTGTGAGAGACAGAATTAGGTGTTTCTAAGTGTTTTTTTTAACTGTGACCTGCAGGGTTGTTGTGCTGCTTACATTTTTCTTCTGTCACTATTGTCATGAAGAAGTCCATTTGTTTGCTGATTTAATTCTTTTCCATGTGTCTGTTTTATAAAATCTAATTATTCCTTCTTTCCTCCTCGTTCTTTCTCCTGTCATCCTGGACCGCTTGTTTCTCTCTGGAATGACGACTAAGAAAAGCTACGCCCCTTTGATACCCCCTCTTTTACACGCTTTTCCCCTCCACCCTCTTATGCCCCCCACACCACCATCACCACATTGTTATTCACGCTTTGAATCTAATCGTCCCTCATTCTTGCCAAAGGCTGAGGAGGAATTAGGATTGAAGGATATCAGTGTGAGCTCTGCCTGTGAGATCTGTTCTCCCAGCTGGAGCTTAAAGCTTTATTCTCTCCACACATTTAAACCTACTGAATGCTTTCTCCTCTTTCTGAAAAAGCCCAAAGAGTCTGAGTCACGAAGAAGCTGAGGGATAAAAAAAAAAGTTCTTCAGATCTCAGACTATCCAGTTTATTTTCAGGTTGTTCCAAAGCTGTCAGTTTACACAAAGCAGGATATATCTGTCCACTGATTCCTGAACGAGCATCAAGGTTTATCCAGAGAGCATCTCTGATTCCTACTGCTCAGCAGGAACAGACGGATCACAGAAGAAGACACATAGAAATGTTGAGGTTCTGAAACCGCTCGTGTGTGTGAAGCGGCATCTTTTGTTGTAGCTGGAGCTGACAGCACACTGCAGCCCCACGATCTGGTTGCTTTCAGCACATGACAACCTCAGTCAGGAACGTTAACTGAGACTGCAGATTGAAACGAATCAGACAGTGAATGAGGAGAAAAGCAGGAAAGTGCAGGGATGGCTTCAACGTCAATCTTTTTAGACTGGAAGGCTAAGTTACCAAACAACTGTTAGCCTGTTCAAATATAAGACGTGCATTGCAAAATGCATCCAAAACTGCTATGAAACCAAACATGTGCAGCTTGCAGAGGAAAATTTGAAAAACAGTAACAGCCTAAAGAGAGGTGAGGCCTGTCCCAGTGAGCTGAAAGATCAGGACAAACGTCCCCTGGAGTCAAACCTTAAAGTTAACAAACAAGTTCCACAAACTTGAATACTATTCTCTCATGTTTAGCTTCATTGACTTCAGTGTTCCTGCACAATTCACACATCAGTTCCATTTTCAGCCAAATGGAAATAGAAAAAGTGACCATGAAACGTCCAACACTCTGCTCTTTGACCTGCTAACTCTGCTAAAACCTTCCTGGCAAAAACCTGACAAAAAAGGATGTTTTTCTGTTCCTTCAGCGCAGAGAAAAATCTGTTACACAAACAGCAATTCCCTCGTCCTCAAGTCAAATGCACTACATGTTCTCAATGAGGCCTCAGCAGGTATTCTGCTCCTGCAACTGTCTCAGACTCAGAGGGCATCTGCTCCTTTAGGCTGCTTGAATTTCATTTGACATCCGTTTTGGGAACTTTTAGACACGTAGTGGTAATCATTTACCACTGTAAGATTTTACTTCAATACGTTGACTTACTTTTGGAATAAAACATAAAATTTGGTAGAACTCACTTGTATCACACACAAAAAAATCTTTGAATAGCAAAGACAATAACTGTGTAAGAAATGAGTCTAAAGTCTAAACAGAGATTGATAGCTAAACCAGCTTTGACCTCTGCTCTCTATTACTGCAGGAACCACAGCCACCCAGCCATATCACCCCCCCACCCCCCCACTCCTTCCTCACATCCCCCCAGATCAGAGGTGTCAAAGTCAAATTCATAGGGGGCCAAAATGACGCAGTGAAGTAAAGTCACGGGCCAAACTCAATATTTACTGAAAAATTAACTGATATGTAATGTTTAACATTTTCAGATGGAAACTAACTTTAGTTTTGCTTAAACACAGAATGTGGAACAACCAAAGCTTGACTGATATGACAAGCACATGAGAACTTCAATTTAAAAATAGAAGACACATCAGTGGTATTCTTTTCTTATTTAAATAAATAAAGTATGTCTCTCCCCGTATCCGTTCAAGTTCCTTTTTAAAGTAAATCTTTTTTAAAGCCAACAACAAAAGAACCAAAAATAATGTCATTCAATAAAATCCAACTATTAACATTCCAGTTCTTGCAGTAGACAAAGTGCATCAGAAACAGAGATATTCAAGCTCAGTTTGTTGCACTCTGACTTTCTCTGCACATTGGTCTCAACTAGATTCCTGGCATGTTTTCTGAGATGCAGGTTCATCAAAGTCTGGAGTCAGACTCTGAGCCGAGGAAAACCTCCTATTTTAGTAGGAATGTCTTCAAAGATCCTGTCGTCCGTCTTTCTTTTGGACATTTTTGTGGAGGGGGAAATTAATTTGACTGGAGCATGGCTGTCAATGACTGTCATTGGAAAAGAGGAACACTTGGCAAAGCATTGTGGGATTTGTAGTATTAGCTGTACAGTATATACCATGGGCCAGCTCTAATGCACATTTGATATGATTTCACGGGCCCATTATAATTTGGCCCCTGGGCCTGAATTTGACACGTGGTCCAGATCCTTCTCCGTATGGAGAGTGACTAGTTCCCTAACCTGGGGGGGGGAGGGTGTCTTTAGCTTACATAAATCCCCTGCTCAAACCGCAAAGCAAAACGCTTCTGCACTTTAATTCAACTCTCTCAACCATTGTTCCCCCAACCTTTTGGGTTTCCTGCGTGATGGGGAGAGGATATGTGTGGATAACTGCATGTGTGCATGTTTGGGGGTGTGCATGTGTGTTTGCGTCTCACCCCGAGTCCTCGATCTTCCTTGTACTGGAGGAAGGCGTTGGTTGTTCCTTTCTTTGCCATGCGGATCCGAGCCAAACGCACTTTCTGTCAAACAGAAAAACCAAAAGGAGCAGAGTCAGCACAATGTGCAACCCACACACACGCGCGCACACACACCCACCCACGCACACACACACCCACGCACACACATGCACGCACACACACACTAAATTACAAAAACATTTTTTAGCATTTTTGAACATTTGAAGCAGGATTTTCCAAGAGTTTATTTCAGGGTTTGATTTTTGGGATGCATTCATGTGTCAAAAAGATAAATGACCTAACAGGCATCCAAATATTGACATTAGGATGTAACACAATGTCCGCTAGGGAGGAACTTCCACACCAAGCAGGTGCCGTGAGGAAAGTAAGACGGTATTTCATTGATGTTCACATTGCTCCAACACGCTTCCTGCACCCCAGGACAGAAATGTGGCTTCAACAATTGCTTGATTTGATGTTTTTTTTTTTCCATGTAGCACTTTGAAACAACCTTTGTACAGAACTACTGAATTAAATAAAAGAGATAAAAGAAGGCCTGTGCTGGCGAGAACAAACGCTGCAGTTTAACACTACACAGGTTTTTTCTGCAGTACTTTCCTGTCACATCAGCAGAAGACAGTCAGTGAGTCAACGTCTCTGTCAGGGTTTCTTGTTTGACTGTCTTTTCCCAAGCTGCTCCTGAACTGACCACTCTGACTGATCTCATACACAGCTGCTAGCCTGCAGTTTTCTGTTTGTTCTGTTCTTTCTGCAGACCAGCTAGTGTTTTCAGACTTTTTTTAACACCTGTAACTTCAATACCTTCTGCTCTGTGACCTAAGCAAAAACAAAAAAACAAAAACAAAAAGACAGAGTGGACAACACCTCCAGAATTCTGCTTTTCACAAATATATTAGAACCTGGATGGGAAAGTGGATGACATGTCACCTGCTGAGCTCTCATCTTGTCGGCCCTCTGGTTCTGGTGGTAGATCCGGCTGAAGTTGGACACAATGACGGGCACTGGCAGCGCGATCACAAGCACACCGCTGAGGGAACAGATGGAACCAAAGATCTTCCCCGCTATGGTGTTTGGAACCATGTCCCCATACCTGAGGAAAGGATGCAACCTTCACATCAGTCGCTCTAAAAGTCTCAGATATCTGCCACTGAGTTTGTTTTAATGACAAGTCTCAAAATCCAACTTGTGTCCCTTTATAAGGTAAAATATGGAATGTAACACTCGGGTTTTAACAGCCCTGTGATGAGCTGTTCTGGGAGTGACCTGCCTTTGCCCGACAGGAGCAGGGAAGGCTCCAGCATCGCTGTGACCCTGAAAAGGAAAAGGTGGGCGTAGAACATTGCTGGATAGATGGAATGTTCTGAAACAACCCAAGTAGGACACACACAGGACAGCAACAAGCAGCTCCTGGTTGCCTCCTCTCTTCATGTTCCTCCGTTTTACGTTTTTATTCAACAAATGTCTGAAACATCGCTGATATAGAAACTTCACCCACCCCCACCCACCCCTGACACCATGAGGACAAATATGAAAAGTGTTGCTTCTTTTTAAATCAAACTTCCTTTTGCTTGTACATCTTTGAAGAACTCTGCTTTCTGCACCACTGTGTCAATAAAGATGCCACTCAATAATCTTCAGTGGAGCCTTTTCTCCAATAGTTTTGTCGAATTTTTCACTTTAAACCAGAGCAAAGTAAAAAGTGACAGTGCAAGCTCCATGTTGCTGTGTGTGCTCTGACTGGCTGGCAAAAATAACCCCCAAAAGAAAACAAATATGGAATAAGTTTGATTATTTCTTAGTCCTGTTGGTTAAAATGGCAGGTAGTAAGTTAGAATAGCTTCAAGTCAAATATAGTGTCAAATGTTTAAAGATGGACACGCCCCCCTTATTGAAAATGTTTAGAGAATTATTTGAGCAGGGGGGACTCCCACCAACTTTAAATATGGCACATATATTCTTGATTTTAAAAAAGGACAAGCCTCCTGATGAATGTACATCTTATAGACCTATCAGCTTACTCGGAGTAGATTGTAAGATACTATCTAAAATCTTGTCTAAGAGACTGGAGGGGGTGTTGCCGATTTTGGTGAAACCTGACCAGACAGGCTTTGTTAAGGGCAGGTACTCCCACTCCAATGTACGTTGACTCTTAAACATTATTCAATTCTCACAAAGTAATAACTTCAAAGCCCTTACAATGTCATTAGATGCTGAGATGGCATTTGTTTGGGTGGAGTGGGGGTACCTATTCAGTGTAATGCATAGGTTTGGGGTGGGCCCTGAATTTTCTAGGTGGGTTAAATTATTATATAGTGCCCCTGCTGCAAGGATCTTGGTGAACAGGTCAATATCTGATGGTTTCCCTCTGGGCAGAGGAACTCGCCAGGGTTGCCCCCTCTCTCCCCTATTATTTGCACTTGCTATGGAGCCTCTGGCGGAGGCTATAAGGACCCATCCAGGGATATCTGGAATCAAACTGAACAGAACTGAATACAAAATTTCCCTCTATGCAGATGATGTGTTGTTATTTATAACAAAAACAGAGACATCTATTAGAATTTGGAACAGCATCAGGAATCAAATGGGTGGAAAAAACTTTTCCAGTGCAATGCAGCCTCTTCTTAAAAATGTAGCATTCTCCCCCGGGCTTAGATTTTGGGATAGTTAACAAATGGCATGATAAGGGTTTAAAACTTGTCTGCAATTTTTTTGAAAAGGCGTTTTTCTGTCTTTTGGATAAATTCAAGATAGATTCAGGATATTACGTCAAGATTTTTTAGGTTTCCTACAGGTGAGACACTTTGTTCGGACCTCCCTCTCTTTCCCAGGTGACCAACCTATCCTACACCCACTATAAAGTTTTCTTTTGAAATGTAATGAAAATGCCACCTCCAAGAAGAAATTCCTTTCTCTTTGTTACGCACAATTAATGGCACTGAATCCACGCATTTGAACAGGCGCTGGGCAGGGAGTTCACCATGTGGCGAATGAGACGCGGACATGGCGAACTTGACTCGCAAATCACGTTTGGTGAAAACGCAGCATAAAGCTTTTTTTCACTTTTAATGGTTTCAGCAAAGTCCACTTTCATACTTTCAATCCACTGGAAGTCCAAGTCCACCGTCAGCAAAGCCTTAGTCATATTCACCTGTCGGTTTTGGATTGTCCGGGTCCATGAGGGTCATAGAGAGGAGTGTCTGCATCTTAAGGGGAGCACAGCTGTGGCTTGCAGTTCCATTGAAGCTTGTACAGCGAACATAAAGAAACATTATGAAAATGGAACATACCATTATTGTGTGTGTGAAAGTGCATCTTGATGTATTTGTTAGGGTAATGTATATGAGCTTATTATGTACCAGTGATGCTATCACACAGTCCCCTTACACTGACACTCCTCCATCATTAGTAAGTTAGTAAGAGTACCGGCTCAATCCTGATCGCACACAAACGCTGCACGTAGAGAGTGCACACATAATGCATACTGTGAGTGCCTGTAGGATGTCCACACAAACTCCACTCTGATTGTCTAATGTCCTAGTTTCAGCCATACTGCACTTAAGGAGGGTGCAAGGAGCAGACATTTAGCGCTTGGATAGCATTTAAGTTAAATACTAGGAATCATAGCAAATGTTATAGATCGTAACATTTATTAGACTCACCTTTAAAGTGGAAACGTTGAATTTGACATACCTGGAAAATGTGTTTTTGGGAACATTTTGAATGTGAAGTAAGTAACATAAACATTAAATAAACAATGTTTTCAAAATAATGGTTTTATGACACAGCTAGAATGCAGTGACAAGTCAGTTTACGTTCAACTAACTGATCTAGTTTTTGGTTTGACTCCAGTTCTACTTGTAAGCAAACCTCGACCTTCTTCGACTACAGATCATCATGTCATCTGCAAACGTCATGATCCACAGAGATTCCTGTCTATTTTCATCTGTCAGTCTGTCCATCACCACAGAAACAAGAGGGAGTTCAAAGCCAATGATTGGTTCAGTCTCACCTGTAACTCCTCTGCTTTATCTACAAAACATCTCTGTAAGGTGACGCTACTCTTTCCCCTAGTTTTACTGTTTGACACGTTAGCTTTATTTCTCTATGATTTCCAGAATTTTGGTGGTCTTCTTGTGTGTTGATGCTTTTCTGGAGTACATTCTGCTAAGTAAACCATATCCTCCACTCGCACAAGCTCCTAAAAGTTGGACTGTGGGGTGAACAAGTGGTTACAACTGAATACTTGAGCTCCCGCGGCATCCTGGTGGACACGGCTAGGGCCCCGGGCTCTCTGTGATTTAACATCTCCACGGGAACAAAGCGAATGCAGAGAGAAGGTTGCTGCGCCCATCATGGATAGATAGATGTACAAGTGATTGGATGGAGATCAGTAGCTCCAGATAACAGTCACACTGCTGCAAAACTGCAGTCTTCTGCAGCTCTCTGCCTCCTGTGGCCTTCACCTTTCATTGTACTCAGCAATAAATCACAGGCAGCGAGACGAGGAAGATGAAGAGGAGGAGGAGATTAGAGAGTGGGCAGAAGGCCAGCACAGTTTGTGTGATTCAGCTCACAGACAGAATTTTTTTATATAAATCTACAGATCCCCTTTAGCTGCAAGATTTTTTTTAAGAGGCGCTCCTGCTACGTTTATGAATATTAGGAACATTTTTCTGCTGATACAACTTGCTTAACTGTGAGGGTTTCTGCAATTATTCTTTCTCCTGTGGAGGAGTAGAGTCCAATGGTCACGGATGTTGGGCCACAGATAAATGCAAACATGGGGCAGATGCTGGTTTTCTGGTTCAGCATGACAGATTTTCTCTTTTGTATCAGCCAGGAACCTGTAAAGCGCAGGTCAAGGCCTCATCCAAACAGAGGACTCAGTGGGTCTGTTTTACAGGTAAACCAGCACCAGAGAGGATGGGATGGAATGGTAATCTGCATCCCTTATTGCATCATCATCATCATCATCATCATCTTCATCATCCCTTAATCTGTTTATGAGTCTTGAGAATTTTGCTGCATGAGCGCAAGAGAAAACCTTCGTTATAAGCGATAAAAAAACACTAGCTGCTAGCACAGGAAAAAGAAAAGTAGAATTTTTTTTTTGGTTTCCATCTTTATTTTTTGTACTTACCATATTTATGAATGTCAAATGAAAAAGTTATTTAAAAGACTTTCTGAAAGAATTCTTAAGCCAGTGCAGGCAAGCACAGGTGGGGCCACCATGGAAACTGCGGACAAACCCATTCGGGGCCCACATTCAGTTAACTTGGATCTCCTTTCATTAAAGCCCCACTCCAATGGAAATGCTGTTTTCAGGGTTTTTATCATGTTCTTGTAGCATGTTTCTCATGTTGGAGAACATGTATAAAGAAAATTGCTACTGAGTATTTTTCTGCTTCAAATTGTTGTGAATGTGCACTGACCCCCAAACTTTTAAAAAGAAATCGGAGCATAGGTTAATTCAGTTCACATGCTTAGTTGCACGCCGAATAATACTTTTAAATTGGAAGCAAACACAACCTCCCACAACCTCCCCTTTCTAAATTTAGAAAAAATTAGGTACACCCTGCAAGGACGGGAAGACACATTTTTCAATGTTAGGTCCACCTTTATTAAGGAATTTGTAAAAAACAGTTAAATTTGTTTTATTTTAATTTTTATTATTTTTATTTTATTTTTATTTTTTTCTATTATTATTTCCACAAACTGTTCTTGTAAGCTGTTGGTGTTGTTTATTTGTAAAATATGTTAAAATCTCAATAAAGAGAAATTATTAAAAAAAAAAAAAAATTGTTGTGAATGTGGAGCAGTTTTAAAGCAGTTTGAAATGTACGTGTTTGTGACGTAGAAAATATGCCTGGTCTCCTAAAAAAGTTCAGTATTCTTGATGAAGCTAGTTTCTGAATGAATCCACTGAAAAAACAGTCGTGTCACTGTTTTACTCAAAGTCCGTTTGGGAAAAAAAGTATTGCTGCTTTAGTGACAAAAACAAACAAATATGATAATCAGTCAAATACGGTTTTACACAATTACTTGAATCTATAAAGGAAGCTGCACCTCTGAGAGCTGCTCTTAAATTTGACATTTAGGTCTATATGCAAAGAGGGAACTATTCTAATTTCAGAGGATTAAATGAGGCTGAACTCCCCTTCTGTCTGTGCTGTTGTAAAAGGAAGCACTTTAAATGTTTAATGTGACAACTGTTGTCAATTCACTGTAAATTAGACAGTCAAGGTGAGAAGCTTTGACATTAGATCTGCAGCGCAGGATTACTCTCAGCTCCTCACAAAAAAGGTCACGACCTCCTCTGATGTTTTAATGCTCTTATCTCATAATTCAGTTCTAAATCCCAGAGTTAAATCCTTTCTCTGAAACCAGGACTCATCATGACGCCTGGCATGCTCCTTATTTTAAAATCACCATGTGTTGACAAAATGTAAACACTTTAGTTTATTGAAGTTTTCTGATGGATGTCAAACCTTTTTTTTTAGTATTTGTCCTATTTGTCCAGACAGACTTACCAGTCTGACGAACACAGATGGATAAGAAGCCTTCTAGGAATCATTGAAGGAGGAAACCAGTTTCCAGCTATGGAGTGGATGAGGATGTGTGAGTGTCAGTGTGTTTCTGGGATCTATGTGGGCTCCAGTGGCAGGTCTGCTCATGGAAAAGTAGATCAGTTCAGTTTTATTCCAATTCTGACTTCAGCCACGAGTAATTATGGAACATGTTAGTCCAGTGGAAGCCATACATGAGTGTTGGAAAAAGCTCTCAGCAGAGCCTCAGTCCAAACTGACTCTCTCCTCTCTCCTGCTCACACATTCACACTCATGTAACACACATATGCATGCACTCACCCATGACATACACAGAACACAAACACACATTTGTGAAGGTGGTGATTATACCAGGAACCAGATGACTGAAGTTTATCAGGTTACAACTTATACCAAAACAAACCACTCAACAAACTCATCCCGAAGAAGAGCAGCATCTCCAGAAAAGGAATCAGTAGCTGTGTTTACATGGACAAAAGTAATCAGAGTAAACACCTGATCAGAATTTAAAAAGCGTAATTTAAACAAACCATTAAGAATACTCTGCCCCGATCAGACTCATTCAGATCAAAGTGTCCTTCCGATGGAGATAGGTGGGTTATGCTGATTGTTGGTCCGATCGCGGTGCATGTAAACTGTTTATTCTGATTGTGGGTTCGCACGTGTGAACCGTGTCTCTGAGCAGAGCAGCTGAACTCGTAGCTTCGTGTTTGCGGGCAGGGGAGGTGCTTGTTATGGCGTGCGCTCCCGTGGAGGCTTTGGACTGCAGTCTGTCCGGCTGCTGCGCGTCAGCGAGCTTCCAGACTCAAGAGAACCAGGACTCCCGGTAGAACCGTGTCTCTTGGGAGGACTGTCTCCAAGCAGAGGAGCGGCTTTGGGACGGTTTGGCCGCTAATGGAGGACACTGTTGCAGAAATGCCGCTTCAGACGGTCCTGAGAAACCGTGTAAACCATGACGTGAATTTATTTATTTGGTTTTTTTTAATTGTTCACAGATGAGAGCTGAGGGCCTCTTGTGTTTGACATATTTTACTTTAACAACAGGGGTTATTAATCTTCAGACAAACCAGAGGAATGTCTGAATAAACCCCTTTTGTAATCGAGGCCAAACTTTATTCATTTGAATCATATTTGAAAATGTTTTGTGTTGGACCGGACAAAAAAGGAAACGAGGGAGGAAGAGAGAGGGATGTTAGAGAGGGGGGGATAGTAGGTTGATCATATGGGGGGGGGCGCGGAAACCATGAACCAGCATAAAGCAACAAGTTTCTGGATGGTTTTACTCATTACAGTGAGGTTCAGATGTAATACAGGTCTATAAGGGAGGGGCCTGTTCACACAGCAGGATCACCACGGGGGGCCCCAAAGCCAGAGAGCAGGGCAGCATGGGGGGACAGAGAGTGCATCCCCCCCGCCGCGCCGGGAGGGCCCAACGTCAGGCTCCGCCCCAGAAGAGAACCCACAGCCCCAGACGAGCACCTCATCACCACCCAGGAGTTCTGGGCATCCCCTCACCCCAACCCCAGGTACAACCCAGGACCCCCCAAGGGAGACTCGCCCCGCACTCCAGGCAGCCACCCACCCGGCCCACGGTTGGTCCAGGAAGGAGCAAGGCAGGGGCCAGCCGTCCCCGCCCAGGAGGGGGGCACCCAGGGGAAGAGGGGGTCCACAAGAGGTGTTGTAAACCTGGCCCGACCAGGCTCACCCACAGCTGAAATTTTGGCGACGCCCAGTGTTCAGTGGTGAGGACCAGAACCCACCCCACAGGGACACAGACACCCCCCGGCCCAGGTGTGATGTGATCCCCGGCTTCTGGCCCAGAAAGCTCAGGGATCCCTCTCCCTGCGTGGACAGAGCACCGCCGGGCCCAGGAAACCAGCACCCAGGGGACACGGCCGCCATTGCCAAGGGCCCAGTACCCCCCACCAGGGATGGGGTAGGGGACAGATGGACCTAGGACCCACCTTCCTTGTGAAATGCATGTGTGTGTGTGTGTGTGTTTGTGCGGGTGAGTGGGAGTGTATATTTTGAGGAGTAAAGGGTGTGTGTACTAAGTAGAGGTAAGATCTTAAGCCCGAGCCCGAGTCCGAACCCGACCCGACCCGAATTTCGGGTCGGGTCGGGTTCTAAATGACAGTCATTACGTTCGGGTCGGTTCGGGCCGGGCTTCTCTCTCGCTGACTATTTTAATAAATATATTGTAATGTCTGCAAAGAAGTTCCTTAGGCGGCGGTTGTCCAACAGCTCTTTATTAATCCTGGATGTCAGAACGGTTACCGCACGAACCGAAAGGCACAGCCAGCTTCTTCTAACTCAGAGGGAGAACGTTCCCCTAGCGCACACACCCACACACACACACACAGGTAGACCCCGCCCCCTCCAACAGTCACCAGCCCACCGTTGATTGACATACACTGTGGTCCCGCAACTGGCAGAACGAGGGGGGGCGCCGGCCACCCGCAGCGTGTCGTGAACGTAATCTTCCCTCCCCAAGCCCGCATCTATTTTGTTTAGGGATCCCCGATATGGAGCAGCAGGAAGTCAAGGAGAAACTTAAGACAGGGGAACTGAAAAGGCAAACGCGCACCGCTGCGGCTGCAGTATTTCTCCGCGTAATGAAGCGAGTGCTTATCATCCAGATCTCTCTGTCACTCTCTCTGTCTGGCCTCTTATTCTGTGTTCCAGCGTTATTTCATTGATCAAATGCATTTATCATGGAGAGATGAACCTATGCGCCGCGCTTCCAGCTGAACTCTATGCCACAACAGAGAGCTTATACGCGCGCGGCTGCAGCGACCACTCTCTGTTTGAAAGAAAATAACTTTATGATCATAAAAATATGTAGATTATTGTGTTATTATTATTGTGTCGCGTCGGGCCGGATTTTTTAGGCCCGATCTTACCTCTAGTACTAAGGGGGTGCAGGCGGGTAGGGCACTGAGGGGACATCTCCTGATAACTCACAGTGATGTCCAAGCACCCCCCCTACCAAGGATCCTACATGTCTAAGGTTCAATTAAAACCGAGAGGGGGGAGGGCATTCCATACGGCAACCATGGGAGGGGGTTCACTGCCAAGTAGCCCCTCCCAAAAAGAGGATTGCAGGCCGACACCCCCCCCCCCCCCCCCTCACCCTAATAAGAAATTATATGAGGGAGGGGGTAAGCCAGCTGGTAGACTGTCCCCTGGTGGTCATACAGCCCCCCCCCCCCAGCATAGGGCTCAGGTCTCCTCAGCCCAGGAGTCCCATCCCCCAAAGTGCCAGGCCCCACATCACACACCCCACACAGGGAGAGAGGAGCTAGAAAGCACCGCCCCACCCAGGCACCGGACCCAACCACCGACTAACGGAGTCCCCACTGCCCCCCACCGAGCACTGGAAGGCCCCGACCCCCACCCCTAACCACGGCAGACAGACAAGTACAGGCCCCTTCACCCCCTAAATCATGGAGTTAGCTATGGGAGACCAGAGAGACTGAATTCCTTAGAAACCCAGAAACACACTGACACTCACACATCCTCATCCACTCCATAGCTGGAAACTGGTTTCCCCCTTTAATGATTCCTAGAAGGCTTCTTATCCATCGGTGTTCGTCAGACTGGTAAGTCTGTCTGGATAAATAGGACAAATACTAAAAAAAAGGTTTGACATCCATCAGAAAACTTCAATAAACTGAAGTGTTTACATTACTTGAACTTTGGGCTGACATTTTTTCCAAGCTGATGTGATCAAACAGCAGATTTCTTTATTGACTTATATATTTGTCTTGTTTTTCAAATTTATTGAAATTGTTTTGTCTGTGTCTCTCAGCAGCCGGACACACAGAGAAAGCGGTGACGTCATCGCCCCGCCTCCAGTCTGGAAATGCTCACTGATAAAGAATTTTGCTACAAATTTTGCAGGGTGGATGTGAAAATGCAAATGCAATCCCCTCTTTGCATTTTTATTTTAATTATGACACAGAATAAGCGATATTTAAGTATAAAATGAAAAAGCATATTGAAGAATTGCTTTTTCATTTGAATTTTGAGTCATTTCATGCAGCTTCATTTTGAAAATGAAAAAGCATTTATGGTCTTGACTTTTCTTTTTATTTATGCTACACAATCGCTTCCATACTATTGCAGCCAGCAGCTCAGGAATTATTTCACAAGTAGAATAAAGAATGGATTCAACAACATTTCAGCAGATTTTAGACTATAACTTGATGGCATCTGTCAAAAGCTGGCATTGAAGAGAGGATGCCGGAGGTTTTACTCTGGCCTTCCCAATCACCTGACCTCCATATTTATGACACTCTATGGCATGACCTGAAAGGAAGAGTGTGTAACAGACATCCCAGAAGTCTAAAAAAACTGGAAGACTTTTGTAAGTGTCAGAACCACAATGCTCCACAATGTTATTTCGACATTAGTCTGACCCATATTCCCCCTCCCACTGGTGGGGTCACAGTTCCTGAGGAAGAAGCCCATCTCTATGCTATTAAACCTGACATAGGAGCTATGAAAGGATGAGAACCAAATTATGACTCTGCTATTCTATTCTGTGTTCACTGTACCCTGACTACCGGTCCAGATCAACATCCTGTGATGCTTCAGCTCCGTTAGGTCACCTGACCGAGCCATGCCTGAGCTGAAGGATGTGGAAGAAGTGCAATCAGAGCTCAGAGCAGGTCAGAAGCCAGTCCAGCTGTCGTTTATAGGCACTCCATCTGGCTGGAGCCTCTTCAGCAGACCATGTTCCACCAGCAGAGGTCGGCACAGAGAAGCCTCCCCGCTCTGACCGTGCACAGAGGTGATTAAAGCAGCCCAGACGTCGGCTTGCATCAGTGAATCTGCAATAATGGACGGTGGCATCACAGCGTTTGTGGCGGATTACTGGAGAGGCTTATTACAAACGTTTGCTTGTCTTTGCCCTCATTGCCTTCTGGTGGATCTATACTTTTACTCTATTTCCTTTTAGCCCCCATGGGGTCATTATCCACAACAAACGAAGCCAAGTTTCTGAGCTGCAGCAGAAGAAGGATAACACTTCTAGTAAAGGGTTGACACAGGGCCAGAGAAACCAAATGGGGTGAGGGAGACAGAGAGAAAAATGAAGAAGGCAAGAACAGAGGAGAAGGAGCAAAGGAGGCTCTCATTGTCTGACTTTAGAGTCTCTGCTACTCTGATGGAACCCCAAAATGATGTGAACACGGAGCTTTCCTCTGAAAGACTGTTCCAACAACAAATTAAATCAGAGAGGCTTCCTCTTTTTGTCTGATCAGACTTTGTGATGTCATACAGGATTAAAATGGCCACAAAAAGGGAGGAGTTATTGACTAACGCATGGGTAAAATGAAAACATGCAGACTTTGAAGTAATGAAGGTCTTCAATCAAACACTAGATCTTCCTCAAATTCATCAGACTGTAGTCAAATCACATCAGCTGCAGGTAGTGAACCCAATCCAAGCAGAACAAGACGGAGGAGAACCAGGAGTCAAGAGGAAGCTGGAGTTCAGTGTGTTGATGGTTGTTAACATTCATGTCTGTCTTTCAAAGCAACGTGTTCACAATCTTATAATGTGTCTACAGAGCTGAGTTTAGTCCTTTTTGGGTCATTTAACCAGTTCACACTGTTTTACAACAGTTAGATATTTAGACCCAGAACAGCAGATAATGACATCACTTTCCTCACAGCCAATCACCATCAAATTCCTGCCTTTCAATTCATTGAAGTTTGTTAATCTGCATTCCTGACATTTCACCGGCCTTCCTACGCCCAGAAAGACAACAGGAAAGTTTCAACAGTGGATTTGCTTTTGTACCAGTACATTTTGGAAGTTTTCAACAGCATGTGCCGTGGAAAAGAGTCAAAGGTAAAAAAAGAGCATCTGAACCACAAGTACAGAAAGAATGTTGAAGAGCAGAAACTGAGGAGACAGATGTTTCTGTGATGGAGCTCCAGGTTACAGAGCTCTGGCAGCACAGGACACAACGCAGGGCAGGACTTACCAGCAAGAGAACACAAGAGGATGATGAGAAAAATGATGATTCTGAGCCATAAAGCATAGCTTAAAAGGGGGGGGGGGGCAGCCCGTTTATTCAGAGCTTCTCACAGTTTAATATTTCATGGTTCAGATTATGTCATCCTGCTCTGAACAGAAGAACAGGTGAGAGGAAAGAAACGAGAGCGGAAGACAGAACAAAGTAAAAGACGACGAGTCAAAACTGAAAATCTGACTTTATCTGACAAAAAGAGGGGCAGAATGCAGCGCTCTGACTGAAGCTGACAGATATCCATTAGCGCTGAGTCAGCAGAGTGAACGCCCAGACTGATCTGTATCTCCTACTTAAAAAAGGGGAACCAGTCAATCACAATTTAATATTCAGGCAGACAGCCTATTGGAAATTAATTTAGAACAGAGAGCAGAAGGGCAATTAACCTGATCAGTGATTAAAGCTGCAGAAGCAGAGAACCTCCAAAAACGTTCACCTCCGTCTGTCGTAGCGAGCAAACTGGAACATGGTTGTAATGTTGGCGTTGAGCGAGTTAAACTGCTGACTAAACACCAAGTGGCTCTGTCAAAATAAACTTCCTACTTGGAAACACTTCTAAAACAAATGTTTTAACTGAGATGTTTATTAATAATACAAACATCAAAATAAGATTTTCTGAACAAATATAAAGAGGTGCTCTAAAACTTCACAATGATCGTCTTTCATCAACAGTCAAGGTAGTGTCTTTGTCTGGTCTGACCTTCAGGGAGACGACACACCGACAGCAGAGACAGAACTGGACAAAGACACAACCAACCACTAATGAGCAGAAAACCCACAGCCAAGAACAAGGAAGGCACACTCAACTGGTTCCGCTGAAGCTAGAATGATCCTCTCCATGAGTCATTTCCCTCTCTGAGCTGGTTGTTGGGCTTCTTTGCCATTGATTGGTATAGCCACTGGCACTACAGCACAGTCATATAAATTGTGGGATTAAAAAAATCTCACGATTTACAGAAACATGTACATTTATACAGATTATCCTGTTCATACAAATCAATCATAGATGGATTCTTCCTCCTCTCTGTTCCATCAGCTTCTCATGGTGCTCATGCTCACAGACAGTGTAAACCTGCTGTAAGTAGTTGAGGAAACTCTGTTGAGGAAACGCCCGAAAGTCTTTCTAAAAACCGCCCTAGCGCCCATTAAGACTGGTTGGATGGTTTGTGAACTCAGAATGGGTCAAACTGCTGGTGCCTCTTCCTCTCAGCTCCATAAGGGGCCCCTCTTCCTCCAACTCTCTGAACTGTTCTTCTGAAGGACAGCGATATCGACCATGGATCTCTGGTTTGCTTTCCTCTTTGAGAACTTCTATTCTGGGTGACAGCAGGCTGCTAAAAGCATCCACGCTCTCCTCCTCGTCTTTCCTCCCCCTCTCCGTCCCGCTGACGCTCCTCCTCGTGAGCCCCTCCTGAGTCTGCTCGTTTCCTCTCCTTGCCTCCTTCGGTGTGATTCTCTGCCATGTTTTAATCATGAAGTGATGATGAAAGTTGCAGGAGGAGGGATGGTTGTTCCATGTTTTCTTCCTCTCCGGTAAAGGAACTTCAGCTCACTTCATGCAGACTCCTGTCTTCTTCTCAGATGTCTTTGTTTTTTGGCTATTGTCTCTTTCTGATATTCCCTTCAATTGCTTTTATTCTGCGATGCAAACAGAGGTCAGTGTTATGTCTTGCTGCTGCTGTTGATGTGCTGCGTCCGTTGCGCTGCCCGGTCATTCTGCTCGCCCAACAGGTGAGGCCGATAATCTTGATCAGCACCTGCCAGGTACTGAAGTCAGAGGAAGCCTCTTTTGTCCTCTACTCTACTGTACTCTACTGTCCTCTGCAGCAGTCTTCTACTGCTGAGTTTTGTTCATTTGGTTTGAGGTTGGGCCTTGGTAGTCTTGATTTGAGGGCTTTCTTTCTTTCTTTTGAGTAGTTAGATTAGGTCAGGCAGCTTCAGCAGGGAGCTTCTGACTGGCCAAGGTTCCAATCCCTTTATTTTTGTCTGTTTGAACCAGCACAGTAATTATTTCATTTTGCTTTGCAGGACACATACTTTCTTTTCTTATTTTTTAATAAACTGTGTTTCTCATCCTTGGCGTCCTTTGTGGTTGTTCCCACTAGACTGCCATACTAGTTAGCCTGACTGGAACGACTGCATGAAGGTCAGATGGACAAATTACTGCTCAATCATGAACATTTCTAACATTCAGAATTGCAGATTGTGCTCTAAATATCAACAAATATGAAACCAACTCAGTCATTTCAAGCTATATGTTGTGCTTCTACAGCTTCATCTCAGAGCACACATGTCTATGGAAAAGTTACTGGTTTGACTCTCACACGGCGTCCCTTAGGCAGAGGACTTGTCTCTAAGTGACACGTGGCTTTTCATAAACTGAAAGAAGTCCACGGAAACAGTAAAACAGAAAAGAAAAATGGAGAAAAGAGTGGACAGAAACAGGAGATGTGAAGACGAAGTGTGTTTGAATAAAAGATGAGAGAAAAAAGTCTATTTTCAGGGCTGTGCAGTTTATTTAAAGCAGCAGTCATTCACATCAAACTCTACTGTACATTCACGTCAGCAGCATCCCACCAGCACTTCAGATCTTTAACAGCACCTTCATCCCAACAGCGTCCATCATCACTCCCGCCACATCTCACAGTGTCACAAGCCTCAACATTTGCCTAAGTCCCCTTAAGAATAGATATGGGCTGCCTGCAGGTGAAAGATCTGTATGAGACATGCAGCGAGCCCGCATGAAATATCAGTGATAGAGGTCTTGAAGAATCCGTAGGACCTCCTGTGGGCAACAGGTTACAGAGTAGCTACACTTCAGAGTAAGTAAGAGTGAAGCAGTTGAGACACAAGCAAATCATACAGATTTGTCCTTTTTCTAAACCCCCCAAACCCTGCTCGCTACACAAGGAGCCTGTTAATGCTGTTCAAGTGAAAGGTGTGTGCCCCTCGCACATCCGTTGGGTGCAGTCTGGCTATTAGAAATGAGAAAATTAGACAACCAGCGTGTAGTTTGTGGACGTCCTATGAGCATCCTATGGGAATCCTACAGGCATCATACACATCACGTGCAGATCCCATGCGTGGAGCATTGAACATGGTCAGTAAGGAGCCAGTGTGGCCACCTCACTAACAAAGAGTGCTGCGCTAGAGGACCCCATACAGCAGTATCACCCATATGTCATAAGTGTGTAGAACTGCCAATATCCTTACAAATACTTTACAATACACTTACCACATGCACAAAAAAGGTATGTTCCATTTGCATGACATCCCTAAAGGTGCCTGCACGTGCCTCCTGTCACTCCTGTGTTAGTTTCACTTCATTGGATCCCAGTTCCTAGAATTAGTAAAAGTATAGTTGGAGGTAGAGCGTTTAGCCACCAAGCCCCTGTTTTATGGAATAAACTCCCAGCTCATGTAAGAGAGGCCGACTCAGTTTCTACATTCAAAGTTAGACTGAAAACATTCCTCTGTGGACAGGATTATTCTCAGACTAGCTAGTAATCAAAGATTATTTACTTTACTTTTAATATGTTTCCTGCCTGCATCTTAACTAGGGATGGGTACCGAGCCCCAGTATTGAACGAGCCCCGGGACAACATTCTTCAAGGCAGCAGCATCCATAAGATCTGACCTCAACGGTTCTGCTATCATTACTGGAGAAGTCACACTTTTTTTGTGTCCCACATGATATAAACTAGAGTTGTGACGGTGTGGGATTTTTGATCACCACGGTGATAAAGCAGCAGGAGTCGCGGTCACCCGCATTATAGTTTAAATCACACACCATATGCAGAACTTAAAAAAAAAAAGAGGAACGTGCAGTTGATTGATTGATCGATCGATCGATCAATTGAATGATTGATTGATTGATTAGTTGATTAGTTGACAGATGTCTATGGTTCAGATTGTTGCTATATGATCCCATTCTCTTAGCTGTAGTTAGCTAATGATAACTCAAATACCTTTCATGTGACAACAGCCTTTTTGTAAAGTAATGTACTAAATAAATGGTGACAGGGAACCAGAAAAGAACAAAGAACAAACCTAGTTAGTGCCACTGTGTTGGTTTGAAAGCTTAGGCCTATAAGAAAGGAGAAGACTCAGCACATGCTTTGGTTTCTGCCTTTGAGACAACTCCTTTTGTATCAACACTCTAAAAACTATAATAAACATTAGTTTGAATTAGATCTCGGCTGGCTCCGGATTTATAAAAAAGAAAGCAGAGGGTGCAAGTGTAGGACAAAGAATCAAGGATCTCAGCTTCATTTTTACCGGCTTTGAGCCATTCAAAAAGACAGGAGGACAAATAAATGGAAAAGTACTAATTGGTTCATTTAAACATCTGTCAATAGAAACATAAAACATGGACTAAATAATCTTGGCGCTGTAGCAGTCATGAACACTCCTATGGTCTCTGTTTGGACAGATCATAGAATCAGATGCAGCTACATGAAAAACACAGAAAGAGTCTGTTACTGAGCAGAGCTAGTGATGGATCTGTGACGTCACAGTGGGATCATGACGAGATCATGTTAGACACTAGCACAGAAAATAGTGTGTGTGTGTGTGAATAAGTGTATGTGCATGAGTGTGCACGTGTGAGTTTACATGTGTGGGTGAAGGTGTGTGTGTGTGCACATATGTGTGAATGGGTGTGTGTGCATGAGTGTGCACGTGTGCAGTCTGTGACAGGTCAGCTGGACAAATGAGAAACCAGAAAAGCTGTCAACAGGTTCCAGTAAAACTCTGTTCACTCAGATTGTGATGAAAACCTGAGCATTTTTGTCGACATGATCTTTTATTTTGTTTGAAATCATGAACAAGACAAAAGTTATTGTTTGTGTTTTCACATTTGTTATGAAAGTTTCCTTTTCACAGACGGCTGGCAGGATTAGAAACGACTTGCTCGGGTTCACTGCTCCTTCAGCTCCTCTCTCCTTTGCTCTTGACTTGTTGTCGGTTTCAAACCTGTGCTGCCTCTGACTGGTGGGTTCTTCAAAGTGTATTTTTACATTTTCTGTCCAGCAGCTGAGCGAACAGATCAGAGCTGAAGGTCTCTGGTGTTTTGGAGGGAGTTATGAATCTTTGGACACAAGAGATGTATATTTGTATAAACCCATTTTTTATTTGAGGCTAAACTTTATTTTTATCATATTTGTGTGTGTTTATTTCTGGACTGGACAGAAGAGACAGGGATAATGAGATAATTGAGAGGGGGGGACAAGTAAGAAGGGAGTATAGAAGTTAGAGGATGATTAAATAATAACAAGGGGTAGAAATTCAAACAAAAAGGGGCAACAAGTTGCTGGACGTTAATCATTATAACTTCAACATGTAGATGTTTATCAAAAGGCTTGGGCCTGTCCACAGACACCCTCATCCACACACTCAGATATTCCAAAAACTGCAAAAACTTTACATTCATGCACATCAACACATAAAGATTAGTTCACATACATGTACGCACACAAGTAAACACAAATATCTTTTTTCTTGCACATGCTTCAGGCAACCACCCTTTCATCCCGTGGAGATTCCACCAGGGAACCAGGCAGGGGCAAATCCCCTTGAGAGAGGGTACCAGTAAGAGACGAAGGTCTCTGACAGGAATAGTAAATGGTAACTGTTCAGGATCCTTGGTGTTGGAATACAGAAGAAGACTCTGAACTCGAAGGTGAGACCCAAACCAGCACCACGGGGACACAGACCCCCCCGGCTCAGGTGTGGCTCCTCCCACAAAGGATGGGGTAGGGGGCAGAAGACCAACAATCACCGCCCTTTTTGTGTTAAGTTTGTGTGTGCAGTGTGTTGATGTGGGCAGCTGCCCAATGAGGGAGGAGCCTTCACCACCCCCCCCCCCCCCACACACACCCTGATGGCGTGTCTTGTAAGGAAGGGCAGTTTTGGGACAGCTTACCGTAGATTTCTTCAGAAATACCCGTCGGCCAGCCTCACCAAGCGTTTTACCATAGGCCTCCCCAGCAAGGAGAACGCATCACAAGGGAAACTTACTCTCCAGGCCCAAACCCCCCTCACCCCACACAAAAAGAGAAGAGTGGGACCTGGCCCCAGGGGGCACCGCCAGGCCTGAGGTACAGTTAGAGCCCCCCTAGTGTCTCAGTATCCTCACCGGTCAAACACCACAAGACCCAGAAGATGTGACAGGCGTTCTTCAGAATTGGTCCAGAAACCAACACAGCTGTTAGCTCACTGTGGCTGTGGGGGACGGAGATTTGATTTTGGGGGGCTATGTTTGCTTCTTTTTACCCTCCCCCTTCGTCCATCCTTCTCCTCTTTCCTTTGAGGCAGATCCTCAGTTTTTAAGCTTCTGTCATTTCAAAGCGTCTCTAATGTGCTTCATTTTTCTGCCGTGCATAATCCACATTTCTGTGTTTATTTTTACCTGAAACACACACACACACACTAGAATGGCTGTGTGTGTCTAAATATCACACAAGTTATTTTAAATGTTTCAGATTGTCGCTCTGGAGGAGAAGGGGGAGGAGGAAGAGGAGGATTTGCACTCAGACGCTCAGAGGAAATAATTGATGAAAGGAAAAGTTCTTTCCTGCCTCTCTCTCTCTCTCCATGTTTATTCTAGCATCTCTTGACCAACCAGAGCAGCAGAGGCAGTCGGGGTCAGGAGAGAAGAGGATGTGAGGGAGGCAATGAGTTCACAAGGAAAGACTAAGAAGGAAAGAGATGAAGGTGTTTGTGGTTCTTAAATCGGAGAACAAATTGAGATGGAACAGATCTTAGTGTTATGCCTTAAGTCCTACATTTTTAAGAAAAAAAAGAAAAATATGAATTAAAGAAGCACCATAAGGCTTTGTGCATGAAGCTTAAGTAAAACAGGTTTTGGAGTGATGTTTTAAAGCAGTTCAAGAAGACAGGAAGGGGTGGAGTCTGTAACCGGGTTATGAGTCAAACTGCTCATCTCTGGAGTTCTGGAACTTTGCATCAACATGTTAATTCAGAAGGTTTTGGTCCTCTACCGTCATGGTGCAGGGGAAGAGCGGTCGATCTGGGACCGAAAGATTGCAGACTCGGTTCCAGCCCTGCACACAAATGTGCCAAAGTGTCCTTGGGCAAGGACTTGAGTGTGCACGTTGTTCTTGGTGGTCATAGGTTGGCGCAAGTGTTCAGAGGCGGAGCCACCGTCAGTGTGTGAATGGGTGAACGGTACTGTGACTGTAAAGTACTTTAGACCTTCTAAGAAGGTAGTAAAGTTTCAAACAAGTATCCGCCGTTTACCATTTACCCTACTGCAGATTTGAAAAGCAAACATCTTTATCTGTTAGGACGACTAAGCAGCTCATTAATTGTTGCAGCTTTGAATGGAGAGAAAATATGAAAGATGGAAGCAGGACAGAGGTGTGGAAGCAGAAGGAAGGCTGCGAGCAAATGAAAGGAGGAATGTGGTCACACTGCATAGCTCATGAACAAGAAGGCTAACGGAGAGGAAGATGAAGGGTGTGGTGCAGTCAGATGCATGGCCTCAACAGGACAAGCAGTCGTTTGTAAAACACATACACACACACACATGCATTCTCTCTGAATGGCCACCAGGTTTCTCATCAAATTCTGTCACAAAGAGTGCAGGTTACTTCTGTACACGGCAGAACCCGCTAAGGACCTACAACACCTCCAGAGAACTCAGAGGAGTTTCCTAAAGGGTAAGGGAGGAGTCTTCCTCAACAATGATGATGATCAACTATTTTTATTAAAGGCAACTGGAGCCTCCAAAGATTTATTGAAACATTAACAAAGAGTTTAAAAGCAGAATTGCTGACTTGAGGGAAATATTCAGTTTACTCCTTAATTGAAACTTCAGCTCTTCTTTTACAGTTTCTCTACAATCCCATGAAAACAAGCAAACATTGCCATGAGCCTTTTCAAACAGTGTATATTTACTAAATTTGGGGCTTTTCTTCATTGATTAAAAGCCCCGAAGGTCTTCACAGTCCTGCCCCAATCATCTACAGCAGTGGCCCCCATGGATCAGTACCGGTCTGTGGGCCACTTGGTACCGGGCCGCATACAAAAAAAAATACATACACTAACTTCAATTATTTCCGTTTTGCTTAATTTCTGATACTGAAGAAAGTTTTATTTTGGAAAACTACCGGATTCTGTTCACCACATCCGTGTGTCTTGACGCATCACGTGACTTTAAGCAGCTGCTCGGACCACTAAGCTAGTAGCCCAAAGCTAAAAGCTAATGAAAAACAAACATTAAGATGTTTTTGGAAAGTTTCTTTGGGGAGAATAGAGCCAGTGAGGAAACCGAATAAGGCTCTTCAGGTTCAAAGAAACATAAAGATACTATTCACAGATAAAACAAATATAGATTTATTGAGCCAGTTGTTACAACATATCAGCGACTGACTTTTGAATGATTCACATACGCAGATAATAAAGTTGCAGACATGGTGGACTTATGTTTACTAAAATTAATAAAATATACATTTTGTAATTTTAGTTGGCTTTATTTATCCATCACACCTTAAAAGTCATGGCAGCTAAAGTTATTATCCGGTTGTTAGCCTCCACTGTGATGTCTATCTTCATCACAAAGTCTAAGTTTAAACCAGCAGCAAACATTTTACAGAGAATGAAGATTCAACCAACTAAAGTTGCCGACCAGCTGAAGATGTTTCTCATCTGAGGAAACTTGTAGATGGGAGATTAGAGGTGAGTATAAAAAAGATCTAACACTTAAAAACAGTCCACGGCCGTGAAAAAGGTTTTTTTTAGAAATGGAGAGGCGACGTAGACCGTATGGAAATCATGTCTAACATTAAAACAGTCCACGGCCTGAAAAAGGTTGGAGAGCACTGACCTAAAATATGCACACATTCACACTGATGCCATGCAAGACGCCAACCAGACTGCCAAGAGCAATGTGGGGTTCAGTGTCATGATGGGCAACGATGTGTTTCCGCAACCGTCCACCCATCCTCATAATACACTGAAGTCATCGGTTCGTTCTCAGGTCAGCAACAGACCAGCAGCACTAAAGTTATTCTCCAGATTATGGGGGAAAGTCATTTCTCCCGAAGAGGACTCTGAAGGGTTCGAATCTGAAAGAGGCGTGGCCGCTTTGGCACTACAAGCAAAACCTTTCACAGTTTATGGATTTTTTGGATGGCTCAGTAAAGTCTAGATGGCTCAGCATGAACAGGGGCACGGGGGGGCAAGTCTGGGTCTCCCGGTCCCCTGCCTTGATAAAATACAGGGTTGTGTCAGGAAGGGCATTCGGTGTGAAAAGCTTTACCAAATCACTTGTGCAAATCAGTGACAGCAGATTTTATCTGACAACCGAAAGGTCAACAACAAGATTGATCTTTTGGGCAATTTTATGTGAACTTCTGCTAAAGTAGGAATGTTCCAATACGATCACATGATCGGAAATCGGGCCCGATCATGTGGTTGATGACTCAATTGACATTGGATGTCGTTTCCCAATCAGTATGGGACATTTCATTTGTTATCATTATGATCAGTGCTTTATATTTCCATATAATATAAATATAATATGTCTGATAAATAATCCGGTAGAAATGTGCGTGTCATGAACGGATCATGACATGCTGCTGTAAAGCGCAGCAGTTCAAGCAGGAGGCTAACGAAAACAGTTCAGTCAAACTGCAGAGAGACTCGGACCTCCGGGATCAATAGCTCTTTTCAAAACCTTTTAAACTGACAACAAGTATCTCTATTGGCCTGTCTTAATCCAAACAATAACCTACAAATGCATTTCAACAGAAGAAAGATTGGGTTTTTGTTCCTTGTTAATGTGAAGCTCCTTATGGAGGGAGATGGCTGCACAGCAGCTGCTAGCTGTGCTAAGTGCTAGACCCAAGCTTGTCTTTGATTTGCCTTTCTTCTTTCTCTGACAATTACCCAGTTAAGCAAATTAATTACTGTCAATAGAAACCCCAACTTTTTCCATTTCTGAGTTGGACAGAAACTGTGAAACAGAAACTCTGAAATAACACAGAACAGAAGCTTCCTTTTTTTTTTTTAAGAGCAAATTGGACAGACCCCAGGATTAGTGACAATTTTGTAAAGACTAGAACTAGAGACCTGTTGAATTCATTCATCTCATCTGTTTTTCCAGAACCACCCCAGCTTCTGGCCTAACTGCCCCTAACTGCTGTCTTTGTTTTGACCCTGGAATTTCCCCTTCAGCTCTGGTCTCTGTAAATCAGCCTAAGTGAAGCCTCTGCAGCAGGTAATGATCTCTGATCCTCAGATAACTTTGCTGGACACACTGAAGGAAAGTGTGTGTGTGTGTGTGTGTGTGGGTGTAGGTGTGTGTGTGCGTATGCGTGTGTGTACTGCTCACCTTCACATTTAATTTGTCCTTCTGATATGAGCTGAAAGTTTCTAAAGTAGCAAAATGCTAAACCTCTGATATACTCCTACATTACCCACAATGCAACAAAACCACAGTCAGAATACGCATTTCTTGGAGACAAACTGGCTGAATGGAGGACTGGTTTGTGGTTGTCATGTTGAAGGCAGTGAGGAGGGGGTTCCTACAGCAGACGCACACACCCAAACTGTTCTCCTCCAGTGAGTGTGTGCTTCACACAGACCATCTGTCTACATTTATGACACCCGAATCACATGTTGATCAGATTATAAAACCCTTCTGCTGCCACACTGCCTAAAGATTGCAGTATGCAGCCATGGCAACTGGCTGAGCCAACAGCGCTTGTTGTGTGTTTGTGTGTGTAGGACCTCATAAAGCATTAGGCTTGAGTTCATGTTTGGCATTATTATCAGTAAATGTCAAATGTCAGAACTCGTTTTGGAGACCAAGTTACCTGCTTCCTCAGGTCTAAGACACTAAGTGCATGCAAACCTGCATGAACATGACATTTGTTTAAACCCTTCTACATCCAAAACAGCAAAGCACCTTTGCCCTGGAAAGCCATGTTCTGCCGCTCTGTACATGAACGCTGGTGGGCTCATGTTACACTGAGAGTTAAGACAAAAGCTGGAACAGCCACCGCCACGCAAAACCACAAGGTGTCAGACGGGAAGCAAACGCTCAGATCAATCATGTGGCAAAGCAAAGACAAGTCTGCCCTCACAGCCTCGGCCAGTGAAACAGGCTAAACCGTCACACACACGCCGTCACGCTCCAGAAGAACGCACCTGCACGTCCTTCCATGGCAGATGTTCTCATCATAGTATTGCTTATTAAGCCATGATGCTTTTGTTGTCCTGCAGCTTCAGTCAGACTCTTGAGCTAACCTCATGATGCCAGACCTGTGTGCAGCGACCGGAATCACCTGACAGGACTGCGTAACCACCTGCTGTAAATGTTATGCCGTTCTGATACAATCTGCAGGGAACACGTGTGTAATCACATTACACAAGTATGATTGGTTACATAAAGCACAAAGCCCATGTTTGGACTCGCAGTCCCAACATAACCTTGAGTTGGATCAACACAAAGACAGATCCAAAGTTCTGTCCAAAGCTGAACTATCCTCGCCAGATTATTTTGTTTAAACACTTTTGCTTCTTACTTTTGCAAGTGAGCTTATTAGTCAATCCAGGCTGGAACCAGACACATCATCCTTCGCTCAGTGGTCAGCACAGCAACGGACCCGCTGCAGTTTGCCTACAGGCCGAACATCGGGGTGGATGACGCTGTCAGCTACCTGCTGCACCGGGCGTTGACTCATCTGGAGGACGCTTGAACCGCTGTGAGGGTCATGTTCTTTGACTTCTCCAGCGCCTTCAACACCGTATGGCCAGCTCTGCTGAGAGAGAAGCTGGAAGGGGCTGGAGTGGACGGACGACTGACCGCATGGACGACCGACTACCTCACCAACAGACCACAGTATGTGAGGCTACACAACTGTGTGTCGGAGGTGGTGGTTTCCAGCACTGGTGCTCCTCAGGGGACGGTGCTCTCACCGTTCCTCTTCACCCTTTATACCTCGGACTTTACATACAACACCGGCAGTTGCCACCTCCAGAAGTTCTCTGACGACTCGGCCATTGTTGGCTGTGTGTCGGGGGGGAACGAGCTGGAGTACAGGTCAGTCATCAAGGACTTTGTGGACTGGTGTGAGCGTAATCACCTGTGCTTGAACACCAGTAAAACAAAGGAGATGGTGATTGATTTCCGGAGGAGAACACCACAATTCACACCGGTGAGCATCCAGGGCTCGGACATTGAGGTAGTGGACAGCTTTAAGTACCTGGGTGTTCACCTCAACAAGAAACTGGACTGGACTCACAACACCGATGCCCTGTATAAGAAGGGCCAAAGTCGCCTCCACCTTCTGAGGAGACTGAGGTCCTTTGGAGTGTGCACGCCTCTCTTAAGGACATTTTATGACTCTGTGGTGGCCTCTGTTATCCACTACGCCATGGCCTCTTGGGGAGCAGGCAGCACAGACCGGGACAGGAAGAGACTGAACAAGCTGGTCAGGAGGGCCAGTTCTGTCCTGGGCTACCCACTGGACTTTGTGGAGGAAGTGGGTGAAAGGAGGATGTTGGCCAAGTTAACATCCATCATGGACAACACCTCTCACCCACTACATCAGACAGTGGAGGCACTGAACAGCTCTTTCAGTGGTAGATTGTTACACCCCCCATGCAGGAAGGAACGGTTCCGCAGGTCATTTATCCCAACAGCTGTAAGACTGTACAATGCCACAGTTTAAATATGCATGTACAAACCGGTTTTTCACACATCCATAGCTCATCTGGATATTCCGTGTTTTTACTTTATTTATTTAATTCTATTATTAGGCATAACATGTATTATGTTGTAATAGTGTACATAATTTATTACTTACTTACTTTTTACTTTTTTTTTCTATTTTTGCACATTTTGTATACTTGCACATTTGGGAACACCCCTCACCTTTGCACATTGCTGTCACTTTTCTCTGCCTCTTGGAACTGCTGTGACAATTGAATTTCCCCAATGTGGGATCAATAAAGAATATCTATCTATCTATCTATCTATCTATCTATCTATCTATCTATCTATCTATCTATCTATCTATCTATCTATCTATCTATCTATCTATCTATCTATCTATCTATCTATCTATCTATCTATCTATCTATCTATCTATCTATCTATCTATCTATCTATCATACCTGAAACCTTTCTCCACCGGGTCCAACCTGATTTCACATGCCTCTCCACCTCTTTCCCACACTCTTGTTCTGGGATGTTGACCCTGAGAACTCAAAGCCACCCACCTTTTTCCCTCTGTTTGCTGTAACCTCACCGTTCCACTTCTGTTCCTCTCATATAGACATGCTGTTGACCTTCATTCTCCTCCTTTCTAGAGCAAACTCCACCTCTCTAGATGTTCCTACCTTCTGCTCCCTGCTTTCACTACAGAGCAGAATGTCATCTGCAAACATCATGATCCACATCCTGTCTATTCTCATCCGTCAGTCTGTCCATCACCACAGTCAACAAAAAAGAGTTTAAAGCTGATCCTCGGTGCAGTCCAACCTCCACCTTCATCTTCTACAAAACACCTCACCGCTGTCTTCCAGCTCCCATCCATGTCCTGAACAACTCCAACGTTCTTCTCTGTCACTCCACACTTCCTCATCCAAACCAGCTCCTCTCTCTGGAACCTATGCTAGACTTTCTCTACATCTACAAAGACCTGATGCAGATCCTTCTGACCTTCTCTGTTCTTCTCCAGAAACATCCTCAAAGCAAATATTTCAAGAAATATTTATCTTTCTCTACACGAAACCAAAGTACTGTTTACAAATGTTCACTGCTGATGTCAATCATTGATCCGTCAGGAACTCTTCTGCCATCTCTCCTAAAGTCCATGACATCCACCTCTTCTCCTCTGTGTTCTCTAACATGTTCCTCGCTCATCAGTTCTTCAAAGTTCTCCTTACATCTTTCTATCACACTGGTAGAACCTGTCAACACATTTCCATCTCTGTTTATCCTCCTCCTAACCTGCTGAACATCATCTGTTTCTCTGTCTCACCTGTGCGGATCCACTTCCTCCTCTTGTCTGTCCATCCTGTCATTCAAGTCCTCAGACACCCTTTGTTTGTTCTTTGCCACCGCCACCTTTACCTGATGCTGCATCTTCTTTTACTCCTGTCTGCTGTCCTCTAATTTTCCCGCTTTGTCTTAGGAAACATGTTACCCTTCAGACAATCTCTCCATCACACCCTCGTCTCATCTGTTTCTTTCACCCACATGTCTGTTAAAGTCCCCTCCAATCACCACTCCCTCCCCTCCAGAGAGACCCTGGATCTCCTCATCCATCTACCTCCAGAATTTCTCTTTCTTCTCCAGCTCACCTCCTACTCGAGAGAAAAAGCCCTGACAACATTTAACATCATTTGCATCAGATGCATCCTCTCTGACCCTCTCTTCACCTCCAGAATTCTTATCAAGCTCCTCTTTCAGGACCTCTTTTCAGTCATTCCCCTATCAGTGAGGATTGTGAACTTTAGCTTGGTTCTTGTCAGTTGTGTTATAGTTTTGGTCATGCTTTGTTTTTGTCCCTTTTGTCAGTCACACCAGTTTCAGGTTTGTTATGATTCACAGCTGTCTTCATTTCAGTTAATTGTCCTCAGTGTATTTAAGTATTTGCATCCAGTTCCTCCTTGGTTTGTCACTTTTTGTTGCTCCTTTGGTTCTGTCATGTTTAAATCTATTTCTTTAATGGTTTCATTTTTGCCACCAAGCCTGGTCTCCTCCAGATTGGATCCTACACCTTGAGTACCTGACACTCCATGGTACAACATCTTGGAGCTGCAAATATCCAATCTATAAGTTTTGCTGTCTTTCCATCTGGTCTCTTGAACACACAGGAGATCCATCTTTCTTCTTCTACCAGTTCGACCAACTCTAGTTTTCCTGTCAAAGTCTCCACATTCAAGGTTTCTAATCTAGTCCCTCCTGTCTTTCCTTTTTCTCAAACCTGCCTTCCTCCTCTCCTTCTTCCACCAGCAGTTGTCCAGTTTTATCAGCACCCTATAGGTGAACGGCACTAGTGGTGGTCGTTTCCAACTGACCTGGTTTTAAAGTTCTCTTCATGATTCTGATGATTGCTTTGGCTTTGCTCATTTGTCAGGAAACCTTTTTGACAAATCTAAGCATTTACCAAGAATTAGGACTGATAGAGGTGTATATTATTGAAGTAATTGATTTCTATTTCTATGAACCAACCAGATCAAATCTGCCTGAGGCAGAATCAAATTTAATTGACCTAAACCATTAAAAAAACGTTTCAAGATGAAAAAAATACCATTTAGATTGAGATCTGGTAGTTTTATATATTATAACATAAAAACGACTTAGTAAAGACATGTGACCATACAATGATGGCTAGAATGTTCTAAGAATTTTCCCCTCGGATTATTTGGAAACTAAGGCTGTCAACGATTACACTGTCTGTGTTAATTTGGTATTGTGGAAGCAGGTAGCAAGAGGGGACGATTCTTCTTCTTTCGTGTAGTTACTGTTTATTTTTTTACATTTTTTTATTTTTTCTTTTTTTTTTAACTTGTTCTGTCCAACAGCTGAGCAAACAGATTAGAGCTGAAGGCCTTCTGTGTTGGACAGGTTTTATTATCACAAAAAAGGTTATATAACTTTGAGAAACCAGAGTGTAAATTTGTATAAACCCCTTTTTTTATTTTTATTTTTTATTTGTTACATTTAATGAGTGTGTAGGGAGGGAGAGGGGAAGAAAGTGAGGGTGGTGGTGGAAGAGAATAAAAGAAAGAGAGGTGGAGAAAGTGGGGATACAAGCACTGATTATTACTACTATTATTATTTTAAGCTGTAACAATTATACCAGATCTGCTGGAAAGATAACTATTACATCAAAGGTGAAATTCTGACACGAAGATGAGTGGAAGACATCTGTCCATCAATATACTGTGGGTTAGGAGGAGGGATGAAGCAGACAGGGAGCAGTATGGTAGTGTGCACGTGGGGGTGGAGATACATGCATGCTGCTGAAGTGAACCATGTGTTCATAAGGGGAACCAGATCCTCCCCAGCCAGACCAGGAGAGAGCGAAAGACCCCCGGACCAGGAGCGTCCCCAGCGACGGGACCCTAGCAGCCCGGGAGCGGGGGATAGGGATGGGTATCGTTAAGGTTTTAACGGTACTACTACTCTTATCGATACTGCTTATCGATCCGGTATTTTAACGGTACTCTTATCGATACTTTTTGAGGACGAAAAATAAATAAATAAACAACAAATTAAGAACTATAAAGTGTTTTATTTCCTCATTATGCAACAACATTGTTTTTTTAACAAAACATTTTACTTTATACATGAGAATGTTCCAGACAGGATATTCATTTAATTATTTAATCTAAGTTATTTTTTATTATTTATGAGTGTGATGTTTCCTGTGATCTTTTGTCCATTTTCCACAACCTTGAATAGACTTTTTCCAGTCTGTCAAACACCAGAGTTAGGATTGAGTGAGATGATGGAAACAAATTCACTTTGATGCAGACTCCTTTCTATTTATTTATTTTGTTTAAATCCAGTAAACCCAATAAATTATATTAATTTTATGGATAACAACTATCATTAGTCATTAATTATTATTAAGTATTAGGAAGCAGCTGATAGTTTGTTGCGGGTCTGGAATCGTCTGAATCTAAGCCCCGCCTCTCTACCTGTTTGTTTTATGTAGAACACGCCGCCCCAGCGTGTTCTACACAAACAGCGCAACATACTGTCATCGTAGCAGCAAGGTGGGGGCTCCTTGATGAAAACTTAATTAATTTTACGCAGAAACGGGTGTTCTTAGTCTAGGGCCCTCGTGTCCCTACGAGATCACCACTGACTGTGTGTGCGCTGCCTTGTCTTGTGTGCGCGCGGCGCGTGCTGTCTGAACAACAGCCCCGCCCCCTGTGCACACAAATAGACAGACGGAGCTCTCCGCTTCAACGAGAATACCGAAATTATTATCATCATTAATTAATGGAAATTGACTGACTTGGTGAGTTAAATATGGCAGATAACGCTTGTGGGACACAAAAAAAAAGAAAAAGTAACTTCTCCAGTACCGATAGCAGAACCGTTCAGGTCAGATCTTAACTATACTGCGGTCTTGAAGAATGTGGCCCCGGGGCTCGTTCAATACCGGGGCACGGTACCCATCCCTAGCGGGGGAGGAGGGGACCGCTCACCCACCCAGCCAGGCGCAGAGAAGGCCCCCCTTCAGGGGCCCAAAGGCATAGGCGAACCCGGCGTCTGGTCCCCCAGGCCACAGGACAGGCGTGCTTAACCGTACCAGGTGCCACAGAGACGCGGGCCAAGGACGAGGCAAGGGCCCTGAGAACCCATGAGCCCCCCACCACCCAACCCTGGCGCCCTGGCGCCCCGGCACCCGACCAAACAACCCAGAGATCGCAGCGCACCCACAGCTCCACCCCCCTCCCCCAATAACCCTACCCTCTACAACCTTCCTCACCCGCCATATTTTCTGACCTCTCCTCCCAAACCCCCCCAATGCCCTCCCCACTCTGTGATGGGGAGGGAGAGCCCCAGAGGATCCCAACGAGCCAGCCCCCTGGTCCGTCCCACCCATGCACTCTCGCACACACACTCACAATCTTCTGGTTGCCCCCCACCCCCTGTCGTTACGCAGTAACCCCCACCAGCCGACCGACCCCCCAGCGCCGCACGCCCGACCACCACCGCAGCCGACAGGATACCCACAAGCCCAGAAAATGAGAAATGGCGACACCGTCGGCAGATGGAAGAAACACGTGAAAGTGAAAATGACAATACTGCCTCTCATAAATAACATGAAGACTTCACAAAGCAAGTCTCACAATGAACAGCTACACGAACACCCGTTTGATCGATCAGCAGTGAAACAAACAAAAAAAATCAAATGAAAATTACAACAGAAATTCAAATGAACACATATTTGCAAAAAGAAAAGTGAAATATGTTCTGCAATATTGGCATGTTGTGCAATTCATCCTCATAAATAATATAGTTAACAAAACAAAATAATGTACAAAACTGATATTCTCGTCAATGTGTCCGTCTGGCGGAGCAGATATAGGTGCAATTAGATAGATAGATAGATAGATAGATAGATAGATAGATAGATAGATAGATAGATAGATAGATAGATAGATAGATAGATAGATAGATAGATAGATAGATAGATAGATAGATAGATAGATAGATAGATAGATAGATAGATAGATAGATAGATAGATAGATAGATAGATGTATTAATTGTCCACTGGGGAAAGTTGTTTTCATAGTAAAACATTTCTTCATAAGCTACAGAATTATGGTATTCATGCATATGCCTTTAGTTTGTTTTATTTTTGATAAAACAATGTATGGCGTATGTCTCAACCATTCAGAGAGCAACAAGAAATTACATTTGCGCTGAACAATTTCCCATTTCCACGTCGATTATTTGATTTATTTATATGATTTCCACCAGTGAAGATCACAAATCATTGAAGAAAAAAGGTTCAGTGCACTGTCTAGTGGGTCCAGATGACCCAACTCCCAACGTTAAATTGCCTAGGATAGAACAAGGGTTAAAGGTGGGACAGTGAGTAACAAACAATGATCAAACAATGACAAACAATGAGTAGAAGACATGAATATTGTCTGCTTCACAGCAAGCATGTGACTTACAGCAAGGGGAGAAGTGGACTTCTTCTTTGGTGCCTTTAGGCATTGAATTGTCATCATAAACACACATCCTTGCAAATGTTTCTACATCGTGTTTGTACAGGAGTTTCCGTGATCTGCATGAACTCAATCAGCCTTGAACTAATTGATAAGCTTAAAAGCTCAGAGTAATCCATTTACGTTCTGCTTCAGAGAGTAAAACCATCACACACAAAGGGCTGAAGCTGAGGTGGAAACAGCTGAATGCATTAAAACACCCTTTGAAAATCCAGAGGCAGCTGCAGGCAAACACATTTTCTAAAGAAATGCATAGAAATGATCAAAAACAAACATGTCAACAGATTGAATCTGGTGATATTGAAAGGAATGGGGACTTAAACATGACAGCTGTCATCTAAACAAGGAACATAAAACTAATAACAGTGTGGGTGGAACTCAGTCAGCTGGATCTAACATTTTCCGCTGCAGAAAACAAAAAGGGACAAATTCAAAAGAGGAACTCTCAAGTCAACAAGAGTCAGAAGACACTAAAGCTGTTTGAAAGAGAGAATTAAAGCAGAAAGTAAAAAGAGTAGAAGTTGATGTTTAGGAGCAAACAGAGAGGAATGAGCGGATGGAAATGAGCTTTAGATCCAGAAAAGACAAGCAAAAGGCTTTATTTTTATTTATTTATTTATTTATTATTTTTTTTTAACTTGTCCTGTCCAACAGCTGGGCAAACAGATGAGAGCTGAGGGCCTCTTGTGTTGGACATATTTTACTTTAACAACAGGGGTTATTAATCTTCAGACAAACAGAGGTATGACTGAATAAACCCCCCTTGTAATTGAGGCCAAACTTATTTCAATCATATTTGAAAATCTTTGGTGTTGGACCAGACAGAAAAGGAAAGGAGGGAAGAAGAGAGAGGGATGCTAGAGGGGGTGGGTGGGAGGGTGGTAATAGGAGGGGAGGGGTAGGAGGGTGATAATAGGAGAGTTGGGGGTTAAAACCATGAAGCAGCCCAAAAGCAATACGTTTACTGGATGTTTATCATTACGGTAAGGATCAAATGTAATACAAATCCACACACACACTCCGATGTTATAAACACACCTATTAGCTGCAAAAATGTCCACATTTCAACATGTACACAATACGGATAATGTTCACACACGCATACTTATGCCTTTTAACCAGCTGGTGTGAAATATTTAGTTCATGCAAACAATTAGTGCAAAGGTGAGCTAACACCTGTGCTCAGGTGAGTGTTTATGTTCTTCTAAAATGAATGGTGGAATGTGAAAAGAAGGAGGGAGAGTGACCGGCCACCCCCACACCAAGACCCCCGCCGCGGCAGCAGCGGCAGCCAGAACCCCCAACGCCACACGGCAGCAGGCAGAGAACGAACGCCCCCGGGCGACCACATCCGCCACCCAGGCCAGGGCCAGCAGGACTGCCGCGAGGACCCCAGAGCCAGAGAGCAGGGAGGCATGGGGGTAAGAGAGCGCCGCCCCAGCCCAACCAGGAGAGCAGCCCCTCCGCCGCGCCGGGAGGGCCCAACGCAGGGCCCCACCCTAGAAGGGCGCCCACAGCCCCAGACGAGCACCCCATCACCACCTAGGAGTTCTGGGCATCCCCCCGCCCCAACCCCAGGTACGAGCCAGGACCCCCCAAGGGAGACCCGCTCAGCACTCCAGGCAGCCACCCACCCGGCCCACGGTTAGTCCAGGAAGGAGCAAGGCAGGGGCCAGCCGTCCCGGCCCAGGAGGGGGGCACCCCGGGGAAAGGCTTTATTCAAAGAGCGTGTTCTAGAGGAACCGAGAGGAACAGACTCACACATTACTCCTTCAGGGAGTCCAAACAGAGCCTCAGCTTTCAACATTGGACTCCTATCTCTGAGATCTATGTCTGTTCAAAAGGAGCTTTAACTCTTGCGTTTGTGTTTTGAAGAAATGCTGGACGCCCTTATTGTCATCTGATTTTTCCTGCCAGTTTCTAATGGCCTGGCTGTTCTAAACGGCTGAAATATGTGCAATAAGCCTTTTTCTAAGACAAGAAATCTTGAACAATCACTGAATAAAAAATACTAAAAATAAGTAATGATGCCTTTATTACTAGAAAAGGTGATGTGTTGCTGTGATACTTTACAAACACAGCAGAATCGCATGCATTGCTTTCTGCAGTGTCTCTCCTATCTGCAAGCAGAATTGAAACTGTTGGGGTACATTTCCAAAAACTCATGGCATGACCATTTCCTAGATTCCTGGAAAAAATAAGGATTGCACCAAAACTGTCATTAGAACCAGCAAGTCCTGCTATAAACTGCAGCTCCTGTGCTGTGTTACAGGCGTCCGATGGCCAGAGTTTAATGGCGATTCATTCTGTTTGCGGACATCAATATTCTCAGATTTCTCTCTGTTCTGCTGTACGTCTCTATCTTTAAGACATTAGCAGTGTGCTCTGTGCTGTGATGATCTATAATTCCATCTTGGCTGGTTTATAAGGCTTTGCATAGTTCTCGCCCCATATACATCCTGCTCCTCCAAGGAAATGGATGCTTCCTGTCTTGTTCCTATAAATAATGTTGATGGTAAAGTGCTCCGCAGCAGCACAGACTCTCTGCAGCCAGAGTACACGGGCGGCAGTAAAAGTTGCTTTTAAATAAACGCTAATGTTGTTCAGGAGGAGGCAGAGGATGAAAATCCTGAGCTGCAAATGTGGGTCTCTGTGCTGAACCCAAATGACGAGATGATTCACAAGTTAATCAATAACGAAGAACAGGAAACGGAAGAAGAGTCCTGAGTGATGAAGAATTCTTTAAACAGCCATAAGTATTTGGTCTGTCAGCTGCTCTGTCCTTTTTTCTTCAGTTTCTATGTTCAACTTGACATTCTTGTCCCGTTTTAACTACAATCAGTCTGACTTTGAACTAATAATGTTTGTAAGTATTATTTTGAACACATTTGTTTGATTATATCTTATTCTTCACAATAATCATGTTAAAATTACTCATATTTTTAAAATGCTCTTTAGGTCATTTGCTTCCAAGATTTGTATTTTTTTCATTCATGATGCTGTTCAGTATTTTCAGCTTTTTACATATTTTTTATAGTGGTTTTTTGCCAACAAGATTTCATGACAACAGCTTATGAAAACTTAGATTCTGAAGTGAGCAGCTTCACAAATGTACCTTTAATAAACCAAACCACCTGCATGCAGTTCCAACAGCTGTTCATTAGGGGGAATATTTACAGAAACTCTGACCAAGGCCAAATAAAGTTTTGTCGTTTCCTCCCTTTGGTTGTGTTTGTTCAGAGAACAATCTGTCTGCATTAGGGTTGCTTTCACTGCTTTCAGCCTAGACTCACTTTGAATGGACAGAAAATGCTCCAAATTTCACTCCTTGTCTGATCTGGCTTGCTTTTTACACACGACGCTCTCAGAATTGAATCAAAAACTGAAGGAGACCAAACATTTAAAAAAAGTTGCACTATTCCCTGATCAAGGCATAGAAACAGCAACAAGGCTAAAACCTCCACCAATCCTTTGGTTAGAATGCAGTAACAGGAATTTTTACCACCTCAATACACCACAGTAACTCTGCTAGACATTCCCACCATTTTTCTTTGTTTTTCTGTCACGTACCAGACTTTAAGACGTGGCGGATAAATACAACACGATTAATTAATAGGACATTCATAGGACATTAATAAATAAAAATATATTTTCATAAATATAAGACGTCCGGCCGTCCGGCTGCTCTGCATGAGCGAGCTGCTGGACTCAGGTGAACCATGTCTCCCGGGTGATTTGTAACTCCAAGCAGAGGAGCGGCTATGGGACGGGCGGAGGCGGCTTTTGAATGAAAAGTCCTGAGAAACCGTCCAAATAATCATGTGAATTTGTGTTTCCAGTCGGGTTCAGACAAATTAAAAGGCTGATGTTATTCCAGTTTAAGTTTATCCACGGCTAAATGTATTTAGCACTTATTAACCTCATTCCAACCCTTCTTCCGGGTCTGTTCTGCCAAAAATAAAGCACTGGCTGCACGGATTTAAAAAACAATAAGCGAACATGCTCTTAATAATAATCATAACAATAATTAAAGCCTGTTTAGAAGATCATCTCGCTCTATGTCAGAGCTTTGTTTGTTTACAACTGAACTAATAATTTCTTCTTCCACAGTTGTACTGTAATTCAATCACTATCTTAAACATCATCAGACCAACGTACAGCCAATCACATAATGTGATGTCATCATTAGTGACAGGCCCCCGAACGCTTATAGCAGGCTGAACAGTTTGGGTACAAACACCGGTGTTCCACCAAAACTGTGACCTGTCAGATGTTGTGCTGAATCCTCTCTGTGTGGAGGTATTAATTTAAAATCTGACAAAAAACAGAGTAACGTGCACTGGAAATGGTGCAGAAGGCATCTTCCTTCTAAAACTGAAAACAGCAGCAACCTTTTCTTCCAGCTGAAGCAGATCCTCCAAGCATGTTCAATGTGACTGAAAGAAACGATGATTCTCCAGCAAAAACAACAAAGATCAGACCTGCAGACCAGCAACAGTCTGAACTACCAGGAGAAACTCTCAGACTTTGCTTTTAGTTCCTAGATTATTCACAGGTTGTTGACAAAAATGTTTATCAATTTTATGTTTGTTCTGTAAAACTTAAAAACATTAGAATTTATTTGTAGAGTTAATGTTTTGTTTTTAAATGGAACAGAGTTCAGCATTCTGTTTTATTTATGTTCTGTTTTGAAACTTGAAAACTTTTGCTTTAATCATGGTCCTTCAATACAGCTGTTATGTTTAAAGTATGACAGGAAATAAAGTTTTAAATATAAATAAACTGCTGATGATTACACATTTCTATTATGAGCAGATCAACGTAGACAAATATATCTATTTGGTTTATATCGTGATAAATATCAATATCGTCTAATATGAAAAATTGATATTGTGATATGAAACATTCTGTATTGCCCAGCCCTATGTGGTTGACTCAGAAATGCACAGAGACCCACACTCTTAGGGACACCAGCGTTTGCATGGCAGGCCCAAAACAGAGTTCAGGTGAGCCTCCACACTTGGAAACACAGGGACTTTCCAAACCAACAAACTCTGGTGCGATTGAAACCTATCAGTGTGAACGCGCCCAGGCTGAAGTGAACCGCACCAGAGTCAATCTGCGAGTGAACAGAGCGCCTCGTTCTCAGGAGGACCACACTTCCTTGTTTTGTACAAACCAGAGTTCAGGTGAGCTTTCATAAGGACTGTCAGGGGAAACCAGCTGTGGGTCAGAGTGAACGCTCCTTTCAGTCACTGTGGAAAAAATCTTTCAGCATGTTCATGTTTTATTGAACCATAATTGTATTTTCTTGCTTGTCAGTCATGAACATTGGAATAGCTCTCCCTTGAGCGTCCAAGCCTGAGCAAAAACAGGTTACTGCAGGAACCGCTGCGCTGCAGGTTTGACACGTCCTCCTCCTTAAGCTTATCGTGAAATGAGCGACAGATTTCCCCTGTGAGATGAACAATTATTTTTTTATCGATGTACCTACAGGAAAAGATGGATTTTCTCAACTCCACGAAGAGCCTCCATGTTTTCCGGGCTGCAGCTGGCAGATTTAGCTTCCCTCCCGGATGAAGCCTCTGGCATGCAGGCCGGCAACAGATTTCACACGTAGTTTATTTGTGCAGTGATAAAACACAGGAGCAAAGCAATAAAACCAGTACAATGAAAAACAGTGATAACAAAATGAACAAAGAGAAACAAATGAGCAGATTGGAGCGCTGACGAGAAGCAAGGGGAAAACAGGGGAGAGAGGGAGCCGGGAGATAATGAAGGATGAGGATGGAGGCGAGGAAAATGAGGATAATAAAGAAGAAAATTCCCCACAGAAAAAGAGGATTTGGCCACATTTTAAACTACTGTTGATATAAAATAACACTACCAATATATCAACCAAATTCAAGACAGATGAAGGCTGCAGCTTTCTGTTAATGTTGTGAGAAACTTCATTATCAGACTGTGCCTAAAGAAGGAAAAGCTGCTTCTTATTTTCCAAAAGAGTTGGATGTGGTCATGCAAAACAAGAGATCCGATCCTCTGCTGGATTTGAGGTAGTTTACCAGACACAACTGATGCAGAACCCAAACCAAAATCTGCACTACTTTAGGCTCAGAATAGGCAGCTTCGGCATGTATGATGTTCCAGGATTCAGGCATCAGCTCTCACCCAAAGTCAGGCCAAAGGAGAACAAAGAAAAACCAAGGATGTAAGGCTAAAAAGAGGGAGCATGCTACTACTAAAACTGAGAACAGCTAAACCAATCATGCTAATGTGCAGATTTCCTTTACTGTAAGATGTGGTTCCACTGAGTGCAGGAAGTAAATGTAGGTGAACTTTTACTTTCATACATGAAGGCAGACATTGAGACGTTTTGAAATCATTTCAAAGAAGAATAGTTGCATAGCTGAACTACTGTTTTGGTGTCGTCATCGACACTGTGAGACCATCAGACAGGAAAGTCAGTACAAAGTAGTTAGAATACAGAAACTCAACCACTGCTGGTGGGTCTTTCACTTGGTTTCGCAGCTGGACTGAGATTGTAGCTCCGAGATTATGGGTGCCTTGAGGAGCCATAGAAAGTGCAGACATTTTCTATGGCAAAGAAGGACAAGATGAAACTACCCCCTTAAAAGACTTCAGGTGATCCCATGGGAGATAGAATACCAGTTGGCAAAATCTGATGAAATGTGAGATCAGGACTGTACGGGAACTGGGAAAGGTTGAGGAAGACCAGTGGAAACTTAATGTGAGGCTTTGACACAAACATAATCATTAAAGGACTTAACAAAGTTCAGACTGTTAGGGCGGCCACCAGGTCCTCAGATCAGCCTCTTTGACTAAGTGTTCAGTTAGCTGTAGTACCATAGAATAGACTTTAACACCCTCCTCAGACACATCCACTTTAAAAAAACATAATTGGAGAAGTCACCAAAGGGTGTCACCAGATAAGAGAATGAAGGGGTGCCACTATATTTGGCTGTGAACTTTCATAAATTCAAAACAGACTTTAGTTAACTACATTAGAGCAGGTATTTTGGAGACTGTTTCAGCCTTTGTGGTGCTCATCTTAAACCTCAGTCACATGCACTCATACAGAGGTGGATCCGTAAAGGTGCTGCAGGTTTTTGGTATGGAGGGTTGTAGAGAGGAGTGGCCACATTGTGAGGGGAGTCTGTCAAAATCCAGGTACGGACACAAATGCAGGACGCAGGATGATCCAACAAAAAAAAAAAACCTTTCTTTATTCTGAACAGAACACTGGAAACAAGGATAGAATGCTCACGCCACTCAAGAAGGCACACAAAACTACCTGTCGACAAGTGGAGGGAACACACGGATTACAAACAGGTGGAAGGATGAGACAATGAAGTACAAGTGCACCTATTAAGACGACAGGAGACCCAGGTGGGAGAGGAAAAAAGACTGAAAAGAAAAACCCCTGAGAGGAACCAGAAACAGAAGGTAGCATCAAAAACTGGAAATATAACTACAACCCCGACCCCCAATACCCCACAGAGTCCAGGTATGTCTCGCAGTGCCACTAAGGCTTGTACCATATTAGTGGAACTTTAATGGACTTCATTGAGTTGTTGTGCATGTGGTAACAATCTGCATTTGTATGGATTATGTAAATTGGACTCACTTATGACGCACATGTGATGCTGTCATACAGTGTCCTTATGCCACACTCTAGCTGTTAGTAAATTGCGAGTGATGGCTCCTTCCTCACTGTGCAGAAATGTTAAAAGCTTGAGATGTGCAGGGGACACGTAAGCGGGCCCGTAGGATACCCACACAACTTACACTCTGGACGTTTGATTTCCTCATTTCTATGATTATCACACGATCTGCTCTAAGGCCCCCTTCCACAAGTACGTAGTAGACAGTCAGGTGTTGCAGGTGAACTTGGTGAGTCTCAAAGTGTCATCAGCAGACTTGCATTAATGCAAAGAACTACTGTCAGAGTTTGTGACAGACCCAGGAGTGGAGCCCTGCAGTGATAGACCACAACCATGACCAGAACCTAAAGACCTCTGACCTCAGACATGGTTTAGCAAATGCCACACAGCTGCAGGCCCGTTTACCAGATGTGAGGGGTACTAGGGTTACCAGACAAACCATTCACAACCGACTAAAATGACGGACGACCGTTGCAGGTGACTCCACTGACACCAATACACCACTGTGAACATTTACGGTACAAGTCCATGTGACCTGGACAATGCAGCAACAGAAATGATGATCATCAGCATCACTGGAGAAGTCAACACGGTCCCCAGGGTTTGGTTTGGTGGAGGAGGTGCAACAGTCTGGACTGGCATCACCAGTCACAGCAAAACCTTTTGGGTGGATGGTCCAGTCACTGCACGTTCTTACCTCAGAGACATCACAGAAGCATCATCATCCCACAATTCCACCAGAACACCCCCAACTCTCCATTCATGGATGACAATGCTCCACCACGTGGTGCCAAAATGATCACAGCTGGACTTCAGGAAGTGAGAGTTCCTCATACTGTTCATCCAGCAAGGACCTCTGACCTGAACCCCATAGAGCAGGTCTGGCACCGGCTGAAGCAGAGACTGGATGATTGGAACCCCCCCCCCCCCCCCAATGACCTGGTAGAACTGCATGTAGTACCTGTGTAACACAGTGGAACACATTTGCTCAGAACAGCATCATGAGGTTAGTGAGGAGCATGAACCATTGCTGTCAAGCTGTCATTGCAGCAAATGGTGGAAATACCTACTATTGTCATGTTCAGTGTTTGTTGTTTGGGGCTACCTTCATTATTGTCTTCATTTTCGGGGTAATAAATATCAAACTACAATAATCTTTCTACTCGCTCATTATTAGCAATATCAAAGGGAACTTTTACATCATTAAAATTCAGACCAAATAAGAAAAGGTCTCATGTAAATAACCATAATAATAACCATATTCATAACTTATTGTGATTTGTGTAAATAAGAAAAATTAGTTTGTTTAAACAAAACGTCTGCTTTCAGCCACCTTAAACCAACAGAGCCAGAAACAACACAGCAGGTCCCTTAAATCTGAAACAGCAAAAATAGTTAATTTATAAAGCTGTCAAATAAGGTTATTTGAATTTTATACATCCACACTCACCGACCACTTTACAGTATTAAGTACATCTTACTAGTGCTGGGTTGGAATCCTTTTTGGCTTCAGGAACAGCTCAGTGGCCTTTGGAAGAGTGTCTGCCCTTAGACTGGAAGGTCATGAGTTCAAACCCATGCAGAGTCATGCCAAAGACTCTTAAAATGGGACCCAATGCCTCCCTGCTTGACATTCTGCATTAATGAGGTGAATTGGGGGGGTTAAACCACCAAATGATTCCCATCTATTGGAACTTTAACTGCCTTAATCTTTGGTGGCATCGATTCAACAAGGCTCTGGAAACATTCTTAGAGAGTTTGGTCCACATTGACATGACAGCATCACACAGTTGCTGCTGATTTCTCGTCTGAACATCCATGATGTCAATCTCCCGTTCCACCACCTTCCAGAGGTTCTCTATTGGGTTGAGATCTGGTGACTGGAGGCCGTTTGAGTCCAGAGAACTAATTGTCATGTTCTAGAAACCAGTTTGAGATTATTCCAGCTTTATGACATGGTGCCTCATCCTGCTAGAAGCAGTATCAGAAGATGGAACACTGTGGTCAGAAAGGGATGGACATGGTCAGCAACAATACTCAGGTAGGCTGTGGTGTTGGAACCAAGCTCAGTTGGTACTAAGGGGTCCAAAGAATGCCAAGGAAAACATCCTGGGATCTTGGGGGCCCTGCACAGTAACTAGGATATCTGGTGTTGTTCCAGGGATCTGCTGTAGTCCCTCTTCCAGTTTGGGAATATATACATATGTGCACCACTACCAAGGATGTGGCAATACTGTCATGAGGCCTCCGGGAGTCTTCTCCTCCCCCCTCCCTTCTCTGCTCTGCTTTCCAGATTCTTCGCTAGTTCGTTGCCCCTCTTTGGTACATTTCTTTTAACATTTGTTCGATCCACGCTTATTTGCTAAATCTGGTTCTCTACCTCGTCTACAGGAACATTTCCATGAGTGCCGACCTGTGTCCTATCTCCACACGAGCCAACTGAAAATCATGAGAGACCCAAAGCCTCCAGCCACGGCAAGACTCCTGGCCATGCCAAGACTCCACTCCACGCCACGACTCCACCCCTCGCTACGACTCCACGTCATGTCACTACTCTCAGCTGCTCCAAAAGAGTTGCCACACCGTTAGATTATGGTGGGGGCTGGTGGGGGCCCCGTTTGTCGGGGGGTTGGGTCCGGTGCCTGGGCGGGGCGGGCTGGGGCGCTGCGTGGTCTTCTGTACTCGGCGGTGGGGGGTGCGTGGTGGTCCGGCTTGGCTTGGGGGGTTGGTCTCTTTGCCCGTGCTGGGGGGGGTTGGCGGGGGGTCCTGCTCGGGGGGGAGGGAGGGTTGTAGGTCCAGTGGCGCTGGATTGGCTGCCCATCTACACCAGGGGCTGGGATCAGCCCTTCCCTGGCTCTGGGACGGGGCGGGGCAACCCTCTTGGGGCCCCCGGTCGCTCTGGGCGTCATCCGCTGCGGCTGCTGGGTCTGGGGGTGTGTGTGGGGGGGGGCTTGTCGGCCCTGTCGTGTGGGGGGGGGCTTTCTGGGGGGGGCACTATGGGTACGGGACCTTGGGGGTTTGACGGGTCAGGGTCTCCGCTGGTGGCAATCAGTGGTTGCCCCAGCCGGTTGGCTATCTTGGTCCCGTCGAGGCCTGACCAGAGCTCTCCCAGGGCCGGCGCCTGGGGGTGGGGGCCTGGGCTTGCTCCGGGGGGGGGGTGGCGCCGTCTGGCTCCTCTTTCTCTGTGTGGGGTGGGTGGTGCTGGGCCTGGGGGGTCGGCGCCTCTCGGGATGGGGCCCCGGGGATGGGGGACCTGGGCCCTGTGCTGGGGGGGGGCTGGGGGGGGGGCTGTTTGACCACCGGGGGACGGTCTACCAGCTGTCCCCAACTTACCCCCTTCTTCATATAATCTCATATTAGGATGAGGGGGTGGGGGGTTTAGCCTGCGATGCGCTTTGGGGAGGGGTCTACTTGGCAGTGGTCCCCCTCCCATGGATGCCGTATGGAGTGGGCCCCCCTTCTCTCGGTTTTATTTGCACCTTAGACATGTAGGGCCCTTGGTAGGGGGAGTGCTTGGACATCACTGCCAGCAAACAGCAGATGTCCTCCCAGCACCCTACCCGCCAATTTTAACCGCACCTTAGACATTTAGGGACCCTTGGTGGGGAGGGTGAAGGGACATTACTGTGAGTAATCAGGAAATGTCCCCTCAGTGCCCTACCCGCCAATTTTAACTGCACCCCCTTAGTACAAACACCTTTTTTACTCCTCAAATATATATTCGAACACACACATGCACACACACACCCTTACAAACACACGCACACACATTTTGTAAGGAAGGTGGGTCCTAGGTCCACCTGTCCCCTACCCCGTCCCTGGTGGGGGGTACTGGGCCCTTGGCAACGGCGGCCGTGTCCCCTGGGTATCGGTTTCCTTTGCCCGGCAGTGCTCTCTCCGCGCAGGGGGGGGGTTCACATCACACCTGAGCCGGGGGTGTTTGTGTCCCTGTGGGGTGGGTTCTGGTCCTTGCCCCCGGGTGCTGGGCCTTGCCAAATCTCCAACTATGGCCGAGCCTGGTCAGGCCATGTTTACAACAACCCTCGTGGCCGCCCTTTTCCCCGGGGTGCCCCCCTCCTGGGTGGGGTCGGCTGTCTCCTGCCTTGCTCCTTCCTGGACCAGCCGTGGGCCTGGGTGGGTGGCTGCCTGGAGCGCGGAGCGGGTCTCCCTTGGGGGGTCCTGGCTCGTACCTGGGGTTGGGGCGGGGGGATGCCCAGAACTCCTGGGTGGTGATAGGGTGCTCGTCTGGGGCTGTGGGCGCCCTTCTCGGGTGGGGCCCTGCGCTGGGCCCTCCCGGCGCAGCGGGGGGGCTGCTCTTCTGGCTGTGCGGGGGCGGAACTCTCTTTCCCCCCATGCCTCCCTGCTCTCTGGCTCTGGGGGCCTTGTGGTGATCCTGCTGGCCCTGGCTTGGGTGGCGGGTGTGATCGCCCGGGGGGGCGGTTGTTCTCTGCCTGCTGCCGTTTGGCGTTGGGGGGTTCTGGCTGCTGCTGCTGCTGCGGTGGGGGTCTTGGTGTAGGGATGGCTGGGCACTCCCCCTCCTTCTTTTCACATTCCACCATCCATTTAGAAGAACATAAACACTCACCTGAGCACAGGTGTTAGCTCACCTCTACACTAATAGTTTGCATGATTGAATGAATGAAATATTTCACACCAGTTAGCTTGAAGGCATGGGTGTGCGTGTGTGAACACTATATGTTTTGTGTACATGTTTTGTGTACATGTTGACAGGTTGACACTTCTGCAGCTAGCAGGTGTGTTGATGACATTTGAGTGTGTGTGTGGATAGGCCTCGCCCTTTGAGGTTTGTATTACACTTGAACCTTACCGTAATGATAAACATCCAGTAAACTTGTTGCTTCATGGTTTTATCCCCCCCCCCCTCCTATTATCACCCTCCTACCCCCCTTTATCATACCTCTCTCTTCTTCCCTCCTTTCCTTTTCCATCCGGTCCAACATTTTCAAATATGATTGAAATTAATAAAGTTTGGCCTCAATTACAAGGGGGGTTTATTCAGACATTCCTCTGGTTTGTCAGAAGATTAATAACCCCTGTTGTTAAAGTAAAATATGTCCAATACAAGAGGCCTTCAGCTCTCATCTGTTTGCCTAGCTGTTGGACAGGACAAGTAAAAAAAAAAAAAAGATTATCAACATCCATACTCATCTGATCATCATCAACTGACTGGGACAGTAAATCTTTAAATCCATTTCAGTCTCCTGTGGTCCTACCGGGTTCCAGAATCTAGGTCTGCTCAGCCTTGCTGATCATGACAAATACCAATTGATGGCAACATCACGAAGAAAGAACATAAGAAACTAAAGAAATATCAGGGACTCAGGGAAGAATTGGAGAAAGCTTAGAAGGTTAAGGTGACAGTGGTGCCCGTGGTATTTGAGCACTCGGTGCATTAACCGCCAAAATTTGTGGCGTGGCTACAGCAGATCCCCAGAAAAACCTCTGAGATTTCAGTCCAGAAAAGTGAAGTGCTAGAAACAGTAATGATACTGTGCAGTATCCACAAGCTTTCAGGCTTTTGGGAAAGACCCGAGCGTGGGTGAATATCGAACAATTATTAATACATTTATTAATAATAAAGAAAAAATGCAGACCTTAAATCCCAGATTACAAAAACCAATGAGGATTGAATCATTCCTGATTTTTGTGAGGTCAGAGTCGTTTTGTGACTTGGTTTTGTTTTATTTTTATGTCAGTGGAGTCAGTGGTCTCCCAGAGTTTGAGGCGTTCCTCGTGTTGTAGAAATAAACTTTATGTAAAGAAAATCTATAGTTCCGTTTCCTTTTGTATGATGTTTTTGCTTAATTGTGTTTTGTTGCTCGTTCTTTTGTGAAACCGTTACCACCACCAGATCACAGACTTTTAGAAATGTTTTTGTAACGCAAATTTTGCAAATCCTGTTTTATTTCATCTTTAAACGCATATATTAGCTTGTAGTCGTAAGAGGCTGTTTAGTGCAGGACCATTGAGCCTCCTGGATTTTAATGCTATTCAGACACACCCTCACTTTGAATTTTTTAGCCAAATATGGTGTCACCCATTTGCCAAAGTAATGACCTACTAAATATGAATGTTTTACAAAGGCAATTCATGAATTCACTTATTTCCTATGAGGAAAACTTCAATAATCTATAGAAATAAATTTACATACATCTATTCAGATGGCACATTGTGGTCTATATAGGTCAATAAAAATTCCTTTATATGTTCGGCCTGTTTCAAGTGTAAAAGAAAAAGCCCAGCCCTGCAGGTTTGATGTTCAGCTGAGCAATAAATTCAACTGAAAATGGTGCTCTGGGTCAGCAATTCATTTGAGATGAAAAACTTAATTAATCTGAGTCAGTTGGAGCCAAATAGGTTTCTTGTTTGAAGCTTCCCCATTGGTCAAGCAACCTGACTTTTGCGGAGCACAAATGAGAAATTGATCTTTGCTTGGGTTCAACAGTTATCGGATATTATGCAAAATGTAACGAGTACTACAATTGAAGTGGGAAACTTTAGATAACTTTTGTCTTGAGAGAAATAATTCTAAAATCCTATTAGCTCACTGCAGGAAGGGTCATGGTGACTGAAGTCATTTCACTGCTAAAGTGAGCAATAATGTAATAAAAGCATATCAGTGTCTTGTTTCTCCATCCTTGAGATCAATCTCCACTGAATCTGTCTGCGCTCATCAGCTGCGAATCTCAGCCCGTTTTTCTTTTTCCTGTTTCACTTTCAGACGTCACAAACATTCAGAGATGTCTCAGGTTAAACTAGACTGCCACAGATTAAAACAACAATAAAACATTCCCATAATCCCATAGTGTGAGGCCAGAAAATGAAAGTAATTATTAGTCAATCGGTGCTGATGAGCTTGACATCATTTCTGGGAAATAGATTAACAAAAGCTGGAGTTTCCTTTTGAGGCCTGAAGAATTTATTTAGTGTTTCCCAATGATATTTAATGGAGAGTAGAAAATGGGAGGGGGAGGACAGCCAGCATGTAAAAGGTGGGTCCTGAAGGATGCACGCACAGGGCACAAACGTCAGTACAACTCTGCTCATTGTGCTTCCCCCTCTGTTCTTCCTGTAACTCTGAAGTAAGTTAAGACAGAAACTCCCAGAAAGCTCATTCAGCTGTAATTATCAGCAGCAGTGCTCCTAAATGCAGGGCTTGGGAGGAAGAGACTTAAGGAAAACAAAAGACTTTAATAAATCTGAAGGTGCAATAAAAACAAGCTTGGAGATATCACAGTCCAATAATGCCTTCTTCAAGTTAGAACTGTGAGGTAGAGAACAACTGAAGGAAACGAACTGATTCTGACCAAACCTGTGTCACTGCAGCCATTTTCAAAGTAAGAGAACCAAACCTCAACTGAGAAAAAGCCTCAACATCTCCCACATTTATGACATTAGGTCCCAGATGCTGCACAACTTCCCAGTCTGGCACTTTTTCACAGTTTAGAACTGACTATAGCATTTGAGTCACTCAATGAAATTCACACATTCCTATTAACACCCTCTGACCTCAAGCTCCGCCTCCATTCACAGACAGGTAGAGTCGGATGGAAACACTGGTGTGTGGTATCAGGCAGTATGTTGGGAGCTAATGGCAGATTTCTGACTCACACTCTATTTCTGATGCTTCAGAAGGTTCTTTGAACGATAGATAATAGCTGAATGCCTGAGAGCTGCAGGGTGAGCGCACCATCATCCTCTCACAGACAAACGCTCTCCCTCCACTGGCAGCACTGATGAGTGTAGGCGGCGGCGAGGTGAGGACACACCAACGTGCTCGACAAGCAACGAGTGGGAAGCAAACACTCTTCATCTCTTTTCATGGTGCAAACAGACAGGCAGGCTCTCTACCGTGACCAACAACAATGACAGATCCATGGCCTGACACCACGCGGACTGTTTACACCAAAGAGAGCGCACTCCAGTTGTCATGGTGATCGCTTTACCAGCGCTACAGCCATCAGCACTGAATAAAATCTGTTTATTGTCAGATACCGCAGCAGGCAGTGAACACACCATTAGGCTGATGCCAACTCACCCCAGCGTTGTCATGGTGACTATGGTGTACCAGAAGGAGGCTGGAATGGAGGTGAACGTAGAACCCTTGGTGCCTTTCTCAGCATAGAACATGACTGTGGCAAAGATGATGATGGCCATGGTGAGGGAGAAGAGCAGGAAGCCCAGCTCGGAGGCACAGCTCTTCAGAGTGTAGCCCAAAATCCGCAAACCCTGCGAGTGGCGAGAGAACTTGAAGATCCGGAAGACGCGGAAGACTCTGAGGGTGACAAATGCACCGCTCACGTCCTCGTTCTCAGGCATCACCAGGCCAATGTAGTAGGGCATGATGGCCACCACATCGATCACCGACATCACAGAGCGCATGAACTTGCAGCGGCTGGGGGCAGCAAACAGACGCATCAGGTACTCAAAGGTGAAGATCAGCACACAGGCTGTGTCCATGCAGAAGAAGGCCAGCTGGTATTTTTCCCCACAGGGGAGGTCTTTGACGCTGCCCTTTGGGGGCCGGCAGGGCACGGTCTCCACCACGTTTGCGATGACAGATACAGCAATAAAGAAACCTGTCACATAGTAGAAGACCAGCGCCATGGTAGAAGTGTGGGGGTTCTCGAAGGCTCGCCACAAACGCTCCCTGGAAGTGCTATCTGGTGGGAGGGGGGCATCTGTCCCCTCATTGGCCTCAGAGTCCTCTGCCAGACGCTCCTGGTTCTCCTTCTTCCTGTCTCGGTACTCCTTCATAGCAAGAAGAAAAAAAGAAAGTCCAGGGTCAGTTTGTACCTGTGTGAAGACAAGGCTTAAAAACGCAGGTCTTTTTTACAAAGTAGCTAGCAAAATAAACCGGCTTTATTGTGTTTTGCTGAAAGACATGCAACAGCATCGCGTTGTTTCTCAAAAAACACCCAAACAAAAAAGCCAAAATAAAATCTACACCTGTTTGATCATATTAGAAAGCAGCACCTTGAAGCAGTTCCCCTAAGTGTCACCTAAATACAAATATGAAATTAGAACATATTTTAGTGCAAGAATCCAAATACAATAAAAAAAAATTGTTTATTATTAAAGTCGGAACAGATTGTGTGAGAATGAAGGAATTACCCTGCTGGAAAACCCAGAAACCACATAGAAGCAAGCCTAAAACATATCCTTCACACAAATGCTGATAATCTTCTTTCTTTGGTATTTTCTACATGCAACTAATGAGCAGGATGATGATGATGATGATGATGATGATGATGATGGCTTTTTGTTTCATTGCAGGTTGTATAAAACACTGCTACTTGCTGGCTCAAAGTGTTAGGTTTGGAGTTGCTGGACCCAAAAAGGCAGACAGGGACTTAGTTTGATTTAGTGCGTTTTATTGTAGGATGAAAAAGGGGTTGGGTGTTGGATCTTTGGCGTTGGTCTTGGTTCTTTGGGGGTGGATTCAGAGTTTCTTGTGGCTTTTGATCAGGAGGCTTGGGTTCTGGAGGCTTTGGTTCTGGAGGCTGTGGTTCTGGCGGCTTTGGTTCTGGCAGCTTTGGTTCTGGCGGCTTTGGTGTGGACGTTGGCTTTGGCTTGGGGTGTCGGCTCTGGCTTGGTGTTGGCTTTGGCTTGATGTAGGCTTTAGCATAGACTTTGGCTTGGTGTTGGCTTTGGCATAGGCGTTGGCTTTGGCTTTGGCTTTGGATCGGCGAGTCCTTCATTAGAGCAGACGAACCGACAAAAGCTGAAGGGCAAGATGGACTAAAATAAGTTCACTGATTGGATGCTGAACAGGTGTGCGAGACCGGATCCTCAAGCAGGTGTGCAGGGACGACCCCGACGCCTGACACAAAGAAGCCAGACAATAAGTCCACATCACTCTTGTCCTTCAGTCACTTCAATGTCACCAGTTTTAGGTGTCGTCTTGTTTTTTCCAAAATCTTAAGTGTTTGGGAACAGGACTATGTTTTAGGTCTTCCAGTCAGCTAAAACATTCTCTATGGGTCTAGAAGCCATTAGATATACAGCGCCTTCTCAATAGAAGCTGCAAGGCTTTTAGAAGAGCCACTTTAACTCTGGGCAAACTGCAAAAGCTTTCAAACTCAACTTTTTAACATGGCACTTTAGGGTGTATGTAGACTGGAACAGACTTTGTCCAGACCGAGCCCACTTTACTTGGACCTGATCGAGTCCTGAACCTTGCGTTTGGTCTGTATCCACACAGCCATCAAGTGGACTTTCTCGTTTCAAACCAAAACTTGTAAACAAAACCACATGACTAAAGATCTCTTCAGTCATTAGCCAAGAATTACGAGGGTGGGGCAAAGCAACAACAGAAAGAATAATGGAAGTCCTGCGCTTTGCAAACAGAGTCGTGATAGTTCACTTGTTCAAATTTTGTATTTCGCTGATGTCTGTATAAACGTCAGATACAACAGTTTTTACTTTGGAACGGTGGAGGTGTGCTGCTAAGAGGTTACTGGGAAGAATATGACTTAGAAGGAACGCTGAGAAATGTTTAGGACATATAGATTGTCGGGGTAACAGTGAGAAGTGATGTGTATCATGTTAAAAATGGTTTTAATGAGCCTGCATTCATCTGACCACATTCAACGAGTTGCTGTGTCTCATCATTTCTTTATGTTTGTCACCGTCTCTCTTTCCATCACATAAAGCTGCGATGGCCGTTTTGGTCCAGTTGTTCCACTTCAAGGACGAATTGTATTCAGACTGAGAAACCTCAGAGAGAACAGAAGCTTAGTCCGATCGGAAACAAACCGAGACCACCTCCAAAGATGGATCAGAGAGTGGTTCCTGGTCCTGGACCAGGGTCCGTTTGGGTGTATTCAGACTGAAAAGGTGTACCAGATTATCAGGGGAAATGAACTCTGGTTCACTTTAAACCAAATGTGTCCCGTCTGAATACAGCCCTAAATTCATTAGATTGTTTCATTTGAATGCTTCATGTAATTTCTTTTATGGTGGTTCACATTTTGTCGTATATTGCTCATTTATGTTATCACACAGCACAATGGTATTTTGTTGCCTTAACATGATCAAAATTGGTCAAGTCTTTTTTAATCTACATTTTTTTTGTTTCTGCTGTTTTTTCATTTAATGTCCATTATAGTGAAACTCTCTGTTCAGCTAAAAGTGATGAACTTTCTATAGAAATTGAACAGCATTACTTTTTATTTCCCTGACAATCAATAAGATACGGATTTTCTTTACTTGATCAGGAATGTGTTGTGAAGATTACTGGATTAATGTAATCATGTATTCTGATGATAATCAGTGAATATTACATGTCTGTTACTATAAATTGTGATTTTTTTGGAAAGATAAATTGATGTTTTTTGAGGATAGATAGGCGGGGAATGTGGTGGCATCTGCATTCACACTGCACTCGTACCCCTTGTGCTATCCTAGGCACTTTGACACTGGGAGTTGGGTCATCTAGACCAGTGTTTTTCAACCTTTTTTGAGCCACGGCACACTTTAACCTTGACAAAAATCCCGCGGCACACCAGCATCCAAAAAAAAAAAAAAAAAGGAAAAGCTCATATAGTCGGTATTGATCTACAGCCCCTCTGCAATCTCACATGCATTTTCATGATAATTGTGGCAGAAAAAGCTGGAAGCTGCAGCTGTTGTTTTTTTCTAAAAGTTGTATTAAAAGTTAAGTTAAAAGATTCCAAAACTGTTTGATGTGTGTTCGTTGTTGTTTTAAGACGTTAAGAGGAGAGACTCATTGTGCGCTAAGACAGTCATTTGAACTGTCATGGGAGAAGTAGTGCAGTAAATCCGCCGACTGCAGAAAGACCAGCGTCTCTGAGCTTCATTATTTTGTTCACTTGTTCCACCGTCTGACACCGGATTCTGTGGAAAGCTACACCGCTTACTTTTGTTACAACTGAGCGACTTTTTGAGCTAAACCTAAACAAGGAAGTGAAGACTTTAACCACTTCTGATTGGTCAGACTGATGACATGTGATAAAGCCTTCAAGAATGATTGGTGGAGACAGTAAAAGGGGCGGGACTTTTCCCCATCAGTTATAGCTGCAGCTAAATCGCGGTACCGTCATTTTTATCAAAATGTATTTAATAGAATCAAATAAACACAAAGAAAAAATAATTTTATGATCTTTTATATTCTTAACTACTCAGTGCTTTATCAGGACCTGTTTGGATGAACACAGAGCTGATTTCCTGGAGATGGGAAATGTTTCTAGATCAGTTAATGATGGCAATTTCACACGGCACACTTGACCATCTCCCACGGCACACTGGTTGAAAAACACTGATCGGGACCCTACAACACAGTGCATTAAAATTTTTTTCTTTAACGATTTGTGATCTTCACTGGTGTCCATGGATTACATGAAATCCCCTTTACCTTTATCCACCTGTGTCATGGTAGGGAGAACACGTCAATGTGAGGATCGGGTCATCTGGACCCCATAGGATAGCACACGGGTCAAGGAGACTTAGTCTGAAAGTATCATACATTTACAGCAGCTTCTCTTCGGGGCTATATTACCCACAGCAAACGTGGAGGAGCCGAAAAAAGCGAAGGAAAAAAAAGACTTACATGCATTAACCCTTGTGTCTATCCTAGGCACTTTAACATTGGGAGTTGGGTCATCTAGACCCACTAGACAGTTCGCTGAACCTTTTCTCTTCAATGATTTGTGATCTTCACTGGTGTCCATGGATTCCATGAAATCTTCTCCACCTTTATCCACCTTTGTCATGGTAGGGAGAACATATATAAGGGGGGGGTCATAGGATAGCACAAGGGTTAACATGCACCCTCACCTCCTCACTTTACCATGCAACCTTAAAATATGTTTTCTCCTTCTTCAGATGCATGTTGTGGGCCGTTCTTTTATCTTTTCTCTATTGCACATCCCTTTCATCAATCACTTCACTTCATTCTATCACTTCTTTTCTTTTGTCCTTGGAAACTCCATGTGCATTCACACTGAAGACAACCACACCAGGATTCAGTTCAAAAACCTGGTTCTAACTGAGTTCTCATGTTTGCTCCGCCCAGAGCCCAGGCGAGGTTCCACCTGCCAAACACTTCAGACTGTCTGAGAAGGCAAACTCTGAAGAATTATCAGGTTTGACGAATCCGAGGAAATGAGAAATAATTATAAGTTGCCAATGCAAACCACTTCATGTGAAGTTAATGCAAATAAATGGGTTGGATGGAGATTTCCTCTTTGCAGAACGAGCAGAAACCAAACGACTTCTTTATGATTCATCGCAGAAATGACTAACACGTAGAAAGGACACAGGGCTCACCCAGATTAGCGTGCAGTTCAGAGGCCAGTCAGGCTGTTTCAGAGGCTTATTACTGCAGTTTATTGAGTTTGATAATGGGACTCCAAAGCAGCGCAGGAAAGTACTCTTCCTCAGATCCATCAATGTTTTTACACTTTAGTTGTTTGGCTGACGATGCTCCTCTCCGGGGAGGCGTAATGTGTGCAGCAGCAGAGTGTCCAAAGTTAAATTGAAGTGTTAGGGGGAAATAAAAAGTTAAATGTGCACTAAGCACACTAAGCAAATGATGCAGAGGACCCATCCAAAAGGGCCGTGGCATGAAGTCCAAAGCTGGAAGCTGCTGTCGGTGCTGTGACAAAGAGTCCAGGCAGAATGGAGTCACTGGGCATGTGCACCAACATTGCTGTTTTTCTGTTCCAGCTCAGAACAGTGTTGTCCAAATAAACAATACAAAGCAGAATTGATCACTTTCCTCCTCAAATATGACGTCAGGATTCTGCTCTGACTTCCCCATCAACTCTCTTCACCCGCCTGTTCATTTTAACTGCATGTTTTCATTGTGATGGTGCTTTTGGGCCAAGGTCTACCTTGAAAAAGAAATCCTATCTCAGTGGGACTTCCTGGTAAAACAAAGGTTAACTAAATGTTTTTGAAAAATCTGCTCACCTCTGCTCCTCTGCCATGTCTGCTCTGGAACGCCACCTGCCTGTCACTGAGAGTTCTGGCTCTGGACTGAGTGAACGGTATCTATTGCTATGCACTGCAGTGTGAACTGTGGGAGGAGGAGGACTAACTTCATGGCAGGTTTCTGAGTCACGGCATCAGTCAGCCTCCCTCCTCTGGGTGTTTTAAAAACCCGTACTCACACCTCTGAAAGACTTTACTGCCTCAGCCTTTGCCCAGCTGTGTCCCGCCCATCGAGGGCTCTTAGGAATCAACTGAGTGCTGCCCCCTTTCTGTGTGGAGGATGTGGTCCCATCCCTGCCCGTTCCCTGTTATGTCTGTGTGTTTTTTAGAACATTGTAAAAAAAAAAAAAAGTGTCTCCCTGCATTGAACCCGCCTTCGCCCCACTGTGGCTGGATTGGCTCCAGCAACCCCGTGACCCTGAAAGGGATTCAGCGACTTCTGAAGATGGACGGATGGAAGAATAAACAAAGCTTTGCACTTCCTAGCCTATCTGGAGGCTTTTGCCTTTGAGATTCAGTCTTTCCTAAACCTCTGACAAAAGTTGAATCTGTTGAGTCTTCAAGGGCCCAGCCTTTCCTGGGATTGATGAACCCATGATGAAGATCTTAGCTAGAGACATGTTTTTAGGAGAAATGTGAGAATGTGTGTGAACATTGAAAGTTCAGTTTATTGGGACGGAGGCTTCTTTAATGTTTTCTGAGGAGTAAGAAAGAGACTCTCAGTGGAGATACGACCGAGGTCTTGAAGTGTCAGGATTCACTTCTGTGTGCTGTGTTTATACAAAACATAAAACCTTTCAATACTGGCCCTTGAAAAATGTTCTGATGAAAAGAACAAAAGTTTTTTTAGTTTCTAATATTATTTAACTTATTAAATGTTTTCTGGTGAAAAAGGGCTAAATCTCTGTGAAAAGGTTTGCTTTCCTTTTGTTTGAAACATTAACACTTTGACAGTTTAGAGAAAAACTTTTTCTGTGCCTCTGTGAATAGGACTTCCTGTTGATTGTCCATGAACGCCGTTTGTGAGCAAAACACCAGTGTGACAGAATTTTCATTGTTACTACACCATACACCTACACTACACCATAGACCCGGACGGCTGGAGGAGGTGGACAGCAGCCAGCACAGCCGTACCTCCATGCAGCAGTCTCCGATGATCTCTGGCACGATGCCGTAGAAGGCCAGCTCCTCGTCAAAAGCCTGGATGCACTCGTATCGAGGGTAGTGGAGCTTCCCGGTTCGGTAAAAGTTCAGAATGTGCCGGAACATCTCAGGGTCTCTGTCGAAGAAGTACTCCTGTGTCTCTTCGTTGAAGAAGAACTCCTTCTCTGAGGACCCGAGCAGTGTGTCCGGGTACCGGTCCAGAGTATTCTTCCATGTCTGCAGAAGGCAGAGAAGTGATTTAAAGATACACTCATCACACAGGTGTTGGTGCTGCATCAAAACCCCATAGAACCAAAGGCTTTTAGGCTGTTGAGGATGTTTGCCTCATCAGCAAAGTTCTTCCTGGTTTCTTGTTTAGTTTGAATCGCAGAAAGAGTCAGACAATATCTGTGACACGTTACACACTGGAAGAGCAGCAGCTCTGCTTGCGGCTTGCTGACATATCAGGTGTAAACAGTCAGTAACTCCGGCTGAAGTCTGGCTAGTAGCTGCTGGCCAAAGAGCGGTTCTCATTGGATTTTTACATTTTCACAGAAACTTAAAGCTGCTGATTTTCTTCATAAGGAACCAGGATGAGGTCGCAAACCCCACAGGAACTTCTCCGTGTTCCATCGCCACAGCAAGGAAATGGCTGTTTTAGTTTAAGGCCTGGCAGCCCATAAGATCAGTTTGTGTTGTAAAACTAATTTATCATGATTTCTGCACTAATGTTGATCACAGTGCTGATTGGATGAGAAGCTGTGAGTGGAAGCTGAGCTGCAGTACATGGAGCTCCTGGAGTCCCTCTGGACTTGACAGTTTTCTTGACAAAGTCCAGTCGCGGTGACACTTGGACGGGTAACAGCTTTAAAACAACACTGCCTCATTTAGAAAGATGGATTTTCAACAGATCATCTGCAGATCATCTGCACAGCAGTTTCTGATCCTTGCAGAAACCAGCAAAGCCTTTCTGAGCAGAACCAAAATAGAAATTGCAGGTAATCCCAAGGTTCATGGGTAATGAAGTCTTTAGGTAGGGCTTTGTAAGGAATAATAACAACAATGACAGTAATGACCGTGACTGCAACACTTGGGCTCTTTACAGGAAATTCTGAGGTTTGTCGGCAGATGTTCTCTAGTCTGTAGAACAAAAGTCAGTTTTATCTGCAGTTAAATCAGCATCAGAGACTAGAAAAAGTTGAGGAAGATGCATCCATGCTGGGATGATGCCAGGAGGCTGAAAGACAACATCCTTTAATGCATGTTTATCCTTTCGTTCAGGTTTCATACATTTGTCCATATAGAGACATAGCTAAGTGAAATCTGATACATAGTGAAAATGTTTCCTTTTTGAAGCATCATTCCAGATGGATCCTCAGATGTCTGAGGAGTAAAACTATCCACTTATTTAAAACCAAAAGTCTACTACTAAACGCATGGGAGACATTCATTGTGCCTGGTGTCAGAAAGAGCAAAGCAGTGGTGATTATCACATATTTGTTCACGTTTATTTGCAGCTAAACTAGGAAAATCTCCTGAGACTCCCTCTGATCTCCTCATCGTGTCCATATGTGTCATTCCATAGCCTGGAGCTGCTCCTGTCTGAGAGCACCCTCTTAGCTCACAGGTGAGTTTCAGTCAACAAGGTCAAGGTGTTAGAGATGCTGACCTGTCAATCTGGAGCAGGACCTCCTGAAGGAATCCTGGAGGAACCTCCAGAACAGTTTATGGAACACATTAACAATGTCTGAGCCTTTTGACAGGTAGAATCACTAATGCACAGACACTCCTGTGAGAAGTGCAGGCTAACAGCAGGTTAGTTCTAATGTGAGCCCAGAAGATATTCAGGAAACTTCTCAGAGCAGCAGCACACGACTATCTGCTGGGATTATCCTGTAAACACAGGAGCTCTAGCTCCAGTGTTTACTGTTCATTCTGTTGACTACTGTAACTCGTCAAACAAATCATTGCTAACCAATTAACACAATTCCAGCAGATTTTGAACCCGAGAAAAGCAGCTTTGTGCCGATATGCAAAACTTTAGAGTAGTGAAGTACAGTCGGTGTAAATCAACTGATTCGGTAGCAGAGAACAGCGGCTTTGCATCACTAAGCAACACTTTGCAGTCATAAAGGGAAGCATATCAGTGAAAAAATGCTTTGTCTCTGTCGGAGTTAGCTGATTTACAGTTATAGTGTGAAAGGTCAAAGAGTTGGGGTATGTCAAAGAACATGTGTTGTCTCCTGTCTTACGTCATACGTGATCCAACCGCAAAGTTCAGCCACACTTTGAAGTTTAACAGCATTTAAAACATACTGTGTTCTTTTTTGCTGTATTTTGACAGTTTGTTTGAATCTTTTTCTTCAGGATAGTGTTAGTGTGGTTGGTGGGGGTGGGGTAGCATGCAGTACAAATGATGCACAAACCCTCAGGTCACATGACCTCTGTTTGTTCGTTCATCACATGCTACGGTGTCACATACCTGAAAGCGGACGCCGCTGACGTTGACGTACAAAATCTCATCCGACCTTGACGAGTTGTCCACCGGGGGCTTGGGCATGGTCTTCTTGGCCAGCGGCAGCCAGCCCACAGCCGCTGCCCTCGCAAAGGGCAGCCACGTCGCCACGCCGGCCGCCATGTTGCATTAGAGCTCCCCACCGGCAGAGTCTGGGAGTGCTGTCCTGAGATGTAGAAGGTGTGGGGGCTGTGTGACCGGGACACCTTGGTTAAAGCTCTTGGCTTTGCCTGCCGGACTACCCTGAGCCGCTGGAACAGAGGTCAGACATGTTGGGGGAGGACAGGGAGGAGGGGAAGGTGGGAGTTTCAAGCCATCAACTGCATTGAAAAAAAACGCTGCTGCGGGTGACAGGTGAGGCTGCTGGACTGTTGCTTCTTCTTGAATTTCAGCAGTACAGGAAGTCTGGAATAAGATGACTTCCTGTCTGCAGCTCTATGGAATAAAAGCGCTCCACCTCTGATTGAAATCTCTAAGTTATGACAAAGTCCTCATTCAAGTTTAGCTGCAACTCTTCCTGTGAATCTGTGCTCTGCAAAACAAACGCTGCATCTTCAGACGCTGAGGTTCATTTTAAAAAAGCAGTTCATCAATTCTCTGAGCAGAAGTGTCCGCTCTTTAATATTGCTGTTTCAGGTTTATTGCTGTGGGAATTTTGATCAGAGGACATAAAAGCAGGAAAGACGGCGTTAAAACATGAGCCTTTCTCTCAGACTCTTAATAACTTGATGATGCTCCCTGAAGATGCAGCAGAGACAGAACGGGGACTCGCTGAGGAGACTGTGGACCTGCAGCCTCCTCCTCTTCCTGTTCTCCTTCGTCACGGCTCCCGAACAGCGGCCGGCAGAGACTCCAGCTTTGAGTCCGTAAACTGAGGGGAGGGGTCTCTCTGCTTCTTGTCCATGTACGGCTGTCCTGTCAGAAAACACACAAACATAAAAAAAGACTTAGTGACGCAAACCAGGAGGAGATGGGACACGAGGGAAGCAAGGAGGGAGAAAGAGTGAGAGGAGAAAGTGGAGATCAATTTAGGAAGTCATATTTATGACAACACATTGCAAACAAAACTTTTTTAGTAGCAACTGAAAATATTGAATGTTTAGTTTTTTTTGCTTTTAAAAGATATTTTTGCATTTACAACACAAATGTTTTCCCGTGTGTTGTGTCTCATCTGGCTTTCTCCCCATCTTAGATTTTGAGTGAGTTTCAGTTTGACGTGACAAAGCTGCCTTCAAACAGCTGCTGATTGGTCTAAATTCTAGCCAATCAAATCGTCGTATTTATCTACCATGGTGTCTGCTACTGAGGCTCAGGAGCTAAACCAGCTCTTTTTACCCTTGATTTTTTCTATTTGGCTGGGGAACAATTCATTTTGAATTATTTTAAAAATAACTCATACTTCTTTGTTTTTTCTTTTTAGAATTAATTAATTTTCATATAGTCAGATTTGTGAATTTATGGCTGAGGATCTCCTGATACTGTAAAATAAAATTTACAGTTTATCTGCTGACATTACGTTAAATCAACAGGCCTGTGTGTGATCTGTGAATCCTCCGGCCGATGCGTCTATCACTAACTACGGGTGAAAGTCAACCAAACCAAGGCCAGAGAGTAGAGAGCTAATAAAATGTCAAAGGGTTGATTTGTCCCTTTTTCTATTGAATTCCAAACTAAAATGCCTTTGAATGATTACATTTCCGAACATAAGCTAACCAATGAAAGGACAGCAGAGGGCAGTCAGTAGGAATTTGTGCTATCATAAGAGACATGGGTGAAAAAAACACTATATATGAGTGTAATTTCTGCGCCGAAGATGCTTGTTTGTCCACATGAAGAAATAAAGCTGCAGGTTATTAAAGATGTTTTTATGAAGTCTGCTAAGGACCATCTGTCAGCATTTATTTCTCCTCTGTGATCTTCATTCAATAACGACAGCACAATAAAGTTTGTGAAGTAGCTCAGATGAAGACGCGCTGCCTCTTCCTCAGAGGGTTTCCTCTCTCACATCACCACCTCCTTCTGCTGCGGCACAAAACTCTGCTTTTCTGTGTTTCTGTGGTTTGTCTGCAAGTTGCAGGTTGGATCTCTGAACTGTCCATCGTTATTTATCATGTGAGCTCAGCAGAGAAACAGATCAGACCCTTTGACCTGTGTTAGCAATGATTTCATTACATGGCCTCTCAGAAGGATTTCAGCATCAGTTATGATCAAACGCCTCTCCTTCTATGTTCACATCAGTCATGTAGAGCGTGTTGAAGAACGGGCTTAATGCACCTTCTTGAAGGTCCAGGCCCTTGGTGTTCACACTGGACAAGCAGAGAGGGGCTTCTTTTTCTTTATCTACCGTTACATGTCCTGTCCCCAACAGCGGGAAGAGGCTTGGTACAAAACGGTGCTGAAGTGCTTCAAATCTCCTGAATCTTCCTCCAGGCTTTTTCTTTCACAGCTCTGTTCTGATATGACACATTTGGTGTCTTAGAATTCCGGCTGGGCACAAACAGAACCGTTCATTTCTCCTTTGTGATCATGTTTTCAACGGTTGGCACTTCCGTGTTTTGATAAGGATGCTACCTACACCTCACCATCAAATTTGAGTCCTTCATTGGTCACAGTTCAGCGTTGTCGATTTAGGAGACAAGAAATTCAACTGGTTGAACTTTTAGCACACAATCAATGGATGTTTTAGTGTTTTTAGTTCTCAATGCTGAAAAGAATAAACTAATGTTGTTTTCAAACTCAAAGAGGGATGGAAATGCTATAGAGTTGGTTCATGAGTATAAGTACCTAGGTGTCTGGATTGATGACTCCCTCACCTTTAAACCTCATATAGAAAAACTTGTAAAAAAAAACTCAAACTTAAACTTGTTTTTCTCTTCCGTAATAAATTGGGTTTTTCTTTTGAAGTGGCTGCAACTTTTTTTTTAATCTGTGCTGGATTATGGGGATATTCTGTATATGAATGCCTCATCTTCATGTCTCTAAAAGGTTAACACCATGTATCGTGCTTCCCTGAGGTTCATTACCAACAGTAGATCCATGATGCATCATTGTGACCTGTATACAAGAGTGCAATAGCCTTCTCTGGCCACTAGGAGGCAGGGACATTGGTATACTTTTATTTACAAGGCCTTGCTTGGATTACTGCCTCCTTACATTTGTTCTTTAATCACAAGGAGAAGTGTGGAATCTCATTCCTTAAGATCTAAAGATCAGTTGTTGTTTTCTGTTCCATTTGCTGCACAGAGATGGAAAAAAGCCTTTGTCCACTCTGCCCCTTTTGCTTGGAATATGCTGCAAAAAGACTGGAAACTAACTGAACTGGTGTCTTTAAATGTTTTAAAGAACAAGCTCAAAGCATCAGAGACTGAAACAATAATGCATGACTGTTTTTTATGATGTACCGGTTTTAATGATGCTTGTTTATAAGTATTTTTTTAATTGAAATGTGCTTTAATTGAAATGTTTCTTGGCCAGGAGTCCCGTGGAAAAGAGGTTTTTTATTCTTAATGGGACTTTCCTGGTTAAATAAAGGTTAAATTAAAATAAATAAATACATAAAAATGTTCATTCTGAATGTAGAGACTGGACTTAAAAACCTGCGTAGTGACGCTTGAACTCAAGAGTTTAGAACATAGGTTGAAGTCCTGTTTTTTTTTTTTTGGCTGTATCTCTTTTTAAACACTTTTGTGGCTTTTATGTAAAGCACTTTATGTTTCAGAGAATGAAGATTAGGAATAAAGTTATCAGTTTGTCTCAACACAGTTAGGTCACTTCCTTGTTTGCATCCAATCACAGGTCTGATTTTTATTTTCAAACATGATCTTTCCACAGACGTCCAGTTTGATGTTCAGTGTAAACTCATGCTGTCTCATGTGGACCAGGATTTTAAAATAATTTCACGTAACTGAGTACTTTGGTACTTTAGTATCTATGCTGTACAACAGCTGTATGAGGCCAACACAAAGACACAGTGAGACTGCATCATTTTCCTCTCCCCACTCTGGAAACCCTCCACAGCTCCCACTGCCTCAACAGAGCAGAGACCCTTCACACCCGGACAGTCCATGTTTGACCTGCTGCCCTCTGGCAAACGCTGCAGGTCAAGCAGAGTAAGGACAAAAAGATTTCACAACAGTTCAACCTGGATCTCTTCTTAGAAATTATGTTAGTTTGGGAGCTTTCTTATGTTAATTATTTCTTTATTATTTTTATTATTTCTCTGGTTTTTAACCATTTTAACACATATTGAAGCACTTTTTATGTTGTTCAGTAGTAAGTTGTTTACATTTTTTTAAATGCATGAATGCTGCACTGACCAGAAGGCACTTTGAATTTCATTGTATGTATGACTATGACAAATAAAGATCTATCATTAACCCTTGTTCTATCCTAGGCAGGTTAACATTGGGAGTGGGGTCATCTAGTCCCACTAGACAGAGCTCTGAACCTTTGTTCTTCAATGATTTGTGATCTTCACTGGTGTCCATGGATTCCATGAAATCTTCTCCACCTTTATCCACCTTTGTCATGGTAGGGAGAACATATATAAGGGGGGGGTCATAGGATAGCACAAGGGTTAAAAGCATATGAAGAATCTGCACCACGGACATTTTCCGAGTAAATTCTGGAACATTTTGTCCGAGGCTGAAGCGCACAAACACACACGCATACACACACAGACACACAAACACACACCGTCCTCTATGTGCCCCCCCTCTAAAATCTCCAGTGTCTGTCTGTAAATTATGAATGCACTTTAGCTCGACTGCCTCAGTCACCACTAAGCAAAGGTAATCAACCACAACGCGCACACACGTGTGTTTTTCCATCACATCTACATGAAGATACTCTAACGTTTTCATTTGTTTCCTTCAGAATTCCCTCATCTGTTCTTTGACCAGCTGGTTGCAGACTGGAGTGGACATCCACATGCTCTTCAGAGGAGCTGGCTTCACTGTCACAGAGAAACGATCAATTTTAGAAGGCTGTGTAGTACGCTTCGGACTCACTTTGGGATTCCTATTCAAACTTCAGCAGAGGATGAGATGAAGAAGAACAGCATTCAGCCTTCTAAACTATATGATCCAGAGCTTTACTGAAGCCCGGTTCTGTTATCTGTGGTCCAGACACTCGTCACCAGCTTCACAGGCTCGTGTTCTGTTCAGACAGAGAGGTGAGACCAACAGAGAACCAGCAAACAGAACGTCAGCCTGAGGCCGGAGGGCTCAGCCAATCCCAGCTGACTCCCCATCCAAACCTTCCCACCATAAAACAGCAATATGTTCACAGCTGACCTTAGATTCTACAGGAATTAGACATTTCAGTCTTTTCTCAATAAAGGACTGATTTAGTCCAAATTCTTACAGAAAATATCGCAGTGGAGTAAAAAGTGTCTGAACATAAACGCCTGAGAACTTTTATTTTCTGTGAGGAACCGTTCTTAAAATCATGTCGGCATGAGGGTTTAACCATTAGATTCGTCTTTCTTAAAACAAGGAAAAGACTTTTGGTTTGGTGGTTTCCCAGCACCAGTGTTCCGATGAAATCTCTCTGTGGAGGAGTAAACGTCACATAAACCCAATTTAGCGCCGATTCATTTGCTTTTGTAGAACTTTCATAACCAGAAGTTTTGCTTGCAAGACAAAAGATCAGACAATTGAGGAACAAAGAATTTCTCACTTTTCTAAGAACTTGTCTCCAAGGACAAACCAAGTTGGGACGCTCAAACGAGCCCCCCCATCCCTCATCCATGAAGCTTAACACAGATGTACAGTGTTAAATATGTCAAAGAGCAGGACTCCTAAGTTTGATAGGTCATTGTATGAATGTATAACTGATGATTGTAATGTGTTTTTTGTGTATTCTTCTTATTTGATTGCTTGAAATAAACCATTTCCAATCAAATCAAATCAAAATATGTATGCTCCAACGGAGGTCTTAGAGTTTAAACCATAAGCATTTACCAAATGCATAAAAAATAACAAATAATCCAGAAAAGTGTTGAGAATGACAGGAAAAAGTAACAAAAAGCAAACGAAAAAACTCAGAATAAAATTAACCAAAGCAGAGGATTACAAACTAAAAACTGCTGTGAATCAGAAAGCAGAACTGAATCTAAACAGAAAATGTAACAAACTAAAAGTCTTTAAACTTTAAAACCTAAAACCAAAAACAAGGAAAAGGAAGTGTTTGTTGGGCAAATCAAACAATTAAAGAGGTCACAAAGCTGACCTAACATTGGTCACTATAATAAGGTAGCGATCCTGACGCTTTTACAAGAAAGAAAATGAGGAAAGGTAAATAGATTCTGTCTTTTTTTGGGCAATCTGATAAACACATTAAAGCAGTCATAAAATCAGCCTATTATCATCTCAAAAATATCTCAAGGATTAAAGATCTGATGTCTAAGCAGGACCTGGAGAAACTAGTGCATGCTTTCATCTTCAGTCGACTTGATTACTGTAACAGTGTGTTCACAGGACTACCAAAAAAATCCATCAGGAAACTACAGCTCATTCAGAACTCTGCCGCTTGGGTTCTCACAAGGACCAAGAAAGTGGACCACATTAGTCCAGTTCTGAGGTCTTTACACTGGCTACCTGTCTGTCAGAGGATAGACTTTAAAGTCCTGTTACTAGTCTATAAAGCTTTGAATGGTTTAGCACCAAAATACATGGCTGACCTCCTGACCCAGTATGTACCAGCCAGACCTCTCGCTCTTCTGGATCTGGTCTTTTATCAGTCCCTAGAGCCAGAACTAAACATGGTGAAGCTGCATTCACTTTCTATGCTCCACAGATCTGGAATAGACTTCCAGAAAACATTAGATCTGCTAAAACACTCAGTGGCTTTAAATCCAGGTTAAAAACTCACCTGTTCTCAGCAACATTTAATTAATATGTATTTAAAAGTCTATGTCCGTACTATTTATTTATGTGTTTTTATTTTTATTTTACCTCTATTTATGTGCTTGTTTTAAATTCAAATCTTGTTTACTATCTTTTAATCTTATTTTAATGATCACATTTTTACTATTTGTTTTTAATTGTTTCTTTTAATTTTTTATGTACAGCACTTTGAATTGTCTCTGTACATGAAATGTGCTATATAAATAAATTTGCCTTGCCTTGCCTTGCCAATCTCAGCTGGTGTCAAATTAGCTAAATGTCTTACTTTGGGATAGCAAGGCTGAGTTTTGTTTTCCAGACTTCCAGCAGACCTTTTTGGATGAACAGAGCACAAGCTTCTGCTGTCACTGCAACCGTTCACATCACTTCTTATTCACATTGCTTTTTTTTGCTTTTTTACATTTCCTTGAACATCTTTCTGTAGTGTTTGTTATTTCAAACTCTGTTTCTGAACAGAGCATTTGTTCGAGCAGCCACGTTCATTTTACAGGAACACATTCAGAGCAGAGAGGCTGTTTAGAGTGGCCACGTCGTCAGCTTCAGGAGGAGATCCCTGCCGACTGCATGCTTTCTAAGTGGACATATGATATTTACTGCAGCCACGTGATGCCTTTTAAACACAGCCACAACCTTTCAAACCAGCTCTGTGCTTTGGCGACTCTCACTCTGGTCGTTTCTGGTAATGCCTCAGCTGCTGGCTTTCCCCCTGAAAAAGCTCAGGGTGATTCAGAGGCTTTTCCTGACCCCCTGTCCTGACAGGGCAGTCTGATGGTGAGGAAAAGTCAACAGCTGTAGTCTGTCCCTACAAAAGTGACGTTTAGTTGGAGAAGTTTCTTCCCTTTTCCCACAATGCTCCTGTTTTCAGCCTCATTCAGTATCTGCTCATCTTTGAAAAGGTCGGACCGTGCTCTTGTACAGATCTCTGGTCCTAATACCTTTTAAAACCAACATTCTTTTTGGCTCTAGTCAAAGAGTGCAGCAGGTTTTATAGCCAGATCATCTCTGCCTTGGAAGGTTTTTAACCAACAACCATTGATCAGATGGGATGCTCAACCTCTTTAAATCCAAATATTTTTGATTGGTTAAGACTTTTGGAGTGTGATAAGCAGGAAAAATCATAAACTAAGACAGAAAAAAGAGTCTCACAGTGTTTGCAGTGGTGAACCAGCGGCTGTTAACAAGAACCAGAGATTAGTGAGGACCAGACTCTAAAGTTTGCTTCTGTTCTCTCTCCTTCTCCAGTCCAACATTTTCAGTGGAGCTACAGCTGAACAGGTGAACTACTAAAAAGCCTTTGAGTCTTCCTGATAAAAAGCAATTGGGGGTATTTGTGTGTCACGACATCATCCTTAAATCACACGGTGGAGAAGGCCAAGCAGCACAATGTTGGCATCTGTTGAACTTCCAAACATAATTGGAAGGAAACCTTGTAACGAAACAATCATGCACACCACTGCCATGCTGCTGTTCACTCAAGAAATATGGAGAAACAGAGAGTTCTCACAAATGTTCCACATCACAGAAACATGCAGAGAAAACGCAGATTCAGGCTTTGAAAGGACAGTACACAAATGAAGCTCACTGCAAACATGTAACTAATCGGAGAAAAACAAAGAAACCCTCACAGATCGAGAACAACAGAAACAAGATGAAGAACCAATCCTTTAACCACACCTGTGGCCCACTGGCCAATCACAGACTGAGCATTGATAGTGTTGATGACATCATTTCCCCCTTTAAAAGTCAAAACATGGAAGATTACTGAGACAGGAGGAGAAACTGCTAAGTTAAAGTTAAAAGTTGCGTCCAGAAATTGAACTCATTTACATGTCTAAACAACAACCGAGATTTAAGGTGCTTCTACACATTAACAACATCTGATTTGTGTTTTTGTATGATCTTCCTGTTTTTTTTATCATTTAAAATAAATGAACTCAAGTGTCTTTGCAAAAAGAGATGAGTGTTGAGTATGGGGTATGACAGGAAGCTGGCCAACAGGAGGGCCATGCACGAGTGTGCACGAGCAGACCTTCACACGAGTGCTGTTAACACAAGGATGGCGTTTGAGTCGCCAGGTAATGACAGCCGGAGCTTCTCCTGATTTCCACTGATGTCAGAGAGGCTGAATGAAACCCTGCTGTGCTCCACGGGACGATCAATACGAAGACAACAACATGCAGAAAAACATGCATCTGATTACTGATCGATAATGAGGAAGAAGGACCCACTAATCGTGGATCAATATGAAGTTAAACAGGTTCAGAAGGTCTGCAGGAGACTCATTGTTACAGCCCCATCGTATGTCATTTACATGACTCTCATCAGCTCTAATGGCTTCCTGCAGTCATCATAAACAGATTCTTGAAGCTAGTTTTCCACTTTCTTCACGATTTGTTCCCTTTTTATCTCTGAACACACATTTTCCTGCGTTCCCTCTCTGCTCTCTCCTCCATCTTTAGTTTCCCTCTGTGAGATCCATAAATGATTTTAGCTTTCAGGGTTTCTGCTTGAGCTCCAGCCTCACTGTCAAACCCGGCCTGTCCTGGAAGTGAGCAGAAACACACTGAGGAGTTTTATTTACGGCTCTGATTCACGGTTTGTAATCTAAAATAAAACTCACAGCACTTGTGACTGGACTGACTCTCTGTGTGTTTTCATTGGAGCATGTTTTTGTTTGACACAATTGTTCCTAACATGCAATCGGGTGTCACCTTTGATATCATTTTTAATATGATACTGGAATTAAACAGATTAAAGTTGGCGGGAATGCAGCAGTGCAGTGGCGCCTGGAAGCCACAGAGCCACATCTCTGCAGACCTTTGCTCACTGAAACAACCAATAAACTCCACTGGAGCCGGCCATGATCACTAATGAAGCACCAGCAGGAGATAAAGCCAATAGCTGCAGCCTTATCTCTGACTTCTGCTTATTACTGCAGCGTCTAATCAAAGTCCAGGCAGCACTCGGCTTGTGTTAAAGATGACCCGGCATGGAGCTCACAACGTAAAACAGAGGCTGATGGGTGGATTTAGAAGAAAAGCACTCCTGCTTGACTTAGAAGAGAACAAAGATAAACTCCAGCAGCAAAGCCTCCTTTTTTCATCACTGAAAACATAAACTCCCATGATGCATCTCACCCGCTGTTTGTCTTGCATTGAGCAGGGTGAGTACAATCATCAAAATAACAATCAAATGCTTAACTGCCCAACAGGAATTTCCTTTCTTTGTTTTTTAACACCTAAATGACCCTTTTATTTGTTTTTAATGCTCAAATGCCCACAAAACCACCAAGCACAGAGGTGGTGGTCATGAAGCGTGCCATAGTCTCTCAGACTTCTGCTCCAGAGAAGATGTTTACAATCAGGGGTGGTTTCCTCCGGCGTTATTACGAATTCTCTGGGTGAGTTTCATGTTTTGGGAATTCTAAAAGTCTCCAGAGAAGATTTATTACAGAACCTGACAACACAAGTAAAAATGGTTGTAAGCGTATGATTGAATAAGTACTCTAGCATATGTACAGCACAGTCAGCAGCTCAACTAAAGGGATGTAGCATAATCTGAACAGAACAGAAACGGACAAAAAGTGATTTGCTTTTTTAAAACGCTGAAAGATTTTAGTTGTAAAAAAAATCCACTTGCACTTTTCTGAAGGAGTTTGGGCCTTGCAGGCCGTGAAGACCCACCACTGCCGTAGGACGTTTTCCATGATTGAATGTTAGTCCAATGTCTGCTGAAAGGATAATAAACCTATAAGTAGGACTTTTAAAAAATGACAGTGATTTTAAAGGACTTGTTTTCATTCTTATTCATTTGCATCACGGATAAAATAGTTCAAAAATATGAGAAATAAAACAAGAAAAGTAAACATCTCCAGGCCTTTTGTTTCGATACCAAGAAGATTAAATGTGCTAAGAATAAATGTGGAAAACGAAAGAAACTGGAGGATGTGAGTTCTTCTCAACAGTCACGGTTCCACAGCCACTAAGCAGAGTGTCAACCTGGTTCCCTTTAAACACAAAGAACCAAAAGTCATTGGAAAAGAAACTAAAATGTCAAATAAAACAAAAAAACGGCAAATATTTTAATCAACAGATTCTGGATTTTCTTTGACCCGATGTTTGTGTCACTCCTGCAGAAGAAACACAAACACACAAAGTCACACACAAAATGCTCTAAGCATGAGTGTTTGTGCGTAACCATCTGATGAGCATGAGCACTTCACTGCTGCAGACTCACACAAATGCACACACAACACCGCGCAAGCTGACAGGAAACTGTTGAAACACAGAGAAGCCAGAGAGAGCAGAGGATGAACTGAACAGAAAATGTGTCATCACCCGTTCATCCACCCACTCGCCTCCATCCATCCTTCCTCTGCCCATGCGATCATCACTCTCCCTCCCATCCCTCCATCATCCGCTCTTTAATGCCTCCCTGCACTTCTGGGTAAACTTCTCATTGTTTGAGCCTCTTCACGGGCCGCTCCATCTCACCTGTCCGGGTTCTGCATCCCCACGCCCCCACCTGAAGGTCAGCTGCTGCTCAGAGGGGTCACCTTTCCACAGTAGCTTCTACGTTTTGCTAAAAGCCCTCTAGCTTCATGTCAGAAGGTCAGTGTGGGATTTCCTTTTTTCTGCCACATCAAAAACTAACCAATATTTATATTGTCTCTCTTGATTTTGGAATATAAAGGAGAAATGAAACAAATAAATGACAAACTGACCTTACATGGGTCTCTTTCTGCTTTATAACTCCTTTAAAACTGCTGAATTTTTTTTGTTTTTTTGTTAATTGTCTGCTTCCACCAGTAAATGAATCCTCGTTATGTGAACTCAGTCCTGCAGTTCAGCGGTGCATGGTGGAACAATGTTGACCTGTGCCAGTGGCTTACATGAGTGGGATGGTTTGTTAATCCTACATAACCATTCGGATCATTTTTGATATACACATTTCTAAAACCCTGCCTGTCTCATTTGCATGATCCAAACTTTCCTCAAAAACCTGGTGTACATAACCGGGCCCTGTAGTTCATCATCATGCCACTAGGGGCAGTAGAAGATCTGCTTCTATGAAATCGCAAAAACTGTTCTGCTAATTTTCAAAATTTGCTGGTGAAAATATATCTCATCTGTTATTTTTATTTTGTTTTAATGACTACTTGTTTAACTAATTCTTGCGTGGATCAGTTTAGAGACAGTGGGTAAATGAGATAAGATTTTATCCTGAACACTTGTGTCAATATTTTTGCATTTCAAACAGTGTTGTGAGCAAAAACTTAACAAATCACTCAATGTATCATAAATGATACTATCTATATCTCATAAAAAGTATAAGGTTTTTGTGGATTTCATCAAATGGTTAAAAAATATCTTAAAATTCAAACAGCTGAATTCTCTGTTAAATCTTTGAAGTAGAGGGCTTTACAGGGTTAAACATGTTTGGGTTTCTAACACAAGCATTGGGTGTCCTGCAACTGAATCCCCATTTTTTGCCACCATTTGTTTTGTAATGAAATACTAGAGAAGGTTTGAGATCTTCCATGTGCAGATGGAGGCTTTACAGCAGGCCGACCATCACTTCTTCACATCTTCCAACCTCCCTCTTCTGCTGTCATTCCTGCTGCTGATCTGGATCGGATGATACCATGCTGTGATTGGCAGAAGGCACCTGATCCAGATGATCAGCAGAAGGCAGGTAAATCAGCTGCTCGGTGGGATTGGGGCTGACATGGGCAGCCATGGGGAACCCCTACTAGGCATGTGTGGTTAGGACATGCCTGCTTGTTTGTAATGTTTGTATCAGTGTTTCTCTAGAGCCTTATGTAAAAGAAAATAGTATTTGAATCTTCCAGGAACTTTTAGTGATCTCAGTCTATCAGGATTTTCAACACATACTTGCCAGTGAATTGGTGATCAAGGAAAATCAAGCAAGGATCGTGTCTTTTTAAAGCTCTAATAAAATATCATCAGTGGTCTGTATGGGATGGACGTAGTGGACTCAGTGGGAGTGAGACTATTCTTAATCTCAGCTAGCTCCGCCCATTTCCCCATAGTTCTGTCTAGTTCTATCTCACAATGAAGAAAAAAATGGTTCCAAATTAAGTTTGTGTTCAAACAAACAAGTAAACTAGAATGACTGTCACATGTGAGTTTTCTAAAGTTCCACCCACAGTTGTTTTTCCACATCCATTCTTAGAACATTACACCAATCAACTGGTTGTTTGTTGGACTATAACTGGACTTACAGATTTAGTTGATAAATGGTTATTCCCCTAAAAGGAAAGCATTGTCAAGTCAATTATATGGTTCATATCACCTAAACCCCACCCCCACCCCTACAAAAAATAGTTTTCAAATTTAAGCTTGAAGAAATCACAAAAGCTATTCAACAACAACAACAAAGCCCAATCCACATAATTTGAGGATATTCTTAAAATTCAAATCTGTAAAATCTGACTTTTCCCGGTCTCCCTGTTCAGCTTTCTGCTGATTAGCTGACTCTGAAGATTTCACTTCCTGGTTGACTGAACACACCTGATATAGGTATTCAGCATCAAGGTGTTTAACTGGGAAACAGACGGGGTGGTGGCTCTTCAGGGCCAGAGTTGGCCAATGCTTAGTTCAGCCACTGATCACAGTAAAAAAGTTACTCTCCGGCAGGTTGAGTTGAATAAGAGGTGGAACGTGTGGGGGCGAGCATTGCTGTGGTTGGCCAGGTCCCTAGTACTCTGACATCAGCAAACACGTGTGTAATGATGTCAGAGTACCGGGACCTGGCCGTGTTTGTGAACGTCTCTCTTCGAGGTTCTTCCCTTTCCGTTGAGCTGGACTACTTTAGTTTCTGTCACCACAGAAAGCTGGAACTCTTTCAGGCATGGACAACTTGTTTTGTCTTCACTTCACAGATTCACTTTTATCAAATAAGTCAGAAAAGTTTCAGGCCAAAAATTCCAAACAACTAAAGCAGGGTCAACCAATCCTTCTGACCATCTTCAGCGGCTGTCCTGCCGTGTGGACCCAGAAAAACGGGATTTGCACCTTGGTGCGTGGATCTGTGTGCTGGGCCTTTGAGGAGAGCTCCGTCAGAACCACAGCTCCACACCGCCAACTGCTTTCTGCAAGGTTTTCTGCTTTACGTTCAGCGTCTTACCTCAGTGAACATCAGCAGTTCCACAGCAGATCTGAAGGACAAACTGAGTTTTCACGGATACGCCTGTAGAATTCGATCCTGTTCGATTGTTTTATCCCATCAGAAGTTGTCTTTTGTTCTGAGTTCTGCCGGCTCACCTGCACTCCTCTCATCACGCTGTCGCTCCGCCAAACCTTTTCTGCAGGTGGGTCCTGCTGCACGAGGCAGAGATTTCATCAAATGAAGCAAACACTGAACTGACAGCTGAAAAGATTGGAGCTGTGATGTTCTGCAGGTTTTCCATAAACATGCTCTGAGAAGTGCTCTGCTGTTTCACACCGCTGCCCCCCCCCCCACCTCAGGCTTCATCAGCATTACTGCAGCAGGAACCACAGACGGCTCTTTCTGACTGCAGCGCTGCATTTGACTTGTTTCTCTGAGTGTCTGAATTTCTTTATGTAGTGTTTGACAAATGTCAATGCAACGACAGAGGAACGAACATGAGTGAGAACAGCCGCTCAGGTTATCAATCCTGAAACTCTGACACTCTTCTCAGCGGAGGACAAAATGATTCGACCACATTTGGTCTGCAGATGTGGTCGAACCTGCAGAGACTGAAAGGTAGAAAGTTATTTGACAGACATGTCAGTGCTGCACGAGCCTTCAGACAGGACAGAACAGAGGCGGCTGCAGCTGCATTGAGCGCCTGACCTGCATGCACTGTTTCATGATTTCCACACCAAGTTCAATAGACTTTTAAAAGTGTTGTTGTGACAGAAGCAGTTTTAACTTTATAATCAGACTGAAAGAGACCAAACTTTTAGAGGGCAATCATTTCTTCTCTAGCTGCAGTTAAACAAACTCTGTAAAACTGCAAATTACATTTGTTACGTCTCAATTCATCTTCAATACGTGTTTTTCCTGTATACACTTAAAATAGTTTGTTAGTGTTGGATTCTCTGTTTGTCTGCTCACTTTAAATCAAACTGCATTTCTACATTTCTGCGCTCCTAGAATCAGGATGCATGTGCAGCGCCGTAAACGGAAGTCTTGACTCTAAACCTGGAGGGGAAGATCTACTCCTCCATCTGCAGCAGAGAAGCTGCAGATTAATCCTCAGTATTAATGTCGGGGTCTCTGCTGCAGACAGGGGTCCGTCCATGACTGCCCTGTGCAAAGAACACACAATAGATCCCAAAAGCACTAGAGAAAAGTCACTAAACTCGCCACAAGACACACCGTCTGAGGCTGAATTAAATTTAGCAACACGGTCTGTTAGTTTATTACTAATTTATTTATCATTTAGGTTGGCCTGAGTTCATGTTAGTGACCTCATTCTTCTGTATCACTGCATCCAATTAACAACTTTATTCAAACAGACAAAGGCTGAAGGGTGGCTCAGATGCAAACAGGAAGACAAAAATCCCACTGGAAATAAACTCCTGATATATCCGTTTGTCTATTCTGAGCTAAACCTCATACTAGGGTGGTCAACAGGAACTCTGAACAAACACCTGAAGAAAATCTAAAATGACCGTTCCAGTCCTAAAGCCACTATAAAGTCTCCTAATGGAAGAACAGCCATCATTGCTCAAACCCTTAGCGTGTTCAGTTTATGCAGTTTTGTCTGGATTGCTGTCACACTGCCGACCGGGTCAAACATGATGTCTTCTTTGTCTTCACTATTGATTTGGCTGCAGTTTTATGGGGGCACATCCGGACCGGCACATGAAAGCACTGGCTTGTGCCCCCCTCTGGTTGCAGTGGGTGTAATTGGTATTGAAGTCAGGCCAGACTGCACCTCTGAGTATCTGTAATGGCTCTGATGCCGTCTCCAGGGACCCTGCAAAGGTGTGTCACAGCACCGGCCCTGGATCAGGAAGAATTGAGTTTATGAGTGGAGCCCGGGGCAGGCGAGCGATCAACCCCCGATGGCGCTGTCGGCCCTGCCCAGCCGGTGTGCCATGACTTGGCCTTCAGAGTTATCAGTCATGACTTTTCTCAAGATTATGATTCAGCTCTTCCTCCAGTGCTTCTCTTCATCATTAGGAATCCACAGGAAGGCTGCAGCTCCTCCAGATGTTCTGCAGCTCTGGCAGACCCTCGCTGAGCAGCACTTCAACGCGGGGTCGCATGTTTACCCGAGTGATCACACATTTTCATTTTATGTCACTCCACAAACACGACACTGAAGCCGCTCCGCCAGAACCAAAGGGCTGCTGCACACACCTCAGTGTGATCAAAGTTCAAAGATGTCTAATGCATTTTGATTGGCTGCTTTCAGACTGTGAGCGAAAACTAAAATGATCAAAACAGCTGAGCTCATGAACAATGTCTCCTGATAAAACTATTGATGTTCTCCTTCTTTTTCAAAACGTTTGAACTACGTTTCCCTTTACCAAACAGAAAAGAGGGATGAGCCTCAGGATGACAAACGATGAAAATGTGATCCTGATATGCAGGCAAACACCAGAACCCACACCACAACCAACACCAGAACCCACACCACAACCAACACCAAAACCAACACCACAACCAACACCACAACCAACACCAAAACCAACACCACACCCAACACCACAACCAACACCACTACCAACACCACAACAAACACCAGAACCCACACTACAACCAACACCACAACCAACACCATAACCAACACCACAACCAACACCAGAACCAACACCACAACCAACACCAGAACCAACACCACAACAAACACCACTACCAACACCACAACCAACACCACAACCAATTACACAACCAACACCACAACCAACACCACTACCAACACCACAACCAACACCACAACCAATTACACAATCAACACCAGAACCAAAAACAGAACCAACAACACGACCAAAACTACAACCAACAACACAACCAACACCACAACCAACAACACAACCAACACTAGAACCGACAACACAACCAACACCAGAACCAACACCACAATCAACACCACAACCAACACCAGAACCAACACCACAACCAAAAACGGAACCAACACCACAACCAACAACACAACCAACACTAGAACCGACAACACAACTAACACCAGAACCAACACCACAATCAACACCACAACCAACACCAGAACCAACAACACAACCAACACCAGAACCAACAACACAACCGACACCAGAACCAACACCACAACCAAAACCTTCACAGTCTTTGCTCCAAAACTCCACTGGACGGGGGACTTTTCTCCAACATGCACACACATCCATCCATCCATCCATCCATCCATCCAGCCAATCATCCATCAATCTATCAATCCATCAATCCATCCATCAATCTATCAATCCATCCATCCATCCATCCATCCATCCATCAATCGTTCCATCCATCTATCCAGCCATCCATCTATCCATCCATCCATCTATCCATCCATTTATCTATCCAACCATCCATCAATCCAACCATACAGCCATCCATTAATCCATCCATCATCCATCCATCCATCAATCCAACCATACAGCCATCCATCAATCCATGCATCCATCCATCCAGCCATCCATCCATCCATCTATCCGTCCATCCATCTATCCATCCATCCATCCAGCCAGCCAGCCATTCATCCATCCATCTATCTGTCCATCCATCCATCCATCCATCCATCCATCCATCCATCCATCCATTCATCCATCTAACCGTGCATCCATCATCCATCCATCAATCTATCCATCCATCCATCTATCCATCCATTTATCTATCCATCCATCCATCAATCCAACCAATCAGCCATCCATCAATCCATCCATCCATCCATCCATCCATCCATCTATCCGTCCATCCATCCATCCATTCATCCATCTAACTGTCCATCCATCCATCCATCCATCTAACCGTCCATCCATCATCCATCCATCAATCTATCCATCCATCCATCCATCCATCCATCCATCTATCCGTCCATCCATCCATCCATTCATCCATCTAACCGTCCATCCATCCATCCAGCCAGCCAGTCCATCTATCCATCCGTCCATTTATCCATCCATCCATCCATCTGTCCATCCATCCATCCATCCGTCCATCCATCCATCCATCCATCCATCCATCCATCCATCTGTCCATCCATCCATCCATCCCTCTTCTCACTCACACATATCCAATAGCCTGAAGTTCCGTTTGTTTCTAAGCTTCAGCTGCGTTGATGTGCTTTCACCTGCAACCAAACTGATTTATTTTTTAAGTTTAAAAGTCTTAACAATCTATGAACTCCAGAGTTTGTGAAAAGAAACAAAGACCTGCCCTGCAGTCACAAGCTCTCTGCTTACCAGAGTAGAACCTGAAGGAATGAGTGTGACGTGAAATGTGTTCAGTTTCAGAGAAGATCAGGAATTATTTCTTACAGCGATTCTGATGGACACACGTTGACCATGCATGTGAATATTCATGAGCACACATGCGTGTGCTTAGTGTGTTTTCACTGTGGGTGTGTGTGTGTATGTGTATAGTTGTGTGTGTGTGTTCAGTGTGTGTGTTGCAGCTAAAAGCTGTTAATAGCAAACAGAACTTCATTACTAATTCATGTACCTGGATTATGCACCCACACTTACACTGTCTATTACACACACACACACCTACACACACACACTACTGCTTCCTGTTGTCCTTTTCTCGTGTTCTTCATCATCTCTCTTCTTTGCTCATTAGTCAGAAGTTTTTCTGTCTGCTCATCCTATTCTGCTCTAAACTCTTCCGCCCCCTCCCTCCACCCGCTGTCCCGTCCTGTTCTTTCACTTCTCCACTCCCTTCTTCTGGTTCTATTCTCAGCAGTGTATCTGGAGCAGTTTTCATCCTACTTACCACAGCTGATGAAGATGAAGGCTGGGAGGAAGAGGGGAAGGAGCAGGCAGCTTTTCCAGCTTGAAGCAGGCGGATAAGTGCGGGAGGACCAAGAAGAACAGAAAAAAAAGAAAGAGGAGTTGTTGTAGTGTATGAGATCAGTGCTGCTCTGCTGCCGCGGCAACAACCACATCTCCTGTCATCCCTCCTCTCTCTCTCTCCCCAGCTCCACCTCTTCCCATTCGCTTGTTCAACCCTCCCTCTTCCTTTCTCCTCTTTATTGTCTCACTGACTCCTGTTTCTGTTTTAACTCAAATCCCTGACTCCCTTCTCCCATCACTACTTTTTCTGTCTCATCCACACACACACACACACACCCACACACGCACATGCACACACCAACACACACACACAGAAAGTTTAGAGCAAGAACGTTTTATTTAAAGTTATTCCATTTTCTCAAGTGCAAAGTTTACTTAAATTTTAGTGTTTAATTCAGTTATTGATGTTTGAGTTACTGTATTTTAAAAAAAGAAAATAGTTTTTGTCCTTTGCGATCACTTACTGTAATACATTTATTTTATCTTTGGTTGTTACAAACAATGCAAAGATAGAACGAGAAAAAATAATTCTTAAATATATGTCGATCTTTCTGTGATTCAAACTGAACCCAACTAAAGCTAAAAAACTTCAAGCTACAAACTCAATAATAAATTGACTGCTCATATCATTGAGAATAACACACCCACAAAAACTGAACATATTATTTTCAGCATGTTTGGTATGAAGTGACATTTATGGCACCACATTGCAAACAGAACTTTCTTTTTTTTTGTTAAATCATTTTATGGAGCACCAGAAATACAGAACATATACAGAAACAAAAGTAAATGTCAGAGATTCATCAATTCATGCTTTCTTTTTAACTTTTTAACATTTATTATTTTTCATTTAGTCAAATTTGTGAATTTATGGCTGAGGATCTCCTGAAACTGTCAAGTTTATCTGCTGACATTACATCAACAGGTCTGAGTGGGATCTGTCAATCCCGCAGAGCAAATTATTGGTAAAGAGTTTGATTTACTTAAGATCTGTTTGTTAAAACAAAATAATAAAAGATTTAAAGCACATATTATTTTATGCTGCACATGTGTTTTAGAAGAGATTAACAGCAGTGATAAGCATAAGAATGACGGCGCACCAAAGCAGACTCAATGTATTTAGCAGAAGAAGCATTTTTTTAATTCTATGTTCATTTTCACAGCGTATTATTTTTAAGAAGAAGAAGAAAAAAGTAATACTCGTGAAAAAATGCATATTTCAACATTTATTGATGAAAATGAAACAATAGTTCAGATCCAAATCTTAATGTAATAAAATATTACTTCCGGTTGGACGGAGTCGGAGCTCGGACGTTTTTTTCTGCTGCAGAGATTTTAACCCTTGTGCTATCCTATGACCCCCCCCCCCCCCTCTTCCATTGACGTGTTCTCCCCACCATGACAAAGGTGGATAAAGGAGGAGAGGATTTCATGTAATCCATGGACACCAGAGAAGATCACAATCAGTGAAGAAAAAAGGTTCAGAGCTCTGTCTAGTGGGTCTAGATGACCCAACTCCCAATGTTAAAGTGCCTAGGACAGAACAAGGGTTAAACACGTTGGTCTCCACACTGACATAAATAAATACAAAACCTGTTAGGTTTTAGCTGCTTTGCTGCTCCTTCTGGGTTTTACTCTGAGAGAAACAGGTCAGGATGGTTGAAGACGGCAGAAACCTGTTCGAACAGAACCGTGTAGTCCATTTCTGCCTCCAAGCACCGTCAATACGAGACAGAGACACCTGATTGGTTAGAATCTGGACCAATCAGCAGCTGTTTGATTGCAGATATTTGTCACACTAAACTGAAACTATCAGCAATAGGAAACAAGTGAGATGACACACAACGCATGTGAAAACAATTGTGATGCAAATGCAAAAATACCTTTTGAAAGAAAAAAAAGTTTGTAAAAGCAAATACTTAATATTTCCATTTGTTACTTAGAAGGTTTTGTTTTCAATATTAATGTTGAGTATCGTTTCGATGCTCTGCTTCTGGGGTTTTTTGCACCGAGCGTGTTGGTAAGCCATCGTCTGACGCTAACAGTGCTGGCTGGTGAACACCACTGCTTCACAAAGTGGCGTTTGTACGTGTCGTGGTCACTGAACTCCAATTGTCAGCATGATTTGGGGTTTTATTGTGTTTGAGTGACGCCTTAATTTGCCTTCATCAATCTGCCAACATTTATAGATCAGTGAACTTGCTTGTCTTTCCTCGTCTTCCAGCATAGCCACAGTGGAGCTAAACTCTACGCATGCTTTGTTGTTTTTCCTCATCCTAGCTTTCAGGAGACATACGATTGTTTCCTCTTCTCAAGCTGCTGGGACAGAAGCTTTTCTTCCTGTTATCAAGCTTCCTCCGTCAGTTCCCCTGCTCATAAATGCTCACTCCAGTGCCAGTTTGCTCGCTCCGCAGGTTTGCTGTGGCCGTGAGGTGTGGACATCTGGACTTCGCTGCTTCTTTGAAGGCCTGAAGGCCTTCCCAGTCACAGTGCCATTCACCCATGTGCACATCACATGCACACACTGATGGCTGCCTTACGAGCTGTAACCACCAGGAGCAACGTGGGGATCAGTGTCCTTCTCAAGGACATGCATGGACAGCAAGGCGGGAACTGAACTAGTGACATCCGAAAACAATGACGTTTGTCTTATTATCAAGCATGTTGTGAGAGATCAGTCCCCCCCAGCACTGCTCCATGTACCCCCATGGGGGCACGGCCCACTATTTGAGGATTGGTTCAGACAAAAAGGGGGCTGGTTCAGGAATGCAGTTTAAGCCCTTCCCAGAATCAAAGGTCTAACTCGACATAACACTGATTTTTGTTAGCTTCTGCCTTTAAAGTCACGCTCTGATTATCGTTAATCTGTTTTCAAAGTCTTCCCAGGGGTCCTTTAAATATGAGGATGCAGTTTTTAGCCAAAATTAAAGAACCCTTGTACTTTTCTAGGACAGTTCCTGCAGTGCAGCAGGAGTTCATCAGAAACCCGCCTCTGAGTTGTGGGCGCCACAGTTGTTGCAGATATCCCATCATCCCTTTGTTTACACTCTCTCCCGCTAGCTTACAGCCCGCCACAACCCCACGCTAAGATTAATGGTGCAACAAAAATGGAGATTAACATTGGAGCTTTGCAGCCGTGCAGATGAGGACAACAAAGGCGCACACGGATCTATTAGTCTGCCAGTGAATACATCACAATGGTGAGGAGCAGAGGGACTGTGGCCCGCCCATTTCAGTCGCTGCGTCACAACTGAGACCCTTTTCCAACAGGATCTTTTTATCTGCTTCTGATTCACCATGATTTGGATAAAGAAAGACTCAAAAATGCAGTTTTATGCTTAAATGATTTTATGTGTCCTCCATCATGATAATAATGCTGTAAGATCGTGTTAGTTGCACCAAAAGCAGTATTTTCATTTGGAGTAGATCTTTAAAGGCGATACCAGGTTTTTGTCCGCCCTCATCGAAAAGTGCGCCCTTTTCAACTTACATTAAATCGTAATGCTTAAGTCACCTGTGGAGGGTCACAGAAAGAAGCGACGGCATCTTAAAAGAGTGCAGATGTGAAGCTCGTACCGCCACCTCAAGGCATGTAAGGAAAATGAAATGTACCGTTGTTGTATTGTATCGTGAGCATAATGACCTACTGGTGATGCTGCCGTACGGTGTCCTTTACGCCACACTCCAGCTGTCAGTGAGGTGTGATTACTGCCTACCTACTGACTGTGTGAAACGCCGCACACATGGGGAGTGTAGGTGCCCGCAGGACGCATGTCAGATGTCCACACAAACTACACTCTGGTTATCTAATGATCCTGTTTGCCAACACTCAGACTGATAAAGCATTTTCTACTGCATGAGTTGTCTGCCTGAAATATTTTAGCTTAAAAGTTTCCTTTAGTGCTCAGCCACATGTCAGCAAATGGCTTTAGCTTTCAGCATTCAAACTTTCATTTTCATAGGAACTGTCAAGGATCTAGATGACGCTTAAACCGATAAACACATTTACAGATTTTGCCAAAACATAAAATGTATTCATCATTTGATGAGCCCAAAGGTATCGATGCTGGGCTGGAATCTGCTCAATCTGGAAGTGCTGCACATCAGATTATTGTGACACCAGATTCTCACAGAAATGCAAAAGATGCAAAACAACGAAAGTTGATTTTTTTAAGCTGAAGTTTGTTTCTTTCTCTACCCAATATGAACAAAACTAAACTCAGAACAATAAAGTTTGATAGAAAAATACAACGTATTTGCAAATTCCATTTCAACTGAGTTTCCAACCACCTTCCCCTGTAAATAATGACAGTTTCTTTTTCTTACACAGGAAACACAAGCAGGTGAATCACTTAGTCAAACAAAACTCTGTCTACACTCACACAGCCTCACACAGCTGGACACCCGAGCTGCGTGTTGCAACATTTAAACGGCAAGCTGAAACTCGACAGCGAGTGGCCACCTGAGCCGGGGACAGCACGACCTGTGCAGATTTCTGCATGATCCAGGATCCAGCATGTTCCACATACGTGCTTTTAGGGTGGAGCTTCATTCCTCGCCAAATTCATCAGCTGAACCAGCTGAAGACTGCTTTAGTAAAACCACAGGATGAACGTTCAAATCGTCTTTGTCTTTCAAAAGTCTAAACGTCAGTTGTGTGTCAACAAACCAGTGACAGCAGTGATGGGGGGGTGGGGGCACTAATCCATCAAAATGACAAGCTCACACAGGAGTCGCACAGAAAGAGCAAAAACTCAACATTTTGTGTTCCTGATGCTCTCAGCTTCCAACACATCTCTAAATGGTAAATGGTGTATACTTATATAGCGCTTTCTACCCTCTTACGAAGGCCCAAAGCGCTGTACAGTCACAGTCCCATTCACACATTCACACACACATTCACACACTGGCGGCGGCTCCGCTGCCGAACACTGGCGCCAACCTCCCACCAGAGGCAAGGTGGGGTTCAGTGTCTTGCCCAAGGACACTTCGACACATGGGCGTGCAAGGCGGGAATCGAACCTGCAATCTTACGATCATGAGTCGACCGCCCTACCGCTGCACCACGGCCGCCCTCTAAAAAGGTCATTTTGGACATTTACTTCTAAGGTGCAGCAAACATGGGGGTATTCAGCCATGACGGACAGAAACGCATGGCCTCTGGGGAGGGACATATCTGCATGATGAAAAGCACACATCTTAATAATACATAACCTCACACCTGAAGACACAAACTTGCTGTTCACCTACAGTTAACTGTTAACGAGGCAATCAGAGAAAAGATGGAGACTTGCTGTTCGGTTACAGTGGGGCAAAAAGTATTTGGAAGACTTTGTTTGCAGGTGGTTCAACATAAAAAGGTGAAGAGGTCTTAAAGGGTCTATATTAGGGGTCATCGGCACGGTGCCCGTCGGCATGTGAACATAAAAGTTCACTTTTATTGTGTTGCTATTCTTTTTAAATCACACTTGCATCTATATAGATTTAAAAATGACAATATCTTAAAAATATGTCTATTATACAGCGTTCCCCTGCTTGTTCGCGTTCCAATATTTGCGGTTTCACGTAATCATCTTTTTTTTTCTTTTTTCTTTTGGTCACGTGACTCCTCAGGTTTATCACAAAAGCTCAGTTCAAGAAGATTGTATGAGATTTTGAGTCTGAAGGAGGTCCTGCAAGAATCTCTGAGGAGGGGAGCGGAAATAAAAGACACAAGGAAGCCCATCGTCTTCCTTTCCGGCTGCTAAGAAATATTCCACAGCTATTTCCAGCGGTTCCTGAACTGAAGTTTGTGCCCCTGCATGGAGAAATGGCATCAGCAGACTCAGAAACAGACAGAAAATATCCTGAAACACTGAGGTTGATGATCATGGAGGATAACTAGCATCTGCAGCGGTTGTTCTCCTGGAAGAAACTGATGAAGGAGGAAACACAGGCTCTTGGTTTTAAGGCACAGGGAGACACTCCCAATGTGTGTTTTATAAAGTACACTACGGTACAGCCTCTGAAGAAAAACAATGTGGAGAGGTACTTCACTAAGTGTGGATAAAGCTACCATGATGACCGCCCACCGGGAAGGAAAAGCCTGTGAGCTAAGGGCAGCTTTGGGTGAGCAACAGTCTTTTTTCACGAGTCCGGCGAAAAAGTCACAGAAAACAACCGAAGCCTCGTTTAGAGCTGCACAGTTTCTGATCAAGAGGAAGAAAGCATTTTCAGAGGAAGTTGTCAAAGAAACGATCATGATAGCACTGTACTCAAAGACGAGAAAACTGGAACGGATCTAATCTCCACTCTCTCTGATGTCCAACTGGGGGGTCTATGATGGCTAGACGAGGGTCAGCTATGTCTGCTAACTTGGTTGATCAGCTGGACAGGGATCTGGCAAAGTGTTGCTGGTTTAGCATCCAGTGCGACGCGTTTGTGGACAGCAGCAGTACAGCTCAACTGTTGGTTTTTATGCGGATGGTGTTTGAAGACTCCTGACACAACCACCCTTACAGACAACCGCGAGGGGAGTGGACATTTGTAAAGGAGTCTTTCCTGCAGAAAAAGATACCATTGGAGAAGCTGGTAGCAGGGACTGCAGACGGGGCTCCTGCTGTGATCAGCCGGCAAACAGGTTTCACCGCTCACTGTAAAGCTGACTTCCCAAATGTCTGCATCACCACGGCATCATTCGTCCTTTATCCTTTCTCCCCTGAGTTTTATAGATTCACAGAAATGCTCAAACAAGCTCATCCTTCTGACTTCAGATGCAAATATCACATGAGATGTGAACACTCGATTCATGCGAGTACCTCCATAAAAAAAGGAAAGAGTCTCAGTGTGTGCAGCGGCCGGGGCAGGAAGGAGTAGAAAAATGTTCTTGTGTTACAATGTTTTTGCACAGAGCTTCAAAGTAGCCAGATTTATTTCTTATCAATAATGTTTTTTTGTTTCAGTATTTAAGTTTTTTTTAATGATGTGGTCTCATCAAAGCAAAATAAAGGTGTTTTAACCACTCCTGACATGACACTAAATTGAGAGGCCTTTTTTTCATCAATCCTCCAAACATGTCAGATGATAAATGATGATTGTCAGAACTGTTTATTATTATTTATTATAATCATTCAATTATTAGAAGTTTATGTTCTTATCTTCTGCTGCACAGCAGTGCCTTTAGTTTCTGTTCAGAAGTAAAGTTCTTCCACGACAGAATTGCATAATAGGTGCGAGTAAATTTATTGCTTTAGGAGGATTTTTTTAAACACATGTTTTTATTTTGAAAGGAACTTAAAAGTGCTGCAGTCAGATTTAAATCAATCAATATTGTTAAATAGCCTATTTTAAAATATAAAACTCTTATAGTTTAAAAATTGTACAAATGTAAAAACGACATGTTATAAATTAATGGCCTAACGGCTGCAAAAAAAGTGTGTGTATTTATAAAAAGCATAGTGAGATTTCGCGGCTCTCACTTTTATCAGTAAGAAACTGATAGTTTTTTTTAGAGGTTGCAGACCTCTGGTTTAGCTGTTGCATTAATAACATAATTTTAAGTACACATAGACACTCCTTATACATGCACACTGTTTATGTCGACAGTGGAAAATTCACAATCCATATCAGACTTTAACATCTTTTTTCCAAAATAATTTCAACTCAATTATTGGTGGAAAATCTGAATTCCAATTATTCTGATCCAGATCTCAGCCTGTCAATCATTTCTGTGTCTATTTCCTTGATGAAATGAAGAAACTCCAGGTTGGCGTTTCGTGCATGAATACTGTACATCTTAAAAAGAATCAAATGAGCCAGTCTTTGGAACAGCTCCAAAAAGAGCCATAAATCCCATCACCACAGAGGAATATGGAGACCTGTGGTGACACAGAAATCCACTGGCTCAGCAAAAGGTGAGTTTTTACATCGTTTTAGTCACTTTTGGGGGAAATAGAGTCCAAAGGCAAAGCTGTTTCACTGCTAGAGTGGACACTGCTAGAGTGGACACTTGACCTTCCATTTTTGAGGGACATTACTCGGAAACCATTTGAACTGCGAGCAGCAAGGCAAAGGGGAAACTGTGGTTGATCCGATAAGCGCTCTAATACATTCAAAGGCAACATATACATTTTCTTTGTGGATTTACAGAGAAAAAAGTGCTGCACTTTCCCTCTGTGCAGTCGGTGCTGAAAGGCATTCCTGCAGCATCTGAGACCTTTGACAAAGTGGCAAAAAAGTTCTGTGACGTCATAAACAGACTTGGGCAAGAGTTTGAGGGTAGGTTTTGTGACCTTGATCAGCTTGAGCCACGTGTGTCATTCATTTCTAATCCTTTCATGAAGGTGGACACAACATGCTTTGCTGAACGACTAACGTTCAAGTTGGATGCTGGACAGGTGGAGATTGAAATCAGAGCACTGCAGAATGACCTCCACCCCAAAGCCCACCAGGCGGCACCAAACGTTTGGTGCCTTGTTGACACGGATAAGTACAGTGGTGTTTGCACAGCAGCTGTGAAGCTGCCAGTCTGTTTGGTTCAACCTTCCTCTGTGAATCAGCATTTCTGACATGAACTTCATCAAAAACAAACACAGAACACGCCTCACTGATGCACATCTGAAAGACCTGCTCACAGCTGCAGTATCAAGTTACACACCAGATTCAACACACTGGTGAACAACAGTCAGTCTTCTCACTAACAAAGAAGCAAGTTGAATTAAAATATTAAAGAAATGTGTTCAAAAGTGTGTTCATGACATGCAGCAGTTGTGATATTTAAAAAAAACTGCAGATTTGGTTATTAGTTCCAAATGTCACAAGACTTAAAGTAAAATCAACTTACATATATTTAGCATAACACAACTGATAAACATGGAGCAACATAGTGACAATGGAACATTTTTCCTATGCAATGTAGTGACGTAAGGGATCATCTGAAAATGTAAAAAGTACTGAGATTCATAAAGGGCTGAATTTTGATATCTGCTTCTGCCTTGCTGCCATTGTTGGTAATTATTGTGAGAAATCATTAAAGTGATCAATATCTGCACATAGATGAGTATCATAAATCATTAAGAATATTTAATAACTAAAGGCAAACTGAGCAAAATTGTTATTCAAGCCTTTCATGTGACTTAGTACCCATGAAGTAGCTCTCAGTTTCAAAAAGGCTGGTGACCCCTGCTTTATATCCTGCTTTTCTTGAGCCTTTCAGAGTAAACTATATCCATATATATGATGACATACTACCTTTGCCTTACTAAAAACTGGTTTTTTGATGAACTATGAGCTATTTTTGCAGTTCATTTTCCTACCCAGAAGTAAGTTAACTCGATCTCTGAGGCCCCGCCTTTCACTCCTTGTGGTGGCCGCCCATTTCATGACGTCAACCTAGTGCATATAAATGGAAAGTGTTTTTGCTGATCACCTCTGGCTTTGTGGAGAAAGTGGGTGTGTGTGTTAGCCTGGGGGCGGTGCTGCCAGAAGTGATTCTTCCTGGAAGGGGCGGTTCTCACAGTGGGTTGGCGGGGTCTGGTGCTCAGAGAGCAGGTTTTTAGAGGAATACTCAGAAATGAATGTATGGATCAAAATACCACTTTGGGTTTGTTTTTTTTTGGTTAGGAATGAACATTATAACACACTTAAAAGCTTAAAAGGTTTATTTTGCACAGTATAGGCCCTTTAATAATAGTGTTATAAATAAATAATTGTGATTTCTTGGATTTTTTTTAATTCTGTCTCTCACTGTTGAAGTATGATGAACATTACAGACCAAAGTCAGCTTTACGTGAACAAACCTGTGGAATTGGTGACTCACAAAAGTGTTTTAGTCAGTCTGTATAACTTATCTCATTTAAAGCTCTTGAAACACAACTGCTGCACAGTAAATGTGGATGTTTGAGCTGAAATGAGTATTTTTTCCCCTTTTGCCTCGGTTCCGCGTGGATGAATCTATCAGAGGAATGGATCATGGTAGATGTTCTGGAGATAAATGCAGGGAGGTGGTCAGACAGATTTGTGCTGTTTCCTGGAGCAGGGGGTGACCACTGTCCTGTGTCCATCATCACAGATGCTGACATCAAAAGGCGAACAAAAACCCAGATGCTACATGCAGGTGGAGAAAACCAGGAAGGACACAGAAGTGTCAGGCTCTTACGACTATAGGAATAGTTGTATTTGTGAGCAGATATGATGAAAATCTGTGTTCATGAAACTGCTCTGGGATGTCGTGTTGGAATAAAACAACCTGCAACATCAGAATAACAACATAAGGAAAGAAAGACAACAGACCAAAGGTACCTTTAAACGAGGAGAACAGACAGAGATAATACCCAGCAACAATCTCTCTCCACTCTGGTGCATGTTCTGTCGCCTCCTTCTTTATTAAGTTTGTTGGGTTTTCCCTAAATTACACATGTGACGTGTTCTAAAAGGAGGGGGAAAGAGAAAAGCACAGCTGCTGCGCAACCAGAACTGCATGACTGGATTGCTTCAATATTGCTCACCCTTTTTGTGCACCAGTAATGTTAGCTTGGGGGTGTGAAGGGCTGTAAGATAGTGGGGGAACATGTAAACAGAGAGCTCTCAGCAATGGGGAGGTTAAAGGGGGTTAGGGTTACTCCTTGCCAACAGTCCACCCACTCCTCAAAGTGAATTTCTGATGAACTCCTGCCGCTCTGCAGAAACTACTGTATGTCCTACAAAACAACACAGGTTCTCTCTTTTTTTTTTTTTTGGCTAAAAACAGCATAATCCTAATTAAAAGACCACTGGGAACACTTTGAAAATAGGTCAAGAGATGATCAGAGTGGGATTAACAGGAATTACATGGTGGGTTCTCTTCATTCTGCTCCAAACTCTGACAGTAGCATTTTGAACTAGATGCCGATCTTTGACGGCAGTTACAGCAGTCCAGCCTGCAAAAGATGGAGAATCAGTTACTTGAAATCTGAACATGAGATTTCGGAGTCTCTATTTAAATGAAGTAAAAAAGAAAAGCTGATTTAGTAGCACTTTTATGTCAGCACTAAATTTCCAGTCTGAGTTTAGGTGCTCTGAGCAGCAGCAGAGGAAAAGAGTTTGATGAAGAGCTAAAGTCTTCTTTAGGTCTGTGGCATTAAGCATAATTCCAAGAATCAGACCCTGGTTCACCCCACATGATATGGAGACTCTTAGATTTATGATCACAAATAGAAAAAAAAAGATCCCTGCCTTCAAGATGAGATCTGACCTACCCATGGATGTATCTGATAATCCATTTTCCAGTCTGTCAAGGAAGATTTTACGGTCCACAGTATCACCTAAAACCTTTTTACCTTATTTGGTGTCATGCGGATGTTATTTGGAACTTTAGCACGTTCATTGCCGATTAAAGCTTGAATACATTTTACCTGTCGTTCATAGTTTCCAGTTTGTTGGGGGCTGGTTCATAGGTAGATATTTTATGTGCTCCAGAAATGAAGGTCTTCATAGGTGGCGGATCTTTCCAGCACTAGTTAAGGGGGATTACATGAGGAAGGGGTAAATTGGTGGCAAAAAAAAAAGGCTGCCCCCAATGATGCTGCCAGCTCGTCACACTGTACAGGGGAAGGTTTGAGTAAAAGATTAAACTAAACAAAGATAGCAAAGCAAAACCAGGGCTGCATTATTCCAGCCTGCTCATGTCAGACTGCATTTTCACCCACTTGAGTGGTGTGATTTTGAAGTGCCAAGGACATGCGCACTCAGCTCAAGCTTTAGTCCCAACTGTCCTCACAGGTGAATATGCGTCTGCTAGCAAAACCTGTACGGTGCACACAAGTGGCCCGCAGTAAATGTTAAGGTTGTAGACCACTCAGTAAACCCGTACAGTGAAAATGTTCTTGTGCATCATGTTCAATTTGTCCGGAATCGCCATTCATTTTTCATTTTGGCTTCTCCAACAATAAAATTGAGCAGTTGTCACTTCTCCTTGTCCACCTTTTTTTACCCTGACCCATAAATAAAACAACAAATGAAAAAAAATCTCATTAAACAGAGCAAATAGAGACGTAAAAAAGTGAAAAGCCCTAAAAGCCTCTCACACTCATGAAAACATGAAAAACTCCTCTCCCTCTGATCACAAAAAGGAAGAAGAAGGAGAAGACTACATTTTATTTAAAAAGCACCCCTAGGCTGCTGTACGAATAAAACAGGCAAAACACAATAAAAACAGATGTGACAGGACAGAAATTGTGTTTAAAATATGATTCGATGAACAATTGCTTTCTAAGTTTGGATTTGAAGAGGGACAGGGAGTCTGAGTTTCTCAGGTCTGGTGAAAGAAAGTTCCAGAGTTTGGGGCCAGAGTGGCAGAAAGCCCTGGTGTTGAGGCGGGGTAAGGGAACGGTCCGGTGAATGGAGGATGAAGACCTCAGGGAGCGGGAAGGGTGGGACCACTCTGATGAGGGCAGACAGGTAGGAAGGGGAGAGACTGTGTAAGGCCTTGAAGCTGCACAGAAGAATTTTGTAAACGATTCTTGATTGGACTAGAAGCCAGTGGAGCCGCTGAAGGATTGGGGTTATGTGGTGGTGAAGGAGAGTTCTGGTAATGATGGGTTATGGAGGGAAGGATAATGGGGGGGGGGCTGTGGGTGCGCAGTGATCTCTGGGTTGCTGGGGTGGGTGGCGGGTGGCTCATGGGTTCTGGGGGCCCTGGCCTCGTCCTTGGCCCGCATCTCGGTGTCCGCTGCCCGGTGGCCCCTATGGCTGCCGCCTGGTACGGCTAAGCGCTCCTGACCTGTGGCCTGGGGGCCCAGACGCCGGGTTTGCCTATGCCTCTCGGTGCCAGGGGGGGCCCTGTGGGGGGGCCTTCTCTGTGCCCGGCTGGGTGGGTGGGCGGTCCCCTCCTCTCCCCCTCCCAGGCTTCTTAGGTCCTGTTGCCGGGGGCACTCCTGACCTAGGGGTCTCTTCCCCCGTCTCTGGTCTGGCTGGTCAAGCTGGGGAGGATCTGGTTTCCCTTATGAACACACGGTTCACTTCAGCAGCATGCATGTATCTCCACCCCCACGTGCACGTGCACACTACCACACTGCTCCCTGTCTGCTTCATCCCTCCTCCTAACCCACAGTGTATTGATTGACAGATGTCTTCCTTTTTTTCTTTTCCAACCCCCCCCCCTCCCCCTCACATTCTTCCCCTCTCCCTCCCCACACACACTAAATGTAACAAATAAATAAAAAATAAGACAACAAAAGGGGGTTTATACAAATTTACACTCTGGTTTTTCGAAGTTCTATAACCTCTTTCTGTGATAATAAAACCTGTCCAACACAAAAGGCCTGCAGCTCTAATCTGTTTGCTCAGCTGTTGGACAAAACAAGTTAAGAAAAAAAGAAGAAAAAGAAATAAGATTTTTGAATTGACTTTATCTTTCTCGTGGATACTGATGCTTTCCTATAGAGGCACTCAAGTTGGCAACCATGAGCTTTAATAAGGTGCAGTTCAGATGTAAGCCAGGGATAAGATTTTGTGAAGAAGACTGATGTGGTCTTAACTGGGGCAGGGGAAAATTATGACGAGTGTTATAATATTGTTCAGCAAGATGTTTAGGACATAGTGAGTAATTTAAGATGTCAGTGTTGGAAATACTAGAAGAGAGAGTAATGATGTCAATATTCTTTATGCTCTGAAAAGAATGAGACGGGACTGTTTGATTAAGGAAAGTGGTAGGGGAACAGGAAAAGAAACTAAAAAGTGGTCTTAGATGCTGAGATCAACGGCTGTGCAGTTAGGGGGTCAGGCCAGAACAGCAGACTAGATCCAGAGTGTGACCTTTAACATGGGTGGGAAAATATATGTGTAGGAAGCCAAAACTACCTAATGTTGAAGAAATTTCTCTGCTGAGCGGATATTTGTAGCACAGTGCACTCCAACGGAGAAAACAGGCACTGAGACGGGTGTGACTTTCCACGTCTCGCGGTGGATTATCGTGAGACCTCCCCCACAGGAGCCGTGAAATTTTGAGACATAAACAAATCTATCAGGAGTTCAGGATCCGATTTTCTTTTGTTTTTTAATGGGAACAGCGCTCTCCTTCTGCTGACAGAGAGACGGAGGTGAGGTGTTTCCCAAGTCAGTCAGTAATTAAAGTCAGTAATTAAATAAAACTAAATAAATCCATAATCTCTCAAAAAGAACTAACGCTACAGTTTTCAAACTTTCCCTTGACTCATTATCACCTATTATTAGTAATGTATAGTTAACAATTTTATCTAGTTCATAGCTGGACTGTTTTTAAGTAATTATTGAAGCTACTTCACTGAAGTGCTCTGTTTAGGGGTTAAAGACAAAAAGATGAACACAATAAAAAACGGAACAACTTGGATCATTTTACTACTATTTTTTCAAATGTTTTACAAAAATATCAGACTGGAACTCAAAATTGGTATTGGTAACAAAATCAAATAAATTAGAATTGGATCGGGGGGGCAAAAAATTCTTCCGGACATCCCTAGTGCTCGCTACAGTGCCTCACTCCACTGTTGTTCTTTTCTCTCTGAGGAAACTGATCGTCATGAGAAGCTCTTAACTACGTCAGCGACTTCAGCTTGGGTGAAGGACAGCTCCATCCCAAGTCTCAGTGAAGGAAGGAGGTGCAGGATGGGGATGGTGGAATATCTTTCCACCACTACATGCCCCCATCGAAGTCATCAGCCCTCATTCATAAGGCCACCATAGTTCTGTCCATGGCCTCAGACGAGTTTTTGCTCCACAAAGCCAGGCTGCAGTCGGTTGGCCGACACACGGGACGATATCGGCGTTATCGCCGCGTTTTCGCCACTCTTTTTCACACCAGGCGATTTCACTGACGATGGCCACTGACATGCAATTCATTCCTGACTTAGATGGCGCTGTACACTGCTGTCCTCAGAAGAAGAGGCCCTATTACGCGCTTGTCAGAAGAATGGTGAGTTTATGATGTCAAGGCTGAATATGTTCAATGCCATATTTACATGTCGTCATTATCTTTGCACAGTGTAGACGTACTTGGAGTCTGTTTCTTTCATGTGCTCAGAAAGGCAGTGTTGTTGGCGCCCCCAAGTGTGTACCAACAGCTCCCACTGGAAGCGCCCTAATTGTTGAATGATTTCGCGCGATGGCCTCAAAAAGAAAAAACGAACCCGAGCGTTGTTTTTTGCGCTCGCCACACAGCTCATTGGTGTGTTTCAGTCAAGAGCGATTCGCGCGAAAATCGCAGATTGTCGGGGTACGGGCTTAATCCGGTACCTCTGGAGTCCCACAAGTCACCCAGGCTTGCTAGGACTCCTTCTTCAGCTTGACGGCATCCCTTACTACTGGTGTCCACCTCTGGGTTTGGGGATTGCCACCACATCAGGCACCAGAGAACTTGCAGCCACATCTCCGAACAGCAGCAAAAACAATAGAGGTGGAGAACATGGTCCACTCAGACTCACTGTCCCCAGTCTCCCTTGGTACCTGTTTTAAGCTGTTAAAATTGATAATTAACCTCCTGCTTAGGGTGTCCTGGTGCCTGGTGTATTGATGGACATCCTGTAGTTCGAACATGGTGTTCGTTATGGACAAACTATGATGAGCAAAGAAGTCCAACATCGAAACACCCCATGGGTTTAGATCAGGGAGGCCCATTCCTTCTAATCCCGCCTCTCCAGGTGCCACTTAGATACCCATGTGGGCATTGAAGTCCTAGATTGTAGGGTAATGGAGTCCCCCTATTGGGGCACTTTCCAGTAACTCAGCTCCTAACACTGCCCCACTGCTCACCCTGCCTCTGTTCAGGGATGTTGAGTTTCTCCTTTCAAGCAGTTTCTGCCTGGTAGAACTCATCCAGGTAGCTGCAAACAAATCTGCTGGCTGCCCACATTGCTGCTGCTTCATCACATATTTGTTTATTTGACTATTCATCTGTCTGTTTTTCCTTCTGACTGGCAATTGGTCTTTATTCTCCCATTTTTCAAAGGAAGCACCAGCTCAGACTCCAACTGCTACAGGTCTATAACCATCTTAAGACTTGGAGAGCTTGTTCTCAAACAGCTTTCCAACTTCATTGACTCTCACCACACCTGTCAGATCTGCAGTCAGTGTTCAAAACTGGCCATGGTTGCTTGTCAGCTACACTGAAAGTCCTTAATGACCTCATTACCTCAATAGACAATAAACAAGTCTGCATAGCTGCATTTATAGACCTTTGAATTGTAAAACATTTAGTCCTCTTGCAGAGGCTCTCCACCATCGGTCTGTCCAGAAGTTGCATCAAATGGTTTACCAGCTATCTCACTAACCATGCACAAGTGAAGTCAGAAAACTTCATGTCAAACCCTATCATCATCTTGCATTGTGTGCCTCAAGGTTTGATCTTGGGCATGACCTTGTTCTCCAAATAACTGGAGTTTGTCAGCTCCTACAAATAAATACCTAGGTCTCTTGCTGCACTCCTCACTCTCAGGCTAAAGTTAAAGCCAGACTGGGGCTCCTTTATCAGAATCAGAAAGCCTTTACTATTATTGTTACACAAAAAACTTGGGACAACAAAATTCTGGTGCTCTCCAGCTGCTCAAACAATATAAATAAGTAATATAGTAAGAGAACAATAAAGAATTTGTGTAACTGAGAAATATAAATATGTACATAGCTAAATAACTTTTTGGATCTGAAACTATATTGCACATGGGAACTGTTAATATTGCACATTGACTTCTTTATCGTAACAGTGCTTCATTCACACTTAGCCAAATACTTTCTACTGTATGGGGATGTCATCTATCAAATGCCACCCAAGTGTGTTCCCAACAGGCTTGATCCGTGTTGTTACTAGTACAGCCTTTTCCATCCTCCATTGGGAACGGTTTAAACTGATAGGTCGGTCCTCCCCTCCACACCTGACGACTTCATCATTGGCTTCTTCTCATTCTCGTTGTCTGTTTCTCTTTTGCTTGTTCCACTTCTGTTTGTCTTTTTTTTCCCAGGTCATCATTGTAAAGTGAGAAACTCTTCTCAACTGACCCTCCTGGTAACATAAAGGTTACATGAAAAGTACATGTAAAAAAATATTAAACTGTCACGGTGTCTCTGTCAGTTCTCCTCCCCCTCTGCTCTGCTCCTGACTCCACCAGCTGTGACCACTTCACTCATCACCCTCTGCTCTTCAAAAGACGACCCAGCTCCAGTATTCAACGCCAGTTCGTTGCCCCTTATGGTGACTACGCCTGGTCTAGTATTGCTCATGTCAAGCTTGTCTTGTTTTTGCATCCAGACTAACGTTGTTCTCCTGCCTCAGGATTCCCTGTCACGAGTGTCACCTATGTGGAAGTCACCTTGAGCAATTCCTGTATTCCTGTCGGCCATTGCTAACCGCGTTACTACCTCCAGCCACGCCACGAGCCCCACTCAAGCCTGGACCTCCATCACGTCAAGATTCCTATTCTCAACGGAAAATAAATTCATGCTTACCGTTCACTTACCTGTGTATTCATTCTGGGTTCCAAGCATCTGGGTCTGTCATGCCTACGAACTATAACATAAACAACATAAAAACGACTTTATTGACTGTAACTCCTCTGTTGCAGAACAGACAATATTAAGTCCTTATGAGTCACTAGTCCTTACAAACCTTGTTTAATTATAACGTGAGCAATCCCACCAGAAAACATGGCAGTGCATTCCACAGCATCACAAGCTTGGTTGGTCTGATGAAGACTGTTGATCCTAACAAGGGTTACTAATTTTACATCCCAACAAACTGAAGAATAGTGGTTTAAGAAATCAATGGTTCATCAGGCTGAGAGGAGGCTGTCCGGTGCTCCAGGGACAGTTTACTTCAGTCACCATTACTCCCCCAGGAGAACTTCACACACGCATTTCTATTTGCTTTCCAAAGCAAATTAGTTTTAGAAATTACAGTCCCCAAGACACTTTATTACTCTGTTACCTGTTTTTTAATTAGTCAAAATAGACTCCTACCCACACACTCCCCCACACAAGCACAAGCTGATATTCCCATATACTGTATGTTTACCCAAAGCCACTATTTCCTTTATCAAAAAGTTTCAAGAATATAATCACTAATATTGTTTGCTTTAGTGTACATGTGTCATTAAAACCTCTGAACAGTTTCAAGTTCAAAGAAGATGAGCTGGAGCTGCCATGAAAGGAGGGGGGGTCGGAGGAAGGCTTTTTGTGGACATATTGATTGCAGACGAAGACACACTGTAACTTTGTGTTGTGTGTGAGTGGAGAACTGTGGATGTGTGTGTGTTCAAACTCATCAATGATTCAGTATGGTCCATTACAGAGGAAGGATGGAAAAGAGGAGAGAGGGACAGACAGAACAGGACAATGGAGGAATCATAAAGAGCTTAAATCACAACACGAATAATCTTCTGCGTGAGTAAGTGTGGGTGTATTCATATTCAAATTCAAATTTTATTTGTCACATGGTCAGACGTACGCAATACGACATCCAGTGAAACGCTTTGTGAATCTGTCTGACAGGTAAACATTGCAGGGGTGGGATTTTAGAATAGATTTGAAGGAGAGATGAGGAGTAGATAAATAATTGCACAACAAAGCTGTTCCACCTAAAATAAAGAAAACTAAATGGAATATAAAAATGACAAATTACGGAATAAATATGAAATAAAATAGAAGGCGTAAACTAAAAATAACAAAACACAGGAAAAGGCCCCAATGGACCCAGGAGTAAACTACTTATCGTCCAGACGAAAGAAAAAGGTCTTGGTGGAGAGCCACTCCTTTTGACTGAGAGAATACCAGCCTTAGAATTGTTTGCAGCAGAAGCCTTTGAGCCCTCCTCCAAGCCCATTGACAATATCAAAAAGAAATGTGGGCTGATGGAACATCATCGTCCTTTCCTTCAGGCCCGAAAACTGGTGACTGGTAAGACCAGATTCAAAGATACCGAGGACCACTGTCTGACGCATCATCTTCAGGTAAGCCATCTAGTCTGAATAAATATTTAAGGAGAATTTCAGCTATCTCCTTAGCAGTCTGCAAATTAGGTAGAGGAATAAAATGGGTCACCACTGTTAAAACTGTGGTGGTCTGTTACAAAGTCAATGGTGATGTGGGACCGTGGGCTTTTACAGCAGATAGGGGATAAAGCAGTCCTGCAGGGTGTCTTTTATGTGTCTTAGACTGCGTTCACTGACAGGCTTTGCCGTTGTCCTTTAGATCTCTTTGTAGAGTGGGCAACCAGAGGCACCATTGGACAACAGAAAACAATTTATATCAGTCTGGATCTGGAAGTCCCATAGGATATTTGCTCTCTCATTCTTTACAACTTTCACAGATGTTTCCCATTTGACCTTGGGGTTTACGGTGCATATTCTGCACACATATGTTCTTTTACATATTTACAAGGTGGTGGTTCTATAACTTTTATAGAAGAACAAATACAAAAATCTGACAATTATGACATTAGTAACTTTGACTTTCTGCTCTAAAGCAAGTCTTTTACCGGGCTATAACTGGTGTCTCTGGTTGTGATGTCTTGTTCAAATGTGCAGGTTCTAACAGCTGATGATTTGTGGTGAAAGAAAAGAGAAGACAACCATCAGGGAGATTTGAGTGATTGGTCAGCTCTGGTAAAAATTCATTCATAAAAGAACTAGATAGTCTATAGTATGTATGTATGTATGTATGTATGTATGTATGTATGTATGTATGTATGTATGTATGTATGTATGTATGTATGTATGTATGTATGTATGTATGTATGCATGTATGCATGTATGTATTTATCTATTTATGTATTTATTTATTTATTTTAAATTGTCCAACAGCTAAGCAAACAGATGAGAGCCGAAAGCCTTTTGTGTTGGACAAAAGGCCCCCACCGCAGCGGCAGCCGGGACCCCCCAACACCCGCACAGTACAACAGATACAGAAATACCGCCCGCCGGACAACCAAATCCGCCACCCCAGGCAGGGCCAGTGGGACCGGGACCGCCACAGCGGCCCCTAACGCAGGAGATCAGGGGGGCGCAGGGGGTAGACAGTGCAAGCCCCAGCCCGACCCGTAGAGCAGCCTCCCCACCACGCCCAGGGGCCCAACGAGGGGCACCGCCCCGGGGGGGGTCAGGGCCCCCCAGGGAAGACGCACCCCCACGCTCTAGGCAGGCCCCACCCCAAGGCTACGGTTAGTCCAGGAAAGAGCAAAGCAGCCCCCCTGCCCAAGACAAGGACGCCCAGGAGGAGTGAGGGTCCCCAAGGGGTATGGCCCGACCAGGTTCACCCGCAGTTGGAAAATATGAAGAAGGCCTTCGCCCAGGGGCCTGGACCAGAACCCACACCACCGGGACATGGACACCCCCTGGCTCAGATGTGATGTGATCCCCGGCTCCCGGTCTTGCCAGAGAGCTCAGGGATCCCTCTCACTGCGTGGAGAGAGGGCCGCCGGGCCCAGGAACCCAGCACCCCAAGGACAGGGCTGCCGTGACAGGGGGCCTCCGCCAGGGATGGGGGGGGGGACAGAAGATCAGATGTCCATCTTCCTTGTGTGATGTATGTGTGTTAGTGAGTGTGTGTACGCGTACGGGTGTGTGTGTTGGAGTGTGTATTTTGTGATATAAGGGGGGGGGGGGGTATACTAAGGGTGTAGTTAAAATTGGCGGGTAGGGCACTAAGGACATCTTCTGCTTGGGGGAATATGTGGGAGGCCTAGATATTCCCAAAGGCTCATTACTTGGCCTGTGAGGACAGGCTCGACATGTACCATTGAGTGAAAATGGAAGGGGAGCAGACAATTCAAGTGGTACCAGGCAGTTTCACGGAAAAAAAATGAATAAATGACCAAAAGCAAACAAAAAAGCAGCATCTGGATGTTTTCAATGTTATTGGAGATGGTGAAGCTGAGTGCAGATTTTGTCAAATGAAAATAACTGTCAGAGCATGCACAAAAAAACCTGCACAGACGTCGGAGAACAACCCAGCTTTCTATGGCAACATCCACTCAAAACATGAGTGTGTTGTAAATGTAATACTTTGGTCTTTATGACACCTGTGACTGTGGCGTTTGTTTGTTCTACAAAATATATTTTATGAAAACATGAAATTAATTATTGCTTAGAAGCATGCAAAGCATTTATATTTGCTTAAATAGGCAATAATGCAGGATAAGACATAGAGTGATGATAAATTCAGAGTTGCTTGAGAACCAAGCCAAAAGGCCAAACCTAGTCTCTGGTTTATGTATAAAAGATAAGATGATTGAAAATGGTTGCTGAGTGCAGCTGTGACTGCAGATCACTGCTCCCTCAGGGGATGGGTCAGATGTGGAGAACAAATCCTACACACTTAGATGTTCAACCGCTAATGGAACTTTAACATTAACTCAATATTGTGTTCATAAAAGGGAAACAAAAGCTTTTTTTAATTTATCACCATTCAAAACAAAATAGACACTTAGTGCCGAATCGGCTAAAGGTCTGCCTGCAAAAATGTGTGTGAACCTTGTTTGACTTGTTTGCAGAACAGGTTGCAGATCACATACAGAAAACAATTTTATTTTAAAGCCACTTGAAATCAAAAGAGGCCAATGATTCAGGGATGTGCGGTCATCATCACCTGCCATCATTAAAGAACTGTATTAATGATACTTTATATTTTGTGCTGTAAATAAAGGGATACCACCCAATGAGGTGTCTGTGATCAGAAACTAATGGCAGAGGCGTAAACCATGTAGGTCAAAGCACAGGACAGTTTCTTCAGTGAAGGCCATTAACTTCTGATGATGAACACTTCAAGGGGCATTATCTCACTTATTCCACTGTCACTTACAAAAGAAAGAAATCTTAAATAAAAAAGTAATTCTTTAATCTTAATTTTGCTGACGTTAAGAACATTTTTGGCAAGAGGCGGACTATTTGATACGCAGTGTGACACGTCATGGTAATGGCTACAGAACCTGCAACTTGCTCTGCTGCAGCCGCTGCATGAGGACTAACCAGCAGAGGAAAGTGGTTTCTAAGCTCAATGTCATGGTAATTGGTACAAAGCATCATTTCAGAAGGAAAGTTCAACTCTTACTGCTGGTTTCAACAATTGGCCTGGCCCCTGGACCATATCAGAGATGCATCATTTACTCATTTTAAGTCTGGCCATGCAATGGAGAATCATACACACATGGACTGTGACATTCTGTTCCACCCTTATGCAGCCAATGTTGCATGCTCCTTTTTCTTTCAACATCCTCGACCTGCATCCTGATTGGCAGGACACCTTGTCAATCAAGCTCCTTCATGCTGTGTAGATATGTGCAGCTCTCCAAATCACCTCAATCTTTTTGATCACAAGCAGATTTTTGTTGTCCTTCTATGGACGTCTCTTTCTATGAAGGTTTGAACTTAGAGAATTTAAACAAGAGAGAAAAGTGTGAGAATGTTCATGTCTGTCTGAGACCGTGTAGAAGCTGTGTATTGAGTATTTTTATATCCTTAAAAGCTTCTGTAATCCTGCTTTTACCTAACATGGGTATTTTATAAAACATAACTCTTGGAATAAACATGGAACTGTGTCATGGCGAAAAGGTTAGGCAAGAGAAAAATTAATTGAAAATGCAGAGTATTTACCTGCGGTGGACAAATGACTATTATTTTTGCTCAATGCAATGAAAAGTCTGTTTGTCTCACTTGCCAAGAGGCATTGGCAGTATTCAAAGAACATAATCTATATTGCATCACAAGGCCTAGTATGATAGCTTGCAAAGCCAAATGCGAGAAAATAAACTCTCCAAGATAAAAAATGAACTGTTAGCTCAGCAAAATACATTTGTACGAAAAGTTCAGCAGAACAAGTTGTCCGTTCAGGCCAGCTTTCGGATGCTCCACTGAGAGGAAGCAGCGGTAAACCTTTTCCTGATGGAAAGTTTGTCGAGAAATGGTTGAAATTTGTTGCTGAGGAGGTGTGCCTTGAGAAGAAAGAAGTATTTACTGCCTTGTGTCTGTCGGTATGAACAATCACCAGACGCATTGAAGAAATGGGGAGTAATGTATAGGCCAGCAGCAGGGGAAGATGAAATAATTTGACCTTTTTTCAGTAGAAAAGCACGGACATGCAGGACACAACACAGCTGCTCGTTTTTATTCGTGAAGTTAGCCCAAACTTTGAGATGAGAGAGGAGCTGGCAGCTCTCCAAAGTCTCAAAGAGACTGTGGCGGGAGAGGATGTTTCTGAAATGATCGTGAAATTATTATTATTATTTAGCTTTTTTTTCTTTGCATTTTTGTGTGAAGATGACAGGTTATGTTTCATAAAAAGTGTTGCTTATTTCAATAAAAGGGTTGTTATTTATTACTTGACTTTTTATTTTTTCTGTAAAGATCCAAGAAAGTTTTATTAAGAGTACGATCTACGTTTCATCTCATCCTGCAATTGTTACACTTCTTCTGTTACAACCCCGCCCCCCCTCCATCATGAAAAAAATGATGTGATCCTCACAAGAAGAGGTTTGGGACCCCTGTTTTAAAAGAGCGAAGTTATCAAGTAGTTTCCTAGATTGCTTTCATTGCAAGGAATTTCCACCATTGACAGTAATTTGTGTATCCAAAAAACAAAAATTGTCATTATCAAATTCACCAAATAGGTTAAGAGACGCTATATTGGGAGGACTTCCGGCTCTCCACTCAAGATGGTAGCATAGCTTCAGTGCTCCCCGGCGTTATTAAACTTCCTGGAAATAAATGACTTTGAAGATAAGTGATATTTTTCGAACATTATGGAAACCAGGGAGTTGATCCGAAGGAGGAAAAACACAGATATTGCACCTACTACCGAATATATGGATGACAACCGAAACTGCTCCCCCAAACACGAGGCTAATCAAGGTGAAACCGGACCAGCTAGCCTGGAGGAGAACCTGAAAGAATTAAAAAGCTTCTGACGGGATAATGAACGACAACTTTCAGAGATCCAAAGAAATCATCTGAAGGCCGAGGCTCGATTAGAAGAAGCTGAAACTCGCATTGATGATGTGGAAACAACTCACAAGCGACATCAACACTCAGGCTCACGCACGGAGAGACAATATCCGAATATACAGTGGAAGGCACCAATATGATCGCCTTTTTAAAAAAACTGCTCTTCGAGACTCTGGATATCACACGTGACTGCGGTGTTAAGATAGAAAGAGCCCACAGAGCTCTTGCACCAAAGCCCACAACACCGGAGTCCAAACCGCGCTCCATCATTGCCAAGTTCTCCAACTTCAAAACCACGGAAGAAGTGATAAAGAGGGCCTGGCAGAAGAGACAGACCATTTACAACAATAATCGCTTCTTCGTGGACCACGACTACCCCCCAGCAATCCAGAAGAAATGTATGGAATACAACCAAGCAAAGAAAGTCCTGAAGAAGAGAAAAATCAGATTCCAGGCGCCTTACCCTGTGAAAATGCGCGTAGTCTACGAGGAGGGAGCGCATCTATACCAGACCGCAGCGGAGGCTACAGCTGACATGTCATCGCGGGGGCTCCCGGTCACCGCCATCCCCCCTCCGACCGACCCCCACCACCGGGAGCTACAACAACTTTCTGCGTGGAGGCTTTGTGGAGAACCTTCAAGAATACAGGAGGAAACCACCAAAAGACAAGTAAAATGGTTAAAGAAGAAGTTCTTTGGAATTGGTGCACAATGTAAGTGTTCAAGGTGCCTTTTCCTTTTTTTACCTTCTGACGTTTAAAGTAAACACTAAATTGGTCGAGACACACAATAGCTATGACAGTAAAGACAGCACAGCCATCTTCCAGGGCCCTGCCCTTTAAAATGGGCGGGGCTATCCCTGACTGGAGCTCCAACATCTCCAGCTCCACAAAGGTTCTGTTTACCAGAACCTCTTCTCCGGAAGAATTCTCCCAGCAAAAACTTATTTTGTTCAAAATATTTGCTGAGAGAACATTCTTTTTTTTAAATCTCTGTTGTTTTTTATGTTCAATCATTTTCTACTTAAACAGATGCATTGTTTTTTTGTAAAGGGACCATGTACCAAGAGAACCCTTCTGTCAGACACAAGATACCATGGCGGATAATATAACGCCATGTGCACCCGGAAGAAACACAGGTGAGTTTGTGGGTGAGAGAAAGAGGTTTTAATATTGATTCTCGGTTAGTAGATGGGTCCTGGCGGAGCTGTGGCGTCCCTGGGGAAACCGATGGCGGGGATGGTTCGGTCCGGCGACCTGTGGCGTCACTGGTGGAAACGACCGTAAGGAGGCTCGTGGTGAGACAGGAGGTTTTCTGTGGCTTGGATCCAAGGGGAGGATGACTGCTGCAACCACTCGTGGTGAATGAATCCTGGAGACAAACGGAGAGCAAGGCTTAGAATAGAGCAAAACAAGGACTGTGGCTAAGAACGTGGCGACCATGCTATGCACCATAGAGGAGCAACGAACTGGCGCTGAGTCTGGGTCCAGGATCTCCTTATGAAAGCCAGTGGAAGATGAGGTGAGTGGAAACAGCTGTGTCTAATCAGGAGCCAAGCAGAGAGGGCAGGGGGAGGAGTCTGACAGAGGCACCATGACAGGGGTTCTCAAAAGTCTATTTCTCATCTTATAAAACTGGACATAGAAGAGGTGTTGCAAGTTTAATATCCCAAAAGGTACCATTTGAATTCATTTCTGAACAAAAAGATAAAGAAGGACGATACATACTTGTAACAGAGAAAATAGATGGAGTTAAAATATGCTTTTTATTTTATCAAAAACTTAGCATAGCATTAATGACAAAGGCAGATGGTATGATTATATGCGGATGGGATTGGAACATTAAACTAGACCCAAGGTTAGACTCATCAAGACTGGACCCCCAGAGCGCCTGGCAGAAAAGATTTAAAATGTTGACGTCACAACATGGTTATTATAGATATTTGGAGAGATATCTACTAGAGGGCTGCATTGGGATCCAACCCAAATCTCGCGGGATTGGGCGGTTTGGATTGTGCTGCGGGCGGGAGCGGGCGGCAAAAAATAAACCCCGCGGGATCAGTGCTGGCATGAATATCGGATGAATATATAATAGCGGACTACGTTAGGCTGTGCGGCTGTTGGAGTCTTACGTACTGAAGCTCCGTGAAGCACCAGGTAGAGATGCCCAATGGCCTCTGTCATCAAACCTGTTGTTGGGGGGTGTGCAACGCCCCGCCCCGCCTCTTACTAAGAGCGCGCTTCAGGCCTGTCTGTCTGCGCGCGCGCACACATGCACACTTTTAACCGAACAGGATTTGTGAAAATATATTTAATATTTAAGTTGCACATTACACAAGAGAAGAATGCATCAAAAGATGAGGCTGGAGGAGGACATGAATCTCTTTAATAATATCAATACAAATACGTGTTTTTTTCCTGCGGGACGGGGGACGATACAAAATCAATGCATCTCTATTACTGTGCGGGACTAAATTCTCTGAGTTTTGCGGGTGCGGGCGGGAGTGGACATACATATTGCGGGAGCGGGCGGGAGTGTAACGCATACGTTGCGGGTGCGGGCGGGATTGGTCAGAGATTCAGCGGGCGCGGGCGGGAGCGGGATGAAGAAAATAGTCCCGCGCAGGGCTCTAATATCTACCCAACAAGAACAGACTACACGCATTATTCTCACGCCCACACAGTATATTCAAGGATAGATTATTTCTTTATTTTTGAAAAGGATCGTGAAAGGATCCAAAACGTTGAAATTGGAAGTATGGACATCTCAGATCATGCACCAGTACTACTTAATGTTAAAATTTGTGCAACACGCAAAAACCTACTATGGAAATTAAACACAAATATTCTTAACGATCAACAATTTATCAAACTAACTAAATCAGACATCAAAAAATTTTTGGAAGAAAATCTTAACGGGGAGGTCAGCTCGGAAATTGTCTGGGACACACTAAAAGCAGTGATGAGAGGAAAAACGATATCTTTTTGCACGCATAAAAAGAAGGAGAGAGAAACTAAACTATTGGACTTGAGTAAAGAACTGAACCAACTTAAGAAAGAACATAAAAACATCCAGAAAAAGAACTGAAGTAAAAATTGAAAATTTTAAGAAACAAAATAAATGCAATGTACCTAACAGACATACAGAAGAAGATGGTATACACAAAACAAAAATATTACGAATCCGGTCCCAAATGTGCGAAACTATTAGCAAGTTAATTAAAAAAACAAGAAGCGGACAGCACAATCTACAAAATCAAAGACCCAAGCCCTAAAAGTTGTGTACATAACCAGAGCGAAATCCAAAAGATTTTCCTAAACTATTACAAACATTTATACACACAACCACACTTAAAGCACCCCCACCAAATACAGAATATTTTTAAAAAGCTTAATTTATCAGATATAACAGAGGATCAAAATGAGTTACTCACAGCTGAAATAACCGAAGGAGAACTGTCAAGAGCCATAACAGATCTAAAGGCAAATAAAGTACCCGGGCCAGACGGTTTTCCTTCAGAATGGTACAAAAAATTCAAAATGGAATTATTACCTTTTCTAACCCAAATTTTAAATAAAGCATTTAAAGAGGACAAAATACCACCTTCATGGAAACAAGCCAATATATCAGTGATCCCGAAAGAAGGAAAAGACCTATGCCTCTATGCCCCGCTCTGGGGCATAGAGGCCAAGGCCCTGAAAAGGCAGTAAGGAAGGACCGAGCCAGTGTCCCAGGAACCACAGCACAACGGCAACAACAGCTACCTCCACCACCACCGGTCAAAGACTTGGATCCGGCAGCACCAGCACCACAACCACCCCCATCAAAGGACTCAGCTGCACCAGCATCACAACAACTACCGCCAGATAAGACCCAGCTGCAGACCCACAACAACAACCACCAGATTTGGCCCCAGAAATACCACCATCTGACCAGCTGTGTGCGCCCCCTGCTACAGCTACTCCCAGTGAAGACTCACTTTCCTTTTCGTCCCCCCCACTTTCACCCATGGCCCTACCTAGCCATTTTGATAGCCTCATTAAGTCAGGAATTAAGATGGCTCCCCTAACACCTGTGAGCCTCACACCACACAGGAGCTCTCCCACCCCTCCAGCGCCCCCTCCTTATCCTTCACTCAAAGTCCCTCCAACACGTCCTTCATCCAAACCCCCTCCAACACGCCCCCTCCGTCGTTCACCCAAATTCCGTCCAGCTCCCGCTCCTCCTCATCCATCCCCCAAACTACCCTCAACCTGACCTCCCCTGCGCACATCTAGAGGTGCTATCCTCCGGAGCTAGGTTGAAACGGGCCCCCAGTGTCCTAGGAAAGATTATGTCAAACTGAGGCCCTGTGATGAACAGCTTCCTTCTGGTGCTATACCTGTAGTTGCACCATGTAGAATGCAAAAAAGGGCAGTTAGACTGTCCAATCAAAGAAATCTAGTTCATATCCCTTGCAAGAAGGTTTTGACCAGTCCCAAGGAAACTAAGCTCAAACTTGCTGCACTCAATGTCAGATCTTTATGCAACAAATCATTTTAATCAATAATCTTATCTCTTCTTTTAATCTGGATTTTATGTTATTAACTGAAACATGGCTTGACAAAAACACAGGAAACATAGTTCTAGTCGAATCAACTCCCCCAAACTAGAAACATGAATCGGAAATACGAGAAAATAAAAAGGGTGGAGGCATTTGTGCACTGTTTAGAGATAATATTGCAACCCGCAGACTATCATTTGGTGTGTTTTCATCATTTGAGTATGTGTCCTTTAAGATTGAGTTAAAACAAACTCCTCCCTTGCTCTGCATAGTTATGTACAAACCTCCTCAGGACAGCCAAAGTTTCATTGATGATTTCACTGAAATGCTCTCAGTTGTGTGCACAGACTTTGATGGTCTAGTAATTACAGGTGATTTTAATGTCCATGTTGATAATGTCAATGACAGAAATGCAAAATAGCTCAATGCTGTCCTTGAAACCTTTGGTCTAATTCAGCATGTGAGTTGCCCCACCCACAGCAGAGGGCACACTCTGGACCTGCTCATCACAAAGGGGGTTATTATTTACAATGTCAGTGTGGTTGATGTCGCTCTCTCTGATCATTTCTGTGTATTCTTTGACCTGTCTGTTGCTCCCAAACCACCGTCTGGCCCTGCAGTTGTCCAAAGGAGACAAATAAATGAGAGCACTAGGGCACAGTTTGTAGAAATGATAAAACCCTGAAAACGCCTCTGGTGCCAATGTTGATGAAATGCTGAATTCTGTTACTTCGAGCATCTTGAATGTTCTGGATGCCATTGCCCCTATGAAGGTTAAATTGAGAAAACATAGACAGAAAGCTCCCTGGAGGAACGATGATCTAGTCAGGGCACAGAAACAACAGTGCCGCAGAGGTGAGCGAAAGTGGCGCAAGTCAAAACTCCAGGTTCATTATGGAATGTATAAGGTGGAGTTGTACGCTTACAACCAGATCTTATGCAGAACAAGGGAAAGGTACTTCTCTGAAATAATTGGAAGCTGCAGCAGCAACTCTCGTATCCTGTTCACAACAGTAAACAGATTAACTAACCCTCCAACCCAGCTACCAATAGAACTGGCTTGCACACCTAAATGTAATGAGTTTGCTGTATTTTTTAATGACAAGGTTCAGGGCATTAAAAAGGCCATCAACTCCATAACTATTCAACGGCCACCTACTCACTCTAAGCTGACTCACTTTGTACCTGTCACTGACCAAACTGTCCAAGAGACCATCACCCGTCTGAGCTCGTCTACATGCTGCCTTGATGTGTTACCCACTAGATTTCTAAAGTCTGTCTTGAACAGTGTGTTGCCACCAATTACTCAAATAGTTAACATGTCTCTTCAATCTGGAATATTTCCAGAGGCCTTAAAAACTGCAGTCATTAAACCCCTCCTGAAGAAGAGCGGTCTTGATCCCACTGTACCGAATAATTACAGACCTATCTCTAATCTGCCATTTTTAGGAAAAGTCCTTGAAAAAGTTGTCTACCAACAGCTCACTGACTTTCTCTTATTAAACAATTCATTTGATGTTTGACAGTCAGGTTTTAGACCCCATCATAGCACAGAAACTGCTCTTATCAAGGTAACCAACGACATCCGCCTGAACACTGATGATGGAAAAGTATCTGTCTTAATCCTGCTAGACCTGAGCGCTGCCTTTGATACTGTTGATCATGGAATCCTTTTGCACAGACTTCAAGACTGGGTTGGCATCTCTGGATCTGCCCTAAGTTGGCTCAAGTCTTATCTAGAAGACAGGAAATACTTTGTTGAAATTGGGAGTTGCGTCTCAGACTACATGGCCTTGACTTGTGGTGTGCCCCAGGGATCGATCCTTGGACCCCTTCTGTTCAATCTCTACATGCTACCACTAGGGCAGTTAATACGCAGTAATAACATTTCTTATCACAACTATGCAGATGATACTCAGATCTATGTGTCACTGACAACAGGTGAATATGGGCCGGTGGATTCACTCAACCACTGCCTCCAACAGATCAGTGCGTGGATGCAGAACAACTTTCTCCAGTTAAACTCAGACAAGACCGAAGTTATTATTTTTGGCCCACAGAAACAAAGAGAAAGTGTCAGCAGCTACCTTCATTCTCTGTCTCTTAAACCCTCAAATCAAGTCAGAAATCTAGGGGTAATCATGGACTCTGACCTAAACTTTAACAGCCATATCAATTCAGTAACATCAGCGGCATTTTACCATCTCAAAAACATTGCCAAAATCAAGAACATTATTACAGACCTGGAAATACTTATTCATGCATTTGTCTCCAGTAGGTTAGACTACTGTAACGGCCTGCTCACCAGCCTCTCCAAACGAGCTGTAAAACAGCTTCAGTACATCCAGAATGCTGCTGCTCGAATCTTGACCAAAACCAGGAAGTATGATCACATTAGTCCTGTGCTCAGGTCTCTGCACTGGCTCCCTGTACCTCAAAGAATAGACTTCAAAGCAGCTCTGCTTGTGTACAAGTCTCTCCATGGCCACACAGCAAAGTAAATCTTTGACATGTTAGTGCCATATGAACCATCTCGCACTCTGAGGACCTCAGGGTCCGGCCTCCTGTTGATTCCCAGAGTCAGAACTAAACAAGGGGAATCAGCGTTTCAATATTCTGCAGCTAAAATCTGGAACAGCCTCCCTGAAGTCGTAAGACAGGCCTCTTCTGTGTTCATGTTCAAATCTAGACTTAAAACATTTCTGTTTAGCCGTGTATATGACTGAAAGGTCCTATCTGCACTTTTCTGTCCTTTCCTTCCTTTATTTTTAAACCAATTTTCTAATTTTATCTTGTCTTTTAAAGTAAATTTTACATTGATTATTTCTATGATGTATTGTGATTTGAATTCATTTTTCTGTTCTGTGAAGCACCTTGAATTACTTTGTGTACGAATTGTGCTATACAAATAAACTTGCCTTGCCTTGCCACTTAACTGTAGTTCATTTAGACCCATCTCAGTCCTCAATGTGGATTATAAAATGTTTACAGCGATCATGGCAAAGCGATTAGAATCTGTTCTGCAATGTCTTATCAATACCAATCAAACAGGCTTTATTTCACAAAGACAAGCGCATGATAACATAAGACATACCTTACACATATTGAGCCATATTCAGGAAAACAAAATAGAAGCAGCAATGGTCAGCCTTTTTTTTATATAAGGTCTTGGAGAGATTTGTGTTTCATTATAAGTTCATACAAGTAATAAAATCACTATACACAAAACCAACCGCCTGTATAAAAATGAATGCTCAATTATCAAACACCTTTGAACTGGAACGCGGAACAAGACAAGGATGTGGCCTTTCACCCCTCCTTTTTGCACTCTACATTGAACCCCTCGTTCAACTAATCTGGCAAACTGATGATGTAAAAGGAATATCTGTTACAGGGGACAAGCGTAAGGTTGCCCTATATGTTGATGACGTAATAATTTACACAAGTGAACCAAATGAAACATTACCCAGATTATTTGAATGTTTAAATACATTTGGATACCATGCAGGATACAAGTTAAACATGGGGAAAACACAAATACTGACTTTAAACTATAATCCACCAACCCTACTATTTACCAAATTAAATCTCAAATGGGACCCGTCTTTGCTAAAATACTTGGGAATTATAATTCCCAAAGATATTAATAACACAACAAAATATAATTATGAAGAATTGATCACAAAGATCAAATCTGACATCAACAGATGGTCCACCGTCCCTTACATCAGCCTGACCCAACGAATTGAATCAGTGAAAGTGAACCTACTACCGAGATTCCTGTTTCTGTTCCAGACCTTTTCTGCTGAACTTACCAAACAACAGTTTTTACAATGGGACAAAATTTCATCAAGATTCATCTGCCTGGGCAAAAAGCCACGAATTAGATTTAAAACCTTACAACTCTCCAAAGAAAGAGGAGGTGGTCCCTAACCTAAAAGATTACTTTTATTCTGCATAACTCAAACCCCTAATAAATCATTGTAATCCAAATTACTATGCCCTTTAGAAAGACATTGAATTACTTTTAGTTTCAGACCCCCCACTACAGGCGCTCATGGTAAACAAAAACATAAGGGAAAACCTAGAAAAAGTTGAAAACCCATGGATAGTGACACAATTGAAAATCTGTTACTGTTACTAATCACTTGTGTCTTTTTGTCTACCTTGTCACATTTGGTTCATTTTGAATGATCCGATCCTCTGACCTGAAGTGGATCCAGAACATCTTTCCCCAAACTTCCAGCAGTGAGACTCAGACAGAAATTCCTGCTACTGAACAGTGAAGTTTTCCAGATTCTTGGATTTCTTCCAGATCATCAAGTGGAAATGAAATATGTGTCCAAACAAACTAGAATGAATGTCAAATCCATTCCCGTTAGTTTCCTAAAGTTCAGTTCACTGTTGTTTTTCCACATCCAAAGAATCCACAGGGAACATTCTTGGAACATTCCAGCACACTGGATGGTCAGATGACTTTGCTCAATTCAAAGTGTTCTCACACATTGGACTGGAATGATAGACTGATCCGTGTAATGATATCACATGTGTGTTGTCCGCTGTGACGCACCTGGTTGTTTTTACCTTATAGTAAAATAAACTGACTGTGTCTCAATCCAAATGACATTTTCCAAGATCGATATATTCAATTTATTTCAGTGTGAATTATTTTCTACTGGTTTAGGTGAATTTGATTACCAACTTTCCACAGACAGATCCATCTAGTTGGATCATAGGAAAAGAATTAAATTCATTAATTAAGTGAATTAATTTTTACACCCCTAGCATTAAGGCAATTTGACCAGAACTTTTTTAAAGATGTTCATTATTACTTTTTAATGGACACCCTACAGCCAATCAGAACCAAGTATTCATCCAGACAATGGTATAAATGCATTTTCTGTATACATCATCCCTCCATCTTCCTCCGCTTATCCGGGACCGGGTCGCGGGGCAGCAGTCTAAGCAGAGATGCCCAGACTTCCTTCGCCCCAGCCACTTCCTCCAGCTCCTCTGGGGGAACCCCGAGGCGTTCCCAGCCCAGCAGAGAGACGTAGTCTCACCAGCGTGTCCTGGGTCTTCCCCGGGGTCTCCGCCCAATGGGACATGGCCGGAACACCTCTCCAGGGAGGTGTCCAGGAGGTATCCGGACTAGATGCCCGAGCCACCTCAACTGGCTCCTTTCGATGTGGAGGAGAAGCGGTTCTACTCCGAGCTCTCCGCGGGTGACCGAGCTTCTCACCCTATCTCTACGGGAGCGCCCAGCCACCCTGCGGAGGAAGCTCATTTCAGCCGCTTGTATTCGGGACCTTGTTCTTTCGGTCATGACCCATAGCTCATGACCATAGGTGAGTGTTGGAACGAAGATCGACCAGTAAATCGAGAGCTTTGCTTTTTGGTTCAGCTCTTGCTTCACCACGACGGACCGATACATCAACCGCATCACTACGGACGCCTCTCCGATCAGCCTGTCAATCTCACGCTCCAATCTTCCCTCACTCGTGAACAAGACCCCAAGGTATTTAAACTCCTCCACCTGGGGCAGTGACACTGCACCCACCGAGAGATGGTAAACTACCTATTTTCTGTATGATTTAAAATAATTTCAATTATTTTAATCACCAGATTTGCTGTACTTTAGGTATTTCTTGATTATTTACAGTCCCTCTATAATCCATTGCAAACTGGGTTGACAGCTTACCTTTTGCTAATTCTGCGTTTTCTACCAATGTAATGCCTTGTTTAAACATTTTTATACAGTCTAGACTTTTTTTTTTGTATATCTCCTTACTTATACAATAGGTAATTTAAGTCCTGTTTGTCTATCACTGATTTGATTTACTGTATTGGCTGTGGTTTATCGCCCTTCTAAGACAAACTGTGACTTTCTGGATGAATTTGAAACTCTTCTCTCCCACCTTTCATCCCTCTCACCCAATGTTATAATGGTGGGTGATTTGATATTCACTTTGACAATAGCCTTCTTCCTCTCACCAGAGACTTCAGCTCATGTTCGGACAGCCTTAACAAAGTTGCTGGGTTGGTAAGGTGGAAGGCTGCCATGCAGGAATCCAGGGTCCAATTCCTGGGAATGAACAATGGTAATGGGGCAATTACCATGTCAATGGTGAGCCCAGTGGGGGCCCTTAGGCAAGACCCTTAACGCCACTGCCTCCTGAGTGCGGTTTGACTGCAGCTCACCGCTCCCCCCAGGGGATGGGTCACATGCAGAGAAGAATTTCCCCATTGTGGGATACATAAAGTATCTATTATTACAATTATTATTAAGTTCACCCAGCATGTCAGTTCTCCTACTCACTCTAAAGGACATGTTTTAGATTTAGTTTGCTGCTCTGGATTAACCCCCACTTACTGCTCTGCTGATGAAATTCATGTAACTTATCATTTTCTTGTGTCTTTTGACATCTCAGTCACCTTATCTGCACTAAACCCTCCTGCCTCATTTCTTTTCATAATGGTAAAAATATCCATATGAACGCACTTTCCTCACTCATACGTGATATTCGGATCACTAACACACCAAACCCTGATGAACTTGTCTCCTCTTACTTTCAGATTCTCTCAACCATCTTGCTCCTGTCAAAACTCGCCCTGTCTCCTTCTCCAAATCTGCTCCCTGGTTCAGCCCTGAGCTCCGTCACATGAAAACCAAAGGTCGCCAGCTAGAGCGACTCTATAAAAGAACTGGCTTAACCGTTAACAAAGAAATCTATAAATCACATATATCTCATTATAAGGACCTGGGGCCTCATTTATAAAACTTTGCGTAGGATTTGCATCAGAAGTGGCGTACGGATGAAACATAGGACGTGCGTACGCACAGAAATATTTGGATTTATAAAACCGTGCGCACGCACATCCTACGCATCCTTCCCTTAATAAATCACAATAAATGTAGCACAGCTTTTGCGGCTTCATGACACGCCCATAGTTGCCCATAAATAGTACGTGAAACGCCCACAGGTTAATATTCATTGATTGCGAAACCATGGCAAACACAGAGAGAAAATAAAAAAAAACGTAACTTCACTCAATGTGAAGTAGAAGTTATCGTTGGCGAGGTGGAAAAGAGGAGAAACATGTTGTTTGGAGGGCACAGTGTGGGCATTACTAATGTCAAAAAGGCACGTGAGTGGCAAACGGTGGCAGACGCCGTAAATGCTGTAGCCTCACAACCTCGGACCGTGGCCGAAGTAAAAAAGAAATGGTTGGACATCAAAGTCCAGGCCAAAAAACGTCTAGCGCTGCATCGCCAGAGTGTGTCTGCCACGGGTGGGGGAAGACACCCCTCTTGATGAGAGACTGGCGGCAATTATTGGGGAATCCCTTTTAAGTGGAGTGGTGACTGAGGCGGGGGGGAGACACCGACGCGCCAGATGCACCGGGTGACACCCCCCCAAAAGCTCCAACAGGACGGCTGGAGGAAGTGGGAACCGGCTCATAAGCCACTCGTCCTCGTTTGCCAGCAAGTCTTCTTGCTGTCTAAAGATGCGTTCACTCTGAATTCTTCCATTTGCCACATCTTCTAAGATCCAAGATCAGCCATTGTGCGTCATTACGCATTGTGATGGGGCATTTTATTTCCATCCATTTAATTGCATCTGACAAGCTACAGATGTGGGTAATAATCCACGTGGAAATGGGAAATTGTTCAGCGCAAATGTAATTTCTTGTTGCTTTCTGAATGGTTGAGACATACGCCATACATTGTTTTATCAAAAAGAAAACAAACTAAAGGCAAATGCATGAATACCATAATTCAGTATTTATGAAGAAATGTTTTACTATGAAAACAACTTTCCCCAGTGGACAATTAATACGTCTGTCTGTCTGTCTGTCTGTCTGTCTGTCTGTCTATCTGCTCCGCCAGACGGACACATTGAGGAGAATATCAGTTTTGTACATTATTTCGTTCTGTTAACTATATTATTTATGAGGATGAATTGCACAACATGCCAATATTGCAGAACATATTTCACTTTTCTTTTTGCAAATATGTGTTCATTTGAATTTCTGTTATAATTTCGTTTGATTTTTTTTGTTTGTTTCACTGCTGATCGATCAAACGGGTGTTCATGTAGCTGTTATTGTGAGACTTGCTTTGTGAAGTCTTCATGTTATTCATGAGGCAGTATTGTCATTTTCACTTTCACGTGTTTCTTCCATCTGCCGACGGTGTCGCCATTTCTCATTTCACCTGTTTTTGTGCGTACGCCTGGGTCAGAGCTTGCGTGAAGGACCGCACATTTTCCCGTCAAGTTTGCTTTTTATAAATCTCAACTATTGCGTAGAGACTGGCGTATACGCCTTCTTTTGTGCGTACGCAACGTTTATAAATGAGGCCCCTGGTTTCTACCACAAAACAAACTACTTTTCGGAACTCAACTCCACAACAAAGACTCCAAAACTCTCTTTTCTTTGATGAACACTATTTTCAACCCCCCTGACTCTCTCCCTCCCCATTTCTTTTCCACTAAAACCTGTAACTCTCTCATGTCATTCTTTAATCAGAAAATTCAAGTTATTCACCAACAGCTTAAGTCTTCTCTCCTCCCTCCCACCCCTGACTCTTTCTCTCTTATTAACATGTTTTCCTCCTTTCAACTGCCAGATAACAATGATAGTTCCTCCCTCATCCTAACATCCAATCTCACCACCTGTTATCTTGATCCCCTCCCAACATCCTTAGTTATAGCCTGCCTCCCCTCTCTCCTTCCATTTATTACCATTTATTATCACTTTTTAAAATGGCAGCTGTTAAACCCATCCTGAGAAACCTGGTTCAGATCCCAATTGATTCAGTAATCTCCGTCCAATTTCTAACCTTCCCTTCATTTCCAAAATTCTCGAGAAAATAGACGCCTCCCAACTTTATGATCACCTAAAACACAATAATCTCTTGGAACCTTTTCAGTCTGGTTTCCGCCCCTCCCACAGCACTGAAACTGCTCTGCTCAAGATCACCAATGACCTCCTCATTGCAGCTGATTCTGGCCTCCTCCCCATCCTCATCCTCCTTGATCTGAGTGCATCCTTTGATACCATTTCTCACTCCATCCTCCTCCAAAGGCTCTCCTCCCACGACATCACCTGCACCCCCCTCCATGGTTCCATCCTACCTCTCAGGCCGCACCCAATTCATTCATCTTAAATAATTAAATCTCAGCCTTCCTCTGTCTCTTCTGGTGTCCCCCAAGGTTCTCTCTTCTACCCTTGGCAACATTTTCCGTAAATGTAATGTTAATTTTCATTGTTTTGCTGATGACACCCAGCTTTATGTATCAAGCAGACCTGACTCCTCTCTTCCTCCCTCCACTCCTGTCTATCTGAAATCAAAAACTGGTTCACCTTAAACCTTCTCAAACTCAATAGTGATAAAACCGAGCTGCTTCTCGTCGGTTCCAAATCCACCCTCTCCAAAGCCACAAGTCTTACTCTTTCCATCGATTCGATTTTTGTCTCCCCCTCCCCTCAGGTGAAGAGTCTGGGTGTCATCCTAGATAGCTCCTTATCTTTTCAGTCCCACATCAATAACATTATTCGGTCTGCCCATTTCCATCTACGTATCATTACTGGCTACGCCCCTCCCTCACCGTCCACAGTCTGGTCACTTCCCGTCTAGATTACTGCAATTCCCTCCTCTTTGGTCTCCCTCAACAAACCCTCAATAAGCTCCAACTGGTCCAGAACTCAGCTGTCCGCATCATCTCCAGAACCCCTTCCTTCAGTCATATCACCCCGGTTCTCCACCAGCTGCTCGGCTCCCAAACTCTGGAATTCCCTCCCTCCCTCCTGATCTTCGTGTCATAGACTCTCTTCCAACTTTCAGATCTAAACTCAAAACTCATCTGTTTATTTCTGCCTTCCCATCCTTATTCACTCTTGATTTTTGTCTTTTTATATTTACTGTGCTTTTAATGTTTATTTTTAACCTTTATTTTCTAAAGTGTCCTTGGGCTTAAATAAAATGGATTATTATTAGTGGTAGTGTTTGGTTCTGATATGAATGGATCATCAATGCCAGACCAACAATCATCTTCATTGAGACTAAGATTGAAGATAAAATGGACTTTGACGCTAAAGTTGCTGCGATTTTTGTGCTGGAGAAGCGGATGGACTTCATTACAAGGAAATGTAAGACCAGTGTGCAAATGTTGCATGGGTGTGTGCGTTTACCTTTTTGATGCATTTGTGAGAGAGTGTGAGAAACAGCATCCTCCGTGTTGCTGTGTATGTGGTATAGTCTGTAGCTTTCACCTTTATGTGTTTTAAGAGTCACACTGAATCGCTTTTACAGTTCTCCTTGCCCTGATATGAACCTGCTGCTTATAAAAAGAATGCTGACATGAGATATGAAACACAATTGGTAGAAGGCAAATATATTGAGTGCATGTATTTGTCCATGTAACTCTGAGTCACAGAGTCCCAGACCAAAGCCCACCTCACGTCACTGTTAGGCTTCCCTAGAATCAACAGCTGCAGTCATAAAAGCCTCAAAAACCTGGAGTCTTCAGCTCACAGCTCTGCCAGCCCTTCTGTTCATTGGACTCCAGTTCATAACTCATCTCATCAACAAACACTTCATCCTTGTTGAATCATCTACAATATCAGCCTCATCGTCTGCACTGAGGCCTCTAGAGGACAAATCTAATAAACTGAATGACTGGTGTTGATGTAGAAATGAACTGATGACCTGTGAGCTCTTTCTCTCTGGATATTAAAAAGTAGAAGGAACCACAATAAGTCCCTGTTTACTGTGGTGTAAAAATTCACTGTGTTTGAGGATGACTTTTGCTGTGATTGTACTCTTCAGGCTTTATAAAAAAATTTTTTTTTTTAAAACCAGGAGCCATCTCAGCCAATCAGCAGCTGCTTTCTCAGAGAAGAGGCTTCTCCTCAGAGGACTGGGAGTCGGCGCTAACGTAGCACGTGTCCAGCAGCTGAGAGGTTGCTTCATGTCTAATTCATCAGGGCTCTGCTGCATCAATCTTTCATGCAGGGGCGTAAATAGTTCTGCAGACGTTAGCTGTTATCACAGCTCCAGCCGTTCACATAAAACACCACACAATTGAGATTCTGTTTTGTTTTTATCCCTCACTATCAGTGTTTTATAAGTCTTTTGACCATGAAGTGTATTCAACAGTCAGCATTTTCTGCTGTTTTCACCAGATTTTCTTTTCTGGTTTTCCGAAAACTTAGCTTTGAAAGCAGGTGTAGTTTTTAGTAGGTGTAGGAAGTTGATCTTACCACAGCCATATTTCATTTTTGTCAGATATTCTGCTCAGTCAGTTTTCAGAGTGGCCTTTTCTTGTGGCCAGTCTAAGGCACACCTGTGCAATAATCATGCTGTCTAATCAGCATATTGATATGGCACACCTGTGAGGTGGGATGGATTGTCTTGGCAAAGGAGAAGTGCTCACCATCACAGATTTAGACAGATTTGTGAACAATATTTCAGAGATCTGGTTATTTTGTGTATGTGGAAAATGTTTCACATCTTTGAGTTCATACCATAAAAAATGGGAGCAATAACAAAAGTGTTGCGTTTATATTTTTGGTCAGTGTATAAAAGGTTGAGATTAAAACAGGCAATGGGATTCTGACAGTGGTTTCATTGTTCTTCTGTTGTCCTTTATGTCAATATGTTCACACTACAGCTAGTTTATCTTTCAGCGGCTCCCTTTATGGGTTACCAGAGAAAATCCACCCCCATCGACGCCTCTCCTCACTGAAATCAGTCACCCTCATGCCATCCATGAAGCTCCTCTTTGGTCTTCATCTAGATCTCTTTCCTGGTAGCTCCAACCTCTGCATCCTTTTACCAACATCCTCACAGTTTCTCCTCTCAATGTGTCCAAACCATCTGCATCTGCTTCCCTGCTTTCTCATCTCCATAGCATCTAACTATTACTATTATTGAATAATGTTGAGCTTTATTGCATTGTGAACTGTTAATCCCGTACAAACATGTAATTGCATCGATTTTGGCCATAAATGGTACCGCCAAACTTTATGAAGCAGATTCAACATTTGGCTTTTTTCTCACCTTATGCTGGTTGAGGGAGATATTGCTCTTGTCAGTCTCTTCTTTGTTTTCTTTTCGCATTCTTTTTTGATGCTCTGTTTTTCTTGTGATGAAGGTGTGTCCTGTTTCTCCGATGTATGTATTATTGTAGGTGTGACATGGTATCTTGTAAATGATGTTGCATTTTTATTTTGTTCAGTTTTGTCTTTTGGATCTACCAGGAGTTCCCACTGCAACACTATGAACTTTCTTGCATTAATTTTATCATTGCTGGTTTAGGTAATTTCGTCATTCATTCTATGTGTTTGTGTTTTAGGTTGATTTGGTAAAAAGCCTTTGTTTGTAGCATTCTGCCACATTTACCAATATTGATCATTTGTAAGTGTAGCTAACTTTAAGACCTTTTATGGTTCTTGGTTGTCTTGTTAACAATAAGATTTTATTAAATTAAAATTCATTGTGTTTGTATTAGTGTCAAAACCGCTCTATTAGTAAATTGTGCTTATATCATCACGCTGTCTTTGAATCAATTCTGCTAATATTATTATGCTAGATTATTTCTGGTACATGCTAGTCGTTTGCTTTTTGACTACATTTTCACCTAATTTATAGGGGTGTAACAATCAATAAAATGATTTCTATTCCTAGGATGGAACCCAGTCAATCTTTCCGGGGCAGAATTGAATCAAACTGACCAAAACCATTTAAAGTGTTTAAATTGTTTCAAAATAAAAAAAAAATAAATAAATAAAAATTGAAAAATACCATTTGGATTGAAGCATAGTCGGTTTATTTTACTACAATGTACCAATCACAGTGGACAACACACACATGATGACATGAACACGGATCAGTCCATCATTCCAGTCCAAAGTGTCTAGAATGTTCTAAGATCGTTCCCTTTGGATTCTTTGGATGTGGAAAAACAACAGTGGTGAGCTTTAGGAAACTAACATGTGAATGGATCTGACATTCATTCTAGTTGACTTGTTTGTTTGGACACATGTTTCATTTCCACTTGATGATCTGGAAGAAATCCAAGAATCTGGAAAACTTCACTGCTCAGTAGCAGGAATTTCTGTCTGAGTCTCACTGCTGGAAGTTTGGATCCAGATAATCTAGATCCATTTCAGGTCAGAAAATCTAATCAGATCCTTCAAAATGAACCAAAATCAAATGTGAATCAAACCAAAAATATTTCATCAGTGTTAAAGTGAATCGTTACATCCCAACTAATTTAGCAGTTGGTAATTAACTTTAGCAACTTCAGAGAGAAAATGCAATGTCACTTTTCACATTATTAGTGTAATATAACTTATTCTCATGAGAAACTGGAGAAATACCAGGGACTCAGAGAAGAACTGGAGAAAGCCTGGAAAGTGAAGGTGACGGTGGTGCCTGTGGTAATTGGAGCACTCGGGGCAGTAACCCCCAAGCTTGAGGAGTGGCTACAACAGATACCTGGAAAGACCTCAGACCTCTCAGTCCAGAAAAGCGCAGTGCTAGGAACAGCTAAGATACTGCACAGGACCCTCAAGCTCCCAGGCCTCTGGTAGAGGACCCGAGCTTGGAGGAGAAACCACCCACAGAGGGTGAGAGGGGCGTTTCTCTTATCTGGATCTTGGACATTATTTTCTTGAATTCTGGACAGCTACAATTACGCCCTCATATGTGGTGAACATGTTGACCCGAGTTTATTCCGTCCAACTCAAAAAAAGCAATTGGCAATGGCAGTTAAGTCTGGAAGTAAAAGAATCACATCTATTGGAATAAAGTTGAATAAAATCAACCCTCCCACAGCTGCCTACAGCTGTGAATAAAGCACTAAAAAGCCCAAATTAAAAAAGTACATATAGTCAAATAAAAACTCAAGAAATTACATAAAACGATTTGTTTGGATTTGTGAAGCCTTCTACACCTTTCCTCAAACTTATTAACCGACACAGAGCCCCTCAAACTGCTTTTATCAAATATAAATATTTCAAAAGGAAGAACTGCTGTCCTTCCTATTATTTGATAGGCTTCCCCCCCAAGACCCGGTCAGAGCACAGCATCCTGCTGAGGTGACCACCTCTCCCCCCAAGATAGCATCAAGACCTGATATTTATCTGCTTTAAACTCTTCCTTACGGATGTTTTCCTGTCAGAGGAGGAGGGCGGCTCAGTGACCCGCACTTTATAATTTAACACTCATGCATCATAGATGAGACACTCAGACAGAATGAGCCAAATTCAGACACAAAGTTCTGCATCTGAACACTGCAGGACACAGAGGGACTGCCAAGACACAGACTGAGAGGGAAACACCAGCTCTGCTCGGGTTTGAGGAAGAGCAGATGAGAAAGACAAGCGTAAAGTGACAGAGGAGAAGAGGGAAGAGAGGAAGACTCCTCTGAGGCTGCCGCTGCATGAGGAAGCAGAAGCTGCTAAAAGTGAACAGTTGGATGTCTCCACCCCTCTGGGAGAGGCAGGCAGCAGAAAAACAGACTGAAGAAAGATCCTCTGCAGGTGGATGACAGCATCCCTGCAGAAACACTGGACTTCACTCAGCACCCAACCACGATTGAAATTCAAACTCCATGCTCAGCATAATTCACCAGGGTTCTTCCCTGAAGCCACCGATAATACTTTCTTTATCTTCTGCTTGTGGTTTCTTCTAAGTGCATCTGGCTCTCTGTAAGTTGAAGGACCAAATCATGATAGTTTCAGGTCTTAGGCTGTTGATAATCAAACAAAAATGTTCATAAATCACCAATTTCCTGCCAGGAATGAAACTCATTCCCTTTTTCAGTACTTGGGCTCCTTCATCAGTTCTTCAAGCTGGTACTTTCTCTCTTAGTGTCTCTGTGGAAGCATGGTGGTGTTCTTTCTTTCCGAATACTTTAAACTGGACTTTCCACATTACAAGAATTTCTTTTATTATTTATTTAGCCTGAAAGCTTCTTTGTCATATATGGTGTGATATATGTCTGCAGACTACAGACTATAGACTCTTTCTTGTCCCCAGTATGATCATTTATGTTGTAAATGATGCTCTTTAATACGCTGTTGGGCTGTTACATGCATGTCAAAACTCTGCATTTAGCACACAAAACCAGGAGTTCAAGTCATAAATAAATTTATTGTGACTGCTGTTCCCACGTGGAATTCTGCTCTACGTGTTGTTTGGCAACCAGCTCTCTTATGTTACAAGGACACTGCTAATAAAGCTACAAACCTGATAGACTGACTTTTATTATTATATTTAGAAAATGACAGGTTGTATCATCTTCTATTATTTTATGTTGTCGTATTCATGACATCTTAAAAGTCAGATGAGGCTGAGGTTGACACCTGGTGTTGTTGCTTGTATTTTCACTAATCAGAAACAACTTACAAAACTCCAATATTTTCTTGTAGTGAAACTTAATTCAGTGTAAAACATCCATCCATCCAACAGCAACAGTTGCTGGAGCCAAGATTTGGATTTTTTTACATGAAAAATGAACTTGTTTTTAGTTACTAGATGGTAAATGGCGTATACTTATTCAGCACTTTCTACCGTCCTTGAATGCCCAAAGCGCTTTACGCTTCACCCATTCACCCATATACACACATTCACACACTGCTGGCGGCTCCGCTGCCGAACACTGGCGCCAACCTTTCACCAGAGGCAAGATGGGGTTCAGGGTCTTGCCCCAGGACACTTTGACACATGGGCAGGCAAGCTTCTTTTTAAGGTATGAATGGACTGGACTTGGATTAAACTAAAAGCAAGCAATTTGAATTTCTTTGTACTTGTGGCAATGATAAATAAAGATTTATCTATCTATCCCCTCTCTCATTTTTGAATGCCAGCACCAAAGAACCAATGGCAGCTGATGCTGATGTAGCTGTGTGTGCGCCTCCATGTGTGTGAGGACAAACAGTCACACAGCCTGCAGTCACACATCTTCAGTCCTGTAATGTTTAGGGATCTAATACATAACATTAAGTGCATAAAAGCCAGCTCTGTATGACCGTAACAGACCCAGAGCAAGACTGAAGCATCACCAGGACACACAGTCCCCACACACACACACACACACACACACACACACGCATGATCAGAGCGTACAAAGTGCCCAAAGCAATTGAGGGCAATTCATAAAGCAGTGCAATGGGGAGCAATACTGTAGAGGAGTACAGTAGATGTAGAAGTTAATGCTGTAGATTTATGCTCTGTCACTTAGCAAAGAGAGAAAGTGTTCCCAGTATTTATAGCTGAACATTTCAGCGTGACGTCACCATTTAGCAGATGTAGTCAATTTACAAGTTTGGATCAGTGCAGTATCTTTGCTTTGGTGAAATCCATCACTGCATCCTTTTCTTAAATAAACTCTGATTTAGTTAGTTGATCTGATGCTGAGATCTTACACTGAACAAAAATATAAACACAACACTTTTGCTCCCACTTGCCATGAGACATACTTAAAGATTGGAAAGATTTTCTACAAACAGAATAACCATTTCTCTGATTAGACATGATTATTGTATAGGTGTGCCTCAGACCGCCTATAGTGAAAGAACAATCTCTGTGCCATTATGTCTTAATGGGGGGGGGGTGGACTCAGCAAACCGGTCAGTATCCGGTGTGACCACCATTTGGCTCATGCAGTGCCACACATCTCCTTCATATACAGTTGATCAGGTTGTTGATGGTGGCCTGTGGAATGTTGGTCCACTCCTCTTCAACGGCTGTACGAAGTTGATGGATATTGACAGTGACTGAAACACGCCATTCTCTGAGTCCCCAAACACCCCAATAAACAAAATCATCAATCGTCTTGATATGTTACACCTGTGAATTTGGATGGATTGTGTCACCAAAGGAGAAGAGCTCACGATAACAGATTTAACCCTTGTGCTATCCTATGACCCCACCCTTACATTGACGTGTTCTCCATACCATGACAAAGGTGGAGAGGATTTCATGTAATCCATGGACACCAGTGAAGATCACAAATCATTGAAGAAAAAAGGTTCAGAGCTCTGTCTAGTGGGTCTAGATGACCCAACTCCCAATGTCAAAGTGCCTAGGATAATGCAAGGGTTAAACAGATTTGTCAGCTATATTTGAGAAATGTTTTTTTATGTAAAAATGCTTTAGATCTTTGAGGTGACAAATGAAAGCAAAAGTTTTGTGTTTAGATTTTTGTTTAGTGTAGATTGATAGTCTATTTTGTGTGTGACCCCAATTTTAAGATTGTCTTGACTGTGAGAGAATCTGAAACAGCTCCATCTTTCCATCCATCCAGCAATTCATCCATCCATCCATCCATCCAGCAATTCATCCATCCATCCAACAATCCATCCATTCATCCGTCCATCCAACAATCCATCTATCCAACAATCCATCCATCCATTCATCCATCCTACAATTCATTCATCCATCCTTCCAAAAATCCATCCATCCAGAGTGCTAGGAAAACACCCATGCATGCACGGGAAAGGGACCCAGCCGGCTGGGAAACAGCCAAAGGATGAAACTGGACTTTCTTGGTTTGAGTTGACGATGCTGTTCAACCACATTGACATTTTCAGAATAACTATTTCAAAAGTGTTTAGGTTTTTATTTGTTAGTGGGTCATTTCTGTGTGGACTCAGCATGTCTCCACTGTTCAAGTCAAAACGAGAAAATGAAAAGAAGAGGGTAAAGTCTGTTTTTCTTTGTCATAACAAGTTCAGCACTGAAGCTCAGGGAAAACTTTAAATCTTAATAATCTTTGACTCTGGCATTCCAAAATATTTGCACAAACAAAAGAGATGAACTCTCTTTATGACTATTTGTCCGTATTTCTCACCCCTCTACAGTGACTGCAGACATTTGTTCATTTAGCCGTGCCAGTTAGCACTTGCCTTTCAGATGCAATGAACAGTAAATCACAGTGTTATTCTCAGTACAGCACCTTTTCGTCTTCCTCTTGGTGGCACCATTGGATGATTGTGTATGAGTGTGCATGTGTGAAAAAGTGTATTACTGCTTCCTTGGTGTGCACTGCGCAAATCAGTGACCTTGGTTTTGCCAATGCCCTTCAAGTTTGAGCTCATTTTTACAACTTTTAAACCTCTATTGTCTTAAAATCATAAAATTAAGTCAGACTGTGGGTAATATTTCTCACTGATGTTAGTACGGTGGTTGTGACTCAGTTTTAAAGCATAAAGAGGCACCATTATATACAATTGATCTGTTCATTTCAACATAAATTATCTGTTTATTATTATCAAACAAATAAACAGATTATGCTATCTGTTTATTTGTTTGTCCATCTATAAGCTTCAATATTCAACCAAATATCAGCAATAATAAAGGATCAATGATATGTAACAATCCATTGTTTTGAACATCAATTTGTAGGGATCAGCTGCACAAACCATTCTGATTGAAGGGCTTTTTAGCTGTTTTCAGTTCATGTTTGCAGTTTGTTAGCAGAGCTGATAATGAATAAAACAAAGAAAGTGCAACAACATTTCTGACGAGTGTCAGGAGAAAATCAGTCACCTGGAGTTGTAATGGCTATAAATCATTGATGTAGAAGCAGAATCTGCAGCAGGCATTTATATTTAGGAGTCTAGACGACTAAACAAGTCAGAGCGATGTTTCTGTGTGAAAGATTTTAAGTCAACCACAACTCACACACAAACTGTTAACAATGAAGAGATTCTACTGTGGTCCATGATATTCTAAACATTTTTTTCCCATTTTCCAGTGTGACTGAGGTCATGTTTCAGACAAAAAACTACAAGATGCTTTCAAAAGAAATTGTCCAGAAGTATGAAGAGCACAACTTGTTTTTAAAGATGATCAAACGGGATGTACCATGGCTAACTGTAAGAAAATTGTCATACTGGTACACTCATCAGAAAATGCAGGTGGGATGGGGACCAAGTGTTTCATCAGTATTTGGTGTGAGCAATGGGGTGAGGCAGGGGGGCATATTGTCCCCTGTATCAATGATTTTTCAAATGAATTGAATGCATGTAATACTGAATGTATGATTTAGAGTTTCAAAGTAAATCATTTGATGTATGCAGATGATTCAGTGGTTTTTAGCCCCAGTAGCTCTGGTTTGCAAAAGTGTTTAAATGTCTGTTCCAGTCATGGTCGTAAGAATGATGTTTTATATAATGCTAATGTAGCCAAGTGGAGAAGGAACGAAGGTTCATGGTTATGCCGCTAGAGGACGCTCCCTGCATTTTTCATGACCAGTTCAGCAAGGAAGTGGTGAAATCTGGGTAAGGAGGGAAAACAGTTGGACAATTCTTTTGATCTGTGGATTCAAGATGGTTCAAACTTGGCGTTGAAGGAATTTATATTTTGGTCAAGGACCATAAAGAATCCATCTCTGGGACTGATTGTAGCTATTGGAACCTCTCCAGGCGTCCGCTCACGTGTGGAGAACAAAGCGTTGAGACTTACCACCTGCGGTGAGAGATCCTGTCGGTGTGGTTGACCACATGGTGATTCATTTGGTGGGAGACCATGTCCATCTGTGAATAAACCTCCCCCCGGATATTTGGAGGGAAAACGGATGTTGTGTTTCCAAATATAGACTGAAGGAAGTGGGCAGGCCTTTCTGCCGGCCAATCCGAGCGTCTAGAGGAGGAGTTTGGCAGCCATGCTGTTTTCCGGAGGAGGGGGCTGAATCCACAGGTTAAAACAGCTGGAAAAAGAGAATTCCTTTGTCTCTCAACAGGCTGGCAAGGTAAGTCGCCAGTAACTAGGTGCTTTGCCAGCTCTGGAAACTCTTGAGAACCTGGACGTCCGTTTTTGCTTTTTGTTTCACTATGTTTAAGAAATATTGTCAGGGAAATAAATTTTGTTCATCTTTAATCCGATCGAATCCAGTGGTTTTCTTGCTCTCAACTTTTTGAATACGCAAAGAAAATACGAAGCGAATAGATATTTTTTTCCTTCAGCGTTAAGAGCCGTTAACAGACATTGAGAGCGTTAACAGACATGAAAAGGTAAAAGAAGAAGTTATGTTGACTGTAATTGTTGTACAAAAGATGTTCAGGAAAAACAGTATTTTGATTTGTACAACTGTGTCGTTGCATTTTACGTGTGTTTTATAGCAGTGCTCGACGAAGCTAATGTGGCCGGTGATCAACTTCGCTCTCATCCCTGTTACAGTTTGGGCCACAGAGCACCTGCTGTAGTTATTTTTGTGTACTCCTTTCCTATAATTTTTTACTTTTTTCACTCATTTTATTTTATTTACATTCATTTCCTTCATGATTTTGAAAGATCTGAAAGTGACGGGCTAAAAGAAGAATCCAGATGACATAAGAGATTAACAGTTTGTTTTATTTTTTTACTATCCTGATTGCCATTTTTTAATCTGAAATCCTGAGTTACATTTTTGTTCTGGAATAAAGAACCCAAAGATTCTGTGTCCTGTGCAGGTTTAATTTCGCCAGGCGACACTAATAAGAGGTATAATAAGGTTTTAAATTGTGCAATACTGAGCTTGTCTGTCATAGTGTTTAATATCTTGGTCATGTTATTAATGACAATATGACTGATGAGGACAGCATCTGCAGGAACGCAGGCTTCATTCATGTTCTGATCATGTTAAAATTCTTTTACTCTAATCTTACTGCACTGCTTTGTACACGACAGACCTGTGGCTTGACTACAGGGCATTTAGCATACAAAGGTTACAAGTTGCTTAAAATGATGCCCTGAGGATTGCCACATAGGATTTGAAGACTATGTGGTGCAGTGCTAGTGAGTTGTTTGTTGGTGCTACTGTTCACACTCTCCAGGCTCTTATGAGACATTTTGAGACAAACTACTTCCGGTTCGGGGTTACAGCACGTGGCTCACGGCAACTACACAAATATCTTCAAGTGACTAAACGTAGATTTTCTCCCAAAAGAAAAGAGAGCAGATCATGGCCCCTAAGAAAAACCAAGCAACAGGTGACTACAAAGACATTAAAAAGATTCTTGATGAAATCCAAGCTACGTTGTATCCTTTAATGGAGCAGTGAACGCTAAGCTAACTCCTCTCATGGAGATAATGGAAGAGTTCCGAAGATTCCTAGATCAAAATGAACAACAAGAAAACCGGGTCGACATTCTGGAGGAAAGACTGGACAATGTGGAACAACAAGTAAGGATGAATAATGTCATTCTCACTGGAGTACAAATCAAACCTCGGGCAAAGCTAACTGCAGCTGGAGTTAGCATTGCTAATTCTAATAGCGCTAGCATTTCTAGCAGTTATTCCAAAACGGGGAGCGGTAGAGAGTCTCTGGTACACCAAGTGGAATCATTTCTAATGTCTAAAGTGATTTCCCTGGATCTAAATACCATGGAGACCTGCCACCCGCTCCCCAGGAGAAAGAAGATGGATGAACCAGCGATCCTCATCAGGTTAAGTGACCCTGATTTTCATAGAGTTCTGACCTGCAGACAACTTGACCTCAACTTTCAGCGCCGCTGATATCAGCTGCAGAAGGATAGGGGGAGACGATTCCAGAGTTTAGGAGCAGCCACTGAAAACGCTCTGTACCCCTTGGTCACAATTCGAGTCTTTGGAACCACTAAGAGCATCTGGTCTACTGATCGCAGAGCTCTACGAGCCGTCGGTGTCCCTGCAGCTGTCCACTTCAATCATTTCTTCCTCCATTAAAGACAAGAATTTTACGTTTGCGTGACGCTTCTGTCTGAGGAGGAGCACTTTTTTGGCATTTTCAACGTTCTAATGCTAATATAACAGACTATTTTCATTCCTCTTTATTGTTTTATCCTGAAATGGGACGTTTCATCTGGAGGAGGGGGCGTATGCAACACTGTTTACTTCCGCCTTGGTGTTCGGATGACAGGTTTATGACGTGAGGTGACAGATGAACTTCAGGGTGTGAATGAAAGGAAGAATAAAGGCTGCAGCGGTCCTCTACACCGCGTGTCTCTGGGCTCTTTATTTTACAGATCAAACTCCGCTTTACCGACACGGAAAACCCCGGAAAGCCGGCTCCACTGATAATAATTTGATTTTGAGTCATCAAGAGGTTCAGAATCTCTTTGTTTTGAAACCTAACCGGAAATAAAGCTTCACATAAGGCTCCACATATTTCCTCTTCAAGCTAGGCTCCGATAAACGGACAACGTTGGTGTTTTATCCTTGTGCTTTATCCTCAAAATTTTAAGTCGTAAATTTACGAGACAAAAACTCGTAAATGTACGAGATCTTTTCTTGTAAATTTTACCACTTAAGATCTCGTAATTTAACTGTTAAGTCTATCTTTCTCGTAAATTTCCGACTTAAAAGTCGTAATTAAAAAAGTTTTTTTTGTAAACTGCCCCTAAAACTCCGTCGTAATAATGAACATAATCTGCATATATTTTGGATAACTGATCTGCATTTACCAAGTTGATTTTTAAAATAGTTATGTCTATTTCACATAACAATTAAGTTATTAATCTTTGTCATGTGCTTTATTGATACCTAAGGATTCTTAATTCTGTCTGATAAAAGTTATGAACCGGATATTGATAAATCATGTAATCAAATGGTTACAGTTGAACAGGGGTGGACTTATATAAATGCGCTTCCTTCCACTCCCTTTTAAGCAATATTTATTTTAGGTCTAATTTCCTAAATTTGATACGTCATTGTATGAATGTATAGCTGATGATTGTAATGTTTTCGTGTATTCTTCTTACTTGATTGCTTGAAATAAACCATTTCAAATCAAAAAAATCAAATCAAAATAAAAAAATGTATTTATGGTTTTATACAACGCCTTAATGCCTCAGACATAAAACTGTTCAAACAGTCATTAATATAAGCTCAGCATTCTTAAACATCAGTCTCCAGTCTGGAGGTACTGGTATGGATGCATTTTTAAGCCCATCAGTTTTCAAGGTTTTAATTTGTGTTTTTACTTGAATTTTTATGTCTATTGTTCTTAGCATTTTTATATGTATGTTTATTGTACATTTTACAGTACCTTGCAAAGATATTTCAGGCCTTCAAACATCAATATGTAAAACTGTATTTTTTATGAAGAATCAACAAGTGACAGCCTGAAATGTGGCAAAAGTTTGAAAAGTTTAAGGGGACTGAATACTTAGTATCTAATAAAATTATTCTGTTCTGTTCTATTCTATTCTATTCTATTCTATAAGATGACGTTGTTTTCTGTGATGTTTGACCAAATCTTCCTCAAAAGTATGATCACCTGGTTGTGCTGGGCATAATGAAGAACCTTTACACAACCTACACCTTGGGTCTTGTCTGGTATGGTAGATCTACACCTTGGGTCTTGTCTGGTGTGGTAGATCTACACCTTTGGGTCTTGTCTGGTGTGGTAGATCTACACCTTGGGTCTTGTCTGGTGTGGTAGATCTGAGCCTCTATTGCTTTGGTGCTCAGGGCTTGTTCCTGAGCTGCCAGGATGAGTGCTTCAGTGCTGTCTTGTAGGCCAGCCCTTTCTAGCCATTGGTAGGACTTCTTGATATCAGCCACTTCAGTTATGGTCCGGTGGTACATCCCATGCAGGGGTTTGTCCTCCCATGAGGATCTGTCCTCCAGCACTGTATCCTCTGTTCTCCATTGCCTGAGACATTCACTGAGCACACTGTCAGTTGGGGCCTTGAGCTTGACGTACTCATGCATCTTGGATGTTTCATCCTGGATAGTGGCTTCTACGCTCACTAGTCCTTGGCCTCCTTCCTTGCAGCTAGCATACAGTCTCAGGGTGCTGGATTTAGGATGGAACCCTCCATGCATGGTGAGGAGCTTTTGCGTTATCATCTGTGGTCTGTATCTCTTCCTTTGGCCATCTTATTATTCCTGCAGGATATCTAATAACTGGCAGTGCGTAGCTGTTTATTGCCCGGGTCTTGCTGTTGCCATTGAGCTGGCTTCTCAGGACTTGGCTTACTTGTTGGAGGTATTTAGCTGTTGCAGCTTTCCTTGTTGCCTGCTCCAGGTTGCCATTTGCCTTTGTTTGACAGTTTTCAGTGCTTCAGGTATGGGCATCTGGCTGTATCTCTTAGGCACTTCTCATTGTACCTCTTTGAGCCTCTGCCAGCTTACTCACATCCTTCCAGGTTGCCATGATTTTGTCCTCTAACCGTTGTTTCCATGGTGGGTATTGTTTTCTCCCATGGTTGCTCTTATAGCCAAGCATGTCAAGGATCACTGTTGTTGAAGTGTAAACCAGTTCATTGGTTTCTGTAATTGTTGTGGTAGGAATTGCTCTCAATGTTTCAATCACAGTATCTAAGAGTCATTCCGGAGGTACAACACTTGACTGTTAAATTTGGTGTCATTGCTGTCTGGTGTCCACTCTAGCCATGATTTTATCTTTTCAGATCAATTGCTGCCTTGCTCATTGTATTGCTCATGGTATTTGTTGAGGTTACGTTCCCAAGTTCTGGTTAGGAAGTTGGTAGATATTGGAATTTTGAGATTCTAGTTGCTTTGCTAGAAGGCTTCTTTCCTTTTTGTTGTTGTGGTCAGTTTTGAAAACTGGCCAATAGGACAGCAGAAATAATGATGAAGTGGAGGAAGTATGATTCAATAAAAAACACAAATTAAATCATACTCTACATTAGAAATGGCATAGCTGCAGGCTGGCAGCTTTGACCAACCAGAAGCTGTGCTGCAGTCCTGGATCAAGACATTGTTCAGAAGAAAGCCAATTAGGCGATGGAATGTGACAAGAGCTTACTCTGCTGTTGGACAATAAAACTGAACATGAGAAGAAACAGGTCAATGGACTTTAATAGAGACGGCTTCAACTTTTTAGAATGAAGGGTTTCAAGCTAGAAAATAATAGTAAAGCAATCCAGAGGTTCAAATTGGACAAAGGTGGAACTACCATAGGTAAAAGTACGGCATTACAATTAAATAAATATAACAGTAAAAACAACTGTAAATCTGTCCAATCTAAGCTGTTTCCAGTAAATCCACTGATCTTTCCAACTTGTTATTAACACTGTGGTCACTTTCAAAGAATGTGTATTATTAGGACCCACTGTGTAATGACCTAATATCTGTATGATTTTTTTTATTGTAGTATTTTTATCTCATTTTAACTTTAATGATGTAACATGGACAAGATGTTGACCTGTGTCGATGAATTTGATTAAATGTTTCAGTGATTTCTTATTAATTAGTATTTTAACCTCAGCCCATTGACGTGCAATGGCTCTACTACTATGTTTTCTTAATGCTTTCATAGGCGAGAAAAGAATCTGATATCTTTCTTCCTTGAGTTAAAGAGATAACTGACTGGGTGTGAGACTAATACTGTAAACCAGTAGGATCTGAACATCACACCTTCACCGACAAAAGAAACACTGTTGGAAACCACAACCAGATAAAAGCTTCACCTGCCGGACAAAGCTCTGACTTTGCTGCAAACCCTTTGGTCTGTGAAAGCACATTCACAGCAGAATAGTTCAAGATCAAAGGTTGGCTTCTCTGATGGTGCGTGTCATTAAAAGCTCGTCTGAACTCTGGTGCAGTCCACCACAGTGTGTATTACAAGCTATCCCTAAGACTAAAGGCATGAAAGTATTCTGGACCGAAAAAAGCACTGCTGAGTAATTCAGGTGTATGCAGTGAAGAGCTGCAGACCCATCTCCATTTCTGAGAGTCAGAGCTGCTTTTCTTTCTCCTGGACATCTCAATTAAACCAAGTCAGCATTACTGTCCAGCTTAGAAGTAGCCCTAAATACTGTAATAGCAAACCATCACTGGTTTGATTATGTAAGCTTGCTTCTTCTCACAGGAGGTTCAAGCAATTAATGAAACTCATTTTGACAATTATTATATTTAATTGATTCAATGTGACGTGTGTGAACAGAGAGTATGAATGAGGATTATTAGAAGTAATTTTAAGGCCAAGATGATGTCTGTGTTTTGTTTTGTTTTTCAAAACAATTTATGGATGAACTTAAATAGGTTTGACACATCAATGTATTTTGTTTTCTTACAAAGAAGTAAAATGAAAAAAACTGTCATACCCAACAAAAAAGAGAAACGACTGAACTGAAGTGGTTGTTACAGCATGACAGTGGCTCCTTCTTTTCATGTGCTGAGGGCATTCTGACAGAAGAGCATAGAGCAGAAGGGATTCTAGCAGTTATGTGTCCTCAGGGTCTGCCAGGCCTTCTCTGCTAGCCTAAACTTATTGAGAATGTTCATTTTTCACAGAATTTTTCTGTGTGGAGTTTGCATGTTCTCCCCGTGTATGCGTGGGTTTTCTCCGGGGTCTCCGGCTTCCTCCCACTGTCCAAAAACATGCTTCATAGGTTAATTGGCAATTCTAAATTGTCCCTAGGTGTGAGTGTGAGAGTGAATGGCTGTGTGATTGTTGAAATTCTTCCCTGCAACAGACTAGCGACCTGTTCAGGGTGTCCCCTGCCTTCGCTCATGAGTGGCCGGGATAGGCTCCGGCAGCCCCGTGACCCCGAAAGGGAAAAAACGGATAAGAAAAAAAAAAGAATGAATAAAGCAGCTGGACAGGAATTCCCGTTATGTATGTTCAACCACAAGGGGGCACAAACCCATTGTGTCCCACTAACTGTATAGAGAACTGGACTGAGTGACTCCTCCCACCTTGCATTCCAAACAGGAAGTACCTTCTGGCTCCAAGATGCCAAAATCCCATCGACTTCTATAGAGAAATAGACAGCTGTCTCTCAGTCATTCTACTGGTCAGAATCACCATTCTAGAGCTGAAACTTTTTTAACATCTTCTTGATAATAGTTTTTCAGGATATTATTTCTTTATCACAAGTTATTCATGTTGTAAGCTCGCCAGTCACACGCCTCAATAAAAGTATATGGTGCCTGTTGGCTCCCACCTCAATGTTTGATTGACAGATTCTCCTGAGCCCACTTCCGGTGAAAGGGATGTGGATGTAGAACAAGCTTGCTTTTGACTGCAGGTGGTATTTGCCATCTTGCCAACTAGCATCATCCGGCATCCAGAAACAACATTGCGGAAAAATGTTGGCTTAAAGGGCCTATGTCATGCTTCTCATAAGCCTTTCAAAGCCAAATATAACCATATATGATCATATATCACTTTTAGCACACTGAAGAATAATTTTTTAATGAAATATGAGTTATTTTCGGAGCAAATATCCTACATGGAAGTAGGAGGCAAAGCTGAAATTGCATGATATAGGGCCTTTAATTGGTTTCATTTGGTTGGAGGTGGAAGTAAGACATTATCTATGGGTGACGTCTCACTCACTCAGTCCAATTCTCGCATACAGTCAATTGTTGCCCCTTTTGACGGCATACAGTGGGGCAAAACAGTACTTATTCAGCCAATTGTACAAGTTCTCCTACCTAAAAAGATGAGAGAGGCCTGTAATTTTTATTATATGTAAACCTCAACTATGAGAGACAAAATGAGAACAAAATCCAGAAAATCACATTGTCTAATTTTTAAAGGATTGATTAGTAAGTTATGGCGGAAAATAAGTATTTGGTCACCGACAACACCAACAAGCCAGATTTCTATTTCTTACAGACCTGTAACTTCTTCTGTAGTGGATCCTCTGTCCTCCACTGGTTACCTGTATTAATGACTCATGTTTGAACTGGTTATCTACATAAAAGACACCTGTCCACATCCTCAAACAGTCACTCTCCAAACTCCACTATGACTAGACCAAAGAGCTGTCTAAGGACACCAGAAACCAAACTGTTGACCTGCACCAGGCTGGAGGACTGAATCTGCAACAGGTAAGCAGCTTGGTGTGAAGAAATCAACTGTGGGAGCAATTATCAGGAAATGGAAGACATACAAGACCACTGAGAATCTCCCTCCATCTGGGACTTCCCCCAAGATCTCACCCCGTGGGGTCAAAATGATCACAAGAATGGTGAGCAAAGATCCCAGAACCACATAGGGGGAGCTAGTGAATGACCTGCATAGAGCTGGGACCAAAGTAACAAAGGCTACTATCAGTCTTTCGACATGACAACCATCCCAAACACACGTTGTAACGGGTAACAAAGGAGTGGCTTCATTAAAAACATTTCAAGGTCCTGGAGTGGCCTAGCCACTCTCCAGATCTCAACCCCATAGAAAATCTTTGGAGGGAGTTGAAAGTCCAAGTTACCCAGTGACAGCCCCAAAACAATGTATCTGCTGTAAATCAACGTGTTGTTTACATCTGTTGCCATGTTTTTGAATGACTTATTGCTTGAGTTCATTTGTGCTTCTTGGCATAAATTAATGGAAACAGAGTAACTGCAAAGTTGTGTTTTTACGACAATTCTAGAATTTTGCCCATATGTACGGTGGCCGACAGGGCTCACACTACATACATAAGAAACAATGCAACGGCATTACCCGAAGCACAAGGCATTACCCGCAACAGTCACAGAAACGCAGTTCCAGAGAATTTGCTCATAGGCAAGATGTCAGCCTACGATCAAAACAGATAACGGCTCTTTGATTACGCTTTTGCTCGGCGACCTGCTGTCTTTTTTGGAAATAAGAAACTTCCAGCACCTGGTATTTCAAGGGTTCTCCAGCCCAGGGCCAACTCAGAAATGCTAGTCTGAGTACATGTTCTTTGTGAGCAACCAACACTGCAGATGCCCCCCCTCAACGCACACACAGACACAGTCACGGCTCCTCTGTGTGGTTTTTTTGGTTGAATCAAATCTCAAATCATAACAAATGATTCCTAAGACAGAAACACTGGAATCACAGATCCTAACCAAACAAACAAACAGGAAGTCTTCAGAAACAGAGAGAACCAACTTAGGAGAAGCCTTCTGTAATCAGACCTCAAGCAGTTTCTTCTCAATTACAGCCGCCCACACAGCTGAGTGTGAGCGCGATAGTGCATGTGGTTTGACGCATGTGTGTGTGTCCATGTGTGTGTTGCTGCAGTGTCACATCTTTCTCCTTCTCTCTGGAGCTAAAAACAAACACAGCGGCTCTCATTACGCTCACTGAGAGTCCAATCAATGCTGGGAGGCCCCTGGGGGCCCATGCTGCACTCTGGGCCTGTGTGTGTCTGGTGTGTGTGGGGGGGGGGTTGGCAGGCAGAACATCAAAACCAATCAGCGATGCGTTCACTTCCCTCTCTGGTAATTCTCGCTTCCTCGTAATGAGTGTGCTGAAGGCCGGCCTCCTGTGATGCCTTCACTGTGCCTTGGGTTTCCTCTGTTTCCTCTTAGGTCTTTAATGGGGTTGCGGTTGGTTTGGTAACGGTTTCCTTCATGATCCATTTGCAGCCCTGCCTTGTGACGTGTTGCCATGGGAACACACATCCATTAGGTCGGAGGTGCGTTTTCTGCAGCAGCAGCCATTTCTACAGCTAACAGAGTGACATGGAATTAGGGAACTGGTGATTCTATTACAGAACACCCAGTTAATGAATTCCATCAAGTGTTAGGACTCAATATTCATCAAAGACCAGCAGCTGACCCAGAGGGAGAGCTCCCCACTGAGGAAGCACCGAAAAAAAAAATGAGAATGAATAAGTAGACTTATTGATAAAAGCAATAAACAATAAAACATTAAAATAAGGTAATCTAACATTAAAATAACATTCTAAAAATCTCGTGTAAGTTCATAAAACAAGATAATATGGCTAAATAAATAAAAATAAGTAAATAAAGGTAGTAAAAAATTAGCTGAAAGCCAGGTTAAACAGATGGGTCTTTAACCTTTTCTTAAAAACTTCAGTGCTCTCTGCGGCTCTCAGGTCCTCTGGCAGACTGTTCCATAATCGGGGGCCATAGTGCTTAAACGATGCTTCTCCGTATGTTTTGGTTTTTACAGGTGGAATGGTTAACAGACCAGAGCCAGAGGATCTCAGGGTCCACCAGGGTTCATACTTTACTAAAAGATCTGATAAATAAGAAGGCGCAAGACCGTTAAGACATTTAAAAATGGTTAAAAGTATCTTAAAATCAATCCTGAAGCATATGGGGAGCCAATGCAGGGATTTTAAAATTGAGGTGATGTGAGCCCGCCTCCTGGTCTTGGTGAGAACTCGTGCAGCAGAATTCTGGAGAAGCTGAAGTTTACTAATGTTGGTTTTTGGAAGACCAGCAAGCAGAGCATTACAATAATCAGTTTTACTCATGACAAAAGCATGCATTAGCATCTCCATATTAGCAAGAGAGAGTAGTGGGCGGACCCTAGCCGGATTTCTAAGATGATAAAAACCAGTTTTAACCACCTGTTTTATATGGGGGATAAAAGTTAGCGGGTAACACTTTATATTAAGATTCCTTAACAAGCTTTGTTAATGCATTAACAAGCATTATAATAGAATGTTTAGGGTGTTAGTAAGATATTTATTAGTACAATAAGTCTAATAAGGTTTATTAAATTACTTAGTTAACACATTTACAAGCATTATTATTAGGATGTTTTTAAGATGCTACTGATACATCTATTGGCATTATAGATGCCTCACAAATGTGTTAGTGTTAATAAGATTAATAAGATTTATTGACAACTTTTGTTTACAAATTAAAAATTTTTTTTATTGTTTGGGGTTCTAGTAAGATATTTATTAGTATTATAGATGTCTTGCAAATACCTGAAAGTGTTAATAAGATTCATTCACATCTAAAGTCAGACTATTGTCTTTCAAATTCATATTACTAAACTGCTTATAAGCTTAACAAATGTATTAATTAACTTTGTTAACAGTTTATTACATTTTTTTCGGTACCTTATCTAAAGTGTGGGACATTTTTACCACAAACAACCACAAAGCATAAAGCTTGTAAAAAGAACTTTAGTCTGTTTTAATGTTATAAACACACAAAAACCTTTCTGTAAAAGAAATATAGTAATTTAATTCAGACAAATAAAAAAAAAGAAAAATTGACAAAAATGATGGTACCTCCATAAAAGACTGAGAACTAATTCCCTAGGGGGTCATGGTGAACTCAGGTATGTCCTTTAATTGACATCACAGCTGTTTAATAACCCATAATCAGTCAGTCTGCCTATTTAAAGGGAGACAAATAGTCACATTGCTGTTTGGTGAAAAGGTGTGAACCACACTGAACATGGACAACAGAAAGCCAAGGAGAGAATTGTCCCAGGACATTAGAAACACAATGATAAACAAACATGGTAAAGGTAAAGGCTATAAAACCATCTCTAAGCAGCTTGAAGTTCCTGTGACCACAGTGGCTCATATTATTCAGAGGTTTCAGACCCACGGGACAGTAGCCAACCTCCCTGGACGTGGCTGGAAGAGGAACATTGATGACAAATGGAGGAGACGGATGGTTGGAACTGTATCCAAAGAGCCCAGAACAACCTCCAAAGACATTAACCCTTGTGCTATCTTGGATGACCCCACCCTTACTTTGACGTGTTCTCCCTACCATGACAAAGGTGGATAAAGGTGGAAAAATTTTATGTAATCCATTGAACCAGTGAAGATCACAAATCATTGAAAAAAAAAGGTTCAGCGCTCTGTCTAGTGGGTCTAGATGACCCAACTCCCAACAGTAAAGTGCCTAGGATAGCACAAGGGTTAAAGCGGAACTCCTAGATCAGTACATCATTGTCAGATCACACCATTCGTCGTTGTTTGAGCTTTGGACAGATGAGACCAAACTGGAGGTTTTTGGTAAGGCACATCAGCTCTATGTTGGTAGACTCAAAAATGAAGCATCAACCAAAAGAACACTGTCCCTACTGTGAAACATGGAGGAGGCTCAGTTCTGTTTTGGGGCTGCTTTGCTGCATCTGCCACAGGATGTCTTGAAGTTGTGAAAAGTAAAATGAAATCTCCAGATTATCAAGGCATTCTGGGTAGAAATGTGCTGCCTAGTGTCAGAAAGCTTGCTCTCAGTCCCAGATCATGGGTCTTCCAATGAGGAGTGGGCCAAAATACCTGTGGACAGGTGCAGAAGGCTCAGTGACAAATACAGAAACCCTTTCATTGCAGTGATTGCCTCAAAAGGTTGTGCAACAAAATATTAAGTTAAGGGTACCATCATTTTAGTCCAGCCCTACTTCATTAGTGTTTGTTTTTCTTTTTAATAATTCTGTTAATCAACAACTCAAAAGTAATGGCTGATTTTGATTATTTAATTTTCAATCAATTTGAATTTATTGTTACTTTTGAACGTTTCAAGTCATTTCAGTGAGCATTGTGGACTTTCTTTCTTTAACTGAGGGGTACCAACAATTTTGTCCACCACTGTAGCTATGTACAGCTGGGTATCATCAGCATAGCTATGAAAGCTGATGTTGTGGCTTACCAGAAAGTTTCTCTCCATGAGATACGATTCGAACCACTTGAAAACAGTCCTTGAAAGCCCAAGACTTTTACGTCTCTTTCCAAGGATCAGGTGACATTCCAGCTCGAGTGGCGACCTCCAGGCTGAGGCCAGCTCAACGTCTTCAGCGTGCCGTAGATGGACACTGCTAGTGTGCAGGTTAGGAAGGCAGGGGTATTGACAGACGTTTGCTCCTGCTCCCTTTGTTGGTCTGTTTTGCATACATGAGAAGTCCTGCTCTGCAGGGCAGAAACGGTACAGTTGCCTGGAATGTGTTTGACTGTTCAAGGTACCTCTGTTGGGCAGTAACCTCGTTTCACAAACTTCTGCTACTATGAGGTCCAAACTGAGAAATGTTGTCTGCCTGAAGGATGCCCATTACAAGTCTTTTGTTTGTGATCTGACTGTTTCGGACCAATGAGAGGATCAGATTGGATTTGCTTTTCAAAACTCACTTTCTTTCCTTACACTTGATGCTGAAAGGTAGAGTGTGGGCGAGTGAGGCAGAGAGTCTGAAGGTTTTTCTTTGACTTACTGTTTTGTGCGCAACCTTCACCCACCTTTGCTCAGTAAATCCATATGCAGGAACAACTCCGTCCCCTTTAATGACATCACTTACTAACTCTTCATAGAACGCTACAACGCCCTTGTTCATCCACGAAGCAACAGACACTAAGAGATCTCTCAACCCGGCACATGATCAGTGATGTCACTGCAGACGGAATAGCACACAAACCACTAAATCGCTCAAACTTCCAATAGAAAGAAAAATGTTCAAACTCTGGGTCTCACTCACCCACACCATGTAACCATCTACCTCCCAGCATGCAGTGCAAGGACAGAAAGGACGCCATGGCAGTGTTTGCACATGGTTTGGTTGATTGCAATGTTAATATCTGATTTTCTCTGAGTCTCTGTGTTTATTTCAGCACCATGAACAGCAACATCATCATCAACATGTTATCTTCCGTTCTTATCATTGCTGTTCAAAGAAACTACAAACACACTGTCATACAGTTTCACAACTGAAGACTACCACAGGCGGCAGAATGTTTGCATTGTTTTTTATTGCTTTGCTCTGGAATGACAATAATCTTTGCTTAAGTTTAAATGCCAAAAGAGAGAATATTTAGAAAGGGTGTCTGATGCCACACCACCCAAAAACAAATTAAAACAAGTGTGTGCGGGGGGGCTGCTTCTGGTATGTCAAAAGACACCTGGGGTAAGCAACAATGGATGGATGGATTTATCAAATCCCCTGTGCTTTCCTGTGTGATGCGTTCACTGTCCTCTTGTTGTGGTTTTTCTGGTTGGCTGTTGTGGATTCCCTGAACGCATCAGGTGCTACGTTGGTTTCATTTGTTTTCTGTTGTGGTTTCTTTTTTTCCTGGAGAGCAGCGCTCCTGATCTAAGGTGATTGTGGAACGCCGGACCACCTGAGTGTCAGACACTTGTATAATTCACCGTCACCCCCCATGACCTCTTCACGTTTCCGTGAGATGAGGAAGTCTTTCTGGCCTGGCGGGCCTCGCCGCTGTGCCATGTAAACAGATCCAACCACACGTGTTACACGTGAACTCATGCACTATTTTTAGCCCGCTGCAGCAGAAAACTCTTTAATCTTTTAAAGTCTGGAACTCGACTTCCTCCTGCAATCTCCACGCCTTCTCCTTCATCAGACGCGGGGATCTCCATGACGCCACATCCGAGCTCCAAAATTCATCCTTCATGAAAGTCAAACTATAAAAAAGGTGCAAGACTAATCCTGGAAAAGCTCAATCCCCCTAAATTGGTCTTTTAAAAAGCCTTTAGCTCAGGAGAATCTGAGGGGTTTTTGCTGAATGCTCATCTTGTTTTCTCAACATGTGAAGTCAACACAAACACAGTCACTAAAGTTAGACACAGTAGATGAAACAAGGCAGAGTTATCATCGGATCACATGGATGAGCAAGAACCAAATGAACCTGTCCTCCTCATCTTTCCCTCGTCTTCCTCCCCTTTCCTGTTTCCTTCTTTTATTTCACCTCTTCTGTATCTTCTTTCCATCTCCTCCTGCCCTTCAGATTCAATTTAGCCTCCTGGGATCAGCTCCTCACGCAGCTTCAATGGAGCCGCAGCTCCTCGTTCCAGACCGTCTGCAGCTTCTGGTTTTAAAGCAGAGGTGTTTGGGGTTGACATCCAATCTGCTTTTTTTTTGTCTTGTAGCGTAATTGTCTCATTGTCTTTCATACTTGTGCTATAAATATGGTGACGGAACATGCTCAGGTTTACCAGAGAGCATACAGTTTGGTGCACGCCCAGTCTCCCAGGGGACAGACGGGGGACAGACGGGGGACAGATGGGGAACAGCTTCAGGTCTGGAGGTAACGGGAGAGGAGCTGTAGTTCTTCCTGACGGGAGTCCTTCAGGTTATACGTTTGCTCAACGAAGATGTGGAAAGATTTGGTGACCAATTTTCTTTTAATGAAGCATGTAAGGATTTCCCATTTTCATAAACAGACCAAATGTAACTAAAATATATGTCTAAATCAACGTTCTGAAAGCTCATAACAGCAGCTGAACAACGTTTCTGTAAGTAGGCAGCTGCATCAAGGCTGTAGCACAGCACCTTAGGCCTTCTGCGGTAGTAAAGTGCTAGACATGTATGTGGAATTTACCATTGATGCTAATCTGTTTGTTGGTGGAGACGTGTTCACACACAAAGAAACAGGCTGAGGAACATTGAAATAATGTATCTGCATGGTGAAGGTTTCTCCAAGCACTGAACTCCGACCCATTCAAATAGATTTACATACAAGTATACGCCGTTGTATATCTGCGCATCTTGACAAATATATAAAGATATGAATGTCTGACTAACAGCAACAAACATTTTTGATGGTCTTTGTTCATTTTTGTCTTTGCAGACTGAAACAGTTGAGAATCTTCTAAACGCTGAAGCTAAACCAGAATTGTTCTTGGGCGGCAGTGGCTCAGGCGGTTGAGCAGGTCGTCCAATGATGGATGGGTCGGCGGGTCAATCCCCGCTCCCCCCAGCCAACCGTCGTGTCCTTGGGCAAGACACTTCCCCCTCCTTGCCTCCAGTGTGGCTCTGCTGGTGTGTGAATGCGTATGAATGTCCCGGTGATGGTCAGAGGGGCCGTAGGCGTGAACTGGCAGCCACGCCTCTGTCAGTCTGTGGCTACAACAGTAGCTACCATCACCAAGTGTGGATGAATAATGGACACACTGTAAGCGTTTTGAGCGTCTGGAAAAGCAAGTTCCTGGACCACATGCTGATTCATAATCATAAACAGTGATGATAATCTGAAGCGCATACAGAACACTATAAATCAAAGTTCCTTTGAAGTACACAAATGCTTTATGTTTTGTTAAGACATATTTCTGTACAATACACATTTCTTTCTTCTTACAGTAAATATTTTTTTCAGAGTTTTATCCCTTGTGCTATCTTAAGATGACCCCACCCTTACTTTGACGTGTTCTCCCTACCATGACAAAGGTGGATAAAGGTGGAAAAATTTCATGTAATCCACTTGACACCAGTGAAGATCACAAATCACTGAAAAAAAAAAGGTTCAGCGCACTGTCTAGTGGGTCTAGATGACCCAACTCCCAATGTTAAAGTGCCTCAGACAGCACAAGGGTTACGGGAAGCAGCTTGATTTGGATTGCCTGTCGTCAGGATTCAAATGTTGGCTTTTCTGCCTGGTTGGGGGTCAGCGTTTCCGTCAGATTGGCATCTGAATATTTCAACAAATGTTATTTTAAAACAATGCAATCATAGGAGGTCCTGATCAGAAATGTTCTTCCCATCGTCTTCCTCAGAGTCTGTTGCACCAGTGCGACTGTCCGTCATAAACCGGTCAAAGCAGCCGTTCAGCGTCTCTGTCTGAAAGGTCAGAGTGAACACTTTGACCGCTTTTTGGTTTCGCTCAAAGAGTAAAAGTTGCAGCACTGAATCAAAGTTGGACAAAAGAAAAGCAGCTTTCAAGAGCCCCCCCCCCCCCCCCCCCCCCGAGGTTTCCTGTAATTAAAAGTATGCGTGGGAGAAATCATCTGTTCTGTCCTTTAATTAACCCAGAGCCCCAGCCAATCAGGCCCTATCTCGTTAAGACGGCCCTGTCAGCAGTAAGCAGTCACCTCTCTAATCTCCCTTTCTCTGTGGGACAGGAAGTGACCAACGGCTAATTAGGGGTGAGAGGGAAGCATGTCCCCCCTGAGAACCCCCACTCCTGAAGCAAAGCCTCATCACACCTCAGTGTCACCTTCATCCTGAAAAGCAGGACTAAGGGCGGGGAGAAGAGTCACTGTGGTGAGAGCAAGCAAAGCAAACTTCCTCTAACAAAAAGGAAACTCCTGTAGTTTCAGGACGTAGACTGAGCCATGACCACCATCTTCAGAGACAGACATTGTTTTCTACCACAAAACCACTACAGCATCTGTTGTCCACCTTGTCAGGACATGGAGCCACTGATATCCATGCGGGTGCTGTGGCTGGAAGTGGAATTTTACCACCAGAAACATCTGGAAGAATTAGCAGGAAACACCGATTGTTTTAGCACATGCTGCACTCATGTCCATTAGGACGATGAGTTAAAAAGTTACTGTAGTTGTTACTGTAATTTAAGGCCTAAACTCAGCTGTAAATCATGACAAAGTTTCTAATTTGACTTTTGGTCTTTATTGCTCAGAATTGGGTTCTTCTTTGACCTTCGCTCTTTCCGTTCTGTTTGCATATCCACAGACTTGTCCTTGTTAAACTGAAGGACATGTGTCTGCATTCAGCTGCTCTGACCAGCAGAGATGAATGCTGGGAGTTTGGGGACAGAGTTACATAAAGCTGAGAGTCGTCTGCATATATCTGTGGACTCTACCGGACAAACCCCACCCAGTTTTCCAGCCCGTCAAAGGTCTTCGTGGTCCCTGGAATCAAAAGTGCCACTGATATCAAACAGCAGTAAAGTGACGTTTCCGTCAGCATTGATGCCGTTTACCAACCTCAGTATTGTGGTGAAGTCAGCCAGACTGAAGACTTAAACTGCACCTTTGAGTGAAACTGTAGAAGGTTCATGCTCCCAGGCCTCAAGGGGGGAGGGGGGGGGTCACCTTTAGGGGCAGCATCGTGCACGAGAGACGTATGTGCACGTGTAAGGATTTAACAGGTCATCACGGGCTGCAATCTCTCACTCCACCACTGGGCGGCAGTAACTCCTGCAGTTTTACATGACATGTCCAGTGGAAGATTTTTAGACCAGATGAGAAACAGAGCAGAGAAGTCAGTCTGGGACAGCAATTTATATTTCTTCAGTTCCAATAATTAGCGTCATTTTGTCAGACATAAATATAGGAGGGATTCTTTGCACATTTACAAGTCATCTCACAGCATTTACAGACATGAACAATAAAACAAAGACAGCTCCTTCACGTCTGCAGAGGTCAGTTTTTAAATAAAACATGATGTGTAAAACATGACAAAAACATTATGTGTTCTCATTTGTCTTCCGAACAGCTGATTGGTTCACAAACAGAAAAACAAAGCAGGGGGTGCAAAGTCCAAACACGGCTGTTACAGGCATCAAGTCCAAGGCGTAGTCTGAGACCACAGAGAGGTCCATGAATGAAGGCAGAGCAGGCAGAAAGAAGCATGGTCACGGCTTCAGTTCAGCTTCCCTTTCTTCACGCAGGAAGTAGACCTGGCGTGGAGCCGAAGCTCTTTTCCTCTTTGCTGTCTCTCTCCAGAACATTGAAAGTGTTCAAATACATCAAGTAGTGCAAGACCATTTAGAGTTCCTGAAACCCAAGGTTTAGACAGAGCCCAGTACTGAGCTGCTTCACTGTAAGCCAGATAATTGACAGGTTTATTAAGCCATTCTGTTTCAGGTCAGCTGCCCCTCTGGGGGTCTTCTCTCAGCAGGATGGGCAGGAAGACTGCAAACATGCGTCATGTAAGACACCAACGTTCAGGAGCTTCTACAAACACAGAGGACACCGTCTGGAGCCGGATGACGGTCTGAGCCTCGCCGAAGTTAGACACAAACATCATGGAAGACCGGTGGATTCCAGGATATAGACATAGCCCGACACACACGGACAACAATGCTCATCTTTAGCACTGAACATGTGAGAAACCCCTACACACATCTGGAGGTCATCAACAGGACTGAAAGCTCATTTCTGTTCTGTTCATGACTCAGAACTGAGGAGGAACGGGTACAGGCTACCATCAGCAGATCTCCTGGGCCTGTAAAAGGGGTTTGGGAACTAAGCTCGGTTCCTTTAGGCACAGGTCAGAGGTGGAGCTGCAGGGCCCACACCTGTCCAGATGACAGCAGCCACAGCTCAGGTGAAGCTGTGCGGTTCTGTGTAATCCTCTGAGGAACCCGCCGTGACTGCTAACAGAACCGGATCGTCCAGTTGGTAAAAAGCTGCACCCTTCAGAGCTGACAGTGGCTCTGCATCACTGTTTCCCTTAGACCCCTGCTCTTAAGAGGGTTTTCTCTTTTCTGATTTGGGCATTTCTTTTTCAAACAGACCCACAGCTGTCGCAGCGTGGAGGAAACCTGAAAACACCTGAGGCCCAATGAAGCGGCTGACCGTAAGCAGGTACCAGAGCATCGCATCGGGTCAGTTTGATCACAGCCGTCCCGTCAGCAGCTTAGTCCTGCCTTTAAAACTCATTCAGTCAACATCTGTGACAGACTAAAACACACAGCAGGTCAACAGTTACCATGGAAAACAATTTCACTTCTAACAATAATCTCTAGTTTTGGTCACATGGTAACTAAACCGTTTCCATAGTAACCATGCAATAGTGTTTTCTGTTTGATGAAGTGACAGGCGCAAGAGTTCTGGTCTACGTGCCAATCTGGGTCATGGACACACCCTGAGAATCTGCTGCAGAGAGAACACAGGCAACACGCTTCAGGACATAGCCAGGTCCAACAGACAACATTTTAAGACAAAGCGAGGAGTTAAGTCAAGTCATGAAAAGTTTCCAGATCCTAGAACGGTGCAGTCTACTTACAGTACATTCAACATCATGACATGAATGAGAGACACCCTGCCCCTCCTCTCCACAGAGCGACACCGAGATGTTTCACATCTTTGTGTCGGAGTCAGTTTGTCACATCCAAATGTTAGACTGAAGCAGTGAAAGCAGATCAGCTTCAGACAGTAGACTGACCCCACAACAGCAGATGAATGCAGGGAGTGGGAGTGCTGAGATAGAAGAACAAGATGAAATGGATCCAGGAGATAGTCTCATCCAGAGCCAGCTGTGCTGCCGCTGCCTCCAGGACCGCTGCCCTTACTGAGTCTGACTAACTCCTGGGACAAGAGCTCCAGGTCCTACAGAGGGGGACAAAACACAATCACAGCATCAGTGTGTGAGTGTGTGTGTCTGTGTAGAAACAGTTGTAACCTTCTTTTAAAATGTTTCATCAGTTTGTTTTGATCTTTGACGTTGTTTGACCTTTTTACTCTCTGTGACCTTAAAACTTAAAGGAAGCATTTGAAAGGTGAAAACAGTCCTCTGAGGTTGCCATGACGACCACCGTAAGCCTGGCTCCATGAATCCAACCCCACAGATGGCTCCCGATGGTGAGGAAGGTGCAGAACCTCCTCAGGTGATGGTCCAGGCGCCTCCAGGTGGACAGCCTCACACACAGCAGCCGTCAGCAGCTCTGACCTCCAGATCACATCAAAGTCCTCCACCTGCTCCGTCCCCACACTCTCTGCATCCAAACCCAACATTTCTCCCCGCCAGCTCGACCCCCTTCCAACAGTCTGGGTTGAATCTCCCTCCCTTTGATTTGATCCCTTTTTTCTCTCCTCACTCCGCTTTGGACCGTTCCCACCCTTCAACCAGCTGTAAAAGCCGCTTGGTTTTCATCCCAAAAGCACTGCAACGGTCCTTCTCACAGCAGCAGATTCAGCTCGACTCAAGACACCTTCTCTCTTCCTCATCCCTCCATTCCTTGTTGACATCCCACCCCCCTCCACAGTGGTCCATTTGTATTTCTAAGATGGTTCTCAGTTTATCCTCCTCTAAGCTTGGGATCCCAGGCCTCATTCGTCCCTTCAGGTGTCCCCCACAGCTCTGTCCAGGGTCCCCTCCTCTTCACATCAAGGCAAACATTTTCCACAGAGTTTACATCCATTTTCATGAAGCACAGCTCCGTCTCTACAGCTAACCTCCTCCTTCTCTCCTCCATCAACCGCTCCCTCCACGTTCAATCAGGTTTCTCCTCTCTCTTTCCCACAGAAACAACAATAAAACTCCTTTTTAATAAAACTCCTCCAGAACTACCCATGAACATTTCTCTGTCGATCGCGATTCCTCCTCAGAAAAACTTTAAAACGTTCTCTCCACATTTCCTCACAAGGAGCAGCAGCCCTGCTGCTAGTCGTCATGGAAACAGCTCGTCTTTGGAACAGAAGACTGAAGGAGGCAACAATTCAACCCGTCGCCCAATTCCTCACAAACACACAAAATACATTAAGAGTCACTTTAGATGAAGTTCATTCCTTCAAGTCTTCATTAAAAACTAACTTTTGTTTTGCCTTTTATCTCAAAACTGGATGAAACGTCTGATGAGGACCACCATCCAAAAACTTCAGGTCGATCCGTCACATTTAGTAACTTGGAGTTTGTGTTGTAAATGCAGAAAACTGAACAGTGCGTGCATGAGCACAGGTGTGTGCACGTGTGTGTGCTGTGACCTTCTGCAGGTGCATGTTCTTGGTCAGCTGCTCCTCCAGCATGTTCTGCAGCTTCTTGTTCATCTCTCTCAGATTCTCATCTCCCGGTTTCACCAGATCTCTGAGGACCGAACCCAGACCTCCTCTGTCTCCCTGAGAGCCTCCATGTCCTCCGACTGCACTGCTGGACACATCTGAGGAGATGAAGGAGGAGTCAGTGACCAAAACAGTTTCCTGTGATCCCTTTCAGGGCTTCAGCATCACCACCTCTGATGGGAGAGAAGAACCAAACCAGGAGGAGCTGCTTTTCCAGGAGAAAACACAGGTTGAATGAAAATGACGCTTAAAGGGTCAGCATTAGCAGTAAATAAAGGTCAAAGTTGAGCATAAATGAAGTAACAACAGCACAATAACAAAAAGATATGTTTCTGAAAAATGCCAGAGCCAGAGCCAGAACCAGAGACAGAGTCAGAACCAGAGCCAGAGCCAGAACCAGAGCCAGAGTCAGAACCAGAGCCAGAGCCAGAGCCAGAGCCAGAACCAGAGCCAGAGTCAGAACCAGAGCAAGAGCCAGAACCAGAGCAAGAGCCAGAACCAGCGAGCTTCTGCACCAAGTATTCCCCATGGATTTCAATGGAGGCAAAAATCCTGGAAATCCTGGAGTATCTTGAAAAGTTCAAGGACCAAAAGTCATAGATGGAAAAAGCTGAAAGAGCTGAACATTTGAACAGCTGAATGGTTAAAACAGCTGAAAACTTGTAGAAAGAGTTGAGCTGCAAAAACATGGTGGAAGATACTAGAATGAAGAAAGAGAAACCGGAAAACACTGGATGGATAATTTATAGTATTCAAGCAGATATGAAAGGAGCCACATGCTCAGGACTCCTCATCCTCCTGACTCCTGCTGAGGAGACGCAGAGCCAAGCAGCAGTCAGCTCTGGGGGGGTCAGACCTTCACAGGATAAAGGCCTCACCTCTGCGGCTGTCCATCACATACGTCTCGATGATGGCGCTCTTCCTGCAGATATCCTCCGCCATAGAGGAGCAGCTCACCTCCAGGTGTTTCACCTGAAGGGGCGGAGCAGATACAGCTTTCTCATCTACTCAGTTCTGACCTTTTGAGCCCAGAATTAAGTTTAGCTTTGCCAACATTTCCACATATTTGATCTTTTCACAGAAGCTTAAGAATTTGACTTTTTAAGGACCCAAAATAAATGTTAAACACTTTAAGTGGATAATGAGAAATATAAAAGCTGGTGTTCTTTACTTTAATGTCATAAATCATTTATTCAAGATCTCATGAGCCAACCAGGGTCACCTGTGATAACCTGAAGATTTATCTGCTCCATGCAGGAACTTCAGAGCAGATCTGGAAGTCATAATATCCCAAAACCCTGTTTCTGTACTTTAACCTCTGACCCTCTTTCAGCTCAGGGCTGAGGGGTAAACGAACAGATGAGGGCTACAGTGGGAGTAGTTAGTTGTCACGGTAACACAAGGATAGCCTCACCTTCTCCTCTAGCATCCACTTCTCCTGCTGCACCTCAGCGAGCCGCTGGAACAGCTCGCCCACCTCGTCATCAGAGAGCTCTGCGGGTCGCTGGGACTGAGGACTGCCACCTCCGGACTGACAGAACCGCAGACCAACACGGGTCAGAGAGGAAGAACCACCACATACACACAAAACACACGGGACATTCAGAGACACATCAGCACACACTAGGCCTGGGCGATATGTCAACTCTATTGATCAGTTTGAATTTGCTGTTTCAGATGTATTTTTGGGAAAATGAGGATTTCATTTTCCCAGCATCCCGCTCTCCTGAGCTTACGTTGTTTGGTGAGTCAGCCCGCTGGTTTCTCAGCAGACATTATAATGGGAATTAGCAGAGCTTCTTCAGTTCTTTGGAACTGGTTTGGTTTTCAAATTTGAAGACACAAACTGTCTGAAATGTCTTTCAAGCCTGTTGCTACCAGAGGTGGGAGAACAACAACTTTTTTCAACACCTAAACAGAGGAACTCTGTCGAGAAGGAAAAGTGCTGCCCCCTACAGGATGCAGCTCACACAACACCTCATCCATTGCATTTCTACAGCTCCTGTTTGGATGGCAGCCCTTCTCAGGTCCCAAAGGAAATGCTAAACTAAGAGTTTTTGTCAAATGCGTCCTTGTCATTTTTGTTGAAAAAAGTAAAAGAGAGGAAAAAAAAATTGAATTTTATTTTTAGGCCACATCTCTCAGCCCTAACACACACGTGGATCAGCACACAGAGGTAAAGCTTGGATTTCTCCAAGAGCGTCAGCCTGTCAGCTGATTCCACATTGAGCTCAGGTCTGTCAAACAGGCTAAACTCTCAGCATCACTTTAAAAATGAAGCAGCTGAACATCGATTTCTGCCAGGCAGCCTCTTCCTCCAGCGTTGGGCTGTCAGTGCTCATGCTCGACCTGCAGACGCTACAAGCAGCTCCTCATCACAGTCAGGTTCAGACACTTCCTGGCCTTTCAACGCACAAGCAGCTCTGTGCAGGACGTCAAACTGATTCTGTGAAAGACTCTGCTCAAGGAGGACAACACCTTGAACCGTTACAGGTATAAGGCGGGTCAGTGGTGGGTCAAAGGCAGGTAAAAGGCGGGTCAGAGGCAGGTATAAGGCGGGTCAGAGGCAGGTATAAGGCGGGTCAGTGGCAGGTATAAGGCGGGTCAGTGGCGGGTCAGAGGCAGGTATAAGGCGGGTCAGAGGCAGGTCAGTGGCAGGTATAAGGCGGGTCAGTGGCGGGTCAGAGGCAGGTATAAGGTGGGTCAGTGGCAGGTCAGAGGCAGGTTTAAGGCAAGTCAGTGGCGGGTCAGAGGCAGGTATAAGGTGGGTCAGAGGCAGGTATAAGGGGGGTCAGTGGCGGGTCAGAGGCGGGTCAGAGGCAGGTATAAGGCGGGTCAGTGGCGGGTCAGTGGCAGGTATAAGGTGGGTTTGTGGCAGGTATAAGGCGGGTCAGTGGAGGGTCAGAGGCAGGTATAAGGTGGGTCAGAGGCAGGTATAAGGGGGGTCAGAGGCAGGTATAAGGGGGGTCAGTGGCGGGTCAGAGGCGGGTCAGAGGCAGGTATAAGGCGGGTCAGAGGCAGGTATAAGGCGGGTCAGTGGCGGGTCAGAGGCAGGTATAAGGGGGGTCAGTGGCGGGTCAGAGGCGGGTCAGTGGCAGGTATAAGGCGGGTCAGTGGCGGGTCAGAGGCAGGTATAAGGCGGGTCAGAGGCAGGTATAAGGCGGGTCAGAGGCAGGTATAAGGCGGATCAGAGGCAGGTAAAAGGCGGATCAGAAGCAGGTATAAGGCGGGTCAGAGGCGGGTCAGAGGCAGGTATAAGGCGGGTCAGAGGCGGGTCTGAGCGAGCTGCTGTCTGCATAATCTCACAAAATCCTCTTTAGTGTTTCTCCAGAGCTTTAAAAATGTTTGGGCTGCTTGATGATCTGGGTGAACTACATGACATACAGCCCAGGTTCTGAACAGGTTCAGGGATAGCGGTCATGAAGACCCACATACAATGTCAGGACTTGCAGCCTGAAGCTCTCTTACCTTGTTCTGGCTGGAGGATTGGGTTTCCTTCATCATATCCTTGTAGGAGAAGGAGGACACAGAGGACGAGTCTCCCGTCTGCTGGGTCCGGCTGGGACTGCTGATCTCAGACAGAACAAGTTCTTCGAGACCTGGAGGCAGAACCATTGGATCTATTAGGCAAAATAGGTAAATGCTAAGGGTACTGTGGCCTCCAGGGGGCGCCATAAAATCTGAGCAAAGGTTTACCTTTAAAATGCAGCATTTAGATTCAAAATAGATGTCCTTATTTTTAACATGTAAAAAAAAACTAACAGGTTCAAATATAAAGCACCCCCCCAGCTGATCGGCGTAGAATGAACACAGTTGTTGATGTGATCTCAGAGCAAAAAAAAACAAAAAAATATAAAGGATGGAAACAGTCCAGAGATATTTATCAGTTAAATTTCCGTCTGCTTTTAAAAGTTAATCAAGAATTCTCCTCTTTTTTTCCTTTCAGGTCTGTGTTACACTTTGCCTTGTCTGTAACAATTCACTGCAATGACAACAAAGTCGCCTATGAGCGGTCAGGATAGGCTCCAGCAGCCGCGTGACCCCAAAAGGGAAAAAACGGTTTGGAACATGAATGAATGACAGTAAAGTTGTGTCTATTTCAGAAAAAGAGGACTGTTTTTCTTTGTATTCATAATTTATTTTGTTAATTATTTTGTCACAAAAGCATTTTTAGTGCATTTTCGTTTTTTGTAATCTACGTGGAGTAAAATAGAGATTACAGATGATCTGATTTTAGTTCCTAGATAAGAGTATGTTAATTCACCATTGGGGGGGGCCTGTATAAACCCTCATGTCTGTCTGACAGACTGATGGGCGGGAGTCTGTACAGCATGATTAACCTGCAACTATAAGGCCTTTTTCAATCCATCATTTCAAGCAGCCTGGTTTGTTTTTCCTTTTAGAATTCTGTCATACATTCATCTACTTGATCATTTAAAATGACCTGAACTGCAAAAACTGAATACAGATGCAGCGTGTGTCCACAGGACAGCAGAGCATCTTTTTAGAGTCTGCAGACAACTGTTCTCTCTGGACAGCAGATGGACAATTAACCCTTTACAAAAATCCTTGCTGGAGCAGAAAACTGCCCTTTAAGCAGAGTTAAGGCTGTGAAGCGTCCCTTTAAAAGGCAGGCGCAGCATTCACAGGTTGCTTTAAAATGTCCGATTCTAGCCTTCTGCAGAGAAGCCTTTTAAACATTCAGCATTGCCCATGAATTCTGCATGATGCTCTGCCAGCACGTGCACGGTGGTGTGCATGTGTGCGTAAAAGCAAATGGACAGCATGACTACAAAGACAGCAGACCTTTGAGGTGTTCAGACGCGAAAAGGCAGAAAGTTTAAACTGAACCGGGTTAGATGCAGAGGAACTCCTTCCACTGTGTGCAGTTAATGTGTTTGTGTGTGTGCTTGTGTGTGTGTGTGTGTGTGTGTGTGTGTGTGTCTGTGTGTGTGTGTGTGTGTGTGTGTGTTGCATCAGCAGACACCAACATCCAACACCAGACGCCCCTGGCCCAACCAAAACTGCACTACAAATTCAGCACAAGTTCGGCACAGAGCAAGAACCCCTGATTACTGGTCTGTCCGTCACGCTGAGAATTAGTTTGTCTGAAAACACACATACATACAAACAGACACACACACATGCACACGCACACACACACACACAGTGTTTTATTTACATTCCATGATGTTAATTCCCAGCTAACCACGCAGATAAGGATGGATGAGGAACCTGTGTGACCTGATCCCCTCACACACAAGTGATCGTAATCAGAGCCTATGACTGCATTCATCACTGCTCAGACGCCCGCCGCGACGCCAGACGCCCGCCTCGACGCCAGACGCTCACTACGACGCCAGACACCCGCCTCGATGGCAGACGCCCGCCTCGACGCCAGACGCCCGCCTCGACGCCAGACGCTCGCTGCGACGCCAGACGCTCGCTGCGACGCCAGACGCCCGCCTCGACGCCAGACGCCCGCCTCGACGCCAGACGCTCACTGCGACGCCAGACACCCGCCTCGATGGCAGACGCCCGCCTCGACGCCAGACGCCCGCCTCGACGCCAGACGCTCACTGCGACGCCAGACACCCGCCTCGATGGCAGACGCCTGCCGCGACGCCAGACGCCCGCCTCGACACCAGACGCCCGCCTCGACGGCAGACGCTCGCCGCGACGTCAGACGCCCGCCTCAACGCCAGACGCCCGCCGCGACGCCAGACGCCCGCCGCGACGCCAGACGCCCGCCTCGACACCAGACGCCCGCCTCGACGGCAGACGCTCGCTGTGACGCCAGACGCCCGCCTCGACGGCAGACGCCCACCTCGACACCAGACGCCCACCTCGACACCAGACGCCTGCCTCGACACCAGACGCCCGCCGCGACGCCAGACGCCTGCCTCACCTCATGAAACGTTGGTGTAAAGGATTTGTGACAGCATTAAACTGTCATAATGCTCTGACCAGTGTCAGTACCTGTCCTGGTCTTGCTGTTGGTCAGGATCTCTTGGAGTCTCTCCTGCAGTTTGTCTGCTCTCTTCCTTTCCAGTTGCAGTTGCCGCTTCAGATCCTTCAGCTGTGCATGCACACATATACAAAGATTAATTTTTAAATTACCATTTTCATGCATGGCTACTTTTAAATTACTCTTTAAAGTGAAAGATTCTCTGTGGCTCTAGCGTGAAACAGAGGACCCTGAACTTACCGCTGCACTTCCCTTTTTCTCCAGGATCCTCTGACCGTCCACAGTGTCTTTTATCTCCTGCAGGTCACAAAGGAAACAACTTAAACACATTCTCTGTGTTCTGTCATTGTTTTCTGACAAAGCCTCATTTCTGAAGAATAGTACAGCAGCTCTATGTTTACCATGTTGTGTACACTTCTGATAAAAGATGGATTAAGGGGGGAAACGTTAACCTGTTGTGGACGGGACCAGGCCCAAAAGTACTACCCAACAACTAAAGTGTTATACAAAAATGGACATTAGTAATACTTGCTATGCTACTCTTATTTGCACCTCTTGTACTTTGACTCTGGAGAAAGAAAAATTGGACAGAAAATTGTCATATCAAAAGAATGAGCCTCTTAATTCCTGCTTCTTTGATGACAGAGTCAGGTGTTTCGCTTTGGGTTTTGCCTCAGGTGGGACCGACCACAGAAGCTCCAACAGGAATCATGTCCATAAACAGAGGGGGCTCACCCCTCATAATAATTTAGTAGACTGACCCAACTGTCCAACTTGATGTTTGGCAGTTCTCTTAGCGCCATTTAAAGAGGGAAGTACTGGGTTTGACTACTGGCTTTAATGCAAACATCGCACACGCCGTTCGGCCAACTAGCCTCAAGTGTATTTATCACTAGAAGCCCTAACACATCTGGCTGTAAAGTTCCCATGCCCCTCTCCCTCCACCGTCCATACTGCCCCTCACAAAAGCCCAGCAGAGGAAGAAGCTCCGTAGGGTCAAGGCGAGGACAGATGGGACCAGATGGCATTAATTCCAACCTGCTTGAAACTTCTGCTGATGAACTGTGCAGCCTACTGCTGTACGTGCTTAGTCTGAGCCTGAAGCTGGAGAAGACATCCTGGTGATACCAAAGACATCTAGCCTTTGACATCTGATGAAGGCGTTGGAGAGGCTGGTGCTCACCAGTCTGCAAGCTCTGGTGACTCTGACATGGTTGGAGGACAATTTTGCTCTTAATAAAAACTGGAAACGTGGAAATGTTCCCTTCTGTACGACAAATAAAGACTTATCTTATGGCACAGATTCACATTAGCCTAAGGGAAAACAGTGCCTGCGACTGTTTGACAGCCATCTAGTTAGCCTAAATGTACTGAAGAAGCACTTCTAGTTCTTGAAATGAAGTGGGGCCGCAGTCACCACAGTAGTGTGAGAGGTGGGGTTCCTACTACCTCAGAACAGAGGTGATGGCATAGGTGGTGATGCAAGAAGTGAGTCCCATAGTGAAACACAGAATGAAGTAGAACAGCAGAGCCTCATAAAAGTCACAGGGTGACAGACATCCTTTAATGAACTTCATTTTATAGGTCTAATCAGATTCATCCCTTAGCCCCAGACAATAAAGTTCTGAGAGACTTTTTCCATTTCTACTTTTCATCTGCTGATCACATCAGACTTTGGAGATGTCTGTCAGCCTCACGCGTTTCAGCAGAAATAAAATCCCTTAAGGCTTCAGACCGGAACTCGTCAGGCGTGAGTGGAAATACCATAAACTTTTCACATGACTGTGACGGTGATGTTTGTTTCGGGATAAGTCACCTGTCTGAGCGTCCCGATGATGTTGCAGTTTTCATCCCTCTGCTTCTTCACCTCCTCCATTTGCTGCTTCACCTCCTCCATCTCTGACTGCTTCTCCTGAAGAACAGGCAAACACTTAGCTTAGAACCACCTCCACATTGACAGGAACTCCAGCATCTTCTGTCCCTCCAGCCCTTCATCCAGACGATTGAGGAGACAAAATAAATGAACTCCTCTCTAATCTGCTGCTAATTAATTTGACTGGGATCGTCATTAAAGATGGCTGCGTGTTCCTGCTTCTGATAATTCCCTGGAAGTTACAGACTTCAATCGCAGACACTTAAAGAACCTGAACAGGGACATCTTCTACCACCAAGACAAAAGCCTCCCTGCTTGAAACACATACGTGGATGAGTCTTCACACACCAGCAAAGGGCAAAAACGCTTTTATATTCACAATATTCACATCCGTCTTTGCAAACGTTAGGATGTTTGTTTTGTGTGGGTGAGTTTCAACTGAAAACTGATTCCTGAAGGAGCAGGAATCAGAGACTCTGCAGAGGCCGGCTATAGAATGACGTCATTAAAAGGAGGTGGCACCCACAAGGAGCAAAAATAGATCAGAGATTGATTCATTTACTTCCAGTATGGAAAGAGCTCCGATAAATGTAATAAAAATGTGATCTTTTGTGTGACAAAGGTAACATATTATCATATTCATGGACATTGTTGTCATGACCAAAAGAACCAGGTCCTGGCTACAAGCGGCTGAAACGCGCTTCCTCCATAGGGTGGCTGGGTGTTCCCTTAGAGAAAGGGGGAGGAGCTCGGTCACCCACAGAGAGCTCAGAGTTGAACTGCTTCTCCTCCACATCGAGAGGGGGCCGTTGAGGTGGCTCGGGCATCTAGTCCAGATGCCTCCTGGACACCTCCCTAGTGAAGTCTTTCGGGCATGTCCCACTGGGCAGAAGACCCTGGGGAAGACCCAGGACACGCTGGAGAGACTACGTCTCTCAGCAGGCCTGGGAACGCCTCGGGCCCCCCCCCCCGAAGAGCTGGAGGAAGTGGCTGAGGAGAAGGAAGTCTGGCCATCTCTGCTTAGACTCCTGCCCAGATGAGCAGAGGGAGGGAGGGATGTTGTTTACTAAAAAAGGCTTAAGAACAGCATGGTATAAGGCCTTTATAATGGAGTCCATTTCTACAAAGACAGTCGTCTCAGTCAGCATCAACAAACAGTAAACATTGAAAAACCGGTAATGATGTTTGTATCGGATCATAGATCTGAAAATATCAACACATAACTCAGGAAGGCCAAGCCCTGCTTCAAGAGAAATCCCCAGCCCACTACTGAGGCCCAGTACTCACCTGTGTTTGGACGTACCTGCCTTTGTGCAGACAGGTGCATCCGCTACACTGCAGTGCTCAGACTAAGTCATAAACACACACGAAAACATTGGGGGGCATGCTTCCTGTATTCTGTAACGGAATGCTTTTGAAAATCATTCTTCCTAACACAGTTATTTTCTTTTTCTTTTTTGTGTGTCTCAGTTTAAACAAAAAATGTTTCCACTGTTCAATCTGAAATTTAAATTATGTAATTATTTATTACCATTATATTTTCATATAAAGTAAAGAAAGGACATTGCAAGTTGCATGGATCTGTTGAATAACTTGAAATATTGGTTTGAAATAGTAAAACACAATATCTTTTTATTTGTACATTACAGAACACGTGCTTTTATTTTGTAATGTTATTTAGCTTAAAACATGTGGCTGGATGCGTCAGGGGTGATTTGTGTTTGCAGTACTCTGATGAAGTTAAGTCAAACTTTTTGTTAAACCTCGTCTTCATCAAGACAACTGTTGTCGCCAAAGCGTGTTTTAAATGTAAAAAAGTACTTTTTTGTTGGGGTTTTTGTTATAAGTACACAACCTTTGAAAAATCAGGCTGGTATTTAAAAGAATAAGGTCCTAAAATAACTTATTGTTGGTAAAAACACAATAAATCCAATAAAATAAACAGATCCACTATTTTGGGTGGCTGATCCCTTTTTGCTTTTTAATGGAGGTACTTTAGCCCACCAGTGGGTTTCATTTGTAGCCATAAGAATCTGGGATCTAATGTTCTCTTCACTAACAGAACAGCACAAATTCCTAGAAAAAATGCATAAAAAAAAAAAAGAAACGAAAAAAAAAAATCCATAATTTTGCCGCATCATTGAATAAGCCGCAGGGTTGAAAGCGTGAGACAAAAGCAGCGGTTTATAATCCGGAAATTACGGTAGATTTAATGACTCAGCATTCATTCAGTCATTCATCTTCTAAACCTGTTTTTGTCCCTGTCAGGGTCACGGCGCTGCCAGAGCACCACCACTCATAGACCAACTTCAGATGTGTTTGTTCACATGTTTTGTTTACTATGCAATAACACTCAAAAGGAATGAAAAAATGAGCAAGAAAGACTTTTCATAAGTTGATCAACAGTCAGAGGAACGACACATTAACCATGAAAACGGATTGTATTCATATAAATAACAACAAATATGTAAGAATTTAACCAGGAGCTTTGACTAGTGTATGGAATTCAGGAGAATCCATGTTAAACTGCTTAGGAAGAAAAGCACAAGCAAGAGGAATTTAGGTCTGAAGAGGCTTAACTGGAACAGAAACATCTGACATGTTCTCCTGTCAGCAGTAACGGCAGGGTCAGTCATAGACAGACACGCCCGCTAAAATATGTATCAGGCTCACCTAAAAACATTAGCCACTGGTCTGGGTAACTATACTTTTGGGGGACCCATAACCCATACCCTAACGCACGGGAAAAGCTGCTCTGCCTGGGAATCCAGCACGTGAAACCCGGAGCAGAGTGACCTGCAGCTAATTACATCTCCTCCATCATTAATTACCTTCCCCTGCTCAGTGTCCTGGCTGCGCTTGAAGCAGCAGACCAGCACAGGCCCCCTTTCACCGTCTCCTACGTCATCCCACAGGCTGAGAGCAGACACCGCTTCACTTCTCATCACCTTACTGATGATTAGGCTGCAAGCTTCAGGGTCAAAGTTCACTGGTGTTTTTATGCCTCGTCTCATTACAAAAGGATATTAATGATGATGGATTGGATTTTTGTGTTTTTCCAGACACTAAAAGTTCGTCCAGTGTGTCCATCATTCATTCATACTTGTTGAGGGTAACTACTGATGTACCACAGCTGCCCTGGGGCAGACTGACAGAGGCATGGCTGCCAGTTCCCGCCTCTGACCATCACCGGGACTTTCATTCACATTCACACACCAGTGGAGACACACTGGAGGCAAGGAGGATGTAGTGTCTTGCCCAAGTCACACAGTGACGGTTGATTGGGGGGAGCGGGGATCGAACCGCCGACCCTTCAGTCATTGGACGACTTGCTCATACACCTGTTGTTCTCTTTCTGTCCTTCATTTGTCCCCCATCAGCTCTGAGGGTGCAGGAATCAGCTCTGATGGACTTCCTCGTAAACGTCCTGTTCCACGCAGATGTTTCTGCAGGACGCCTACGCTTTCTCATGTTCCTAAGCTCCGCTCAGCAGTCAAATCTAAGAAGGCTGCGTGAGCGTGCGTGCGTGTGTGCACGTGTGTACCTCCAGCTGTAGCATGTGATTTTTCCGCAGCTCCTCCTCCTCCTGCTGGTGCTGCAGAGCCGCCTTCTCCATGTTTTCCTGTTCACAGACAAAAGCAGATCAGTGGTAAAGCTCAGAGCCGCACCCACTCCTCCTCTAGTGTTTGAAATTCTTGATCACTGGCTGCTGTGAAGGAGTCTGACTGCTTCAATTCTTTCTTTTCTTTATTGGTTGTTGGTTCGACTGTTTCAGAAACTCTCTGGACTCAAACGGCCTCCACAGTCACCAGATCTCAACCCGATGCGGTGGAACGGGAGATCGGCTTCATGGATGTGCAGAAGACAAATCAGCAGCAACTGTGTGATGCTGTCATGTCAATGTGGACCAAACTCTGAGGAAAGACTCCAGGCAGTCCTGAAGGCTAAAGGGGGTCCAACTCTGCACTAGTAAGGTGGACCTAATACAGTGACCAGTGACTGTATGCTCGTATATACCAGAAAAAAAGCAGACACCTGCAAAACGGTAGAATCTGAATGACCAAAATGAATTGTAGAACTCAAACAAAACAGCAAAACATTTTTGAAAATAGTAAGCTTTTTGTTTTTTTGTATTTTTGGTAAAAGTCAGCTTTGTATGTTGAAGCCATAAAAATAAAAGCAGGAATCCCAGGAAACCAGGGTTTTGATAGTTTTAGACTGAGAAGTGTGAATGTATCTCAGCACAGAAAGAACAGAATCAGACTCCGTCTAAACTAAACGGTTAATCAGTGTTTCAACTGAAAACTGTTCAAAGGAGCCTTTAAATCCCAGATCTGTCCTGTTCCTGTTGGTCCGGTCTGCAGGTCCCGGATTGATGGAGGATGTGCGGTAGCTTAGACAAGCTCAGTTCTAGAGGACATGTCAGGAGGCAGTCATTACTAGTGGTTGCTGAGCGGTCTGCATTTTGACATTAGGAGACGCTGCTGTTTGGACTGAACTGAAGCTCCGTGGAGACGCGCTGAGGAGGAGATGCAGCAGAGGGGTTCAGAGAAGATTCATGCTGTGTTGCTGAAAGGACATCAGGGGTCTTTGGCTGTTAGACAGGTGTATCACAACCTGACATTCCCTGGGTCTCACCTCCACCTCCTTCAGCTGTCTCTCATACCATCCTTTGGTCCCCTCCATTGACTGAAGCTGAGCCTGCAGTTCCTCCACCCTTTGCTGCAAGCCTTCCAGTTCTTTTGTCCGAGCCTGGTCACACACACCCACAGAGGTTGTTTGTCACCTGAGGCATGAGTAGCACCCCTTGATTGTCCCATTGCTCTCCTTTACCTTTTCATCTCGAAGCTGCTGTCGGATCTCCTCCTCAGAGCGGTTCTTGTCTTCATGAAGCCCCCTGAGCTCCTTCTCGTAGCGAGCTCTAACAGCAAGAACCTGAAAGTGCAGAAGGCAGGATGAGAACCAGCAACGAGAGAAAAAAAGGGTCAAATTTCACTGCTTCCCCTCTTTGCTTATAACATCAAAATAACGGTAATGAGAGACTTCACTTCAATGAAAAGCTGGACAGATTTAAGCCCACCTGAATGGAGCAGCTCACCTCCTTTTCATGCTGCAGCTTCAGGTCAGACAGCGCCTCCTTGTGGTCAGACTTCTCCTGATTCAGCTGTATGGCCATGTCATCCAGCATGGCCTTCCGCTTCTCCGCAGTCTGCTCACATGCACACACATTTATGGTGATGTTTGGAGCTGCACACACGCACAGATGTGACACTGTGCACGTCTGTGTGTTTAACCTTCTTGGCCTCATCGAGTTCTCTTAGCAGCCTCTCCTTTTCCAGTCCTTCTTCTGTCAACTGCTCCAACAGCTTCCTGTTGGCAAAGCTCATCTCCTGCAGGAAAAGATGCATGAACCCTCAGAATGAACGCGGCTAAAATAAACCTCCTACACCCAACAGGAGTTTGGGCATCATTAGAGAAATACAGCAAAAAACGAATGGCAGAAAGACAGCCCTGAGTGGAGCTCATGCATGTGTGTGGAAGGAAAGTATAACCGCTTCTTTTGCAGAGAACAAGAATGACAGAAGACGGCTTTGAACAGGTTTGAGAAAAGGAGGTCAACCACAAGTGAGAAAGAGAAGAGGTGCAGCTGGTGATTCGGTGAGGGTTAACAGCACGTTGGCAGCCATGTTTGACAGTTTCTCCGCTCTGACCTGCAGCTGAGAGTTGAGGTCATCTTTCTGCGCCATCAGAGCCTCCTGCTCGGCTCGCCGCTGCTGCAGCTCGGCCGTCAGCGCCTCCTGCTGCTCTCGAAGGAGGTTCATCTCTTGCGTCTTCACCGTCTGGATCTGAACACAGTTAGATGACAGTTAGAGCAATCACCACAGGCTGGAGCTTGACAGAGGAAGAGCAGATTCTCCCACAGACATGAATCTAGAAGCACAGGAAAGGAGCTGTGGGGGGCAGCAGTGACAGACGGCGTCGGGGAAAGGAAGCGGCCTCTTGCTGTTCAGGAGGACAGCTGGCAACAGAGACATCTCTGACAGTCAAGAGTGTTTTGTGTTATGAAGGCAGATGAGAGAGGCAGAGACCAGAAACACAAAAAGCAGAAGCTGTGACTTTCTCCTCACCACAGAAAACCAACCACAGATCCTCCGGCGCAGCTTCTCCTGCATATTAGGTTTAAGCACTGCACTTTCTGCAGGATTTCAAAGAACTAGCACTTTCTTTAGGAGGTTCTTAAGTTTCAGCACTTTAGAAAAATGTGACGCTGATTATTAAAGTGATTTTCCCTTAAAGCCATATTTTCCCCATTTTTTAAAACCACAACGCTTTTGTCATTTTTGATGTATGGAGGTTTGTTTTCGGTTAGAAAAGTTCCCCCTCTGATCGGTTTGAATCAGCAGCTCTGTGAAAAGTGGATGTTGGCATAGAAACTTTAAAGAAGAACTGATGTTTGTTCAAATGGAGTTTGTCTGTTGGGTCAGTTTTTCATGCTCGTCCTCTCTTGAGCATCAAGCTCCTTCAGAGAAGTCCTGCGTCAGAGCTGCCTGACTGAGAAGCCCTGGTTTCTGCTTTTAAATGCTGGGGGGTCCTGCCACTAGACCACCATACTGGCATAGAGATCGACTCTCTGCCCATTCCTGGATTTGAGTCGTACTCTAGAAATGGGAACCAGTGATGAGAAACTGCAGATTTTCCTCATCTCTGTTCCTCAAAGAAAAAAACATCTAGGTTTTATTTTATAAACTAAATGCAACCATGAAAGACCAGAAGTGGACTGCAGTCGGTGAATCACAAATCACATTTTAGTCAAATGATGTGAAAATGATTTCACATCTAAGAAGAACTGATGTGTTCTTTCTTTATTTCATTTTTAAAGGTCTCAAAAAATTGATGACAGCATTTCAGTTGTAGAACTTGGAAGAGTTTTCATGCCAGCTGCATTCATTTTATTCTGCTAAAGGGTTCCAGCAGCTTCCAGCAAGCAGAGGGAGTTTTCTACAGCACAGGCTCTACCTGAGAGAGTTACCTGTTCCAGAGCACACAGGTTGGTTACTGTGTATTCATGGTCACAGAGTCGTCTCTACTGCAAAAGCTAAAACCAGTGGTTCTGAGAGCTGCGCCGTTGATGGTGGCAGAACACTGCTCTTATGTTAGGACTCCATCAGCAAACCTTTTCAGAAACTTAAATTAATGTGAAAATCCCTCGAGAGGTTCTGGGTAAGTTCTGTGATTTTTTTATCTATTTCTAGCAGAACTAAACTGTTACAGTACATGAGTCCAAGGTTAAGGTTCTGGACAAGTTAGGATTCTAGATCATTACCTGCTGAAGAGCAGACAGTTCAGCCCTCAGACAAGATTTCTCCTGAAAGATAGATTACAATTCTGACACCTATAGGATCACTCTGGAACTGCAGACTTGGAATACCAACACTTTAGGGCTGGGGTGGGCAAACTACGGCCCGCGGGTTGGATCTGGCCCGCCTCCATGTTTGGTCCGGCCCACTGAACAATATCAGAGACCCATGTTTTTGTTTTTGTGTGTTAAATCTGGCCACACGATCAAGACGTGACATTTTCTTCCACCTTCTGCAGTCTGTGTTCAACCTGAAACCCTCTAAAATCTGTCAAATAGAACAGAAGACAGTCTTCCCTTTCTACGTCTCAGTTCATCTTTCCTGGTTTATCTCATTCTTTTAGAGTGATTATGCTGCCTTTTTTTAAACACCCTGTTCTGTGTCCTGATTGGCTGGAGACCCTGTCAATCAATCTCCTCCGTGTCTCCTGTACAGAAAGGCGCAGCTCTTCAGATCAGAAATCTGTGATCCATCAGATCTTTGTTTACAGTCAAGAGTTTTACTGCCATAAACATCTGTAATCATTCTCTGTGGATTTCCCCGATCACGGTTATTTTTAGAACGTAACTCCTGCAATAAATGAGGGAACTCTGTTCTGGTGAAAAGGTAACAGATATATGTGTAGCTGCAGCAGAAGACAGAGACATTTGCTTTTTCATAATTACTGGATGAGAAGCAGACGTGCAGGACACAGCACTGCAGCAGTCCTCAATATCTCAGCGGAATTTATGACGGGAGAGGATCCACTATTTATTGTTTCTTTAAATGTATCAGTATATTTTTCCTGAAGTTTTGTCTTTCAAAACCAGAGTGTTGTTTGGTCATTGGTTTATTTAATAAATAATGTTATTTATTTTATGAAAAGGATCATGAATGAATGAAACTTTATTCATACAACAATTTACAACTCCTTGAAGGTACCAAAGGGCTTCACAATAAAATAGAGATCTAAAATGGAAACAAAAGTTTAAACTAAAAACTCTAGAATATTCTGTTTTAGAATATAATTTTCAATCCAAATGTTTTCATCTACATTCCATGTTATATCATTCTCACTCCACACATCTGCTCCTGGTCCGGCCATTCTATCCAATTTTAGAGCCCAATGTGGCCCCCAAGTTAAAATAATTGCCCACCCCTGCTTTAGGGGTTCCAGCTGCTGCTTCTCCTTTGTCATTGTTCTGGTGTTGTACTATTGATGGACAATCCTAAAGCTCCTTCATTCTGATCTAATTATTTCATGAACAACTATGAATATACATAAAAGGATTTGACATGAAACCTGTTTATTTGATGCTTTCAGGTATTGAACAGAAAGTCACTGATCCTTTCTGATGAAAGCGAGGGGTTAAAGTTCCTAGATTCATCTCCAAGTGGATAATAAGCAGTGAGACATGATGAGCTGTATGATTTGCATCCATCAGACACATTCTGTCAGCATGACATGACTCCACCAGATTCTGCAGGTTTTATTACCTGTTCTAGAGCAGCTAGATTTGTCCTCAGAGCATCGTTCTCCTGCAGAATGTTCTCCACCTGCTCCTGACTGACTGCGCTCTGTGTGGCCGCCTGCAGTGTCGCCACATCACAGGCAGGGGGCAGCAGAGAGGTGCCGAGGAAGGAGAGGAAAATTCAGAAAAAACGTAAAGATAAAACAGCGGTGAAGCTCAAGAAGGAGCAGAGCTTGAAAAGAGAAGACAAACAACTGGAAAACACTCTTCTATTTTGTCAGTCTTAATGCAAACATTTAGACTGTCAAGATTGAAAGACCTTTTTTTTATCTTTTAGTCAAAGTCAGGAAACTCAGGGTTCCCTGCAGATCCATTTACCCCGCTGTGGATCCACGCAGAGGTCTGAGGGGTTCAGGCTCACACAGCTATCCTCGTTTTTGCTGTGAGTGTGTGAATGCATGCGTGTGCAGTGGTACCAGTCTGTGGTGTGTGAGTGTGTACAAGAGAACGCATGCGTGTTACCTGGTCCTTCAGGTTGTGCAGAGCCTCCTGGTGCTCCCGGTCTCTGCTCTGCAGCTGCTCTCTCAGCTCCGCTGTGGTCTAAACACAAACAGATTCAGTCACTTCATAAGTTAACGGATGTTCTGCGGATAGCTTTGAGCTTTTTCTGGTTCTCTGAAGCGGACTGCAGTCCATTGCAGTCTAGGAGGTGTGATGTGGGGGAAGGCTCACCCGATTGGCCCCCGTCAGGTCTGTCTGCAGCTTCTGCATGCATGTGTTCAGAGCCTTCAGCTCCTCTTCTTTCCTCTGGTTGATCTCATCGATCTTGGTCCTGCAGCACAAATGACACAGGACATTCACATCAGAGATCAAAGATTGAGGTCCTGACGAAGAACAGGATGATGTAGACTGAATGCAGAGCAACGTAGCCCACAAAGGACGAATTGAACAACTAATAGAAAAGCTGGGTTTGGATGGAGAGACACAAGAAATGGCTTTAAAGGTAAATCCATGCAAGGATTCAATGAACTGAACCTTGCAGATGAAGATCAGCTTTTTAATGGCATTATGGGAAAAGCTTAGAGCTAAATGGACTGTTGTCAATACAGGGCTGTTAAAGTAGTCAGATGATGCCTTGGAGGGGTCCAGGAGCATCATAAGGATCTAATGATGATGCCAGAACACTCCAGAATTCTGCATTGTGATAAAACCTGCTTTAGGATGGGGGGAACCTCTGAACACATCTGCTGGAGGAGTTTATGCAACCATCCAGTAGACAATCAGAAGGAGCTCCCCTATCAAGTGCTGATTGAACAGGTGAAGGTGAATTCATGCCAATGAAACTTAACTCAAGGTTTTCTTCAACTAAGATGTGTTTTTCGTCAACAATCAAAGCAGGACTTCCAAAAGTGCAGCAGCTGAGACCTGAGGTGAGGTACAACGGGATGCAGCAGCTGCAAACGAAGCTGAAGCACAGAGCGGGTGCAGCAGTTGGCTGAGCTGAGATGAGGAAGATGGAGCAGCTGCTGAGCGCTAAGGTGTAGTAGAGGTTTAGTTCTGACCTGCTGTCGTTATACAGGACCTCCTTCTCCGCCTGCAGGCGCTGAAAACTGAACACAAACATCTTAATCAGAGTTTCTGTGACACTGGAGTGAAAGCAGAAGATCAGATTGAGGTTTTTCTAAATCTAAATTCTGCAATCTATTTCAATCTTCCAAAATGAGCAGGTGGAAGCATGTTTTTGTATATTCTGCTTCTGCACTCTGCCTTGGTTTGAGTGTGATACTAATCCTTTGTTCACACCTAACGCGATTCCAACTTGTGTCCTCCACACGGTTTTGACATTTTGCAGAGCTCTACAAACGCATCGGTAATCACGTCTCCATGTCTGGGTTCATGATTTCATTCAGAGACTCAGCTTCCCTCTCTACTGCAGGAGCTCCATCTGAATAAAAGCTACTTTCAGCAGTTCTTCTGTCTCTCTGGGATCCAGTTTGACCACTTGCTGTCCTTCATTAGTGCCAGGAGGGTAAATATTAAATTAAAGAACCTTTTTATTATAGTCTTCATGCTAGCAGAAAAAATATCCAGAATTTCGGGGAGAGAATAAACGGAAATCAGTTTTTTTCTTTATGTTGGTTTTGGACTCCACCCCCTGATCACATCATCAACATGTCAATGGTCTATGCAGAGTTCCTTGTTGGTTGACGCTCAGATATTTGGACTCTGGAAACATTGCATAGCAAGCCTTCACTGCCGCTTGTGTGGAGGGCGTTGTTGTGTCAGCCCTGGAGCGTCAATCGCGCCACAGGACCTCTCATCTCGTCTGTGCATTGACTCAACACTGAAACTGGACACCTCTGCCGTGCAAATACCAGTCAGTACGAACACAGCTGAGGTCTTCTAGAGCAGTGTTCACATTTTCAGCCGAGGTTCTCGTTAGTTAGGACCAGAAGATTCCCATTATGATGTGCTGAACCTCAGACTGAAGGTGTTACTGAGCAATGAAGATCTCACCTCTCCTGCTTCTTCTTCAACTTGTCAGACAGCTGAAACACAGACAGACAGGTCAAGCTCAGGAAGCCAGTGTTGGTTGGTGGAGTGTTATGGCTCTGTTTACCTTCATCATGTCTTCCTGGAGTTTGGTGACTTCGGCCTGTTTGGACGCCTGGGAGAGGATACGAGAGCAGTTCAGACCACCTTCATCAGCTCAAGCGGTTGTTGTTTGGAGCTTTGTGCCAGTGCCTCACGTCAGGCATCTGGGTGAGTAAAAGATAGACGGCGCTGCGGGCCAAAGGTGTGAGGTGTCTGAACTGCAGACACTTGAAAGTGCTGATTATTCCCCGTGTGGTTATGCCACAACGTAAGGCACCTCTGAAGGGGGGGTGAGGGTGCATGCTGGGAGTCTGACCCTGAGCGAACAGCGTGAGGTGATGAACATTCCCCATTGCCCATGTGTCAAGTGCCCTTGGACAAGACAGTGAACACGACATTGGTTAAAGATCAGTGGCATGAACGGCAGCAGAGCCGCTGTCAGTGTGTGATGGTGTGTGTGCATGGGTGAATGGGACTGTGACTGTAAATCACAATCAGATCTCTGTTTTTATGTGTGTAGTGAGGAGTTTTACAGCATTAAAACATCTGTAACCCTACTTTATGATTTCACCTCTCACAGGTTATTTTAGAACACAACCCCGGTATAAACCATTTAAACATTCAATGCTGGGTTCAGCCATGAGCTTTCTGTGCTTCAACAGAACCCAGTGTTATGCTGACTCAGCCTCTCTGACAGACAAATAAACCAATCTTTATTTGATCATAGGAAATGACAGGAAACTAAAAACAGTTCTGATTCAGGTTTGACCCTCTGTTCAGTGGTTCTGGTTTCTTCAGTTCACACACTTGAGGTTTCTGAGCTGAGACTTCTCCCGCATCTTTGCTTTACTATATCAGGATGGCCAGCATTTATGTGAATTATTTTATTGTTGTTAGGAAGGTACACCAGGGGGGTATTCCAGAAAGCAGGTTCTGCTAGCTCCCACGGTAAGTTTGAGGCTAAGGAAGCGGATAACCTCAGCTTTCAGTTCCAGAAATGGAGGTATGTTTCAGGATAGGTCAAGTTGCCATAGCAACTCATGCTCTGAACATAACCTGGTCTGGAGCAGGTTTAGTTGAAGGTTAGTCTGTTTTCAGAGAGGTGCAGCAGCATGGCGTGTCCATTTGAAGATGATTTAGTGGATGAAGAAGCTCAGATAATACTTTTTCCACCGTGAGAGGGTGATAAGACCACATATGGATGTTTAAAGAGAAACTTTTTTACTTTGATCTAACTTCATTATTTGCTTCAGTTAAGATCATTAAAAATCTTTTTTTTGTTAAGTCAGTTTAAAAATAACACGTAGTTTTCAGACAATTATTTTACTTTCATTCAAATGAATTCAAATCAGTAGGTGTAACTTTGGTGTTGCTGTTAGATCGGCACCACAAGGGATTGTGGGATACCATTCCCTTGCCTGTCTGGATGGATTTGGGTTTAAGTGTGGGTTTTTGACCAAATGTGTTTAGTTGTTTAGCTGTTTTACTGTGTTTTGCCGAGTTATTTTGTCCTACATTGCTTAAGTCTCCAAACCATGAGTGAGAGGGAGGAAGAGGAGGATGAGGTTATATAGCACCCCTACAGTTCACCTGTGTAGTGACAATGTCGGAAAATTCCTAAATGAATATATGTACAATGTGCATATTATTTCGTTCTTTTTATTGTTATATAAATGAGTATATCTGCTGGCTCATACTTAGACATATGAGAGTTAAAGAATTATAATTAATTAAGATGGAAAAGATATAAATTGAATTGGAGTAATCTGACATTTAGTTAGATAAATATATAAATTTGAGTTGTATAAACATATATTGAGTTTTATAGGTGTAGGAAATTAGGTTAAATAAATTGAACTCAATTACTTGTTACCAATTGAAGTAATTCATTTAAGTTGGCAAAATTGGATAAGTTATACATATATATATGCGTCACAAGGAAAATAGAAATGAGATAGAAACTCATCCGTTTACTTTGTCCGTTCTTTTTCTCCAAGCAGAAACTCTTTCTTTTGCTGATGATGCAGCCGTATTACTCTTTTGATGGTCTTATGATCTTCATACGCCGTCATTAGAATCTCAGACTCCGTCTCACTGAAGTGTAGCGTCTCTTTTTTCCACCACGCGTCTCCATGGTGACTCCGGAAATCGGCGATCCATTGAGAATGTCTTTATGTTCTTGCTGTGCATTAACCCAGGGTTACCAAGTCGAGCATAATTACGCTAACTCATATCCGGTCTTTTGGAACCGACATACCCAGAGTAAGCAAGTTCAGGTGGATTTCAGCCAGAGTTCAGGGTTAAAGTCAGGGGGGTTTAAACATGCTTCCTGGAATACCCCCCAGTACTGGTAGAAGATCATCACCCGTTTTGCCTGAAAGGAACATTTCATAGATGCATAAGGCTCCTTTGACGATGAGGCCAGGATGTCTGTTTCTGTTTGTTTCTGTCAAAAGCTAAACGTTAGCTTAAAGATTCTTCTGATGGGATGCAAAAAGGTTTTCAGTATAATAAAACGTTTTTAATGTCACAGTTAGATGTCGGCTGTAGCCTAAGTGACAGTTTTTGAGCACGTCTGGAATTTGTTGACCATTTGGTTGCAGGAACAAAACATCAATTGCTGAGACAATTCCTTGAAAAATTCGAGTACTAAGTTGAATAAAAACCTAATTTGATTTATTTGCCTCCAAGTCTTCTTTGTGTATTGAAATTTCTTCTCAGCTTCACACGCAGGTCATCTGTATCCCACAACATCCAAACTGATGGTCACATGACGAGGAAAAAGTTTGTTTTATTGGGAAACTAGCAAAAGAAAGATGTGAAACAGGACGGTGCTAAAAAGTGGAACAACAGAACCACGAATGCATCAATACAACAATAATACTACAGCATCCAATGGAGATCATGGAGATGACCAATGCCACTTTGTTTAAAGTCCCACTCCAATCATCTTTGAATCGTTCCCAATGGACTGCTAATTATGAAGATGCTGTTTTTAGACAAAATCCAAAACAGGGTGTCGTTTTCTAGGACACAGTTTCTGCAGAGCAGCGTGTGGGCGTGACCGTTGGCATGGAACAACCCCCCCACCCCCGCTGTTACTGGTGGCTTTCCGTTTTCGTGCTCTCCTGCTAGCTTACATCCCCTCACACTCCCACCCAAACATTACTGCTGCAAAAAAAGGCAAAGCAATATGGAAGCTGTCCATCCGTCTAGTTCTGATCCAGATTCCAGCTCAGACCAGGAAAACAAAGACGTTCATGGATCTGTTTGTCTGACAGTGGATGCATACGAATGGGGCAGAGCGGGGAGTTGTGGCCATTGACTGTACATGAGAGCTGGACTGAGTGACTCCGCCCCCTCTGGCGATCCAAACAGGAAGTATCTGCTGGCTCCAGGAAGCCAAAATTCCATAGACTTCTATAGAGAAATGGACAGCTGTCCCTCATTCTATTGGTCAGAAGAACCGGTCTTGATCTGACATTTTCTTACCATGTTTTTGCTCATCCTAATTTTTTTCATGATGCTTACTCAGATGTCTCAATAAAAGCATTTGGTGCCTGCTGGCCCCCACCTCGAACGTTTAAACCGTTTGAGACTCTACCGCTTTCAGTGGAAGGGGTGCAGACTTCCAACAAGCTCACTCATAGAAACGTTGATTCTACGAGCTGGAAAAAAAAGGTGGCTGAATTGACTTTATTTGGTTGAGAAGTAAGGCGTTTTCTATGCCTGACTAATACAGCTATCTTATATCTTATACAGTCAATGGTTGTGTCCCGCCCAGAGTATTTTCTAAGTCACATAAAAGCTCTTCTACCAACTGAATTGTTTCATCTGCTTCTGATTCACAAAGATTTGAATAAAGAAATACTCAGAAATGCGATTTTTTAGGCTAATGTTCTTTATAAAGGTTCTCCATCTTCAGAAAAGCCCATTTTCATCAGAGTGGGTCTTTAAATCCAATGACATGATGTCATCAACAGCTGGGATCCGTCAGCACAGCCCCATGTCATTTTCAGTCTGGTGTGTGACTGTGTGAGAGTGTGTGTACCTCCAGACTGCGGATCTGCTCCTTCAGCAGCCTCTTCTCCTCCTGCTCGGTGTTCAGTGCCATCTCCAGTTCTGGTCCAAAGCAGTGAGTTATTGGACAGAGTGCAGCCGACCAGCCTAGCGCTGCCTGCTTACCTACACTCCTCTCTATGCTCTTCTCTGACAGGCCTAAAGAGGGCGCTGCACACAGCAGGGGCAGTCTGTTAGGCCAGACACACACTACAATGCTGCAGAACTGATCAGAGACCAGGCTTTTCACACAGATCTGCAGTCACACATGCCCTTTGGAGCATTCGATAACAGCTCCTTCATCTGATGATCCATGTTTTCCTCACTTTCAGGAGCCATTGCCTAACCAGCAGCAGGAAAGCTGTACATTAGCTGACCATTATTCTGAAAGTTTGTCAGTGATTTAGAGCAACTGAAAGAGTTTTAAAGTTTCACTTTTCTGACTGAACCTTCTATTTTGTCTTTTAATTGAGTGGATTCGGACTTCATGCTTTACAGCATCAAAAGTTGTTAAATCGTATTGCTGTCCTTTGGAGGACCCCCCCCCGTCTAAGCAGGAGCCCTTTTCAGATTCACAGAGAATGGTATCTGGTGGATCTGATGGTCTGCAGCCTGTGGAGTGTGTTTGCCCTCAGCCAGCTCATCTACATCTGAACGAGACAAGCTGCTGCTTCAGCGCCCCATGTCTGCCTCCACACCAAGTACTACAACACTGCGTTGAATAGCAAGCTTTAACCTGGGAACCGCAGGTTTGGTCCCGCAAAACACTAAATTTGGTCCATTTGAAGGCTGATGAAAAGTAGCTTTTAGCTCTTTTGCTGCTCTGAAACCACCAGATTTAAGTGTAACCAGAGGTTTTCCTCAGCTGACATTTTAACCGTAAACATCATTGAACACTTCAGAACTAACATTTACATCATAGTGTCTCATCTGTGGTTCACAGCCCCCCCACTACTGCTGGTTTTCCATGTTTCCCCGCTTAAACACTCCTACTTTGATGACACTCATCATCTGGTCTTTACAGAGCTCTGTGACAGGCTGAAACACGCGTGTTTGCATGGACACATGGGGAAAGCATGCAGTGGGGGGGGGGGGGTCCTGAGCAGCAGAGTTTAGACCTCTTGGTTGGCCTGATCTTAAAGCTACATTAAAATGTTGAGCATAGTTCATTATTGAAGGAAGAAAACTCAAGAGCAGGAAACAGAAGCACAGAGAAATCCTGTTTGTCTGCGTGAAACCATTGGTAAAACCGTCTCTGATGAGCAGAAAAGCTGCTTCACCATAAACATACTCAACTAAAAGAAGCTCATCTGTTTAGAGCAAAAACATCTACAGGGAAAACAGGATTTTATCCCTCTGAAGGCAAAGAGGAAAGTACAGGAGTGAAACACAAACACAAATAAAGGAAATTAAACCCAAGACAATACATGTGGAAATATTAGGGCAGAGCAATAAAACATGAGAATACGAATCTTTAAAAAGCTTGTTTTTGGAAAACTCTTTCCCTTTATTGCCAGGTTTGAATTTTTATGTTAGTTGTTTAAGTTCTCCTGCTAGCATGGTGCTCACAGTTATAAACAGGAGATAAAAGTTAAAAGAAGATCTTAAATCGTTTCAATAAAGAAATTTGAAAAATCTAAGATTGTAAATACAACATTTTAAAAATAACCTGAAAAAACTCTAGTTGTTGAATTTCAAAAATACCTGCTAAAACTATAAAGGCAGAAAATGTGACCCTAATATTTCCGCTCAGACTGGCTTCTTTTTTGTTGGTTTGTGTTACACTCCTGTCAACCAGATATTCCTTTGAAAAGCAGAGTGATTTAAAAAGCAGAAGAGGAGAACAAACTCACCGTGCAGCTCTTTGTCTCTGTGCTGCAGCTGGATCTGAGTTTACAAAGACAGAAAAGAACACAAGACACAAAAAAGGTTACAATTCCTGAGAAAATACGCATGAGCCGACACCTTAAGATGCAACCGTGTGTCAATGATGTAATCAAGAATTAAAAAACCTAGATGGCGGATATATCTGGCTAGTTTTTACAGTTAATTGCTTAAGGCATCAATTAACTGTAAAGAGAAATGATGACTGTAACAAACTCAAATAAATCCCATAGATCCCAAAAGCCGATTTCCTTGACTGGGGTTTGGGCCTCCGAGGCGCCTGCCTTTGACAGCACAGGCCCCTTCTAAGCTCTCCTGCAGGTGCTGGGCCCACTGGGGAGCTATCCCACTTCATTCCTACGAGTTGGACCCGACCGGGCCCCATGGAAAAAGCCCCGGGCAACAGGCGCTCACCTGCAGGCCCCAACCCCAGGTCTGGCTCCAGGGTGGGGCACTAGTGGCGGCAATCAGGGCAGTGTAACAGAGTCTTGATCTTTGTGGCTCATGAAGAGCTTCTGACCCACTCTTGGTCTAGTTTGTCACCCAGTATCTATCTTCAATGGGAGACCCTACCAGACAGCTTAGCTCATGGGATCACTCGAGCTCTCAAACCCCTTCACTGCGCTCAGGTGGCGGTTCTTTGACCACAGATAACCGTTTGGGTGGGTGGAGCGCTCCTGTTCCAGGTGGAGGACTTTAAGTATCCTGAGTGAGGGAAGATGGGAGCATGAGGTTGGTGCTGCGTCTGCTGTTATGCGGCCGTTTGTGGTGAAGAGAGAGCTGAGCCAGAAAGAAAAGCTCAATTTACCGGTCCATCTGCTGGGTCATGAGCGAAAGACCGAGGTCACGGATGGATGGATGGATGGATGGATGGATGGAGGGATGGATGGAAGGATGGAGGGAGGGAGGGATGGAGGGATGGATGGATGGATGGATGGATGGATGGATGGATGGATGGATGGATGGATGCATGGATGCATGGAGGGATGGAGGGATGGAGGGAGGGATGGAGGGATGGATGGAGGGAGGGATGGATGGATGGATGGATGGATGCATGGATGCATGGAGGGATGGAGGGATGGATGGAGGGATGGATGGAGGGAGGGATGGATGGATGGATGGATGGATGGATGGATGGATGGACTCACTTAAGGTCTGAGCGTTTGTTCCTAAAGTACTGGGACAGTGAGTCCAGCTGCTTTGTTTTTGCTGTGAACTGAAAAAAATTAATGTTTGACGTCAGAAAATGAAGATCACAACAGAGCCTGACTGGGTTTACATGTCAGCAAAACCACTGGAACAGGAATGATGGAAACTGATGAAAGTGGATAACTCAACATGTTGTTGACAGTCCTCTGCTGCGATAAGTCTGTGAGTAACTGACATCAGAAGACCCTAGATCAGGGGAGTCAAACATACCGTCCATCCGACCCACTCATGAAGAGTAAAAATTAGAAAGATGTTTTAAAAAAAGGCACATTTCTAGTCCATTCCTGTGGTGACTTCGTTTTTTTACGGAAATAACTGAAATGTGCAATTCCACCACTAGGGGGAGCAAAAGAAAAGCAGAACAGGTGGAACAGCATCTCTCTGCCTGTGCCAAAGCCAAACCTAACAGCTCTGTGTCTGGGTAAGATGCAGTTTGGTTCTTCTTAGATTCTCACCACTGATACGTTGCTATGAGAATGATCAGTAGTAGTCTGTATTGATCTACAGTCCCTCCATGATCTCACAGGCATTTTTGTGATAATTGTGGCAGAAAAAGCTGGAAGTTGCAGCTGTTTTTTCTAAAAGTTGTAATAAAAATTAAGTTAGTTTTCTGTAATAATTGTCAACTAAAATATTTGACATTTTACCCTGGTAGTTGTTTTCCCCTCCAGTTTATTAACATGCAATTTTATGTAACCTCACAAAAAAACTAATATATTCTTTCTAAATAGTGATTTATTTTTTATATTTATTTCAATGTTGGTGCAAAGGCAACCGTAATTTTTGAACAATATGATCACAATATGTTTGATAGATTTTACACAAAATAACTAACATTGTATTGATGTTTTCTGTAGCTACACAAAAAGTGAACTTGTTGAAGTTTTATTAGTTTTTCTTTTGTCTTAATCAAAGATGAAGTTTTTGAAAACTTTAACAAAAATGTTTTATTTATTTTTAGATGATTACATTGTTTGAATTTAGTTTAATTGTGTCTGTTGGCCACTTCACCTTCATCCTGTTTCTTAAATGTTGTTTTTACTTCTTCTTCAGTTTAACATGTAAAATAATCCAGAGGTTATTAGAAAAGTGTTTCAGGTAGAAAGATGACTTGGACCAAACTCTGGGATGTTTGACTGTTAATAAACACAAACCTTGAAGGAGAACTAAACTGTTGACCTCTGACTTCATCCAGAAGATTTAAAAACTGGTTGATGTGTGACCGTTGTGGTTTAAGACGTTTAACAGGGAAGACTCATTTTACGCTGAGATGCTGTCATTTTAACCCAATGCATCATGGGAGATGTAGTGATGGCAGAAAGACTCTTCTCTGAGCTTCATGGTTTTATTCACTTGTTTCACGGTCTGACACCACTAAAGACGAGCTTTAGCTGGTATTATTGTTGGAACTGAGACACTTTATGAGCAGAATCAGAGCAAGGAAGTGAAGACTTTAACCACTTCTGATTGGTCAGACTGATGACATGTGATTGAGCCTCCAAGAATGATTGGTGGAGACAGTTAAAGGGGCGGGACTTTTCCAAAAACAGAGCTTAAGCTGCGGCTAAATCACGGTACAATCATTCTTATCAAAGTGTCTTTAATAGAATCAAATAAACAGAAAGAAAAAAGTATTTTATGATCTTTCATATTCCTAACTCCTCAGTGTTTTATCAGGATGTTTGGATGAACACAGAGCTGATTTCCTGGAGATGGTAGATGTTTCTAGATCAGTGAAAATGGGTAATTTCCCACGGCACACCGGTGGAAAAACACTGCTCTAAAGAGGGGGAGCCCAACCCCAGACCATGGAGCACCACCAGTTTTAAAAATCCACTTCAGATTTTAATGTATAAATGTTAGCAATAACAAAGAGTTCAAGAAGGAATTCTGCTGAAGCAGACCATGTTGACATCAGAATGAAGCAGGTTACTGCATGTTCTAAAAGAAGAGGAGCCAAGAATACAACCCCCAACCCTAGGTCTGTCAGATGACAGCCGGACTCTAAGCTGAGCGCTGTGGCTCCTGATGCTGGGGGGAGCACACAGCAGGGTCATGAATGTGGTTGGAGCATGAAAAGGGCTTTAGGTGGGCAGCAAACACACAGAAGCTCTAAAAATATGTCACGTCAGCAGCTGTGAATGTGTTCAGAGCGTGCATCACGCCACAACAACCGCTTCCTTGCAGCAAAAGCAACGGCAGGCCAAGGAGAAATACTCTGATTACTTGTTAGAAAATGGTCTGCTGCCTTGATTTTGTCATCAGTCTGAAGAAATTGAAAACAGATTTGGCAATGCAGCCTGTTTTGATGTGCCCTGAAAACAACAGGTTTGAAGCTAGTCGGCAGAAAGACGTCCATGTAACCCTTGTGCTATCCTAGGCACTTTGCCATTGGGAGTTGGGTCATCTAGACCAGTGTTTTTCAACCTTTTTTGAGCCACGGCACACCAGCATAAAAAAAAAAAAAAAAAAGCAGTCTGTTTTGATGTACAGCCCCCCCCCCTCCCCCCCCGCGGCTGCCGCCGCCGCAATCTGACGCTCATTTTTGTGATAATTGTGCCAGAAAAAGCTGGAAGTTGCAGCTGTTTTTTTCTAAAAGATGTAATAAAGGTTACGTTAGGAAATTTACAAACTGTATGTTCGTTGTGGTTTAAGACGTTTAACAAGGACGACTCATTGTACGCCGAGGCGCTGTCACGTGACCTAATGCATCATGGGAGATGAAGTGTGAAACTGCCGCAAAAGGGCAGAAAGACTAGCGTCTCTGAGCTTCATTGTTTTGTTCACTTGTTCCACGGTCTGATCCCGGATTCTGTGGAAAGCTACCGTTTACCGTTTTTAGCTGGTAATTTTGTTGGAACTGAGCGACTTTTTGAGCTAAATTGGGACAAGGAAGTTAAGACTTTAAGCACTTCTGATTGGTCAGACTGATGACATGTGATTAAACCTTCAAGAATGATTGGTGGAGACAGTTAAAGGGGCAGGACTTCAGGAAACAGGTATAGCTGCAGCTAAATCGCGGTGGTACCGTCATTCTTATCAAAATGTCTTTAATAGAATCAAAATAACACAAAGAAAAAGTAATTTTCTGATCTTTTATATTCCTAACTACTCAGTGTCTTATCAGGGCCTGTTTGGATGAACACAGAGTTGATATCCTGGAGATGGGAAATGGTTTTAGATCAGTTAATGAGGGCAATTTGCCACGGCACACTTGACCATCTCCCACGGCACACTAGTGTGCCGCGGCACACTGGTTGAAAAACACTGATCTAGACCCCACTAGACAGTGCGCTGAACCTTTTTTTTCCCAATGATTTGTGATCTTCACTGGTTTCCATGGATTACATGAAATTTGTCCACCTTTATCCACCTTTGTCATGGTAGGGAGAACACGTCAAAGTAAGGGTGGGGTCATCCAAGATAGCACAAGGGTTAAGGCAGTGGTTCCCAAACTGGGGGGTACTGCAGGGGGGGCGCGGTGGAGTTTAGAAACAAAGGATTTGTATGTTTGTGTCAGTGTGGGGGGGGTTCGAAAATATTCTAATCTTCAGAAAGGGGGGCCCTGCAGAAAAAGTTTGGGAACCACTGACTTAAGGGCTGACGCCTGCAATCAGTAACAGAAAGAGATGCTGAGATTTTAGAGGCAATACGCCTTAAAGTCCACTGCAGACCGGTAAAGCAGCACTTTCTCTGTCTTTTATGTCATGTGACCAGAACACAGAGGCAGCCTTATGACTAGGAAGTGTCATTCTAGGCGAATTATTTTGCAGATGCAATCACTGCTGACAAGAACAACCAGGACTGCCTCTGTGGGGGAGTCAGGGCTTTTCTCACCTTCTCCCCCCTCTCACCGGCACCGTCAGCCACCGAGCCCTCCCCGCTCACGTCAGACTCTCCATTGGCGCCGGCTGATCCATCGGTCTCTGTGGCGTCCTGCTGGTTGCCGTGGGCGACCGTCTGCCTCTGCAGCTCCCTGTCAAAGTGCTCCTGGAGAGCTGCAGGAGAATCACATGAGTCCACACCACCCCAACAACAAACACTCACGATAGTGGGAGAGTGTCCGCCTAAGACTGGGGGACTGTGGGTTCAACTCCACAGTGAGGTCATAACGAAGACGCCTCCCCACTCTAGGCTTAAATGTGGGGGGTGCCTACCTACCTACGGCTCATGAGTACGACACACTTTAGATGTGTGATATTGTATTTGAATGCTTCACCTTTCATTTTCTTCTGCAGGGCGGAGTTCTCCGCCTGGAGACGGAGCAATTCTCCATCCATGGGGCTGGAGGCGGAGTTAGGTGGCGGGCTGGATACAGAAGCTCCTCCTTCTTGCTTTAGATCTCGGTTCTCCTTCTCTAGCTGCTCGATCTGCGTGCAGAGCTGGAAGAGCAGAGCGGCAGCGTTGCGGTGCGGGTTCAGCTGACTGAGCGGCTGCAGACCCCTGACCCACCTTGGACAGCTCCGTCATGAGCGTGCTGTTCTGTAGCCGGAAGTCATCCTCCTGGCTGTGGAGTTTCCCCTGAAGCATCTCGTTCTCGCTCAGCAGCGCGTCCACTTCCTGCAGTCAGACAGAGCAGAGCTCAGCACGCCGACAGGGTTCACACGCCACGAGAAGAGTCAGGGAGCCTCAGTGAGAGCTCCTTCACAACAGCACACACACTGAAAACAAACTACAACAAGAAGCTGAAAGAGCGTGCACGAGCAACTACGTCCTAAAGAGAAGCAATGTTACCTGAGCTTTTTTGCTTTTACTCAAAGCCTGAGGAGAAAGAGGAAAAGGTGGACTTTAGTTTTGACAAACATGAGGGCTCATCATCAGTAAAGGAAATCTCCGGCCACACCTTCTGTGCTTTGACCAAATCTCTCTCCAGAAGCCCATTTTTCTGCCGGAGCGCGCCCAGCTCTGAAACACAGACGTGAACGAGAGGCTTGGTCAGATCAGGAGATCCAGAAACAATGACAGCACCGGGAAATCTGCTTTCACTGCAGTGACCTGCTGTCAGGAAGCTCTTCAGGGCCGTCACATGACTGAATGTACCAACTCTGCCTCCTTCACAGAGCACCAACAGCTGAAGGTGTGAGCACAAGCACCACAACGTTCACAGTCCTGGGATCCTCTTCCACTCCTTTATTTGGTTCAGCTGTTTTCAGCTGTGTCAACTATTTCAATATAGAAAGATTCTGGTCCTTTTTTTATTAAATGGATTGGAAATGCTTCAAAACCTTACAAAACACTGAATTCTGTGAGCGCTAAGAACTTAAAACTATTTTTTGCTGGTTTACACTCGATTGCAGTTTATCATTATATAACAATTTCTAGTGTTGTGTATCTTTTTAACCTTATCTTTGTGCTTATTTGTACCTATTTTGATAGTTCTGAAGCAAAGTAAACTTTAAAAAAGTTCCCTGTTTTACTTTTCGTCTTTTTTGAAGCACCTTTGGTTTTTGCTGCTCACCTCACAGCTCTGTCTGCTGTGACTCCCATTTGTTGCAAATGAAAACGTTTTAATTTAACAGATAAATATCTTAAAAGACGGAGACAAACAGACTCCATCTGGAGGAAGTGGCGTCAGCTTCAGCTTTCACACATCCGTTTTTTTGCAGGAAGAGCAACTTTTCTCTTCACTTTTTTTACTTTTGCTTTGACACAGAAAACTCCATGTGTCGTCATGGTGACAGCAGGAGACATTTCCCAGAAAAACGATGTTGTCCTTCTCCAAAAAGCTTCACTTTTTCTCAAATATTGTGTGTTTTACCTGCAGTGTTCTTGCGGAGATCATCCGAAAGCTGGTAGTTCTGCGTTCGAAGCTCCAACAGCTGAGCCTGCACACACACACACACACACACACACACACACACACACGTCATGACACATTACTGTGTAGATCTGCACAGCAGCACTGTGAATGTTCAGCTGAAACAGACAGTAGTTGTTGCTTCCTTCAGCGCTCTGCACACAAGCTTCCCTGGAGGGGCTCCAACATCAGGGTGCTCCCCCACATCAATGAAGGCATTGGTTCCCCCACAGGGGAAGGCAGAGACTAAACTGATGTGTGTTCACAGACTGGACTTATTCAGATCAATAACTCACCAACAGAGTTTCACTGTTTTGCAGTCAGCCACCATCTTTTTCTAAAAAGAGATCTCTGAACTCATTTGTGTACAGTTGGTTTAGAGAACGGGTCAAAACTCATCAAGAGCTTCATTCAAACATGTACGTTTGGAAAAAAGTTCTATTAAAGATGAACTCCAATGAAAACGGGTCTGTTTGGTGTTTCTGACATGTTCTTGTGGCATTTTTCTTAAGATTGAGGACATGTATGAAGAAAATTCAGCTTAAAACTGCATTTCGGGGTACTTCTTTACTCAAATTGTGGTGAATCAGGAGCAGATGAAAAGAAGCTTTTAGCAGAGACTGCTCTGCTCCATTCTGATGCATCTGCCGTCAGACGGATAGATCCAGGAACGGCTTTCTTTCCCTCGCCCAGTTGGAATCTGGATCTAAACTGGATTGTTTGCCATCTTTGTTACACCGCTACTGTGAGGTTGGCCATGTGAGGGGCTGTAAGCCAGCAGGAGAGTGGGTAAACAGATGGGTGATGGGTAGTGGAAGCGGGGTTGCTCCACGCCAACAGTCCCAAACCCTCAGGAGGAATTTGTAATGAACTCCTGCCGCTCTGCAGAAACTATGTCCGAGACAAAGACACAGCTTCTTATCATCTAATCTAATCACAGTTAAAAAGCCTCTGGGAACACTTTGAAAGGGATCAAAAGATGATCGGAGCACTGAATACGACCTGCATGGTCCCGTTAAAAGGTGAACGATAAAATTCACATTTGAATCAAGCACATACTGCAGTGCATAAAAAGAAACCGTCTTTGGAGGAGTCTGACCCCCTTTCACCGCTAAACCAGGGAAAGCTCAGCTCCACTGACAGGAGACTCAAGTCCCTTCATCTCCAACTATATCACTTCACTTCCCCCAAATGGTCATGATTTGTTGTGTCTATTTTTCCTGATATTTTAATCATAATCATGATTTTTTTAATTAAAATAATCTGAGTATCTTTTAGACAATTGTTCTGTATGTGGTATGTTAATATGCAAAATAGCTATGTCGTTTTTACATAATTATTAAGTCATTCATCTTTGTCATGTGATGTATTGAAACTTTAGCATTCTTAATGACCTGAAACAGTGTTGGTAAGGCATTGATATCTGATAAGAAGTTTGGAACCGGTTAATGATAAATCATGTAATAAAATGGTTACGGTAGAACAGAGGTGGGATTATATAACTTCACTTCCTTCCACTCCCTTTCAAGCAATCTTTGATTTCATATCTAATTATCCTTAGTTAATATGTCTTTGTATGAACGTATGAATGCTTATTGTGTTGTTTTGTGCATTATTTTTGCTTGAAATAAACCATTTCAAATCAAATCAAATCAAAGTATTTTCCACCTCACTTTTATTCCTCTTGATGATTTTGTGGGGTATTATGGGAAGTCTGAGGTGGGTAGTGACAAAAGTCCTTTTAACAAACTGTACAGATGTGATCTTAAAAAACAAGCAGACAGACCTGAAGCTCCTTTAAGCTAGAAGTGCAGGTTAAACTGGCCGAGCCAGGTTGATATTTTTGCCTTTGCTGGTTTTGGCCTGTTTCATATTAATCCAGAGAGGCAATAAGAGGTCAGTGTAAAAGCTGGTTGTTTTGGCTGAGATGCAGGAGTGCAGAACAGCACTATTGTCTTGTGTTGACTGACAGATCTTTGCTGGTAGACTGTTGTGAAGCTGTCTGTGATGGATTTGTGCAGAAAAAGGCAGGATAATGTTCAAGACTGAAGACATAATCATATAAGCAACCCCCCCCCCCAACGCTGGGATAAACGATGATGATCTGAGAATATGTCAGCATGTAGCAGCTCTTTAAACCCTAAGGCTGTTTGTCCTTTCTGCACTTGTCTGCAGTGCAGCCTGGGGGGGGGGCATGTTGTGTCAGAAGCAGGAAAGCTCAAACTGTCCATGACAGAGTCCTGGAGATCTAACTGACCGATTTCAGATGGCCCCTGCTCCAAGAACTACTAGATCCGGTGAGTTTCCTCAACCAAAACCTGGATTCACCTGACCCGCCTATGAAACAAAACAGGGACTGCTAGTCTGGAGAACCAGGGTGGAGGAAGCCTGATTTATGAAATAGGAGATGAACAAGGCAGGGGCACAAGTTCAGCCGAAGACCAGTTGATACTGTGACCTGGCCCGGCTGAACACTGGACCAAGGCTGAGAACTCAATATGACCAGGAAATTATGTGGAAGAGGCAGTGAGAAATGCCAAAGTCCAAGGTGTAGCCCTGCTGGCGTGGGGGGGGGGTTTATGACTGTGTGTGTTTCTGTTTCACACCTTCAAACTGGCCTCTTCTCTTTCCTGACCCAAATCCTGAAAAAGTTTCCCTGAGTGTTTGTGACCGAGCACAGAGTGGGACACAGACAAACCCTTCTGGTTGTTGGATGCTCTTATAACATGACATTTCTCTCTTCGTCAAAAGCCCAAGAAAGTAATGAACAACACTGAAACTGCAGATAGTGTGAGGGGAACCGAAACCAAAAAAAGGAGTTCCTTTTTTTCCCTTTCATATTTCATGACCAAAACGCCCTGGTAAAGGTTTGGCCTGGATTCAAACAACATTTCCTACTAGGTCTCAAAATATGAAGGAGTTTTGAAAGGAAACCTCCTGCGTTCAACCAAACATTCCAGAACCTTTTCCTCCACAAACTCTGTTTCTCAGGGCGAACTATAAAAACGTAGTTCCAGTCCGTCTGCAGGTCAAGCTAAAGGGACAAACTGTCATTCAGACAAAGAAAAGCACTTTTCACCTTTAAAGGACCTTTATCAGGCAATTCAACAACAATATCCATGTATTTGATTATATATCACCTTTGGAACACAAAAGGACCGATTTTTTTAAATATTAGTTCTTTTCCACCCAGAAGTAAGGCGCCTCGATCTCTGAAGCACCGCCTCTTGCTCCGTGTGGGTTCCGCCCGTTTCATGGCGTCAACCTAAAGCCGACCTCGACAGCGTTTCTGCGTTTCCCCACGAAAAACAAACAACATCCAAACTTTTGTAAAGATGGATGTGAACGTTGTGCATAAAGGGAGTGGGGGGGTGAGACTCTTCCTGGAGTGAGAATCCACTCGTTTTCGTGAGGTGGGAGGGGCCGGTGCTCAGAACGTCAATAAATGACTGGATCAAAAATCCTGCTTTAGGATTTCCTTTTGTGAGGAATAACATTAAAAAACCCTGAACAGTTCAAAAAATGTGTTTTGCATGATATAAGCAGTGAGAAAGCTGGAAGAGGAGGGACAACAGCCCTCTAGGGGGCGCTCCACTGAACCATCACATGAAAACACAATCTAAAGGAGGCTGCTGCTATCTAACAGGCTTTAATCTGAACAGGTGAGGTGCCGCAGAGCCTCTGCACACAGCAGGCTCACACTTCCAGAAGAGCAAATATTGATACTCGAGATCAAACATGAACATCCTTCCAAACAAGTACAGCCGTGAACATCCGCCGCCTGACTCAGTCACCACGTACATATCCGTAAATACAGAGGTCACCAGCTCAGTCTGTTATGTCCAAATATGGCATCACCCCCCCACAGCAGGTACAGAGCTTCAGGAAATCGGTTCAAGTAGTTGCAAAATGAAGGAGGAGATTTCCCAACTGTCCAAAAAACTCATTACAAACACGACTTCTGACACGTTTCAGACTGAAGTGTTTCAATGTCAGCCGTCATGTCAGGTCACTGAATGAAGAGAAGGATGTTTCAGTTTGTTTCGGAGTGACACTAACTAAATATCCATGTTTGAACAGGAATATGGGGATTAAAGAAAGTGTAAAAGACGGTGATGCAAACCTCCCAAAAGTTTAAACGTTACCCGATTACTGTAATAAAAGCCTGATGTCAGCATCTACAAAGGCCAAACGGATTCTTTAACAGCAACTAAATAGATCATTTCCATTTCACTGCAACACTTTAATTTAGATAAGCGTCAACATAACTTAAACTGCACTCCAAATGACCCTCATCCACATAGGAGGCCAGCATCTAAGGCTACGTTCACACTGCAGGGCTTAATGCTCAATTCTGATTTTTTGAAAAAATCCGATTTTTTAGCAAGACCGTTCACATTTCCAAGTAAATCCGAACTTTTGTGGTCTCCAGTGTGACCGTGACACGACCCAAACGAGACCTGCATGCGCAGAAGCCAGAAGAATACTCAACGGTGAATGAACGACGTCACTCGTTGTTTGTGGAGCCAACGTTAACAATGGATGTCAACAACAGTGTTGTCAACAGCGGAGCTCTTTTTGTAATATTACATTTATTTTCATGAAGGAGCAGCACAATTACAATCTTCTCATTTTAAGAAGGCAATGGAGTCGGGATCGTCTGTACCCACTGTTGTGGAATCGGAATGTGTGTGCGTTGGAGCCGCGCGCCCGCGTGTGTGTAGCGCGTGCCGCGATAGAGAAAGGGGGGGGGGGGGCGCAGTGTGGGTGCGCATTCATGTTGTGTGTTACAGAGGAAGGAGAACGGTAAAAAAACGAAGGTTTCCCCCAGAATAAATGCTATGGACTCTTTATTAAGCCGTTCTGGAGAATCCTGGAGGATCTAAGGATCAGAACAGGGAGGAGGAGGAGGATCGCCTCGGGTCCCCCGCGCTTCTGAGCACGGTCGGAAGGGAGAAAGAAAAAAAAGTCATCGCGGGAAAGTTTCAACACCACACTCGGCCATTTAGCTGGAATTTTTTTTTCAAAAACCGCCCAGTTGCGATGAAAGCCCTGGAGTTTGGCCTGAATAGAGCGATTACCCAAATATTAATCCAATCGGTGATCTGCTTCCCTTCACTGACTGATCTCAGCAGCATCGTCTGCCACGGTTGTTGTTTATGTTCTCGTTCCCGCCTACTTCAACGCAAAATGATGACGTTTGTTGCGTATCGATGACGTACGGTTCAGAATCAAGTCGCCTGTCCGGTCAGACGGCGGTCGCAATTGAAAAGATCGGATACGTATCAGAATCAGGCCGGCAAACCCACGGGGCCTGGGTCGCATTTGGAAAGAGCGGATCTGTGTCATTCACACTGTCATGAAAAGATCGGAATTGGGCCACTTAGGGGCAAAAAATTCGGAATTGGGTCGTTTCAGCCTGCAGTGTGAACAAGGCCTAACATGAAAGGGCTCCATCTGATTGGTCAACAACGTAAAGCAGTGCATCCAATCAGTCAAATGCATAAAGGGATTTATTCATTCAATCCATTAAATACTTCCCAATTTTTGCGATATGCGTATTGCACAGCTCGATGTCCTGATCACCATAAACGTGCGATTTATTATGATGAGGATGTAGCTCAACACAGAGCAACAGAGGCTGCAGCCATGTAAATTCCAGTTCTGCCCCTCGGTGCCACCAGGAGGGTAGAAGTCTCCCTGTTCCTTCCTGTTCAGGGCTTCACAGACCTTCAGAAGAAGCAGCAGTCCTAGCAAAGGGCTGAAGAGCGACCCCTCACAAATCAGCCACACATCATCATGTTGGCTCTGGGTTGTTAATTTGTGTCTCGTTTGCAGCAGTTTATGTAGCTTTTAGGAATAAAACGTTAAGCCTAAACTTTACAAGCTTAAACGATGGAAAGACCCCTGATCCAGTCATGGAGCTGAAGCACCGCAGCGAGTCCGGATCTGCTTCAAGCTGCAAACCAGCAGGCGCTCTCGGAGAGCTGCACTTCTCTTCTCTCATCCTGCAGGCGAGGTGTGACGACAGGTGCGCGGTTACCATGGCAACGGGTGTCTTTTATTCATAAGGGCAGTGGCCTCCACGCACAGAACCGCACATCCCGTGACTCTCATCACCACCGTCACGCTAGCGCTCTGGCTCTGCTGCCCCGCTGTCGAGCAGGCATAGCGGTTAGCATCGGAGCTACGCTCCGTCCTCTTCACCCGCGACAGGTACAGGACAGGTGTGAGCACCCCGACAGCAGAAGCCGCCTCCTCCGTAGTCAACACCGGCTCCACAACAGTAAACAGTCACAGCTGACAAGCTAACACCGTTAGCCGCTCCCACCCGGAGCAGCTAGCGGTTAGCATCGTGCGCTAACGTGTTGCTGCTGAGGAGCCCGTGAGTTTTCCGGCACTGGCAGCTAACCGAGAGTGAACCGGACGGAAGGCGCCGCCCCGGAGCTGCCCCTCACCTGCATGCGGTGGAACTCCTCTTCAGACAGAGCCTGCGACATGGCCATGGTTACCCCGGCAGCCAGCTATCAGGCTGGGCTAACAGTGGAAATGCTGCGCTAACGGGGCGGAGCTCCGCAAAGATGGGAATGCAGACACACATCCCACTCTGACACAGATTCCAGGACCGAAAGTTAGAGCGATGCTACAGAAAGATAAGAACAGCCAGAGCCTTCACTCTGACACATTTACAGGACAGCCGGGGAGGATTTAGTTCAAGGGATCGGGTTACCATGGCGAGATACACACTCAAAAGAAACTCATACTATTGAATATTTGTATGGTCTAGAAATGCGGCTGGGTAGCTCGGTTGGTAAGGTATGAGACTACCACGCAGGGACCAGGGTTTGATTCCCGGAGGGGAATGAACAATGGTACTGGGGCAATTACCATATTAGTGGCGAGCAATTAACATCACCCAGTGAGGGCCCTCCCTTTGGCCCCGTAATGCCACTGCCTCCCGAGTGCGGTTCGCCTGCAGCTCACCGCTCCCCCAGGGGTGGGTCAAATGCGGAGAACAAATCTCCCATTGTGGGATAAAGTGTCAATTATTAAAAATGTACTTTTTCTGCAGTTTTGAAGCTGCGTCATGGAAAATTGACATTTTTTGTTTATAATTTGGATGAGATTATTTGGAAGCCCTTGCAATTGTTTCATTTTTGTTAAATAATTAAGTAAAGCACCTTGCACATTGTGAATTTTAACAGGTGGCGTTCGCTGGATTTTGACTCAAAAGAAACAGAGCAAAAGTAAAGAGTCAGAGAGAGATTGTTACTGGGTTAGTGGCCTGTGATGCTGGAAAAAAGGAAATGTGCCTTTTTATGTTGGTGGACCTTAAAACAACTGAAATGTACTATCATTATCTCTTTCAAGAGTGCCACTTTTTTGTTTAGGTTTGCTACCACTATCTTTACAAAAGTTTTCAATTCAATGGGGTATGTTTACACATTTGAATAAAACACAACAATTTGAGAATAATAGAATAAACTTCTGTATCCACAAGAATACATTTAGAAAGTTATTTCACAGCTCATTCATTCATTCATCTTCTTCCGTTTTGTCCCTTTTGGGGTCACTGGGCTCCTGGAGCCTATCCTGGCCACTGGTGGGCAAAGGCAGGGGACACCCTGGACAGGTCACCAGTCTGTCGCAGGGCCACATATCACACATCCATCCAATTTGGAGTTGCCAATTAACCTATGAAGCATATTTTGCGACGGTGGAAGGAAGCTGGAGAAAACCCACGCATGCACAGGGAGAACATGCAAACTCCACACAGAAAGGTCCCCCATTAATGTTCTGTTTCAGGTCCCCCAGCCGGGACTTGAACCGGTGCTGTGAGGCAAGAGCGCAAACCACTGTGCCACCGTGCAGCCCTATTTCACATCTTTATTTTAAATGCACGGTAATCTTTGGGGAAGCACTGAGGTATAAGGATTCATTTTAACAACGATTCAATTCATATCTGAATCTGTGGTTGATGATCCAATTCATAGTCGATATTGGTTCATTTTAAACGATCTGATTTGATCTGACCTAGAATCAATCCACAACATCTTTAGCCAAAAATTCATCCAGAGTGACTCAGAAAGAAATACCTGAATACTGAACAGTGACAGTGAAGTTTTCCAGATTCCTTGAATTTCTAGCAAGATAAAAAACATGTGTAAACAAGAATGAATGTCATATCCATTCACATTTTAGTTTCCTAGAGGTTCAGTGTTGTTTTCCACTTCCAAAGAATCCAAAGGGAACATGTCTAAGTTAAATTCAAAGTGTTTCCACACATTGGATTGGAATGGTGGGATGATGGAATGATTCCTTTCTTGGAGCATCACGCATGTGTTTTCCGCTGTGATAATAATAATAACAGTGATAATAATAATAGTTTATCATATGTTTGATTTAAAACGCCACTTTAAGAACTTTCAAGGCAGCTGTACAATTAAAAACAGATAACACAGATGGGAAAGACAGACATGCTGAAGATGTGTTAAAGATATGATTTCCTGAACAGATACATCTCAAGTTTGGATTTGTAGAGGAAAAGGAAGTTAGAGTTTCTTAAATCACATGGATTTAAGCAGCTTAAAGCCCAACCGGGGGGGGGTAAGGGAAAAGTCCGGTGACTGCAGGATGAAGACCTCAGGGAGCGGGAAGGTGGGACCACTCTGATGAGGGCAGACAGGTAGGAAGGGGAGAGATTGTGTAAGGCCTTGAAGCTGCACAGAAGGATTTTGTAAGCGATTCTTGATTGACACAGGAAGCCAGTGGAGCCGCTGAAGGACTGGGGTGATGTGGTGGTGAAGGGGAGTTCTGGTAATGATCCAGACAGCAGAATTCTGGACCAGCTGGAGTTTGGATGGATTTGTCGGGGAGACCATCAGAATTGCAGTAATGGATGCGGCTGCTGACAAGGCTGTGGACCAAAATGGAAGCAGTGTAGGAGGAAAGGATGATGTTGATGTTACAAAGATGGAAGAATGAAGTGTTATTAATGTGGGTTTGAAATGATAGAGAGCTGTTTAGGACCACACCCATGTGCTTTCCTCGGGAGGAAGAGGTAACCGAAGAGTTCCCAATAGAAAATGTAAGGGTGTTACGTTTGGAGAGGTTTGATTTTGTGCCAATAAGGAGAAGCTCAGTTTCATTGCTGTTGAGTTGCAGGGAGTTAGATTAAAACCAGGATCTGAATTCTAAAAGACAGGCTGTCAGGAAAGCAGGAGGGGTAATGGAGTTGCGGTGAGTTACCAGGTATAGTTGGCTGTCATCAGTGTAGCAATGAAATTTTATATTGAATTTCCTGACGATACTGGGAGAATATAGATGGCAAAGATGAGGGGCCCGAGGACAGAGCTATGGGGTACACCAGAGTAGACTGGGGAAGGCTGGGACTTGAAGTAGTATAGTAGAAAAAACTGAGTGCAACCTGATAAAGCATAATTTAAACCTATTAAAGATGGTATGGGTAATGCCAATAGAGGAGAGTCTCTGCAGAAGGATGGTGTGGGATATAGTGTCTATAACGTCTGAGTGTGTTTGCATATGTTGATGTTAAGTCTGTAGTCTATGTACTAAGAAGGTGTGCAAAGAAAATTGGTGATCGCATCAATAAAAATCCCTAGGTGTGGAAAACAAATAAAGCCTGATGGGTTGGTGGTTTGGTGTGGGGTCTTTTTAGCGTTTAGTTATATATTGAAATTTATGTCTTTACAGCCGGTCATAGTGAATGTCCCTTTGTCTGTGAACGTCTTTCAGTCTGTTAATGTATTGGTCTGTAAATATCCTGTGGCCTGTTTTTCTGTTAATAAACGTCTTTCAGTCTGTCGACGTCTTTCAGTCTGTGCACGTCTTTCGGTCTGTGCACGTCTTTTGGTCAGTGCACGTCTTATGGTCTGTGCACGTCTTTTGGTCTGTGCACGTGTGTGATAGATCTGAAGCAGAGCAGTACAGGAGCAGTCAGTGTGGTTGCGTTTGTCATGTTATGTCTGCAAACTTGTCTTACTTGTCCATTCTTTCATACTCGACGTTCAGTCATTTTGCACCGGTGATTTAGCATCAGTTTACTTTAAATGTCTTTTTTCTTTTTGGGATCTTACCGTAATTTCTGGACTATAGAGCTCACCTGATTATAAGCCGCACCTATTACATTTTCAAAGGATAAAACATTTTGTACATACAGAAGCAGCACCTGTCCATAAGCGCATGTGCCCACATTGAAACACGTGTTGTAGAATAAGGATGTGTATGTGCTGACACCATGTGCCGCGTGTGTAAGAAGGGGGGGGGGGCACGAGCAGCGCACGAGGGAGGGAGCGCTGTCACTCAGTCTTGCGCTGCTCCAGCTCCTTCCTCCTACACACGCAGCGCGCTGACGCACACACACATACTCATTCTAAAACACCTATACAGTTGGTTCATTAGTAAGGCTACGTTCTCACTGCAGGCAACTCCTGCTGCTTCATCAATGCGGTGATCAAAAATCCCACACCGTCACAGCTCTATTCCAAACAGTGCCTGTGATGCGGCAATAACACGGCAGGATTATGGTAGTAACAGCACTAACAGAGCTGGTTTAAAAAGACATGCCGGTAAAAGTCACTGAGAGAGAAAAGAAAAAAGTCACTGAGAGCAGCAGTAACTTTTAGGCCCGCGCCTCCTGTGCACTGGAACCATGGAAGTCTTCCTCCTCAGTGTATGGAACAGCGTCAGATATTCTTCACCACTCTCGCTGCGTCTCCTTCGTTGTTGCTGTCAGTGTCACTCTGAGGTAAATTCTCTCCTGATCTTGCGCTGTCTTCTCCGTCAGCAGCAGACCGGCTTTTCCAAACCCGTTGGTGATGGTGGATTTTTTCCCACTGCTTTAACGATTGCTTTGAACTTCAAAGCTGCATCATTTGCATTTCTTCTTGCATTTTCCATGATGAGGGTCTGTTTGTGCCATTCATTCACAAAGCAGGAATTCTTCCTCACACATTTACTGTATTCCCCTTGTCTCATTAGCCGCGGTTACATGGGCAAAATATCTTGATCGGATCAGTGGTCGGGTTAAAATTCACCCGTGCACATGGGCACAGAAAACCTTTTTTCGATTAGAACAAGCGTTCCCATGGGTCACAATTTCGGTCGGAATAAATCATTCCGGCATGAGCAGTACTGTTGAAGAACCCGGAAGGAAGTGTCCCGTTGTAAACAACCATTTGCTGTCACATACATTTATGCAGCAGCTCGGTAATATACGAGACGATCTTCCAAACTTGCTTTTATTAATGTTATGAATATTATGAAGCGTATATTCGCTCATCGTTTTATATTTAATCCATGTGGTCGGTGCTTTTTTGTGCAAGAACGGAGCTTGAAGCCAGGGTTAGGAGAGGCTATAAACACGGGCTAACAACATTAGCTTGGCTGCACGCAAATGTTTGGGAATAACAGCCTTTACTCTGTCGGGACACAACTGGAAACACAAATCCACGTGATTATTTGGACAGTTTCTAAGGACTGAGCGGCATTTCTGCTCTGAAGCTCACACACCGACCCAAATGTGTGAGCTGACGGGCCGAGCTCTGCTCGGTTCTCGTGAGTCCTGCAGCCGCTAACCCAGAGCGGCGGGTCGGCTCACAGTCCGAATTCTCACACATAACAACACAACAAAACGCACACGTAACAAAGCGCACCCCCCCAAACACGTATTAATAAATCCTGCTGCTTTGCTCAGAGAGGTTCACTCGGTCACTCGGTTCACTCGCTCTGATCTACTGGCACCAGAGCCCGAACGCAGAGCTCGGGTGCCGGGTCCAGACCTCAGTGGGCACGAAGCGCTCCTCCCCGGCAGCCCCTTCGTGAGGGGTGTAAGAGAGGCAGAGAGGCAGCGGGGCGAGAGCGGAGCGGCACTTTTCAGGGGGCCGCCGCAGAACAGCTGATTGGTCCCGTATGCGCTCCAAAGCTTTCTATCAGCGAAACACCGTCTATGAATGACGTAAACCAGAGCAAAAGTGACACACGATCGGAATGACCGTGTACATGACCAACGATCGGGTGAAGGATCGGTATAACCCACCTATCTCGATCGGAAAGAAAGTTTGATCCGAATGAGTCTGACCGGGGCAGAGTATTCTGAACGGCGCGTTTACATGACATATTTTCTTTCCGATCAGGCATTCTTTCCGATTACTTTTGCCCATGTAAACGCGGCTACTGTTACCCTTTCTGCTCGAGCGCCCCTAGCGGCCGTTAGAAAAAATGCATTAAAAAAGGGAAAAATGCATAAATTAGCCGCATCATTAAATAAGCCGCAGGGTTGAAAGCGTGAGACAAAAGTAGCGGTTTATACGATAGTTTTTTTGTGTTTTACTTTAATCTGTGCCCTTGCTGCTTTTCTTTTTCATGGTTGCTTATGGGTAGTTTTGTCTTTTTATAGCTTCTGCAGGAGACTCCTCCTCCCCTCCCTTCTCTGTCCCTTTGCACAGACACAAACTGGAGTACATAGCAGGGTGTGTATAAATCATCTTTTTAACACTGAATGCCCTCAAGTTTGCCTATTTCTCTGGTACAGAAATTCATTCTTTTGCCATTGGAACTGTCTGTTATTTCATTCAAAGTTTCGCCACACTTCCTTGTTCTCTGAACTAAGAGAGCAAGGCACTCTTATCTCACGCTGAATCATTAACCAACGGTGTGAGATTGAGAGGCAGAACTGAGAGGCTCTGAAAGAGAACTAAAAGACCAGTCACAGGTCGATGTTCCCAGGCTGCATTTGCCTTCCTGCTGTGCTGGAGCTTCGCTCAGGTGTTGGATCTCCTCGTGATGGAACTGCTGCCCTCGCTGCTGTCAGCCCTCAGGGCTCGGGATACCAGAAGTGTGGAGCAGGAGTTCAACGTGAGTGTCTGCTTAAATCCCTCAGAGAGCAGGTAGCCCTGTGGTCAGTGTTTCTCAGAATGAGCTGCAGCTTCTCTAGGTGAGACATTTATTTGTTTTTAAGATCAGAATTTTCTAAAACTTTAGGATAAACAGCAAATACACTACATGTTTAAACTAAAAATAAAAAAACAAGGGCATGTCACTGTCTTGTCCTGGTGGCTGAGGTTAGTGCCCATTTCGGCTGCCAGTTGAGGACACAGTGAGCCTTGCAGTTAGGGCTGCTCACTTTTTGTTTGTTTCTTTGTCGTCTCTGAGTCTGAATCATTAATTCAAATGAGCTGCAGCCAGTGAGCTCTGACAGAGCTACTGTTTCCCATCAGCGTGTGTTCTGTCTCCAACAAGCCTGCTAACGCTGAACCAACGACGCACAGATGACATGAATGTTTTTTAGAGCATTTGTGTTGGTTTAAATTAGAGTGACAGAGGTCTTTAGATTGACCTCAAACTGTGTGACACCCTGATATCTGAGAGCAGCATGAAGCTGGTTGTTTGTGCAGCGATATAAAGGAGGAATAAGAAGGAAGACCGAAGAATGGGATGATGGAAATGAAATGTGTGTGAGCAAAAGTTAGGGATATATTTTTAGGTCAAGTAAAAATGAAGACTCAAACCTTCAAATAAACCACTTCAATAAAAGCTCTTTCTGTTTCTTTAGTAAAAATGAGACCTTCTGTTGGACATAACGATAACTCTTTTTAAAGTTCGTACACAGACACATTTCAGACACATTTTCCACAAACACAGAATAAGCTTTTCTCTCAGATATTGTTGACAAATGTGTCTAAATCTGTAATCGTGAGCTCTTCTCTTTTGCTGAGACAATCCATCCCACCCAGCAGGTGTGCCGTATCAGCATGCTGATTGGACAGCATGATTACTGCACAGGTGTGCCGTATCAGCATGCTGATTGGACAGCATGATTACTGCACAGGTGTGCCGTATCAGCATGCTGATTGGACAGCATGATTACTGCACAGGTGTGCCGTATCAGCATGCTGATTGGACAGCATGATTACTGCACAGGTGTGCCTTAGACAGGCCACACTGAAACTGGCCATTTTGTTTTCATGTTTAATCCAGAAACTGTGTCATTACTGTTGTTTTGTTGAAATGGGCAGTGAGTCAAACACCCAAAGGTAAATCAGAACCACTAAGTAGAACTATCTACCAATACCCAGACTGTGCTGATGTGATCCTGCTTTCTACCTTACCTTTTTATCTCAGCTGATCAGATGTGAAATAATGGGACAGTGCAGTGGAAGATGTGGAACAAGCTTGATTTTCCTGTGGTGCAGCCAGGTTCAAATTCCAGGTGGTGCATTTCTATGTTCTTCCCGTCCATTCGTTTTATATTCGTCCCTCAGTCCAGAATCATGCTTCATGGGTTAATTGGGGACCAAGTTGTCTCTTAGGTGTGCATGTGAGTGTGTGTGTGTGTGTGTGTGTGAGTGTGTGGCCCTGCAACAGACTGGTGGTTTGTCCAGGGTGGCCCAACCTTAACCTAACAGTGGTTGGGATAGGCTCCAGCAACCATGTGACCCTACAAGGGAATCAGCAGGTTTTGAAAAACTGGAGGACCATCTGCCGTATTGACCAAGTGGATGTAGACATCACCCCACTGTACCTTTCATGAGGAAAACTCAGCAGAACAAACAAAGCCTGATCAGAGGAGAAGTAGTAGTCTTCAGAGTGGAGACAGAAACCCTGTTTTACTTTGTGTCTCAGTTTAGGTGTTTACAAAATAGATAGGAAATCTCACTACATTAAAGATTTCTTGAATAATATGTCAATGGAACATTTGCATTCAAACTAAATGAATGAGGCAAATCTCAAACACCAACATCAGAGGGGATGCAGAAGGAGATCCGTCCAGCTGCTTTGCAGCAGGGGGGAGTCACGTTGACTTCTGTCAAATGTGAGATTGTTTGCCAAAGTGAAGCTGAACAACAGACTTACACAGCTGCATTTATTTACATAAGCCAATATTCAAAACACGTTTGAATGTAAAAATGAAAATTCTTACAACCATGCCCCTCTTTCCTGCTCCACGGTTTCAGACTTGAACTGATCCAACACACGTCTGCTCCTGGATGGAAGCGCAGGAAAAATGACAAAAAGAAGCCTTCAGGTGCAGAAAAAAAGCCCACGCCTGTTGTGGCTGCAGTTCGGTGAGCTCTGGAGTGCATGAGCAGGAACTACATGAAGACGGTGAGAAATGCTCTGAGGAGGCAAAAGTGAACCAAAGCTGCTATTTTGAGAAGGTCAGACTTTCTGACTAACCATCGGTTCACAGTTGATCTGTGGCGACCTCAGAAACAAACTCTGTCCTGCACTGACCTGTCACCTGAAACTCTTCAGAGAGAGTTTCTGCTTGAATGTGATGAAGAGCAGAGCAGATTCACATCCTGTCTGCAGTCTGCGGCTGCTTCATGTTCCTGTATAGAAACTGGTCATGCTGCTTGCTCTGTTTCATGTCGGTTCACCATTAACCCGTGGCTGCAGATTCATGCAGCACTTGAAGAGTCTGTTCTGCCAGCAGGCTTATCATTTCACAGGCCATACAACTACCATTTACTGTCTTTTTATTACCACCATTTACTGTAAATGAGAAGTGGATCGAGTTAGTGTGACGTCAGCCACAGAAAATGGTTTACTTCCAGATCTGACCAAATGAAGTCAATTCAGTCACCATTTTTTCACAATACGGACTTCGCTTTGCTGGAACCAGAAATTGTTAGAAAGTAGTGATTAGTCTGAGTCAACCCGAGTCATCTTTGCATAGCAACCGCTCTCACCAATCTGGAGTGAGCTTACTGGAAGGCCACATCCCTACCACTGGAAAGAGAGCTTGAGAGAACCTGTCAATCAAACCTTTCGAATATTGGATGTGAGACAAACTACTTTTATTGAGGCATGTGATTGGTCAGTTTATAAGTTGATTAACTTGCACTACAGCAAAAAGATCATGAAGAACATGAACTTTATCAAGAAGATGTTAAAAAAAAGGATCAGATCCAGAACGGTTCTTCTGACCAATAGAATGACTGAGCAACAGCTGTTTATGTCTCTATAGAGGTCTATGGGTTTGGGCCTCCTGGAGCCAGCAGGTACTTCCTATTTGGAACACCAGGAGGGAGGGGTCACTCAGTCCAGTTCTCATATACAGTCAATGGTTACCACCAGTCCTTTTTGTCTACGCCCTTTGAAGGCTCTCCTAAATCTAACCTTCTGTTTCTCCCTCTCTCACACCAACCACCCTCATGTCCTGCTTCTTACATCCATGAACCTCCTCTCTGGTCTGGGGGCCACTTCCAGATGGTTTCTGAAAGTCCTGGCTGTTCAGCCTTACTCCCAGCATTCATATGGACAGATTTGGAAACATGGCGGAGGAAAATGTGTCATGACTAAAGCAGCTTTTTTTTCTCACATGGATTTTTTTAAACACAATCCAAAATAGATTCTGTCAGATTTTAACCAAACAACCAGTGCTTTGTGCAGCATGTTTCCCCTCCTTAGATCAGTTTGTTGTGGTACATATAGAAAGAAATTAGGATAGAGAAAAGGATGAAGTTGGCGAGGATTCAATTGCAGAGTCAGAAAAATGTCTCGTGATGCAATCAACGTGCTTTTGCCCCATCTTTCTTGCAGTTAAATCTTTTCTGTTTGCTGCGTATTTAATTACCAACATTTCATCAGCTGTGAATTCATGTGATATCTGAAGTTCTTCTGTGTTTTTGACTCACAAACAGGCTCTGATGTTGCTTTAGGAGACGTTTCTGCTTCCAGACTGTTTTTTATGTGATTGTCAGAGCAGAGAGCGAGGGAAGAAGAGTGAAAAAAAAAGACAAATACCCAGATTTAGCTTTTTTTTTGTTCTTAAATTGAGTCTGGCCAAAAAAGAGCTGGACATGCAGCGAGAGATGCTATTCAACACCCTGAGCTGCAGAGGGCAGTGAGATCTTGATATAACGCAGCAGGCATTGGAAATGCAAATCATTTCAGTTCCACGAACTTCCAAGTGTCCTGCAGGAGAACAACCTCAAGGAAATTTTTCCAAAAATGTGGTGGCCTGGAGAACTGTCCACCAAGTGTTGGTTCAGCAGAGAGGAGCTTCTCAAAACTGAAGCTTATAGAAACATCTCTCAGATCTACAATGTCTCTTGGCTCGCCTCAATGGACTTATCAGAATAAAGTGGGCGGTGTCTTGACAGGTATCATGTAATGAGACCATTGATGCTTTGCTGCTAGGAAGTGCAGACGTTCATAGCTTTAGCCAGACTTTGAACAGATTTCAGTGCTGCTTTATAGTTTTAGTTTGGTGTAATTTGCACTGTTGGCCATTGTTTAAAAGGATGGTAGACTGTAGCTTTGTATTGGGTTTGAGCATGGGCCCTTTATATTTTCTAAAACCTTTGCACAAACCCGATCAGTTTTACTTGTGTTATTTTCTCTATTGTGTGTTGTTGTTTATAGTTTTGTTGCACATATTAGTCAGTGCCTTAGCTAAAAAATAAAAAGTAACCCAAGTTTTGACACTGTTATTCTAGTGAAACCAGCAGTTGTTTTATAAGTTAGCTTATTATTGTCAGGAGCTGGTGGTGGAGGTGAGATTTTTGGACAGAAAATCAAGCATTTGATAAACAAACTGGAAAAGACAAAACCCATGGAGCAACAAAAAGGTGACACAACAGAGCAGATGACCTGAAACTGATGAAGTGAAAACCAGACACTTAAATAGACTGAGGGGCAGTGAACTAAAATGACAACAGCTGTGGATCATGATGGACTGGGAAACTGTGTGACTGAGGGTGACAAGAACATGACCAAAAACCACAAAAACCAAACCAAACCACATAACCCTTACAATTTTAGCGCCATTTTGGGTTATTTTCAACTTGACACCTCTGTATTTTCTCATGAGATTTTCACAAACATGAATTTCCTTTTCTATTCAAATGTTCCAGTTATTCCATCCATCCATCTTCAGAATCTGCCTAGTTCCTTTTGGGGTCACGGGGTTGCTGGTTCCTGTCCCAGCTACTGTTGGTGAAGGTGCTGTACACCCTGAACAGGTCACCAGGCCTTTGCAGGCCCTTATAACATTTAGTTATTAAAACAGTGTAATTCTGTGTTCATTTGTGTGTTTTACTTTACATATAAAGACAATACTTTTAGGATTTAGCCAGTCTTGGTCCCCTTTTATTTGGGCGGGTGTGGTGGGCTGGCCCCACATCCCACTCTCTCCGAGGGCTCCAATCCTGGAGCCAGCTCTGATCTGAAGCTGTTTTTAAAGCACCAGAATGTGAGAGCTTCTGAGGTGACCACAGAAGAAGAAGCTGAGTGGCTGTTTCTGCCAGCCTGAGAGGTGCTCTTATTCTGAAAGCGTCTTACACAGAAGATGTGTGTGTTTGTGTGTTTTCAGTTCAATCTGGTTTGTGTGGAAATTGATCTTTGGGCCAAATCAGAGTTTGTAGTAAGTCCTGTTCCTAAATTCTTCAGAACCGTTTTAGCAGATCCGAGCAGAAAGGATCTCCTGCGAGGTCACAGCAGATCTAAAGAAGCCTCTGACTGAAGTCAATGGGAAGTTCTGTGTCATAAAAATGTTGATCAAGGTTTCCCATGACGATTTCCTTCCTTAAACAGCAACAGACCAACAGGCTGCTTCCTCCTGAGGCATTGTGGGTATTTACATCTCAATAAGAGATCATATTGAAATGCAGAGGTAAAGACACTTAAGAACAGTCTAATACCCGGACAACTTTTTTGCTACTGTCTGACTTGCTAGGGATCCCTTTTCTCTTTGGTAATGTCTCTTCTGCCATCAAAATGTTCTTCAAGTCTTATTACAAATTTAAAGAAATATTCACCAATTTTTGTATTTACCTGGTTTGTAATACACCTTTAGTAAATCTGCATCACAAAGGCTGCACTCAAAAACAGGTCAAATGTAAAAATATAGAATAAGTATCTGTGCTGGGAAATGACTAACTGGAAGGATTAGAGACTGGAGCCTTTCTTGACATCTTGCTGGTGATCCTTTGGAGGATGGCTTTACAGTTTGGAGGACATCCTGTTCCCCTCTTTAGTCCTCCTTGTCAGGCTGTGTCAGTGGAGGTGGAGGCTGTAAGGAGATCAGGGCTGCTCCTTCCTGGTCCTGGAGATCTACCACACTGCCTGTTTTCCAGCTCTCCCTGCACTGACTGCTGATTACCTGGATTAGGCGTGTTCATTCAACCAGAATCTGGAGACATCTGATTGAGCTAATCAGCAGCTAGCAGGACTTGGAGATCTGGACAACAGGCAGATGGGTAGATCTCCAGGACCAGGAATGAGCAGCCCTGCTGTAAGGAGAGGTGGGGCAGTACATCCGAGACATCTGAATAAAACAAATCAAACTTTTTATTTTGATGGAACTAATAAACATTGGGAGTGTAGAAGCCAGAAAGCTATAGGATCAAAATCAGAGTATGGCAGAAATGCATCTGAGTGTTGTGTCTGTATCATTGTGACAGCCGAGCCAGTAGATTCACATGCAGAGTTAGACTTAGCTAAAGGTGAAGCATAAACTGATGCTAAAACAACCCAAGTGAACTCCTTTGGTATACAGTTTACCACAGCAAACAGTTCTATGTGTGGACTACAGAGATGACTACAGCGTGTCATTGGTGGATGACGGACACTGCTGTTCCTCCTCCTCTTCAAAACTCTCTTCCTTAAAGCCACTCTGGTTGGAGTCTGCTGGCATCATCTCTTGAAAACAGGTTTTCTGTTAAAACACATAAAGCTGCATCGTTGGCACTTCTTTCCCAGGTATCCAAAGATCATCAACCAAATCAGCAAATCTCCACGGGGTTCTGTTTGTCTCAGATTCCTCTTCAGCACTGACAGAAGACGACTCTGTCTTACTCACTGCTCCTCTGCATTCGCGACTTCTCCTTTTTAAATCAGTAGGATTTGGGGCTTCCACTTTCATATTCTTTCTGACCTTCAGAAACACGTGTCCTCCTGCTTTTGCTTGTGCCTCCATGGAACACCACCCGTGGAATGTTAACAGTGATGAGAGCTCTGTGGGACAAAGATCGGGAGGATGCAGAGTTAACTTCAGAAGAGCAACACTTGTGGACCCTTAAACAATCGTTTCAACAACAGAAAGATGTTGGAAATGAGGAAACGTCCCATCAGCGTTTTCAGCGTCCAACCAGGTTAACCGTAGTAAAGACTCACGCCAATGAAAATGAGGATTTTTATGTTTTTAACATGTCCTTGAAATTTAAGGAAAATTAGGTTCAAAGTGGCATTTCTGAGTATTTTTTTATTCAAATCGTGGTGAATCCGATGAAAAAATGCTGTTTAAAAAAAAGACTCATTTGTTATGTAGAAAATGCCGCTGGGCGGGCCACAAGCTCCCCGCTCTGCTCCTTTCTGATGCATCCACCTGCAGACAAACATGAATGTCTTTGTTTTCCTGGTCTGAGCTGGAATCTGGATCTACACTGTAAAGCTGGATAGATCTGATGCTGCTGCTGTTTCTATTGCACTGTAATGTTAGCTTTGGGTTGTGAAGGGCTGTAAGCCAGCGGGAGTGCATGTAAACAAAGGGATCATGGGAAATTGGTGCAGACACAACTCAGAGGGGAATTTCTGAAGAACCCATTCCGTTCTGCAGAAACTATGTTGTAGGAAACTGCAGCATAGTTTGTGTTTCTGGCTTAAAGCAGCAGAATTCTGATGAAAAGACCGCTGGGAACCGTTTGACAAAAACATCAAAAAATGATTGAAGTGAGACTCTCAAGTTTTTCCTGATCATTTAATGTAAAAAAACGTGATAAAAGATTTCCTAAAATCGAATCTTGTCCACTACTCTATAGTCCTACACTAACCAGATGATTGTGTGTTTGTGTGTGTGTGTTTGTGTGTGTATGTTGTTGACAGGCGCTGCGTTCAGAGTCCCTGCAGTTAAAGAGACAGCTGGGTTTGACCTCTGAAGTTGGAGCTCAGAAGGAAAACATCAAGAAGAACCGTTATAAAGACATCCTGCCATGTAGGAACACACTTCTGTTTGTCCTTGCTTCTCTCCTTTCTTCTTCCTTTAGTTCTTTCCTTCCTTCATCCTTCGTCCACAAGTTGAGGAGCTGTCGCTCAGCAGTGTGAACGGATGCAGGGACCTGGGGGGTGTTCCAGAAAGCAGGTTCTGCTAGCTCCCACGGTAAGTTTGAGGCTAAGGAAGTGGATAACCTCAGCTGGATGAATTTCGGAAGAAGTGTAGGTTTCTGACCAAATGTGTTTAGTTGTTTAGCTGTTTTACTATGTATTTTCTAGTTATTTGTCCTGTTGCTAAATTCTTTCTGCACCATGAGTGAGAGGATGGGAGAAGATGATAACCTTATTTCAAACCACTAGTGCAGCTGCATGGTATAAGAGCTGAAGTTACAGTAGGAGTCATGATAATTAAAGGCATGATATATATTATAAATCCACACTGCATCACTTATTTTAATGTTATTCATTTTCTGTACCGTTTTTCCCTTTCGGGGTCACGGGGCTGCTGGAGCCTATCCCGGCTGCTTGGGCGAAGGCAGAGGACAGCCTGGACAGGTCGCCAGTCTGTCGCAGGGTAGAATGTCCTCAATCACACGGAGTTGCCAATCAACCTATGAAGCATGTTTTTGGATGGTGGGAGGAAGCCGGAGACCCCAGAGAAAACCCACGCATACAGAACATGCAAACTCCACACAGAGAGGTCCCCCATTGATGTTGTTTTTCAGGTCCCCCAGCCGGGACTTGAACCAGGGGCCTTCGTGCTGTGAGGCAAGAGCGCTAACCACTGTGCCACCGCGCAGCCCATATTTTGTTTTTTTTTAATGTTATAAAAATGAGAATATTTGCAGGCTCTAACTTAGAAACATGAGAGTTCAAGAAGTACAATAAATTCAAATGGAAAAACATTAAATTAAATTGGAGTAATATGACAGTTAGTTAAATAAATATGTAATATTGAGTTGTAAAAACAATATTTAAGTTTTATAGACGTAAGAAATTAGGTTGAATAAATTTAACTCAATTACTTGTTACCAATTGAATCAATTCATTTAAGTTTTATAAGTTATATGTATATGCGTCACAATGAAAATGGAAATAAGATCAGAAACTCGTGCGTTTACTTTGTCTGTTATTTTTCTCCAAGCAGAAACTCTTTCTTTTGCTGATGATGCAGCCGTGTTACTTTGTTGATGGTCTTATAATCTTTATACGCCGTCATTAGAATCTCAGACTCCGTCTCACTGAAGTATAGCGCTCTCTCTTGTTCTCCACGCGTTTCCATGGTGACTCCGGAAATCTGCGATCCATTGAGAATGTCTTTATGTTCTTGCTGTGCGTTAACCCAAGGGATACCAAGTCGAGCGTAATTACACTAACTCATATCCGGTCTTTTGGAACCGACATACCCAGAGTAAGCAAGTTCAGGCGGATTTCAGCCAGAGTTCAGGGTTAAAGTCAGGGTAGTTTAAACGGGCCTTCTGGAATACCCCCCAGGAACCGCTCAGTTTGTGTTGTGAGTCACAACAGCAGGTTCTGTTTCTTTCTGCTGATACACAGAAGCACCAAATAATTTTTCTCAGTTTTTTTCTGTTTCCTGGATTGTGTTTCATTTGTGTAGTTCAGTTGTGTGTTTGTTCCTCCTACCTCTTCATAATATGTGTTTGTAGATGACCAGTGCCGCGTGGTGTTGTCCCAGTTGACCACAGAGTCCAAATCTGACTACATCAATGCAAGCTTCATCAGGGTGACACAAACTTATCACTTCTGCTGACACACAACCGGCCCATGTGATGCTGCTGATTGTCATACCAGCGTTTGTCCCGCAGGGAGTGACAGGAGACTGCAAGTATGTGGCGTGCCAGGGGCCCCTGGGCCCCACTCTGATTGACTTCTGGAGGATGATCTGGCAGCTGGACATCAAGGTCAGAAGCAAATTCAAGCTGTTTGGCTGTTGGGACACTAGTTTTAGTGTAGAAACTGTAGTTATTCCAGAAGATCTGGACTTTTGACCAGCCATGGAGACCAGATGCAGAAGCTTCCTATGATGAAATGCTTCCACGTGAACAGGGAGGCTGACCGGATCCCAGGCAGGAGCCTCCATGAAGGCAGGGTGTCAGTTTGTTTCCCTGCAGCCATAAAGACTGTGGCTCACAAACACAGGAGAGAACAGCACCGGAAGGTCAGCTCTGCTGCTCATCAGTCTGGTCAGGATCACCGGACCAAACCTTGAAAAGTAGAGCATTACCCAGAATCACAGCAGCACACCAGCAAAAGCCCCCCATGCTTACTGTAAAGCACGGTGGTGGAGAGCTGATGATTTGCGCTTGTGGTGCTGTTGCACAACTAAACACTGCTTTTCTCTCTGGACTACAGTTAGTTTGGAGCTTCTCTTTAGCATGAGGCATCCACCCACTTCCACCTTCGGTCTTTCAGGCCAATGTCCGGCTGGTTTTTCAGACGTCCTTGCCTTACCTGCTGTGGATCACTCAGTCAGGTGTGGTTTTCTGCCTGGACACCGTTAGAGTACAAACTAACAGGACCCCGGGCCTCAAGGACTGCAGCTGAGGCTCAGGCTAATTCCCGACTCTGTGTTTCAGGTGATTGTCATGGCCTGCAGGGAGATCGAGATGGGAAAGGTAAAGCACCGTCCAGCTTCTAATTGTTGAGGCAAAGCTGCTGGAACATGCCGCACCAGAGATTTAAACCGACCGCAGCAGCTTCAGACTTCAAGTCTCTGCTCTGTACCTCGCTTCACCCGAACCTCCTGAGCATCAGAGGCTCTCACTGTCATGACGGGTCAGAGCAGAGCTCCAAACCTTTGCTCAGAAAAGCTAAATCCTTTGTCATGTAGTTTGTGTAATTTTGGACTCAAGAAGGATTTGTCGACATTGATTTTGTCCTCTGACTCTTTGGATTCATTTACTGAATCAGTAAAATGTGGATCAGAAAATCTCCAGTCAGTGTGAATGAATGACACTTTGACAATCTGTTGCAGTCATGCAGTTTGCTACAAGCTTTAAGCTCTAGGGGGCGCTGTAGGTTAAACACTTCAATGCCTCATCCAATGATTTGATAAACATGGAAAATTTTAAAGTCAACATTTTAAATGATACAAATACAGCATAAAACATAGTTAGTTTTTTGCAGTTACAAATCTCATATTATAGAAAGTCTTCCATGGGGGGGGAGGGGGGGGGCACAGGGTGATTTGGGAGAAAAGGATCTTTGTTGTTTTGAAGTTTCTGCACCCCAGAGTGTCATGACACCACCCGATGAGCGTCCTGCCGTGTTTCCCTCCGTCCCACGTCTCTGATGTGGTGGTGTCCTCGGTCACACGTGATCGGCCCTGCAGAACATGCCAACGTCACTGTGCAGCTCATCGGTTCATGTGAAGAACAAATCCTGACAAACAGCTCAGAGTACTTTTGTTCTTCCCTTTTGACGCATTCAAGCAAATGTCTGAGCGCATTTTTCCCATCAAACCTGGTTCACTTTAGTCCTGGTATAAACTTGTTTTAAGTAGATCAAATTACAACAAATCTTGAATTTCTCCCTCAGAAAAAGTGTGAGTGCTACTGGGCTTCTGTCCAGCACCCTGCTGCATTTGGACCCTTCACAATCAGCAGCGTAAGAACACGATCAGACAAACACAACTCTTTTTTTCTGTGGAATTTGTGGGCAGCTTGTTTTTCGTGTGTTTCCAGCAGGGGGAGACACACATGAACCCAGACGTGGTGGTCAGGGCTCTGACTGTCAGCTTCCAGCAGGTTGGAACTCCACACTAAGGAGATACTAGCACTGTGAAACCCGTCCTTCCTCTCACCCTCCTCTTCCTCCCGCAGGAGACCCGCTCAGTTGTTCAGTACCAGTTTGTGTCATGGCCCGATCACGACATCCCCTATGAGACTGATGGGGTTCTGGACCTGCTGAGGAAGGTGAGAGGGACCCAAAGACCTCCCAGTTCACCCCTGCTGGTCCACTGCAGGTACGCACACACACACACACACACACACACACACACACTCTGGCTCTAAATGGCTGTTAGTTCTCATCATGGCTGCAGCTTGTTTGTGCCAGCAGAGCTGATCACAGGTCAGCTGGTCATTAACATTCAACAGGATAGATCACACATATGGCAGATTGACTCTCTGTCACACACACACACAGCAGGAGGCTGTGAATATGCAGCAGATAACACCTTCCATTGATAGCATAGTTAACATGCATGCTGCATCTGTTGTGTGTGTGTGTGTGTGTGTGTGTGACACAGTGCTGGCTGTGGGAGGACAGGAGTCATCTGTGCCCTCGACTACATCTACGACCTTCTGGTTTCCAAGGTAACTCGTGATAACACATCAGAGTTGTTGTGTGTTCACAGTTCAGTTGTGTGTCTGCAGTTGCATGAGTTTGTGTGTCTTGTCTTCACACTGTGCAGACAGAGATCATGCGGTGAGAGTAGATGTATTAAACAGTTCCTTTCTACAGGAAACAAATACCATTGTTTGGTCCATAGACAAGTGGATGGGTGGGGGGGTACCAGTCTGTTGCAGGGCCTCACACACACACACAAACACACACACACACACAATAGGGGCAATTTAGAGTCACCAATGAACCTGTGAAGCATGTTTTGGACTGACTGTGGCTTCCAGAAGAAACCCACACATGCACGAGGAGAACAGGCAAAGTCCACACAAAAAGGACCCATATGGGATTTGAACCAGGAGCTTCTAGCTGTGAAGTAAGAGTGCCAACCACTGCACCACTATGCAGTTGCCACCGCTCCCATAAACCTGAAAACTGACCTGCGTTTACCAACAGTGGTCATGCGACGGGCTGAGAACGCACAGCAGGGGGGCATTTTGGTTCCATCACAGGGAGGAACCAGAAATGTGAAAAAAGACAGAACTTTGCACCGCGGCTCCGCTTCTGTTTCAGTTCCTTCTCTCGGCCTGGTGTCCTTGTCGCTGTGCTCATGTGGGAGGAGTCTCTGCTCTCTACAGACTGAACCTGAGCAGATACGGGGAACCGTGGCTTCTCCAGAACCAAAGGTCCACCTCTGTCACGTGATCCAGCAGACATGATTGACAGCGAGTCGGTTCTGACCCGGAAAACTGCTGTTTCCTGGAATCGCTGCTGTCCTGAGTTTGGGTGCTGCAGGCTCCTGGTTCTAGAGAAACATTCAAAACAGAGTCTTGTTCTGCCCTTCCACAAGTGTGTGAACTTCAACGTCTACCATGTGAAGCAGACAATGGGGGGGGGGGTTTGAAGAGAAGAGCCCTGCTCCTGTAGAGAAACTATCAGAAGTGATGCTAATGCTGAAACAGCCAGGAAGGTTGGGGGGGGGGGGGGGGGGGGGTGACTGTTCACTGCAAAACATTCAGAAGGTTTGTTTGTCTGAGAAGGTGATGAAGACACAATGTCTAAATAAGCAACATGCACTGAGAGAGAACATGTATCTTAAATCCACAGGAGGTGAACTTTTCTTTGTATTTTATAGGAATTTCTAAAACACAAGTCCTCAGTCTCCCCATGAATGACTTGATTTGAGTAGAATCTAGGTTTGAATGCAAAGAAGAAACAAGAAGTGCAGTAGTCTTTCACCAAATGCTGTAGGCAAAGAGCCGGGCTCAGCAAAAGCAGCCGTAAATAATCAGAGAAGGAGAACAGGAGCTCAGAGCTGCACCTTGTTTCTGCCCAAACCATGATTTGGTTGTTGGAGGAGCCAAACTGACTGTGACAGGCTGGAGCCAGCTCAGCAGGGTCATGTCCTCTGGCAGAGAACGTCCCGCCACAGTTCTGCATCCAGCAGGTCACAGCTTCTCACCTCCTTGTTTGTCCTGCAGAAGATCACAGCGGACTTCAGCATCCTGAAGGTGGTCCTGGAGCTGCGGATGCAGAGGCCCTCTGCCGTGCAGACCAAAGTAGGTCTGGTGCTGGGTGGGCCACATGCTGGGCCTCAGATTCAACATGCCTGTCCTTTTGTGTCAGTAATAACCCAGAATGCAACCACTTATCAGTTCTTCAGCATTATTATCTCCAAATATACACAGCAAAACCTTTTCTTCTGAGAACTTCAAAGATCCACAAATTATCCAGGGAAAAGTCCTCCAGAAAACCAAACTGTAAAAACGACAAACCGCCTGCAGTTCCCGTTGAATGTTTTCTTAGCTTTCAGTTTAATCTGAAGAAGCAGGAATCAAGAAGAAGTTTATAGATGTGTGCTGGGTTAAAGCGGTGTAGTGAGGAGCTGCAGGAGCTTCCTCATCGTCTGGCAGGAGAAGCTGCATCCCCCCCCCCCCGCCTCTTTTTCTGAGCAAAACAATCTGCCAATGGGGAAAGAAAAATGGTCTCACCATGAATTCTTCATTTAAAAAAAGAGTTCTAGTCACTAAGACATGTGTTCTCAAACCAAGAATATTCTGAAGTGGAAAAACGCTCTTGATACGATTGTTTTTCTTGCAAGACAGAGAAGAAGACACATTTTCTTGAAGATTCATTTTTTGTGAGGTATCACTCTGTACCAAAAATGTTTTATATTGACATGTATTACTCTCTATAATGTTTGGAAGTGCAGTAGAACATAAGACTTTGATTTAGCAGAGTAAAGCGTGAACCCGTCCTCTCTGCAGGATCAGTATCAGTTCATCTTCACCGCAGTCATCAGCATGTTCGAGCAGCTCCTGCAGGCGTCCCCGCACCACCTCTACTGCAACTCTTCAGAGGTAAAAACACCCACAGTAGCTGTTCAGGGGATTGGAGGAAGTAACTGCAGAAACAGGAACTTCCTGTTTGTAAAGCCTAAGATGCACATTCACTGCAGCTAGTTGAGAAAGAGACGGGCGGAGGCAGATCAGATGGAGGACATGCACTGACAAGTAGGTCCTTCCAACGCGCACGCGCACACACACACACACACACACACACACACACACACAGACACGTCTGAGGTGCTGACTGACAGACATGAAAACATCCCAGGACCTCCTCTCCTTTATTCTAAACTTATCGTGACAGAAGAACCCAAAGGTCTGCGCGTTATAAAGGGAAACGTCAACCGTTACAGACTCACCTCTTCCTCTTTCTGCTCCCTGAGCCTCTCCCTCGTGTTCTTCATCACTGCTGTATGGTCATTTAACCACAGAGACAGAACTGTCGGGGTCCAGATTGGACCGGCGGCCTTCATAAACTCAAACGGACCTTTCCGGATGAAGCTCTGCCCTATTTCATCCTCCATGCGGGATCCTTACACAGAAACTATCCTTCTTACAGAGTTCTATAACATTCTTCTCTGAGACTTTTATTGTCTGTTTGTAAAAATACAAAAAGGTTAAATTACGCATATTTGATTTTTTACGGATCTTAACCTCACACTGTTTTCCAGCAGGATATTTCATTTACTCCTTTTTTTGTTTGGTGGTTCAAAAAGTCCAGATTTGAAGTAATCGAATCATCTAAGTAATCAGTAATCTGATCCTATTTCTGTGAAGGTTCAGTCATCTAGATCCAGTTATCAGAGGATTCTGCTCTTTAGGACAACAGGACTTTAGAAGTTCATCTAAGCTGTGTCCGTTTAATGAACTGAGATGATTCTTAAAGCGCTTTGGCCATGACCACCATGTGTTGGGTGATGCTCCTGCCCTGAGATCCAGAGTCTGCTCTACCTGGTTAGCTCTTGGACAATGTCAGGCTGACTTTTGATTGGCTCCTTGTTGGGGAATGTGAGGGTGTGGTTAACAGGGATGTAACCAAAACCCTGTTGGTGAACCAGCTGCTGCTGACCAGAAAACACCTCCACCTTTGCTGTTCTGTGAGTCTAGTGTCTGGTTGACTGTGTGAAGGGAGCACCCCTGTGGTCAGGGCCTTCTAGCTCCGTTTGCTCTGCGTTTGATGGAGAATGAGCTGTAGGGCGTCGTCCCTGCCCTGATCACAAATACTTTAATCATTGTTGACCTGCCGTTAGTAAGCAGCCGACTAAAAACCGTTCTTCCACACAGACTGGCTCGCGTTTCCGCCTGCTGCTGTGTACGCAGTACATTCTTCAGTCTGTGCAGCTACTAATCAGATTCCCTGGAGATGATTCATCTTCATACCTTGTTAATCTTCAAGCATATTTCCACTGCTATTGTGATGCTTCTTTTACTGAAACTACAAGCCGGTGTTTGCCGTGCTGCTGCTAGTCTACAGGATGTGGTGTCATGTGGGGAAGCAGAAAGTTAGTGCAAACAACCATGACTCCTGTCCCACAACACTCAGAGATCATTTAGTCAGTCTGATAGTTTAGTCATGTCAACTGAACATTAGTTCAAACCTTTTGAAGGTTTTAGATGATGAAAGAAACATTTACGTCCTACAAGAAGTCCAGTTAAAAGGAGTGTTCTGAACAAAATGCCACATGGAGACTGTAGGTAGACTATACATTTCGATGCACCGTAACACAGATTAACTCCTGATTAGGACAAACTAGGCACATCTATCTACCATAAAAACTTCCTCTGCTCTCTGAACTAATATGGCACACACACACATACACACACAGTTACATGCAAATACACATTCATCAATGTGTGCAGTTCCAGACGCTACATGCAGCGCTGACTAGTTCTCAAGAGTTCTGATTATGTGGATCATGCCATTCCACATTCTGATTGTTGGTAACACCTGACTTGGGTAATCAACAGCTATCAGTAGAGAGTGCAAGAAAACAGCAGAGTCGTCAGTCATCCAGCCCTGCAATAGAAGCCAGTTACTAAGTAAGTCCTCCTCCAGGTCTGGCTCCTGGATCAGGCTTTGGTAACTAGTTGGGGGGGGGAGTATCTGGAGTCTTGCTGCCTCTATAAGAAAAGGTTTTTGTTTGAAGTCACTTAGTTTGATGCATCCTCCAGGAAGGGTTTGGCATGGAACACCATGCAGAGTTATGGTCGTAGACACAGTTTCTGCGATCATTCAGGCACACAAAATCCACACGGCCACAATGGAGCAACTCACAAAGAGGGATTCATCAGTCAATAGCCAGAGTGGGGAACCAAAGTGCTTAGGGACAACCTGTACTGTTCCTGTGTGGCAGGACAGCTGCTATACTGCTAACCATTTTTGTTGCACTGCTAATGTTAGCTTGGGGTAGTGAGGGGCTGTAAGCTAGCAAGAGGGTGTGTAAACAAAGGGATCATGGGAAATTAGCGTAGGCCCACTCCCCACCAACAGTCCCGCCCACATTTCAGAATTGAATTTCTAATGAACTCCTGCCGCTCTGCTGAAATTATGTTTTAGAAAAGATTGTTTGTTGTTTTTTGACTAAAACAGCATCATCATAATGACAAGACCACTGGGAACACTTCGATAATAGATCAAGGGGAGGGGAGGATGCTTTGTTACGTGTGCGTTTTGTTGTTTGTTATGTGTGGGAGGCTTCAGACTGCGATCCGACCAGCCGCTCTGGGTCAACGGCTGCCGGACTCTACCAGGACCGTGTCTCCTGGTAGAACTGTGTATCCAAGCAGAGCTCTGACTGCCAGCTCACACAGCGGCGGGGTTAATAAAAAAGACAAACTCGTAGGACTCACCTGTGCTTCACCTACATGACCCTGACGCACTCTTAGGTTTGGCTTAAGTGTTTGCCACAACTTGACGCTCACAGTGTGCCTGTAGAAAAAATGTGCATGAGCCACCTACTTTCCCCCCCCCACAGATTTCTCCTGCAGAGAACAATGGCCTTAAGGCATTTGTAGGGCCCTTTCCTAAAATCATCTCTGTGAGCCGAATACAGCCGTGTACCATAGCATAAAGACTAATAAAGTTTTTTGGATTAAACAGACTGACCAGATCTGTTCTCCCAATAGTCCTCTGGGAAAATGTGTAAATGAGCGGCAAAACAGAAACCTGTGGATGTGTCAGATATGATCATCTACCACTGAAACCTTTTTTTGTTTAATATTTTATTTTCCTTCTCCTGCAAAGATGATGTGTGTCACCAAAATCTTCTGTGTTGTTGTTTTTTGACAGTTTTTTTATTGAAGAAATGTTATTACAGTATGCCGTGCTAAACAAAATCATTTTCTGTTTGTAGCTGAAAAGACCAGAGAAGACGACCTCAACAAACCCTACTTCCCCCCTCAGCAGGTACCATCACACCCATCTGTCTGTCTGTCTGTCCGTCTGCACCCCCAATCCTTCTGTTTGTCTATTTGCATACCTGTCTGTCTCTCAGCAGACTCGTCTGTGTATATGTAGTCTGTTAGCATCCAACTTAAGGTATTTGCACATCTGACTCATCTGTCTGTCTGCACACTCATCTGTCTGTCTGCACATTCATCTGTCTGTCTGCACACTCATCTGTCTGTCTGCACATTCATCTGTCTGTCTGCACACTCATCTGTCTGTCTGCACACTCATCTGTCTGTCTGCACACTCATCTGTCTGTCTGCACACTCATCTGTCTGTCTGCACACTCATCTGTCTGTCTGCTCCTCTGTCTAGAGACAGAGGAGCATCAGTCTGAGGTGTTAAATTAGCTTTTATTCAGCTTTCTCTCACCCCTCATGTTATCATGTTACCGTGGAAACAAGGCTCAGTGAATGCATGGGGGTAGGGGGTGAAAAGAACAGAGCAAGTGTGAAGGGAGGGGTTGTTAGAAAATGAGGGTGGACGGTTAACACAATCATGTAGAATGGTGACTGTGATGGGTGTGGGTGGGTGGGTGGGTGGGTGTCTCTTTTTACCTGAACTCTCCACACCGCTCTCACCTGTGTCTGTCCACCTGTCTGCACCTATCAAAGCCTGCAGTTTTCTCTGTCCTTCAGCTGAACTTAAGCCACTCCCCCACTCACACGTTTTTAACTGCCATTGTGATACTGACATGCAAAGCTATGCCAACACAGAGTGAGTGAGGGAGGAGAAGGAAAACTGAAAGCTTGGTTGAAAAAGTCATAAAAGGAGGAGCTTAGGAGAAGTTAAAGATCAGGAAGACACCATGATTTGATCAAAGTTCAGCGCCTCTACCTGCTCTTCTGCCTCCCAGAGGCAACAAGCTCACCTGGTGAAACGGAAGTGAGTGCTGTTGCTATGGCGACCACAACCTGCTGGGGGAGGAAGTGGGGAGTAGCTTTACTTCCTTTAAGTGTAAATATTCAGCAGCAGCTGTTCCTCTGGTGGTTCAGCTTCACACTCCAGGTTGTTCTGAGCGGCCGTTGGTGTGGAGGACAGCGTGTGCCGGGCTGTGAGGAGCCTTCATCCACACTTCCAGTTAACGGATGAACCTGGCCTGAAGAAAACTTGTGAGGTTTCGTCTGTTTTTCCTCTTTGAAATGCTCTTCTTTTTGCCATTAGATGTTTGAATCCTTGTGAGGTTTTGACCCCATTTCTCCTTTCATGTTTCTGAGGTTGTGTCTCAGTACTTTAAGGAACGTGGGTCTGTTTCTGGTGGATTTCCGTCTGTGTGTGCTCAGTGATTTTGAGCTGTTTGAAGGAACTCCATTTTCCCTGAGTTCAGACTGGACCGGTCCCCAGTGGGATGCAGCAGTGTTCACACCCTGCAGGTTCAGTCCCAGTCATGCATTTTAATGAGGTGTCTCCAGAATCCTGACCTTTGACCTTTTCTTTGCAGCTCTGCAGCATCCTTTGTTCTTATATCTTTTTATTCTTCAGCAGATTTTTCATCCAAACATCCAGTCTGTCTCTTTTTCTTTACAGTAACTGTGCTGTAGTTTTTAGTGAAGCTACAAACAAGCCTCGTCTTTTCCTTCAGGGTTTTCAGTGTAACATTATGGAGTATTGGAAAATGTTAGGCCTGCTTTTGCTCATGCAGAGTTTAAAAACATCGATAAACAGTTTTATGCTCTCATTCAGGAAGTGAAAAAGCTCACAGTCGTGATTTAAAGAGGAGGAGAGAAGAGTAGAGTGTTTACCTCACGGTAGGGCTGCACGACATGGAAAAAACTCGCAACATGCGATATTAGTGATCAGTATAGTGATGACGATATAACTTGAATGAATAGCAAAACAACCAAAAACATTATTTTCATTTCATTGCAACAGTTTAATTTAAAGAAGAGTTAACCCTAGTCTACATAGGAGATCTAGCATAAAAGAGCTCCATCCGATTGGTCAACAACTTGAGGGCGTACAAATGCATGACAGGATATAATTTGATTTGTTAAATACTTCAAGCTGCCATAAGATTGTTTTAGCACATTTAGGGTAACCATTTATTGCAACTTTCTGCCGTCTTTTGCGATGTGTGTATTGCTGCAGCTTAATATTGTGATAATGATACATTTGCGATTAATTGTGCGGGCTTACCTCTTGGCATATCCCTTCAGAGGTCACCACAGCCAATCAGCTTTCACTGATTCACACAGGAAGTTTGGCAGAAATGTTTACGCCGGATGTCCTTCCTGACACAACCTTGTATGTAATCCAGGCTGGGGACCGGTGTGGGTACCATAACTGTTCAAGGTCCTTTCGACTGAAGATACCATCAGACTACGGTAACCCCACTTGGACAAACTACGTTGTGTCGAGATCTCCTCGGGCTCTACAAATGTTCATTTTACGTTCTCTTTTGTAACCTAAAGTTAGTTTCCCTCATAACTTGTGGCTGACAATTTTCTTTGTAATTTTTATAAAGAGATTTTGCCACAATCCGCTTGTTATTCCAGTGTAAGTTCAGCCGTGGCTGAAAATGTTGTCAGCACGGCTAAATGTTGCACTTCCGGGTCCGTTCTGCCAATAATAAAGCACTGGCATGCACAGATTAAAAAACTACAAGCGAACAAGCATTCAATAATAATCATGACATTAATGAAGGCACGTTTAGAAGATAATCTCGCTCCATGTCGGAGCTGTATTTGTTCACAACAGACTTCATAATATTTTCTTCGATGATAGTATCGTCATTTGTCCAGACCGATCACTATCTGACACGTCATTGGACCAACGTACAGCCAATCACATAATGTGACATCAGCACTAGTCCCAGGACACCCGAACGGAAGTTCCAGGCCAAATGGTTATGGTACCTACACCGGCACAGGGACACCCAGACACATAGTTCAGCAGTAGCTCATCATGCCCCCCGGGAATCGAACCCTGGTTTCCATGTGCCAGTCCTGCATGTAACCAGCAGAGAAGAACATGAGATGAGAGCAGCAAAGACTGGCTTGTGTTTAAGCATCAGACGTCTGCAGTTGTGAGACCTGCAGCCAAAGCCACACTGCACGCCTTTGACTTTGATCAGAGGGGGGCTTTCCACAAACTTCACTCCGTCTTTCCCATTTTTAAGCCGTCGCTTTAACAGCTGACAGCCTAATCCAGCATCCGAGCACAAACCAAGTCTGAAAGCCTAAAGATGAGCTTTTGGGGGCCTTTTTCAGAACACACACACGTGTTTGCGTTTGTGCAGCTTCTCACATTATAACAGTGGCTGCATCTAGTCTAACAAGTCCTACTTATACACGAGTCGCAGCAGAACACGCTAGTCACGCTAAAAAATAATCCGACAATTACACTAAGGTGGAGTTATTTGTATCTGCGCTCCAGCTGTTATCGTAATGTTAAAACACTTCTCATCCCAGCTGAAGTAAAGTCTGCAAACGTCTTTACTCAAGAGATTCTAGTTCAAACAAGCTATCAGTCATGGTTTTCCAACAGTTCAGACATGAGTTTGGTAATTTGTCATTCATTCTCCCCCATGAAGAGTTCGTTGATGTTAAACATGCAGACCGTAGAGAAAAATCCAGCTTCAGCAGCAGGTGGAAGGAAACCATCAGAAAACAGTGACTTATCTGATGGATGTTGATGTTCACATTTCCATGACTTGAATATTTCAGAAACAACAGCCCCTGTATGGCTTTATCCCAGCTGAGCTGTGCAGAAATGAACCCTGCTTTCTTTGTCATGTAAAACATATGGCTTTGACACCCTAACCTTAACAAAAAAAGTTAATTTAAGGCTCAAACTAACCCGAGCGTGGACATAGCTTTCTCTCTCAAAGCCATCCAAAGTCCAAACCTGCTGCTGGTTGAGGTGAGGGGCTTCAGCACCAGCACAGTCTAGATGATTTGACTAGATGAACTGATACCTTTTTCTTTCCTCCTGCCCTCTGAGAGCCTGAAACTAGCGTCAGCTGCTAACAGCTGCTTGTTTTTGGAAGCCGTCCTCTGATGAGTTAGAAGAACAAAAAGCTTCGTCTTCTGATTGTCACGCTTTGATGCGTGCCTGTTATCTCACTGCATCACAGCTACCCTGAGGACATTTTCAGACTTTTTCATGACTCACGGTTCTATGGTGCTTTGCTTATTTTCTACATCAACTGCAGACACCTTTTTCACTTCCTGCTTTTTTTCACTTCCTCTCTTTGACTTCCGGGCAGTCTGGTCGCATTAGCAATGTGGGGAAGAGAACCAGAGACCTCTGACTTGGTTCAGGTTCAGGTGAGTCTTTACACCTGTCTTTACAGAAACAAGGTCTTGTCCAGACCAACCAGCTCAGTGTGAATCTTTCTCAGTGGGAGGAAAGCAGAGCTCTCAATCTGTTGAAAATTGTTCCTTTTTCTGGGTGGGGGGATTATAAAAGAACATGCATGTGTTTATCACATCTCTTGTGTGTGTGCGTGCGTGCGTGCGTGCGTGCGTGCGTGCGTGCGTGCATGTGTGCGTGTGTCAGTATACATACAGAAACCTGCACAATGAAACATGAGAGCAGGTGACACAGACATTTATACAAGAATAGCTTCAACTGAAAACACACTCATTAGAGGATGAGTCATTGGGATGTAATGGTTCCAGTCAGAAAACACACTTATAACCTCACTAAATGTAAAACGTTGTTCAGGTTTCAGCTGAGATGGTTCAAACTTCTGCTCATTTCTGCTTGAAAACACATCTGGACGGTAGAGTGAGAACGTTTGTCCATTTCTGGTTATTTGGTTTCAGCCAGTTATGTTTGCCGTCAGATGTGAGGAGAGGAAGCTCGGCACTCACAAAGCAGCTACAGAGGAGAAAGCAGTTTGAGTTTTAAAGACTGCTTCTCCTGGAAAAAGACGGGAACTGAGTTGAACCTGGACCGTTGTTCACTTAAGAATAAAATCTCCATGAAGAGATGAAAGAAACTTTTTGTCAGATTGATTCGCTTTACTTCTAAAGTGGCAGAGATGAAAGACAAACTCCAGACCCTTTGTGGAAGTGTGTCACTGCAATGACAGAAACCTCTCTGAATATGGAAGCCATCAATGAATTCACTGAACACCTACTCACTCACAGAGGCACATTTGCCTTCGACTGACGTGATCCTGGCTGGGAGATGTGCTCCCGTGGCGCTCTTCGTCGTTCACTTCATCAGTGAGGAAGACTGATCCAGAGATGTGATGAGGTGCTTCCACCACTGAGCTGCAGATGTTCTCTCCACCTCTGTGTCAGCAGCTGCACCCAGAAACCCGACATGAACGACACATACGCTGTGGTCAACAAACCCAAGAAAAGCCATCCGCCTCCACCGGGTCCCGCCTTCCCTCCTGCAGCCACGCCCACATCCAGCACCTGCAAGCAGGTAAGGTAACACCTTCAGGGGAAAACTCTCAGATTGTTTTCAATTTTCATTTTTATTTGTGATTATTTAACACTTTCTGACTGACAAACGCTGAAGATGAGCATTTATTCAGGGTCTGAACTGTTCCACTGTTTTTTGGAGGATTTGTCTTTTCAGCCCGTCTTTCTACTCAGTAATGACACCGAGTCAGAGAACTGGCTCAGTTCATCCGTGTTACCTTTCTTATTAGCCTGAGCTCCTCACAGTTTGTTAGTCTCTTTAAATGACCTGACCTCTCCTGACCTCTCCTGACCTCTCCGGTCAGGTCACAGATGGCGTGGAGCAGGGCTGTGATTGGCCGGGTGACCAACTCAGTAATGAATCCCTTTCCAGGAAAGAGAGTCACATACATGTAAGATGACAGACTTATCCTGGATGGGGCGCACCCCCCCACACACACACAAGTGGCACCCCAGCATTTGCCGAATTGGCCCCTGGTTTGTCTGCTGTGCCCCTTTTCTCCTGTTTGCCATGGAGAGCTTTTTATTTGAACACACAGAGGGTCAGACTCCGCCCACTGTGAGCTGTGTGTGATGATCACTGCCTCAGTGAGGATTCAGCTAGAATGTGGACTCAGCTCATGTTTGGTTGGTCAGAACTTCCTTATGCACCCTTAAAGCTCATTTTCATTTCTTTTTAATGAGATTCCTGAGTCTCTGTGGGAACAGCATCCATTCTCAGTCAATATCTGTTTCTTTTGGAAGGTCGCTGCCCTTCTCCCATCACTATGACAACGACCCCTCAGCAGCATCCACTGCTCCCATCTACAGCACAGTCAAGCCCAGACTGAAGCCCCACAGCCTGCCCCCCTCCACCACACCCATCTACGACATAGCGAAGCCAAGCATTCAGTCGTGGGAGGGGCCGGAGTATCACCTGACGTCCGGTGGGTGGGGTGGGATTCATGCATCTTTCAGCAGCTGGGTAGCGTGTAGGATGTGAACGTGTCCCTCTTCTCCTCCTGCAGCTGAAAGTGCTTCTTCAGCAGAAGCGGATGATGATTATGAGATCTTCTCCTCCTCAGCAGGAGCAGTGAGCAGCTGCTCACCTGTTGGCCTTGGTGAGAACACCTGCACACTTCTTTCTACAGCTGTTTCTGCAGCTCCTCCCTGCTGCGGCTCTCTGTGGTTTTGGAAAAGAACTATGCTGTTCAAAGATTGTCGGGGTGCCTGTAACCCTTGTGCTATCCTAGGCACGTTAACATTGGGAGTGGGGTCATCTAGACCCACTAGACAGAGCTCTGAACCTTTGTTCTTTAACGATTTGTGATCTTCACTGGTGTCCATGGATTACATGAAATCCTCTCCACCTTTATCCACCTTTGTCATGGTAGGAGAACACATCAATGGAAGGGGGGGGGGGGGGGTTATCTGGACCCCACAAGATAGAACAAGGGCTAACACTGTCAGGATGTGCGAGAGAGCAGCGAGATCACGCGGAGGGGGCGTGTCCACGGCTGTGAATGCAGACCAAAGTCTATTATGGGATGGAAAGTTCTTGTAAAAAGCCAGTGGTAATCTCATAGGGGGCACATGAACCCAAACTGCAGAGGATGTGAACAGGTAGGGAGGTGGGGGGGCGGGGCTTAGACTCACCGCTTGTGATTCCAGACCCACAACAAACTAACAGCTGCTTACTAATAAAAAATAGTTGTCATCCATAAATTAATATACTTTATTGGGTTTACTGGAGTTTATGAAAAGTAAAAAAAATACAAATAGGAGTCTGCATCACAGTGAGTCTGGTTCCACCATCTCCCTCATCTTACCTCTGGTGTTTGACAGACAGAAAAGTCTATTCAAGGTTGTGGAAAATGGACAAAACATCAAAGTAAACATCAGTGTCCAAAATAGAAAGAAGAAAAACACTCTGAGGATGAAGGAATGCAGGCAGGCTACAAAATTAACACTCGATAGGTGTCAAATATGACCACATTTACTGATGGAGGAGTAAAATCTGGAGCAACATTTGATTAATGAAGGTTTGCACTTAATCAGACTAGTCTGGTTAATCAGACTAGTCTGGTTAATTATCTCATTGGTGGATTTCATCTAAGTTTCTCTGTTCCCACATACAGTCAATGCTTCAGATGCATTGAACACAATCGTTTGTGTTTTTTTTGTTCAGTTTTATGTGACACTGACGCACAAACACAGAAGAATATGTCCTTTAGTTTCCATTGATGTTCATTCATGTAGAAATGACTGGAATAATTCAATCATAACTGGCATCTGGCTTGGATTCAGATCAAGAAACACGTGGGAAAAATGTGGGAATTTTTACCAGAAGCAGCCTTAACAAAGAAGACACAAACTGATGCGTGTTAAGTGTGAACTAACTACACACTCTTTTTTTTCTGTGAATTCAACAACACAAGTATGTTTTACTAATGTTTAATAATAAAGTAAAGTAAATGAAATCTTGTTTCGCCCAGGGCGTCAAACTAGTCCGGCCCGCCTCTGAAGACGGTACATGTTGGATGAGGTTGAAGGAGAAGTGAAAACGTTAGAAACCAGTGAAATGATGCCGTGTGTTCACTGGAACACCGGGTTTTCCAAAGGCTGCTGCGGCTGCTGGGTTTTTCATTTCTGTGGATCCAATCGGCTCTTTGAGGGGCAAAGGTTGCCGACCCCTGCTCTAGCCTGATGTCAGACGTTGGGCCGGAAGCCCTTCTTCAGGATTCATCTGACAGTCTGTCCCAGATGTCGTTTGAGCTTTATTTAAGCTGCAGCAGAGGAGGCCGCGCAGTTCTGCCTCCTCTGCTGCAGCTGAGAGATGCTCGTGGGTCTGGACATGGTAGCAGCTGCGACGAGGTTTCAGTTAATCTGCTAATCTGTGTTTCATCTGAACACAAACAGCATGAAGTCTTCAATCAAATCAGACACATACAAACAGGTCCATTAAGTGAATTCTGTTCAGTTCACCAGCTGTTCAGAACACCAAACTAAGTTTAGACAAGGATGCAGACGAGAGGCAGAACGGGTGGGAGTCCATCTGAAGAGCCCCATCTTCCTTTCTTTAGCAGGAAGTAGCTGCAGTTCCTCCAAAGATCCTCTGAGGGCTGCTTTCCACAGGACTTTCTGTTTTACACAAGAAATAAACCTTTGCAGCCTGCTGTCAGCATTATTTATGAGTCATAGAATGATGGCTGAGGTCATTCATTTTCATTTTATCATCATTTACATTTGGGTTTTTTTATCACCAGGAGTTAACAAAAGTCCTCCTTCACATTCCTCTGGAGATTCTCCATCCATGCAAACATGACTATGGAGTAAAACAGTGAAAAACACATTACTGTATGGAAAGAGAACGCCACAGCAGTCCAACGCCATTATAACGGGAGGGGAGGAGATGAAACCAAAATGTCACTTATTTAATTAAATCCAGTCAAAGTCCAACTAGTGAACACAGCCTCCTAAAGACACGTGTTCACCTGGAGCAGCAAACACATGTGACATTCAGCCAATCAGAGGTTTGACTGTGGAGTTGAGAGGTTTGGGTTAGAAACTGCTCATTGCTGCTCTGGAGCATGCTCAGATGACCCCAAACACCTCAGAGTCTCCCCAGCACACCTCATTCATATTCTCTGCAGCCCCCCCCCCCCCCACCTCACTCACATTAAATGTCTTTGGGAATCAAGTCAGTCACTCCTGTTCTTTTTACTGTTGATTATAGTTGAGAAGGGCTCAGACACGTTCCTCTGCGTCTGTTCTCAGGGTTCAACTGTCGCGTTCCAAAGCCCAAAGGACCCAGAAACCCTCCAGCGCAGTGGAGTCGGCTTGAAAGATGATTACAGAGAACCACGGGACGGATCAACCAGAACCACGTCAGAGACGGATCTGCTTCATGTTTGAGTGCTCCGCAGATCAACATCTGTCATCTGATTGGCTAATAAAAGATCAAGAATGGACAATGACACTAAAATTGACAGGCTTTCTTTTACTATGGTTTTAACATGACTAGTCTTAAAAATCATTCAAAACGCCACTTTGAACAACTTTAAACACTTTTCTCATCCAAATGCGTTTAAAAAGTAACAACGAAACCTTTTATTAAAAAAAGGTCAGTTGAAACTATGTTCAAAATGATCATTTTGAAAGCAATTTTCTAATTTTCTCCATCAAATGTGGTTTCTTTATTCCAGTTTGAAAAAGATTTTTATCCTGAAAAAACTCCAAATGTATTGTTTTCTTTTCTCACCATCAATGTAAAAATGCCCATATCTGAAAGAGCTGAATGATTTTAAGTCAGTAGAAAGAGAAACTGCTTTCGCTCACGTCTTCAGTAAAAATGCATCTATGAGGCTAAAGTGCCAAAGGGAACATGATCTCTCAATCCAGTAACTCAATCGGTGAATCTGCACCATCTCTTCAAATGTGGAAAAGTGATTTTCCTCTTGAGGAGAAGCAGATGGCATCCGTTTTTTGTCCTTCACACATAAATTTTGCTCTTGTTGGAAAATAATTGGCCTGTCAGGAACCACCAATGCACATAGTGACCACCAGGGGGCAGCACAGAAAGCTGGAAGCAGTGGAGAGGCTGAGTGCAAAGAGCAGAATGTAACAGATGTCTGAACAAAAATTGCACATGGAGGGTTGGAGACGGTTGTTGGAATAGAAATGTTTCTGTGATCACACAGTGTGTGTTTGTGAACGCACACAGCTGCATTTGTGTGGGCCGGCTCATGAGGACAGTGGCTGTAGATTAGTTGAGTCAAGGCAAACCTAACACCAAAGCTCCACTGCAGCACGGTGTTGGACCTTCACATGCACGGTGTGTGGAGGAGCCTCCTCCCCGCGTGTACAGCGGCCTGCCAGGTTTCCAGCCTCATGCTTGTGCCTCTCCTATGTTCTGCTTTAATGCTGCTGTAGCTGCAGATCTGTGCTTGGTCTACACACCCTGTTGTCTCTTCTGGATGTGGGTTCTGCCCCATTTATTCCTCTACCTTCCCCAGTGAACTCACCGTTTTATTATTTATGTTTTGGATCAAGTTTTAGAATTAGTCCTCCCTTGATTTTGAGGTCAGTCATTTTTACTACATTTTTTTGCAATTGCTAAAACACTAAGTGGCATTCTCCAAACCAGTTGATCAACAACTCTTTTCTCAAAAACATCACTCTTTGGTCTAAACCTAAAACACAGTTTGCAAACCTCTGGGTCTACTCTATACAGAACACGTGACACATTCGCCCGAAAACACAGCTGGCTTTCACAACACAAAAATAGCGAATGATATTCGCACTTTCAGGCACCGGAAACTCGGCAGTCTCTTCCCCCCCTAGGGCGGTAGTTAATTAACTCACCTGTTCAGCTTCCTATTTAAGTCCAGGTGTGCAGCGTTCATTCTCTTTCTTACCGCAGCGCCGCTTTCGTCACCCCACCCTCCTCCCCGGCTTCCACCTGTGGGCTCCGTGGGGGTTTTGTACCCTAAAGTTTATGGAAGTTATCTCATGGAATTGTACGGAGCCTTATGCCAATCAAAGTTTGTGAATGCCAACTAAGATGTAAATTAAGTATGTGAAAATAAATGTATTCTACTGCAAGAGTTTTCGTATGACTGAAAAGTTAAAAGAGGCAAAACTCCAACTAGGCTCCAGCAGAGCAGTCAGCATCAACACACATCTGATCAAACCTGCAGACACTTGTTGCAGATCCACAGCAGTGAATTAAAAGACAGCTCTGGAGCAACTGAGTGGCTTCTTAAAGATGGATAACAGAGACCTGCACCAAGACCTGAACCTGCACCAAGACCTGGATCCGCACCAGGACCTGGATCTGCATCAAGATCTGGATCTGCACCAAGACCTGAATCTGCACCAAGACTTGGATCTGCACCAAGACCTGGATCTGCACCAAGACCTGGATCTGCACCAAGACCTGGATCTGCATCAAGATCTGGATCTGCATCAAGATCTGGATCTGCACCAAGACCTGGATCCGCACCAGGACCTGGACCTGCATTAAGACCTGGACCTGCATTAAGACCTGGACCTGCACCAAGACCTGGATCTGCAGCAAGACCTGGATCTGCATCCAGACTTGGACCTGCATCAAGACTTGGATCTGCACCAAGACCTGGATCTGCACCAAGACCTGGATCTGTACCTAGACCTGGACCTGCACCAAGACCTGGATCTGTACCAAGACCTGGATCTGTACCAAGACCTGGACCCAGACAAAGGGCAAGAATTTCTGTTGAGATCTAGGCCATAGTTATTGACCATATGTTGGTTTATGGAATGACTATGAGGGAAGTGGGAGACGGTCAAAGGTCAACCCTCCACTCAGCAGGTTCAAGTTGTTACTCGGCATCATTCATATTGACATTCAACACGAATTTGACAAATTTGAAAGACAATTTTACAGTGATTGTACAATCTTCTAGCAGTTAAAACCAGTCATTCCACAGCAGGAGTTGGTCCTACAGGTCCATGAAAAGGTCTGTTCTAAAGAGGGCTAATCATTTTGACCCTGGTAGTTTTTGTTTTTCTGAAATTACTTTGTTTCTACATGAAAAGCAAAATATGTAAGCCTCCAAAGCAACAGTAGGATATTAGAAAAACAACAGAATCCAGTCAGAGTCAGAGACTCAGAACAACACAGAGGTCTTTGTGTCCCTCCTGGTTGCTGCTACTGTCCTCCCAACCACAGCTAACCTGCTCACAGCTTTCCTTTGTGCTTCACAGGGTTCAGAGTCGTCTCCTTTGGCTCAGCATCTGCACCTCTTGCTTCTAAAACACATCAGTCTATTAAGCCTTAGTCACAACTGTCCTACAGGTGGACACGGGCTGTCTGGGCGAAAAACAGGCAAACCTTTTTGTGTGGACATTACGTCCTACAGTCACTTCTGCTTCACGTGCACACCCCATGCACGCAGCATTCGTGCACAGTCAGTCAGGAGCCAGTGTGGCTCAGGGTCCCATGAGGCAGCGTCACCCATACGTTATGAGTGCGTGTTACTGACATTATCCTTACAAAGACTTCACACTTCACGGTAACGGTTTCATTTTCATGACGTTCCTTGAGGTGGCTGTACGAGTCTCGAGGGAACTGTAAGTCACACCTGTGCTCCCTTTAAGATGCAGCCGCTCCTCTCTATGAGCCTCCAAGGGCTCAGACAACCCAAAACCCTCCTATGCAGGTGCATGTGACGAGAGTCCCAAGTCTTTGTGTTTTGGGCTTCACTTAGAGCTCAAAATCTGATACTGTGGTTTATGATGACAGTGTGCTCTGACGTAATAGACCAGCAAAAGTATGTGGCAGAGAGACCAGTAAGAGAGTCTGAATGCAGGGAAAGCCTTTGGCTAAACTTTAATCACCAGACGGTTTGGTTCAGGGGTCAGCAGACCTAGAGTCTAGGAGCCATTTGAATCCACTTCCCAAAAACCCAACAGAAATCCCTATCAACCCCTTCAATGATTACAAAAACACGTGCAGTTTTGTTTGTCCTGTAAATGTTGTTGCAGAAATTAAACTTTAGAACTATAAAGTTAAAATTGCAAATGTTTCTGTACATAAAACAAGACCTCTATTGTCAACTCTATCTTGAAAATACATGTGCATGTTCAGGATGAATACGCTTCGTTTAGAAACGTAATTTTAGAAATTATGGACTCTTTCAGCTTTTCATACCAAGCCCATGCATCATTTTTGTTGGGAAAGTGTCCTTCCAGGTAAAATCAACACGCATTTCACCTAAATTAGAAAGAGAGGGAAGGAATGATGCAGGGACATCTAGGAAGCTTTGCAAGCATGTGTGTGTATGGATGCGCTTCACGTGTGTGTTTATGCTGCACGTGTGTTAGGTATGTGCGTGTAGGACGTGCATGTGCTGCATACTACATGTGCGTCCTGCATGCTGTGTGTGCTGCAGGTGTGCCGTGTGCAGGGGCGTGCACAGGATTTCAGAGGGGCAGGGGCTCAAAGTCAGAAAAGGGCAACAAAAGCACTTTTTTGTCCTTTAAACAATACAAAAATTAGGTAAAATACTAATAGATAATACTACTCGAGTTTCGCTGACGATGAGCCGAGCCAACATGCAATTTCATTCCCTGACATTAGATGGTGCTTAATGTCAAACAGAAATATTCCTGTACACAAGGTGGTTTTCACTCAGAAGAAGAGAGCCAGTATTTACGCGCTTGTCAGAATCATACAAAGAAAACAGGAATATTTCAAGCACCAGTAGCTCCAGCTCCAGTTCCAATGATGAAGAAATTATTGTTCTGTTGATGATGAAAGACGCCGGAAAAGACGCCGATTTTGGGTACATCCCATAGTTACGAGAAGAGAAGAACATGGTGAGTTTTATCGACTGGTACAAGAGCTGAAAATGTCTCATGAGCGTTTTCGGGGATATTTCAGAATGTCCGTCATTATTTCTTTGTGGCAGTCTATCTTCTTTGCTGGTATGTGTGCTCAGAAAGGCAGTGTTGTGTTTGAGCGCCCCCAAGTTGTGTTTTACTGTAACTTCAGAAGCTCCAGACACGTGAGCAAAAGAGCCATTCATACTTCATTTCGTTTATGTAAATAAACTATTGTCAACATGAGTTTGTTCACTTTATCACAGACGTGGCAGACATCAGAGCATTAAAACACTGGAGGTTATTCATGTTGACACAATGTGCTGCAGGCAGAATCAACATGATCCAGATGGTAAGATGTTAAACGCAGACATCCTCCAAATTTTATTCCCAGAGTCTTGTAATTATTATTTATACAGAATATCATAGTTTTGCTTTGAGGATTCTGCAGTGTACTTCAGTTTTTCAGTGTTTTTGGTCCTGTTCGGTCCTCTGTCAGTCACTCCAGGTCCTGTCAATCATCCACAGCTGTCTTCATTTCTCTTCGTCTTCAGGTAGCAGAAGTGTCTGGTTTTCAGTTCTACATTGTCAGATCATCTGCTTTTTGTCCTGTTCATTGATTAAATGTTTGTTTCTGCCTCTAAGCCCAGTTTCCTGCATTTTGGTTCCTACACCTCCAGTTCCTGACAGCTGGATCCAGTGTGACTCTGGTTCGAGATTGGGATTCGCAGCTAAATTCTCTTTTGCATCGTATCCTCCAAACACAGGTTTTTGTTGTGACTGGAAAGATTTGAATACAGAAGATTGTCAAACTGAATGACAGAGTTTGAAGAAGGCAATTCCAATCAGAAAACATTACATTAATCAGATAAATGTGGTGTCAGACCTGTAGTGAGGAAGCTATAAACTCTCCATAAATACTGTTCATTTATTCTGAAAATTCCCCCGCTGTTTTCTTTTGAACGTAGTACCCAGCTTCCTGTCCCTGAACCATCTGTGTTGAATTGATGAGCCGCTCACAGGTTGGTGTCAGGGTCGTGTTCAGCTCAAGAAAAAAAAAACAGCAAATGCAGCAACTGTTGCCAGAAGCAGCCTTCAGACAGAAAACACAAACTGACGCGTGTTCAGTGTGAACTAACTACACACGACGGCTTTATTGTGAATTCAACTACACAACTGTGGTTTACTAATATTTATTGATAAAGTAAAACAAATGAAATATTTTGTTCTTGTGTTTGTGTGTTTCAATGCTGGGGTGGGGCAGGTAAGGGGGGCGAGGGTGGGGGGGCGCCATCCAGTGTTTCGCCCAGGGTGCCAAACTAGCCAGGACCGCCTCTGTGTGTGTCATGTGCTGCTACTACACGTGTGTCTTTGCGTGTGTTCAGTACTAGTTGTGGATGTGTGAATGTATGTGCCATGTTCGTGTGCTGCGTGCTGTGTGTGTGTGTGTGTGAATGTATGTGCCGTGTTCGTGTGCTGCGTGCTGTGTGTGTGCGTGTGCGTGCGTGTGTGGGTGGGTGTGTGTGTGTGTGTGTGCGTGTGTGTGCTGTATATGCGCTGGACTTTTGAGAACCAGTTTAGGATCCACTGCGATCCACCCCTAACCCCGACCGTAAAGGCTGGTTTTGCGCTCAGCGCGGCTCTTGAGGCAGTGATCTTCACGGGGACTGCAGGCTCCTGGTTTTCAGGACTATGGAAAAGCAGATAAAACGCACTCGCACAGGGACACACTGTCCCGTTTCTTAAAACCAGACTGTAACTCTTCCAGTGTGAGCCCTGCTTTGACACTAAGCACACTGTACATACTGCTACACAGTCATCCAAACACACCCATGCACACACACACACACACATGCATGCATGCATGCACACACAAACACAGGGTTTGGGTTTATTCTCCTTCAGTGGAGGACAGACCACAGACGTCCAAAGAGAAAAAACTCAAGAAGAAATGAAGGGATGGTGGACATGAGAGGGCTGTCACATTAGCTAAAGTGCTTTACAGCTGTGTGTAAATATATACACACAGTGTTCATGAGTATATATATATATATATAGATGCATTCCCTAAACACTTAATTAGGAACACCTGTTTAGTCTGCAGTAATTTCATCCTGCAGCTCTGCCTTACTTTCTGCCCCTGACGAGGTTCCACAGTTTGATGGTTCCAGCTTCCTCGCCGACAGGTTCTTGTGCTGCTGGCTTTGGGGAGATTCTGTCTTTGTTTCTTCAACTCAACCAATTACTTCAGATCTAACAAGCTGTGATGGACTGTGGAGCTGTGGGGCTGATGATTAACTGATCACAGGGATGGGCTCCAGCAGAGGTTACTGCTTCCTCAGATCTATCAGAATTCATTCATTCATTCATTCATTCATTCATTCATTCATCCTCTTCCATTTTGTCCCTTTTGGGGTCATGGGGCTGCTGGAGCCTATCCCTATCCGGCCACTTATGGGCGAAGGACAGGGACGTCCTGGACAGATCGCCAGTCAGTCGCAGGGTCACAATCACACACCCATTCACACTCACACCTATGGACAATTTAGATTAACCAATTAACCTATGAAGCCTGTTTTTGGACGGTGGGAGGAAGCCGGAGACCCCGGAGAGAACCCACGCATGCCAACAGAATTATGTCAAATAACTAACCCAGCTGAACAGAAACGCTCCTGTTGAGTCTTTTGTTAGCCTGCAGTCCTCAATGCAGACACATACTGAAGACACTTTGGTATAAGTGAGGACTTTGATTACATGGAGCAAGAAGACCCAGGTTGGGTCTGAATTCCTTCACTACTCACTCTATAGTGTGTTCTCCCTTTTCTAGCACAGTCTGAATCTACAACTCCCAAATCCAGTGTCCTAGAAATTCCCCAAAAGTCTCTGCGAAAAATTAGTGTGCATCAATGCTCACTAGATCAGTGAATATAGACCACAATGCATTGCATCGGAACGATTTATGCCAAACAAATGTATTTAAATGTATTTTTTTAATAACCCATCAATGTTTTCATCTTCATAAGATAGTGAACTCATAAATAATCATCCCAAAAGGCACCTATTAATTAGATTTTAACTTTGTGAAATCGATTATGTCATATTAAAAAAAAAGTAGTGATCATGGTGTTACAATTGCCTTTAAAATTCAGGGCACTGCGTAGTGCCGCAATACATAGTTTTTCAGTAGTTTTTTAGTAGTTAGGGGTTAGGGTGGGAATTCTGACACAACACAAGTGTCTTGGGGAGTCAACAGCAGGGGTTAAGGCCCACCTCGCTGTTTTAAAAAATTTAAAAGATAAAAGATTCCTTATATTCTTATGGCCATTTAAACTGTTCATTTATAATATATATTATATTATGTATATATATATATATATATATATATTATATATATATATATATATATATTGAATTGAATTACAACAGTATTATATATTTCTTTCTAAAACAAATTTAACTTCTTTAACTTTTGATAGCAACGCAAACAAGTTCCTTTCAAAATAATATACATCCTGTGTAAAACATCCTGATTCAATTGATTTTAGGGATAGAAGTGCTGCCAGTGGCTCCAGAGCCTCAGGTCGTTGACCCTAGGACTTTAAATGTGTATTATATGTTACATATATATACATGCATGTAATATGTATGCATGAAAAAGCTCTACAAGTGACAGAAAATGAACACGTCAAGATCATGTGGGACCAATGGAATGGACAATCTGCTGATGAATGCAGCATCTCTGATAGCAGCTACACCAGGATGAAGAACAAAGTTTGAAAAACGGCTGAAGGAAGCGCTGTAGAAGATGCTGTGAGTGAATGAGAAAGAGGACAACACTATTAACAGCATCATCTGCGTAAATCTTCTGATTTCTCTCAAGGAAACTGACAAACTATCTCACTCTCCCTTTGAAGCAGCAAAGCTCCCCCATGCTTTTATATCATCTAGACTTGATCACTGCAGTGCATTTCCCACTGGAAATCCTGCACTCGAAGACTTCAGTTTTCTAAACATTTTGATAACCCCTAAAAAAAAAAAAGAAACCTCAGGGATGATTTGTGGTGTCAGAAGTCAGAACTCTGTCTCCCCCTCTGGTCACCGGCAGGATCCATCTCCAGAGTATGCTCTACAGCAGTGTTTTTCAACCTTTTTTGAGCCACGGCACACTTTAACCTTGACAAAAATCCCACGGCACACCAGCATCCAAAAAAAAAAAGCAGAAACTCATTGTCTGTATTGTCGGCCAGACACCCCCCCCCCCCCCCCCCCGCAATCTCATGTGCATTTGTGTGATAATTGTGGCAGAAAAAGCAGGAAGGTGCAGCTGTTTTTTCTAGAGATGAAATAAAATTTACGTTCGAAAATTAAAAATCTGTTTGATGTGTGTTCTTTTTGGTTTCAAGATGTATAACAAGGACGACACTGTCCCTTTAAGCCAATGCATCATGGGAGATGTAGTGTGAAATCGGACGGAAAAGGGCAGAAAGACTAGCGTCTCTGAGCTTCATTGTTTTGTTCTCTTGTTCTACGGTCTGATACTGGATTCTGTGAAAAGCTACACCACTAAAAACGAGCTTTAGTTGGTATTTTTTATTGGAACTGAGAGACTTTTTGAGCTAAATTGGAACAAGGAAGTGAAGACTTTAACCACTTCTGATTGGTCAGACTAATGACATGTGATTAGTTGTAGCTAAATCGCGGTACCGTCATTCTTATCAAAATGTCTTTAATAGAATCAAATAAACACAAAGAAAAAATTATTTTATGATCTTTTATATTCTTAATTACTCAGTGTTTTATCAGGGCCTGTTTGGATGAAGACAGAGCTGATTTCCTGGAGATGAGAAATGTTTTTAGATCAGTTAATGAGAGCAATTTCCCACGGCACACTTGACCATCTCCCACGGCACACTAGTGTGCCGCGGCACACTGGTTGAAAAACACTGCTCTACAGCTCCCAGCAACCCCAGCGTGCACTTCCTGGATCCCACAAACCTGACTCTCAATCAATCACAGCATATTTAAGCTCTGCACTGAGTGAGACTCAGTGTGAAGTACTGTTTGAGCCACTCTGCCTTCATTACCGAGCGGTATGTCCGGACCTGATCTTCTGTTTCCTGACCCTGTTTGCCTGCCGCCTGTCCAGACTCTTGCCTGGACTCTGACCATCCCGTCTCTTCTTGATGGTCTCATGGCTGTTATCAACCCCTGCCTGCCCCTGATTTAGCTTTAGCTGAGCCAATAAACCTACCGTCTGGCTGTTCTTGTGGTTAATCTGAACTCATCACATCTGTTCTGGCATCTCCTCCCCCGCATCTTTTACAGGGTTGACTGTATAGACCCCTCCCCCTTCATGTTCCAAACAGGAAGTAACCACTGTCTCCAAGAAACCAGAATCGCATAGACTTCTATAGAGAAATAAACAGCTGTCACTCAGACATTCTATTGGTCAGAAGAACCATTCTTACTGTGATCTTTTGTAACATATTCTTTTTAAACCTTTTTAATAATATTTTTCTATAGTTCAAGTCATTCAAGTTATAAACTGACCAATCAGATGCCTCATTAAATGAGGTGCACTTGTGTCAGACCGAAGCGCCTGTTTGATAGATTCTCCTGAGCCCTCTTTCAGTGGAATGGGTGTGGTCTTCTAATGTACTCACCACTGATTGGAGAGAACAGTTGCCATAGAAATGTGGAGACAGACCAATCAGTGCTTACAGAGGATTTCTGGTTCCAGTATGGCGACGTCCGTATTCCAAAAAAAATGGCGACTGAATTGACTTTATGTCATTGGAAGCAGGAGTAAACCCATTTCTAGGGGTGACATCACACTCGCTCAGTCCAGTTCCCTAATACAGTCGATAGGTTCAACACAAAAATGGTCTTTTAACTTATCATGGAGTAAACCTCCCCAACCATTATGATTCAAACTGCAGTGCTGTCCAACAGATGACTGAGCTGCTACTTCACAGTAACATGTCTGCAACACCGTCTGCTATTACCTCTTATTTTCAGACATCCTGTGTGTCATGCATCTGCAAAGCAACGGTGAGTTTCTCTCTTACAAACAGAAAACACATCTGGACAAAAAAGCAACAAAAGCTTCAATTCAGGTCCTATGTGAACCAGCCTGGACATTTCTCAAACCAAGAGCTCAACTGAGTAAAGTACTGCAGAAGCATGGAGCTGGTGAGGGCAGCTGCTTTAGTGCTGCTTTTTCACGGTGAAGGAGCAGAGAGGATCACAACTGAACCTGTCAGAGTCACGTTCAGGGCAGAATAGAGAGGCAGGAAAGGTGTTTGGCAGCTTTAGGCTCCAAAAGGGATCTGGGTGGGGGAACAATGCATGATGGACGTTATTAGCAAACATTTCGATCTTTCAATTGTCTGGTGCAAGATCCCACAAAACCTGTATAGGAAGCAGGGGGATGGCTTTGGTAGTGCATGGTGGAGGCTGTCTCCCTCATCAACCATATGTGGACTGATGCACTCAAAGGGTTAAACATGACAACATACAAACACAAAATAGATGGAAAAATGTCTTATTTTAGATGGCACAGACTGAGTGAGATGGAAAAACAGAACTAGTGAGAGACAAAGTCAAAGAGAGAGAAAAGTGGAAAGATGAAGTGATAAAAGAGGGAAACCGAGAAAAAGTGATGTGAGCAAAGGAGGAGGCCTGGAGAGAGATAGAGCAGAGCGATAGAGTGATGAAAAGACAGAAAGTGATTTGAAAGAGAGAGTGATAAAACCGAGGGATACATGGAGGGGGGAGCAGTCCTGCCTTGTTGCTAGGCAACTGAGCAGCTCCCCTTTGAAGTTTTCTGCCATTGTTTTTTTTTTTTTTTCGACAATCAGGTCACTGCCAGGCTCAGCAGTAACCATAGCAACCACCTCAGCACCACACCTGCTGGCCGTCCTGTCCTCCAGCAGTGATCCACCTCAGGCTGACACTGGACAACATCAGCTTGAAGGACACCAAAACCTGAGATTAGTTTGACAAAGATTTGAAGCGCCTTGGGTCTCATGAGCAGAATGTGTTGGTCAGTCAAATCTCCTCAAAGATGTCAATGTCAGATGCAGAAGAAGGTCTTAGGGTTTACTCCTTAGGTTCTTCTGTTATCAGACACGGTTGTGTTTTTTCACATACCTGACACGTTTTGACCAACATCTTCGTCAGAGTCGTCATCAATGACGAAGAACCTAAGAAGTCAGTTAATAATACAGACACTATGAACGTTATTGAACTGATACGAGAAAGACCTTAGGGTTTACTAATCTCACTTTGAACAATGAGCAAATTTGTGTCAGTTCTCCTCTTTGGACGACTGGATTGTCAGTTTGTGCTCACACTTAAGAAACGCCCCCACCCTCTGAAGGGGTCAGGTGAGCTTTCACACCAGTCCAAATGGAGTCATCGACTTCATCTGGGAAACTAGCTCTGGTTTAGACCAAACAGTCCTGGCCTGATACAACCTTAAGATCAAATGTTTTGATGCTTTAGTCATAGCAGAGGATCTGTCTGTCACCCCGAAGCTGTGGACTTGAAGTCATCGCAGAGGCACAAACACAGTAGCATCCGCTTCAGAATGGCTGCTGTTGATAAGAATCTGGCAACAGCAACGATCCGGTCAAGAGCCGAGTAGAAAGCAGACATTAGAGAACTGAGCAACTGAAAGAAGAGTGGGCCATGTGACGTGAGACTGATAAACCTCCAAGTCTTCTGGAGAAGTTAAAACTCACCAGCATGTCTCTCATTCCAACTTTGATGACTCAGTCTGCTGATACCATTATTCTCGTCAGACCTGGTGCCCCTCCTTATGACCTGATTCATAACACCTAGGAGTTAACAGGGAATAAAAGTTTCTGTTTCTTCTCTTGACAAATCACACTCTTTGTCAAAAAAAACTCCACATAAAGACGTTGGAAGTGTGTGACACTCAAGCAGATGTGTTGGATATTATGCAAACCTCAGAGAAGTCAAAGTAAATACAGAGTGAGGCTCAGAGAAGTGACTCTGCTCTGCAGCTTGGACCTCATAAACCGTTCTGAAGTCTGAAGCAACAGCTGCAAGCACACACACGTTTTCCCGAAAGCACATCAGAGGACACCACACCGCTGACGGAGTCCGCACATGCTACTGTTGCAAGACGTTAAAGAAGGAGGCACACACCCACACGCCCTCACTCACATTGTCATGCATGCTGCTGGTTGTTTCATGCCAACTACAAAGATTAATGACAGATAGGCATCAATTTACACTGTGGAGGGGCAGAGGGAGGGACAAAAAGGGTTTCTTTGGAAGTAAAAAATAACTGCTGATGGAAACCTAAAAACTCGTGAGGAAAAAAGTTTTACCTCAAGCAAAAAACCGTTCAGCCTTCCTCAACATCACTAAAGTTCCTTTCGTCCTTCATCCTGGAAAAAGACTGAAAAGTGGAGAATGTGAAAAGAGAAGCATGATAAACAAAAAGGGGGAAATCAAAGCAAAACCAACAAAGCAATAAAGATAGGGGCTGGAAGCAGTAAAAAAAAACATTAGAAAAGTGAGGATGGATCAAGAACTAGACCCTCAACTGGCTTTAATTAAGAAAATTACAGAGACTGACAGAGAGGGTAAAACCAGAACTGTCAGCTGATTACAGGGTGATGGCGGCCCCAGTCTAAACCTGAACGTAGACCAACCCCAACTTTACGTTATTTTGGGCTCCAGCTGGAAACTGGGAGTCTGCCTCTGCAAACTAACCACATGCCTGCAGGCTGAATTGGGCTGGCATTCACTTTCACTTCACTGCTTCTAAAATGTTATAGTTTTATGTCAATGGAGTCATCTCTGCCTAATTCATCGCATCTTCATACAGTGTTTGTTCAGTAGATCCCTCAAATCGTCTTTGACTCTCCGTCTGTTCATCAACACACCAGTCCTCTGCTCCCTGGGACTTCATCATTCCACTTCACTTCTTCTCATTTACACACAGATTCTCTGAATTGCTGCTGTTGACCTTCACTCTTATCCTTTCCAGAACAAACCTGCACCTCTCTAGATGTCCCACCACCTGCTTTCACTACAGAGCAGAATGTCATCTGCAAACATCATGATCCACATCCTGTCTATTCTCCTCTGTCAGTCTGTCCATCACCACAGTCAACAAGAAGGAGCTCAAAGCTGATCCTCGGTGCAGTCCAACCTCCACCTTCATCTCCTGCAGAACATCTCACCACTGTCTTCCAGCTCCCATCCATGTCCTGAACAACTCCAACGTTCTTCTCTGTCACTCCACACTTCCTCATCCAAACCAGCTCCTCTCTCTGGATCCTGTCCTAGACTTTCTCTACATCTACAAAGACCTGATGCAGATCCTTCTGACCTTCTCTGTTCTTCTCCAGAAACATCCTCAAAGCAAATATTTCCTCTGTGCTTCTCTGTCTCTGCATGAAACCAAACTGTTGCTCACAAATGTTCACTTCTGACGTCAGTCTAGCTTCCTCTCCTCTTTCCCATACTTCATTGTGTCTCATCAGTTTGATTCCTCTGTAGTTTCTCTGCACATCTCCATTTTTCTTCAAAATGGAACCAGAACTCTTCTGCTCCATTTCTCATAACTTCAAGATCTTGTTCAACAGTCCAGTCAGAAACTCTTCTGCCACCTTTCCTAAACTCTTTCAGACCTCCAGAGGTTCATTGTTAGGACCAACTTCCATTCTTCATCCTCTTCTTCCTCACTTTCTCATTACTGATCTTTGTCACTCCATGTCATCCACCTCTTCTCCTCTGTGTTCTCTAACATGTTCCTCGTTCATCAGTTCTTCAAAGTTCTCATCACACTGGTAGAACCTGTCGACACATTTCCATTTCTGTCCATCATCATCCTAACCTTCTGAACATCCTTCCATCTCTGTTTCTCTGTCTCACCTGTGCAGATCCACCTCCTCCTCTTTTCTATCCAACCTGTCATTCAAGTCCTCATACACCCTTTGTTTGGTCTTTGCCACCTCCACCTTTACCTTCACCTTGTGCTGCATCTTTCTGTACTCCTGTCTGCTGTCCTCAAATTGTAGCCTTTTCCTCTTAACACTCTCCTGAACTTGGTCATTCCAGATGAAACACCAAGTAAATTCCTCTCAGTCTCCTTCATGGCTTGCAGCTGTTCATCTGGAAGAACCATCAGAGCTTCCAGAGACTCTTTCCACTCCTCACTGAAAGCCACACCGCACGTTTTCCTTTTTAGCCTTCACCACGTGATCCTCTGCTCAGCCCTTTCCTTCTTCATCTTTATCAACACCAATATAAAGTTTTTTTCTCCAGCTTTAAACCAACCTGAATGGCCTGGTTTTACTCTAAGACAACATAACATTTAACTTGTTCCTTTCATTTATGTAAAATGTTTGCCCATCTGTGAATTAGGTTGATAACTTTTCGAAAAAAAAAAAAAAAATATTTTAATATGCAGTGTTTACATAACAGGTTCACCAACAGATTTTAACGACGTGTAGTCAAGATCAGTCAAAATAAAATGCTATTTAACTTAGACTTTGGTGTTCCAACTTCCCACCAGGGATGTCTGAAGTTTTTGTGGAAAAAAAGTATTTGGTCAATAACAAAAGTTCAACACAGTACTTTGCTATATACCCATTGTTGGCAATGACAGCAGTCAAACGTTTTCTGAAAGTCTTCATTAGGTTTTCCCAAACTGTTGCTGGTATTTTGGCCCATTCCTCCATGCAGATCTTCTCTAGAGCAGAGATTTTTTTTGTGTGTGTGTAGCTGGGCAACACAGACTTTCAAGATTGTCTATGGGGTTGAGATCTGCAGACTGACCAGGCCACTCCAAGACCTTGAAATGCTTCTTATGAAGACACTCCTTCGTTACCTGGGCAACGTGTGTTTGGGATGGTTGTCATGGTGAAAGACCCAGCCACGTTTCATGTTCAGTGCTGATGGAAGGAGGTTTTCACTCTAAACCATACACTGCCCCATTCATTCTTTCCTTTACACAGATCAGTCGTTCTGGTCCCTTTGCTGAAAAACAGCCCCAGGCCATGATGTTTCCACCCCCGTGCTATACAGTAGGTCTGGTGGTCTTTGGATGCAACTCAGCATTCTTTCTCCTCCAAACACGACCAGTAGAGTTCTTACCAGAGTTTTGTTATGGTTTTATCTGACCATAGAACATTCTCCCAATCCTCTTCTGGATCCTCCAAATGCTCTTTAGCAGGAGTGTGACTGTTTGAGGTTGTGGACAGGTGTCTTTCTATAGATAACCAGTTCAAACAGGAGTCATTAATACAGGTAATCAGTGGAGGACAGAAGAAGTTACAGGTCTGTGAGAGACAGAAATCTTGCTTGTTTGTCGGTGACCAAATACTTATTTTGCACCAGAATTGATTGATCTTGACTACACGTCGTTAAAATCTTTTGGTGAACCTGTTATGTAAAGACAGCATTTTAAAATGTTTGTTTTTTCTGAAAGCCTGATTCACAGATGGGCAAACATTTCACATAAATGAAATGAACAAGTTAAATGTTATGTTACGCTCGCTGGTCCATTTGCTCGTACAGAACTGGGAAAAAAAGGCTTTTGTCTTTTCTACCCCCTCCACATGGAACACTCTACAAAAAAGATGGAAATTAAAAGAACTCATTCCACGAAATATTTTTAAATCCAGGCTAAGAATGGAGGAGAAAGTCACTTTTTACTGTACCTATTTTGCCTAAGCTCTCATTTTTATTTATTTTATGTTTTTAATGTTGGCATTTTTATTGTAAATGTAATTTATTGCTTCCACCTAGCCAGGACTCCCTTGAAAAGCGATTCCTAATCTCAATGGGACAATTTTTGGGTCGTCTTAGAGTAAAACCAGGCTATTCAGGTTGGTCTAAAGCTGGAGAAAAAAACCTTTATACTGGTGGTGATGAAGATGAAGAAGGAAAGGGCTGAGCAGAGGATTAAGTGCTGAATGCTAAAAAGGAAAAAGTGCGGTGTGGCTTCAACTTCCAGCTTCAGACTCATCATCCTCTCTGACCCTCTCTTCATCTTTAGAACATTCTTAGCAAGCTCTTCTTTCAAAACCGCTTCCTTGCAGATCTTTGGATTGCAGCTGTGACAGTGATGCTAGTCCTTAATAACTACTTTCTGCTGCTCTATAATTGTAATGAAATCAGAAATAGTTCATCACACTTTCTATAAAAGTGCATCTTTTCAACACTTTGTGTTTTACTAAATGTTAAATGTGTGTTTGTCCTGAACATCTGAGAGTGTTTGATTGCAGTGAGAAATGAATGAAAGTTCAGCTGCAGCAAATCTTCAATGATGTAAAAACGTCATTCTGTTCAGTTTCCCCTGATGGTTTTTTGTTGTTTTTAATCAACATGTGTATTATAAAATGAATTGTTTTGGACCATTTTTTGAATTTGTGACAACAGTGAGACCAAGAACTTTTTCCAGCCTTCCCCAAACCCTACTGTTGGGGAACTTGGTTGGTGCTTTATTTAAAGTTCACCTTGAAACAAACATCGACATTAACTGACGTTGACAATCTTGGAGCCACACTTGCATTATTCTGAAAAGATCTTTTTACTAAATCTTCTTTCAGCTGAGAAAGTTGACATGGAGGTTTCTGTGGCAGTCATGATGTCACTTTACCATCACCACAATGACTGCCTGATGCTCTAATCGTATGTGAAACGATGTGACAGTTTGAGTCCAGGTGTAACGGGATGCACATGTCAGAGAGTTCCTTGTCTGTCTCATCAACAGAATATTTGTCCAAATGTCAGGGTTGGGGGGACTGGGGAGCATAAAGGACCCAAACGCAGAGGCAGGAGGCACACAGTTCAAGGGCAAGGGGTTTAATGACTAACAAAAAGCGCTGCAGAGCAGGATAAAACAAAACAAAACTCACTGTGGGCAAAACTTGGCAACGTGGCAGGAGACAAACATGGACAAGGTAAGACACTAGAGAAGTTACAATAATGATGTTAATGGACCAGCACGAAAGGAAGGAAGAGACGAGACTTAAATACAGACAGGGCAGACAAGACACAGGTGAACATGATCAGGACAGATTGGGACAGAGGAAGTAAAACTCAGGAACATGACAAAACAGAACACCTTTCAAAATAAAACAGGAAACAGAACCAAACATGACAGAACAAGAATTAAAGCAAAAACCAAGACAAAAGAAACCCAAACCATGACACCAAATGTTTTTTGGGTGATCTAGATGTTTCCTTGTGTTATTTTTTCCTCAGCTGTATTTTCCTTCTTCAACCATGGATCCATTTTAATCCAAGCATCTCTGTACTGAGCTCCTGGATGAATCCTTCCTGTGCTCTTGGATCCATCTTTGTCTGTTTTAGCCTCCCTGTGTGGATGAACTGTGGCTCTCTGGAGAGCTGCAGACATGTATTTTAAGGCTCTAAAACATGTCAGAAACTGGGATTATGTTTCTGATCGTCCAGCTGCTTCACTGTCAGACAGTTTCAGGGATTTCTTCATTCTGCAGTTCTGACACTGATCAGGTCTGAGAGGCTCTAGGAGAAGCTGAACTCAGCTTCAAAAAGTTTAATTCTCCACAGTTGGAGTGAGGGAAGCGCTGTTAACATCAGTCACTCTGATTCTCTGAGGTAAGCAACGTGTTTCTAGTTTGACTTTATTAACTTCAAAACAGTTTGGATGAGTCTAAAAGGATCCTCATGTCTGTCAATCAAATGATGTCAGATGAAAAGTTCTCGTCTTCGTGTCCTCCGTGTTGTCATGGGATCCCACATGACTGCTTCTTCCTTCCAAACTGAGCTCAAATGCAGCTCTCCTCCTAAGCTCCTCCCCCTGTCTATCTCCCCTCTTATGTGGGTACCCCAACCCCCATGGCCTGTGCTTTTGCATGGATGTCCTTGCTTCCGTGTGCACATGGCCCTGCATCGTCAGTGAGTCTTCCAGCTAACATGAAAGGGTTGCTCCGGTGCTTAGCAGGTTCCACCCCCCCGTCAAACTGCTTGAGACTCCCACAGATGGACATGCTCCTGTTCATGGTTGTCAGTTTGTTATCAAATGCAGAGAGCAGTAGTGATGTTTAGGGAGGAGGAGCAATGCTGATTTTCAGTCAGTTTAAGAGACGTTAAAGACTCACTCCAATGAAAACAGCGTTTTTGGTAGTTTTGTGTTCTTGAGGCATTTTCTGATGGTAGAGGACATATATGTAAAGAAGATTACGATTAAGAAACTGCCTTTCTGAGCATTTCTTTGATCAAATCGGGGTGAATCAGGAGCAGATTTTTGCCGTTGGAAAAAGCTTGTACTTGTTACGTACTAACTTCAATCGGTGGCCAAAACCTCCCCGCTCCGCTTCATTCTGATGCCTCCACTAGCAGACACATAGATGCATGAACGTCTTTGTTTTCCTGGTCTGAGCTGGACAGCTTGCGTATTTTTGTTGCAACGGTTATGTTAGCCTGGGGTTGTGAGAGGCTATAAGCTATAGTGGGAGACTGTAAAAGGAGGGATGATGGGAAATTACTCCATGTCAACAGCCACATCAGTGCTGCTAACATTTCTACTGAACTCCTGTCGCTCTGCAGGAACTATGTCCTAGATAACAGATTGTAGGTTTGAGTCCATGATTGAGACTCCCTGCTTGACTCCCTGCCTAACCCTCATGAAGGGGTGTGATTCGGGGATTCAACCATCAACTTTAGCCCCCCTCAGTGCTGTGGAGCACTGATGGGACAAAACATCAACTTCCATCTGACCACCAAAGAGCTGCTTCCTTAGAAGATCCAGTTACATGAGCACGAAGCCAAAGACCCGGTCCAACAGTTCGGACTCTGAGCTGGAACCGGTTTGATGGACCAGGAGCCTCAGGATTTCTCTCTCTTTCATTCATCTCCTATGTCTCTCTGCCAGTCTCTCTCCACATCTGGCTCCTGGAGGAGAAAAACAGCAGATTAAGGAGCCGGACTGAACCAACGAGCAGCGCTGGGAGGGGTGTGTTCCAGCTGCGTGGTTTCCACGGACGCACAGTTGCCTCCGTGCCCACAGCTCTTACTGCCCGTGCACGCATGCGCATGTGCGTGCTCCGGTTTGAGCCTCTCCCGACCCGGTTAGAGGACGTTTACCTCGTTAAGGTGACCGCCTGTGGCTGCCGTCCCCCCGTCGCTGGGTGGTGCAGTCTGGCAGGGGGCTGGTTGTAGCTGGGCGCTGCAGACGAGCCGAGCCGAGCCGCGCCGAGCAGAGTCAAGGCAGGCAGTGAGTGTCCGGGAGAGCCGCCCCGTTCTGGAACGATTTCTCTCTCTTTCCTCCGGGGACTTTTCATTTTTATTTTTTACCTGCGTGGGCCCCGCCCTCACTGTGGGACCACCTGAGCGCGAGCGTGTGTGTGAGGAACACGCAGCGGCGGCGGCACGCGCGCGGGACCCGGGACTTAAATCACGGATCGGACTCTCTGCTGCTCGATACCCGCAGGTAGGTCTGCGGGACAGCGCACGCGCTGGGCCGCAGGGGCCGGGGCAGAGCCTGGCTGCGTGTGCCTCTGGTAGCCCGCGTGCGCGTGGTGTTTGGGGGTGAACGCCGCATCTCTGCTCACGTGCACGTGGAAATCTCCCTTTCCAAATCAGTGTGATTGAACTGAAGGGGGTGCAGGACCGGGTTCCACGGGGAGGGGGGTTAGCTACCCCAGGTGGGGCTGCCCCCTCCTCCCCCCAGTGCGGTTCTGAACGTGTTCGGTTCGGTGCGTAAAGGAGGCTTTTTCTTCGCTGAGGGGGGGTGAATGGGGTCTCGGAGGCAGCAGGGCTCCAGACGCCGATCCATTAAGGAAGAACAAAGGGGGGGAGGCTGCAGAATCCGCTCCGGCGGATCCGACCCCGCGCACCGTCCTCCCGCCGTCCGCGCGCCCTCTCCGGTTCTGCAGGTTGTCAGCCTGCGTGCGCGCGCCCATCCTCCGAACCTGCAGGCTGTGGATCGGAACCGTTCCGAACATGCTTGGCCCAGCCCGACGCTGGGCTGAAGTCTAGCGATCTGACGGACTGATACGATTCAGACAGAAAAGCCGAACGTGATTGATGGCTGTGTGTGTGCGCGCGTGCGTGTGTGCGTGCGTGTGTGTGTCAGTAACAGTAAACAATCTACAGGAAGTCATCTGTGATTAAACAACAACAAAGCTTTATTTAAACGCATCAAACTTCTGCAGCTGTTAGATCTCACCTCTCCAGTGTGAGTTAGTGTTCAGCACGTGCTCAGATGATCAATACCTGATCCATCAGAGGTCATCACAGATCAATAAGAAAGGAGATGAGATTAATTTATGACAGAAACTGCATGAGGATCAGCTGCAGCCTCCAATATGAGTCAGAGTAAAGCAGGACCTCTGACATTCTTCCCTTCACGGTCCGTCTTTGTGAGGAGCAAACAGCAGCTTTCTGACGTTGCAAATCAATCAGGTAATCAATCAGCAGAGCAGATCGCCTGCTTTGATCAGCAGAGAGCCTCACCTCTGACCTGCAGGAACTCCGTCCAGGTTTCTTCTCCTAAATCATTCTCCAGAATTTACGCCTCAGTTTACATTGAAAGCATTTTGATGGAAGACGATAGCTTTTTGTGAGAGCAATGATGATGAACAATGATGTGAAAGACACGAGTCTGGACCCGAAGAGTCTCGCTCGATCTGGTCAAAAGGTGAGGAGGCACAGAAACGGGCTTTTGGGTGCAGCTTGCGGTGGGTGAAGGTCACTCGTCTGCTGTTGGCGGCGGCACAAACGGTCTCAGCGTTTAGCGAAGAGAGGAAACTGGAGCCGCTCTCCCCTTCAACTCTGATCGTCCTGCTCATCTGATCTACAGGCTCCCATCTCTGACCCAAAACCACTCCCATGCCGAGAAATCAAGTGTTTGTTGGGCTTTTCTAGACGGGTTGACTCATTTTTCCTGAACGAATGCAGCAGAGCAGATCTGAAGCTGCTCTGCACCGTCCACTTTTAGAGAAGCCCCGTCAGACTCGTCTGTGGAGAAAGCTGTCTGACTGCTCATTTGCTGGAGTCCAAGGACGCGTCACCGTCTTTTATCACATCAGCAGTCTAATACCACACGTTCTTCCAGACCAAAAGGCCAGCGCTGCCGTCGTTCACAGCTTTCAGCTGCTGCCGATGAACACCAACACGCTCCGCTTGTCTGCATCACCGAACGGCCGCAGTCTTTCCCGCCTTCCGCCTGGCGTCGCTGCTGGTTCTCAGGTCACAGTGAGATTCTGCTTTACAGAAACCTCTCTTTTCTGTGAGCCGTCCCACTTTCATCTGTGTGAAAGTCCCTACAAAATAGAGGAGTGTGAGCGCTTGCTTCAGTGAAGGTCTGTGCTTTACTCTCTGCAAAACCACTGCCAAACACTAGATGGCATTGCGGGCTCTTTTGCTGTAGCTGTAGCTAGGGAAGCACAATAGCAAAATATAGATATTTGATATGCATGTTGGCTGAAAACTAAAAAAAATCTGATATATGAACCTGTTTGAAAATCAGGAAATCTCAACAACAATGAAAGATCTGAAAATGTCCCTTCAGGAAATGTCAAACGCCAGAGCAGCACAGAGCAAAACTATATTCCAGATCAATTACATCTAATCCAGTTCACTTCAGTTTGCTTCTTAGAAAAGAGAAAGGAAGGAGATGAGCTGCAGACAGGAATTCTCTGCAAACAGAACTCCAGAAACGGAGAATTTTGGTGCTACCGCTGAGCTTGTGGTTCCAGGAGTCAGAGTAAAAGCAGTGATTCTGGGGGCGTGGCTTTATGATGGAAACAGGTGGGAAAACTGGTAGCTGTCACAGAGCAGGAGTTTTGGGATGCATTTACAGGTATCAATTCTGTGTTTTAGCAGGAGCTTCATATGAATTCATACGAGTGAGTATGTGGAAGTGTGTATTTTAGCTGGAGAGGCTCTCTGTCGCGGTGAGTTTGGTGTCTTTGTCCAGTCATCAGCAGACGGTAATGAACTTCTGTGGCAATCGTTCAGCTGTTTAGTTCAGGACAGCTGCATTCCAACATACCCTGCTCTGGCATGCTCTAAAGGGCCGGACACACCTGAACCAGGTAATCGGTCATGGTAGGCCTTAGATATGTGGGAGTCATGCAGATACAGCAGCCCTCGAGTTGCCCATCCTTGTGTGTAATCTGACTACTGTCATGACAGATTTGACATCACAGAATGGAATCATTTGGTTTTTTTATTGCAAAGGTTTTCAGAGACATTGTGGCTTCAGGATTTCTTACCTGAACCCAAAGCATCAGAACCATTTCTTGGATGTTCTGGAGAAGTTTGTTTTCTCCAAGAACTCAAGCGAGGCTTTACACCTGATGGATCATCTTCATGGTGTTATTGGAAAACCGTAAGAGCAGTATTGATCTGGCGTGTTTGTTTGACCTTGTGTCAGTGGTCATTATGTCAGTTTAAGGCCTACTGTGTTTGTTGGAGCTCCTCAGACATGGAAGCAGAGAGATCAGGGTTCTTGATGGAGATCATCATCAAGGGCATCTTCATCATCAGTGCCCTTGGTGATGATGGATATGCAGCGCTGTTGGCGTGAAATGACTCAGTCAGTGGTGAGGAAACACTGATTCAGTGAAACTGCTTTGATAGTTGGAGGAAGCAGAGGATTATTCCTTAGCTTAACAACTGGGCTCAATTCATAAACCAAAGAGACTGACGTGTCAAAGTAATTTGATTTAGAATAAAAATGTCTTCTGTGACTGACGAGCTGATGTTTATTATGATGCCAATCAAAGGCATGTATTTTCTCATGTGAGCTGTTTTCACAGCATTTGTTTCTAATTTGTTCAGAAATGACAAACGCTGATGTCTCCACGTCAGGAGGGGGCTCCCTTCAGGCTGTTCAACCAGGTTTACTGACCGTGCTGGCTGGTTACAGCAAACGGTCCTCATGGTTACTTGGTGCAAAAATCTGACTGACCTCTGGCCATCAGACCTGTTAGAACACAGATCAGGATCTGAGCGCGGTTTGGTAATATTACCAAGTCAATGAAAAAAAGGGGTAGGTCCCAGGAAATGGCATCAGACAGTGACAGGAAGTAGCCGTCATGTCTAAACCAGGCAACAGGAAAGAACAGGTGTGAGCAACGGAACATGGAGCACTCAATCAAACCACCGAGTGAATTACCTTCTGATGCTGATGTGGTTTCCATTTTTATGCATGGTTGTCATGGTAACCAGAATCAGTTGTCAATGATTGGTTTGGACAGAAAGCTTTGGGATGATGGATGAGTGGGCTTAATGAAGTTACCGTGGACTCCTACCTCGACCACATGATGGTGTTTTGTGTCACACACAATCACACACCCATACCCACACACAATCACACACCCATACCCACACACAATCACACACCCATACCCACACACAATCACACCTGTAGAGACAATTTAGTCACCAATTAACCTGTGAAGCATGTTTTTGGACGGTGGGAGGGAATCCACTCATACATGTATGTGCGGCTTTTCCACACATACATGTGTGTGTGGTTCAAATCCTTAGCCAGGAATTGAACCTGGACCTTCTCACTGAGGCGAAAGAGCTAACCACTGCTCCACCTACCTCACTAACATCTGTTAGTTTATCATTTAATGATTGCATGTCAGTAATGTTTGAAACAAATGTCAATATTGTCTCCAAAGACTGTAACCCTAAACTGTCCCCATCTGTGACACGAAGCAGAAACGGAATCCTAGTTTGATCCTGAAGAAAGGCTAGACGTCCTCACAGCTCTGACACCTACCTGAGTTCCACAAAGACGGCTTCACTCACAAACTCCTTCTCAGGAGGGGAAAGCCTGCAGGAAGCAATCTGCTGACTCTTTCTCCCCCTCTGGGAGCGCTGACCTCCACTCTGCACCGTTCATGTTTGGCTTTTGTCCTAAGAGGCCAGGGTCAAAGGCATACATGGCCGTGTGAGAGCGTGTCTGTTTTAGCAGCAGTTACTGCAGGACTATACTTAGGAATGAGAGTATTCCAGTATCCCTGCTTTTTCAAAGAGAGGCTGAATCCATGGATTCCTCAGAAACCAGAATCAAACACCTCCTCTGCTGTGTAGTGAGAGCTGGCCTCTTTAATGTGAAGACTACAAAAGAACTTTACATTTTCAGGGTGTGAGATTGTAAAAAAATGCCCTTTTTTTAAGAAACAACAATCTGGGTGTTATTTCAAACAGATGGCAGGAAATTAGAAGTGATGTCGGCTTTAACTGACTGTCTAGTTGGTTGACTGCTATTAGACGTTGAAGCAGTTGAATACTGGCCCTTAACCCATTGTTTTCCTGTTTCTCTTTCTTTGTTACTGTATCTTCCACCATTTTTTGCTGCTTACCTCCTTCTTCATCTTTTCAGCTGTTTTAACCATTCAACTATTAAAATGTTCAATTCTTTCAGCTTTTTCCAAGTATGACTTTTGGTTCTTGAACTTTTCAAGATATTCCAGGATTTCCAGGATTTCTGCCTCCATTAAAATACATGGGGAATCCTTGGTGCAGAAGCTCGCTGGTTCGATACCCGGCGCTGGCATTTTTCACAAAAATATCTTTTTGTTATTTTGCTGTTTTCCCTTTATTTATGGTACACAGTGATCTGTATTTATTCATTGGTAGTTATTACCCTTTAGGTTTTATTTTCATTCAGCAGTACAGCTTTCAACCTGCATTTTCTTCTGGAAATGCAGTTCCTTCTAGTTTTAGGTGATGTCATGGATGAGCTCAGCTGAGAATAATCTGACCAAACATTGCATGTTAATCCTGTGCTTGATACATGATGTCATATTACCAACAGAAGGACTGTGTTCCTTTGCCGCATCATGGTTTACCTTTGGCAGTCTTGCTGTTTTGTAGATTTTTTTCAGTGCAGTTTTGCATAATAATTTTTTTAACAATGCATTGTCTTCTGTGTCCTGATTGGCTGTTGATCCTGTCGATCAATGTCCTCTGTGCCAAGACTTCTGTACAGAATGTGTTCAACCCACCAAAGTTACATCTCAGATTGTGAAATTGGGATCAGATTTTTGTGTTCATTCTATAATACCCCCCCTGATAGATGAGGGAATACTGTACACATAACAGGAAGTGCAGAGGTGAAAGCTCAGAGCCCTGTGGTACACCTGAACTGACTGCATGGTTCAATTCAGACCATCCTGTGATTGTTATGAAAAACGGTTCAAAGATTGATATTTATGCCACAATTTCTGTGGAAAAAGGAGAGTTAGGACGCTCTGGATTCAGTTCTGTAACATTCATCCCATCACTGGTGTTCTTCTTTAAAGCCTTTTTTCTCTGCCTCAGTCATTTGTTATCCGAGTCACGCGTGTCACATAGATGCAGTTGGGTTCTAATGTTAGATGTCCAAGACTGCGGTTTTCTGGTTGTCTGAAGTTCAGCACCGCTGCTGCCGGACCTAAGATGAATGTTTCAACACTCATAACATTTCAGTTCAGAACAGCAATCGGGCAAAAACATGAATTCTGCAGCAGCTTAATGGAAGCTCCGGGATATTTTGCAGGACTTTGTATTTAATCATTTATATGCTAAATACGTTCTGAGAAAAATGCCTTTGAGCACGTCAGTGAGACAGAAAATGACTGAGCTCTCCTTAGTGGCGTTTAACATTCGTCTTTCAGACCTGGGGGGTGAACATTTATTATAAGAGTTATAATTTAAAACTGTTCTCTTCAAGTCTTTTTGTCTTTGTGTTTCAGTCTCTTGTGAAAGCATTTCTCTCAATCAGGATGGCAAAAGTCCATCTCTCCAATGAAATTGGAGAAATATATCGTCTCATGTGACTGAGGCCTAGTATGGTTAGAGGGTGCAGCCTCTCAGAGTGGACGGGCGTGGTCCTGGGCCGGGCTTCTTTGGGCAGTGTTGGCCTTGAAAAGTGTTTCTGCAACAGTCCGAGGGTCTGGAAGTGGGTCAGACTTTAGCTGGTGGTGTGTGAGGGCGATAGAGATGACTGAGCTTGCTTTGATGGGAGTTGTAAATGTGCGTCTATAGGCTTTCTGAAAACATCCATCCCGTTCTCACCTGGTGGTCGTGTGGCTGAATGCATCTGAAACTGTGGATGAGGCTCACACGGACTCATCTTCATGTCAAATGTTGGATGCTCGGCCTCTATGTGTTGTTCTTTGTGACAAAGCCGTAAAGTCATGTGTGGGTGTTTGCCCGGATGATCCCTTTCCTCAGGGACTCTGCTCAATCAATCAAGCAAACGTGCACCGGCTGGACCACAAACAGGATTAGGACTACATCAAACCTCTTGTTGGGTTGAGGTCCAAGCTGCCAGATGGCCTCTGCTGAGTGGAGACTTTGGCAGGTCCATAACATCAGGTTGCATGTTTTTGGTTCACTGGATCAGCTGAAAAAGTGTTCTTGGGTAATAAAATCTGAATTGTGTTAATTGAAAACATAGTAAGATGTTTTAATTTTAGGCAGATGAGTTTCAGTAGATGCATACGTGCTGGACTTAGGGGAGCTAGGGGGTAAACTGATCACTGCTGCAGGTCCTGGTGTGTGAGAGTCTCACTATATAAGTAAATGCTGTGTACTGATATAGTGCTTTACTACCTCTGCACCACAGCTAACCACAAACACCTAAACATGAACACACTGGACCTTCAAGCTTTGCCCTCTGTTGGAGGAGGACGATTTGAAGATTTTGGGGAGGGAGGGAGCTTTCTGCCCCCACCGCTGGATGGATTTGCTCTGGTGTAGTGGAACTCAGGAATAAATCACAGTTCTGCACGGGTTCAGTTCTGGTTCATCTGGGTTGTGTGGCGTCATACTGTAGCCATGGTGTAAAGAGAGAAATCAGTACAGTGCAAATCTAGAGGATGTTTTTGTTCCAAAACATTGTTGTCTTAAGAAAAGAATATTTTGAATGAATCCTCTGAACATGTTGAAGCTGCTCTTTATGATAAACTTTACGATCCTCACTCACATCAGACGCACTTTATTGTCCTGAAGGGAGCTTTGTCTTATTGTGCTTCTGCGAAACGCCTCTTTAGATCCATCCATGACAGCAGGAAGAGTCATAACCGTCAGCACAGTTTCTGCGTCCACATTGTGGAATGTGATGCCGTGCTCTTCTTTACACACCACAACAATTCCAGTAAACAACAGTAGGGTGACTGAAATGTGGTTCTTCAGTAATGCCCGGCGTGAGACTTGTTTGCACCAACAGAAGGATTGAGACCCTCGACATCAGACGGACCAGGTGAGCGGCCACACCTGCCTCCCCAAAGGGTAGATGGAGCCAGGCAGCCGTCCTGAGGAAACCTGAAAGTCTTTCTCATGAACACTTCATTGAGGGGGGCGGACTGTTGGAGATGGTTTAAAAAGAAACGTCTTTAAAGTTTAGGACTTCATTTACATGTTCTAACACGAATGTAGAGAAGATGGTTTGGAACATATTCTGGGTTTTCATCTTTCACCCGGGTTTAAAGGCTGAAAGTTGCAGTTTGAACATCTGAAAAAGGCCACATTTTTAACTCCATCTGTTTTACTGTCTGATTTTTGGATGTCTGTGACCGTGCCGTCTGCTAACAGCAGTTTTCACACAGAGGAGATTCACCGGCAAACAGGAGGAAACGTTTGTATCAAACGTCCGGTTCTGCCTCTCTGTCAGTGACTCTGTTGCTTATTGATGGTAAGGAGGCACCAAAAGGTTGGAGTAATAAAGGGGGAGCAGGATACAAGGAGAGTCTTTACAGCTGCAGGTAGTGGGAGCTGACAATGTTGGTTTTCACTGTCCTGTATTCATCAAAGACAGGATGATGAACGGAGCCGGTGTCTCTCTGTTCCTGAGTTGCATCAAGGCGATTCCTGCAGTTTGTCTTTCTTTTTCCTGTCTAAGCACTTTAAGCTGCTGAGTTTCTGTGCAGCAATGATGACTTTCATTAAAGTTGCAGCATGCGGACCTCTTAGGGGATGTGCTTCTGTGTGTTCTTCTGCTGCCGCTTATTTTTCGCGTCCTGCTTCTAATTGAGTTTTTCAAATGTCCTGATTTCAGAGACTTGCATCAGCCTCTGAGGGGCGCCGCTCTTGAAGGACTGGACCAACGTGAGCTTCAGGCTCCTCACAGGCTGGGAAAGTAATATCCAGCAGGTTGTGGGCTCAGTCTAGAAGGAAATCAGGATTTCTGGATGATAATTTGGTCTAGAGTCTCTTCATAGAGTTGTTCTGCTGCTTTGTCTTAGTGTTTCATTTCTCTGTTAGAAAACTTGAACGTTTTGTAAAGTCTAAAGAACTTGTGGCATTGAATGTGGCCGTCAGCGCTTGATGGCAGAATTAATCTGGTGAACCTCCTTCACCTGCCTCCTTGTCTTCATTTGTGATGGATGAAGTCCCGTCCCGGCTTTCACTGCTCATGTTTCCAATCAGTGATCACTTTAAGAGCTCTTTATGACCCCTGCCAGGGGTAAACACAGAGCTTGGTGCAGTTTAATGCAGCGTGACTTGGCTGACAGTCGCAGGAGTAAACTGTTGGGTTTTCTGTCAGAGTAGCATCCTTAGGGTCACAAGTCACCTACAACGTCCAATGGATGAGCTGCTTTCTTGATGGTTCTTTTACAAGTTTAAAAACACTCGACTATGGCAGGAGTTATGGACTTAAGATAACTAGTGATAGTTGTAATCCACAAAGTAGGAATTTAGATGTTTTGAGCTGTAAAACTCCCCACTACACACTTTCTCCACTTTTCTCAGAAATCGGGAACATTTTCACACTTTTCTTTTGGTTAAATTTAATAGAAAAAGAAGTTATGGATTATAGAATAAATAAAAATATATACTGTGATGTAAGGTTTGAAAAAAACTGTCCAGGAGACACCGAGGAGATTGATTGACGGCGTCTACAGCCAAGCAGGACGCAGAAGCCAATGCGCTGAAAAAAAGCATGCAAAACTGCATCATGAAAAATCAGTGACACAGCAAGAGCGTGAATGGTCAGCAATTTTCCGAGGAAACACTGTTACCCCTCCTTCTTCTCTCATCATTATTTATTAGGGGTGTGATGAAACTGAATCAGAAGGAGAATGCGAAACTGTCTGGGGCAGAATCGAATCAAATCAACCAAGACCCTTAAAAATGGTTTCAAAATGAAATTAATCGATAACCAGATTGGAAAATACCATTTGGATTGAAACAGTAGGTTTATTTGACTATGCGGTGAAACCGACCAATCAGAGCGGACAACACACACGTGATGTCATGAACACAGTCCATCATTCCAGTTCCAATGTGTGGATAGACTGTGACTAAAGTCATGTGACCATCCAGTGTCTAGAATGTTCTAAGAATGTTCCCTTTGGGTTCTTTGGATGTGGAAAAACAACAGTGGACTGAACTTTAACATGTGAATGGATTTGACATTCATTCATGTTGTCTTGTTTGTTTGGACACATATTTCATTTCCACTTGTACCAGGCGTACACACAAAAACCGGTAAAATGAGAAACGGCGACACCGTCGGCAGATGGAAGAAGCACAGGAAAGTGAAAATGACAATACTGCCTCATAAATAACATGAAGACTTCACAAAGCAAGTCTCACAATGAACAGCTACATGAACACCCGTTTGATCGATCAGCAGTGAAACAAACAAAAACAATCAAATGAAAATTACAACAGAAATTCAAATGAACACTTACTTGCAAAAAGAAAAGTGAAATATGTTCTGCAATATTGGCATGTTGTGCAATTCATCCTCATAAATAATATAGTTAACAGAACGAAATAATGTACAAAACTGATATTCTCGTCAATGTGTCCGTCTGGTGGAGCAGATATAGGTGCAGACAGACAGACAGACAGACAGACAGACAGACAGACAGACAGACAGACAGACAGACAGACAGACAGACAGACAGACAGACAGACAGACAGACAGACAGACAGACAGACAGACAGACAGACAGACAGACGTATTAATTGTCCACTGGGGAAAGTTGTTTTCATAGTAAAACATTTCTTCATAAATACAGAATTATGGTATTCATGCATATGCCTTTAGTTTGTTTTATTTGTGATAAAACAATGTATGGCGTATGTCTCAACCATTCAGAAAGCAACAAGAAATTACATTTGCGCTGAACAATTTCCCATTTCCACGTGGATTATTACCAACATCTGTAGCTTGTCAGATGCAGTTAAATGGATGGAAATAAAATGCCCCATCACAATGCGTAATGACGCACAATGGCTGATCTTGGATCTTAGAAGATGTGGCAAATGGAAGAATTCAGAGTGAACACATCTTTAGACAGCAAGAAGACTTGCTGGCAAATGAGGACGAGTGGCTTATGAACCAGTTCCCACTTCCTCCAGCCGTCCTGTTGGACCTCTGCGGGCTTTTGGGCCCGGCGTTACAGAGGAGCACTCGGAGGAACCACGCCGTGCCAGTCCCACTAGACATTTTTATGCCTCGACTTTGATGTCCGACCATTTCTTTTTTACTTCGGTTGTGAGGCTACAGCATTTACGGCGTCTGCCACCGTTTGCCACTCACGTGTCTTTTTGGCATTAGTAATGCCCACACTGTGCCCTCCAAACAACATTTTTCTCCTCTTTTCCACCTCACCAACGATAACTTCTACTTCACATTGAGTGAAGTTACGTTTTTTTTATTTCCTCTCTGTGTTTGCCATGGTTTCGTAATCAATGAATATTCATTTGTGGGCGTTTCACTGACTATTTATGGGCAACTATGGGCGTGTCATGAAGCCGCAAAAGCTGCGCAGCATTTAGAATTGATTGTGATTTATTAAGGGAAAGATGCGTAGGATGTGCGTGCGCACGGTTTTATAAATCCGAATATTTCTGTGCGTACGCACGTCCTATGTTTCATCCGTACGCCACTTACGCAAAGTTTTATAAATGAGGCCCCTGGACACCACCAGGCCCACCATTCACCAGGCTCACCATTCACCAGGTTCACCATTCACCAACACGTCAAACTTGTTGCTGGTTACTGATGGGTTTTTTGGGATGGTGAGATTTCTACTGACTCTGATTTCTTTCTGTAAAATTCATTTAAGCACAAACATAGATGAATGTTTTTTTTATCCAAAAGTTTCATTTTTATTGATTTTCCTTGGTCAGGTGGAAAACTGGATCAGTTCACAGGTGTCACAGCATTTAGGCCTTCGGGGGGGGGGGCTCTAGCTATTTAGATCAATTCAGTTCAATTTCATTTATATAGCCCAACAATAGTCGTCTCAATGGGCTTCATGCTTGATGATTGTGTAGTAAACATCAATCATAGAGAACATAAAGTCATAGACTTCAATAGTTAACGGCTAAACTAAAGTGAACAGACTAAACTAAACTGGACATCTCTGCTCTTAGACGCTTCTTGGTAAGGAACAAAAACAGATTCAGGAAAAAAAGAAGAAACCTCAGGGGTGTCCACATGAAGGAGGGATCCTCCCCCAGGATGGACAGGCGATGTACCAGAACTCTGAGAGAAGAATTAACTTATCTAACTCTACAACTACATGTTTGAATAGTCCAGCAGATGAGCTTCATCCAGTTCTAGTTGGGGGGCAGCTGGAGGCCTGTCGGCCTCTCTTCCATGACGCAGGTGCTTATTCCATAAAACAGGGGCTTGGTGGCTAAACGCTCTACCTCCAACTGTACTTTTACTAATTCTAGGAACCACAAGCAGTCCTGCATTTAGTGAGTGCAGAGTTCTGATCAGGCGGTGAGGCTGTATGAGGTCTATGAGCTACCACGTTAGCTGCTATCAGGTTATTTTCTGAGGCCACGTGTGCGTCGGTGTTACTCATATTAGCAGTTCAAAGACAGTTTGTGTATTTTCACAAGACTTAATGCGTGTTTGATGGGGATCATCAGAATGTGGATCTGATTTTGGTCTAAGGCAGGGGTCGGGAACCTATGGCTCGCGAGCCATATATGGCTCTTTTGATGGTCACATGTGGCTCGCAGACAAATCTTTAATTATACAAGTTTTTTTTCATTAGACCAGTCCTTCTCTGGCAGCGATGCGATGCCAGGGGGGGCCACACAGTAGTAGCGGTACTTGGAGAAAAAAATTTGCGCCAGCACTATCAGTTTTATATTATCTATTATTTCACAGAGTTTGTAACAGCCTGAAACCTGTGAATTGCCGTCCCTGCAGCTGCACGTTCCTGTCTCTGAGAAAGAGCTGCAGTTGCAGGGATGGGATGTGTGAGGAAGAAAGCGCGGCGGGGCACAGGCAGCAAGGTGAATCGCGTAGGGATTGGAATAACGTAAAACCCGCTGCCTGTCACTCACTGCAGTGTGAGTGTGTGTTTGGCTCCACGTCTCCATGTGAGTTTTCCTCACATCTACAGAACATTCAGACCTACGATCACGTTTAGAGTCTCAACGCCTGCATGAAGCTGAAACTCACCACGTATCAACCAGACTAGACCATCAGCAAAACCAACATATGCAGCACCAGAAGTCGTAATAATGCTAAGAAATACTCATCATTTATTAACAACAGCATAACAATGTTGTTAAAAATAATCCACATATTAATTGTACTTTAAAAGTGTTGAAATTACATCAAATGCTCACATTCACTCGTATTTTTTAGTTTTAAACATATTGTAGTGGACTGAGTTGGACTGGGTGGTTGTTGTTGGGTCGCGTTCTAAATTCTGGAGTTCATTGAACGCATCAAGCAGAGATCTGATTGGCTCTCAGTTGTGTCGCTCAGCCTGTTGTTAGGTAGTTTGGACCAATGGGGTTCAGCTATGGGCCGAATAAGGGAAATGGGAGGGCTGGAGCGGGAGGGGGGGATAAAAAGTTGGGAGAAGCGCTCTCGTCTCAGCGGGAAAGATGGAGGAGTTGCTGAATATGTTGTACAGTGTTTGTTACAGTCTACAGGAACCAGAATAAAGAACCTTAAAACATGTTAAGTCTCCGTGGCTCAGTGTGGGAAAAAGACGCTACATTATTGTATGGCTCTTTTGAAATTACATTAAAAAATATGTGGCGTTTATGGCTCTCTCGGCCAAAAAGGTTCCCGACCCCTGATCTAGGCTCTATTTTCTTCAGTGTTTGTGCGGGTCTAAGGCCACACCCACAGTGTGTTGTTTCTTTGTGTGTGTTTGTGCGATGCTCCTCTGATCTAATGGATCAGCTGATGGAAGCTGAGGACTGTAAACACGTCTGACTCTTAGTGGTTACGGCGGAGGCTACATTAGCCTCAGCATTTAGTTAAACAAACACGGTTCAGAGGCAGAACGGAACAAGCCGTGGAGATTAGCATCGACGGACGGTCCCACAGAGACACAACAGACCAGCTGATCATTTCCTCATCTGCTCTCTCCATCATGTCTCCACACTCCAATTCACCATAGAAACAAACAACACAGGCTAAAATATAGTTGGTGTCATTTCTTAGCTAATAATCGAGCTACCCGATGAAAGGTTTGGAGTAGGATGTAGCTGACATATTTCAGGGTGACAGGGTGGGAGTTTGTGATCTGAACAATAAAAGATCCACAGAACAATGTAGACAAACAACACATGAGCACTTCAGGCACAGCTGGGGTTATTGTCGTTTAGAGGTGCTGCGAGTGATCATCACAATATCCTTCTCAGTCATAAAATACGTAGGAAAACCAAATTTGGGAAAAGTTTTCCTGAGATTTGTGAAGTGCCGGTTTCGTCCTCCGTCCCGGCGCTCCTGCTGCGCCTCCTCCCTCCCTCCCTCCTCTGTTTAATGAGCAGTGTCTGATTGTGCTGGGAGCTGCAGAGTGTAATTAGCAGCTCGGACTGCTGGAGCAGAGCTGACCTGCATCTCCAGAGAGTCGCTGTTATTTACCTCAAGTCATCAGCAGCAAGGCGAAGCTGAGATTTACAGACCGACAGTGAAGCCGCCGCGCTGTGGGACGGCGCGCCGGCGTGTTAACTATCAGCAGCCGCATCAGACAGTTTACAGCGGTTGGTAATTACAGGGGCTGGCTGAGAGGAGGACGCACTGAAATGAAAGTGGACGTGTTAACAGACTGTGTGCTTTACAGCTCATTGTGTTTATATAATTACAGGAAGTCACACAAGAATCAGGCTAAATCACATCACTTATTTTGTCTCTAACACCGTAAATTGACTTCTTTTTTACAGATGAAAACAATGCGTGTTTTTTACATTTAATTATTATTTATAAGTAGAACAAATGACACAATGGCAGAGCCTCACAGAGGGAGCCGTCTGCTGAAACAAACGAGGCATTTAGAGGGAATGTCTTTGAAGGAAAAGCTCAAGCAAAAAAGAAAAAACCCATTGGCTGTTTGGAGTCTGAAGAAATACTTGACCTGGACCTGTTGAACACAAACCTTCAGAAAAACGACTTCAATACGTTTGGACAAAAGTCTAAGCCATCCAGAAAAAGCTAGTAAAGAGCACCCAAAGTTTGTAAGATACCTGATAACTAAGTTAACTTCCTCTGGAGGAGCTCCAAACATTTCCCTTTACGTCACATACATTAGAAGGAACAGGAACTCAGCTCTTCTTTGAGCTGCTTTGACAGCTTGGTCCCCATGAGTCCTCAGTGACGTGGATGAGGTGGATGGTTGTTGGCTCCAGGCTGGATGGACTGTGATGCCGCTGCAGAACTGTAGCTACACAAACCTTCTAATGCTGGTGAGAAAATGTGACTTTCACCTGTCATTCATCAGGAGGACCCACCCCACGTGTGCAGGAGAAGCCGTGTTTGCTTTTAGGTTCTGGAAAACAAAATGTCTCTGGCATCTGAGTATTGAGGGACATCTGAATGCAGCTGAGAGTCACAGAGACTCACTGAACCCCTCTAGCCAACCCAGATTATCTTCTTAAACGCTATTTTCTTTTATTTATTTTTAATCTTTTCTTTAACCAGCAGAATTCCCTTGAGATTTCAAATCTCTTTTGCATGAGAGTCGAGCCAAAGAGAACAGTCATCCTGTCAGAGAAAGCCAAGCAGGCAAACGTCTGTCTCTACTCAGCCATGTTTAAAGTCGCACTCCGATCATCTGTCATCGATTTCAAAGTGTTCCCAGTGGTCTTTTAATTATGATGACACTGTTTTCAGCCTAAATCTAAAACCTACGCTTAATTTCTAGGACATAGTTTCTGCAGAGCAGCAGGAGTTCATTAGAAATTGTTGGTGGGACGTTTGCCGTGGAGGAAGCTTTTTCCTCATTTTTCATCCTCCCTTTGTCCCGCTAGCTTACAGCCCCTCACACCCCCGAGCTAACATTATGAGTTCAACAAAAATGGCAGCAATATGGTATCTATCCCAGTGTTTTTCAACCAGTGTGCTGCGGCACACTAGTGTGCCGTGGGAAATTGCCATCATTAACTGATCTAGAAACATTTCCCATCTCCAGGAAATCAGCTCTGTGTTCATCCAAACATCCTGATAAAACACTGAATAGTTAGGAATATAAAAGATCAAAAAATATTTTTTTCTTTGTGTTTATTTGATTCTATTAAATACATTTTGATAAGAATGAAGGTACCGCTATTTAGCTGCAGCTATAACTGATGGGGAAAAGTCCCGCCCCTTTAACTGTCTCCACCAATCATTCTTGAAGGCTGAATCACATGTCATCAGTCTGACCAATCAGAAGTGGTTAAAGTCTTCACTTCCTTGTTTAGATTTAGCTCAAAAAGTCGCTCAGTTCTAACAAAAATACCAGCTAAAGCTCGTCTTTAGCGGTGTAGCTTTCCACAGAATCTGGTGTCAGACCGTGGAAAAAGTGAACAAAGCCATGAAGCTCAGAGACGCTGGTCTTTCTGCGGTCGGCGGATTATTGCACTACATCTCCCATGATGCATTGGGTTCAAATGACTGTCTTAGCGCACAATGAGCCTCTCCTCTTAACGTCTTTAAACAACGAACACACATCAAACAGTTTTTGAATCTTTTAACTTAACTTTTAATACATTTTTTAAAAAAAAAACAACACTGCCAGCTTCCAGCTTTTTCTGCCACAATTATCATGAAAATGCCCGTGAGATTCCGGGGGGCGGGGGGCGGCTGTCGATCAATACAGACTGAGTTTTTGCTTTTTTTTTTTTTTTTTTTTTGGATGCTGGTGTGCCGCGGGATTTTTGTCAAGGCTAAAGTGTGCTGTGGCTCAAAAAAGGTTGAAAAACACTGGTCTATCCAGCTGAATCCTGTAGCAGCTGCGTCACTGCTAAAGGCTTTTTCCAACTGCATTTTTTTGTCTGCTCCCGATTCACCATGATTTCAATAAATAATTCTCAGAGATGCAGTTGTAATCTGAATTGTTCTTTATATATTTCCTCCATCATATGAACAATGCTACATGAACATGTTCAAAACCCAAAAAACAGGATTGTCATTGGAGTGGGTCTTCAAAAGTTTCCTTCTGCGTGAGATCCAGCCCATCATGAGGTTTGGCACAGATATTCATGAGGGGAAGAACCAACTGGCCAGCACTATGCATCTATGCATCCCTAAAAGTGTTTTCTTCCCAGCAACCTGCAGAATATGAAGACACATCCGGAAGTCCTGCTCTGGTTGCAGCCGTCAGTAAATCTGACCAAAACAAACAGTGAGGGTGTGTAGAGTCTGCAGGTGACAATGCAGAGAACTGTGGTGTATTGGTGTGTGTGTGGGGGGGGGGGGACCTCTGGGATGCTCTAAACTGGACCCACTGCTGACTCTGTAAACTCAGAGACACTGTGGGTGACTCCACTATTGAAGAAGACGTTTGGACTGGTTATGTGTGGTCCTCTTCATCTGGACAGCCTGAGCTGGACTGAAGGAACTTTGATCTTTGAGGGGAGTTTAGTAGGTGCTGAACGGCCTTCTTGTTCTGTTTTTTAAATGGAAAAGCCTAAAGGAAAAATCTAAATGCAATTTAGAAAAGTGTTTTTCTCTTGGTTTTATTTATTAAAGCTTTAGACATTGGCTATTGTTGATATCAGCAAAAATTCAATTTCGTCCATCCTCTCTATCTTGTCCTGTAAACAAGACCGTAAATGAACTTAATTCCTGTCAACAGCTGCATGTTTTCCTTTGTTACTTTTATACAAACAGACCAAATGAATGGGCTTTAGAGCTTATCAGCATTCTGACCTTGAATGGAGAGTTCAGTTAAAACATTTCTTTCTAAAAATATGTTGGTATTTGGATTAATAACTGCCTTTTTCATCTCTTCCATTAAAAGCTTGAATCTGAAGTCACTTTTCCCACAGGCCCACCCTCTGTCTGTTATCGTTAGGAAATGTCTTGAGACCAGGAGATCACGAATGGTTGCGTCAGATCAAAGGATCTCGAAACACGCTGTAGCAAAGGTGCTACAAGCGGTTTTTTGTTTGCCATCCCTTACTCCAGTGTTTTTCAACCTTTTTTGAGCCAAGGCACACTTTATCCTTGACAAAAATCCCACGGCCAGAAACCGACCAGCCAGAAACTCTGCAATTCACGCTGGGAAGAAACTCAGTTTGAAATGACTTTGAATGTGAGAAAATGTCTAGTTTGGTTGGCATTTAAAGAAAGTTTTACACCCAACAAAGGACTGCTCTGTGGCATGTTGCAGTTGAGAGAGACTGTATTAGATAATCAAAACTTGACACTCTGAGTTTTATCTGATATCAATAGAAGAGGTCCTGAAACCATGCCATGAGGAACACCTTTGGTCAGGTTGGTCAGGTTCTGGCGCTTAGACTTGTTGGCTGCATAATAGTCACCATTCCAGGGGATGTGTGTCTGCCTTTGGTTTTACTTTAGTACTGCTCATTGCTGGTGTTTAGTCTGCAGAGGGGTTTTGGTGTCGTTGAGTGAAGCTTGACCGAGGACGTTTGTAACAGAAGCTTCTCTGACGTTTTTCCTCTTCTGATCTCAGAGTTTGAGAAGAACATACTGCTTCACGGTTCCATTCAGGAACTTCACCAATTGACCGTTTCTCAGGCTCCACCCAGCTGCTGCATCACTGCCCACCAGGGACTCATAAACTCACCACTCCACCCTTCATAATGCAGTGCCCCCCACCCCCTTCGCTTGACCCTCCCATCACCCCTCGGTTTCTGACAGAGGCTCTGTGCGAATCTCAGGCCCAGAAAAGCACACAACAAAGACTCATTGTGGCCCAGCTTCCTGGTGAGAGCGGCTGCAGGGAGGTCTGATCCTGAGATGCTCAGAGATAAGAGCCCAGAGGGGAGCTGGGGGGTAACGAGTTACTCATTGGGACCGTGTCAAAAACAGCTGGTGTTGGATGGCTTTGAGTCCACACTGAGGCTGAGTGTTGGCGCAGACAATGAGGAGTGGGGGTCAGCTTGTTGATTCTGGAGTTTTGACAATATAAGAAAGAAAAGTTTTAGTTTCAGACGACCAGAAAGCAGGCTGTCCAGGTGTGCACAGGTGGTCAGATGCACCTCCATTGCTGAATGTGACAGGACTTCTACCAACACAAAGCTCAGCCTCTGCAGGACAATTGTGGCTGATGTTGACTGACAGGACAATATGAAAAATAAAAGAGTTGTGTTGATTTACCAAAGTCAGTCAGTTAGATGAAAAGGTTCTCATTTTAAAGCAGGGCTTTTCCTCTTGTTTGAGTGTGAATCATTTGGAGAAACACTGTGCTGCTATTCAAGGTGTTTCTGGTACCAGACAATAAGCACACATTTATTTTCAGTGAAGGAGGGAAGACTGATGGCGCTCCATCAAGGCCGTTTGTGTCTGTGCTGCTTTTATTCAACTCTGTCTCAGATGCTCAGCATCTTAATGTCTCGACGTGTTAAAATCAAAGTCCTCGCATCAAAGGTGATTCCTTCCGATAGTTGAGTACAGCTTTCATAATTACTTAATGAATGGAGGTGAAGGATCTGCTTTTGATCTGACAGCAGAACTGACGTTAACTGACTGCAGCTCCAGTCAGTTAACGTCGTGGATTTTGCATTGCAAAGCTTTTGCATACAGTCGTGGAGAACATTGAAAACCAAAAGTGATGCCAAAGATCATCTGATCCGGATGAGCACAGATCTAAACTTTACCAGGCTCTTTCTGTTCATGGCTTTTTAAATAAGGGATCCGACTCGTTCTACCTGCATGGTGATTTTGGCCTTCGACTCTGTGTCTAAACTGAGCTAGTCCTGACGGGTCTGCTCTAGTTGAATCCAGAAATCAGATCTGGGGTTTGTGAGGAAAGAAGTCTTGAAGAACAAACGTCCTCCCTGCCGCAGTAAAAACAAACACGTGCACACTGAGCATGTGCAAAGCGACTGCTTCAGCGAGGTGAAGGATGCTCCGGAGAAACAGCAGTCCAGTTAGAGAAACTCTTATCGGCGTCTTGTGTCTGGCCAGCTGCCCGCCTGTGCACACTTTCAGAGCCACACAGGGTCCATCTGTTGACCTCTCTGCTGCCCCGCCCTCAGCTCAGCAGGGTAATTAACTAATGTGCTGATCTTTCACTGCCTCTTTGTGTTTTTGCGTGTGTGTGTCTCAAGGTTAAAATTATTATCCTCTGGATGTCTCTGCCATGGCAGTAAAACCTTTATCTGTAAAGCCTGGTCTGGTTTCACTTCAGAAGCAGAAGCAGAAGTGGAAGCGACTGCTTTAGTCTGAGCTCTGTTTGCGTTAATCTGAGCTCTATCTGTGTTAACCTGAGGTCTGTTAGCATTAATCTGTGCCCTGTCTGCATTAATCTGTGCTCTGTCAGTGTTAATCTGAGCTCTAGCTGCATTATTCTGAGCTCAGTCTGCGTGAATCTCAGCTTTGTCTGCGTTAGTCTGAGTTTTGTTTGCCTAAATCCGAGCTCTGCATTAAACTGAGCTCCGTCAGTGTTAATCTGAGCTCTAGCTGTATTATTCTGAGCTCTGTCTGCTTTAATCTGAGCTCTGTCTGCATTCATCTGAGCTCTGTTTTAAATTCAACCAAGCTCTGTCTGTGTTAACTTGAGCTCTGTCTGCAATAATACAAGATCTGTCTGCATAAATCCGAGCTCTGTCTGCTTTAATCTTAGCTCTGTCTGCATTAATCTGAGCTCTGTCTGCATTCATCTGAGCTCTGTCTGCATTCATCTGAGCTCTGTCTGCATTCATCTGAGCTCTGTCTGCTTTAATCCTAGCTCTGTCTGCATTAATCTGAGCTCTGTCTGCATTAATCTGAGCTCTGTCTGCATTCATCTGAGCTCCGTCTGCAATAATCCAAGATCTGTCTGCTTTAATCTGAGCTCTGTCTGCTTTAGTCTGAGCTCTGTCTGCATTAATCTGAGCTCTGTCTGCCATAATCTGAGCTCTGTCTGCATTAATCTGAGCTCTGTCTGCCATAATCTGAGCTCTGTCTGCATTAATCTGAGCTCTGTCTGCATTCATCTGAGCTCCGTCTGCAATAATCCAAGATCTGTCTGCTTTAATCTGAGCTCTGTCTGCTTTAGTCTGAGCTCTGTCTGCATTAATCTGAGCTCTGTCTGCCATAATCTGAGCTCTGTCTGCATTAATCTGAGCTCTGTCTGCCATAATCTGAGCTCTGTCTGCATTAATCTGAGCTCTGTCAGTGTTAATCTGAGTTTTGTTGAGGTCTCACTCTCCAGCAGAAACATTCAGAAACTCTGTGCTGCCTGACTGAGAATGTCTCTTTCTCCTTCTCTCTCTACAGTCATGTCCACCTGAAGCAGACTCTTCATCAGACCTGAAGCACCTCCTCCTCCTCCCCCCCTACTCCTCTCTTCTCCCCACGTCTTCTCCTCTTCTGGGTTTTTCTCTTCCTCTTCACCATGCTTTCCTTTTCTCTGCTCCTTTTCATTCTTCTTTCCCTCCTCCCCCCTCTCCCCCTCCTGTCTGCCCCCGCTGCCCCCCCCTCCTCGGGGTCGGGCAGGGCGGTGTACCGAGTCTTTAACACCTCGCTCACCCACCTAACCATCCACCGTAGGACAGGTGAGGTGTTTGTCGGCGCCGTCAACCGTGTGATCAAGCTGTCCCCCAATCTGACGGAGCTGAAGAGTCATGAGACCGGACCCGTAGAGGACAATGACATGTGTTACCCCCCTCCCAGAATGAGGCAGTGCGCACACGGGTTGGTCCTCACTTTTCTATCTCTTCCACACATGTGCAATTGTTTTTTTGTTAACTTCCTGTTAATGTTGAGGTCACTTCCTGTCTTGAATCGTCCACTCATTCATTTTCTCTCGTCTGCCACGGCTGCTCTCTCATTTCTCCCGCCCCCGTCTCCCCCACAGACTGGTGAGTTTGGATAACGTGAACAAGCTCTTGCTGGTGGATTATACCGGGAACAGGCTGGTGGCCTGCGGCTCCATCTGGCAGGGAGTCTGTCAGTTTCTTAGACTGGAGGACCTCTTCAAACTGGGAGAGCCGCATCACCGCAAGGAGCACTACCTCTCGGGGGCCAGAGAGGCTGATGGGATGGCAGGTAGGTGATGGCTGGGGGAGCACAAAGGGCAAAAACGGGCCCTGTTTTTGAGAAGTATCAAGAGAGTAAGAATACTTGAATCTGGTCAGAAGTCATCCGACAGACTCCAGCCTGACCTGATGTACCAACATGGAAAAGTGACCTTGACAGGTTCGGCAACAGCTGGTTAGCATTTTCAATAAAACGTTTAAACTTAAACTAGTGTAAACTGGTTTAGTCTGTTTGACACTGGGTTGTGTGGTCCACAGAAATGAGCTGCAGTGTAAGGTCTTATTCATTCAGGTTTCCCTGGTTTGGAGGATTTTAAAAAGCTTCCTGTGCATTCCACAGCAGAGTACATTTAGTTCATCACAATATTTAGCAGTTCCACCTTAAACCAGCTGCTCCGGAGTTGAGATGGAACCTGAATCTGAATGAGCAGCCCAGCAGCTGCTGTGTGTTCATGAATGCCACCAGATCCTGCTCTGTCCAGTGTTGGTCTGGTCATCCAGCTGACTGTTAGATTCTGATGAAGACTACATCCGTTGTTTCATGGCATCAGTGAAGTCACGTGTGTGCATGCAGAAGTGAAACATCAGCGGGGCTCCAGAGTGGGACTGGATTTTTCTGTGGTGCGCATAAAGAAATTCCATGGGTGCAGCGGTGAGGTGTGTGTGCACGACAGTCAGAGAAAATGTATAAAAAGTCTGTAAAAATTCTTCAGAAGTGTCTATTGGCACGTCATTTTGAAAATATGTGCGGTCAGCCCTGAACTTGTTTTTGGCCGCATGGACCTAGAGGAAAGGTTACGGTCAGGGTTAAGGTCAGGGTTAAACCATCCAATAGTTCCGGGGTAAACTGTTTGATGGATCAAATGTGGAGAACAGATTTCACACACCTAGGTGCCTGACAGACAATACATGCGGCCAACAACAAGATGCAACATTGGATGCTCATAAAATAAGTGCGGGGAACGCAGCGATGCGCATCTAGGACTTCATGGACTACGTGTGGCCAACATGGATTTCCATCAATTTGGAAACCTTGAGATTAGATTGGTTGGTGGATCTGGGAAGAGCCACTGTTTTGTCCCTCTGCACATTAGATCCACGTTGTGAGCCGGGCTTAAGGCTAGGTGTCTCCTGAAAACCTCTGCTGTCAGTCCAGCAGAAGATCCGCCTCTTCGGCTACAACATTTCTGACAAATCTCAAATGTTCTAATCAGTTTTGACTGATTGTGTGAATTCCAAGCACACGGGTGTGGAGTCATGTCCAGATTCAGCTCTCAGTTCCAGACCTCCAAACAATTTCTTCATGCTTCTGTGCTTCCACTCACAAGTCCACAGAGAAACATTCTGTGATGAAGAAGCTTTGGAGCTTTGAGGACTTTCATTCTCACCTGACACACAGATCTAGAAGCTTTTGCTCAAGTCTGCTCCATACAGGTTTTGTTCCAGGACAGTTTGGATTCTTTTTTTGTTGAAGGTCCTTGGAGAGTAAACTGACCCTCTTCTTCCTCTGTAGGAGTGGTTGTGGATGAAGATGACTGGATCTCTGATCCTGCAAAGAAGAAGCCGGTGAAAGGCAGCAGTCGGCTCTTCATCGGCGCCGCCATCGACGGGAAGTCGGAGTATTTCCCCACGCTGTCCAGCAGGAAGCTGGTGGCTGACGAGGAGAACATGGACATGTTCTCTCTGGTTTACCAGGATGAGTTTGTGTCCTCACAGATCAAGATCCCGTCCGACACGCTGTCGACCTATCCAGCTTTTGACATTTACTACATTTACGGATTCTCCAGTCGCACGTACGTGTACTTCCTGACCCTGCAGCTGGACACGCAGCTGACCCAGATGGATGCAGGCGGGGAGAAGTTCTTTACCTCCAAGATTGTCAGGTTGTGCTCCAACGACACACTGTTTTACTCCTACGTGGAGTTTCCTCTGGGCTGCACCAAAGATGGCGTTGAGTATCGTCTGGTTCAGGCTGCTTACAAGCAGAAACCCGGACGTCGGCTGGCCCAGGCGCTTGGATTGTCTGAAGATGACGACATCCTGTTTGTCGTCTTCTCTCAGGTCCCAGCATTAGTTTTTTCTGGCTTTAGGGTTTTCTAGCCGGTATGGCGGCTGAAGCAGTGATGCTCACACTCTGGTTGATGTTTGTGTTTGTTCAGGGCCAGAAGAACCGCTCCAACCCGCCCAGAGAGACGGTCCTCTGCCTCTTCACGCTGTACAACATCAACATGGCCATCAGAGAGAAGATCCACTCCTGTTACAGAGGAGAGGGAAAGCTGTCGTTGTCGTGGCTTCTCAACAGAGAGCTGAACTGCATCCCCACAGTAAGTTACCCAACACCGCCCCAGGGCGTCCCTTAGAACCTGACACAGTCCTGTCGATGTGTCCTGAGCTCTGGTTCCTGTCAGAACCTGTTCCTATTCTGTCTCCATGTTCTGAATCATTCTGCACTCATCAGACAGAGCCAATCTCTCTCCCTGTGGAACGGCGCCGCAGGCCGCCCCCTTAGGCTACAACGCCACGGTCATGTTCACATCCCTTTCACATTCTTTACCCAAACCCTGCCTTCCAGTCTGAATTCAGCTCTCCAACAGAACCGGGTCTCCCCTCTGCCTGCCTGGACCGTTCTGGATTGAACTGCTTCAATTCAGGGACACCAACGCTATTCCGAGTCCAGAATCAGGAAAAAATGTGCAGAGTTAGAGAGGCGAGTGTGTCTGCAGTGGGGTTACTTCAGGTCGGGGGTAGATGATGTTCTTATTCATGACGGTAACGGCCTGCAGTCGTAACCATGGCAACCCGGCAGGGAAACCCGCCAGGAGTCAAGTCTCTGGCCCGGCCTGGATTTGAGGGCAGGGGACGGGATTGGATCTCGAGTTTAGGTTGCCCATAGCAACCTACCGACCAGCCATCCAGTCACAGCCGTGAGCGGAAGAAAGTGATGACAAATAACCCAACTGTCAACGTGTGTGTGTGTGAGTGCTTCCATTAACAGTCAAAAGAAAAGAGGAAGGCAGGGGGTGGAGCTTACTTCCAGCTCTGACCTCCTTCTTCTATCAGAAACCACAGGGAGTGTGTGTGTGTGGGTGTGGGTGCGTGAGTGTGCGGGTGTGTGAGTGTGGGTGTGAGTGTGTCTGTGCGCGTCCATCCGTGTGTGAGTGTGTGGGTGTGAGTGTGTGTGTGTGGGTGTGGGTGTGAGTGTGTCTGTGCGCGTCCATCCGTGTGTGAGTGTGTGGGTGTGAGTGTGTGTGTGTGAGTGTGGGTGTGAGTGTGTCTGTGCGCGTCCATCCGTGTGTGAGTGTGTGGGTGTGAGTGTGTGTGTGTGAGTGTGGGTGTGAGTGTGTCTGTGCGCGTCCATCCGTGTGTGAGTGTGTGGGTGTGAGTGTGTGTGTGTGAGTGTGGGTGTGAGTGTGTCTGTGCGCGTCCATCCGTGTGTGAGTGTGTGGGTGTGAGTGTGTGTGTGTGGGTGTGGGTGTGAGTGTGTCTGTGCGCGTCCATCTGTGTGTGTGTGTGTGTGTGAGTGTGTGTGTGTGAGTGTGTGTGGGTGTGAGTGTGTCTGTGCGTGTCCATCCGTGTGTGTGTGTTAGGAAAATCTGCCCAGAAGAGTTTGTTGGGGGTCAGGAGCATGCTGTGGGCGTGGCTTCAGGGTTCAGAATACCTGTCTTCAGGACCAGAGAGAATCACTGATCCATTGAAGGCCAAAACTGACAGAGACGTGAACAGGGTGAACATGAGAAACAGCAGGCATCCTGCTTCTGTGGAAGCGGAGCTCATCCTTTGTGAGGGTTTCCACACACTTTCTTCAACGGCGTGGATTGTATCCTGCAATATGGCGTAAGATGGCGTTCGCCCAGATCTTTAATGTGCACAGAAGCTCAGAGGCTCAGCATGGAACTGCAGAAAAACTGAATGTGATGTTTCCTCCTTTTTAAATCAATTTAGGAGGACAACCAAAAACAGCGAGTCTGTTCTAGCAGATTCTAGAAAATGTTATAACATTTTGAAGAGGGACAAGTTTTGGTTTGAAACTAAATGTACATTTTTTTCAAAGAGATGGAGGTCAGACGTTTCATCCGTGTGTGCACAGTAGACCAGACCCACATGTGCGTTCCCCTCATAAACTATGTGACAACTAGAACAACTCAGAACTGAACAGATAAACTTTGCATTTATGCATAACTCCTATAAACTCAAAGCTCACCAACAGGGTATCAGAGCAAACCACTGATGTTCAAATGTCTCTGCGGATGCAAACGTAAATGTGGAAAAACTTTACATGTCTCCTTTTTTTCTTCATAAACTCAAACGTTTGGGTTAGAAATTGCATCTGCACATTTCCATCTTTTTTTAAACAAATGCTTGCACATGAAGGGCTTTCTGGAAGGGGGGCCGTTACAGATCCAGGTGGGACGCCGTGGTTTCAAAGGCATCCCAGGTTCCTGTCTGATGTCACCTTTATTTTCCTTAATCTGTCAAGAGTTCTTTTCTGACAGGATCATCCACATGGAAGCTGACACCATGTTTTCATGGGGGGGGAGGGGGTCTTAAAAGGAGATTTCTCCCCCCCAAAGGTAAATGTCAGGGAATTCCACACTGAAGAAGCTTTGGGGATGAAGAGGCGATCTAAACCCACTCAAAGAAGCCCTGAAGCTTTGCCTCTAATCCCCACACCAGCTTCTGCATTCAGAAGATCTGACCCTAAAAGGTGAAAACAAGAACGGTGGTAAAAATATCTGCCCCCAGACCTGTGCTGCAGGGTTCATTCAGGGATCACCACCCTCAGTGAAAACACATCTACCACAGCTGCTTTGGAGTCAAACGTGGCCTTCAGTCAGTCTCATCTGGCCCAGACTGGGTCAGACTTCAGTCCAAAACCAGTTTCTGCAGCTCTTCAGATGTTTGCCATGTGAGTCTGTCATGAAACGTCTCTCTACAGGTCTGTGTGTTTTCCCGCAGATAAACTACCGTTTGTGTCCTTATCAGATGATTCTGATCCACACGTGTGACGGGCAGAGAACAGAACACACGTGTTTTAGTCGGGCTCCGCCTGCCTGAAGCAGACCTTCAGGGGGAAGGACTGGAGTGCAGATGACTCACCTGTAAAGGTCTTGGATTGTGCCTGTTTGCCCACACTGAGCACGCATGGACTGTAAAACAGTGGAGGAGTGTTGTGGTCCTCTGAGCCTGAACCCTTCAGCTGAACCAGGCAGTATGCATGAAATCCTTCTATCAACAGCTGATTCTGCACCGGATCGTTCATGGAAAGAAAGCATTCTGCTTTTGTACAGGTCATCCAGTGATCGTGCAGATTTGCTGTCATTTGTTCCCAGATTTCTTTCAGCTTGTGCGGCTCCTTCCACTGACAGTCCCTCACCTGAGCAGCATTTTAGCTTTGGAGCGGCTCAAACCCACTGCAGGAATGCCATTCCTCCCATTTCTTCTGTTGTTCCTTTTCTGGTGTTTCCTGCCCTGACTCCACGGTTTGTTGACGTTTGCTGCAAATGTCAGAGTCGGCTGACAAACGTGGATTAGCGTGTTGTTTGAACCAATCTTTCTTCTTGAATTAATTTCTTGACGGGGTTTCATGGCAGCCTCCATTGTTGCAGCTGACAGCTCTGTTGTTGGGGCCATGCTTCCTGTCAGTCAGCTGATCATCAGTCTGCAGATGCTCACTCGTTTGCATTTTTAGAGTGGCGTCTTGCTTTTCACTCCCGAAAGGAAACAATTAGAACAAAAGCCTGAACAAAAGCTTTGTAAGGGATTTTTAAATGTTGGCTTTTTGACCCCCCCCCATGTGTCCCCCCTGAAGCTGAGATGAAACAGGAGTTCCTGATGTTTACATTTGCTCCTCATGACTCAGTTCTGCTCCGCGTTTGTTGCATCAGAAACACAGAAACGGCTGTGGTTTCCATGAAGCTGCCCTTCAGCATGAAAGCCTGACAGCAGAAGAAAGGCTGCCGCAGCGATTCAGAGCCTCAAAGTTCTGCTCTGTGAGGCACGGAGGCCTTTAACCCACTGATGAGGGGGTGTTGGCCGACCTCTGAGGGAGAGGCGCCTTTAATAACCTGTTTCCTAACAGAGCCAGACTCTCTGTGAGGGAAACTCCACCAGAGCTGCACTTTGGAGCAGATGGAACCAGGAGAGGTCAGGGAAAAGAGTTCCCTGCTGAGCAGAGGTTCATCACTGGAGAACAGTGACCTTTCAGCTGAGATCCACAAACCAACATGAATACTGGGATGATGAGCATCGTTTCTGAGGATGTGGGCTAAATCCCCTCTCTGAAGCAGGAGAACAGATCTAAAAGGTTTTGGGCCTCCTCAGCTGAAGCTCTGCTTATTTCACATTTGATGCATCCTTTGGTCATTTTAACAATGAAGGATTCTGGATTTTCTGTGCTGTCAAAGGTCAGATTGAGTCAGCGGATGACTGACAGTTCAGAGATGGAGGGGGGGGTCTTTTTGCCTCTGCCTGCGTGCGTGAAGCGGACTTCCTGTGGAAAGCTCTGAGTTCTAGATGGTTGGATGAAGCCCAGCGTTCCACAGACGCAGGTTCCTCACAAATGTGGCCCTTCTGCAGAGAAACAAACATTTGTGTTTTATAGAGAATTGTTACCGGTAAAAAACTCTGTTTTTGTGCACTTTTTGCTTCCCCACCAACGTTCTCCTGTCCGTCTGCAGCCCCACCAGATTGGAGACGACTTCTGCGGCCTGGTGCTCAACCAGCCGCTCGGAGGCCTGAGGGTGATCGAGGGCTTCCCGCTGTACGAGGACCGCACCGAGGGCATGGGGGCCGTGGCTGGCTACACCTATGGGGAGCACACTGTGGTGTTTGTGGGGACCCGGAGCGGCCAGCTGAAGAAGGTAGGGCCCGGGGGGGCAAATGAAGGAGCCTTTGGTCTTCTTCATCCGTCATCCATCTTTGGTTTGTGCTGGTTCTGAGGTGCGAGTTTCCGGCATGTGGTGAGAAAGGAAGGAGGGAAGTGAAACAAAGAAGAATAGAAAGGAAAAAAAAATGAGTGTGTGTGGGGGGGGGGGGGGGGGTCAGGGTGCTCAGTGCTTAGCCTAGTTAGATCTGGTTCTGGTTAGCTGTGTTTGGTATTCTGGTTCTGAGGTTGAATTCTCCCCATCATTGGGTTGGTCTCCCCCCATCCTTGCAGTTTGTCTTTTATGTGCTGGTGTCTTTAGAACCACCTTTCCCGGTTCTGAAGCTGCCGTTTTTGCTTTAGTCATATGACCTGTGTGGGGGTCGACCCGCACTGTGGGTTTGTGGGTTGTCCGGGCGGTTGCATCTTTCCGGGAGGGCAGGTTCCCATGATGCTCATGCATCCACCTTAAGAGACGACATGAAAATGGATCGTACCATTGTGGTGCATGTGCTAAACGGATCATGAAGTATTTGTGAGGATAACATAAGGACGTATGACGGACGGGTGATGCCGTCGTACGGTGGGAAAAATCTTTTTGTCCTAACCGAATAAATTTGTTTTTACAAAACCGTTATATTAGATCAGACGGGATAGAAATCACCTCACGTGTTGTTTAGGTGCTCAGCTCGTCGTGTCGCCCGTAGAAAGAGAAAGCGGCCGTCTCGGCCCGTAAGGGCAGCAGGGACTGAGGCTGTGATCCATGAACCTGACATTCAAAATGAATGCTCCTCTGTTGTAATAAATCTATTGATGGATTTGAATGCTCTGTGTGTCCAGGCTGCTGTTGATCCATTACTCCCATGATCCGTTTTCCTTCATTTTTTTCCACTGAAAACAGCTTTTCTGTGAGTTTTTGATGCGATGGCTCACAAGTTTCCTCCTTTGTTCAGTTTGGGATGCTAGAAATGAAAAATCTTTTGATTTTAACTGAATAAAATTGTTCATAAAATAAAAGGTTTAGATTGAATTAGACAGGATTGAAACATAAATCAAGTCATGATCCTGTGAATTTAAATCAGTCCAGGAGTTGGCAGTGATGCCAGGCCCTACCGTAAGTAATCTGAATAGTAGTACTATTAGTAGTACTAATGAAAGAATGAGAGGATCAGACCCAAACCGCCTCCCCTGGAACCTTCCAAAGCAGGCCTACAGAGAGCGGTGATCCTGTTTGCTTAGTGTGAGATCTTCACCTGACAGTCGTCCTCCCTCCCTCTGAATTCCAAACCCTCCCCTCTGCGAACCTGCAGCCAGACGTTACAAAACACGGCTGCAGGTTATACAGTAAATGCAACCGTCGATAAAAAGAATGTCAACATTTCAGAGAGAAAGAAAAACAATGAAAGCAATACAGTGGAGGTCTCCTCTGAATGAAGAACGAGTCTCTAAAGTCGCACTCTGATCATGAATGTGCCGTTTCTTAGACCAATCAAAGAAACGGCGTCGGCAGTAGTTTAGGGCGCACTGTTGGCATGATGCAAGCACCCCCCCCCCACATCCCAGCACCCATCTGTCTACATGCTGTCCTGCTAGCTTACAGCTCCTCACACCCCCAGCTTGACCCCCAGCCTAACCCTAACCCAGACATGAGCGGTGCAATAAAAATGGTGATGTCTGAACTATCCAGCTGTCCAGATGTCAGCTCAGACCTGGAAAACAAAGACGTTCATGTTACGAGGTCTCAGGACGGCCTAAACGCAGGAAGGAAGAGGCGGAGTTAAGTGAGGAGAATCCCTCCGAGTGGGAAGAAAAGTCCAGAAACACAGACAGAGAGTAAAACAATAATAATTATAATACATTATATTTAGAAAGAAATCTCAAAGTGCTCAAACCTCCACAGGACACTTTCAAAATAAAACTTCAAAAAGAATGCAGCTGTGGAGCTAAAGGTGAGTTTTCTTTCCTTTTCGTCAGACAAATGTAGGAACACAAGATGTGGTTTACCGTCCCTGTAGAAACCAAGTCAGGAGTCTAAACTGGCTTCTGGTCCTGCAGAGGTTGGCTTGGAGAACGGTTCTCAGCAGTAGATGGATCCAGCCCACAGTCCTGATAAAGTGAGTCACTCATTCTGCCCAAAATATAGAAGTTCAGAAGGAAACGGTGATTGTAATTGCATTCATCCACCAACCCAGAGAGAGACGCAGCACTTCCTTTAGTCTGTTTGATCGGTGTGGTTAGGACACGTCTTTATTCCAAGACAGCAGATTGTTTGATTGATTGCTTTTCCATTGGCTCTCCTGAAGGTAAATCTTGTAACTAGTTATTTTACAATGTGTTAAGGGTACGAGAGGTGTGGCAGAGATTGTACAGGTGTACAGGGGTATGTCATCCTTTTTCTAAGCCCACCTTCACTGACCTCCACTGACCTCTACTGACCTCCACTGACCTCTACTGACCTTCACTGACCTCCACTGACCTTCACTGACCTTTTCATGATCCAGTTTTGCCCGTGTTGAGGCGGTGCTGCTTATTCTGCTTGTTCTAGTTTTTAAGGAAATCTGAATCCTTGGTGACTGCATTTTCTACATTGATTATTGTATCTGTCATTTCTGAGAGGAATCATAGATTTGAGCTGGAAGCCATTTTGCCTCCACAAAACCGGTCCAATGACTGTCCTTGCTTGGAGATGGACTCGTATCCCACTGGGTTGTGGGACTGTTGGGCCGCATGATCCACTTTGGAATTCATTTTCCCCAAACATGAATCGCTGTGATCAGTATTCAGGGTTATGAATGATTCCTTTGTTGTCACAGCACATTTTAAAGACTGCATCACTTTAGCAAACACAGCAGGAAGGTCAGCAGGAACCCAACTGACATGGTCCTGTCCATGGAGGGACGCACTCCTGAACTTTGGGAGTGTTTCAGGACCTGTTTGTTCATGCGTCACCAACAGAAGCCTCCACTCTCTTCTTTAATAACGGCAGCAGTAATATCCATAGGTGGCAGGAATCTGATAATATTTCTTCTGCAGTTGGTGTTTATGAGACTCCTCAGTTCCAGCTCTCTGCTGCCTGTGGCTCTGCTCCCATGATTGTTATCAGGAAAGACGCTCAATGTGGTTTCCATGTCATAACCCAGCAAACACAAAGGGAGCTGGGCTTTGAGTAAGGACACAGCTGGGGGGTCTGCAGAGAAACATGGACGCGGCTGGGGGGTCTGCAGAGAAACATGGACACAGCTGGGGGGTCTGCAGAGAAACATGGACGCGGCTGGGGGGTCTGCAGAGAAACATGGACACGGCTGGGGGGTCTGCAGAGAAACATGGACACGGCAGGGGGGTCTGCAGAGAAACATGGACACGGCTGGGGGGTCTGCAGAGATGCTGAAACATGGACACGGCTGGGGGGTCTGCAGAGAAACATCGACTCGGCTGGGGGGTCTGCAGAGATGCTGAAACATGGACACGGCTGGGGGGTCTGCAGAGACGCTGAAACATGGACACGGCTGGGGGGTCTGCAGAGATGCTGAAACATGGACACGGCTGGGGGGTCTGCAGAGATGCTGAAACATGGACACGGCTGGGGGGTCTGCAGAGAAACATGGACACGGCAGGGGGGTCTGCAGAGAAACATGGACACGGCTGGGGGGTCTGCAGAGATGCTGAAACATGGACACGGCTGGGGGGTCTGCAGAGACGCTGAAACATGGACACGGCTGGGGGGTCTGCAGAGATGCTGAAACATGGACACGGCTGGGGGGTCTGCAGAGAAACATGGACTCGGCTGGGGGGTCTGCAGAGATGCTGAAACATGGACACGGCTGGGGGGTCTGCAGAGAAACATGGACACGGCTGGGGGGTCTGCAGAGAAACATGGACACGGCTGGGGGGTCTGCAGAGATGCTGAAACATGGACACGGCTGGGGGGTCTGCAGAGAAACATGGACTCGGCTGGGGGGTCTGCAGAGATGCTGAAACATGGACACGGCTGGGGGGTCTGCAGAGAAACATGGACACGGCAGGGGGGTCTGCAGAGAAACATGGACACGGCTGGGGGGTCTGCAGAGAAACATGGACACGGCAGGGGGGTCTGCAGAGAAACATGGACACGGCTGGGGGGTCTGCAGAGATGCTGAAACATGGACACGGCTGGGGGGTCTGCAGAGAAACATGGACACAGCTGGGGGGTCTGCAGAGAAACATGGACACGGCTGGGGGGTCTGCAGAGAAACATGGACACGGCTGGGGGGTCTGCAGAGAAACATGGACACGGCTGGGGGGTCTGCAGAGATGCTGAAACATGGACACGGCTGGGGGGTCTGCAGGAACCTCGTCTCCTGACCTCCACCTGAGCCCGAGTTTGTTTGTGTGGTCGTCCTACGGGCACATGCGTATCACGTGCACACTCTGTGCGTGCAGTCAGTAAGGAGGCTATACCCACACCGGACTAAAAACTGGAGTGTGGCGTAAAGCACACGGCATGACAGAATCACCTGCACATCATAAGTCCGTGTAACTTCTATTAGCCATGACACACTTACCACATGCACGACAATGGAATGATCCATTCTGATGACGTCCCTTTAGGCGGCTGTACCAGCCTAAGGGGAACTAACTGCAAGACACACCTGTGCTGCTCTTAAGATGGAGCCGCTCCCCCCTACGACCCTCCACCGACCTGGACAGCCAAAAACCTGCAGTCCCACACAGGTCCTCATGTCTGCTCTCAGTGGGAGGAGCTTCTATGAAATAAGCATTAGGTTAGTTGAATTTTCTCAAAACTTGCTTCACTCACCGAATCGGAGATGATCCCCAGGATTATTCAGGAACATTTCATACTTTCTAACCAAATGTGTTCAAAACTGCAAAATATCCTTGAACAATGTAAGTGAATGCTGAGCGCTGGAAGCTGTTTATGGAAGATGCTGATCACAGAAAAGGTTTCAGTAAGTTCCAAAGATAAAAAGGAATGGAAAGAATCCTTAGAGCAAAGAGCGGCGCAGCATGTAGGACGGCTGAGCGGAGCCTCTCAAGAGCAGCAGCGTTTCACGAGGCCAGGCTGACGGCTCTCCTGAACCTGTGGCTCCGGCACAAAGCATTCCTGCGGCTCCTAATTTGGCAGCTCTGACTGTCTCTCTGTGGGACGAGAGCTTCAGCTAATGAATTGAATTAAGCAGTGGGGGGGGTGGGGGGTGGGGGGGATTTGGGTAGACTTGAAAGACCGACAAACAAAACGATGAGACGTTACAAACTGAGCTTCATGCATGGATGAGGCACATTCTGACAGTTGACTGTATATGAGAGCTGGACTGAGTGACTCCGCCCCCCCTGGCGTTCAAAACAGGAAGTAGCGGCTGGCTCCAAGAAGCTAAAGTCCCATAGACTTGTATAGAAGCATAAACAGCTGTAATCAGTCATTCTAATGGTCAGAAGAACCGTTCTGGATCTGATACCTTTTTACCATCTTCTTTAAAAACCTAGTTTTGTTTGTAGATATTTTTTCTTTATCATAAGTTATTTAAGATAAACTGGCCTATCAGATGCGTCAATAAAATCATGTGAACTGAGAACTGGCCCCCACCTCGAATGTTTGATTGACAGATTGATCTGAACCCACTTTCAGTGGAAGGGGTGTGGACTGAACAAGGACAGTAGTTGCTTTTTTCCTTTTTTTTTTTTTTCATTTTCTTATCCGTTTTTTCCCTTTCGGGGTCACGGGGCTGCCGGAGCTTATCCCGGCCACTCATGAGCGAAGGCAGGGGACACCCTGAACAGGTCGCTAGTCTGTTGCAGGGAAGAATTTCAACAATCACACAGCCATTCACTCTCACATTCACACCTATGGACAATTTAGAATTGCCAATTAACCTATGAAGCATGTTTTTGGACAGTGGGAGGAAGCCGGAGACCCCGGAGAGAACCCACACATACACAGGGAGAACATGCAAACTCCACACAGAAAGGTCCCCCACTGATGTTGATTTTCATGTCCCCCAGCCGGGACTTGAACCGGAGGCCTTCATGCTGTGAGGCAAGAGCGCTAACCACTGTGCCACCGTGCAGCAACAGTAGTTGCTCTAGAAACCAATACTCAGACCGCCTTACTGTGGTCTGGCTCCAAATGCCGGCGTCTGTTTTGATGGAAAATTGGCTTCTTTTGGCTGGACGGGAAGTCGACCGCTTTGGTTGGTGACGTCACATCATCTCAGTCCAGTTCTCAGAGATCGTCAGCGGTTCTGACTCAACCATCTGACCGTGGTGGCAGTGGTGAAAAACCGTCATTTCTGCTCTAAGCAGCATTCTCTTGGTTCGGTCAGGGGTAAAATTTGGGATGTCAGCGATGAAGGTGATGAAGACGAGGGCTGTATCTTTCCTGACAGGTGAGCGGCCCCCGCCCTCAGAAGAGGAGCGGTTCAGCGCAGAGATCCTGCCGTCTGAAAGCTGCTCCTAACAGCAGCCATGAATCTTGGTTGGGGGAGCGCCGTGGGGGGTCTGCTGCACCCCGGGCTCTCCCCCGACACTCTGCTGTGATGAAGGAAGAACAACACGCCATAACTCAGACTCGGTGTTGACTTTATCTTCCTCAGACAGGCTGCTGCTCCTCCTCCTCGCTTCAGCACATCTTCTTCTTTTCCTACAGCATTTATCTTTGTCCTATTTCACAGTTCAAGCTTTCATTTAACTAATTTTGTTTTAAACAAAAACTTGATGTCATTTAAAAACAGGTTTATGACTGAAAACTCAAAACTACAAGAAAATGACTCAAAAATCCAATTTTAGAGATCAGATGATGTTTATCTTAGAAACCAGCTACAACCTGAAAATAAAAAGCTGTCAATCCAACCCCCATGCTCAGCAATTAGCAGCGTTTTTGAGTCTTGTAGAAGCAGCTTCATCATGAAAGTGTGATGAAGAACGCAGACGGGACAGAAGCTTCATCGCTGCAGCTCTGCTCTCAAAGCCGATGAAGAGCAGCAAAGAGGTGAAGCCCCTGCAGAAACTGCATCCTCTGAAGCTTTAAAGCTGCATGTGGAACCAGAGCAGGTCCCACTGGCAGACGCCTGCGGCAGTCAGGGCGACCCGGCCCAGTTCCAGCGGCTCATGCTGAAGAACCAGCAGGAGAACCAGCGTGGTGCTTGGTTTAAGGCGCCTGAAGACCCCGCCTGGATCTGAAGCATCTCCTGACTTTCATCTGAGGACAAAGACCAACTTTTGTGACTCCACAAATGTTTCTGAGCAGAACAGCTGCAGCAGTACTCTTCAATCTCTGGTTCTGCTGGGTCTGAGCCTCTGGTTCCCCTCTGAGCCAGCAAGTAGTCCAGTTTCTGTGCCAGAGTCCATCGAAGACCGCTTGGGCCTCTCGGGTCCTCACGGCTCAGCCCATCGCCGTGCAGGTGTATCAGATGTCCTCTTGGTTTCTTCATGCAGTGGATCTACTTTGAGGTTCTGCTCAGTAGTTCAGTCCAGACCCTGAGAACGGTTAAAGCTGCGGTCTCCAGACAGAAGCTGCAGACGTTTGAGAGCTTTCATCCACCTGCTGGTTTTGAAATGCGCTCAGTGGAAGCTCCTCATCAGATGTGGATGCTGGGCAGCGTGGGGGGTTGGGGGTCACAGAGACCTCCATCCTGTGCACCAGCTTCAGTCTCAGGACCTCATGGGTTCCCCCTTTGAGACAGACCACCAGACCAGCTGTTGTCAGAAGACGTCTGGTCTGAGGAGGTTCCACAGACTGGGAGCGTTTGTCCTCAGTGGATCAAGCTCCTCACAGAAAGTCAACAAGAGGAGGTGCCTGTAAAGCTCCACCTTAACTGGAACATTCCACCTTAACAGAAAGGAGGAATGTTGTCATGTTTGGGTCCTTAACAGATGAGAATAAAGGAACTCCATAGAACGAGTTTGGCACCAAACAGAACTGGATGGTTCTGTTCTGCTGAAACATGAACCGACCCACAAACCAGACCCCCCAGTCATATTCAGACCCACTCGTGGATCTCCTGCTGCAGCCCAGCTGAGGAGGAGTTTCTGTGGGAGCAGGAGCTTCACCACGCTGCTGTCCTCTTCTGGATTAGTTTCCATAGCAACAGAAGTAATGATTTGTATCAGCTGATCTGACAGCAGCCAATGAGAGGACGGGAACCCGGAGGTCCCAGGAGGATGGGTGTGTGTGTGTGTCGGTTCAGGCGGTTTTTCAAACAGGTCCAGACCAGCTGGAAGGTCCGGAAACAGATTCTAAAGATGTTCTGGGTGTTTGGGGTGACACAAGTGTGTGTTGTTTTAGTTGTTTTCTCTGACGGAACCACTGACCCATTCGGGCCCAGAGCTCATGCCGGTTTTGAGGTTCTGCAGGTTCTGGAACCCACTGAAGGGTTTGGGCTTATTGATGTGAAGCAAAAAGACTGGAATGAATGTAAAGTCCTCATAAAGACTGCTCTGCAAGCCTGTGAGTGTGTGAGAGAGTCTTTGTTGTGCTTCCAAAACAAACAGGCCTGGGGGGGGAGGACATGCTGCACTGACCGCACCCCCCCACACACCCACACACAAGCCAAACTTCATGCTGCGGAGCTCATCTGCAGATCCACATTTGAACAAAAGCTCAAATGTTTCTGAAGGAAGATGCTCCTCCTTCAAGAGACGGGAGGCGAAGGCTCCGCCCACCTTAACCATAGATTCACAGATGCACACACTTGTGCACGCACAAAGGCACTGGCATAGCAGCAAAAGAGACTCGCTCCTCAGACCTTCAGAGAGAATCTGGTGACTCAATGCAGGAGCCACTGAGGAACAAGGAACTTCCAGACAGAAAGGTTAAAACAGGGGAAGTGTTTCTGAGCCTTGTTTCCCTAAAGTTGACTGAATTGTGCGGCTTCATGAGCAGAGATCAGATCCTCCACCTTCCAGCCTGCAGATTGTTCCTCTGCGACATCAGGAAGACCAGACTAAGGCAGAGATCTTCTCACAGGACCTCCAGCTGCAGCTCCAGCCTCTGCAGATGGTCCAAAAAGCCTCTGCACATCTCATTTAATCACGTTCTGCCACTGTTCACATCTCTGCACTGAGCGCCGGTTACTGCCCCTCCCTCTGACGAGCGCCTCAGCATGGCCTTCCTTCATGAACCCCCTCCTGCACATGGATGAAGGGCTTCATGGAGGATTGAAGCTCTACAGAACAGCTGCATCAGTGACAGTTCAAACCTTCTGCAGCTCCGTCGCTGGGCCTTGTAAACAAAGCAGGTCTGCTCCCTATGCTCTGTGTAGCTCAGGCTTAGGGTGTCTGGGCTCTTGTTGTTAAATGTTGGACGACTAGTCTTTGGTGTGCACAGAAACACGGAGTGGTGGGAGTAAGAAACGAGAAAAGCAACTGGAGCTTTAAATAGTTCTGCAGCCTCAGTTGAAACTCTTGCTGCTTTGTGAACCCTGCAGGAGCATTTCAATGAGAACAGAGTTCCCACTGCACGGCGTTGGAGTGGGCTCAGGGAGGAATAACCACCAAACACCGTCAACACTGAAGCAGTGCTGAAGGACCACAGCTCGTCCTTTCATATGGAATCATCTGCGTTTGTCTTCAGTCTGAAGCAAACGGTTAAAGCAAAGCCCACCACACTGTGTGTACTTTCACTACACACATCAGTGCATACACTGTTACTAACACACATACAGACTCCTGGACACTTTTAAAAACCCACTCCAATGACAGTGGTGTTTTTAGTGATTTTAACTTGTTCTTGTTGCATTTTTCTCCTAATGGAGAACATGGACGGAGGCCCCAGGGACGACCCAGGGAATGTCTCGGGGTCCCCCCAAAGGATCTGGGGGAAGTGACCGGGGAGAGGGAAGTCTGGACATCCTTGCTTAGACTGCTGCCCCCACAACCCGGTCCTGGATGAGCAGAAGAGGATGGATGGGTGGATGGATGGGTGGGTGGATGGATGGATGTGTGGATGGATGGATGGATGGATGAATGGATGGGTGGGTGGATGGATGGATGGGTGGATGGATGGGTGGATGGATGTGTGGATGGATGGATGAATGGATGAAGGACATGTATACTAGAATTTAACATTAAAGTGGGTTTGTGACCATGTTTTTATTCAAATGGCCTTTGACCAGTAGCAGATGAACACCGGATGTTTGAAAAAGCTCAGAATTATGATGCAGCCACTGCCAAAAATCTTGCTTTCTCTGCTTCAAATCTAAATCCTCCACTTGCAGATAAATTGTCCTCTCTGAGCTGCCGTCGGCTCTAAACTGTATGCCTGGGTGCCTCTGATAGTGCTTACAGTTTGGTTGCTACCTTAATGTTAGCTCAGACTTGTCAGGTGCTTGTCGCTAGCAGGAGAGAATGTAAACAAAGGCATGCTGGGAAATTAGCTTGGCTAACTTGCGCACCAAAAGTCCTGCCCACAATCCAAAGGCTAATTTCTGAGCTCTTGCAGCTCTGCAGAAACTATGTCATAAAAAACCACACAGACTTTTTGATTTTTGACTAAATACTGCAGAATCATAATCAAAAGACCACCTGAACGATTTTACAGTCGAAACAAATCTACTTGGAGTGGGACTCCAAGGTTAAGTGATTGACATCTGCCAGTTTGTTGCCGGTTCTCTGAACTGGTCGGGATCCAGCTCGGACCCGGGGTCCAGCTCATGTCAGGCTCGCCTCTCTGTTCGTTCCTAGAGCACCACAGCTAAACCGCTGCCAAAGTACCTCGTGATTAGAGACGCTCTGCTGCGCCGCCTCCCTGAGTCAAGAAGAAAAGCGAGAAACTGTTGTGTTTTTTTTTTGGCAGATCGAGTCTGACAGCCTGAAAGGTTTTTCAAAGAAAAAAAGGCTTCCTCCTCACCCTTTTATCCATGAACCCAAAGTGAATTAGTGGAGACGAGTCGGCCAATCAGCTGCAGCATTCAGAGGAAAGAGAGCCATTATTGGCTAATGAGACGACGGGGAATTAAAGCTTTTATTCTAATAACAGTAATGTCTGTTTGCAAGCGAGCTGCCTGCACCTGCTTCCCTCCTCTGCTGTTTTCAGCTACAAGTGGAAAGTGGATCCTCACAGCGAGCTGAGAGGGAAATTAATCTGTTGATTCGGATTTATATGGATGATTATTTCCAGAAGAAGGCTGCACCTGCTTTTCTTTCAGAGCGGAGCAGAAATCTGGAGGCGAACCAGACCTCAGCCGATGTCAGAGCGAATGAAGAGCTGCTTCCTCTAATGATCATTATTGATTAGCTTGGGATTTGTGAGATGGCTGCACCTGTGCAGCTCACCTGACAGCATATCACCTGCTTTGTTCTCCCCCTCACCTGCAAATACAATCAGTGGAAAACGAGTCATCGCTGGATTCAGGCATAAAATGAACCTCGCTGAGACTGCAAGCGGCGTTTTGCTCAGATGGGAAACGATGATGATGATGATGAAGATGCAGAGAAAGGCTGGTGCTGGGCTTCTCTGAGCGGAGTTTTCAGTCTGGAAAAGAGGTTTCAGCTGCTGGAAATGACTAACGGCTTCAAAGTTATTAACTGCAGTTAAAGATCAACAGCAGTTTCAAAATAAACCATTTCTATCTTAATTGTGGTCACATATTAGAGAAGGAAAATAACTGTAAACTGGTCCTGAAGGAATGGACTTTTTAACTAGTTAATTAAGCAGACAGCTGATCCCAATCTGCAGCAGTTTACTGTCAGTCTCTGTCGTTTGAAGGATCAGTATTGACTGAACCTGCAGCAGCTTCCAGATGCTGGATTTATGTATGAAGGGGGGGGGGGGGGGGTGAGTTTTCCTCACATTTTCAGGTGTTTGAAGCTCATTGAAAACACAGGGGACAAACTTTCAGGTTAACTGACTAACTTTCAGTTAGATTGCTTTTAACCCTGTTACAGTCTGGCATAAGTTGGGTTCCTGTGGTTTTGGTATAATCCCTGCTTAGGCTTTATTAAAGTTTTTAGTTTATTATGGGCTATAATGAGATGTTTTGGGGGCGCTGATGTGGATAACTGAGGCAGTTTGACTAGATTATATTATTTGTATTACTTAGTAGTATTGAGTATTTTGAAGCATACTAAGCCGTAGTCATAACTGGTGATGACTTAATAATGACTTAGGCCACCGTATGACCCATACATCATTAGTGTGTGTAGCTTCTATTATCCTTAAGAACACTCATGATACACTTACCACACGCACGACAATGGTACATTCCATTTCATGACAAGTCCTCAAGTCCTCCTCCAATGGAAATCATGTTTTTTGACATGTAGTCCAAGATCCCTGATCTGCCCCGTCCAGCGTGCACAAGCTCCCTGAACTGCCCCGTCCAGCGTGCACAAGCTCCCTGAACTGCCCCATCCAGCGTGCACAAGCTCGGGTGTGAGAGACGTGAAGATGGGACATTGCTGCGTTGCCAGAACTTATTGCATTCAAGTCTGGATTTTGTTGTTGGCTGCACTAAAAGTTAAGTCTGAAATGTGTTCTCCACATTTGTGTTCTCTCTGTGAGAGAGTCTGAGGGCTTACTGCCCCGCATGAACCAGAGAGGGTGAAAATAAAAACAAGAATAAAATCAGGGACCTTTTTTACTGCTGCCAGACTTCTATTTTACCCACTATGTGATTGAACTTAAAGGAGTTTACAAGAGAACTGGCAGTTTTTCTGAAAAAGTTCAGAACTGACATATGGTCTGTTAACCCCCAGATGGACTACCTAACTCACTGGCATGGCTTAATTTACCCCCTAATAACCCCTAATAACTTTTAGAGAAGTTATTATTTAGGTCAGCTTTGCTAGAGAGTCCTTCTGATCATGTGATTGGATAGAAGACGTCCTCAATCAAAGGTGTATGTTTTCATTCACTTCCTGACTACTGTGGCGGTAGTCGTACTAACTGGTGTTTGACAGAAAATCTGTTTTCTGCTGTTTCACAGTGTTTAGGTTGCATTCAGCCACATTTATCAAGCCATGCAGGGTTCCACTGATCCTCAGCAGCACGTTTGATTCATGTTCTGCTCTCCTCATTGAACAGCTTTACGGCTCAGCATCATCAGCTGTTGGGACGGTTTTCCTGAGGAGGTCTGGAGTCAGTTCTCTGAGAGCAGGATCTCCTGTTCTGAGCTGCAGGAGGACATCTACAGAACTTTTTGTGTGTCAGTTTCTGATTTCGAGTCAGCAGACAGTCCAGTGAAAGATCTGTGAGGGGTAGAAGATGTGACTGGATAGAGAAACAGGCTCTGACTGGGAGTGAGGATCACCTCACCTTTAGTTTGGTACCAAAGGCCTCATTTCCTCCTGCCTCATTTTGATAAATAGAAAACAAAATGATCTGATTTCATTTCTGGTTTTGTGTCACGTTTGAAGGTTTTGCTGAACGGAACGTTCTCAAACCAACACGAAGAACGTGGAGCTCCGACCTTCATGTGGTTGCTGCGTCAGACGCAGTCTTTGTCCTTTGGTGAGGCTGAGCTCTGAGTCAGTGTGGTTTCCTCTGGAATCAGCTCCCGCTGCTTCCCTGCTGCAAATGAACAACAGAAAAACCATGAAACGTGTGCGTCTTTGCAGCGTTCAGCCTCCTCAGGCCTGAAAGCTGCTTTGTTTGATTTGCAGAAAAAGTATTTGTCTTTTTTTATTATTCATTGTGTTAAGACAGAAGACATCATCATGAAGATGGAAGATGTGAGCACTGCAGAAAGACTGCTCAGTGGTTATGGGGTAGAGTGTCTGCCCTGAGACTGCAGGCTGTTGTGGGTTCAAACCTGGGCAGAGGCATTCCAAAGACTGTAAGAGCTAATGGGACTTTCAGAATTGGTGGTTTTCTCTGACCCCTGCCCCTCCCTGATGCCCACCTGGCCTCCATCAGCCTCTAAAGATCAGCAGCAGGCCGCAGCTGAAGCCTGGGTGCAGAGTCATGTCCTCTCCCGGATGAGCAGCTGCTGTTGGGGGTTGAACGGACACCCATAAATCCAGGCCGCGTTTCATGCTCCTGCTTGCCTGTTTATGCATTCAGCCCCCCTGCCGGAGCGCGCATGAGTGTGTGTGAACTCTGCGGTGGGATTTGGTTTCCATGGCGCTGGAACTCAAGCGTGTAGTGAGCGGGGCGGCGGAGGTGGGCGTGGCCCTGCAGGCATGAATCAATGTGTTAAAACGTCATCTTGAAGCTGTAACTCTAAGGGGGGGGGCGTCCAGATGTGGGAGCAGCTCCTGTAATAAAGTTCTAAGCTGCTGTCAGAGGCTGTGCTGCATCAGAACACGTCTTCCTCGTCTGCTTCATGGAAACACGATAGTCCAAAAGGAAAACGTCCACAGAGGCTTCTTTAAAATGCAGATTCTCTTCAGCTGAAGTGTACACGGCAAACGTTGATGCTTGTGTTTGGTTAATCACTCCTACCTGCTGCTTTAACACCTCCATGCATTTCAAGCAGAATCCTTCTGCATGAATGAGAGTCTGCACAGAACTCTGAAAATACGTTTCCCCTCGATTCCTTCAAAGTGTTACAGAGATCTGTCTGCAGTCATCGTACCCGAGCACTGCCATAGCTCTGTGCCTTAGCCCCCCCACCCGGCCCTGACTGATGCTGACCGCTGACATACTGTGGCTTTAAATGAGGGGATGGGGGGGGCTTCAAAGACAAGCAGCTAAAGCGGCTGCTGTCAAACCAAAGCCAGTGAAAAACTGCACGTCTGTGTGATGTGGGGGGGTGCACATGTGGGTTGAAGACTTTCAGCTTTTAGGATTTCTGCAGACAAAACTTCAATCAAGACGCGGCTTTCATCAGATTCACACCTCCCTCCACTTTCCAGAAACGTGCGCGTGGGTGTCTGTGTGTGTGTGTGTGGGTGTGTGAGTGTGGGTGTGTGTGTGTGTGCGCGTGTGCGCGTGTGTGTGTGTGCGCGTGGGTGTGTGTGCGCGTGTGTGTGGTGTGTGTGTGTGCGCGTGGGTGTGTGTGCGCGTGTGTTTGTGTGTGTGTATGTGCACGTGTGTGTGGGTGTGTGTGTGTGTGTGTGTGGGTGTCTGTGTTAGCGTGTAGAAAAGCTAATGTTTGCATTTATTTTCTACGCTGATGACACCCCTCAATACCCCGACAGAGCTGTCAGTTTCCAGTAGCGTTGTGTGTCTTTCCCCCTCACATAATCGCTCACACATCTTCACACATGGTCCACAAATCAACTAACTGTTTGGTGATACAATACAGTCTGATTCTTTTATCTTAATGAATACAATCTACTTAATACTTTTTTAACTTTTTAAAACCTTTCTAAACCAAACTTCTTTGACATGTCTGCTTCAAACATTCCGACCTGTCATTTTGTGTCTTTTTGTGGTTAAATAAAGTTTGTCATATTTCTTCCAGTTCTGTTCAAAAAAGGTTGCCTTATGTTTAGGGGAGACAGCATACATCTCTAACTGTGATTGGACATTCTTCTTGGTTGCATGACATGTTCATAAAAAGAGACACAACAGAAAGACAAACTGACAACGTTTAACTGAGACCAATTATTTACTTCCAGGTTGTTTTTATACCTTTTAACCGACATAATCTTGTTCATATTTGTGGTTTTCAGCAGATACTGCCATTATTCCAGTACTAAATCGTTTTTCAATATATTTGCAGTTTTTAACATTCCAGATCAGTGAGCATTGGTCAGATTGAAGCCCCCCCCAGACCTCAGACTGTGAACATCCACCTCCCACATCTCTTTGTCTTTGGCATTTGGCAGAAGCTGAATGGATTCAATCGTTTCTTTATTAGAAGTTACACAGAAGACCTGAGTATTTTCAGTATTAGTACTTACATCATGACTATGGATGGTTGAGTAGGTTTTTTGAATGATGATCAGGTAAATGTTTTATTTTGGAAAGGTTACACGTGAGAAGAGCTGATTTCCACTTGGGAGTCTTTGAGGTTTTTGTTGTAGTTCCAAATAAGCCAAATCAGGCTCCTTGTGATATTTTTGGACAGAAATGTTTTGTGTCCATCAGAGTTCTGGGTTACAGCAGGTATACTTTACTCCTAAAAGGGTGGACTCTTAGGTGACTGGGTTAATCCAGCAATCAGCTGAGATTTTTGTGTCCGCTGAACATCGATTGATGGCTTCAGATCTGCTCTCACATCTCCTAAATGGGGCGGTCCGTTCCAGGAAGCGGACTCTGGTCTGGATCACGCGGACAGTTTGTGTCTGAATGAAATGATCCTGGTCTCTGTCATTCCAGGCTGTACAGTCTCAGAGCGCCGTCCGGCATTCTCCTTCTAGGGTGTGTCGGTGCAGCAGCCATCTGACCTCCTACTCAGATGTACGCTTTGGGAAATGACTTCATCTCCATCCCTTCTGCCCCCCTCCCCGTGTCTGGGTCTCTCTCTGTATTGACCATCTTTTAGAGTGAAACCCATAAAGACGTCCCGAAGGACACGTCTCAGCCTGACGTCACACATGGAGCAGTGTGGTCTGAGAAGAGACTGTCCACGTGCACACCCACCCCCCCGTGCAGTGGTGAGACTCGTGAAGGTAGATGCTCACGCCATCACGTCATCCTCCCTGGAAGCTGGTGGACCCCCATCCCACTGTCCACCTGTGGGTGGGGGGCAGGTGGTCTCTTGGTCTCTCGTGCCTTTTGTGCTGCTCATTAACAGCTTAAGTAGATGGTTTTTGGTGAAAGTGTGGAGGTGGAGGCCTGCTCTGCCCCCACATGCTGTAATCTGCCCCGATCTGTGCCATGCCCCGATCACATGACTCTTCCTGCAAGATGAGCAGAACCAGAACCTGGACCCACACCACAGCGGTCAGCACCCAGCGTTTATCCACTTTGGGCTTTGACGCGACCCCCTGCTCCGGCCTGGAGAGTCTTTTGGGGGGCCTTTGGGGTGGTGCAGTGAAGAAAGCCCTCCATGTCTTTATCTTCACTTGACATCCTCTGTGTTGAAATCTTTGTTTTCTGAGATTGAAGCATCTTGCTCTTGTACTAAAAGTTCTACGTTGAATCTTGCCTCCTCGTGCTCAGAGCTCGTGTGGGTGTCCTGAAGCTGCCTCCACCCATCTCGCCCTGCCCCACCCCCAAGTGATGACTTGATTCGGTGTAAATGTGTCTCCCTATGAGGGGGCAGATCTCCATCATGGCTGCCTCTGCATAGGTCATGTGATCAGAGACCAGGCTGACGGGGTTCAGCAGGCTGACAACATCTGGACAGTCTCACTGTTGGTGTTTCTGCACTTTTTTCCACAGAAAACTGAATCAGCTTCAACTCCGGGTCAGAAATCTGCGACTCATCTGTAGATGAGCAACAATGATTCCTAACAAATCTAATCTGGAGCATACTTTAAAGGCCGAGTTGATTTCTGAGCAGATTTATCAAGAGTATGAAGCATGTTCTTCTGAGGTTGTCATGACAACTCCCAGCAGATCCTAATCCACTCTGCACACCAACAGGAGCTGTTATTTCTGCTCCTCATCAGATGCTGCAAAAGCAGAGCAGAAACTCCAAATGCTGCAGCAGGAGGGATCTGCTTGTGTTGCTGCTCTCAGTGACACAGCAGCTGTTGATCATTGTGGAAATCCAGAGACAGCAGAACAGCTTTTGGACGTCTCCTTTGTTTTTTTTGGACATCTTGAACCCAAAATGCTTCCAAAACGTTCTCTTTGAGAGCTTAGAGCTTCAGATCTATTGAACCTGAAGGCAGCAGGCAACGGGCTCTTCCATTTAAACTTGGCTTAAACTAATCCCTTTGAGCTTTTTTCCTTCACAGGTAAAGTTTAGAGTGAGTCTTCCAACATGTCATGTGTCCGAGCTGAAGGCAGACATCAGTACTCTGCCTGGAAACATTCGAGAGGCAATGAGACCACCTCCCACTATTACACTACAGTAGTCTTGGGCTCATCTCTTTATTGTTATATTTTGGGGCTGTGGTTCAGGTCCTCAGTGTCCTCTCACATGTTTCTGTAATTGCTATGCAGTATTTATAATCCAGTATTGAGGATGTTATAGGAAGAGTGTTGGAAGCTGAAGAAGGCCGTCATGATGAAGATGCTGCTGTTCATTGGCTGTTTGCTCCCTCCAGTCTGCTATGTGCAGCTTCAGCTCCATTTCTGTCAGTTATTGTATCTCAAAGCGGCATTTCTCAACCAAAACGGACAGAAAGAAGTCTGTAAGGTTTGTGAGAAGCAGCTTCTGTGAAGGCCGCTCTGCAGCCAAGGCAAAGACGGAGAAGATGGCATGTTAAGAAAAACACCCAGACTGGAAGCATCTTCAGCTGTACGTCAGGTTTGAATGAAACCAAAACGTGGATCTGCATCAGGAAGAGGTGACAGAAAGAGAAAGGAAGAAGACGTGAGCATGGAGAGAAGAGCTAAAAGGAAGGAGCAATGAAAGGGGGGTGAAGGGAGAAAAGGAGGAAAATCTGCAGTGAGAGGCGCTGAAATCCACCCGCCACCTGAAAGTGGGTCACATCAGAAATACTGAAGAGGAGGGGATTGTCTCTGCAGCAGAATCCCGTCCTGAAGCCGCATTTGTAGCATCAGCTGATCGCAGAACGGCAAAGATACCATGTTGGGGGGGCGGGGGACACTGCCTCAGGTAATCACGGCTTCCTGCTCTCTCTTGAATCTGTTTCCTGAGGTTTCGTTAAGCCAAACCTGGTGGGACTGCCTTCCTGCAGGCTCTAATCCCAGTGCTGATCCAGGATCACGCTGATCTGTGCTGACGGGCTTTAGGCCGGACCTGCGGCTGGGTTCTGTTCAAGTCCAGCCCCAGTGCTCGTCCCACTCTCACACCCTCTGACCCAAAGCAAAGCAGGTCACTGCAGAAAGGAGGTTTTTCTGAAATGAGCACCTCGTCTTCTCCCTCCTCTGTTGAGTGAGGCTGGTTTGAGACCGCCTCCAAATGGTCAGGATGGTCTTCCTGTGGCTGTTTGCCCCGCCCTTTCATCTATTTTCACGCAGACCATGTCCTTATCAGCCCAGAACAAACCAATGGGTCACAGGACTGCAGATTCTGTCCATCTTTTACGTCTGCCGTCTGTCTGTGAGGATAATAAATCTGCCTTCTGCACATGCTCTGTGCTGCTTAGAGTAAGGGGCCCCTGGAGTCTGTCCCAGATGTCTCTGGATGGTACGGGACAGGTTACAGGTCCACATACAGACACACAACCACACAAGCTTGAAGACCATCTAGAAACTGGGATTACACAAAGAGACTCGTCTCTGGACTAGAGGAGGAGGAGGAGGAGGAAGAAGGCACGCACATGCTCACAGAGCACTCGCAGGAATCAACCTAAGTTTTGGAAAACTCGTAAGTAAGGAATGTGCAAAAGACATTTATATGACATTGGGTTGACATTCCTGAGTGTTCGGTGTTCCCTCCCAAAGACGAGCAGACACAAACACTGAGCATCCCACCTCTGTTCTTAAGGTGGACTGCTTCCCGCTGCAGCTTCCCAGGGCTTGTTCCTCTTTGTTACATTTGCATCATCTCTGCTCCACGAGACACACTAAAGGGTTCGTGTCCTTGCATCACTACACAAAAATATCACAGACGCTAAGAAGAGAGCCAACCACACACACACACACACACACACACAGAGTTGGATTAATTATTCGGTTGCCAGGGAGATGATGGAAGAACGAGCAAGTCTGTCAGCTCCCCAAAGAGACTGAAGACTCTTCACACTTCCTCTCTCTCTCTCTGTTTGTTTCTTGCTCGCTCTACCACTCAGTCCAGCAGAGTGTCTGGCTGGGGGGCACATTATCGGTTATGTCATGTATAATTGTTTCCATGGAGATAATATTTCCAGTTTGAAGGGGGGACTCTCCTGGAGTGTCTTCTGGGTCGATGAGAGGAAGGATTCAGACTCACCTCCTTCAGTTAAACCAGCAGCTTTAGAGGAAACACGACCAATTCTTGGTTTAGTGTGAACCCTTTCTGAGCCACAGCACAGCAAACTTCACCTAATCTATACTTTAACTGTTGGTGGAAACTGTAAACAAAGTTGAAGTCATTGCTCAGTTGCTGAAGTTTGAATACAGACATGACCAATGTCTGAAAGCTGAACCCTTCTGAGAGTCTCCATCTGTTCCTGCTCGCTCAACGTTTGAAAACACTTCATTCTCATTTAGCGTGTTAAATAAATAATTATCCAAAGTGCAACTATACCTAGAAACCTCATCATAACATACACACATCTAGAAACGAGGAGTTCCACACAAAGATCAAAAAGGGAAAAATAAGTTTAAAAATAATGAAGAAAATTATTAATAGAATTTATTTAAACTAAATGTTTCTACAGCCTATAGAGAAGAATTATTCTCTATTTTTAGGTAGATGGTTTGTATTTCTCTGAGTTTTTATGGGCCTGTAGTTCATAAAAACCTTGTAGTTCATTTTGATTACAGTGTCAAAAAAGCTTTAATATAATAAATGGAAATGACTCATTTTAGAAGGAAAAGTGAAGAAAAAGGAGAATCTTAGTACAAGTTAGTCCATTTAAGTGAATCCTCCTCAAATCTAAAACTAGCACTGATTCTTAGAACATACATCTAAATATTTAGGTTCTAACAGGGAGCAACAATGAATGCCAGTCTATACTTACCAATGAACTTTAAAATTGAACCAATAATTACAGTACAATTAAGGTTTTTGAGTCTTAAATCAAGTCTTTCTCCTATCAAGACTGTGGAGCAAAAGGGTGTAGACTCTTTAATTTCCTTATGTCTAGGTCCCTAATGAGATAAAACATTTATAACTGTGCTGATTTTCACAGAAGCTCCTAAAGGTGGAGAGCAAAAAAAGAAAAACACTGGAAAAATATCTAAAAACAAGGATTTAAGTCTTTGCAGGAATCAAATAGTTTGCAGTGAACCTTTAAAAAAGTGTATTTATTTCCATAATTCTATTAAAAACATTAAACTTTCATAGAATATAGAGTCAGGGCCTACTGTTGAATTGATTTCAAGTATTTATGTATCTGTGTTTACATAAATTGGGCTTCTAGTTCATTAAACGTCTCATATTCTGTGGTCATTCTTGTGCTTTCCTGGAAGCTTCACTTCAGATTCTAGGGAGGAACAAGAATGTCCCAAAAAAAAAGAAGAATGTCCAGAGTTTAATGAACTGGAAGCCCAATTTTTGAAAGAATCCGTTAAATCAATGAAAAAGCTCAAACGGTTTTTAACGGGATGGATTTTGTTTCTGTCTTTCTTTCCTCTTTTCTGATGTTTGAATTGAGTGAGTGAATTTTGCTCCCTCAGAAGTGAAGCCAGTGTCTTGAACTTCTCTCCAGTTTTTTTTGTTTAGAGCTGAAAAAAGGTCAAATAAATGTGTGAGGGATTGGCAACTAAAACTAAGCTTTAAGCTAATCTGTGGCTGATTATGAGCGGAACCCAAACCCATCAGGAACTTCAGAGAACCTGACTGCAAAGCCTGGACTTAGGTTTTCCAGAGTTTACAGTGGGACTGTCTGTTCATGTTGGGTGTGTTGGGTGTGTTCCTGTGGGCCCTGCCTTCCTACCGTTCTTCTCCATTTTATGAAATGAAAGCTCTTTCTACTTGGCACCAAAGGCGTTAAAACTAAAATGTTGCTGCCCCAACGCTGAATGAAGGCAGCAGAGGAGGAGAATGAGCCTGAACTCCCGTCTGACCTGCTCCTCTGAACCAGGCCGGTCCGGTCCGGTCCAGCTGGGACCGCAGCAGTTTTCATTTACACACACTTTAGTTTAGTCATCTGTGAACTTCAGCAGCTTTAACCTCATCAACTTTCCTTCTCCGGATTTAGGGTTTGAGCTCCAACACGCTGTGGTGTTGGGTGACCTCACGCTTCACCGCGTGCACTGTGCAGAAAGCCTCAAGGGTCAGAGGTCAGGATGTCAGCCGCTTGAAAAACAACTCTGAAGATAGACGCCCCAAACAGACACCTATAAAAGCAAACGTTTTTGTTTTGTGTCTCTGATGAAGGTTTCGTCATTTCTAAGTTAAAGTCATGTGATTCTTTTTTAAAATATTGTCTCCTAATAACAGAATTGGTGAATGAGTGTGCATGTGTGTGCACGCGTGCGTGTGTGTGTGTGTGTGTGTGTGTGTGTGTGTGTGTGTGTGTGTGTGTGCGTGTGTGTGTGTGACTGCCGCGGGGCTTAAACCATCAGTTGGTGGTCTTGCTGTGTGTGCATTGGGGGGGATGGGCAGGAACTAATAAGCTTAACTGCCTCCCCCCCGCCTGCTTCACCCTCAGATGCCCTTCCTCCCCCTTGTCTTCCTCCCCCAGCCCCGATGGCTGTCTGAACAGGGTTTTGTGTTCCTCTGAAAGAGCTCTCCTGTGCTTTTATCACCCGGCCCCATTACACGCACACGGAAACAGGATAACGGGGGGGGGGGGGGTGTCAAATATGTACAAATGAACTATGGAAATGCAATCAGGAGACAATCCTGCTCTGCATGGTAGCCCATTGTCTGATTTATTTTGAAAAACTGCACAGCTTCCTGCTACTTTGGAGGCTTCTGCAGGCCTGTTGTGTGTGAACGTGTCAACAGTTGTGGCGCTAGCTTTGCTAATGTGGGCGTGTTGCAGCGACTGCATGCAGCTCTGCTCTGCTGTTGGGCGTCTGCCTTTTCTGACAGGTAGAAATGGACGGCATGGAGGTGGAAACATGCAGGCAGAGAAATGTGCACGTGGTCATTGGCTTTTTGGCTGAGAGGACTTCAGATTTACTGTTAAAAACACAGTTGCTTGGGAAATCACACAATAATCAATCAGATATTTGCTCTGCCTGTGTGACCAGCCTCATGGTAGGGATTTGTTTTCCACTTTCATAAAGACATGAGAGAATCATGTGATCAATGCTGGGTCATGTGACCCTTCCGTGTTGTTGGACTTTGAATCGTCCTGATGGTGCTGATGAGCATCAGACAGATTTCTGTGATTTAAAGACCATGAAAACTGTGTTTTTGGTGTTTTAACATATTCTTGTAGCATTTTTCTGACGATGGAGGACATGTAGAAACAAATTTCAGATTAAAGCTATATTTCTGTGTATTTTATTGTTCAGAACATTGTGAGCAAAAAATGCTGTTTGAAAAACTTGTAATTGTTAATAAAAAAAATCTACAATCGTCAAACTACAAGCTCTATTCTGATCACCCACCTTCAGACAAACAGATCCATGATCGTCTTTGTCTTCCTCATCTGAGCTGGAATTTGGATCAGAACTGGACGGATGGATGGCTACCGTATTATTTGCCATTTTTAATGCACCGCTAATGTTAGGTGGGGGTTGTGAGCTACCTGGAGAGAGTGTAAACAAAGCGATGATGGGAAATTAGGGCAGGCTTACTCGACGCCGACAGTCCTGCCCACAACTCAGAGGTGAATTTCTGAAGAACTCCTGCTGTGTCCTAGAAATGAGACAGATTTTTAAATTTGGACTAAAACAGCATCATCCTAATGAAAAGACCACTGGGAACACTTAGAAAAAATAGATCAAAAGATGATCGGAGTGGGACTTTAATGAAAAAAATAACTAAAAGTTTAAAAAAATATCTAAAGAGGAAAAAAGAACTTTAACAGTGTGTTTCATCAGGATTTTAAGGGAAAATATAGACATAAACTTAAGTTGAAGCCAAGATATTAACCAAATGATATGGAGTTTAATGATTTTACCAGTGGTGGGCCATCAGGGTCCTTAAGGTCTTCTCTGAAGGCCTAAGAAAATATCTAAATCATCATATTTTGTCCATGCATACTCATTAACTTATTCCAAATGGACTGTTTATTCCCTTTTATTGTGTTTATGATGGTTATGCTGCTTCCAGACAGACGGATTTTCACATTGGAGCATTGAACCAATCACATTTCAGTTGTCCTCTGTTGCCAGGCAGGATAAGGGTATTCACCATGAGTTGTGAAGGCCTCTTAATGCAAAATCAATGTCATCCATTCGTTTCATTTCAGCTGTTCTCTGTTGCTAGGCAGAGTCAGAGCTAAAGAGGCCTTCACTATCAGTTCTAAAGGTCTTGTGATGGTAAATCAATGTTGTTCATTCATTTCCTTCAACCAATCAGATTGTGAGTTGGTGTCAGCAGGGTCTTCTAGCAGGCTTAGACAGCATCACAGTATTCAGAGCTTCTGATTGGATAGAAGTTTCAGGAAGTCACATGCAGCCTTGTCCAGTGTGACACAGATCCATGGAGCACTCTGTGATCCGTCTCAGTTAAAACAGACTGACTGTAATGTCTCCATGGAGGATTTAGCGGGAAAATCTCCCACTGATCTCCTTGACTTCCTTCATCAGAAACATCTGAGTGAATCATGAAGCAGGCGTACAGATTTGTGTGTTTGGACTGACCGTCCCTGTGTCCACAGCGTCTGTCCAGCAGACATTTTCAGCTCTAAAGTGAATTCAAACCTACAGAAACACAACTGGACAGACTGGACTCTCAGCACTGATGATGGAATAGAAAAGGACTTCTGGATGGAACTGAAGACCATAATCTACATGACAGGATGATCAAACTGTTAAGAGGAGGATGGATTTTGTCTTCAAATAACCCGATTTTTTGATGATTGAAATGATAAATATTATAATGAATAATGTTCAAAATGTATGTGGTTGTTTTCAATGTTTTTGCTGGCTGTTGTTGCAAAATGAGATGTGTTTACAGTTCTGTTTATTCAGTTTATTTAGAGCCTAAAAATGGTTCATGAGGGGTTGAGGGATTCAGACGTAAAACTACTGAAGGCCCAGGTGTGTCATGCACGCTCCACCCCTGGATTTTCCTAAAAGGTATTTTTAATTCCAAACAGGATTAAAGCTTTTATTGAATATTTGAGCAGGTAGTCTGGAAACTTGTTCAAAGGTAGAATGATGAAGTTCTCAGTAGCTCAGTGACCTAGTAGTCGAGCTTAGGCCACTATAAGTAAGTCGACTTGATCTCTGAGGCTCCGCCTTTCACTTATTGTGGGTGCCGCCCATTTTATGATGTCATCCTAGAGCCGGCCTCTGCAGCGTGTCTGCGTTTCAACCACGAAAAAAAAAAACATCTAAACTTTTCCAAAGATGGATGTATGTCTGTCTTTAGTAGCCGTGGCGTTTATTCCATCACACTCAGAATGGTGACGACGTATGGCTTCATTATGCAGTGAAATTCTGTCAGCAAATGTAAACAACACCAGATGAACATTTCAGGATTTATTTTAATTCAAAGAAGAACTTTTCTTTATGAAGCCAAATAGAGAGATGTGATGGACAGAGCCCGTTATCTCTACAGGATGGAACTTTGAAAGGACTTTTAATGTGAAAGACTTTAGGCTGGTCTGAGTTCTGGCCTGTTTATAAAAGGCTGAGAGGGCAGCCCAGCACTCCGGACTCAAACCCGCGGTCTAGGCACTCCGTGCTCCAGCTGCTGACCTTTCAAAGGAAACACGGAGGAAAACATCATTTTCAAATTTGTCCACATTAGTCAGAGCAGAGAAGCAGCAGCTGGACGAAACCTGAGAGGAACACGCTAACGGGCCGTGTGTGTGCGTGTATGTGTGTGCGTGTATGTGTGTGCGTGTATGTGTGTGCATGCATGCACAGCAGTAAAAGCAGTGAAGGCGTTACGTTTCAGCCTCCTCTAATGTGTTTGTGAATGACACAGGAAAGCAGACAGATTGAATGAGAGCTGAACGAGTTTGTTAACAGACACTAATGGGTCCAACACAACAGGCTCCTGCACAACAAAAACTCACAGCTACAGGAGCCTCAAAGGGACAAATGCTTCTGTTACATGGCTGGGATTTGTTTTTTTTATTTCTGATTGGTAAATAAAAGAACCAAATAAATGAACAATTTAGATGAAAAATTAGTTCCAGCAACAAACAGAAAACAAACAGTTTTATTCAACATTTGCAGTAAAAACAAGAACGAATTTTCCTGAATATTGTTTGTGTGAATTGTGGGAAAATCTCCTTTCCAGCCTTTTCCTGCACCTTTAAACTCACACTTTGTTTTTTTAGCTGCGTCATTTGTCCTCAGCTTTGGAAATCCTTCTGGTTTTTCATCCGTTTCCATTTCCGCTACACGATTCCTCATCATCCACTTTAGAGAAAGCTGGATGAGGCTTTGATTTCTTCTCTTTATTGAAGCTTGTAATCTTTTTGAAGCTTTCTTGTGATTCATTTCTTTACCCATTTTCTTGACTGGATTTCTAAAAAACAACATGAAAGCTGGTGGGGGTCCCTTTGCTCTGAACCCCTGTTGTCACGTTTGGGCTATTTTCCAGAGCGTGAACACATGAGATTCCAGCCACAGACCGCTTCCTTCCACAGTCATTCCTCCACCTTCTTCTGCTCGGCTCTGCATCCATGTTAGCTTCCTCAACGTGTTTGTCTTTGTATGAATGAAAGGTTGTGAATTCTTCCTTACATTTAACCGAACCAGCTGGAGCTTTTGGTCAAACCAGTTCTAAAGCTGACATTGGATTAACATTTTAGCCGTGATCCTCAGATCTGTGATACTGCACTGCAGTTTAACTTAGACGTCTGTCAGCCCAACGACTGTCCTAAAAATCTGCAAAGTGTGATAAAGACTGTGAATTCCTCAGACCTGATGGATCTTTTAGAGAGTACGGGACAGAAAGCTAAGGGTTACTTTTTGTTTTACGGCTTCAGAAGTGAAGAGATTTACTCAAATGGATTTTTTTTTTTTAGAAAAAAACTGCTTTATTTTGAATGTTCTGTGTAAATTCAGCTGAAATAACATTTTCTGGACTCTCAACTGCCTGCGTGATTTAAGGTCATCTGATAAGAATCAATCTGTAACTTGATTGTGAGCGTGTGCAGTGAACTGAGCAGAAGGACTGATTCACAAATGGATGGAACACAAATATCCGTCCTAACCGGCAGCTGGGACTCTTGGCCTTCACAGAGGAGAACACGCATGAATGTAGCATGTTCTCAAGTCTCACTGCAGGTCTGAAGGCACAGAGACACCATCCTCTCTGGTGTTCACCTCCAACAACTCTGATAGTCAGTGAATCACAGTGAGTTCTTGAATGAAACATTGCACCCCGTTTGAATCCTTCTGAGGATCAGCTGTTGAAGGCACGGGCCATGATCGTCACTGAGGACGGCTTTGGCGTTGGATGTCAGGACGGGAACCACAGGTGACGTGGGCCGCAGCAGGATCATCAACTTGAAGGGAGTTGTTAGTGAGCTCTGAAATGTCCCGTCAAACAGCCGGGAATGAAGCAGCTTTTACTCTCACCACCAGACTGGAACGTAGAGACATAGATGTCGTGTGTGCACGCACGCACCACACACACACACACACACACACACACACACACACACACACACGCACTGAGGTGTTTTCTTACAGAGGAATTTGGGGCAGCTGCATGCAGGCCTGTGTGTGTTCGGTGTACGTGCCGGACTCTCCGGTTTCCCGTGGTATCCGACCAGCTGAGCAGGAACGGTTTTCCCTGGACCTCGCACGTCCGTCCCTTCAGCAGACAGAGGTCTTGTGTTTGCTGCGGCGTGACTCCCTCTGCACGCCGAGGCGGCTCCCAGAACCCTCTCTGACGCTACCGTCCAAACAGCTGCTGCAGGATGAGAAAACCAAACGGGATTCAGATGTTTGAATCGGTTCTCGTCACATGATCCTGTTGTTAGTGAAACTGTGAGGTCTGGCTGGACAGAGGGGGCACGTCTGTCAGCGCACGCCAAAACAAATGCTTGTGTTTGTCTTCTGAGGACGCCACCTTGGGCGGCTCTCACTTTGGGACAGTCTGGGGCTCCGTTGGAATGCTGATGATGCCCCCCCCCCCTTCCTCTAGTTTGGATTGCTTTGACACACGACCCTCTCAGGAGAGAACCAAGACCAAAGCAGATCAAACCATCTGGGAAAAATCCTGCAGATCCAACAGCTGCTCATTGGACGGCGCTTTTATCCAAAACGAGTTCTGAGCAGAAAAACCAGGAAGGACAGCAGGTAGTCCGTTAGTCCTCCGACTGCTGCAGGTCTCACTGTGCCACGTTTACCCAGCAGACACTTTCAGCATCTTTGCTTCTTCAGATTCATGCTGTGGAAATGTTAGTTCTCCTGCTCTTCTCTGTGGTCGTTAGAAAGTCTGTCTACTTTCACACTGAGGTGAACCTGCACCAAAATCCATCTGCGAGTGAACAGAGACCCTCATTTTCTAGAGGACTCATAGGACCAAAGTTCAGAGGAGCTGTCACACCTACCATCAGGGGGGGAACCAGACCTGTGTGTGTGTGTGTGTGTCCTCACAACAAAGTAGTTGTTGAGGGTTTGAATCCCTGCTAGAGTCGCACTTTGCAGGTCAGAGGTCACTTCCTGTATTGCTCCGGACATCCTCCTCCCTTCCCTTCTATTGGCTTCCACACGTCTGTCTCAGTCGTCCTTCTGCTGCTCAGGAATTCTGCTGAGCTTTTCTTTCTTTTCAAAAAAAGAGGTAAAGTTTTCTTTTGTGCCAAATGATCCGATCCGTGGAGAACACTGAATGGAATGGAAACAAGTTTATTTCAAATACATAAAAAATAAAAAAATCTGTGAAGACGTCACAGATCAACCTACAGGTTCAGCCATACTGCTCTGTCCGTGTACATATGAATGTGTGTGCATGTGCATGTGTGTGCATGTGAATGTGTGTGTGCATGTGCATGTGTGTGTGTGCATGTGAATGTGTGTGCATGTGAATGTGTGCGTCATGCATGTATGTGAATGCGTGTGAATGCGTGTGAATGCTTGCCGTCTGCTGCAGTGTCCTACTTAAAAGTCTCCTCCCTTCATCTGCGTGTGTGTGCTTGCGTTTGAGTGTGTGAAGCTCGTCAGCTCTAATTAAGCCAAGCTTCTTAACGAGCAGACAGCTAATTAACACACTGAGAGAAAGACACACACTCGTCCTTCATCTATGGCCTGACATCCTTTCTCTTATTTGTGTTGCTCTTTTTTCTGTTTTCATTTCCAATTTTTGCTGTCTTTTTTTACTTTTCCTTTTTTTGGTGTCTTTTATTCTTTTTTTAACTTTCCTTTCCTTCCTTTCTTCCTTTTCCTTCCCCTCCTCTTCCTCCTATGTGGTGTTTTTCTGGGTCAGATGGGGGAGGGGGTTTTGGTGAGATTTGGGGAGTCTCATTTCCGTCGCTCTTCATTTTTTGAGCATTGGGCTCTTCATCAGTCAGCAGTGTGTAACATCACACTCTCCCTTTTTCCCATGGTCAGCCTCTCCTCTCCATGGATCCGGTTCGTCACCTCGGTGGACGGCTTCCAGTCAGACCTGCTGTTGTTTCTGACATCTTTGTGGTTCAAAGGCAGACATAGACGTTGGTCCTGGTGTTTGTGTGAGTCCAGAAGTCCCGTGTGTGAGAAGGAGACAGTTTGTTCAGATTTCTCTAGAAGAAAGAGAAAAACCAGAAATAGAGTAGTTATTTTCTCTCAGTAAGCAGTTTTGGTGCAAGAGGCGGTGATTCAAGTTTAAGTAAAAGTACTGACCAAATGTGTGGAAAATGCTTCTTCTTTTAGTTAGAAACCAGTTTTTCTAGAAATGAATTGTAATGTCTTCTGTATACGAGATGACACAATGAAAGAGTTGTCAAATCAGCACCAATATCCTAAGAGGTTTGAACATAGACTAGTGAGCGGCTGGACGGCAGACCGGGCCTCGGAGTGAAGCTGGTGAAAACCATTCCCAGCCCACGTCCAGCTCTGCCACGATGACATCACAGTGATGACGATGACATCACAGAGAAAGCCGGAGTTGTCGCCCAAACACAGTTTGCTTTTTTTGTGCCTGTGTGAAGCCAGTTTTTTAGGTCCAGTGTCACTGCCATCTTCAGAGGATGTGACATCATCAAGCCCCGCCTTTCTGAAAATGAGCAGACGGGTGGGACAGACCTTTCAGTTGTTGGAGGACATAGGATGGACAGAAATTAAGCCTGAAGATTGATGGGGCTGGTGGTCCTGGTGTAGTGGTAGAGCGTTCACAACCTCTAATCATAGATTTGGGGGTTTGGTTCCCACCGACAACAGTTGAAGTGTTCGTGGGCAAGACACTGAACGCCACGTTGCTCCTGGTGGTTACCCTCTTACGAAGGCCCCAAAAGCGCCTTTTACATCACAGTCCCATCACCCATGCACACACACATTCACACACACATTCACACACTGGTGGCGGCTCCGCTGCCAAACAGTGGCGCCAACCTCCCACCAGAGGCAAGGTGGGGGTTCAGTGTCTTGCCCAAGGACACTTCGACACATGGGTGTGCAAGGCGGGAATCGAACCTGCAATCTTACGATCATGAGTCGACCGCCCTACCACTGCACCACGGCCGCCCACCTATGGTATGAGTATGGGTGAATGGGACTGTAAAGCACTTTGGGCATTCAAAGAGGGCGCTATGCAAGTATGCACACCATTGGAAGTCCACCTGTCAATCAAAAATAACCTCCTAATAATGCAGAAACATGACCTCTAAGGACATCAGGCTGAATAAAAGTCATGTTGGCTGTAAAACGGTCTGTTTTGAAGTCAAAGGGAAATGGCTCCCATGTGCTATCAGCCTCTAGTGGTTTTGTGAAGAACTACAGCCTTGATACTTGCAGGTTTGCCTGAAGTGATAGGACAGAAGGTGAAGGCGTATGTTCTGCAGAGGCTCTCAGAGACTTGATTGGTTCACCATCTTTTAAAACGTCATCTTTCCATGATTGGGTCAAACAGGCAGTCAATAACAAAGCTGCCCATTGGTTGAATAGATTCTGTCATCTATGGTTAACATCAGGCTAACATGTTCTGTCTGTTTCAGATCCGTGTGGATGGGATCCCGCCCCCGACCCAGAATGCCTTGCTGTATGAGACTGTGTCAGTGGTGGAAGGGAAGCCAATCTTGAGAGACATGGTGTTCAGTCCAGACCACCAGTACATCTACCTTCTGAGCGACAGACAGGTAAACCCGCTGGATCAGAATGTTTGTCACGCTTGAACTCTGAAGAAAGGGGGAGGGGCTTAGAGAGAACTGTTTCTGTCTGCAAACCTCCAGTAAGTTGCTGTGTGCTGTGCACTCAGGAGAGTGAAACTCCCACAGAAACACAGTCCCTTCCCTCCCTGAAGCTCCACAGCACCATCACAGTCATTGAGAGGCCCTCACAGCTCCAAGCAGCTGCTCCGTGCCGGCCAGCTGTGCATCTCACAGCATCATCCTGATCCGGTCTGTGGGCTGCTGGAGCTCAGCTGGATCCTGAAGCGAACGCTTCCCACTGGACTATTGCAACCCTAAGAACTCACAGATGGAAGAGGCTTGGCGAGGATCTCCACACTTTACTTTCACGGCTCTATTCCGATACATGAAAGACTTGGTGTCATAGAATTCCATCCGAACACAAACTGCAGTTATTCATTTCTCCTTCATAATCAAGCTTCAAATGGTTGGTGCCTCTGTGTTTTGAAAAGAACGCCATCTATACGTCAGTAATTGCGAATGCGAGAGTTCTAAACGTGGAAGGCTGAACCGCGCTTTGACACTCGTTTACATAAACACGCCTGACAGAGTCTGGTCTGATGGTAGAATTCAAATCCAACATTTTGGAAAGTTTCCCAGCTCAGCTGACTCAGCTTGGCTTTTGGTTCTTTACAAAAACAAGACTCCTCTTTCTGGTTCTGACACACCAAGCCTTTGTTATCGTTGGTTTCTACGACAACAGGAAGTATGTTCCTCCTCTTCGAATGTTTTAATAAAATCTGCAGGAAAAGGTGAACCATCTGAAATAGATCTCTTTAAACTAAACTGCTATGGTGTAGAATCTGTCTGCCATGATAGACGGCACTCACATGAACAGAGCTAACGGAAAGCTCCATAGTGGTCTGGAAGCTCAGAGCTGTGTGATGGTTGAGGGTTCAAGCCCAACGTCTCCTCCATCGGCTGAGCATCCCCGTCTGATCCACTCCTCTTTCACTCCTTCCGAAGGCTTTTGTTAATAAACATTAGGTTCACACACCAAAGATGTGCACACCGACTACATGCAGGGAAGCAGCCTTTCAGTCACGCACGGGAATTGAACCCCAGACCACTGAACTGGCGGATGCTTTTTTAACCCACTGAACCACAGCCGCTCCACACTGAAGAGTGTGCTGCTATTTCCAAGCATGTGCTACGGATGCTAATGTTTGAGGCCCGTTGGTGTGACAGCAGCTGCTCTGCGGAGGACAAACCTGTCTGTGCTCTTCATCTCTGCACCAGAACAGGAGTCATCCTCGTTTACATATTATCCTGGAGTTTTTCTTTTCCCAGGATTCATTTGAGTCCTGCAGACTGTTGTGAACGCCGGGCCACGTGTTTGAATGAGAAGTGCAGAGTCAGCTGGTCTGTTGGCCAACGTTGGTAAAAAAAAAAAAAAAGGCGGCGACATCTCTTCAGGGAAAAGCAGATAATGAGGTCAGAGAGGAGACAGCGCTGTCTGTGAGACACAACGGGTGTATTCATGCATGATCGCATGAATGACACAGTTCTGCCCTTGTTTACTGTCTCCCTGCTGCAAGGACTTGTGGGAAAAGATTGTGTCTGTGGAAGAAGCCCCTTCAGCCTTTAAACAGTCAAACTGCTGTGGGTCATGGAGTCTTCTGGGTACGATTCCAGCTCGGAGCAGGGGAAGGACGCCTGCTGACCAGCATGCAGGCTCTTAACTCTGGGGCACTGGCAGCGCTCATGTCCAACCCACCCACCTGCCAGCAGATCGTGGGAGAACTTCTCAACTGTGAGAGGAAGACAATGATGAGCCTCATCAGTCAGCCAAGTTGATCTGCTGCAGAGACAGACAGCAGACTCAGCAGGGCGACCGTAGAACCGTCAGGGAGCTGCAGTCCTACCTCTGACCTGTGACTGTTACTGCTGCTGGTGACTGCTCACGTGCTCAGATAGTGCACAGGAGCCGTCATGCAAACGTCCGCCTGAATGCTTTGGTCTGCACAGCTGCACGTCCAGCTCTGTAAAAGGTTTTGGTCTGTTTGTCCTTCCTCTAGTTAAACTGCAGTAAAATGTGTTCAGAAACTGGAAATGGCTGGATGGTGGCTGTCGTAGATCAACTGCATGCTTACATTTGTTAATGAATGACATTAAACTTGATTCCTTTCTGACAGAGAGCACATTCATCCTTGCAGGAAATGCACCGGCCTGTGCACTGTGCACGTGCACTAGCGAGCTTGGGTTGAGCAGGGCTGGGTGTCTGTGGCGGTTGGAGCAGTCGCTGCGTGTTTTAACGCAGGCCTGTTCGCTGAACGTGTTTGTGTGGTTTCCAGGTGAGCAAGCTGCCGGTGGAGAGCTGCGACCAGTACAGCAGCTGCCCCGACTGTCTGGGGTCAGGAGACCCCCACTGCGGATGGTGTGTCCTCTTCAACAAGTAAGACATGTCGCACAGGTCGCCTGCCCTGCAGCCCCATCCGCTGCCCCCCTGTGCGTCCCGCTCATATCGGACACAAAGATGTCCTCTTTCAGAGGGTCCCATGTGACTCGTAATGTAAATCATCGGGAAGTAATACGCTTTTATCAGAGAACAGCCACATATTCATTCTGTCTTTACTCCCGTCAGTGTAAACAGAACACAGTCAAACTCCTTTTTCTCCCCCTGTTGGTTCTCCCGACATTTTGGAGCCCACTCCTCCCCAGGAGGAGGACGGCCGAAATGCCGTCAGTGAGAAAAACAAGGGGAGAATGTGGATGCGTGTTTGTGTGATTCCTGTGAGGCATCATTAATGCTTCTATAAATGCTTCTCACACAAACACACTCATCAGGAGGTTTGATCTTCAGCACCCTGGCAGGTGGAGGAAGTTCCTTTGCTTTACTGCCCCTTCAAAGTAAAAGCCCCTGCCTGCCGGTGGATTTCTGAACTCAAAGAAAAAAGCTCAAAGACAGCTTTTGTTCCTTTGAAGCTTCCAGAGACGTTTCAGCGGGATGTCTTTGTGGCTACATCAGTCTCTCAGCCTCACGTCAGGGATTGATCCAAGAATTTTTCCGTATGACAATCTGACTGCTGAGATCAGGCATTCCAATGGGACAGAAGACGTCTGAGTGGCAGAAATTCACCTTGTTGGCCTCAATTTAGCTTCCCAGAGAAAAACAACACCTTTCTCTATAACTAAAGGTGTGTGGGGGGGGTGTCCGATCTAACCTGGATTCAGAGTCTTCCATATGAAACTAAAAAACAGAATAGATGAACTGTTTCATCTGTCCTCCTCCTCCTCCTCCTCCTCCTCTGGGTTTCTGTCCATCTGCTGTTGATTAGAAGTAAACAGATCATTACTGCAGGCTGCTGCGTCGTGTGCCGAGCTACATATGTCAGAGCTGCTGTTCTCCGCAGACTCGCCTCACCTCCGCCTGTCCGACTCCACCTGTACTGCACCGATAACTGCATCACTCAATGCTCCCCTCTCTTAATTAATTCTGCCATTAATCACATTCAGAGCAGCCCCACGGAGAAAACAACATGTCATGTCACACAGGAAAAAATGTACACCAATCACGTCCCGCAGGGGAAAATGCTTTTAAAAGTGTGCAAAAATAATGAGCTTGTCATTTACAATTAAAGATTAAGAAGAACATTCAATTACTGAATAAATAACGCCAATCAAAAATTATTAATTCAATCAAATATCATTGTTCATTGGAAGAATAATAATAAAAAAAGCTTAAACTAGTTTAATAAAAGCACATAGGGATCTAGGCCCAGTGTCCCACAGTCTGTGTCCTCAAAGTCTTATTTTAACATTATTTACCAAAAAATATCAGCATCAAATGCAACCTTTGATATCCTATGGGGTAGCTGTCAATAAGAATCATATTCATAAAGACTAAGTTGTACACAAATTTGTGTACAACTTAGTATTTATGAATATGATTCTTATTGACAGATTCTTTACCCCATAAATGTCCATCATATAATGAAAACTGTTGAAAAAGTTGTTTGTTAAATCTGACCTTTAATAGGATAACGAAGTTTGAAAAGATTTAACTGATCTTACTTATACAAAAGTAAAATGGTTACATTGACTGGAATTCAGCACAAACTGAAGAGAGTAAAAATGAAAAGCTGGTGTGTTCCTGCAGTAGAGTAGTAGATCTGGTACTTTGGGTCATTTAAATGTAGGGGAAAACAGGAAAACCTCAGCGGGGTTTCATGTCATGCATGACCTTTGACCCTTGCAGGTGCTCCAGAAAGGAGGCGTGCAGCCGGTGGGAGGAGCCTCAGCACTTCAACACGCGCCTGGACCAGTGTGTGCACATCTCAGTCAGCCCGAGCAACATGTCTGTCACGTCCCCGCCGACACAGGTGGAGCACACAGTGCACGCACACATGCACACACACGTACCGCACACACGTGCATACAGTCCAGTCCAAAGCTGTCCAAAGGCCGCTGACGCTCCTGCTGTGTGTCCAGCTGTCTGTCAAAATGCAGAACGTCCCGGCGCTGTCGGGGGGCGTCTCCTGTGTGTTCGAGGACCTGACTGAAACTCTCGGAGAGGTGCTGTCCAAAGGTCAGGTGAAGTGCACCTTGCCGTCCATCAGAGACCTTCCGTCAGACTCGCACACCCACGGTGAGAGGCCCCGCCTCCCCTCCAGCCCGGCTTTGATGCTTGTGCTGATGCTGACTTTCACGTGTTCTTCATCAGAGGAGAAGAGGGTGGTGCAGCTCAGCCTTCGCTCCAAAGAGACCGGACTTCAGTTCATCTCCACCACCATCGTTTACTACAACTGCTCCGTGCTCAGCTCGTGAGTCCACCCCCACCCCGGCGTTCATTACCTGCACCAGGCCATGTGCCCCGACCAATCAGATGTCTCCCTCTTGATCAGGTGTACGTCCTGCGTCAGCAGTTTGTTTCCCTGCCACTGGTGCAAATATCGTCACATCTGCACCAACAATCTGCAGGACTGCTCCTTCCAGGAGGGGCGGGTCAGCAACATGGAGGTACGACAAACACGCATGCAGGTTGCTGCAGATGCTACATGTGACATGCATGTAGAAGTTCTTTTGCTGAGAGGATGACACGCCATGTGAGCGTGAACGCATCACCGTACCTGCAGCTGATCAGCTGTGTGGAGTGTTTGAAAATTCAGACACCGCTGCTTTGGCTGCTTATAGGATCAATTATATAGAATGATATGATAAAACAATGTCCATATACTGTAGAAGGAACCTGGAGGATGGAAAAAGCTGTGAGTCCCCAGGCGTAAAGGTTTCTCATAGTGAATCATGCGGGTTCTCATGCCAACATTTGTCCCCATGAAGTAATCGTAACTTCCTGCAGCTCTTTAACTTCAAGTCTGAACCATCTAAAATGACCTTCTCTCCTTCCAGACGGGCGCTCACACCTCTTTTGCAAAAATAGTTTGGCACACAAAGAAAGTCTTTTTCACATTTTTATGTTTTTCTCCCCTTTTTTCTCTTATCTTCTGCCCGAGGTTTGAAGACATTAGGAACCAGGATTATCATAGGACTATCAAAGTGTCTCTAGCATGTGGACGGCACTGTGAGCAGAGACAGCCTGCCTGATGCTCGTCTCCTCGGTTAGGGTGTAGGAAAATTAGCCTGTGGAGATGTTTGTGAATTTCCAATCTGTGATAACCCAAACGCTCTTTGTTCACAGTGCCCCGGTGTTTATTAGCCCTAAATGTATGATAACTGTCCATCAGATCATGCATTATTCACCAGTCCTTTCAGCTCGGTGAACACAGACGTTGCACTTGCAGTGTATCATTGTCTCCAAGCTGAGAGGCTCGCAGTTTCTGCAGGAAGGAGCGGCGATGGAGGTCAGAGCCGCTGCCGCTCTGTCATTACACGCTCGAGTAAACAACAGTAAAGCGGCAGGTCAACAGCCAAGGGCAGAAAGACCGGCACGTTTAAATCTGTCCCTGCTGATGCGTTCAAGGACTCCGTGACTGATGGGCTTTCAGAGTGGGCTGCTGAGGACAGAATTGAGGGACAAGCAGAGCTCGGCCGTAAAGGCCAGCCTGGAAGAACTGCTGGAAGAACGCTCCTGATTGGTTTGATGGACAATCAGAGCTTCTAAATCGCCGGAACTAAACCCCCCCGTGTGCTAAAGCGCTCTTACACTTTAAATTGTGACGCACCATCAGAAACCCTGAAAGAATTAGAAACGCTGTACTACCAGACTTCCATCTTGATCACAGTCAGGCATTAATTGGTTCATCTAAACTATAAATAGAATTTTGCAGGAAGAGACCTAGCTGGTGTTTGTCCCTCCCCAGCCCAGATCAGGATGAACCCACATCCTGATCTGCACTCCCCAGGACAGAAACCACAGTAGTCGATCCTGGACTTCATGCAACCAGTCTGCCCAAGGTCTCTGGACTCCACCCCACAAGTCTTCTAGCAGTTCTTTGGTATTTTGGAGCCTCTTTGACTTCCTGATCGCCAGAACTGGACTGCTGAGGATGCAGGGTCTTCTTTAGTCTGGATGGGGGACCAGCAGAGGAGCACATCCTGACCCGTCACAGTCTGTGGACTGAACTACAGACAAACATTTGCATCATGTACGCTGTCAAGCAAAGATCAGAGCAGCATTAGCTTTGTTTCTGAATATTCCCCTACAGATGAAGCTCCTGCAGAAGGTTCAGGTCTGCCGGTCCTCGCTGAGCCGTCAGGTTCCTTCTGGTGACAGAGGAAACCTGGCTGCTGAGGACCAGGAGCCGGCTTCCAGCTGTCTGGATGCTGCAGGGATCGCTGCTGAGTGTCACTGCGCAACGCCGGTTACAGACTCTGCTTGGCTAATTAGTCAATGGTAGATGAATAGCCACTTAATTGACACCAAAGTGTCCAATCACAGCAATTAATGTTAATTACCAGGCAATTAGGTGGAGAAAAGAGAGGGAGCTGAGAGGGAAAGAGGAGCTGAGAGGGAAAGAGGAGGAGATTTCATTATTTTTTCATTTGACCTTTATTCAGACAGGTTGGAGTCTGTCACAGAGGGAGGGTCTGTTTTTCATCTGTCGGGGAGTTAACGAGGGAAGTCGACAAAGAGAAGCTGCCCTGATGATCGATTCCTCCACAGCTGAGAGATAAAAACACTGTCAGCCGAGAGAGGCGGCGGCAGCAGCCTTTCCCTTCATTCATCTTTCCGGTGACAGCGGCAGCTCCACTCATAACTCTTCCCCTCCGTGGAAGATGCTTTCACGGATCTTTGAGGCTGCAGCCAAACACTTTAATCCTGCAACACTGCAGCAGAAGCTCCTGAAGCTGCAGCAGTCCTGGTCAGAGCCGCACGGAAAAGACCCGCCGCTCTTTAGTGCTGTTGAGCAACATTTGGATGACGGGCTGATCTGACTCTCACTCTTCCCTTTGAAAGCAGAGAAACCATAAATCCAACATTTCCCTGACGTTCAGATTCAAAAACATCCAAACGAGGTGTGGAAGTACAAAAACTGAAATACATTAAACAGGTAAAAACTTCATCTGTGGAACACCTGGACACCCCCACAGAAATGTCTGTTTCTGAGCACAAGCGTTTCTCCCACTGGCCATGGAGGTGATCATGTGACTCCACGCCACAGGCCACAGCATGGGTCGCCCCCCAGGAAAACAAAAAATCCCATCTAACCTTCATACCTAACCCATATTTGCCAAGGAGAACATGGCAGAGTGCAGCTCACACCCACTAACCCCAGCCTGGAGAGGGATTTCAGCCGGTAAACACCAGCAACAATAAATGATACCATGGAGAACACGTTCAGAAAGTTCACCGGGTTTGGAAAAAAATGAAATGAATAAAACTTCCCTGATTAAGTGCCAACTGCTGCACTCAATAACTATTAGTCAGTGAACTCATTTACATGCTACTGAAATTTAAATAAAGGGCAGTTGCCATGGATACACAGCACCAAGTTTGATGTTACCGGTTCCTTTTTTGTTTACACGGCGAAAGTAAAAAACCAGAAATCAGATAACAGGAAAATATCAGGAAGAAATGTAAATGTTCTGATCCTGGTTCTCTTCATTGGATCATGCGTTCGTACTGCGGGGTTCTGGGTTGTCTGGGCTCAAAGAGGGCTGTAGAGAGAAGCGGCTGCGTCTTCTGTGTGTCTCTCCTCCCTGAAGGCTCGTCGTCTACCTCATGAAAACGGACCGTACCATTGTTGTATTTGTCTGGATAATGTAAGCTAGACGCAGCTGTGACGTAGGAGTGAAGCCGTCCCATGGGGTCCTCCATTCGTTAGTGAGATGGGAGTACTGGCTCCTTACTGACCGTGCACGGGGTGTGCACGTGATGTGTGTGTGTCCATAAGATGTCCACACAAACTACACTGTATGCTCTAATTCCTTCATTTCTAACAGTGAGTCTGGAGCACAAACTCACCCCTGAACAGTTAAGGGACGTCCTGTATAATGCAGGGTTTGGGGGGGTCAAAAAGAATGACAAATGTGTCCGACACGCCTGCGTCTCACCTACCTCACCCCTTACCCTTACATGTAGTAGAAGTGTAACCACCCCCTGCATGAAGAGTCTTCACCCAGCAGGTTTTTCTACCATCTTCAAATTTCCTGTGTGCCCCCCCCCCACCTGTGCCCCCCCACACACACACACACACACACAGATAGCCCATATCCACCCGTAAGGGCAGTTGTGCCTAAGGCTTACCTGGTGTTGTTGGATGAGGGCGTCAGGTGATCCCCTCCACACCCCACCTGGAAACGCTACAATGATCGAAACTTGCTTGTTGTGCATGTGAACGTGCATGTTAGCGCACGAGGGCAGCTGTGTCCCGATGACAACCCGTCAGCAGTGACGTCAGTGACCGCTCGGCTTTTTGTTCCTCAGGATGGAGATTGAAATCAGAGCCTGAATTCTAGAAATACACCAACAAAACCATGAGAAACGAAGCATTCATCCATCATTCTTCCATTCATTTTCTGTCTTCCCTCCTTCCTCTTCGACTTTGGTGCTGGGAGGGAAAGGGTTGGAGGCTGGTGAGGGTGTTTGAAGCTGTAACCATGGCAACAGGGATCCTCTGTGCCCGACAGGCAGCTCTCCGAAAGGTCAGAATTACTGTAAATGAAAATCCAGGAGAAGCATGAGGACATGATGGAAATGGGGGTGTGAGGTCATGTGGGACACCCCCCCCCACACACACACACACACACACTGAGAGAGGGACACAGATGAGTGTGCAGATATGGATTTGATAAATATGTAGTCTTTGCTGAGAGACTCACACTTGGCCTTTGTCCTAAACACACACATGCACGCACCCACACGTGCACACACCCCACCGTCTATGATGGAGTCCGCTGTGCTTTGGTCCACTTCCTGTGGAGCTAATGGCCTCCAATCAGTCATAATGCAATTAATTACTGTTGTGATGCTCCTTAATGAAGGTTTTCCCACACTGAGGCGCAGTCAGAGCCTGTGAGTGAGCTGGGGGGTTATTCTCTAACACGTGTCCGGTTAAATGAGAAAATATTTTTAATCAGAGCATGTCTCTGGGAGCAGAAAGTGCATGAAGCCTTTGATCTCTCTGGAAAATGATGACCTTCAGGGTCAAAGCAGGAGGAAGCGCCTCTGCACAAGTTAAAGAACAAAACAGATGAATAATGAATTTAAACTCGGGTCTTTTTACCTTGGAGGTGTGTTTCTTTGGGGTAAAATATTCCGGATGAGCTTTCACCTGTTTTCACCCCCTGTCTGTGATTGCAGGGTTGTCCTCAAATCCTCCCCAACACTGACATCCTGGTCCCTGCTGGGATGGTGCGCCCCATCACCCTGCGCGCCCGTAACCTCCCCCAGCCTCAGTCGGGTCAGAAGAACTATGAGTGTGTGTTCAGCATCCAGGGCAAAGTGCAGCGCATCCCCGCCGTGCGCTACAACTCCTCCTGCATCCAGTGCCAGAACACCTCGGTGAGACTCTCCTATCCAGCATGCTTTTCTGTCCACACTCTGCTGATCAGCCTGATCTGCCTTTTCACTACACGGTTTGTTTCTAAGGAGGCTCATCCATGCTCTGTCCTAACCCATAGTTTCTATTTTGGTTTCTGTCTAGATATTTCAATGTAGATTTTATAGCTAAAACCTATTTAACTAAACTCCAAAGATGCAGATCTAGATCAAATTCTCATGAGTTTCTTTATTTCTGGAGCAGGTAACAAACCAAACGCTGTTTTAAAAAGCACCCCACCCGCCACATCAGCCTCATGTGTGTTATGTTGTCCTCTCTGTTCTTTGCTCTGATGCTGGGGCGGGGAGGCTTTTCCCGATGCGACTTCCTGAAGGTGACCGACAGTGAAATGTGTGATGTGAGAAGCTGACCGACACACACTCAGGTTAGCCTACATGTCCTCGTGGGGACATGTGAAGCCAGGCCACAACTTTCCTTCATTTCCATATTTTAAAACTTCAAAAAAAAAGAAAAAACAAACAAGTTTCCATAGATATTCCAAAAAATATGTCACTAAGGAAAACAGATGAAAAATGGTTTCTGTTTGCAGTGTTTTGCATAGACAAATGTAGCTTAACCCAAAGGAAAACCTCAACACAAAGGTGGTCTTCCTATTCCCTCCCTAGTCCCTAACACCTATAAAGCTATATAGTGCAGGACTATACTTATAAATACGTTGACATATTTGTTATATTGAAAATCCCTCAAACGCAATGCATTGTGGTCTAGATTTGCCGTTCTAGTGAGCATCGGCGCACAGTACTGCTTTGTCATTGAGACTTCTGAGGAATTTCTAGGTCCCTGGAATTTGGATTTGAAGATTCGGACAATTAAAAAAAAAAAAGTCAAACGCCTTCTCTTCTGCTCTGTGTAGTGAGTAGAGAAGGAATTCAGACAAACCGTACTGAAATTTAAAAGAAAAAAATGATCACACAAACACTATGTGCTTGCTAAAAAGAACAATCAGAACGAAACAGTAAAGCTCATTTTTTGCTAGCTAGGCTTTCAAACTGTCAGAACAGGGACAGGACCCCCCCCCACACACACACACACACACACAGTGATGACATCACCTGCTCACAGACAGTCAGCCTTGGATAAGTGCACGTCACCACTGTTCAGCCATGCCTCGGACCTTGGTGGTCCGGTGCTGATCCTTCTGCTGAGCTGGAGACACTAGAGGGCAGCTGCTGCCGCCTCTGCCCCCCCGACCAAACCATACAGTCCGTCACCAAACGTCGTCAGGAACACCAGAAATGGTTACTGCTAAAGCAAGAGGTGCTCTCAGGTCTGAAAAAGACAAACAAACAAACAAACACACAGACAAACAAACAAACAAACAAACACACACAGACAGACAGACAGACAGACAGACAGACAGCAGACTTCTGCTCAGCTCAAGGTCAGGAGGGAAATCCTTCGACATGATCTGGTCCTCTCTGCATCTAAGGCAGGGGTTTCAGGGATGCTTACTCACGTTCCAGAAGTCATGATTGAAACATTTCCAGCTGAACTTGTTAAAGAAAGAAAACATTAGTACTCACAGCTGTTTGAGAGGAATCTCCTTGAGATTCTTGTCCTACCCTTGACCCTGACTGCTGGAGACGTGTGTAAACTGCACAGAGTGGATGCAGATAAATGATGGTCCTGTGCTTGGATGACACTCTCCATTTCCAGTCCTGCATAACAACAACAAACACGCACATGCAAACACAGACACACACGAACACACACACTCTCCAAATGTTGACCGTCTGCTCACGCTCATTTCCTGTCCTTCATCTGTCTTCCTGTCGTTTGACGCTGCCCTGAGGAAAGCTCGCACACAAACAAACACACACACACACACACACACACACACATGGACTTGGTGCTGCTACAGCAGCCACACACAACACACGTGCAGATGGCTGCTGTCCGTCTGTATGTAATTACGTCTGCATTCCCAGTGGAAATTGACCATTTAGTAAAAGCAGCAGACTCACAAGCACTCACAGCATTTCAGTTGTCTTCATGACGTGTTTACCTTTACGGGGAAAGCTCCCGCAGGAAAGATTACTTTCACTGATTTGTTTTTTTAACTTTGTAAACGTTTCTACTTTTCCTGAAGCCTTCTGGTCACGGACAAACCATTTTTCAGGATTCCAGTTGAACTTTGTCCTCTAATGTGGCTTTCTGGCAGCAGCTGAGCCAATGATGGGCCAAAGCTCTAATGTTCTGTGCGTTTGCTTTGTGCAGGAACTCACACCTGCTAAATGATGAAATGGACCAGACTTACCTTTTCATAAATCATTCCAAAATAGTGGAGCACAAACAAAACCTCACACAGATGCTCCTTCAAAGCTTTGCCGAGTCCCAGCAAAGCCCTCACTGGGTCTCTCACTGGTTGACTGATCTTATTCTTCCTTTTTAATCACAAAAACGCTGCGTCTCTGCAGAAGTTGGGTAAAGATGTCCATAGACCATCCAGATTACAGATGACTCCAAATCTTTACGTCTTTGTCGAACCACAGGGTCTCTGATGGAACCCTGATGGAAAAATCTGTTATCATTCTGCAGAAAGTTACCCGCTAAAACCTGCGCAGTACGGAGGGATGCTTTACATTGTTCAGTTATTTCAAGTTTATTTCTTTTAAAGAACACTTTGCAGATGCTGAAATATATGAATCTGACACTTCCTGTAAACGCAGAGTTGAAATCAGGAGTTGATTGGAAGTCAGTAGTCTGAGGTTCAGGTTGAAGAACATGAACGTCTCGGCTCCTTCTAGCTTTGGATCAGCGTTTTGACTGTTTTCTGAGCAGAATTACTGAGAACGCTCAGCTATAGAAAAACATGATGGCTGGCTGTCGTCTGTCTGTTCAACTCCAGCTTGATGCACAATCAAGAGATGAGCTGGAGCTTGATGGATGAAAGGCTGATGTGGACTGATGGTTGATGGTAAATGAGCTCCCTCCTCCTCCCATCTCACTCCGTCCTCCTCTGCAGCAGCTCCTCACGGATTTTGCTCCTGATTTTTTAGAACTTCTCACTGTTTGTCATCCTTCATATTCATTCAATCATTCATCCTCTAAACCTGTTTTGTCCCTTCTGAGACTTGAACCAGGGGCCTTCTTGCTGTGAGGCAAGAGTGCTAACCACTGCACCACCATGTGTCAGTCATCTTTCATATGTTGCTCAGACTCTTTTTCTACTGAGCAGAGCATCAAATCTGACACTGTGGGACTGAAAGGGACAAAAAAGCTTGACTTTCAAAAAACCTCCACACAGCTTCATTAAAGTTCCTTATACCACGGTCCGGATGAATCCTGGATTCTGATTGGCTGCTGGGTGTGCTTTCAAAAGTGATAACCACACGCCTAAAGAAGTAGTTCTGGCCACATAGCTTAAAAGTTCTGTATCACTGCTCTGGCTTCTTTAAAACAAACTTTATCTTCATCATCTGGACAAAATCAAGCGGTTAGAGGAGAACTTTCTCTCTGATCTGATGCTTGATTTAACCATCGTGACCATCAGCATAGACATCGCTTTCCTTTGTGGCTGCAGCCGAGGTCCGTGCCTGCTCACGTTACCATGACAACGCGCCACACCACGTGACAAAAAGCGATCCAAAGCAATCAAATAACAAGAATAAAGGACTAAAAACGTAATATTTCCTTCTTTTGTGTGGGACCATGGGATAAGCGGGTTAATAGCCTTTGAAGTGTGCATTATCAGAATTAACGCACTTCACGGAGGCAACCGTCCTTCTCTTCACGTCGGATGGTTCAGGCCTCCACGGCATGCGTTCATTTCTAATGCATTGACTCGTGACGTTGGTTTCAGCTTCATCTTGTTTGCTCTTCGCTGGTTTAACTGAAGGGAGTTTGACAGGATCCAGGAGATCAGCAGCAGAATCTGATGCTGTTGAGCTGAATGTTGCCCACATTACTAGGATGTGAACTTCAGAACGGCGTCTTCTCACAAACGTGAGGAAACAGAAAGGTCAGAAAAGTGCTTCTGCGGTTGACCTACGCCTGTGACCACACGCTGACTGGAGAGGGGTTTCCATGGTAACAGCAGAAGCACACGAAAGTCGAGCATAGCCCACCAACGCAGAACATTCAAACCCAACAGGTGGGATGCAGGAAACAGACAGGAAGAGGGAGAAGAAGAAAAGCAAAGGATAAAAAAGGATTGGGAACTGGAATCAACCTGAGCTTTATTGTCCCAGCGGGAAAAGTATTTCCCAGTGAATGACTCCAAATAACAAGCCAAGTGACACAAAGCATACATCACACAGTTACACAGGAGCACTCAGCAGGGCCCAATGAAGTCGAGTGAGGGGCACAGAGACGCAGCAGGTCCATGGAGCAGAGCTTTCTACAGTCCCACCTTCAGACCTGCAGCACAAAGCTGTTTCAGCGCTTTTAAAGCCTCAGCAGAGCCTGAGAGCTCCTCCCTCCTCCTCCACAACCCACCATGCCCACCAGGAGGAGCACAGGTTAGCCAGACCTTTTCCGTTTGAGAGCATTTCCATTTTCAAGTATTATCTTTGTAGCATGGTAACATACCAGCCCGTTGGTTTTGAGGACTGTGCTGCATCTGTCTTCTGTCATGGTCCTCCTCGGTGTCGGACACCTGCAGGTGTTTCCTGCTGTGACGGTGATGTTTGAGCATCCCAGTGTTACTGCAGCTTCTCAGGCTTCAGACCCCCACAACCCCCTTTTTATCAATCATGCTTGTTTCTGGGTTGTGAGAAGATGAAACAAAGTCCTGTTTTCACCGGGGAAAAGCAGAACCTGTGCCAGCTATCACCCCAACAAGCAGCCAGTTGTCATTCTATTTCGGATAACACATAAAAAGGCCTATACCATGCTAACTCATCTTTTTGAGCTTTTAAGTCTATTATAATGTTCATTCCTCTCTCAGAGATTGAGTCGTCTTCAGCAGGGAAAAGAACTCATCTTGGATTTTTAAAATCATTCTTGAATGTGCCAAAGGTAATATATTATCATATTTATAGATATAGTTTACTCTGAAATAGTTTCTCTGATATAGTTTACTCTGCTTAAGAATAGCAGAATATGAGCCCTTTAAGAAGTTGACAAGAAAAATCCATGTTTTCTGGGACCAGATCCTAACCTAAGATGGTGAAACCTGTGTTTTGTCACAAAATGAAGATGAACTTCCGTGGACAAACGGTTGTCCATCTGTAGAAATCAGAACTAGTTTGGAAGCAGGAGAGCAGAACTTTTTGAGAACACAAAGCAGCCTCATGTTTACCGTCTTTGCCTGTGCGCTCCTCCTGGTTGAAAGCAGTGCCAGAGAAGGATTTTGGTGGAAATGGATCAGAGAGCGTGCAAACCGTGTGAGCAGAGCTGAGTCAGAGTTCCTGAATGCTGAGATGACAAAGACAGTGGTGAGGAGAAGGATCATGCTGCCACTTTGGGTTTGGGAGTTATTGCGGTCACCATTTGCAGAGTTTTTCAGCAGCATTTTGTTCCCTCTTAAATCCTGGCTCTGTGTGAGCGTGCATGAGAGTGTGCACGTGTTTGAATGAGTTATGATGCTGCCCTGTTGGGCTCAGCTGGCTGCGTTTAATAGAAAATCAGCACATTAGACACGCAGCTCTCTGCAGATCGGTCCTGCCGTATCACATTTTTCACTGGAGCACGTGCACGTTTGCACTAACTTCTGTTCTTTAACCAGCTGACCTGCAGTGTGAGCATTGCCTCCAAGCCGTTTTCATGAATGTCTCTGCTTTGGTAGATGCTCCTCAGAGGCAAACATGGAGATGCCAGCATCATGTGGCTCTTTTCAAATTATACACTTGCATCTGCCTCGACAACTAAAGCAATAACACAAACAAGTGCAGGGGCGGACATGATGCGTGTCTGTCAAATATTCAGCCATGAATGCTCCAGCCACAGCATGTCATCCAGCAGAACCTCTGAATGTCTTCTGAATCTGACTGGCATTCAGTAAGGAGTCCCTGCAGGCCTGGAGGCCTCTTTTATGGACGGCAGCGTCGGCAACATCTGCAGCACAAGTCTGAGGAGCAGAGGATCGGAGCCTCCTTCTGATCAGACCTGAGCATCCTGCTGATCAGATGTCTCCACGTTCTGATTGAATGAGCACCTGGAGAACCAGGAACCAGCCCTGTGCGAGACAAAGCCAAGTATTTGGATCAACCTCATCACTGCTGCTTCTGAGAACGCAGCTGAAGCAGCACTAGTGCTAACTAACGGATGGAGTGTCTGTTACCCTCCCTCACAACTGACAGAAGGATCTCTGCAACCGCCGTGCAGAAGATCCAGACCTGTTTGTCCCCCATCAGCGTGGAGGCAGCGTCGGAATTCTCTGATTCCACTCGCGCCCCCCCGAACAGGAGGGGTTTCTGCTGAAGTCCAGCAGCACTTCATAATTAATCTGTGTGTGTGAGTCTGTGTTTGTGGGCGGCCATGGTGCAATGTTAGGTTGCAGGTTCGATTCCCACCTTGCCCGCCCATGTGTCCAAGTGTCCTTGGGTGAGACACTGAACCCCACCTTGCCTCTGGTGGTTATAGGTTGGCGCCAGTGATTGGCAGCGGAGCCGCCTTCAGTGTTTGAATGTGTGTGTGACTGAAAAGCGCTTTGGGCCTTCGAAGAAGGTAGAAAAGCCTTTACAAGTATTTACCATGTGTTTGTGTGTGTGTTTGTGAGTCTGTCTGTGGGTGTGTGTGTGTGTGGGTGTGTGTGTGTGCGTGTGTGTGAGAGAGAGAGAGAGGGAGGGAGAAAGTCTGCTGTAAGTTAATTAAATGAGCAGCTAAGCAAAGTCATTAAGAAACATCGATTTTCAATCTTTTCTAAAAGACGTTCTCAGCTTTTCTCTAGAGGTTGCTCATGTGTGTGCATGTGCACGTGCACATTCTGTTAGCATGTTTCTGTTTATGTGTGTTTGTTACCTCTTAAGTGGAGCTGACACATTCAGGACACCATCTCTGTGTCCTCAGTGGGTCTGTCTCAAACACACACACACAAACACACACACACACGCACACACACACGCACGCACATTGGTTTGTGCAGCATTTTTCTTGTGGGAAAATCCCTCTCTTTCCTGGTACGGATCTGCAGGTGGAGCCGCCTCCATCGGTCCATTATCCTGTTTCTCTGAAGGAGTTTTTGGTAGTTTCCATGGTGAACGCTGCCTCCATGACAACACTGCTCTGTTGGATGTGTGTGAGTGTGCGTATGTGTGTGTATTCTTGAAGCTTTTACCAGCTGATTCAACACACCTGTCCATGTACCTCCTGTTGTCCTTTTTTTGGTTTCATTAAGGATTTTTCTTGCTGAAAGTTGCATCCTTGTTAAGTTTCCATTATTAGTTTTGGGAAAACGTTTCTTATCAACCAACAAATTCTGGTCAAAAACAGTAACGTAAACTGACTTGATTTGACGCTGAGCTGTGCCGTGACTCAAAGGACGCGGTGCTGTTGTGTTCTGACGCGTCCCCGTTTGTCTGCAGTACTGGTATGACGGCGACGAGGCCGGCGACCTGCCTGTAGATTTCTCCATCGTGTGGGATGGAGATTTCCTGATTGACAAGCCTGCCTTCATGAAAGGTGAGCCCCCTTTGTCTCCCCACAGTGGTGTGTGTTGCTGTGCGTCTCTGAGCGTGTCTCTGCTTGTGGCGTCCCTCACGCAGCGCTGCTGTATAAGTGCGAAGCCCAGCGCTCCAGCTGCGGTCAGTGCCTGAAGGCCCCCACTGCCTTCGAGTGCGGCTGGTGCACGGAGAGCAGGAAGTGTCTTCTGCGGCAACACTGTCCCTCCCCAGAACAGAACTGGATGCACCACGGCCGGCACAACCTGCGCTGCAGCCACCCGCGCATCACCAGGGTACGGCGTCAAACCACCAACCCACAGCCTCTGCCTGCTTCAGAGGGTTTTAGCTGAAGTTACCTTTATTGATTAGCCCATAAAGGAGATGAAACTCCTGCAGAAGCTTGGATTCTGTCGAGGTCATTCTCTTGAAAATGATGAATCACTGAGGAATGAGACGCAGCAAATCACTGATAACTAAGAAAGGATCGATCCCTTCTGTCCCTGCAGATCGATCCTCTGACGGGACCTCGTGAGGGCGGGACAAGGGTGACGATTGAGGGGGAAAACCTGGGACTGCAGGTGAAAGAGATCGCTCAAGTGCAGGTGGCTGGAGTCCGCTGCAACCCCGTACCTGTGCAATACATCAGTGCAGAGAGGTGTGTGCTTGCGAGGCCCTTTCTGGCTCCATGGTGGAGGCGTGGTCTGACTCTGCCCCTCTGCAGGATTGTGTGCGACATGACGGAGGCCCTCCTCCCCCATTCCCTGGGCGGGCCTGTGGAGGTCTGCATCGGCGTCTGCAGCACTGAGTATCGAACCACCTCCAGTCAGATCTACTCCTTTGTGGTGAGTCCTTCAGACCGTGGGTGCTCTGGTCCTGCCAGACCTTTCAGTCTAGCAAAAGCCAAAGACGACTAACCTGTTCATCAGGAGACCTGACAGTAAATTCAAATTCAAATTAAATTAATTTTATTTATATAGCACCTTTCATGACAGCAAAGACAGCTCAAGGTGCTGAACATAAAAACTAAATCAAATGCAATAAAATACAATCAGATACATTAAATTAGCCCCACACAATAAAATACACAAAGACAAACACCAGTGGAAAATAAAGAAATAGATAAAGAGAAACCAGAGAAACCAGAGAAACCAGAAGGCGCCGTCTGCCCTGTCCTTCTATTGGCGGGGGTGTCAGTATAAAACCCAAACACCCCAGCCAAGGGTGAGAAAACACTCGTAGACAGTCTAATAAAATAAATATGTGTTAAAATATCATAAAAAGTATACAAGTAAAATTCTATATTAAATAGATATGTATATGATAAAATGTCATAAAATACAAGTAGAGGATGCAGCCGTCTAAAAAATGAACCCATGTTACTGAGAAAGAAACATTTGAAAGAATCTCACCACTAAACTAGTTGTTCAACCATGTGAACACAAAGAAGCGTGGTTCAAATGCAGGTCCTGCTTGAACCACAGTGGTTTGTGAACGAACATCTTTCTGTGAAGCTCCAGCAGAAACACTGGAATTTTCCCTGAAGAACAGGGGCTGAGTGTCGGTGCTGCAGACCCGTTAGCTCTGCACAGAGCAGCAATCTGTCTTGTTGGTTCAGCACTTCTCAAACAGTGTTTAACTACTCACCAGCTTTTCAAAGAAGCCCAATATTCCAAAGAATTACTCAGTAATTCACAGAAACACAAATGAAATCAGACTGAATGAATACAAATGAGAAGATTACAAAAGCATGACAATGAAACGCTGTAATCAGCGATCAGCTGCATGGAAGGAGGGTTTGTTGAAAACGTCGGTCAGGTGACAGGAAACACGTCAAATATCCCAGAGGTAAAGTATGTCAGGGTCTTGGTGCAAATGTTGCTGTTAAGCAGATGAGTTCAACCTTCTCTCTGTCTGCCCCCAGAGCCCCAGCTTCAACCGCATTCGACCAGCTATAGGGCCTGTTTCCGGGGGAACCCGGCTCACCGTCTTCGGTCGGCATCTGGACGCCGGCAGCTCGGTGGTCGTCTCCATCAACAAGGAGGAGTGTCTGTTTGTCAAGTCAGTTCCTTCTCTGCACCGTCCTGTGTAACAAATCTCTGACCCAGACACTGAACAGTCCTGAACCCCCCCCCCCCCAGGAGGACCAATCGAGAAATCGTCTGTATTACCCCCGCCTCTGTGTCTGGCACTGGCTCCGCCCCCATCCGTCTGATGATTGACAGGGCCGAGGTGACAAGCTTGGAGGTAAAATACACGTACACCGAGGATCCGACAATAACCAGCGTGGAACCAAACTGGACCATCCTGAAGTAAGTCATGGCAGCTGAGTCGCAGTAACAGGTAATCCTCCGATCAGAGTTATTGATCTGAAAGTTGTGCGTTTGCAGCGGCAGCACCATGATTACAGTGATGGGGACCAACCTGTACACCATCCAGGAGCCCAAAATCAGAGCCAAATACGGAGGCCTGGAAACTACAAACGTAAGCTGGACCTGGTGATGAGGCTTTTCACCTCACTCCTGTTCTGAACCTGCTTGGTTCACATGATGAGTTCCAAACAGGAAATGAGCGTGCTGATGTCCAAATGCCAAACCTGAGTTACTGAGAGGGGATGACCATCACAAAGCTCTCACCTTTATTCAGATTCTGAAGACTATTCAGCTTACTGTAGGGGTCAGAGGTCACGGCTCCACACTGCTGAAGGTGTGAGGTCACGATGACATACAAACCAAACGTCCATCTGTCTCTGCAGTTCTGCACATTGGTCAATGACAGCGCAATGACGTGTTTGGCTCCTGGACTTGTCTACAACAAACCAGAGCCCCCGGAGGGGGCGCTACAACCCGATGAGTTCGGCTTCATCTTTGATCAGGTAACACTGACTGCTGGTGTGAGAAATGTATCCGCTGAAGCAGGCTCCTCATGGTGATGAGCGTGTGCAGGTCTCCTCTCTGCTGGTGCTGAACTCCACGCCTTTCATGCATTATCCAAACCCCACCTTTGATCCTCTTGGGAACTCTGGGGTCCTGGAGGTGACGCCAGGCTCCCCCATCATCATCAAGGTGGGAGTAGATGCCCTCTGCTCTGGACGCATGTGTCTGGATGCAGGTTGGCTGAGCGTCTGCATGTTTTCAGGGCAAAAACCTGACTCCAGGGAACAACCGGCTGAACTACACCGTCCTGATCGGAGAGTCTCCCTGCCTGCTGACCGTTTCTGATAACCAGCTGCTCTGCGATTCACCAGACCTCACCGGAGAACAGCGCGTTCTGGTAAGCATTCTTGATGTTTGACGCGGTGCAGAGATCACCGCATGGATGGATGCATGGAGGTCCAGCCAGAGGTAGCTCCGTCTGAAGCCTCATTTGAAGGTCATGAAGTCCTGACGCGTCTTTGATCCGGACATTAACTCCTCAAACGGGACTTCTTCAGTCGCTCGTCTACTCTAAACGCTCCCCTGCTTGTCTTTTTGTTTTGGGGTATTAGCTTAAGCAGCATTGAAGTGACAGAAACCTGGAACTGAAGTGCTTTTGATGAAAGGAAAACATGTTAGTGTGGTTCTAAAACCTCGATTTCCTGCATTTGTTGTTTCAGTTTGGATTTTATGTGCCTCGACATGGGCTGTAAGATCCATTTGTCCCCTGGAGCATTAGCTAATGCGCTTTAGCCAGCTGTCACAGCGACCCTTACCAAAGAGACCGGCAGAAAGGAAGCTTTCTAAAGACGCTGAGCTTGAGTCACTGCTGCGGTGTTTACACGGACACCAGTGGGCAGCTCATAACTCACTTTTGAGAGGAAGAGGAGGAGGAGGAGGTCTCTGGAAAGGTGAAAGTCATTAAGTGCTCCTGCATGGAGTCACGGGTTATTGACCTGATTTCACAGATTACAGGCTGACACAGACACACAGACTCTAGATTGCACTTGGAGGCTCTCACTCATCAAATTAAACCTCAAATCAGCCGAATCAAACCGTTGCAGGCCCACTTTTTCCTAATCTTGCAGTTTCCAAGGACAGTTAACTAAATAAAAAAACACAGGAATCTAACAGGTCTGTCTTCTGTGAGGTCCAGTTAGAACTCTTCAGAACCAGATGGCAGACAGAACTTCACAGAACCACACGGGTCGTACCGCACAGGACCGGAACAATCATACCGTTTTTTGATGCATGAAGTCAATTCTAGTCTCACTGGGATCAGTAGCACTTACATAATGATCACAGAGGTCTCCCTGAGCACTGGGTCATAGCGGATCTCAAACCGGACTGACTGTGGACCAGAACCACAGAAACAGAGCGTGGCTCCAGCGTGGTAAAGGCAGGATTTACATGCCTGCTTTATGCATTGCAGATCCTGGTTGGTGGTCTGGAGTACTCCCCAGGGATGCTCCACATCTACTCCAACAGTGTTCTGACACTTCCCGCCATCATCGGGATTGGCGCCGGAGGAGGGGTGCTGCTCATCGCCATCATCGCTGTGCTGATCGCTTACAAGAGGAAGACGCGGGACGCCGATCGCACACTGAAACGCCTCCAGCTGCAGATGGACAACCTCGAGAGCCGGGTGGCGCTGGAGTGCAAGGAGGGTGTGTCTATGCCCCCCCCCCCCCCCCTTCATTGCTACAGCCTTGTTCTTTCTTTAAAAGGGTTTCTCTCACATCTCCCCTCCCCCCACAGCGTTCGCAGAGCTGCAGACGGACATCCAGGAGCTCACCAACGACATGGATGGAGTGAAGATTCCCTTCTTGGAATATCGCACCTACACCATGAGAGTCATGTTCCCCGGAATCGAAGAGCATCCCGTTCTCAAAGAGCTGGACGTACGAACATGAAAACAGCACACACTTGCATGCTGATTTTCAGAGACGCACAAAGGTCAACATGAAAAGAGTTCCGACTATCGGTGTTCCTCCATTCCAGCTTGTTTCCCTCCTGTCTGCTTATTTTCTCTGCAAACGTTTAGAAGCGGTCTTGGTTTGATGTATGACAAAACCCGTGAACACAACCACTGACTGTATATGAGAACTGGATCGAGTGACTCCTCCCCCCTGGCGTTCCAAACAGGAAGTATGGTATGGCTCCAAGAAGCCAAAACCTCATAGACTTCTATAGAGAAATAAACAGCTGTGACTCTATTGGTCAGAATCACCATTCTGGATCTGATACCTTTTTAATAATAATCCTAATCTTTCCATGATATTTTTTTTCTGTAGTTAAAGTTATTCCAGCTATAAATGGATCAATCAGATGATAAAAGTTTGTGGTTCCACGTCAAAAGGTTAAAACATTTGATTGACAGATTCTCTTGAGCGCGCTTTCATGGGTGTGGACTTTTCAATTGGCTCTCTCCTGATTGGAGAACGTGGTTCCCATAGAAACGTTGGCTCAGACCGACTTGAACCAATCACTGCTTACGGGCAATGTCTGGTTCCACCATGGCGCCCGCCGCCTTATCGCGAACAATACTGACTGCCTGAATCGACTTCCTTTGGTTGAAGGCGGAGGTAAACCGTTGTCTGTGGACGTGGTCACTGTCACTCAGTCCAGTTCTCCTCCTCCGTCCGTGTCAGCACCCGATTCTGGTCCAGTTCTCTCTGCTGTGTGAGGACTTTGATCACTGATCAGCTGATATCTCTGTTCAGTCTCCAGCCAATGTGGAAAAAGCTCTGCGCCTCTTCAGCCAGCTGTTGAATAACAAGATGTTCCTGCTCACCTTCATCCACACGCTGGAGGCCCAGAGGTCCTTCTCCATGAGGGACCGTGGGAACGTGGCCTCGCTGCTCATGGCTGCCCTGCAGGTGCTCTTCACAACATCGCTTACATCTGTTTGTATGCGGACTTCAAAGATGGATGTGCATACTGTGGAATGTCAAATGAAAGCGTTTTCCTCACTTCTCTAGGACGCGGAAAACACATAACATCAGTTTTATACATATAAAAACAAAAACTCGACACTAACATTTAAATATAATCTTCTGTGCTTCATAATTTTACAATATTGTTGTTGTGAAATTTTAATATTACTGATAATTTTAGGACATTCTTCTTGTCAATTTTTGAAATTTCTCACAATTTTTTGACTTTACTCTCATAAAACTTTGACTTTTTTCTCCCAATTTTATAACTTTTTTACACCATTTCTTAATAACTCGGTTCTTGTCAAATTTTGACTTTTTCACAACTTTCATGACCTTATTCTCATAACATGTTTTCCCTTCAATTTTACAACTTCATCTTTTAAAGTTTAGATTTTGTCTTTGCAATTATATGACCTGGTTTTCCTTAAAATTGGAAAATGTTCTAATAATTTTACAATTTCATATATATATATATTTATTAATTTATGACTTTATATGTATTTGATTTTTTTCTCTCCTTCTTTGATGGTGGCTCTAATACTCAAACTCAGTAACATGCCTTATGGGTGTAGAGGTGAAAAACAAGAGTTCTAAATGTTTGCATTTCATTTCTTGTTTTACTGTCAAATTAAAAAAAACTGAAGTTGTTTTTATTAGTTAGATTGTGATTTAATCATTAATTGCGAGAGGCACAATTTGTATCTGGACTTCAAAGATGGATGTGCTTATTGTGACTGTCAAATGAAAGCGTTTTCCTCACTTATCTATGTGAAATCCCGCTTGTTTTCATGGACTGAGAGGGGCTGCAGCTCAGAGAGCAGGTTTTCATAAGAATGCCACTTTGGGGTTGTTTTTTGTGAGCAATGAGCATTGTAACACACTTAAAAGCTCACAAAGCGTGATATAGACCCTTTAGGATCAGGTGTGTATTCCACATTCAAAGCCAATCCTGAAGTACCAAAGGTTTGATTTTGGAATGGAGCTTATTCCCATTGACCCTAGCTGAATGACAGAAGGCTCAACACCCAACCCTGATGAACCCCATCATGAAAACATGTGTTAGAAACATGACAGGACGTCTGGAAGGACGGCAGCTGTCCTGTCACGGCTGCGTGCGTCATGGATGCTTCTCTGCAGGGTCGGATGGAGTACGCCACCGTGGTGCTGAAGCAGCTGCTGGCTGATCTGATAGAGAAGAACCTGGAGAACAGAAACCACCCCAAACTGCTCCTGAGGAGGTGGGTTTGCCGCGTTTCATTATTGACCTCATCAGCTCCTGTTCAAACTTTTCTTCACGTTAATGAGAACAGTAATGCAGCAGCTTCTCTGCCCACCTGCCCCGTCATCATGTCCTCTCCTTCATTTGGCCCCGCCTACCGTCACTCATCCTTCAGATCTGAGCCACAGTTCAAACATTCACCTCTGACCTCTGACCTGTGTGTGTCTAGGACTGAGTCTGTTGCTGAGAAGATGCTGACCAACTGGTTCACCTTCCTGCTGCACCGATTCCTCAAGGTATTCCCTTCATTCCTCTGCTCCTCTTTCCTGTCCTCATCGCCATTCCTTCCCAGCATAACTGTGACCAATCAGATTAGAGCTGCAGTTAATGTATTCCTAAGAAATAATGCTTAGATTCAGCTGCTGAGGGCTTTTCAGGATTAATGTGCTAACTAAACTGTCCTCCCCCCTCAGGAGTGTGCTGGAGAGCCTCTCTTCATGCTGTTTTGTGCCATAAAGCAGCAGATGGAGAAAGGACCGATTGATGCCATAACAGGAGAAGCTCGATACTCTCTGAGCGAAGACAAACTCATCCGGCAGCAGATCGACTACAAGCAGCTGGTAACAGCTTCATTTTCCAGAGATGGAGGCAGACTTGACGGTTCTGGAGCTGGTTGTCACATGAGCAGCGTCAGGATCTGAGTCCTGTTCCAACAGTCATGTGGCTTCTTCCCTGACCTGTGAAGCCATAACCTGCTAACCACATTCCTGTTTCTTAGTGGGGCATCAGCAGGTGTCATTTTGGCCTCAGATCGCCTCGTTCCTTGTTTAGTCCTGTTTACAGCCTTGTATTCGCCCTGCGGGTCCGGCCTGCGAGCCGTCGATGACTGGCGTTACTACTGTTTTAAGAAAACCTCCCAAAGTCCCCCACCTAGAACAGCACGAACACGTTTGCTCACAGAGATGTGTGTGTGTGTGTTAGTTTGAGCAGAAGCCTGCTTGTGAAGAAGAGCCTCCTAGAGTTTCTAGAAGCAGCTTTTCAGTCTCTCCTGTCGCACCCACAAGCCTTCTGCTTCTTCACAGCCCTGTGAGGTCCAGGTCTGTCGTGGTCCTCCGTGTTCTTGGGGTCCAGATCCTCTCTGAGCCATTGTGTGATAAACTGACTCAGACGTGCTAGTTTCTGCACTAAAGCGTATCATAGCAACAAGAGCACAGGAGCATGTGTTTACCACCCGTCTGCTCACTATTAGAAATGAATGATTCAGAGCCACTCTCCGTGTGTTTGCTCGTGCACGCGCTGGACGTGTAAAGAAGAAAAATTCACTCTGGGTTTGGTTTCTGATGCGTTGAAAGATCTGAGGGAGTCCAGTGTGACCACAGGTCCTGGAGCCAAGCACCAACCGGAGCGTGGTTGTGAAAAACGCTTCATCGGCTGAGCCTTCAGCACATAAACGCAGGAAATAAAGCTGGACTCTGCCTCCCCCAGACGCTGATGTGCATCCCCCCGGAGGGCGAGGCGGGCACCGAGGTGCCCGTGAAGGTGCTGAACTGCGACACCATCACTCAGGTCAAAGACAAGCTGCTGGACGCCGTTTACAAAGGAATCCCCTTCTCACAGAGACCCCAGGCCGACGATATGGACCTGGGTATGTGCTGGTTCCACTCCTACAGCCCCCATTTGATTTATTTACCCATCAGTTTATTTGACACGGACGTAGTATTCTGCACCATGTCTTCTGTGATGTGTCACATGACACAGCCTGATCTGGCTCCACCCACTCTTGAGGTAGATCTATATAAATTCTGAGTCCTCTCCTGTTTTTATAAAAGGTCCTAAAGACAAAACCAAATGCAAAAGCAAAGTGGTAATTGAACCACAGCGCGTCCTTTAGTCAGAAGGACGAGGACCTCATGGTTTCCCAAAACAGCTAACTTTAAGCCTCATCCTGTTTTCCCAGCATACAGAGATTTCTTTACGCTCTTCCACCATTTGATGACGATGTGTTCTGTAGATAAACAGTCGTTTTTAAAATATTGATAACTTTAAACTGAAAAAGTATCTTAAAAGGGTTCAAAATCTGACTTTCAGCATTTCACATCTTTTCCAACTTTCATTGACAGTTTACTCATCACACTAAGTTTTGGTGGTGGTTTGTTGGCTTTTGTGATGATGTGGTTCACAGCCTGTTGTGTTGGCAGAGTGGCGTCAGGGTCGACTGACCAGGATCATCCTGCAGGACGAAGACGTAACAACCAAGATAGAAAGTGACTGGAAGAGGCTGAACACACTGGCTCACTATCAGGTACATAAAGATCTCCTGAAACACTCGAGCTGGATCTCTGCAGAACTCAGTTTCTGATTGAAACAAAAAAATTGGAATTATCAGTCTGACTATTATGTTCTGGTTATTCGATCCTGATCATTTTCCTTGTGTTTGTTTTGTCAAACTTGAAGTTCTTGTTTTTTTTTTTTTTAAACTATTGTAAGGACTAGCACCAAACACAATGAAACAAACCTAAAATCAAACTGCTAAAGCATGAAGTGACTCTTAAAACTAGCACCTACAGGCTACCCGGGTATGAGATGAAAGTGCTGACATGAATGTGGCCAGACGTGGGTGTTTGTCCCATCAGAGGCGCTCTCTCGGATCACGAACGCCACACAGACTGAGCTGTGCTCGTCTGAGCGCGCTCCGTTTCTTGGCCAACTCCTGCAGTCACACTCTCAGTTCACGGGGACTCTTGGGAAGATGAAGATCGACAGACTGGGAGGCCAATTAGTCAGCTGACCGACCGAATGACTCGCTGACAGACTGATGTGTTACTGTGTTGCTAGGTAACAGACGGCTCAGTGGTGGCACTGGTCCAGAAGCAGGTCTCTGCCTACAACATTGCCAACTCTTTCACCTTCACCAGATCCTTGAGCAGATATGGTATGTAGCAGTACGCACACGCACACACGTGGACACTCGTGTTTGTCTTTGCATTGGTGAGCAGGTAGCCGGTGTGGCGTGTCTCCTGGCAAACATCAGACTCAAGAGAACTAAAGATAAGACAGTCTTTCTGACAGCAGGAGGAATTCGTACAGACTCGTGTTTCAGGCTGCTGGATAAGACAAGATAAATCTAGTGCCTGTTGTCTTTTCTGGATCCCTAATAATAACAAAGAGGAGGACTTCTCCCACTCTTTTTTGTAAGGGGGTCCTTTGTAGCTCTTCTTTTTAATGCAACCCTTCGTCTTCCCACTCGTTCCTCCTCTGAAAGAGAGTCAGGAGAGTCGGACCCTTCAGGTGTAGTGATGGGGTTGGGAGGCAGATCTGGGGATCTAACACTTTTCCTTCATCAACTCTTTAAATCCGTTTGTGGTTTATTTCTTTGTGTTTGTGGATTGATTTGTGTGTGAAGAGGTCAGGTGTACCCTCAGGTCAGGTCTCCGTAATCTTACTTTTATGCAGGTCAGTCTGAACGCCTTCTTCTTTAAATCCGAATCCGTTTCTCTGCTCCTGTTGAACTCCATCCTGCATATTTCCTCAGCTCTTCTGCCTGAACTCAGTGATTGTCTGCATCACATAATGATGACCCAATGAACTTCATTTACATGTGTTTGAGGATAGTCTAGTTTGAAACTGGGAGCTGAATGTCTCATTTCTGACGCTCCATCGTCCACATGGAGCCTTTTGTTTCAGGCTGCAGACTTCTGTTTCTCCTGAAACACAAACGGGCTTACTTTAAAAAGCTCATTACAAAACGTATTCTAGGGAGTGAGGTGGACGGTTGCCTCAGCGTTGTCTTCTGTGTTTGTTTGTGGCTGCAGAGTCGTTGCTGCGGACGTCCAGCAGCCCGGACAGCCTGAGATCCAGAGCTCCCATGATCACTCCGGACCAGGAGACAGGTGAGGCGGCAGCCTGTCAGGTGGACAGACGCCTGTAGAAATGTTGACAGCTCTTTGGAACAACCCACAGTTATCAGTTCCTTCATCAACCAACCCACACAATGAGGGATCTGTGTTTTTTTTCCTGTGATGACATGATCAGCTTCCTCTGCTTGCTGGCAGCTGCTGAAGCGGTGATGTGTATTTCCAGGAACTAAACTGTGGCATCTGGTAAAGAACCATGAGCACGACCAGAGGGAAGGAGACAGAGGGAGCAAGATGGTCTCTGAAATCTACCTGACCAGACTGTTGGCCACCAAGGTGATACAGCGCCCCATAGACCCACAACAGAAGCTTTCTGTCAAACGCCTTACTAGATGCTGAATCAAGCCTCGGTTTGTACTTCAGCTGCCTTAGCATTCACCCTCAAAACTCTGAAGAGGTTTTCCTTTGCAACAACTCAAATGCTGTGGTGTCACTTCATGACAGTGGAGAAAATGGAAGCAGAGGTTGAGCTGATTGGTGACATGAAGCAGGTAACCAGAGGCCTGAAGAGTCCTGAAGCTGCTGTCCAGCCCTACTCTGCATGGTTGAAACTACAGCTTGGACTGTTCTAAAAAACCTGCAGCCTGGCACCCAACACTACATGGAAAAACTACAAGTCAACAAAGAGCAGGAGTGAGCAGAACAGAGCAGAGCAGCATTCAAAGGAGGGGGGTGGGGAGGTTATGTATTTATTGGACATAGATAGTTTGTAGAGGTCGTGTTTTTACTCTCCAGGTCCCTTTGGTACAGATCATGGTCCATGTTTATAGAGGTATACCCCTCACTACATCTTCGCTTTCGAGCGTGTCAGAGATCACTCTGCGTCTGATTTGGGGGTTCATACCTTGCTTTGAGCTGGAGTTTCTACCCTTCGTGCATTGCTAATTGTCTGGAGCTGAGTATCTACAGTAGTGTTGTCCTTGGTTGAGTGGGGCTGGCAGCCTGTCTGCACTTCTCCTGCATTTCTTAACCCTTGTTCTATCCTAGGCACCTTAACATTGGGAGTGGGGTCATCTAGACCCACTAGACAGAGCTCTGAACCATTTTTCTTCAATGATTTGTGATCTTCACTGGTGTCCATAGATTCCATGAAATCCTCTCCACCTTTATCCGCCTTTGTCATGGTAGGGAGAACACGTCAATGGTCCTCTTGAGCACATAGGATAGCACAAGGGTTAAGGGTGGTAGTCGGAGCATACAGAACTATTGAGTCATGGCTGGCTTCTCATCTCATCAGAGGGATTATGGCTTTGTGGGGGGTCGGCCCCTGGGTGGGATCCGGATCTGTTTGTGGTGGCAGTGGATGTCCTTGGGCTTCGTGACCATCAGGGGCTCTTAAGGGCTGGAGCTTAGTGTCAGCTGAATCTTCCATTTGTCTCTCACTGTCTGCTGAGGGAATCTCCACACTCCACATAGTCGCAGCTAAACTTCAAGTTCAACATCTTTCATGGGTTTTGTGTGATGAGTCCTGTACATTGGTCCTCTCACCACTAGGGGACGCTGCAAAAGTTCGTGGATGACCTGTTTGAGACTGTGTTCAGCACTGCTCACCGGGGCTCTGCACTTCCATTGGCCATCAAATACATGTTTGACTTCTTGGACGAGCAGGCGGACAAAAGACAGATCAGCGATCCAGACGTCCGGCACACGTGGAAGAGCAACTGGTGAGACACTGTCACATGGTTGCTGGCAGTTTAAACCACGTTTCTGTTTTCATGTCAGAAACATGTGTTCTTTGGTCTGCAGCCTTCCTCTCAGGTTCTGGGTGAACGTCATCAAGAACCCTCAGTTTGTGTTTGATATCCATAAGAACAGCATCACCGATGCCTGCCTGTCGGTCGTAGCACAAACCTTCATGGACTCCTGCTCCACGTCTGAACACCGGCTGGGGAAAGACTCTCCGTCTAACAAGCTGCTCTACGCTAAAGACATCCCCAACTACAAAAGCTGGGTGGAGAGGTACATGGCCACGTTATCAAGCAGTGACACGATGGGTTGTCACCACAGACGCACATAAAGCAGATGAATCCTGTTCAGCCGTCCACTGAGTTAGATTAGCTGCGTGTTCATTACATTTGAGCTAATACAAAGTCATCAAACTGTAAACTGACTTCACACTCACACTCTGTCTAACAGACATCCAAACAGGGCTTGAACACAACTTTCTCAAACCACACTGTAATGAGACAGACAAAGTCTTAATGGGCCCCCAAACCATCCCAAAATCCATTCCAAATTTTCAGTTAAACTCCAACAGCACCACACTTTCTCTGTCTCCAGTCATCGGTAACCTTCTCCTTGACACCAATCCATCATTTGAACAACATGTCAACATAATAACCCGGTCTGCCTGTTTCCACCTGAGAAACATTGCCTGTTTCTGCTCATGCTCTCTGTTTCTGCTACTGAAACCCTCATTCATCCTTTATTACCTCCTGGTTAGATGACTGCAACAGCAAACTTCATGGTACATCCTCCAAAAGATCAATACGCTGCAGTACATTCAGAACTTTGCTGCCCGTCTGCTCCCCCGCTCTAGTGAACACATCACCCCCGACCTTCACAACCTTCACTGGCGCCCCATCCCTCAACCTATCAAATTCAAAGTTCTTACCACCTTCAGAGCCCTTCATAACCTGGCCCCGCCCACCTCACAATCAGCTCCATCCCGCTCTCTGCGCTTGTCTGATGCAAACGTTTTGCCCCTCCCCGACGGACCAAGCATCCAACTGGGGAGACAGAGCCTTCTCCATTGCTGCCCCGACCCTCTGGAAGCCTCTGCCCCAACACCTCAGAGACTGCCCTGACCTCCCAATGTTTATAAAATCACTAAAAACTCATCTTTTGAAAATAGCTTTAATCTGTCATGTTTAGAGTTTGCTCCGATTGGCTGATTGCAGTTTCTTGCTTAACCCGTGTGCTGCAGGTACTACAGGGACATTACAAAGATGCCCAGCATCAGCGATCAGGACATGGATGCCTACCTGGTGGAGCAGTCCCGCCTTCATGGCAACGAGTTCAACACACTGAGCGCGCTCAATGAGCTCTACTTCTACATCAACAAATACAAGGAGGAGGAGGGGATGAGGCTGTCTTTTCCTTCAGCCTCGTCCGCAGCTGTCAAACTCTAATCTTCACGTTCTTGCCTTTGTGTGCAGATTCTGACGGCGTTGGACCGGGATGGGTACTGTCGCAAACACAAACTGAGGCACAAACTGGAGCAAGCCATCAACCTGATGGCCGGCAGCAGCTGAGAGGAGGACAGCTGGACTGATGGACCAAAGGGTGGACTGATGGGAGGAGGGGAGGAGGCACAGAAGGAGGGGGGATGAAGGCATTTTAATTTTTCTGAGCAGAACGTCATTCTACTCTGTGTTGGGACACACTGGCAGCCATGTCTCCAGCCAAACTGTCAATTGATCAAACAGTCATTTATTAGTTGATTCCTTGTTGTCTAAAGGGGGAATCCCAGCCACCTCCGCCTGGATCGGTGGAGGGAAAGTCTTCTGTAACAAGGCTTCAACAGGCCTTTGAGTCATTGTAGGGACATGGTTCCCACTGCAGGTGCCAAAGTGGGGGTGTGACTGAAGTGCACTAGAGGCTTCAATGAGACGGACCTGACGTCTAAGTGGCTCTATATCCGGAATTCTGCTGGCTGCCTGGAGCCTCGGGTGTCCTCTGAGCAGTGGCCTTCCTGCTCTGACCTGCAGGATGAAGAAACACAGCAGATGTTTGCTGGAGAAGCTCTGACGTCTGCAGAGCAGCTCCTGACCAAAGAGTCCAGATCCACGGCCTAAATCTGGTTCTGCCAAAAGCAAACCTGGATTACAGGAGTTGTCTGGAGCTTTGATGAGGCAGAAAGAGATGAAAAGAGTGGAGGGCTTGACTTGAAATCAGGGCTCAGTTTGGGTGAAATCCAAGATCTGAGCAGAAGCAAGGTCTGTTCTGCTGGACTGGAGGCTGTCTGGCTGAGCGGTCAGGATGGAGATGCCCCTTTGTTGCTGTTTTAAAACCACTTCACGTTCTTTCTCTGGACAATCACTCTGTATGCAGCACACTGAGCCCGGTGCCTACGGAGCGACCACTTCCTGTGTCCACAACCCCAAACTCCCGGTTTCCCCTCCCATGTTTCCCACTCTTCTTTCCTTTCTCTTCTCCCGGTCAGTCCTCCTGACCTCTAGCTGGCCAACAAGACTTTTTAGTGATGTACTGCCGACCAATGAAGACTGTGGAACTCAACAGACCCTCAGCAGCCGACGTGGGCAGAGGCGGACGCTGAGTTATACCTGAATACATTCCAGCACATGCAAACAGGCAGGGTCTGTAAATATTTCTGGCTGCTGACTCGCCATTTCTCCCACATCCTGAAAACAGACTCGTGCCGTTTGTTGGGACCAGAACAGGGGTCCTGGATCCAGCAGCGATGTGGCGTGGGAGCGTGCACGCGCCAGCACACAGCCATGCTAACCCTGCCCGCGGGGAATACTGTGCAGAGCTGCGAGCCAGTGCCATGCAAAGACTGGACCGGATCACAGCAGAACCGGACATTCCCAGGACCAAATGCAAGCTGAAAACCACCCAGAGTGGAGGTTAAGCCGGAAGGAACTCCATCATTCTTCAGACCCGCATTCATAAGGAAGGAAAACACAGATAACAGTAACAAAACTGGGATTTTAAAGAGCTGAACTTGTACAAAGATGGACGTTTGTCTGCATCCAGAGGAGAACACAGAGGCAGAACCCGACCGGACTCACAGACTCTGAAGGGTTTCAAACTTTTTGGTACTTTTCTATGAACATAACAGCGGGGGGGAGGGTTGTAAGTGAGGGGGGCGTCGTTGGAGGGCTTCTGCTCACCTGCCTCACCTGAGCCAGGTGTGAGCTGCTGTCACTGTGTGGATGAAGAAGGACACCCTCCTCCCCACACACAGCCCTGCTCTTTGAGCCAGAACGCGTGGATGCTGCTCCCCAGGCCGCCCGCTGCTCTCGTGGGTCCACCTGAAGCAGGAGCTGAGCGGGACCAGCCTGGCTGAGACCTGCTTTGGTTCATGCTAGAACCTCAGGTGTTCCAGCTGCAGGTTCAGGTCCCAGGTAACATCTTTGTTTCGGGTCACCTCCTGGGATGGAGTTCAGGTTCTGAGCTGTTTGCAGCTAAAGGTCCATCCGACTTCTTGGTTTTTGTTGTTAAGAGCAGAAGGTCAAACCTGAGGAGCTGTGTTTGTTGTAGTTCAGCAAAGAGGCGGCGTGTCTTTGGCGAGGAAGTGTTCTGCCTCGGCCGGTCCGGCTCCGGTGCCATAAAGCTGCATAAAGAAGCACCTTTTTCTTTCTCGCCAACCTTAATGTCATTTCAGTCTCTGGGGCCAAAAGAAGCTGAATGAGGAAGAGGAGGGCGGGGCCTTTCTGTGGGGATTTGCTGTGTGTGCACGTGCACACGCGTGTGCATGCTGCTGCTGTGGGACGTGGTGCGTTAAATCGGTGATAGCATCTGCAGCTCATTTAAAGGCTGCTTTCTGAGAAACCCTTCTCTGTTGAAATGTTAAACTACAAAGATGTCATCTTTACCTCCATCCTCGGCAGGAAGAAAAGAAAAATGAAAAAATCTAAAATTAGAAGCAGGTTGATGGGGAGATGGAGGAGGGGGAGGAGCGGGGGGGGGGGTCAGATTCTCACCAGATACAAAGGTGGGAGAAGAAGAGAGGGATGGAGGAGGACCGGCATGGAATACTGAGAGGGAGGAGAGAGGAAGAATACAGATGAGGGAGAGATGGAAGGAGGCCTCCATCAGACCGACTGATGCCGGACGGTTTCCTGGGAGGGAGAGGAGGAGGAGATATAGGGATGAAGGTGGATGGTGCAGATGTACAACCAGGAAGTGTGAGTGTTTATCTCTGCTCGCCGTGACATCACAGCGACTGAGGTGTTGGGGGGGCAAGCGGCAGGCTCAGGTTTGGGTTTCTGCTGTAGCATGCACATGTCTGTGAGCGTGCACGTGGAGGAAACACTGACAGGGCAGCAGAAAGGGTGGGGTCTAATTCCTGGAACCATACACAACGTGCATGGCCGCTCGCCTTCATCGTGGTTTTTACATTTTGCAATAGTGGGATATTTTTTATTGTGTTTTTATTTATTGTCATCATGGGTTGTATTTATTGTACACAGGGTTGTGCCCCATCCTCTGAAGATGGAGTTTATTTAAACTGGTCATGTCTTTTTGTTGAGGGTGGGGGCAAACCACCACGAGTCAGTTCATCTCAGTTTTATGGCTTTCTTCCCCTTCAGCAAACCAAACTCGCCTTTCAGAGTTCCGGCTGCTGCTTCTTGACAGGAGCGGACGTTTACGGACCGGGTCTCCCGAGCGTTTGGAGCGTTGTGTCTGCTGATCAGGATGGACCGTCCTCACTGATCCAGACACAGCTCAGCTCCCCAGTCATCACAAAAGTCATTCAGGAGGAAGCAGCGAGTCGCACAGTCATCGGGGGTGTGGTTTCACTCCCTGACTCCGCCCCCGAAGGAAGCTGAGCCATCCTAAGACCCCAGAGGCAGATTTGAAGCTGAAGTAGAGCAGAAATAGGTGTTACCTTAAAAGACAGTCCTGTTGAAAAGGAAAGATGTTTCACACTGAGGCGTTTTTGGTTCCGATGTGATGAAGAGGAAGCTCTCTTCAGGGGTTCTCCTTTCATCTTCACAGAAAAGGAGAATCTGTCTGAACCAACAGACCAAAACTGAAATGTGGAAAGGAGGTCTGCTGCAAACCCCCCAACCTGTGTCCAACCAGGACTGTCTAAGCCCTGTCTATTAAGCTCCGCCCACACTCCAAAGATGAAATCTTACCGTGTCTATTTTTGCTCAAATGAACCTATTGGAGTACGAACTCACCTGCTAACATTTTACTGAGATAAAAACTGTTTTTCAAGTAGAAATATTTGCTGAATATAGTAACTTCAAGTGAAAATTTGCCATATTTATTAAAACGAGGTATTCTGTCTCAGTGAAATGTTCCCTAAGTGGTAATAGGTACTATTGACTGTAAATGTACTTGGTGAAGGCTGGAGGGCTCTGCTGCAGGCTGCTACCAGGGCGCTGGGGGGGATTGCTGATCCCACCGAATGTACATTTATTATAAGAACAGTGAATCCGGCAGGGACTGGATGGCTGCAGCTCTAACCCTGCTCCTCAGCAGCCACAGCTGCAGGTCAGCAGGTTTCAGACCAAACAGAGACAGCTGGGAGGAAGCCCATGCTGCTTCCTGGGTCTTCATCCTGATGAGTCGCCCATTTCTGCCAACGTTTCAAAATAAGAGCTCAGATGAGGAAGAACAGGACTCCGTCCAGCAGGGAGGTGACACTACTGTGAGAGCATCATCACACGCTCCAAAGAAAAGCGCCTGCCCCCCCCAAACTGCATCAACCACTAAGAAGTATTATTCAATGTTTTGAAAGCCATGACCTCCATGTGACTGAGCAGTGAAGGGGACCTGCTCTGTGTGTGTTTGCTGTAACATTTACGTCTTTGTTCTGCACATCGGGCCGTGAAAACAGAGCGACAGCTTCATAACTGCTGACTGGACTAAAACAAGCAGAACTAGTGACCAGGTAATAGACTGAAATAGAATGAAAGAATCTTCTGTGACACAATGAAGTTTCTCTCTGAAGAAGCCAGAACAGGAAGATGGCTTGTGTGTTCCTGTCAGGGCTGGGGCTGAGCATCACAGACAAACCAATCCAGAATCATTAACTCATGGCTGGACTGGATTTGGAATACGGTCCCATGAGGTCCAGCTCCAGTTCTGTTTTTTTCCATTTAAAAACCAATTTACTGGGTTCCTCTTCACTCCTTCTCATCAAATCAAACTGTAAGTTGAAAAGTAGCAGAAACTCAGTTTTCCCTCAGAGGTAAAGCAGGAGGACTTTAAATTCAGATATCATAAGTTGCATTGAGTCTGTTCTGCTCTGGACCCAGCCCCAGTTGGAGCTGACAAACAGGACAGCCCGCGGAAAGGTACAGAGTTCTGCTTTAGGTGGGACAACAACAAATGTAAGCCGCTGGAAAACAGAGTTTCTTCACGCCGTCCAGCTGGATTCTGTCAGCAGAAGTCTGACGCATGATGGAGAAGGTTACCATGGAAGCCCCACGTCCAGAACCAGCAGCTCTACAGCGCCACTGCACCCAGAAAACTGTCTCCCACCCAAAGTGCAGAAAAAGCTGCTGTAATACAGCATCGTCCAGGATGTAGCCAGGGCCCGTTTGTGATGCCATTGCCTTGTTTTTGTCATTTTTGCTAAGTTAAATTGTAATGATGATGAATCGTGTAATAGCCTGTGTCAGTTTTCTATCATTGCCATTGCCTTCTGCTGAGTTTGTATATTTGTGTGGTTTCACTAAAGTGTAAATGAAATCTGGAGCTGAACTGTCGACCTCTTTGTTTAACAATGAAAAATCAGAGCGCTGTCAGACTCCATGAAGGAGACGGATGGGTGTCGCCTCACGGATCAGATAGCGTGGTCTTCATGTGGTGACTCCAGGGTTCGACTTCCTGCTGCGCTGCCTGGCAACACATTCTGGCGAGGGTGCAGACTAATTAAGGATGAAGAATGATTGGCGCATTAGAGTGCTGATCAGCAGCCAGAAGAAAGATCCGTTATCACAGGTTTCCATTATGGAAAAAGACTAGATGAAAGTGAGTGAGAGGAACAGATTGAGATCCACCTCCCATCTCCATATGGAAGCTTCACTTTAACAGACTACAACTTTGTCTGTAAGCTGACTTAAATCGGGTCTGTCTTTTAGGGTTTGACCCAAATCAAGGAGGTTTTCTTCACACTTCCATAAACCTCAAAGTGTTTTGCTCTGCTTCCATTAGGAGTTCATCGTTAAAAAGGTTTTTCTTCTGTTTGCATGGCAACTAAACACTGCAATATTTATGGAGCCGTGCTCTCCAGCTCCCAGCAGCCACCATCTGCTGGACTCAAGGTAACAACCCGGTTAGGGTACAACCTGAGGCTAAAATGGAGACTCCAGTTAAGGTTAGTAACTTATCCCAGTGATGTTTCTCACTTTGTGAGGATCCAGGTCTTCCAGATGACAATGGGGAGTTCCTATACCCCTTAAATAATCCCCACTCCATCACTTCAGGAGCAAACTGTTCTTAATTTATGTACGTATCAACACTATTAACATGAAACACAAAAGCAAGTTCAACTAAAATGATGTTAAACATAGAATTACAAAGCACTGAAACAGCAGCAGGACTTGTGATGATGATGATGACAGAATCATGAACTGATTTAAAGGTTGGTTTGCATAAAACACACAACTAGTCATGTCTGTCAGAAACACAACAAAGCAGCGTCTGCCTTCAGAGCAACAACATAAAAACACGGATTTTCTACAAACCGTCCTTGTTCCACAAACAAACCTGAGACCGTGTGATGCAGCAGGAATGCTGACTCCTCATTGACAGATGTAAGCGTTCATCTGTGAAGCACATTTACAACCCAGATTTCCCAAAGTGCTTTGCAGTCCAATGTCTGTGAAAAACACAATAAAAACAACAATATTATAAATAATGCTGATTCTTAATGTTTGGGATTTTCAGTAGATAAGGAAACAAATCCTTAACCGGACTTCAAAAAGGTATTTTTAGTAACGGTATAGTTAAAATGCATGATTTTTTGCTATAATTACCAATAAAAACATTTATGTCATTGTATGCAAATATCTTTATATTCTCATGGATAGAATTAGACTGGAATCTTTAATGCATCAACCTCTGGGACATTCTGACACTTTGGTGTGTTTAAATGGACATTGTAGTCGTTATGCCCTACGTGACTTTTTTCCTGCAGAAGCCTAAACTCCTCACAGCTAATTCTAATGATGAAGCAACATGTGACAAAGGCAACATCAATTCCCAGCTCTTGTAACCAATGACAGCAGAGCTGCAGTGTGCCAGGACCCCTGCAGCAAAGAAACAAATGAGCTCCTCTAAAGCTGTGATTTGATTACAGTCCAGTGTGTTTGTGGAAAGCCCTGACTCAGACTCTGCTGCCAGTCACCCCAAGCAGCGCCCAGTCAGCACCTCCCTGTGGCTCACACATTAATCCTTTCAGGACAGTCTGAGACACCAGGGCCAAACCCAAACCTGATCAGACCTGAAAGGAGATCAAAGAGGAGAACGTCTTGAACAGAGCATCTGAAATGTCTCTGTGACGCTCAGAGCATTTAGAATTAAAATGATGGTTTCTTACTTAGGCTGCTCCAAAGTAGCTAAAGAAATTACAAGGGAATGGGCTCATTAAAATGGACTAGCTAATTATGACTCAGCTGAGGATATTTAACAGCAAGTATAACCCAGGACAAACTTCAAAATGACAGAACTGAGACAAGAAACGAACACAGCCAAGTGACCTGAGGACACAACAGAAGGGGTAACGCTTTATAATAGGAGTCCTTAATAAACCATTCATAAGACATTAACAAACACTACTAATGTTTCATTAACAAACACTACTAATGTTTTAGTATGCCGCTTATAAGTACATTAAATAGCATTTGTAAATGTCTTACAACTGACTTACAAGTTTAAATATGCTCTTTATATATACATTAAAATGTTCCTTAATAAACTACTTATAAGACATTAACAAGCATGAGTAATGTGGTATTAAGCTGATTATAAAAACATTTATCAGCATTTGTTAATCCTTTATAAAGTATTAGTTAGCATTTGCAATTTTATACAAATACCTTGTAAGACAATAATACATGTAATAATTGTGTTCTTGTTAACAGTTTATTGAGTGTTTTGCAGCCCCCAAATCTAAAGCGTGACTAAAGAGGGGTTCATATTTACAAGCCATTTATAAATTGCTAGTATGGGATTAATACATATATTAACAGTTTATTGAGTGGTTTGCTGCCCCCCAATCTAAAGCGTGACTAAAATAAAAATAAAATAAAAGATCCCATACAAGCCATTTTTAATTTTCTTTTTTGGGAGGTTAGTTAGATTGAAATGGACTCCTCACACTTAATTTTCTAATAGATGTTGTCTTCAGCATTACCTCTGGAGCTCAGGGATTATCAGATAATGAGTTAAACCTTTCTGGAACAGAAGAAGTTAAAGCATTTTTCAACTGGAGCACAATCTTTGGTTTCACATGAAAAGGCAATTCCAGGAACAGCAGCTGCATCCTCATATCTGACACTTAAGCGGAAAAAGTTTCACGTTGGTACAATCATAATGCAAACCAATGCAAGCAATTGAGTTAAAAAAAAAAAGAATACATTTACATGAAATACATTTAACATTGCTATATTCATCAATCTCTAAACAATTCTTTATCAACATATAATAATCTTTTAAACTTTAGAATCATCTTTTTGGAAGACTATTTACTTTGATGTTTCATGTCAAAGTCAAAGAATTTTCAAGGACACTGCAGGGAGTTGAACCCCGTCTAGCTGAAGCCAGAGTACCATCTACCAGTGCCTTTTGCTTTTTTGACTGAACATGGACGGCAAAGGAAAACCTGGAGTCCAACCAGCATATACACCCTCTCCATTTCTATGGGCTTGGGACCATCACAGAAAGTTGGTGACTTTCTGAGGCTGGATTATATATATGTTTTTGATTGATTTTTTAATTTTTAATTTTTTTTATTTCAAACTAAAAACTATCTAGGAATTGTACATTATATACATTTTCATAAATACGTGGAAATAAAACCTAATACAGTTATAATAAAATACTTGAAATGAACACTTTTATTAAATTTATTCTAAAAATAAATGTTATTAATTTTTTTTTAAATGTTTTCCTGGATATTACCAGTGTCGTATGTCAGTCATTACATGTAGGAATGTTGATTTTCACTTTTTTGTGTGTGTGGGGGGGGAACTAGAGCACCCAGAGAAAACCCCACGCATGCATGGAAAGAAAACGCCAATTTAACCATGCAGCCCGTTTTTTGAATTCTGCGCAGTCGCTTGCTTTACTTTTTCAAGTGAAACAATCTGCGGCAAAATTTGGTGAAGGAAAAACTCTTGACCTTCTTTCCTTTCTTTGGTTCCACTTCCACTTCAGCCTGTTGTTCTGTTTTCTCCCTGCTTTCGAGGTTCTTGACTGAAAGTTCCTCGTGGATTTCTTGAAGATCTTTCTTCATTCCATCACTCTCCTTCTCAGTCCTTCCATCATTTTCTGTGTCAGGAGAGTTTGTTTTTCCAACCTCAGTTGTCTTTTCCCCAGTCTGGTCTTTGGGATTTGTGGTTTCTCCCTCTTTGGTGATGCATTCCTCATTACATAAGGGCACTGATGTCATATGAGATCTGTGACATCAGTAAACCCTCCTTCTATCCCCGTTATCTTTAGAATTGTATACATTTTCCTCTTGTTGTTTTTCTTCAATTTTTTTTTAAATTAATGAGTAATTAACAAAGAACACATCTTCCACACAAAAGATAATAATATTTTAGTATGTAAGGTTAATAATAAATAAGTACCGTATTTTCCGGACTATAAGTCGCACTTTTTTTCATAGTTTGGCAAGGGGTGCGACTTATACTCCGGAGCGACTTATATTTGAAATAAATTACATTGTTAAATAATTTCACATGTTCGTTATTTTCCCTGACAACTACAAGAGGGCGCTCCATGCTCAGAGTGGTACATAGTGGTACTTTCATACTGTCAAGTGTGTTTGTGACCTGCGTGCTCCCACACTTAAATACAATTTATTTTAATTTAAGTAGTATTTTACTAATAATTATCTTTTTTCAGGTTAACAAATATGAATCATTTCAATACAAACATTTGTATAACATTTTAGAACATTTACCGGTAATTATTTTTTTTTCTTTTAACCCAATACAACAACGTGACATATTAAAAAAAGGAGTCCAGCACTGAGTTTACCAGTAGCCCTTTAAAGTCCAAGTCCCACTCACGCAGTGGTTTTATGTTAATAAAGCAGGCACGTACTCAGTTCATTGTGCGTCATGTAGCTATTTAGCCTGTTCTCTAACCCCCTGTTATTTTAAGTTGCCTTCAAGGTGAGATGTATGTTCTTGGTCTCAGATTTTTTAAATAAATTTCCCGTCAAAGTGCGACTTATAATCCAGTGTGACTTATCTGTGTTTTTTTCTACTTTATAATGCATTTTTGAGGTGGTGCGACTTATACTCCGGTGCGACTTATAGTCCGGAAAATACGGTATTTAATCATGAACATCTATCAATCTTCTCTATCTACTTGTTCCTTTCAGGATCACAGAAATACAGGCTCCTGTTCCAGCCATTGAATGAGATGTTGAAGTCCCTTACTTTTGTATTAGAATACAATCAAAGCAATATTTAATCATTGCATTAGTTTGTTTGCTGTCTATTTAGGCACATTTAAATGAAAAAAAACAAAAAAGATCAAATTTTTTGAATCCATAGAGACAGTTTGCATTTTTCAAATCTCATGCTCCATCTCATTGAATAGAATAGAATAGAATAGAATAGAATAGAATAGAATAGAATAGGTGGTGAAGGACAGGCTGCTAGCTAAACTATGGACCACCATGGACAGGGATTGTCCATGGTGGTCCATCCTCCCTACAAAATGGATGAAAACAGCAGCTTTTTAGGAGTAGACTCATAACATGGGACTGTCCTGCAGGACAGATGGAGGCTGACTCCACTCACAGCCCAGATTTAAAAAATGAAAGAAAAAATTAGTGGCGGGGCTAGGGTAGGTTACACTCACACTGAATCTTCAGAATGTAGAGTGATCCAGAACAAAGTGATGTCAGTTTCATCACAGAACTTTCTGTGGAGGTTGAGGATTTTCTATGCCACCTTCTCCTGAGGCAGGCGCTCATGGTCCAGAACTTTATTGTTTCAAGCCGCTGACTCAAGACACTGCCCCAACAATGCCCAACGGCGGGGATGCAGGCACAGCCGAAGGTTTGCAGGATCCCTGTGTCTAAGTGATAAAATGACACTAACATCATAGCTAATAATGTCTGACGTATTAAGCAAAGAATCCCGAGTGAATGTTCATTGCAAATCCCAAAAGGACAGAGTTTGCTGGATTCAATGCCAATTGCACTTAACAACTGGTGCGTCACTTCCACGTCCGACCGTTACACATTCTAAGAGGGCCAGGGCTGTTATGCTAGAGCTGCCAAGCATGACGTGAAACTTCTGAAATGAGATGAGACTTGTGTAAGTTCAACAATCGTGAAATTAAAGGTTAGTACTTTGTTTTAACCTCTAAGGAGCAGCACACAGACTGTCTCAGACCATATTATCAGGAACATATAAGTTTGACAATCAGGGTCAATGTGAGTTTGTTAGCATATTGATTGAAAGGTTAAGGGAATGCTTCTATATTTCAGCACATGTCCCTTATGAGGTGGCGGAGCCATACCGAAAGGTACTCAAGGCCTACAACAAAGGACGTCCATTGTCCTCAGAATTTCATAAAGTGGGAGTCGATCCGAACACAATTGTTTGCAGGGCTGCGGTGGCAGAACTTGCCATTGCAGCCCCACAGAAATACTCAGAGCTGAAACAACTGCACAGTCCAAAAATGAAGCTCAATGACTTTACAAAGGCTCCCATCGACATAATTTATGTTGATTTAAAGATTTGAGACACCATTGACACTTTTAAAAAAAGTGGAAAGTTATTACCCCTTGGAAAGGGCAGATTCTGAGTTGTTTGGTTCAAAATGTTACATAAAGTAAGGTACAATCTGTAAAGGGCAGTATGTGTGTCTCTTCTTTCACAATGTGGTTGTGATGTGTTGAAGAATTGTTATATGTTTGTGGCCTGTTTAAAGTAATAAAGGTAAATTTTTATTTTCTGTACTTTGTGGCTCTTTGTAGTTGCGAGCCGGTTTAGCTCGTGCTGGTTTGCGGCGCCGTCCGTCCGTGAAACCAGGGTTCAAATTTGGGGTGCTCCCTGTTCCCTTCTCTACTTCTGTGCCGGTCCCAAGCCCGGTTGCTTTGAGAGAGTTGCGTCAGGAAGGGCATCCGGCGTGAAACGTTGTCAAGCTTACCGTGCGACTCGTTCGCTGTGGCGACCCCTGATGGGAAAAGCCGAAAGAGACACTAGCCGCGTTTACATGGGCAAAATATCTTGATGGGATCAATGGTCGGGTTAAAATTCACCCGTGCACATGGGCACAGAAAACTTTTTTCCGATTAGAACAAACGTTCCCATGGGTCACACTTTCGTTCGGAATAAATCATTTGGGCATGCGCAGTACTGTTGAAAAACCCGGAAGGAAGTGTCCCGTTGTAAACAAGCCTTTGCTGTCACATACATTTATGCAGCAGCTCGGTAATATACGAGACGATCTTCCAAACTTGCTTTTATTAATGTTATGAATATTATGAAGCGTCTATTCGCTCATCGTTTTATATTTAATCCGTGTGGCCGGTGCTTTTTTGTGCAGGGGGAGCTTGAAGCCAGGGTTAGGAGAGGCTACGGGCTAACAACATTAGCTTGGCTGCACGCAAATGTTTGGGAATAAGCCTTTATTCAGCCTTTATTTTGTCGGGAAACAACTGGAAACACAAATCCACGTGATTATTTGGACAGTTTCTAAGGACTGAGCGGCATTTCTGCTCTGAAGCTCACACACCGACCCAAATGTGTGAGCTGACGGGCCGAGCTCTGCTCGGTTCTCGTGAGTCCTGCAACCGCTAACCCAGAGCGACGGGTCGGCTCACAGTCCGAATTCTCACACATAACAACACAACAAAACGCACACGTAACAAAGCACCCCCCCCCCCCCCCCCCCCAAACACATTAATAAATCCGCCTGCTCTGCTCAGAGAGGTTCACTCGGTCTACTGGCACCGGAGCCCGAACGCGGAGCTCGGGTGCCGGGTCCAGACCTCAGTGGGCACGAAGCGCTCCTTCCCAGCAGCCCCTTCGTGAGGGGTGTAAGAGAGGCAGAGAGCCAGCGGGGCGAGAGCGGAGCGGCACTTTTCAGGGGGCCGCCGCAGAACAGCTGATTGGTCCCGTATGCGCTCCAAAGCTTTCTATCAGCGAAACACCGTCTATGAATGACGCAAACCAGAGCAGAAGTGACACACGATCGGAATGACCGTGTACATGTACCACGATCGGGTAAAGGATCGGTATAACCCACCTATCTCGATCGGAAAGAAAGTTTGATCCGAAAGAGTCTGACCGGGGCAGAGTATTCCGAACGGCGCGTTTACATGACACATTTTCTTTCCGATCAGGCGTTCTTTCCGATTACTTTTGCCCATGTAAACGCAGCTACTCAGTCAGTGTGGCTCTTTGTGGTTCTTCACTGACTCAAACTGTCAATGAAGGTTCTCGTTCATCCAGGTGGTGTAGTGTGGAGGTTGAGTCATATCAGCTGGACTTTATAAAATGTAAGTTAACATGGGAACTGTTATTATTAATCCTGTTAAATATTTGGTCACGCTTTAGATTGGTTGGGCTGCAAAACACTCAATAAACTGGAAACAAGAACACATTTATTACATGTATTATTGTCTTACAAGTTATTTGTATAAAATTGCAAATGCCAACAAATACTTTATAAAGGATTAACAAATGCTAATAAATGTCTTTATAATCACCTTAATACCACATTACTCATGCTTGTTAATGTCTTATAAGTAGTTTATTGAGGAACATTTTAATGTATTTATAAACAGCATATTTAAACTTGTAAGTCAGTTGTAAGACATTTACAAATGCTATTTAATATACTTATAAGTGCCATAATAAAACATAAGTAGTACTTGTTAATGTTTTATAAATGGTTTAATAAGGACTCTTATTATAAAGCATTACTACATTATCTAAGATAAACAAACAATAAAATCAAAAAATGAAAAACAACATTTGCTCAAGAGACAAGAATCAACAATGAGTTACATCAACAACAAAAAAATTATAATCCCAATTGCCCCTCTTCATCTGCCTTCGGAGCCTTGGTCCTTCCGACAAGGACCAGTTGAAAAAGCAGCTTCACCATCAGCCACGCCTGTGGGCTGGGAAGAACTACACAGGTAAGAAACCAGGAGGTCAAACACCTCAGAGATTATTGAAACGTGATGGAGGGCAGAGGTCAGCGTTAACTGCGTGGCTTAACATTGTCATCACATCACAACTATGCCACCTCCCCAAAGCTCCCACAACTTTTTGGAATCTATCATTAAAATGTCTTCATTCCCATTGTCTTGTTGGTCTAGATGACCCATCTCCCAATGTTAAAGTGCCTAGGATAGCACAAGGGTTACGTCTGCGTAACAAGATTATTTAAAAAAAAAAAAAGCAAACTATTTTGTAATTTTCTTTATATTTCTCCTCCGTGTTCAGAAAAATGCCACAGGAACAAGTTAAAAACAGAAAAAAGACAGTTTTCATTGAAGTGGGTCTTCAAAAGGTCAAAAACTCTCTGTGATCCACAAAAGAGACACGAACAAGCAAAGCCACACACAGCCACTCTCTAAAATGAACTGTTAATCATAGACGATAAGAAGAGCTGACTCATGACTTTTCTTTTCGTTAGCTTACCACACACGCAGACACACGCACACACACTCACTCACGCAGACACACACACTGTGTTGCTGGTAGCATTTATAATAATTTCTGCTTTCAGCAAGTTGTATTTTCTGCTGATGTTTGTAGGAGACCATTGACTTTTATTTCAAAGTGTGTATATCTGACCCATAATGTGATTATCAGATATCAACCAAATCCATCATTAGGAGTAATTTGTCATCACAGAACAAGATGTCCTCATTGTGAATGTCTGACACAGACCCTAACAAACCTTCCTAAAGCTCAATCACGTGTGTATGTGACACAATATTAACCCTTACGTTATCCTATGACCCCCCCCCCCCTTTCATTAACGTGTTCTCCCTACCATGACAAAGGTGGATAAAGGTGGAGAGGATTTCATGTAATCCATGGACACCAGTGAAGATCACAAATCATTGAAGAAAAAAGGTTCAGAGCTCTGTCTAGTGGGTCTAGATGACCCCACCCCCAATGTTAAAGTGCCTAGGATAGAACAAGGGTTAAGAACGCTCTAAACACGTGCTTTTTAACCCTTGTTGATGTCAATGGAAGGGGGGGGGGTCATGGGATAGCACAAGGGTTAAAAATGTAAACTCCTCAGTGTTGCTCAAAATCTTATAGGGAGACAGTAGGCTGTCATCTCAGTGAACCCGCTGACAGTTTGAAAGTTTTTCAATGTTTTTTAACAACGCTTGATCATCTGAATGTTTTTCCCTTATTTTATTTCTTAAAGTGGATGATAACTGCAGCTTTAATGCAGTGAAGATATGTATTCATTTTTATTTTAGCACCACACAAAGCTCTTTAGTTCAAAGCTAAAGACTGTTGAAGGTTTGTCTGTGCTTCATCCTGCCTGTGTGATATCACTAATCATCTGAAATAATGATCTGCTGGCTTATTAAGTCTTAATGAATGAGGCTGCAGCTCCATTCTGCTCAACATAACTGGATTGTTTCATCATCAGCGGACAGATCTTCTTCTGCTAATTACTCTGTGGATGGAAATATTCTCTCCCCCAGAGTTACATGTAGGTTAAACCTGCAAATAAAACCAGCAAGAAACATTGCTCATGCATCTGTTTTTATTTTTCAGCCTTTGAAGAAACATCAGAAGGCTGGGAGCTAAAACTGTCCATGAGACGTAGTCTCTCCAGCATGTCCTGGGTCTTTCCTGAGGTCTCCGCCCAGTGGGACATGCCCGTAAGACAAGAGGCATCCGGACTAGATGCCTGAGCCACCTCTACTGGCTTCTTTCGATGTGGAGGAGAAGCGGTTCTACTCCGAGCTCTCCGCGGGTGACCGAGCTTCTACCCTATCTCTAAGGGAGCGCCCAGCCACCCTGCGGAGGAAGCTCATTTCAGCCGCTTGAATTCGGGACCTCATTCTTTTGGTCACGACCCAGAGCTCACGACCATGGGTGAGTGTTGGAACGAAGATCGACCGGTAAATTGAGAGCTTTGCTTTTTGGCTCAGCTCTCTCTTCTTCACAACAGAGCGATACAGTGGCCGCATCACTACGGACACCGCTCCAATCCGCCTGTCAATCTCACGCTCCGATCTTCCCTCACTCGTGAACAAGACCCCAAGATATTTAAACTCCTCCACCTGGGGCAAGAACACTCCCCCCACAGAGGGATGGACAACTACCTTTCTCCAGTGGAGAACCATTGCCTCAGATTTAGCTGTGCTGACCATCATCCCAGCCGCTTCACTATCAGCCGCAAACCGCACCGATGGAGGTCCTGGCCTGATGAAGCCAACAGGACAACATCTGTGATTCCCAAACCAGACCCCCTCCGGCCCCTGGCTGCATATAAAAATTCTGTCCATAAAATCTACACTGACCAAAAATATAAACGCAACACTTTTGTTATTGCTCCCATTTTGTATGGTATGAACTCAAAGATGTGAAACATTTTCCACATATACAAAATAACCAGTTCTTTGAAATATTGTTCACAAATCTGTCTAAATCTGTGATAGTGAGCACTTCTCCTTTGCCAAGACAATCCATCCCACCTCACAGGTGTGCCATATCAAGATGCTGATTAGACAGCATGATTATTGCACAGGTGTGCCTTAGACTGGCCACAAGAAAAGGCCACTCTGAAATCTTCAGTTGTATCACACAGCACAATGCCACAGATGTTGCAGGTTTTGAGGGAGCGTGCAATTCGCATACTGATAGCAGGAATGTCCACCAGAGCTGTTGCTAGGGAATTGAATGTCCATTTCTCCACCATAAGCCATCTACAAAGGCGTTTCAGATAATTTGGCAGCACATCCAACCAGCCTCACAACCGCAGACCACGTGTAACCACACCAGCCCAAGACCTCCACATCCAGCATGTCCACCTCCAAGATGGTCTGAGACCAGCCACTTGGACAGCTGCTGAAACAATCGGTTTGCATAACCACAGAATTTCTCCAAGCAGAGTCCTTAGAAACCGTTCAAACAATGACGTGGATTTGTGTTTCCAGTCGTGTCCCGACAACATAAAGGCTGGTGTTATTTGACATATTTACGTGCAGCCAGGATGCAGATTGCTGCATTTCCCACATGGATTTAATGTTCATCCAAGAATAAATGTTGTTAGCCTTCTCCTAACCCTTCTTCCAGTTCTGTTCTGCCACACAAAAAACACCACTGACCATTCATTCATCTTCTGTCGTTGTTGTCCCTTTCAGGTCACGGGGCTGCTGGAGCCTATCCCGGCCACTGGTGGGCGAAGGCAGGGGACACCCTGGACAGTTCGCCAGTTTGTCGCAGGGCCACAATCACACACCCATTCACTCTCACTCTCACATTCACACCTATGGACAATTTAGAGTTGCCAACTGACCTATGAAGCATGTTTTTGGACGGTGGGAGAAAGTCGGAGACCCTGGAAAGAACCCATGCATGCACAGGGAGAACGTGCAAACTCCACACAGAAAGGGCCCCCCCAATGATATTCTGTTTCAGGTCCCCCAGCCAGGACTTGAACCGGGGGCCCTTCTTGCTGTGAGACAAGAGCGCTAACCACTGCGCCAGGGATTAAAACTAAAACAAAATGATGAGCGAACAGGCGCTTCATAATAACCATAACAATAATAAAAGCACGTTGAGAAGTTCATCTCGTATATTACCAAGCTGCCACATATCTAGAGAAGGGAGACTTTGGGCCGCCTGTGGCAGTTAATGTGTCACAAACCCGAGCTTTTTCTTACCGCAGGTTTTTATCTGCTCCTGATCCATCACCATTTGAACAAAGAAATACTCAGAAACACAGTTTTAATCTAAAATTCTTTTGTATATGTCCTCAATCAGGAATAAAAAGCTTCTAAAACATGTTTAAAACACCAAAACACCATTTTCATTGGAGTCTGTCTTTAAGGCCTCCAGCTAAAAACCCGAAGGAAATATCTTCTTCATAGTTAGATTTGTTTTTAAATAGCCTCATTAACTAAATAGTTCGGCTTCATTTAATACATACATTTTATTTAAAATATATATTAGATAGGATATAGAAATGATATAAGAACAATGTATAAAACAACAAGAATTTAAATAAAAAAAATTAAAAATAGGATAACTAAATAATAAATTATTGAATGATGTCATACCTAGTGAATGATGTCATTGCTCCCAGAACAGAAACCAGTGGACTCTGTTAACATGAAATATGTCATTATGATGTCATGATGTCATCAGGTGTCATGATTTAGTTTGACATCATGACATTATGACATCCGATGATATCTGATGTCATCAGATGTCATGTGACATCACACAATGACATCATTTGAAGTCAGAAGGCTTCCAAGAAAACTCTTGTATACGTGTGCTTTCAAGCTTCTAACTGTTCTGAACGAGCACGGGGAAAAAGGTAGACAAGAGCACAAAGATGTCCAACCACTCAACGAAGACAGCCACCAACGTTCCAACCCAGACAAAGAACGGAGAGGCAGTACAGAGTCTGGTCTTCATCAACACCCGCTTTAAGACACCGTATCAAACACCAACAATGTCTGTGAACACAGATTTCAAAAAGGTGAACCCTAAGGTGTCTGTTCAAAAGACTGAAAGAGTGGAAAAACGGTCTCCAAAAAAGACAGACGCCAATGTTCCAACCCAGGTCAATAACGGAGAGGTCAAAAAGAAGAAAAAGGTCTTCAATAATGCCAATAAAGTAGTGTATAGTTTCATGTCTACATCTGAGGACAGGAACTTGTTCAGGACAGCCCCAGAGAGGAGCAATCACTACACTAAATATGAGGATTATTGGACCAAAAAAGAGGTCAATCAGCCTCAGAAGAAAATTGAAACAGAGAGTGACCTCCAAGAACAGATCGAGACATTGAAAGAAAAACTGCAGAGGAAGGAAATGTTTCTGGATCTGGAAGAACCAATGAGAAGTTCAGCTCAGAGAGATTTGGACCTGTACATCTCAGTATTGGCACAGCTGGAAAAAGAGTTCCAGGTGGAGCATGAACGTGGGCAGGTTTTGGAGAAGGAAATCTCCAAACATAAACAGGTCATTGGTGATTTCCAGAGTCATGAGGTTGAATTTACCTAAAGAAGTTCAACCTACTCAATCCAAACTCAAGAAAGGACAGAAAATTCTGTGTTTGAATGAGCTCGATGACTTTGGGGAAGTTGAAGAATTAAAAAATCTAAATTCACAACTTGATGAGTTGGTGATCTCCAATCTGGACCTGAACACCAAGTTGAAGCTGCAGGAAAAGGAAAACAAAAGGCTTCAAAAGCAAGTAACTGAGCTCAACAAACAACTGGAAGGGTTCAGCTGTGGATAATTGGGTTTTCATGGTTAGGGGGGGGGGGGGGGGGGGTTTAGAGTTGAAATGACTGTAGGTCATTCAGCAGTAAATGGTTGGGTTGTCATGGTTACAACCCAACTATGGTTAGGATTTTAGACAATTAGGGCTGCAAAGAAAGGTGTGTACTTTGAAAATACTGTCAATCAGGCCTGCTCAATCCTGGTCCTCTGGATTACTTTTTAGATTATTATAGAGGATAAAACACACAAAGACAAAGATTTTTACAATTGTGGGAAAAAGAACAAAAAAAGAAAGGCTGTTCACTATAGGGGGGTTTGAAAAAACAGGGCGGCATGTTGTTTGTTGTTTGTTGAGTCGACTGAATGACTTGTCAGGTACAGATACATGTCACCACACTAAACATTGGGTTAGAATAGGGATTTCAGAAGCTAAATACACAGAGATTTGGGCTGTGAATATATAATTGGTGCTTAAAAAACAGGGCGGCACGTTGGTTTGTTGGGTCAACCTTATTACCTGACAGACCCGTGTCTGTGTGGGTTTTCTCCGAGGGCTTCGGTTTCCCCCCACTTATCCAAATTCACTTGAGTTGACAAACTAAATGTATCTACAGACAAACAAATCAGTCCCCCAAAATGATTGGTAACAAATGAAAAGAGGTTGAGCAGGCCTGTGGGTTTCCTCCAAGAACTTCGGTTTCCCACACAAATTATTAGTAATTGGCTAACAAACAAAATTTCCTCTCCCTGAATCGCCACCTTATCGTGGTGGAGGGGTTTGAGTGCCTGAATGTACCCCCTGGAGCAATGCTGTCAGGTGCATTTGCCCTGCTCCTGCAGACAAATGCCCCATCATGACGGTGTCGCTCCTGGGAGACTTCAGGCAGGACTAAGGGCGATTCAAAAGATCCTCATAAAACAGAAACAGCAAAGATCCAGTTTCCATGTCCTAAACAAAAGTCACCACCAACTCAAAAGGTTCCTTTCATGTTTGGTCAAAAGACAAAGAGACTGATAATGGTATGCCTGCTTTAGCAGGTTAGGGTTCGATTCCCTACGGTGCTCTGCCAAATATTTGGACTTTGATACATGAAAAGATGAGCATAAAGCATAAAGCTGGATCAATGCTCATGTCCACCTGAGGATCAGAGAAGAGTATGAAGACGGCTTTCAACATTTGAGATGCTTGGTTCTTCCATTCTGTCTAACTGACGCCCCCACGGTCTGTTAAGTCATGGTGAACAACGTTCTTCTTCATGGCTTTTTGTAGCGCTTTGTTCTCGTATACCTTGATGTTAATTTTCTCCAGGAACTCTTTGCATATTAAAGCAGAAAATGTGAGCTCCACTCTCCTTTAATCAGCTTTCTTGGATACATTTTGGTCTCTGAAGCATTCAGTTCTCTCAAAAACAAATTCTCTCCAGCACCAATTCTGACCCAAGCTGACCCTGAAAAGCCATTTGATGTAGAAGTGGACGCATCAGACTCTGCTGTGGGTTCTGTGCTCTCATCATTTTCTGACTCTGATAACAGGCATGTGCTTTCTTCTCCAGCAAACTGACCTCATCTTTAAAAACTACAACATAAGGGTCAAGGAGCTACTAGCCATTAAACTGCTGCTTGAAGAAAGCAGGCTTTGGCTCTAGGCGTGGAACACCCATTCACAATCTGGACTGGTCATAAGAACTTCTTACCTGAAAGACGGGAAACGCCTTGATCCCCGGCAAGCCAGAAGGTCTTTGTTTCTCTACCGCTTCCCTTTTCCTGTTTCCTTCAGAACTGGAACCAAGAACCAGAAATCTGATGTTGTCTCTGGACAATATTCCATGGACTCTGACTTCCTTTGTGCCAGAACTCATCCTGCCTCTCTGTCATTGCTGATGTGATGGACATATCTGTTTTTTTCATTTTTATTCAACCTTCATTTTTACCGAGAGGATAAGAACAAATTTGCATTTACAATGATGACCTGGCAAGTAAGCCAAGTAAAAACAGGGGAAAACATGGACAGAAGAACAATATACAGGCTGCTACTGATAGTGGCATGTAGCAGGATTAGTGCTTTTGGACTTAAACAGGCTGCATAACTGGTGGTTGGAGGTAGGGTGCATTTGGCTGCTGTCATGTCTCCTTATTCTGTGCTATCTCTGCAATAAGGCCTTTCAGAGAATCTACGCCTGTTTTCAGCTCTGCTAGTTTTATCAAAGAATAATATAATAATTCCATATAAGAATAATTAAAATAACTTTAAATATACTAAAAGTCCATGACAGTGTAGCCGGCAAAGGTCCGTTGAGAGCTGGGTGGTGAAGCAGGCCCAGAGCATGACACTTTGCGTCCCCAGTTGCAGCAGCGGTTGTCTGGTTGGCCCTGACCGGCGTGGTTGATCCTCCAGACGGGGTCCTACACAGACAGTGAAAGCAGAGGCCGGTACTTTGTCCTAGACACACGTTCTTCTGAGCATCTCCAGTAGGAGATAAGCTGATCTCCTTTCACTAACTGTTCTGATGTAATGTTTGAGCTAATCCTCTACACACAAAGGCCTCCAGTTAAGCAGAATTAGGTACTGTGGAGTAGTCCTGCTGCTCCTCCAAAACCAGAGGAGCCAGTTGAGGTGGCTTGGGCATCTGCTTCGAGTGCCTCCTGGATTTCACCCAGGCGAGATGCCCTTGTCCCCCCCCATTGGGTGGAGTCCCAGAAAAGACCCAAATCTCGCTGGAGAGACTATGTCTCTTGGCTGGCCTGTAAGCGCCTCGGGGTCCCCCCCAGAGGAGGATATGGACGGAGAAAGGGAATTCTGGGCATCTTTGCTTAGACCGCTGCCCCTGCAACCATGTCACGGATGAGTGGAAGAAGTTTGATGGATGGATGGATGGATGGATGGATGGATGGATGCATGGATGGATGGATGGATGCATGGATGGATGGATGGATAGATGGATGGATGGATGGATGGATGGAGGGATGAGCGGATTTATGGATGGATGCATGGATGGATGGATGGATGGATGGATGCATGGATGGATGGATGAGCGGATGTATGGATGGATGGATGAATGAGCGGATGGATGGACGGATAGATGCATGGATGGATGGATGGATGAGCAGATGTATGGATGGATGGATGGATAGATGGATAGATGGATGGATGGATGGATGGATGGATGGATGGATGCATGGATGGATGGATGGATGGATGGATGAGCGGATGGATGGATGGATGGATGGATAGATGGATGGATGGATGGATGGATGGATAGATGGATGGTTGGATGGATGGATGGATGGATGGATGCATCGATGAATGGATGAGTGGATGGATGCATCGATGGATGGATGAGTGGATGGATGCATGGATGGATGGATGGATGGATGAGCGGATGCATGGATGGAGGGATGGATGGATGGATGGATGGATGAGTGGATGGATGGATGGATTGATGAGCGGACGGATGGACGGATGGATGGATGGATGGATGAGCGGATGGATGGATGGATAGATGGATGGATGGATGGATGCTCTATTTCCAATCACTGTAGAAATTATTTTGATATTTTAACCATAGAATCACAACTTTTCAGACTTTGGTTTGACCATAAATGGGCAAAAACTACATTGAAATTAAACAAAAATTCTCAGGGCTGAGAATTTTTGTTCCTCTGCAGAAGGAGACGCGGTCTGTCAGAGGAGTCCCGTCTTCCTAGTGCATGCAGCCTCTTTTCATTGACAACTGAAGGTTGCAGACATGAACGTGGGTCATTCAAGCAGGCAGAACAGAAACATCATAACTTGTATTTCAGCACTTTTCACGTCAGTGTTTTCCTACCGAAAGATAGAACAGAGACAATCATTTTATGGTAATAGTAGCGGGTAAGTAACTTATAACTACATAATCCAACAAAAATCTCTTTTTTTTCTGATTTGAACCTCAATCAAGCACAGCATCCTTGAATCCTGTCAGGATTTGGGATTAATATCCACCATTCAAAACTAAATATATATATATATTTTTTTCTTTTTTTTCAAAACTAAATATTTGGTGGTTATTATTTTAGGAGTAACACTGTCATGGTGCCCCCGGCTGACTCCTCCTCCTCATCAGCTACACCTGATGCCTCCAGCTGCACCTCCTCATCCTCGTCTGGCCGCAGGTTCTTAAGGAGACCACGGACCTGCAATCAACATTAGATCGTTGTACTTCCACGGTGCATCTCCTGGCCTCGTATAATTCTTGTTTCATGTTTGCCTTGTTCCCTACTAACCTGGTCTGTCTTACCTTGTCTCAAGATTACATCTCCATCTTCTGGTGGCTGCTCACGTCTTGCTGTTCACGTTCCTGTCGCTCCTCTGGATATCCACCTTGGATTCAACGGTTGTCGCCGCCAAGACCCTCCAACCACCTCCGTTGCCCACCACAGGAAACCTGGGACTCAGCTTCATCCCCGCTACTACATTAAAACCAGTTACACTTACCCCTCTGCTTGCCTTGTGTCCTTCCGGGTTCCAGCACTTGAGTCTGCCTTAGCCAGCTAGCCATGACAAACAGAGCAGAAAAATTAAACAATGTTTAAGTTTGTGAAAAAGAAAACAGAAAATACAGTCAAAGACAATGGAATCCTTTTTGGTTAGTCATGAACATCAGGGTCTGTCTGATCAGAAAGCTGGGTAGGGGTGTGGTTGGGGGGGGGGGGGGGGTTACCATCATACACCGGGTTAATCAAAACTGGAGCAGGTGCACAGGAACCACAGTAGAAATGTTTTTTAAAGACTCATCTTTATCAGCTTAACATTATTGAAAATGATGAATGATCAGTATTTAAAAACTAAAGATGTTTCTGTGTGTGTTTTTGTGAGCCCCCATCTGTTCATGCATCTGTTATTTTTGTCTTCTCATCCTTTCATTTCTTCTTTTACCATTGAAAGCCAAATAATAATCTCAACAAAGGAAGCAGGAAAAACACTGTTAAGACACACGCACAACTGTACACACACACAAGCACATCTCAGCACACACACATGCACATACACAAACACAGACACACATACACGTGTTGTTCTCAGTGGAGCTGCAGTCAATTAGCTAATGGCTCGTTATAGATGATCTCTATTAAGGCTTTCAATCAATCAATTAAAATAGCGAATATATTCGCATTTCAGGCACCGGAAACTCGGCAGTCTCTTTCCCCCCTAGGGCGGTAGTTAATTAACTCACCTGTTCAGCTTCCTATTTAAGTCCAGGTGTGCAGCGTTCATTCTCTTTCTTACCGCAGCGCTGCTTTCGTCGCCGGTGTTCCATGCCCGCGGCTCTCCTTCTTTTTTTGGCATCTTGGTGTGTTCCCCCCTTCTTTGGACGGTGCTCCCACTTTTTCTGATGTGGGGGGATTTCATTTCGCCGCGTTTGTTTCTCCTTCCGCGGCGTTTCATCGGCCGGGTGGCGGCACCGGCGTGTTCGCGTCGCTGCGGCGGGTGAGCGTTTCGCGGTGTTTCGGTTGGCAGCGGCGTTAGATCGGGGGCTGTCCAGGCTTTCTCCTCTGCTGTGGCCGTTTGTATCATTGCGGTGAGCGGCCAGGCGGTCTTTTCCCGTGTTTTTCTGTTGTGTTTTCTAATGCGTTTCTGCTTCCTTATTCTTTTCCGGTTGGATGTGACGTCACGCCCCTAAGGACTCTGGGTATTGTAGTTTATGTTCTTTGTCATTGTGGTTTACCTGACTCGTTTTCATGTTTTGTGGCTCTGCATCCTGTTATTGTTTCAGGGGTTGTGGGGTCTTTCCTGTGGTTCAGGGCTGGTGGTCCTCGTCTGGACAGGTTTCTCATGCTGGCTGAATTAGTTGTGGCTTTCTGCGTTTTATCTGTTGCTGTATGTTATTTAAGATTCAAGATTTCGGGATTTTAATTTTGTTGCATACGAAGTTATATTTAGCAAATGCAGCCAGTGGTGAAATGTAACCCAGGTCCGCTCTGTGGACAGCGCAATAATTAAGGAAAACCGTACCAAAAAAAAAAAAAAAAAAAAAAAAAAAAAAAAAAAAAATGTACGTCATATATTTCTGTAAAATATACCTGATGTACATAAGTAAAACTGTGTAACGATGACATACGTGCAGTATGTGTATTGTAGAATTACATATGGAATGCAAAATGATGTGCATGAATGTGGACTGAAGACTTAAATAATTAAGGTACGCGTGTAGAGTTAACGTTTAAGCGCCTGATGGCATGGGGGTGGAAACTCCTCCTGAGTCTCTCTGTCTTAGCCATCCGGCTAAGACTCGGCTCCTACGGCTCCTAGATAAGAGCCGAATGTGAATTTTGCCTGTCTTTAATCAACGCTGGCTTTATTATTTTGGTGGCTCTCTTTGTTTTGTGTTTCTGTCGTGGCTGCTGTGCATTTGGTGGTTTACTCAGCGTTTGGTTTTTCTTGTTGGACCCCTCTCTCCTCTGTGGATTTTTACTTTTGATTGTCTCTTTATGCAACGTCTGTGGCTTGTTTTGATTCACTCGGCGATCTTCGTTCGTCGCCTCCGCCTGCTCACGGTATGGTTCGTTCTAGGCCGCCACTGTGGGTGGCCCTTGGATGTGTTCATGGTTGGAACTTGTTTCGGTTCTGTTGGCGCCTGTCGTCGTAGTCATTTTTTTTGGCATCAGTTGCCTGATTCCTCGTGCGCCTTAGGGATTGGTTTATTTTTTACTTCGGCTGCCCATGCCTTCTCCACGTTTTACTCCGGACGCGATTTGTGGCTGGGGATGACTGTTATCCCTGATGTTCTCAGTGTCCTGCCTCGTTGCCTCCCGGAAGAGTCTCTCGGCATCCAGTCGGCGCTCGATTTGTTTATCGGTTGACCTTTCTGCTGTCATGGCGGTCCTCATGCTATCGACTGTATTATCACAAGCCCTGTACTGGACTTGGGTAGGCTATGGGCTCCCCTTCGTTTTGCGCGTTTTGATGTTTTCTCTGCGTCAATGTTCCTCTGTATGCCTGGTCTTTTGCATCTCTGTGGCTTACTTTCATTTTCTGATCTGGGTTACCGCGTTGTCTGCGCCGTATGGTCCTCTGCCCGTTCGGATTTGTTTTCTTCTTCTGGATCTGGATGGTTCATTGGTGCATGCCTCTCCCTTTATGCCATCTCTCGCTTTTGTGCAGTGTGTACTTTGTTTCATTCTTTGTTTGTGGGCGTTTGTTCAATGATCGGCCCACCTGATTCTGCTCTGGCTTTGGTCCCACGGTCATCCATTCATCTTGTGCTCTTGTTCCGGGTTGTTTGGTCCTGGGCCCCATGTTCCTGTTCTGGATATTCACGTCTTCCGTTTTGTAGCCTGTCCTTCTCAATGCTTAGAGGTTTTGTTATGATGATGCCTGTCGTGTCTTCAGTCTCCCTCCGCTTGTTCTTCTGTGGCTGGGCCCTCTAGTTTTTTGGGGGGAAAGATTTATAAGAGCGGTTTGTGTACGTCCGGCCGCCAGAATCCACGGCTCTAATGGTTTTAAAGATCGTGTGGTTATGAGAATTTAGCCATGGAGTTTATATTAAGGCTCTTTAAAGAGTGAGATAATAGTCTTATGTGTTTCATCGGTTGTCTTGGGTAGTATTTAAATAACACCATAAGCAAATTAACCCTGACGTAGAAACTCCATCTTTACGCTCTAAAGCTTAGTTCAAGAGTTAATTCTTGTGTCCGCAAGCCAGTCTTCTATCTGCCCTGCTTAAGCAGATGACACTTGACTAGATGCATCTACATGTAGAGGCTTGTTATGCTCCGCCTCTAAAAATCTAAGGTTCAGTCTATCAAAACCTACGATCCCTTATGGATCTCCAGACGCCCTTGGCTAAAATTTCAGCAGTCTGTGTTTTGTTGTCCACCTATTTGAGAACCACTAATATCAAATATGAGAATCAAATTTCAGCCGAGCTGCAATCCATTGCTACGTGGGACGTGGACCTTCCTCATCTACAATCTCCTTGGCCCTTGGTTACCCATCCCATCGCCTAATTCTCGATGACCTTCTGAAGGTGCGTCCCTCTGGAACTGTCAAAGGTTGCTTCTTTACAATTGGTGTATATAAAATTGGTGTTAAGATATTGTGCAGGTTCTGTATTTCACTATCAATTCACTGCTGGAATTTGTGATACGGGTGGTTTCTATGGTGCGATGAAGCCACAATGGGACTTTCCATAACTTTCTAATAAATTTAACCTTGTTGTTATTCCATCCATCTTAATCAGTGTATAAACTAATCAGTTTCTAGGTTTTATATATATGTTCTTTGCTGAGACTAATACTGGTTTTGTATTTTATCTATGCATCGTATCCTGAGCCTGCGAGTCCCTGCTCTCTGGCCTGCTTCCCCATTTCTGGCGAATGATGACACCCCTGCATTCCTTGATCTGGTGTTGCCACGATGACTGCTCAACGTACCTATTGCTGAACTGAAAGTGATGGGGCGGTGGACCTCCCCTACGTTCCCATGACACTTCTGACTTAAATCAATCATCATGTTGGCAGTAGAATGAATGTAAATTCTTGGATTATATTGCCAGGTGGAAGCCTCAAAATTTAGGATGTTCTAAAGTGTATTATTAGTATGCGATGGAGCTCAAAATTTGGTTTCTAAACTCAATTACGCCAATTAAGCTTCAGACAAATGGCAGTGAGGATTTTCTTGATACTTAGATGGAAATCTTCGAATAAATGGATGTTCTGAGCTCGTATTATGGTATGACAATGGGGTAACATTATGGCAGTTAAGCTCGTTTGTAGTCCTGTCGTTGGAAGGTTGAATTAATGGATGTTATTTAAGCGCCTTTAATAGCATACCAAATGAAATAACGCTAAGCTCGTTCTTAGTATTTGATGGAAGCTACGAATAATGGATGGTACTTTAGCATGTTTAGCATGCTTTGGGAGCTTTGGATGGATGTAGGTAGTGTCTTCATACGGGTTGTACTTAGCGGTTCAAATTATAGTTCCTTACAACGTTTTGCGGATGGGGATTTATGTTCTTAAAAAATTAGGTATGAGTGATTCTTATGTTGGCTCCCTGTTTTGTTTCGTTTTCTTTGTTGGGCTCTCTCTCTCTCTCTCTCTCTTTGCAGATAGTATGTTCCCCGAGCGGGCATGAACGGGAGCGGCCCAACGGTCAAAGGTGCCGGGTCACACATAGCAGTTCCACTAGATAGTGTGTCCCCTTCGAGGCGCTGTACTCGAACGGGGGCGGCCCAACGGTCAAAGGTGCCGGGTCACACATAGCAGTTCCACTATATAGTGTGTCCCCTTCGAGGCGCTGTACTCGAACGGGGGCGGCCCAACGGTCAAAGGTGCCGGGTCACACATAGCAGTTCCACTAGATAGTGTGTCCCCTTCGAGGCGCTGTACTCGAATGGGGGCGGCCCAACGGTCAAAGGTGCCGGGTCACACATAGCAGATCCATTATATAGTGTGTCCCCTTCGAGGCGCTGTACTCGAATGGGGGCGGCCCAACGGTCAAAGGTGCCGGGTCACACATAGCAGATCCATTAGATAGTGTGTCCCCTTCGAGGCGCTGTACTTGAATGGGGGCGGCCCAACGGTCAAAGGTGCCGGGTCACACATAGCAGATCCATTAGATAGTATGTCCCCTTTGTAGCGCTGAACTCGGATAAAAGAAATGGAAAGAAGGGGGCGGCCCAACGGTCAAAGGTGCCGGGTCACACATAGCAGTCTTACTTGGAAATGAAATGAAAATGGAATGCCGCCAAAACACACCTCATCTTATGACACACTGATTATACATTTACATTCTTTCTTCTTCTCTCTTCTTGATGATCTTTGGTTTTGGGGGTTTTTTACCCTAAAGTTTATGGAAGTTATTTCATGGAATTGTACGGAGCCTTATGCCAATCAAAGTTTGTGAATGCCAACTAAGATGTAAATTAAGTATGTGAAAATAAATGTATTCTACTGCAAGAGTTTTCGTATGACTGAAAATAGCGAATGATATTCGCATTTCAGGCACCGGAAACTCGGGCAGTCTCTTTCCCCCCTAGGGCGGTAGTTAATTAACTCACCTGTTCAGCTTCCTATTTAAGTCCAGGTGTGCAGCGTTCATTCTCTTTCTTACCGCAGCGCTGCTTTCGTCGCCCCACCCTCCTCCCCGGCTTCCACCTGTGGGCTCCGTTCGGGGGTTTTTTACCCTAAAGTTTATGGAAGTTATTTCATGGAATTGTACGGAGCCTTATGCCAATCAAAGATTGTGAATGCCAACTAAGATGTATATTAAGTATGTGAAAATAAATGTATTCTACTGCAAGAGTTTTCGTATGACTGAAATAGAACGAATGAGAATTTAATTGATATACATCAGCTTTCCTATTGACCTCCTGATACTGTCACCATGGCGACCACATGGACAGAACTGATGATGAGGCTGAGTCAGCAGGATTTATGTGTGTGTTACACAATGAGAGTGCAGCAACATTTGCAGAGATGCAGTGAAAAGTTTGGAATTATTTTCACAAACATCTGGACCCCAAGATAACAAAATAACGAGTTTTTTTTTTTTCAAAACAGAATGATTGCCCCAATAATCAATGTTTTCAAAAAATGATAAACATATTGGTCATCTCACAAAATAAATAAAATCAAATTTAAAAAACTATTCTTTTCTTGAAGTAACAGTCTCAAAAAAAGTAACCCCCGACCCTATGAACGTATCAACTGAACTGTTTTGGGTTCAGCTCTGCTTCTCTGAAAGAGGGGCAGTGCAGCACCGTGGAGGAATGGTCAGAAAAGCAGAAAAGCTTTGACACCGTGATGCAGAGCAGAAACTCCATGCAGAAGCAGAACTCAAAACGGAGAAAATGTGGAATCTTTGCTGCATGGTTATTTCACAGCTGGGTTCTTTCTATGTGGAGTTTGCATGTTCTCTGTGTGGGTCTCCAATTTCTTCCCACTGTCCAAAAACATAATACATAGGTCAAATAGTGTGGAAAAGTCACTAACGTTACAAAGTAAATCTGAGACTTTTAACTTTTTGACTTCCATTAATGAGTAAAAAGGGACATACAAATCCTCCTTTAGAGTCTTACACATTTAATAATAATAATAATAATAATAATAATAATAAATTTTATTTGTTAGGCGCCTTTCAAGGAACCCAAGGTCGCCGTACATAAAAGAGAAAAGTAAAATAAAATAAAAGCAATCGAAAGCACAATAAAATATACATATAAATAGGCCAGAAATAAGAAGTTATCGGAGGGAATAGGCGAGTTGGAAAAGATGAGTTTTCAGTTTTTTGGCAAATTGTGAGAGAGACCCAATGTTTCTGAGGTCCGCAGGTAGAGAGTTCCAGAGCCGGGGGGCAGAGCAGCTGAAAGCTCTGCCCCCCATAGTGACAAGGCGAGCAGTGGGGACATCCAGATGAAGGGAGGAGGAGGATCTGAGGGTACGGGTGGGAATGGCCACATGAACAAGATCTGAAAGATATGATGGAGCAAGGTTGTGGATGGATTTAAAAGTCAGAATAAGTATTTTGTATGTAATGCGGTGTGTGACTGGTAGCCAATGGAGCTGTTGCAGAACAGGTGTGATGTGTTGGGAGGAAGGTGTTTGAGAGATAATTCTGGCAGCTGAGTTCTGAACATATTGTAGTTTACGTAGAGTTTTTTGTGGTAAACCAAAAAGAAGGGAGTTGCAATAATCCAGGCGGGAAGTGACAAGACTGTGCACCAGGACGGCTGTAGAATGCGGACTGAGGGAAGGGCGAAGACGACGGATGCTGCGAAGGTGGAAATAGGCAGACCGGGTGATGCTATTGATGTGAGAAGTGAAAGAGAGGGTGCTGTCCAAGATGACACCCAGACTCTTAACCTGAGGGGAGGGGGAAATGGAGGAGGTTTCAAAGGGGATTGAGAAGTTCTGGATGCTATTTATAATGGATTTGGTGCCAATCAGGAGAAGTTCAGTTTTATCACTGTTTAGTTTTAAGAAATTAGTAGTGAACCAGGATTTTATTGCAAGAAGGCAGTCAGTGAGGGAAGTGGGAGGTAGAGAGGAATTTGGCTTGGTGGAGATGTAGAGCTGAGTATCGTCTGCATAACAATGGAAGTGAATCTTGTATTTATGGAGGATTTGACCAAGGGGGAGAAGGTAGATGATAAATTGCAGGGGTCCCAGGACAGAGCCCTGGGGAACACCTGTAGTGACAGGAACTGTATGGGAAGTGAACTGTTTTAATTGAATAAATTGGGTGCGACCAGAGAGGTAAGAATGAAACCAGTTAAGAGGTATGTTTCTGATACCTATGGCGGACAGTCTGTCTAGGAGGATGGTGTGGGAGATTGTATCGAAGGCTGAGCTCAAATCAAATAGGAGGAGGATGGAAAGTAGTCCGGAGTCAGCAGCAAGGAGGAGATCATTGGAGATTTTAAGGAGAGCCGTTTCTGTGCTGTGAAGGGGACGGAAGCCAGATTGGAATTGTTCATATAGGTTATTCTGTGATAGATGTATGCGGAGTTGTTCTGCAACAGTTTTTTCGAGGATTTTAGAGATGAACGGAAGATCAGAAATGGGACGGAAATTGTTGAGGTTTGAGGGGTCTAATCCTGGTTTTTTTAGTATTGAGGTGAAAGCAGCCTTTTTGAGACTAGTGGGAACAATTCCAGTGGTGAGAGAGGACTGAATCACATTGGTGATGAGAGGGGACAGGGAGGGAAGAGTAGCTTTGACCAGAACTGTAGGAAGTGGATCAAGTTGACTGGTCGAGGATTTAGAGTGTTTAATTAGCTCAGCAATTTTGTTGACTGATGGTAAAGAAAATGATAAAAATGAGTGATGTGGGTCAAACAGTATTGGGGGAGCTAGATCAGGGTCAGGATTTACTAGTAGTTCGTGATGGATGTTCTCTATTTTTGAATTGAAGAAGGAAGCCAAAGTGTCACAGAAGTCAGAGGAGTACAGATGGGGAGGTAGTTGGTTAGTAGGCTGTGTAATTTTGGAAAGGAGGGAAAAGAGGGCCTTAGAATTCCCTTCACGGGTATTTATTAAGGTGGAGTAGTATGCTGTCTTGGCTTTAGAGATGGAGTCCTTATAGTGGGAGAGGTGACTGGTGTACATGTCCCTGTGTATGGAGAGACCAGTTTTTTTGTAGAGTCTTTCCAGTCCACGCCCTTTAGCTTTTAGTTGTCTGAGGTAGGGAGTGAACCAGGGAGCAGTGAGAGAAAATGAGACCATTCTGGTTTTGAGTGGAGCATGGATATTCAGGATGTTGCGGAGATTGTCGTTTTAATGTGAGACAAGTTTATCAGGTGTGTGGAGGGTGTCGGTGTCAGGAAGGTTAGTGATGTGGGATGAGAAATGATCCAGGTTAATACTATTAATTTTACTTAATTTTTAATTTTTTAGGTGATGCTGCGTGTGGGGGTTGACCCAGTGGATGTAATATTGACATTGAAGGTTACTAGGGAGTGGTCAGAGAGAGGAAGGGGATCCACTTTGCAGGCATTTGGCAAAACACCTGAGCAGCAGACAAGGTCCAAAATATGTCCTTTGATGTGGGTGGGAATTGTGATGTATTGATAAATACCAAAACTGTCCAAACAGGATATAAAATCTTTGGCAGCTAAATTATTACTTCTGTCCATGTGGATATTAAAGTCACCCAGAAGTATTATGTTTGGTGAGAGTAGGGAGAGGTGTGTCAGAAAATTTGAAAAGTCAGAGATAAATTCCTTATTGGGTTTAGGTGGGCGATAGATGGTGGCAACAATAGTTGGGACTGGTCCAGAGAATTGACAAACTAAAGATTCGAAGGATCCAAACACAGGAGCAGTCACAGGCGCAATCTTCCAGTTCTCGCGATAGATCATTGCGAGACCACCCCCGCGGCCCGATTCACGTGGTTTGGTGATGTAAACAAACCCCGGTGGCGTGGCATCATTCAGTGGAGTGAAATCCAGGGGATTTTGCCATGTCTCAGTCAGGAACATGAAGTCCAGCTCGTTTTTAACAAGGAGATCTTGGACAAGATCTCCCTTTGTTGTGAGGGAGCGAATGTTCAGAAGACCGACGTTGACACATATGCGGGGGAGAATGTTAGCCATGTTGTTAGCCAAGCGAACAACAGGTGCTAGGACGCTGCGGTTAGCATGGCGACCGGCGTGTCTTGATGGACGGCGAGGAGAGGACCAGAATGACTTGATGGAGTTGGTGTTGTCGTACTGGAAGCTCCGACGTGATCCTCGATGAGAGTATCTCCGGCGGGGCACGTATAAGATGTCCGGATGCTGTAGTAGGGCTAACGGCGGAGGCCCAGGCAGAGAGTTCCGGAGGTTAGCAAGTTCTTCAGCGGAGTATTGTAGTGCTGTCGAAAATTGCTGGACAAGCGACAGGATAATCCAGGTGAGTAAAATCCACACAAGATCGAAAGTAATCCACATTGTTGGTAGTTGATTAGCTGAAGTTGCAGTATCCAAAGGTCACGAAGGGCTGCTGTAGTTGGTTTTGGTTCTGGGTCATTAGAAGGATTGCTGGTGATCTTCAGCTGAGACCAAAGTCCTGTTCCAGCTGAACTTCCTCATGAAACCACAGTGTCAGGATGGAAGGCTCTTACTGATTCTGCAATCCAACCAGGGTTTGTTTCCCAGGGGGCGCAATAAGCTTTTCCCAATATGGCTACTAAAACAAGACCCCTCACACTACTGTAGGCACAAGCTGGCTCGGTGGTTGTCTCCAGCCTGGATAAAATACAGGGTTGTGTCAGGAAGTGTGGAAACCCCTGAAGGGATATGCAGAAAAGTGAACAACAGGGTTGCTGGAGCCTATCCCAGCTACTGTTGGGCAAAAGCCGTGGTAACACCCTGGAGATACTTATTCATGCATTTGTCTCCAGTAGGTTAGATTACTTTATACCATGGTCCGGGTGAATACTTGATTCTGATTGGCTGCTGGGTGTGCATTACAAAGTGATAACCGCACGCCCCAAAAAGAAGTTCCGGTCACCTATCTTAAATCTTCTGTATCACTGCGCTGGCTTCTTTAGAACAACCTTTAGCTTCATCATTTGGACAAAAACAACCGGTAAGAGGTGAACTTTCTCTCTGAACTGATGCTTTATTCAACATATCGGAAAGATAAGCATATATATATATATATATATATATATATCGCTTTATATAGACTAATCTTGACTGCAGCGGTGGTGCAGCACCATATCACGTTACTGTGTCACGTCACCATGTAACAAATGCTCTGCTTTTCGTGAAAAAAAAGATCCAAATCGGAAGAAAAAAACAAGAATTGATGACTAAAAACTGGTTAATATTTATTGCTTTTGTAAGTGACCATGGTATGAGCGGGTTAATGGACTTCGAAGTGTGCATTATCACTTTTTAACGCAGTTTGCGGAAGCAACGCGGAAGACGGTTCAGGCTTCCACAGCGTGCGTTAAAAAGCGATAATGCACACGTCGTTGGCCATTAACCCTTGCGTCACGGCCTGCTCACTGGCCTCCCTAAACCAACTGTAAAACAGCTTCAGTGCATCCAGAACGCTGCTGCTCAAGTCCTGACCAGAACCAGAAAGTACCATCACATCAGTCCTGTGCTGCAGGCATGCAGTCACACACAAATGACCTACCACACTTGAAGTTCATCATTTCTACACAAAGACAATAAACAGGTTTATGCATTAAATCTATATCTGTATGTGTTTCTGCTTGCATCAGAAGGAAATTGGAGGGATAAGCTGCAGAGGCAAATATGAACAGAGCCCTTGACCACACTATGGATTCAAACCCACAATATTCCAGTCTCAGGGCAGACACTCCTCCATTAGGCCACTGAGCTGGTTGAGGTAGAAGTGGAAAGCAGAGGAGACATAGACTTGAAATGATGGAAGGAAGTGAAGCAGCCCAGTGAGATGAAGAAAATGTGTTGACAGCTTCCTTAAGTGCGATAAAGGAAGAACTTTGAAGAACTGATGAACGAAGAAAACTTTGGAGAACCCAGAGGAGAACGTGTTGTGGATTAGGAAGTAGCAAAGATCGGTGAGGCTGGAATGAGGAAGAAGAGAATGAAGAGCGGTTGGTTCTGAAAACATACCTGTGTGGAGCTATGGCTGAGTGTGAGTTGAGAGCAGAGGTGCTACCCAACTTAAAGGCCTTAGAGAATGAAACAACATTTGAGGAGAGGAGCAGAAGTGTACTGGTGCCCATTTTTCACAACAAACTGCAGAGTTGTTAAAATATAAAGGAAAGGTCAGTAGGGATCCTTTGTGAGCTGCAGAAGGATTTCTTGTCAAGGGAGAGCCCTAGGAGGCAACATTTGATTTAAGAATGCTGGGGTTGAAGCAAACTGCATCACGTCTTTGTAGATGCAGAGACTGAGGCTGACAGGAAACTGAGAGAGGAGCGGAGCTTCATGTGAGGAGGTCTGGACTGCTGTAGGACATGAAGGAGAGCTGAGAGCCTAGCAACAGCAGTTATGATGACGTCAGCTCCAGCTTCAGCAGCAGAGGATAGTGACATCTAAAATAAGAGCAGAAAACTCTGTGCAGATAATTTACAAATACTCAAAGTTTTTGTTTCTGGGCAGAACATAAAACAGAGTTGGAGGAAGGAGCCAGAAAGAGCAGAAGAACACCTGAATGAAAATTCCAGACTGCTATTAGCCACAAAGAGTGTGGGGTGATGGGTAACTTGGCGACCCACCTGAGACAGACAGAAAAGGAGCCCTGATGACCCCTCATTAGCAGGCAAACAGAGGCGAAACATTGCATGGACCCCCATGGGAACATCCTGGCAATCCTCTCTGGCACAGGTGAGCTGACGAAGGCAACCACAGGTGGCCTCCTCACAACAGGTGATCAGAAATGGTAGGAGGCTGCAGGGACGTCTGGACATGACAAGCTTGCTGTGGAGGAAGAGGACTGACACTGCAGAGAAGGAGCTCCTGCTGGCTCCATATAATAGCCCTTTTGTCAGGAAATGTTTAGTGAGGGACTCAAATGCTTACAGAAAGTCAAACACTCTAAGTTTTTTCAATGTTTGATAAAAAAATAAACTCTAAAGGAGCCACCACTCCCACATTCCCCCATTTACCTACCCAGCCGTCCTTGCTGTAACAACTTTGTTGTACTTGCACTACTGACTTGTAGAAACACAAATCATGAATGGGGGGGGGCAAAAGAAAAGCACTGGTCCACACAACATGAGCACAGGATTTATTACGCTGATATTTTAGCACACTTCACAGTCCTTTTGTTTCGTGCACCAGGGGCTCTTTACTAGCTAATGTATTCTATATTAGAGAAAATCCAGAATATCAATTTTATCCAAACATGCAACGTCAGCTTTTTTTTTTGGCTGAGACCTACTTTTAACAAGTTTCTCTCACTGGAGCCCCTCCCTTATACCCTGTCTGGACGGAGTCTGAAAGGATAGACAAACACACAAAAAAACAGAAAAATCTGCTATAACAACAAGACAAATGATGTTACTGTGGAAAATGCATTCATGGATGTGAAAGGTAGGATAGAGGAGGTGTTTGGTGCGGACAACGGCCAGGGCATCCCAGAAAGCAGCACGACTAAAGACTCCGAATCAGTCCGCATTGACATTAAGCTTCATTAAAACCTAACGGTAAATAAACAATGGAACAAAAAAACACTTATTTTAGAATTGTACACAAATTCATGAGAAAGCAGAAGTTTAATGGACACATTCTCTTCTTTTTCAGAAATATACAAACAAAAAGATCAACCTCTGATCCTCAAAGCTGGTGGATCAGTCTGATAACAAAACAGTCACTTTACAAGAGGAAAAAAATTAATAAGAAATGAAGTGGAGAAACTTCAGCTTTGTCCTCTGAAAATGAGCTTGTCTTGCCGTCTAACAGTCGGGAGCTCCAGAGGTGACATCATGGCGGCGTGAGTCATACAGAAGCTGTATCAATGATGAAGGCGGTCTCTGTGCCAGCATAGAATATTCTATCCGACTGTCCACTCAGTCTGTCATCATTAATACATGCCATCCTTTCAGCCAGAGTGTTTCCAGCCGGCACATGTTTGAAGCCTCTTCTGCCTTACTCTCTAAATTCTGTCAAGACTTATATTTTTCTCCATTATACCTTTTTGCAGTAAAACAATCACATCTCATGAAACTACTGAAGCATTTAAAATCCAACAAAAGCAGTTATAAAGACTCCTCCAAATCCTCAGTTGAGTCAAACCCATTGACTGTATGTGAGAACTGGACTGAGTGACTCCTTCTCCCTCGTGTTCCAATCAAGAAGTACCGGCTGGTTGAAAGAAGCCAAAAACCCATAAGCTTTTACTTAGAAATAAACAGCTGTGACTCAGCCACTCAATTGGTCAGAATAACCATTCTCGCTCAGATACCTTTCTTGTTGGTCCTCTTTTTTCCCTATATAACTTTTCTGTAGTGAAAGTTATTCAGGTCTCATACCACGGTCCAGGTAAAGCCTGGATTCTGATTGGCTGCTGGGTGTGGATTAAAAAGTGATAATCCGCAGTGATGATGCACACCTAAAAGAGTAGTTCTAGTCACATTGCTTAAATGTTCTGTATCACTGCTTTGGCTTCTTTATAACAAACATTATCTTCATCATCTGGACAAAAACCAGCGGTTAGAGGAGAACTTTCTCTCTGATCTGATGCTTTATTTAACAATCATGACCATCAGCATAGACATCACTTTTCCTTTGCCGCTGCACATAAGGTCGGTGTAGGCTCAGCGTGTAGTCATGTTACCATGACAATGCGCCGCATCACTTATCAAATAGTCCGCTTTTTGTGAAAAAAGCGATCTAAACCCAAAAAATAGCAAGAAGAAAGTACTAAAAGCCGAATGAATATTTCTGTTTTTTGTAAGTTTAGGCAGGTTAATGACCTTCGAAGTATACATTATCAGAAATTAACACACTCCACTTTGTGTTGGATGGTTCAGGCTTCCACAGCGTGCATTCATTTCTGATAATACACACGTCGAAGGCTTTTATCCCTTACATAAACTGACCAATCAAGCGCCACAAAAAAAGTAGATGGTTCCCACTGGCCACCACGTTCGAGACGTTTTGTTTGACAGATTCTCCCGACCCTGCTTTTAGGCGGTAGGGGTGTGGACTTTCCACAAGCTCATTGAGAGTGGCTTCCATAGAAACGACTCAGGCCAATCACCAATGCCTTCCTGTTTGACTCAGCTTTAAGGATTGGGCTCAACAAGACAATGACAATGAACTAAATGTGGATATATTAAATAGGGGTTGAATTTGTGTAAATGTACGCTGTAGCTCAGACCCACAATTAAACTTGTGATGATGTCTCCCTGTGTTGGTCAACCATAGAGCTGCTTCATAAAGTTACAGGCAATGCTCGGGTCAGCAGTGCCCCGCCTGTCTGTTGCAGGACTGATTTTAACTCTGAAAGCTTTCAGCAGCTGGGAAGAGTCTATGGGTCTAAACTGCCTGGCAACAGCAAAGAAGTTGCATTATTTATGACTGGGTGCGTGCTAGTTGTGTAGTGTGCCATTTCATATTTAATGAGAGGTGTCTGGTTACCATGTTCAAAATTTAAGTTACAGACATTGGTCTGTTTTTTAACAAAGCAGAACTCATTCCAGGTGTCAGATCACCTCTCTACGTTTTTATGAAAACATAAACAGCAGAAATTGCAAATAAAAGAATATTACTTTAAAATACAGTAGTTACAGTAGTAAAATGTAGTTCTTCAAGTGTGGCAGGGCCTTGTTTGTTTAGCAACTTAAAGATAACAGTGTATTTTTCAACATAAAAACCTTCAAAATCACAGTTCCACAACATTTGATGGATTCTAAAGACCTGAAAGTGATCATTTGTTAAATTTACTGCATTAAACAGTCATATTTACTAAAATCCAAAGCCATTCCAATCAAAAATATCTTAATTTTGAACATCAGAGCCCTTATTTTGTAGCAGCTTCACAATTCTGGCAATCCTGTCTGGCACAGGTGGCCTCCTCAACGTACGAGTTTTTGGAGTTAGCCTCCCAGAGCTGCTGTTAGGATGTGAACTGCCCTCCACCCTCATGGATATTTTGCTTGAGGATGCTCCGAAGGTTCTCCATATGGTTAAGGTCAGGGGAGGCTGGGGGCCACACCATCAGTTTCTCTCCTTTTAAGCCCATAGAGGCCAATGATGCAGAGGTATTCCATGCAGACTGAGACGGTGCATTGTCATGCATGAAGATAATTTTGTTAAGGAAAGCACGTTTCCTTTTTATAGACCATGACAGATAGTAGTCAGTCAGAATCGTATTTTCATACCTTCAGTGATCCTAAAGGGGCAAACCATAACAATAATGAATTTTTATGTGTTTTTCCAGACACTCAAAGTGCTTGCAATGTGTCCATTATTCATTCATATTTCATCTCATCAGATCGTAGTCAATTTATCCAGATTAAACCTCATGTTTCAAACACCTTTACACTCTCTGCTGGTATTCTCCAGGGCTCATTTACATCCTCCCTCTTTGTTCTCTCTTCCATAAACACAACATTCATTTCCATTGCTATGCAGATGACACCCAGCTCTACATTTCTACTAAACCCTCCTCCTCACTTCCTCCTTCCTCCCTTACCCTCTGTCTGCAAGAAATCCATTCCTGGTTCTCTTCCAATTTTCTCCAACTCAACAGTTCCAAAACTGAAGTCCTCCTTGTAGGCACTTCATCCACTATTTCCAAATCCAATAGCTTCTCCATCTCTAGCAATGACTTCTCTGTTCTTCCCTCCCCCCAGGTAAAGAGTCTGGCTGTCATCCTCGACAGCTCACTTTCGTTCCAATCTCATTTTAATAACATCACACGTTCTGCTTACTTTCATCTCCGTAATATATCTCGTCTCCGCCCTTCTCTCACTCCTCATAGACTGCTGTACTTGTTCATAGTCTTGTTACTTCTCGGATCGATTATTGTAATTCCCTCGGTTTGGTTTGCCCAATAAATCTTTAAAGAAACTGCAGCTTCTCCAAAACTCTGCAGCCTGCATCATCACCAGGACCCCGTTATCTCATTCTCCAAAACTTACACTGGCTTCCCATAAAACAAAGGATTAGTTTCAAGATTCTCCTCATAACCTTCAAAGCTCTCCATAACCTGGCTCCACCCTAATTTCTGATCTTCCTCTCATTTCCATTCCCTCCCGATCTCTCCGCTCCTCTTCCTCTCTCCAACTCCATGTCCCACCTGCCCGTCTTGCCACCATGGGGGCCAGAGTTTTCAGTCGCTCCGCCCCCCAGCTATGGAATTATCTTTCTCCCAATCGACGCAATACTGACTCTCTGCCACAGTTCAAATCCAAACTCAAGACTCATCTCTTCAAACAAACATACAGTTAATCCACTCAGTTAACACAACTTCATTTGTCTGTTTTTCTATCCTGTTTTATTATGTCATTGATTTTTATCTTTATGTTTATTCATGTTTTACTCTGTTAATTTCTTATTGATGTTTTATTCTGTTTTTCTTATTTTAACCTTGTACAGCGACCTTGGGTGACCTGAAAGGCGCTTGAAATAAATGTATTATTATTATTATTATTCATTTCTCGGTTATATGATCATGTTACGTCCCGGGATGTTTTTCTTTGTGTGGTTTCCTTTTTGTTTCTCCCTGCAAATGTCAGTGTGCAGGTTCCGGGGCGATTGGTGTGGTGCTCCAGCACTAGGAGTAGATTGGCTCTACTGTGGCTGCTAGAACCAACTCAGCTGCTCATGGTTCTAGTTGCCGCTGCGGTGGGGGTCTTGGTGTGGGGATGTCTGGTCATTCTCCCTCCTTCTTTTCACATCCCATCATCCATTTTAGAAGAACATGAACACTCACTTGAGCACAGGTGTTAGCCCACAGCAGCAGCGGCAGCCAGAACCCCCCAACACCCGTACGGTGGCATATAGAGAACAACTGCCCGCTGGGCGATCACATCTGCCACCCAGGCCAGGGCGCCACGGGGGGCCCCTAAAGCCAGAAAGCAGGGAGGCCGGGGGACAGAGAGTGCAACTCCAGCCCAACCCACACCCCCAACCCCACAAAGAGAGAGAGAAGAGCTTAACTTTTATTACAACCTTTAGAAAAAAACAGCTGCAACTTCTGGCTTTTTCTGCCACAATTATCACAAAAATGCCTCTGAGATTGCAGAGGGACTGTAGATCAATACAGACTATAGAGTTTCTCCTTTTTTTATTTTTGGATGTTGGTGTGCCACAGGATTTTTGTCCAGGATAAAGTGTACCTTGGCTCAGAAAAGGTTAAACACTGACCTACGGGACCCGAGGCGGCTGACCAGCGGGGGTCTGTATAATAATAAAAATATCAACAGATGCCACCAGTGGAACATCAATCTCTAGTAACAGATCCTGCCAATGAATGTTGTGAGTACCATGTAAACAGGCTCCGTGTGGGAAATCACCATATTTTAAGCAGGACTCCTGGTGGTTATTGTTATTGTTTTGTCTTGAAGTCGTCACCCATTCTTCCATCTGTTCTTCTGTCCCTGCACTAATCTTTTATCCATTTGCAAGGAAATGTTCCACTTACTACGGCGTGCTACGCCAAACTACTTTTAGTGCTCAAGTGACTAAAATGAAACCAACAGATTCCTGTCGATTTTCAAAACCAACATTTCTCAGAATAAAAGATCGTTCAAATGTTGTCGTTGTTCCTCACCTGACCAAACTCTACAGCTCAAGTGATTGAAGGTGTAGCTGACAGAATCCACCCATCCATCAATCATCCATCCATACGTACATTCATCCATCCATCCATTCATGCACATATCCAGCCATCCATCCATCAATCCATCCATCCATCCATCAATCCATTTATCCATCCATTCATCCATCCATCCATCTATCCATCCATCCATCCATTCATCCATCCATCCGTTCATCGTTCATCATCCATCCATCCTTCCGTTCATCGTTCATCATCCATCCATCCATCCATCCATCAATCCATTCATCCATCCATCCATCCATCATTCATCCATACGTACATTCATCCATCCATCCATTCATGCACATATCCATCCATCCATCAATCCATTCATCCATTCATCCATCCATCCATCCATCAATCCATTTATCCATCCATTCATCCATCCATCCATCTATCCATCCATCCATCCATTCATCCATCCATCCGTTCATCGTTCATCATCCATCCATCCATCCATCCATCAATCCATTCATCCAATCCAGTTATTTTTCAAAATAACAGTACCCTCGCCCGCCCTACCCAGGCACCGGACCCTACTAACCGACTTTTGACCGCCCCTGCCGGGCACCGGAAGGCCTCGACCCCTGCCCCCAATCATGGCAGACAGACAAGGAGCAGCGACGACCAGGCACCCCACCCCCTAATTCACATGTGTCGAACTCAAGGCCCGCGGGCCAAATGTGGCCCGCCATGTCATTTTTTGTGGCCCGCAAGAGCAGAAAAGTTTTTCATTTCTCAAAATAAAAAATAAAAATTGGTGTGTATTTATTTATATCTAGGGGGAATTGGACTTGAAATATCGGCTTGGGCAACTATACATTAGGACTTAAACACTGTCCATATAACCTAACCTGACAGAATCAAATGTAAAAGGATTTATGCTAAAGTAACAAGCAAACATATGTTTCTATGCAACTGTAATTGTCACTTTAAAAAGTTATAATAAATAAATAAATAAATGAGTTATTTAACATTAAGGAGTAGGTACGTTTATTTTTCATTACATTTAGTTACATGTATAAGTTGCATCTGGCCCTTTGAGGACAGCCGCTATGCTGATGTGGCCTTCGGTGAAAATGAGTTTGACACCCCTGCTAATTCAAGGAGTTAGCTATGGGATACCAGAGAGACTGAATTCTTTCAACGTTACTTGAACTTTGGGCTGACATGTTTTCCAAGCTGATATGATCAAACAGCAGATTTCTGTATTGACTTACAAAAATATTTTTCTTGTTTTTCCAGTTTAGTAAAATTGTTTTTTTTGCAATACAAAGAGTTATGAAAATGATAGATACTAATCCTCCTTCTATATCATTGACATATCACCAAGCACACAAAGTGACGGTGAAGCCATGATTGAAACCTTAAGCCAGACTGATAGATCGGCACATACCAGCTGCCAGAGATCCTGGACAGGCATGCAGAGCCAGAGTGCATGGATGTAACTATCAGGTACAATACTATCACAGTGCTGAGTTACTGAGACCCATCTTGAACATCCTCTGTCCAGTGTAGTAAATTCTGTGAAGAGTTTTGAAATGGATTAGCTGCAAATTTGGACTTTTAGTCAGTTTAAAGGTGTTTAGACAAAGTTCTGACCAGAAGCTTTCATCTGTGCTGATGCTCAAATCTGCATCCCATTTTGTTAACGGAAGTGAAATGTTATTATCAAGGTTGAATAAGAGTTTGTATATTTTGGAGAGAGTTTTATTCATTGAGGTAACTAGTTCTACACTGAAAAAAAGGCAAAACCTTGATTGTAGAATTGACACAATAGTATTATGTAACTTTGACACAATTCCTTTATGTTTTGTATCCAACGTAATAATATTTTGTTAAACCTACATAATTTATTTGAGAAAAACACCAACATGTTTTCAATGTGTTGATTGAACTCAAATACTTCATGTAACACCAACATTAAACAGTCAATCCCACAATTTTCCCGCTTTTGGCGCTAAGAATTGTGGGAAGAAGACAGGCAGAAAGCGGCAAAACAGAACAGGAACAAGTGGTAAGTACCATTTTTTTACGTAGTGTAATTTTAGATGTGCGGAGGAAAATAATATAATTTAAAAACAAATATATTCGCGGCTTAAGTGTAATTCAAAAGCGTAACATTTTTTTATCAGGACAAAAATATTTGGCCGTCCTGGGATGGCTATTCTGACGGTTGCCTGGTGCGCTCCATTTTCTGAAATCGTTGCGCCCTTCAGGGATTCATTGACCGTTTCACCGGCAGTCGGTGACGACGTTTCAGCGCCGGTGTTGTGGGTTTTATAGACAGGCCCGCTCACACAGAGAGACTGTCAAAGGGGCAACAGAGAGTCGCGCGCGCCAGCGGTTAGTCATAGCCCATATTTCAGATTTGAGCTGCCGTCTCGGCGGAAAGAATGAGATCTGTGAACGCGCATGAAAGGCAGTGGATACGCAAACCGCCACCGAGCGCGCGCGTGCCAACGTTCAGGTATGGTCGTAGGCGCGAGGGAGTCTTTCGGGTCGCTTTGACCATGGCGGGAAACAGCTGAGGAGATCAGTAAGGACAGCTGTGGATGCGCATGCCGCGACCTGCACGCGCCCGGTCTTTCTTGTGATTCTCAGCTGAAGACAAGCAGAGGGGCCGTAGACGCACACGCGCGTGCATGCCAGCGATCACCCTCAACCTTTGCGCCGCGGAGCGCTATTTTCAGGGGGCGTCTCGGCTTGAAACGCCACACAAGCTGCGGCTGATTCTCTCATGTGCTTTCTGGGGCAGACCAGCGCGACGGACCGTCCTGGCTTTGCCTCTTTTTTTTAACTCGACAGAGTGAACAAGTAAAAAAAAATGAACCAAATGGCTAATCAACTATTAATGATTTCTGTCTGTTACTGAGGCAACCACAAACAGGCAATTTATGCAGCCAATGAGAGACACACGTGCCACACACGTGACTGCTCACTGAAATACACTTCTGATGAGGCGGGGCATTTGTGACAGTCAGTTCCACATTATTTTATTAGTTTTTTACAGTTTACAAAAAGTTAAACAATTAAATAATAAATCAAGATGTATGCATATTTTAGTTGTATGGCTGATGTTATTACAGTTGTTGAAATTATGCAGGTAATGCATGCGGCCAATATATGCACATTACTGCGTTGCCCGCATATATTTTAAGTGTGGATGTTGGTTCCGTATATTTAAAGTTATAGTCCCACGGCCAAGAAAAAATTCAGCTCTAGCAGCATGTTTAAAAAAAATTTTTAGCAAAATTATCAAAAAATTATCATTAATTATCATTAAATGTGTGTTGTTTTGTCTGTATAAACTGTTATAAGATTGTACAATTTCATGTCACAAGTAAGTTGAATCATAGTTTACCCAAGTAATGTTGACATTTGTTTTAGCATTGTATTGCTATGATGCATTTATACATTTTTTTCTTATTTTCAGTCATTGTTGGAGATGTGGCATTACAGACTCTGTTAGACTCTCCCTTCAAGTAGGTCCAAGATATTGCAACAATGGTTTATTTAAATCCACCTTTGTACCGGAAATTTTTTTATTTCTGAAAAAGGTTTTCTCCTTTATTTATTAATTTTTATGTGTTTTAGGTTGTCTTCAGTGCTTGGCTAAATCCATAATCCTCCCCTGCCACCCTGGCTTCTCTCCACTCTTCCAACTGAAGGAGCATTTGGACCTGCATTGGTGTCCGAAGTTTTTTTTTTTTTTAAGAACCCGTGGTGACTTAAGGCTGGCTATCCCTCTGCTGGTAGTGTGATCCGTGTGCCCCAGAGGAGAAACACATTTCTTCACGTGAGTGTGGTCTGAAGCATCAACGTTTACATTTAAATGTAAGTCATGACTTTTTGTTTTTGAATGACTTTTTAAAGTTATAAAAACAGATGTTGCTATGTATTTTCCGACCGGCGGTGACTATTGATGATGTCATCAAGTGGTAGTAATGTCCACATTTAAACACACTATTTTTCCATATCTTTTCTGTTGGCGGGATAAATGTAGGGTAATGGTAGTGGAGGACTTTGGTTTTCTGTCCAGAGATTAATCTGTGGTTGTATCCAGGTTAGAGCCTGGTTTGTGCTCTTACCCAGAGAACTTGTCACAGTTTAGGCTTTGGTCTCAGGGCTTCCAGGGCTTCAATCAAGGGCTAAACATCCTTTTGACAAGATGAATGTTTAACCAGCTTAACTACCCAATCTTAACTACTCTTTTTTTTTCTCCACTAAAACATGACAGTGTAAATTCCTGATGGTCTAATAAATGTACATTTATGAAACCAATTTGAACTTTGAAAAGCCTGTTAACTTTGGTTTAGTTAGAAAACAACCTATTACAGTTAGTTGGTTAACAGATGATTATTGACAACAATTGTTTTCTGTCTCTCTCTTCGTTCTATATTGAACTTCTACCTGAAACGTTCATCCAACCATGCAATATGTGGTTTTATCACATCCTAAAGTTCCTCTCAGATCAGCTTTGGATCTATTTTCAAAGTGTTCCCAGTGGTCATTTAATTATGATGATGCAGTTTTTACGCAAAATCAAACACTTGTGTTGTTTTCTAGGACATAGTTTCTGCAGAGCAGCAAGACTTCATAAGAAAGAAGGAGTGGGTTAAGGAGAAATCTTGTACGATCCCACCCCCTCTTTTTAACAACACCTGATGATCTGCATACGGTATTTGTATTTACAGTTTTGTTCAAACATTCACATTACATAATGTATAGCACCCATGCAGAAGTGACATTTTTGTTTTAATTGATAATTTCTGGCCTTTGAATAAAGAAATACTCAGAAATGCAATTTTAATCTCAAAAACTTTTTTATATGTGAAAAATGCTACAAGAACATGTTAAAAACACCAAAAACATAATTTTTATCAGAGGGGGGTCGCACTCAGATAAGGAATAATTTAAGCTTAAAATTGCATTTTTTTTTACTTCAGTTTTTCAAATAGTGACATACTGGGGGCAGGTGAAAAAGTACAGTTTAAAAGGCTCTCATCTGTGATGTACAAACTGTAATGGGAGGGCCAAAGTGTCCCTGCTCAACTCCAGTCCAACACATCATCCAATTGTAGACAACTAGATCCACAAACAGTTTTTTTTCTTGGTCTGAGCTGGAATCAGGCTCAGAACTGTAAGGCTGGAAAGCTCCAATATTGCTCACTGTTTTTGTTGTATTGTTAATGTTGTCTTAGGTTTGTGGGGGTCTGTAAGCTAGTGGGAGAGTGTCAACAGATGGATGATGGGAAATATGTGAAAGCATACTTTTACGCAAACAACACAAGAGGTGAATTTCTAATGAATTCCTGCCACGCTGCAGAAACTACTATAGAACAGCACAAATCTTTAGATTTTGGCCTAAAACAGCATAATCATAAATAAAAAAATCACTGGAAACATTTTGAGATGACTGGAGTGGGACTTTTGGTTTGAACCTGGAGTGTATGTATGACTTTAACCCCTAACCCTTAGGAACTGGGTTGTCAAAAGATGAAAACGCATTTTTCTTTTTCTTTTTTCATTTCTAGGATGACACAGATTCTGCCAGGGAGAATGATAAAACCACTTATGCCATATATGAATGAGGATTATGGTGTGTTATAGTCTAAGAACAAAATGTAAGTAAATAATCAATTATGTTACCATGAAAGGCACATTTGTTTGGTATTTAATTTTTCTGTAAAGTAACTGTTACAATTTGTACTTTACAGAATGAATACACCATAAACGCTACAACTGTGGGCCTGTTTGCATCCAGAGAAGATGGAATGTTGGAGTACTTGGATGTTGGAATCTGTTTTGAAGGCCAGATTGTCATCAGACTTGGACAGTGTTGGACAACATCGCCTTGGTGTTTGGAATATTTTTTGGTCTATTCTCTCAAATTGAGCTACCCACAAGGTCAGCGATACACTTATATGTATATTTTTTTTATTGACCTGCACCCAGCTGGACTTTCTAGAAAGGCTCAAAGCCTCTAAACAAAAAATGTTCATGTGATCGTTTTGAAGACGGCTGAAAGGTGACTGCTCTTTAAGTACATATTAATGGGTTTTCTAAATTCTGTTAGCATTTTTTATTGTAAGTTGCAAAGTGGTTAGCACGGACTTGCTGTTTGTCTTTCTTAATAGCCTTATAATGAATTAGCGATCTGTTCATTCTGTACGAACCTTTGTCCAACAGCCACAACCCCAAAAACCAGCAAAGGGGAGACAATGAATTTTTTAAATGGACTAATTTGACAAACTGTCATGATGATGTTTACATTTTATGCGCCTTAAATAAATGTGCAATGTAATAGTGTGTCCTTTGCATTTTTGAATATTTATTTTGGCTGCTTAATGTAAAAAAATTGTTTAGCAGATTTGTAAGTTCAACAATGAAAGTATTGAAATTACAGTCATGTTGGTGCAAAACATTTTAATATTATCAGCTTATTAGAAATTGTGTTGACAACAAAAAAATTAATTCTACTAAAAAAAAAGGTCAGTCTAACTGAAATGATTTGTGTTGGGACAACTCAAAGAAAAAATGCAAATTCAACCCAAAGAAATTGGGTGGAACGGGTTTCCACTATTTAATTGTGTAGCTCTAACTGAAAAGAATTGTGTTAGGACAACACAACAAATTAATGCAAATTCTACGCAAAAAAATAGTGTAGATCTGACTGACAAGAATTGTGTTGAGACAACACAACAAAGAAATGTATATTTAACTCAAAGAAATTGTGTAGGTCTAACTGACAAAAATTGTGTTGGGACAACATAATTAATAAATGCATATTCTACTTAAAAGAATTGTGTGGGTCTAACTGAAAGGATTTGTGTTGGGACAACACAATGAAAACATGCAAATTCAACTTAAAAAAATTGGGTGGAACGGGTTTCCACTATTTAATTGTGTTGGTTCAACAAATCCTTTTTTTCAGTGTAGTAGTTTTAGTTTTAGGTTGTTGTCTTGAAGCTTGATATTATCAGATGCAGCTCAGGCGGACACAATGGTGGAGTCAGGGAGTGGCAGATTCAGAGTTTTTAATGTAAGTTCAGGAGGCCATCCAAAAAGAGGAATAAATCAAGAACTAAAGCTCTAGAACTCTGGAGAGATTCAGGCTGGATTGCTTGCAGTGAAAGAGACAATCTGGCACTGGCTTGAGAAGAAGCACTGCTTATATAGGGAAGACAATGAGGCACAGGTGGAGCACATTAGGGAGAAAGCAGATCACACTGCAGGAACTGGAAATGAAGACAGGGGAAAGACAGGACTTCAAAATAAAACAGGAAGTGACAGCCAGAGGGCTAACTAGTCTGACAGATATGGATGAGTCTAATGTTTTGAACCACTTTAATTCCAGTTGTGTTGGGATCATAGAGAAAAGATAATTACATTTTAAATTGATGCAAATATTGCCACATCAAATATAAGAATAGCCTCCCAGAACCATGGCATACATTCATTCATCTTCTTCCGTTTGTTCCCTTTCGGAGGCACGGGGCTACCAGAGCCTATCCTGGTCACTTGTGGGCAAAGGCAGGGTACACCCTGGACAGTTGGCCTGGGCAGAAACCACACACCCATTCACACTCACACTTAGGGAGAATTTAGATTAACCAATTAACCTATGAAGCATGTTTTCGGATGGTGGGAGTAAGACGGAGACCCCAAAGAGAACCCACGTATGCACAGGGAGAACATGCAAACTCTACACAGAAAGGTCCCCCATTGATGTTCTGTTTCAGGTCCCCCAGCCGGGACTTGAATCAGGGGCCTTCTTGTTGTGACGCAAGAGCGCTAACCATTGCGGCACCATGCATACATTGACCTGTTAAATTCAGCTTTTAGCAAATTAGATGAGGATGATGATCTTTTTGCAAAAATACTAAATACATTTCAAGATGCAAGCGAAAAACCATCCTGAACTTCTGAACGTGAGAAGTTGAATTTTTTTTTTTTTTGTAATCAACCCTTTGCTTATACCTGAGCCACCACACAATGTTATAAAAGAAGGATCGTTATCCAAACCCCATGTCATGATCAGAACACGAGACGGACCCAGATGCTGAAACCCGGAAGGAGGAGACAGGTAAGTGGTTGGTAAATAGGATGTTTTATTTTTGCTGATCCAGGCAAGGCTGTGAGTAAGCGTGGCTTGAGATCTTGACTAGAGGTGTGGCTTGAGACTTGAGATCTTGGCGAGGAGCGTGGCTGGGGCTCTTTACGAGGAGCGTGGCTGGGGCTCTTAGAGAGGAGCGTGGCTGGAGTTCTTGGCAAGTGGCGTGACTGGAGATTTTGAGGAGCACGGAAGCTGAAGCTCTTGAAGGTGGGAAGCGTGCGCGTGAGTGGAATGAAACTGCTGCTCGAGGTGGTGTCAGACTCAGGTGACTCTCGGCATAATGTGACAATGTGACAAAGTGACCTTGCGACCACAGCTCCGAGCAGCAGCAGAGACAATGGAGGTGGAAAACATGGTCCACTCAGACTCAATGTCCCCAACCTCCCTCGGTACCTGTTTGAAGTTCTCCCGGATGTGGGAGTTAAAGACTTCCCTGACGGAGGGCTCAGCCAGACGTTCCCAGCAGACCCTCACAGTACGTTTGGGTCTTCCAAGTCTTTCCGCCCTCCTTCCCCGCCAGCGAATCCAACTCACAAATTCCCCGTTGGGGCACTTTCCATTACCCCTTCGAGAGACACCAAGAAGGCCTGGTACTCCAAACTGCTGTTCGGCCCGTAAGCCGAAACCACAGTTAGAGACCTGTCCCCCACCCGGAGGCGGAGGGACATGACCCTCTCGTCCACCGGGGTGAACTCCAACACTTGGCGGCTGAGCTGGGGGCTCACGAGTAAGCCCACACCAGCCCGCCGCCTCTCACCTTGGGGAACTCCAGAGTGGTAGAGAGTCCAACCCCTCTCTAAGGACTGAGTTTCAGAGCCCAGGCTATGTGTGGAGGTGAGCCCGACTATATCTAGATGGTATCTCTCAACCTCTCGCACCAGCTCAGGCTCCTTCCCTCCCAGAGAGGTAACATTCCATGTCCCAAAAGCCAGGTTCCATGATCGGGGTTTGGGCCGCCGAGGCACCTGCCCTCGACTGCCACCCAAACCACATTGCACCGGCCCCTTTTGAGGTCTCCTACGGGTGGTGGGCCCATGGGAGAGTGGTCCCACGTCGCTCCTTCGGGCTGTGCCCGACCGGGGCCCGTGGGAAGAGCCCCGGCCACCAGGCGCTCGCCTGCGAGCCCTGGGCCTGGCTCCAGAGCGGGGCCCCGCCAATGTGGGCGACGTAATCGGGTCCTTGTTCTTTCTTGTCATCAGGGGGTTCTGAACCGCTCTTTGTCTGGCTCGTCACCCAGGACCTGTCTGCCATGGGAGACCCTACCAGGGGCTTAAGCCCCAGACAGCTTAGCTCCTGGGATCACCCGAGCTCTCAAACTCCCCCACCACGTTAAGGTGGCGGTTCACGGGGGAGGGTGCAGAAATAATTAAACATAAATAGACAAAATAAGTAGACAAAACACAGTAAAACAGCTAAACAACTAAACACATTTGAACAAAAACCTACACTTAAACCCAAATCCATCCAGACAGGCAAAGTGAATGGTATCCCACAATCCCTTGTGGTGCCGATCTAACAGCAGCACCAAAGTTACACCTACAGAATTGAATTCATTTGAATGAAAGTAAAATAATTGTCTGATAACTACGTGTTATTTTTAAGCTGACTTAACTAAAAAAAATGATTTATCTTAACTGAAGCAAATAATGAAGTTAGATCAAAGTAAAAAGTTTATCTTTAAACATCCATATGTGGTCTTATCACCCTCTCACGGTGGAAAAAGTATTATCTGAGCTTCTTCATCCACTAAATCATCTTCAAATGGACACGCCATGCTGCTTCACCTCTCTGAAAACAAACTAACCAGCAGAATGAAATGCAGACACATTTATGTGCTCTCCTTTACAATGTGATGCTGCTTTTGGAAAAAAAAATATATTTTTTTTCATTTTTGAAGCACGTTTTCCACCGTTAAGAGACCAGAAGTGTTTTAATTAATCATCAATCTTCATTTATGTAGCATTTTTCATAGTTGGTGACCAAAAATGTTTTGAACACTAAGAAAAATATTACAAAATAAGCAAATAAATTTAAATATAGGGTCATCCCCCTCTCCTTCCCCCAACCCACCCCCACCATAAAAACTAAATCCATCCTAATTCTTACCTCACTGCTCAGTTTTCAACATTTCCTAATTTTCCTTTGTGGCTAAGAAAAAATAATTTTAATATTTATTTGTATCAATACATAAATAAACACACTCAAAAAAAGTACACAACAATGAACATCTTTATTTCTCGTTTATTCAAAGGTTTTTTGCAGAATGCCTCATTGCTCATTTAACTGGTATTGTTTGCGTCCACTATATAATCCTTCTAGAGCAAATGAAGCTTCATGAAGCATTGCACTGGAGTGAACCAATTGGATGAAAAGCTTCAAAGCTTTATGAAGCTTCATTTGCCCATTACTAATTCTTGTGACATTTGATATTTGACTGTTCAAAATCAGTAAACGTCAAGCCTCAGTTCTGTCCTCCATTATGGGTTGTTTGAACATTGTTATCAGTCTGATGACTTTTAGAGTGGAAGGTATTTCTGTCTTTTCCTGAAACAGTAAGAAATACTCTCAGAGCCTTAAAACGAGCTCAGAGCTCCCGGCTCATGGTCTTTGTGTGAAGTATGACGTGATGACATTGTACGGTGACACAGCCCCATTTAAGGACTACAATGAAAATGAATGAGTTTAATCTACAGGATTTTAATTGTCCTCATGTGAAGTTAATCAGCATGAAATGAGTGGCAAAGTGGCTCCCTTTTGTTTTCTTTCATGTCTTCTAAACATCTAGGAAACACTAATGACTCCTTCCCTTTACCTTTTATATCTCCTTTATTCTTTCCCTTATTGTTGTACCTGTTTCCTGTCATTTATTCTGCCTTGGTTCACTCCATATTTCCTCCCTTTTCTTGCCCTCCATCATTCCCTGTTTCTTTTTTCCTCATGCCTGTTTTTCACTAATCGTTTTATTCATGCAGTATGATTCAAATGCACGCACGCACGCACACACACACACACACGCACCCCTCCACACACACACCAGAAGGGCACATTAGCCGCTGTATGAACTGTCTGAGCTCTGCCAGGATCAGGGGCTGCAAGGCGCTGATAACACTCTCACTCTCAGGGGGTTCACTTGTCTCCGGTTTCACGCTGCAGCCAATCGATCGATTGGTCTGAAATATAATTCCCCCCAAACAGACTATGACTGAAAAACAGAACCACAGATGAGATGGCCAGGATGGTGATATGCAGCCAACGGTAAACACTGAGGAACCGAACACGGTTACAAAAAAGATGTGTGACACCAGAGAGGATGGAGAACCACAGACTCAGGTGTCACTTTATCAAACACATCCTGGCACAATATGAAGCTCTGACACTGACCTCTATAGGAAGTATTTTGCATTACATATTGGATGGTCCTAAACATCTATTCTCAATAACAGAGATTCAAAGTAGCTTAGAGTTAACCCTTGTGCTCTCCTAGGCACTTTAACATTGGGAGTGGGGTCATCTAGACCCACTAGACAGAGCTCTGAACCTTTGTTCTTCAATGATTTGTGATCTTCACTGATGTTCAGAGATTACATGAAATCCTCTCCACCTTTATCCACCTTTGTCATGGTGGGGAGAACACGTCAATGTCGGGGGGGGGGGGGGGATCAGAGGATAGCACAAGGGTTAAACACAAGTGATAAAAATGCTGCTGATTTACCTTCACAGCTGAAAAAGCCTTTATGTTTTTAGTGGCCCTAAAGTTATTCAATTGGCTAAACCCTTTGTCAACAAAACGGTGACAATTTCTTGTTTTGTGTGCTCAACACTGCAAACACAGAGCCCCTATAATAAGTCAGCAAAATATTTTTAAAATGTTTCTTTATAAAAGGACAAAAGCCAATGAGTGGTCTTACAAAAAAATGTTATTTTAAGGAAAAATGTGGTCACTGAGACATGTTCTCTTAAATTAAGATTATAATTGTCGTGTTTGTGGCCTTTGGTGCTACACAAGCTCAGTACTTTTATCCATGCTCCACAGCTCTTTCGTCTTGCTCAGGGGTCGGCAACCTTTTTTACTCAAAGAGCCATTTGGGGCCGCCCCTAATAAAAAAGAAAGCACCCGGAGCCACAACCCGTTTTGACATCATTTTATACATCATGCATGTTTATATTATTCAAGGGTGCTCATTACGTCGATCGCGATCAACCGGTCGATCTTCAAGGACATGAGTGTAGATCGCGGGCCAGAAAAGATTTTTTTTTAAAAGTACTTCTTAAAAATCCACCAGCCAATCAAAATCCTCACTCAGAAATACGGGACTTGATTGACATGCAGATTGGCCAATCGGACATCCTCTGAAACATACATCACTGCAAATGCACCTTGTGTTCTTTTGTCAATGCATGGTAGACACTGAGAATGTGGAGAGATCAGGTTTATTATTTTGAAGAGTTTTACTTGGTAATCATGTTTCCATGTTTGAGTTCATAAAATCATCCCAGAGAAAGTCTCTGCTTCAACTCCCGCAGTGAAAGCTGCGTCTAAATCTGACGCCCGTGTTTCCATCTCTCTGACAGTTTGAAGCCAAAGCCCCTCCTCCGCCTCTTTACCTGCTTTTCCTCTCTACCTGTTCACCTGTTCATATCCTCTGCAGCTGAGAGTTGTTTCCTCCGCGCTCCTCAGTGTGTCCTACACAGAGAGCGCTAAATACGGTCATCATAGCAGCAGGTTGACACGATAGTCGGGGCACTCCTGCGAAGCACAAGGATGAAAGAGCCGGACGCAGGTTATAGCGGGGATAGAGAGGGTTAAGCAAATGAATGGAAGAAGGCGGCCCGCTGTAGATTTATTCAATAGTGTACACATTTTATTTTTAGTCTGAACTATCTTTTATTTAGAAAAATCTTTTATTTTGCTAAATCAGTCCAGTACGGAAAAAAACATCAACAAAACCTGTGTTGGGCGGTTTTTGGCTGGGTCTGGCGGTTTTCAGATGACTTTTAGGCTTGAAAACTGTGACTATCTGGCAACACTGGCGCAAATTTATTGAAACCGCCCTGCGTCTGTCCTCCTGCTATCAGCTCTGCAGTTCTCGCCCGATAAAGACCAGCTCATTAAGGAAGCTGTTTTTTACGTAGCTCCTTTGAAATGCCATGATAAATGAACGAACTGAAATAAAATTTAATTTTAAAAAATACTAATTATTTTCCAAAGTCACAGGGAGCCACAACAGAAGGATGAAAGAGCCACATGTGGCTCCGGAGCCATGGGTTGCTGACCCCTGGTCTTGCTGAACAGTTGCTTAAACACGCAGGCGCCCCCTTGTGACCGCCAACATAATAACAGTTGTGGAATATAACATTTCCTCCTCACTTAAAGAGAATGTAGTTACAGAGTAGCTTCAGCTTATCTTCAACAATAAACAACATAGTTGTAATCCCTTTTTTTATTGTCCATATGCTAATCACAGAATCTTGCAGGTGGTTTAGTTTTCTCAGTGGATAACGTCTTACAGGCTCAATCAAAGGAGTGACTTCAGCCTGAGGTAACTCAGGTGCATCAACCAGCCCTGTCTTTGTGGATACTTGATTTTTATTCTGTCCCTCATCAGTTATAACCATGTGATTGGGAGAACCCTTAGCAGTGTTACCTGAGGGTAATTCCAGCTGACTAGATGATGATTTCACAGCAGAGTCTTGCCCTTCCTGATGCTCTGGTTCTGAATGTGACAGCATCTGATCAGCCTGACGTCTCCACAATCCTTGTTCTCCAACTTTCACTTGGTAAGACACAGGCCTGGTTTGATCCTGAACTACACCTCCTGTCCACTTTTCCTCCCCCCTGCGGTATTCACGAACTAAAACCGGTTCACCCGCCACAAACTGTCTCTCTCTAGAGTGACAACGTAGCAGTTGAGAATCTTGAGACTCTCGTACCCCTCCCCTCACACTTGGCTTAATGAGATCCAGAGCAGCATTGCTGGAGCCTCCCTTGTTGTGGCATGGAGAGTGTTGCGATAAGTCAACAGAAAGGTGTCCAACCTCTGTTGAACAGAAGCCATCCCTCTCAGCGAGTTTAGTGTATGTTTAAATGACTGGACAAAAAGCTGAACCCATCCAATTGTTTGGTGAACTCAGTTACTTGCTCTTGAAGCCTTTTGATTTCCTTTTCCTGCAGCTTCAACTTGGTGTTCAGGGGGGTGTTCCAGAAAGCAGGCTATGCTAGCTCCCACGGTATGTTTGAGGCTAAAGAAGTTGATAACCTCAGCTTTCAGTTCCAGAAATGGAGGTATGTTTCAGGGTATGTCAAGTTGCCATAGCAACTCATGCTCTGAACATAACCTGGTCTGGAGCAGGTTTAGTTGAAGGTTAGTTTGTTTTCAGAGAGGTGCAGCAGCATGGCGTGTCCATTTGAAGATGATTTAGTGGATGAAGAAGCTCAGATAATACTTTTTCCACCGTGAGAGGGTGATAAGACCACATATGGATGTTTAAAGAGAAACTTTTTACTTTGATCTAACTTAATTATTTGCTTCAGTGAAGATAAATCATTTTTTTTGTTTGTTAAGTCAGTTTAAAAATATCACGTAGTTCTCAGACAGTTACTTTACTTTCATTCAAATGAATTCAATTAAGTAGGTGTAACTTTGGTGCTGCTGTTAGATCGGCACCACAAGGGATTGTGGGATACCATTCCCTTTGCCTGTCTGGACGGATTTGGATTGAAGTGTGGGTTTTTGAGCAAATGTGTTTAGTTGTTTAGCTGTTTTGCTGTGTTTTGCCGAGTTATTTTGTCCTACTATGCTTACTAGGGAGAGTGAGGGAGAGGATGAGTTTATATAGCACCCCTACAATCTAGTGCTGCAATGACAAATTGGCAAATTCCTAAATGATTGTATGCACTTTTTGTATATTATTTTGTTCTTTTTATTGTTAGACAAATGAGTTTATCTGCCGGCTCAAACTTAGACACAAGAGAGTTCAAGAATTATAACTAATTAAGATGGAAAAAATATTAATTGAATTGGAGTAATATGAGTAATATTAAATAAATATGTACATTTGAGTTGTATAAGCATACATTGAGTTTCATAGACCTAAGAAATTAGGTTAAATAAATTTAACTCAATTACTTGTTTCCAATAGAAGTAATTCATTTAAGTTGGCAAAATTGGATAGGTTATATATATATATATATATATATATATATATATATATATATATATATATATATATAAGGAAAATTACAATGAAAATGGAAATAAGATCAGAAACTCGTGCGTTTACTTTGTCTGTTCTTCTACTACAAGCAGAAACTCTTTCTTTTGCTGATGATGCAGCTGTGTTACTTTTTTTTGATGGGCATAGTATTGTCTTCATACACCATCATTAAAATCTCAGACTCCGTCTCACTGAAGTGTAGCGTCTCTTTTTGTCTCCAAGCGTTTCCATGGTGACTCCGGAAATCGGTGATCCATTGAGAATGTCTTTATATTCTTGCTGTGCGTTAACCCAGGGTTACCAATTCGAGCGTAATTACGCTAACTCATATCCGGTCTTTTGGAACTGACATACCCAGAGTAAGCAAGTTCAGGCGGATTTCAGCCAGAGTTCAGGGCTAAAGTCAGGGGAGTTTAAACATGCTGTCTGGAATACCCCCCAGGTCCAGATTGGAGATCACCAACTCATCAAATTGTGAATGTAGACTTTTTCATTCTTCAACTTCCCCAAAGTCATCGACCTCATTCAAACACAGAATTTTCTGTCCTTTCTTGAGTTTGGATTGAGTCGGATGAACTTCTTTAGTAAATTCAACCTCATGACTCTGGAAATCACCAATGACCTGTTTATGTTTGGAGATTTTAAAAGCAATTCTAATCGATATGAGTGTTCCACAACGACTATTTATCTGTGATCTGATGATGAAAATGTTGATGGTTTATTAGAAATAACACATATACCAAATATGTCAGTGTCAGCTGACCTGGGCTTGATGACAGGACACTCCTGGATCTCTTTTTTTTTTTCCATCTTGCTTTTGCACAGCCTAATCGGTATTTATTTGTTTCAGGCAGCAGGTGGATAAATGAAAAAAAAAACAAAAAACAAAAACGGAAATATTACTTTAGACATACCATTTATCAAAAATAATTGTATTAATAACTTTTATTCAGTCTGACGCATAGAATCCATTACATATGACTATATATTTATTATATTTTACTGTCAATGGGCTCACGTCAACTGAAGAGTGCAGCTCCTCCTACTACATTTGAATCATCCAATCACGTTAGACGATGAGCTGGCGTTAAAGAGCCGGAAGTTGACCGGAAGTTATCATAACAGGCTAACAGAGCAGCATTTACGAGCTTTTTGACGTCTCTTTGGGCAGGAAGGCATTTTTCCTCTTGGTCTGTGTACTTGAGGTAAGTCTAGTCAGCCTACTGATGGCAGCCTTTTTCGGTAAAATGCGGAATCATACCTTGTCGTCAGCGGCTAGCATGCTAACAGCTGCCCTACTGTATTTCAAAACATCGCTGGATGATTTGACAATAAAACGGCTTCTGCCGCGAGTGGACGATGTCAGTGTCTTTGAAAATACAAAACACATTCTAATCTCAAAGAAAGCCAAAGTTTCCAATTTGTTTAAACGAAAAAAAGGTCAGTTAACTTGTTTATTTGCTTAATATAGTAATCAAATTAAAGTCAGACGGATTCCAGCAAATACACGGTCCCCAAATCTTCTTGTGTTTTACGCGCATTTTTGCCGTGCAAAGAACAGCTAACAAGCTAGCTACGTAATTTAATATGGTCTTACTGGCCTCAGTCAGACTTTAGGGGTTTGCAGAAACCATGTTCTTTTTTTATTTATTTACAGCGAATGATTAAGCCGTGAATCTTAAACAGAGTAATCTATGTCAGAGGACACAGCTGACGCCGGTCCAGATCGGCTGATTGCTGTCAGGCGCTGCTCTTAATCACGACTGTTCGCTGCATCGTGACACAGCTGTGTGACACGCCCCTCAGCACCAGAGCCCCCAACAGGCTCCCCACCTCAGAAGAGTTTCCTCAAAAATACACCAACTTCCCGAGTTTCTGATCAGTCTGGACTCCTGTGAGGTTCTGTTGGTGTGGAACATCCCAGGAACTTTCTCCTCCCTGATGCTAACACACACAGGCCGTGGGACTGCCGCATTAAAATGAGTTTAGTTCGACTGCCTGATCAGTCTATGGTGAAGTCCAGTGGATTTTTGCTCAGACTGAAGTTGTTTCTGCCCCAGCAGTAGTTCAGGCTTTGGTCTCCACGCCGGCCACTGTAATGCAGTTTATCTTGGTGAGTCGGTCCTCGGTCTCTCCTCCTATAGATCTGAGCTAAACGTTTCTGCTCATGGAGGGAACATCCACCGACGATGAGGAGAAGAGAGTCAGGAGATAAGAGAAAACATAGCTGCTCTGAGTCAATCAGACTCTGAGTGGAGTTTAGACCTTAGATATCAGCACATCAAGACTATAGTGTAGTTATCCTGACGTTACAATGCTGGAGATGCTGGAGGGCGTGTATGGTTAAAACCATAAACCAGATCATGTGAGCTTTTTGTGTGTGTTAAGCAGTCGACTAATCTGATGTAATCATCATCTGGAGTAAAGCTTGTTGTGAAACATGGATTTCGAGCCAAATATGTCATCAAAATCCATGTTTCACAAATTGAACAGAAATGCTTTTTGTTTTCCGTTGCTTTAGTTTAGTTTTAGTCTGGACGTACATAGAAAGTCAAGAAGTCTCCTGCTCTGAATGTGTGCTGTTGCTGTAGAGTTTTCCCTTTGAACTTGTCTTAAACATGGACTCCATAAAGCACTCGCTCTCACTTGTCTTCTTCTCAGGAGTCAGGATGAGCCTCCAGTGGACAGCGGTCGCCACCTTCCTTTATGTGGAAGTCTTCCTCGTTCTTCTGCTCTGTATCCCCTTCATCTCCCCAAAGAGGTGAGTGCTCACCAGGACTGAACACCAGGACTGAACACCTCACCTGGACTTTGTGTTTTTAGGAGAAACAACTGCCTCGATCTTTTCTTCAGCTAATCCTTGTTCAGATATTTGTCACAATGAGCTCTGCTTAACAGAATGGCCTGAAATGATTACCTCTTCAGATGAACAAATGGGTAAAACTATGTTTAGGAGTTTTCTAAATGCAGTGTAAGTCTTTCCAAATGAACTTTGTGTTACCCAAATGTAGAAAAACCTGTCCAAAGGCTCAAGGCAGCGTTGGCGTTTGATCTAATCATAAAGTTCCTCTGTATGCATCTGAATGGGTGGATGTTGTGATTCTTACAAACAACTTTTAAAGCGCCTTAGTTTTGAAATGATTTGGCAAGCCTTTTTTTACATCTCAAAAACATCTGCAGACTGTCAGCAGCTGCAAACACAACAATCCCTGCCTGGATTCTACAGGCATGACCAGCTGATGTTTTCAGTCCTGGCAGAGGTTCAGGACATCATAACGATAACCAAGCTCAGCATCCAAACAGAAACGTGACACAGAACCATGAAGGTGGCTGGAGGGTTCAGGCGGTTTGAGCTGCTTACTGGGTTTCTGTCCTGGCGTTCGTCCTTGGACCCATCATCCCCGCTGGACTTCTTCTCCTGCAGGCCACATTCTCTCTCTGTGGGCTTTCGTTAAGCCGGAAGCTACAGGCACACTGGGCTTCTGATGCGTGTTTAAGAACACGCTGTACGCGTTTCGGTGTTCCCACTAGACAAGCAGGGAGGGGCTTCCTCCTCTTCTTTTGTTTTCTAGCGCATGTCCGCCGCCTTCATGAGGCTTGCTGCAAAATGTTGAATAGGCGCGAATCTCGAGTTTGGGCATGGAATGGAAACGGTCTGGTTCCTTGCTAGCGTCCTTGCAATGGTGGGTATGGATTACCATCCTGTCAGGAGAGTGGCCCTGGTTTATCTTTATTTAAAAAACCAATGCAGGCTTGTCGTTGTCTGGGTTCACCACATAAACAAGTGAAGACGGGGTCTACCTTCTGACAAATAACACAATATTTACCGTAGAAAGAACTTTGTTTGTGACGTGTGCATCTAATGGGATTTCAACAGAATCCTTTAAACGGCACCAACAGTTCAAAATGTTAAAGGCCAGAAGGCTTAACACAACCAAAATGCATCATCAACCCTTCAGGAGCACAGGGATTACAGACAGCAGGCAGATGCAGTGATGTACAACAAAGATGCAGACAAAACTCCAATTCTCAGTTTAATCCTGCTATTCTCCGGATTGGGGAATATTCCAGCAGGAACGTGGTGGAGACTGTTTGCTGCTAAATCCATTTAGGGGCTGTACATCAAAACAGACTATGAGTGTCTGCTTTTTTTTTTTTTTTATGCTGATGTGCCGCGGGGTTTTTGTCAAGGGTAAAGTGTGCCATGGCTCAAAAAAGGTCGAAAAACACTGTTCTAATGCACATGTGTCAAACTCAAGGCCTGGGGGCCCGCCATGTTATTTTATGTGGCCCGTGAGAGCATAAAAGTTTTTAATTTCTTACATTTCTAGCTGATTACATATAATTTATGTGTAGCTCCTGTTGTATTATTCAGTGTTTGCAGGTCTTCTGTGTGTTTGCAGACAAATTGTTGTCATCAAACCATCAGTTGGATGCACGGCTGTGTGCAACCTTTTTTTGTAAAATGTTACATGTGTAATTCATGCTCTTTCTAGCTCAGTTTTACCTTATCTTTCTTTATTCACTTGGACAATTTGATCCTTCATTAATGGAGTTTTAATAAGCAGACAAAATGTAAAAGTATTTATGCTAGAATAACAAGCGAACATGTGTTTTCTATACAACTGTTATTGTCACTTTAAAAAGCTATAATAAATAAATAATGAGTTATTTAACATTAAGGAGTAGTTACATGTATTTTTCATTACATTTAGTTACATGTATAAGTTGCATCTGAGGACAGCTTTATGCTGAGTTTGACAGCCCTGTTGTAATGGATGGACAGAGTCCCAGCTGGTCGGTGGACTGTCTGCACTGTCCCGCTCAGGCTTCTGTCTTCACTTCTGTCGTTTCCACTCTCACAGGTGGAGCAAGGTCTTCAAGTCCCGCATCCTTCAGACCATCGCTCTCTATGGAAACACCTGGTTCATGGTGGCCATCGCCATCCTCGTCTTCCTGCTCATCGGTATGAGGCTGTGTGAAGACAGACGTTACGTTGACCTCTGACCTTAAAGACCTTGACCAGTCTAAGGAGAGCTGAAAACTGAGTCTGACAACAGATGTTTTGTTTTTATGTTTCTCCGTGTGAGGCATTAACCTGTTTTCCTGTCACCAATACGTTTGTGCAAATACCTAAAAAAAAAAAGACACTTTTAAATAAAAAAGAGGGGAAAAAGTCATTGAAATTGTTAAATGGCACTTCTTCAAAGAGAAATAGCACAATTAAAGCTTTTACTCTTTTTAGAAAGGCTTTCAGACAGATCATTTTGATCAGAAAATAATTATCCTTGTTTTATTTAAAGTATTGTCCAAAACTATAATATACAGCACTGCTTTTGGATAAAAAGAAAATAAAGCTAAATAAAGAGGATGTTCTATTATCCTCCAGTATGCAGCTGTTGAAGCAAAGCCCTCCTGGCTCCGCCTGCAGGGCGGAGAACCCTTCAGCCATAAACCGCCATGAAGGAATCCACAGCCTCCTTTCCCCAACAGAACTCCGTTTAGACAGTCCTGCTCCTCCTTCTGTCTCTGATGTGGCAGCAGCTTTCTGAGGAGCATGGGGCATTTGTAGCTTTCTGCCCTCCAGGGGGCGCTGCACTTTGAATGAGGAAAGCTTTTTACCTTTCTTCAGTTTAAAAGAAAAGCTCAGAGCTGTGAGCACCGTAACCATCCAAACATTCTCCAGGTTTCTATGAGAAAGATGCTGTGAATTTAAAACAGAGACGTAGCTTAGACTGCATGAAAGAGTGGACGTGCAGTGAACAGTGAACAGCGTTATCACCCTTGTTTAAAAAGGTAATTTAGCTTTATACCATAGTTGAGCTGAATACTAGATTCTGATTGGCTTCAGGATGTCCATTAAGTAAGGGCTAATGCCTGACCTAAAGTGTCTGTTATCATAAATCAATGGATGATGCAGAGCTCTGCATCATCCATTGATTTATGATAACAGACACTTTAGGTCAGGCAGTTTTCCTTACTTAACTCTCCCCTCTTTGTTTACTGGCAGCTGCAGTGTGGCGATGCTGCTCTGTCCGAACACAAACACACAACTACAACAGCTGGGCGATCGCTGTGATTCAACAGTGACGTCCTCCACACTCGATGCCTGAGACCTCGTAGAAGCAGTTTCCAGTTTGCCAAACACATTTTTGCCATCCAGTTTCATTGGAACAAGTCAGAATGGATGAGTTTCTTCATGTTTCTCATCTTCTGTAGAAGAAGGTAAAGGAAACTCAAGAACTGTCGCTGATGCTGCGTTCACACCGGGCTCTGCGATGCACGTTCAGGCGACCACTTCCAATGAGAAGTCTACGGAACATATATGCGCATTTCTGTGCTGAAAACTCTTGTGTTCAGACGTAGCTACGCAAGTTTTTAAGTCCGCTTTTGGGCTCTACATACAAAATGCGCTGCCATTGAACATGTGTTGAAAGTTAAACCAGTTGAACTTTGACTAATCGGGGATTCTGATTGGCAGTGACGTGCGGGTAGCGTCCTTTCTAATTTCACGGAAGTGCCGACCGTTTGACAATAGGTCATAAAGAAGGAATTAATAATTGCTGTTTGTACCTGGCCAGAATTATGACACTAAGTCTTTCTAATATCAGAAAAAATGTAGCAAGATTCACGTGATTTTCACTCCTTTGACATTTCGCACAAAACCTCCTCCTCCACATGTGCTAGCATCGAATAGCGAAGTTCTAGTGAGAGCACGTGCTAAAAGCGCACTCAAGAACCCGTGTTCAGCACGTACTTGTTGCGCGTATCACATGTCCAATGTGTATTTGCCTTGAGAGGTCTGTGTCGTTTCAAGCAGGCCATGTGGCCGTCCTGTTTCCCAGCTTTCCCTTAACTTACTGTGGACATTTCAAAAATGTACGTTCACCGCAGCTTCACGCCCCACTGAAACGCTGAGGAGGAAAGAGCGTCTGTTGTCGGGATGAGTTTTTTACCCAAACTTTTGGAGTTCCAGGTTGTGCGTCAGCAGTGTGTGTGAGCGGTCATTGTATTGAAGGTGTGTTTGTGTGCAGATGCGTTCCGAGAGGTGAGGAAGTACAGTGTGTCGGACAAAGTGGACGTTACCAACAACCCAACCGCCATTGAGCACATTCACATGAAGCTTTTCCGAGCCCAGAGGAACGAGTACATCGCCGGCTTCGCCCTGCTGCTCTGCCTGTGAGTCTCCACACTCCCACTCACCGATGGCACACTGATGGTACTGACAAGTTAATGCAGGGGTCGGGAACCTATGGCTCGCGAGCCATATATGGCTCTTTTGATGGTCACATGTGGCTCGCAGACAAATCTTTATTTATACCATTTTTTTTTTCATCAGACCAGTCCTTCTCATGCGCGATGCGATGCCAGAGGGGCGCGCAGTAGTAGCGGTGCTTGGAGAGAAAAATCTGCGCCAGCACTCAGTTTACTATTATCTACTATTTCACAGAGTTTATTCCAGCAGGAAACCTATTAATTGCCGTGACTAAACCTGCGCGCTCCCGTCTCTGAGAAAGAGCGCGCAGATGCGGGGACGGGATGTGAGGAAGAAAGCAGAGGGTGGGGGTGCCCCCCACCCTCTGCTTTCTTCCTCACAGGCAGCAGGTGAATCGCACAGGGATTGTAATAACGTAAAACCCGCTGCCCGTCACTCACTGCAGTGTGTGAGTGTGTGTTTGTCTCCAGGTCTGCATGTGAGTCTTTGTCACATCTACAGGACATTCAGACCTACGATCACGTTTAAAGTCTCAACGCCTGCATGAAGCAGAAACTCACCACGGATCAACCAGACTAGAACATCAGCAAAACCACCACGAGAAATACTCATCATTTATTAGCAACAGCATAACGATGTTATTAAAAGAATCCACAGACTTATTGGACTTCAAAAGTGTTGAAATTACATCAAATGCTCACATTCACTTGTATTTTTAGTTTTAAACACATTGTAGTGGACTGAGTTGGGTCCGCTGTTGCGCCGCGTTAAAAGTTCTGGAGTTCATTAAACACATCAAGCAGAGATCTGATTGGCTCTCAGTTCTGTCGCTCAGCCTGTTGTTAGGTAGTTTGGACCAATGGGGTTCAGCTATGGGCCGAATAAGAGAAATGGGAGCGCTGGAGCGGGAGGAGGGGAATAAAAAGTTGGGAGAAGAGCTCTCGTCTCAGCGGGAGAGATTGAGGAGTTGATGAATTAATTTTACGGCGTTTGCTGCGGTCTGTAGTAACCAGAATAAAGAACCTTAAAAGAGGTTAAGTCTCTGTGCCTCAGTGTGGGACAGGGACGCTACATTATTGTATGGCTCTTTCGAAATTACATTTGAAAATATGTGGCGTTTATGGCTCTCTTGGCCAAAAAGGTTCCCGACCCCTGAGTTAATGTGTCGGCATTTCATTCTGATGACAGATGCGTTCATTTCAATTAAAAAACACTTTCCTACTGTGGGGCAGCAGCGGCACCGAGTTCTGCAGCTGAACTCAATCTTTTCTGCTTCTCATCTTTGTTTTTTGATTACCGGTATTATTGTTTTTGCAACGATGGAAAAGACCTCAAAAAGGTACAAAAGGCCTTCATTTAAATTGTTGTCACTCTGTTCTAAGTCCTAAGTTTGGGTTTAGAGCATAAGCCATTGTGACAAACCTTCACTGCCTTTCATCCTTTTATTTATTTATTTATTTTTTTACTTGTCCTGTCCAACAGCTGAGCAGCTCGTGTGTGGATGTGTCTTACTGTTACAACAGGGGATTGTGGATCTTTTGACACACCAGGTGTATATTTGTATAAACCCCTTTTGTATTTTAGGCTAAACTTTATATTGATTACCTTTGCATCCTTGAAATGATGTTACAGACGGGGGTAAGGGCACAGAAGAGAGGGGTAAAAGGGGAGTTAAGGAAATCTGGAGGATGACTACAGAAGTGTCCACACACATACTCATGTTTGTGTTACAAACATACCTGTTGGCTCCAAAAGTCTTCACACACAATCGTGTCAACACGTACACAACACACCTGCAGTTCACACACACATGCATTCACACCAACACATGTAAGGCCCATGTCACTTCCATCCTTCGAATGGAGCGCTACAATCCCATCGTTAGGGCTGCTGCTGCGGGACGCGCTGACTGGACCAGAATAGATGTCCAACAGTCGGCAGCAGGTCTTAACTCAGAGGAATTTAATGACTGTGTGGAAAGAATGAGCAGCTGGCCGTCTGTGCATTTCTACTGTACAGCACAAATCCTCCTGATTGGACGGATGGCTCCCAGGTATGAATCTGTGCTGGCCTCAGATTGGATCATCCAGGATTTAGTCAATATGTTGGTCCATCCTGTTACATCTGATTGGCTTGACAGCCTGGGGAATGGTGCAGTTGGAGCTTGTTGTTGGGCTGGAGATGCAGCGACAATTCTGCAGAAACTGGATCGTTCTACAGTTTTTCCAACAAGCTCCACAGGTTCCTTCCTGGCTTAAAGTTCAGATTCATAACATCCGGTTTGAGTGATGATCACTTCTGACGATGACCTCAAACTCTCTCACAGAGAGAACACAAATGTGGAGAACACATTTCAGACTTAACTTTTAGTGCAGCCAACAACAAAATCCAGACTTGAATGCAATAAGTTCGGACAACGCAGCAATGTCCCATCCTCACGTCTCTCACACCCGAGCTTGTGCACGCTGGACGGGGCAGATCAGGGATCTTGTGCATGCTGGACGGGGCAGATCAGGGAGCTAGTACAATGCCCGTTCACTACTGGGCTGTTGTGACATCACAACAGCTCATTAACTCAAACAGAGCGTCTTTTGGAAAGCTTGCCAGCGATTTCAAAGGAGAAATACTCAGAAATGCAAAAACGATTTATTACATTTGTTCTTTCATTAAAAAAATGTCACAAGAACATGTCAAAAACTCAAAAACCATGATTTTCATCGGAAGGGGATTTTAAAATGAACACTACAGCAGAACAACTGAGGAATTGAATGTATATATTACTATAATAGGCAAACTAAGAACAAAGTTAAAATATAATTTTACATGTATTAAAAGCGCCATCATAGAATGAACTTACAGTAAGTTGATTAGGCCATGTTTCATGATGGAACATCATGTGAAATTTATATAATTTTTGTTCTGATGTATCCAATAGTGTCTGTAGTTATGACAAACCAATAATGCAGTACCTTTGGTTTCAAAGAAACATAGTTACAAACATATTTGAACTTTGACCTATTTTCCTTGTGCAAGATTGTTATGAAAGCACTTTTGGGAGTTGATGCCAAAATATGTTTTAAGCAATTTAAACTGCTGTTTGCTGTGAGTCAAATACAATTTCAGATCTATTGGAAATGTTTTTGTATTTCTTTGTGTTTGCATTGCACAGTTGCTCCGGAGAACATTTTCAATTGGCACCTCTTGTCAATGACTATGCTGCTGTAAACTGATTTATGCAGAAGTCCAAAACCCTTATAGAATATTCATGTTGTCCAAGAGGAAGCCAAACAAATATTTATTTGTGTCTATCAATGGACTAAAAGATGAGTTTATGCAGTTATTTACCTGAATGAGCGTTTTAAATAATGTTCCAAAGGTCAGTTGGTTATTCCGCTGATCAACCCGTCTGTAATGACCGCAAACCCTCACTGAAATCACAGAGGAAGACAGTGAAAATCAGTTCCAGCCTCTCTTCAGGTGCAGAAGAGGGCTTAGATGGAGGCATCAAAGACACAGCTGATGGGTAAAAACAAGTCATGCCCGTACAGAAAACCTGTAACCTTTAGACAAAAGCGTTGTGGACCCTGTCTGCCTGTCAGCAGGTATGCTGGGGAACAAACGTCCCCGACTGTCTCAGGTCTCAAAGGGAGTTCTCCCCTGGTGGACCGTTTCAGCTCCTGATGTTCAACAGCATTCAGATCAGAAGTCATGGAAGGCTGCTTTAGAACAGTTGAAATGTTGTCAGAATCATCCTTGATGTTTGTAGCGGTTTGAGTTTCTGCTTGTGGTTCTGTTGAAAGAAATGAAGACTGAGATGAAGCTTTCTGACATTTGGCTGCCTTCACGTTATCCCGTTTCTTTGTGAGGTACAGTAAATACAGAGAGGTTGGTGAAAGCCCCGCTGTCATTTACATCCTAATGTTTGCAGTTGTTTTCACTGCGCTGAGCGAGTGGCTCTGCTGCTCCCACCACTCCACCAAACACTGGGTGGTGCAGTTCTCCTGTCATTTGCACCATCAGTGTTCTATCTTTGTTCCTCTTCAGCGCTGTCCTCAAACGGCTGCCCCGCATGGTGACGGGTGGTCTCATCTGCTGTGATGCATGTGCACGTCAGAACGTGGATGCATTGTTCTACATTCCTAATAAAAAGCCTTATGGCTTTTTTAATAGTAAATAGATTGCATCTTGTTCAAGTGTAACATTTATCTTAAGACCTTTAATCATCTTGTTTTCCGTACCAATTGCTGGTTTGTTTTATATGAATAATAATGCTCCATTTTGATCTTTCTAAAACCTGATGTCACGTCAAAGCTCTGCCTCTCCTGGGAAAATGCTTTGTTTCCTTAATGGAGCTGCCTGAAACTACAGAGCGAGCTTCTTAAGAGAAAAGAATTTTAAAATCAAGTTTATTATCTGTAGGATGAAGAAAAAACAGAAAGGGATTCAAGTCTTTTTAGTGAGAATTATCTGAAAAGGACGTTTCAACCCTTTTGAAAGAATTTACAAAGTAAAGTACGTGTGTTGGTCACCTTTCAGCACATCCTGTCAGGGTCGCCACAGCGAATCAGCTCTCACCGATTCACACAGCTGGTATGGCAGAGATTTGTACACCGGTTGCCCTTCCTGACACACCACTGTTTATTTTGCTGTTTTTTTTGGGGGGGGGGGGCTGGGTACCGGCACATGGAGACACCGCTTTGGGCCTCTTTGTGGCTACATAGTTGGGTAATAACGTGAAGGGTCTTTCCCAAGGACCTACACTGGATGAAGCTCTTTGTTCCCTCTGGGAATAGATTTCCCATGTTCCAGTCCTGCGCTTAACCCACTGGAAAATGCAGTACATGGACCCATTTCAATTAAATTGAACCAATGGGAACTTGTTTTTTCCAGTCCTGATGACTGATAGAAATGTTTCTGTGACATGAGAGCTTCCCAATGGTTCTGGCTCAGACCGCAGCTTCGTACTCTTGCGTCTCAATTAAGTTCTTCTTCTGAGATGTTTGAGTTGGTGTGAAGAGGGCCTTTTATCTGCTCCTCGGCAGCAGGGGGCGCTCAGCTGCAGCTGTGACTCTCCGCCTCATGTGATGCAGCAGGTGCAGTAACCGTAGTCGTGCAGGAAGCGCTCCAGTGTTTCCCCCTAGCCCTTTAGGCTGGCTCGCTGTGATGTGCAACTGGAGAATTTCCACCCTCAGCCAAAAAGAAGAAGCTAGATGTTGGGTGCCAGCAGCTGTTCTGAGTATTTCAGGCCTATTGGGTAACCAGAGATCATATTTGGAACTAAGATGGGAAGAGGCTTCAGTTGTCCAAAGGAGTCAGTGGAGCCAGGAATAGTTGAGTTTCCCAAAACAAGATTCTAGCAAAGAAACTAGGGTTACTCTGACTGGTCTATGCTCTTCTAAGTTCTGAAGAGATCATTGTTTTGGATCAACACTCGGTCCACATGTAGTGTGGGAGAGTGCACAGCGGGACCCCTCTTGTCTGACTGGGGTGACGTTCAGAGCTGTGTGGAGAAACCATGTAAGCACTTGGAGTGAAAGTCTTCAGGCAGCTCGACAAACCTCCAGCCAACGGGTTAACTGTTTGGGTGGGGTCACATCTTAACACCTGCTAAGCACCAGAGCCTGCAGAGAAGGTTGTGAATCTGTTGATTTTTCAAGGTTGCATGAATACTGCAATGTTTAATATTGATGTTCCTCTGAATTCTAGCTGCCAGCAGGAAGTGCAGAACAATTTTAGATGCTCAGAACAAGTTGGAGTTTACGTCAGCTGGGATCAGAGCTCCGCTCTCGTTCAGAACAACACTGGAGGTCAGGAATGTGCAGACATGTTGGGTCACTCGGCCTTAGTGCAGTCTAGAAGTGGAGCGGTCCTGACATGTGGCGGCAAAAGCAGGCTGAAGGTGAGGTAGCCTGCTGCCAGCTCCTGGCATGTGGCAGAAAGTCCCTGAGCGCCGCAGAGGCAGATATTTACGAACCGCACATGTTCATGGCGTCAGCAGCACATGACGCTGAGCCACATGGGACTCCACGGCTGCTGAATGGACCTGCTCTTTACTAACCACTCTTATCTGTTCTGTAGTTGAGTGCACTTTGCAACTTGACGCTAATAAGCTGATCCCTGTCCTTTGAGATGCAGAAAGAATGTTGTTTTTCCTGCAGAACCAAGCACGGTAGAATTTAACTCTGCTAATGTAAGGGGAAGGACATCTGCTGCGTCTATCTGACAGAACAGGAAAGGGAAATGCATTACTACTGAAATGTGTGTTGGAAAAGAAAGAAGCAGGTTATGCAGTGCAACAATGAGATGACAGGAAAGGTGAATGAATACAAAACCCATAGAGCATCTAGAGAAGGACGAAAGGATCCAGAGAACATGTAACCATGGTATTTCTCTTCATTTGAAAAGGTCAGGTAGAGGAAGTGGTGATGGGAGACGTGCCAATCTTTAACCACAGCCTTGCTAAAATAGCCATGGCCTTTCTCTGCACCCCCTCCCTCTATCCCTAAATATAAAGGGTGGTGGGAGGGGCTTAAAGTCTGTCATATGGATCCTAAAATGAGCCCCAGCATTCGGAGCAGTAATACCGAAGCTCTGGCTCAAACCCCCCCCCCCCCCCCCTCCCATGCCAGCCTTGCCTATGGACCTGTAAAAAGGTTTGATTTCTACAGACTAAACATCAAGAAGATATCTGACTCCAGAACTGAAACCAACAGTCGAGTCCATAAAAGCTCAGAGGGCTCTGCCTCTCCCTTCTAGTTTAAGAATTTCTAGAAAGATGTTATTCTGCAGACTGGGAGCAATGGGTTCAGTCTAGAACACATGGATCTATAAGCTCTTTGATGAGGAGATGGAGTTTCTCTGTTTAAAGCTTTCTCTTTGGCAGACTCAACTGTGATGTTTTCTACACGAATCGCATGGGTTTTTTGTAGGGATCTAACAATTCATTTGAACAATGCTTCCATTCATTTCATAGTTAGTGTTCATAGTTGATATTGGTTCATTCTGATCGATCTGATTGGATCCAATCTACTGACCTAAATTGGATCCAAACTTCCAGCAGTGAGACTCAGACAGAAATTCCTGCTACTGAACAGTGAAGTTTTCCAGATTCTTGGATTTCTTCCAGATCATCAAGTGGAAATGAAATATGTGTCCAAACAAACATGTAAACCGGAATGAATGTCAGATCCATTCACATGTTAGTTTCCTGAAGTTCACCACTGTTGTTTATCCACATCTAAAGAATCCAAAGGGAACATTCTTAGAACATTCTACACACTGGATGGTCACATGACTTTATTTCACACTTTGGACTGGAATGATGGACTGATCTTGTATTTTCCTAAATAGATGTAATCAATTTATTTCATTTTGAAAAATCTTGTAGACCTTGTGCTATCCTAGGCACTTTAACATTGGGAGCGGGTCATCTAGACCCACTAGACAGAGCTCTGAACTTTTTTTCTTCAATGATTTGTGATCTTCACTGGTGTCCATGGATTACATGAAATCCTCTCCACCTTTATCCACCTTTGTCATGGTAGGGAGAACACGTCAATGGAAGGGTGGGGTCATCTGGACCCCATAGGATAGCACAAGGGTACTTGGCATAGGAATAGAAATTAATTTATCAATTGTTACATCCCTTGATTTTTATACTGGTAAGATGAGGTTTTACATTTTTGTTTTTTGGCTCCGACACCAACATGAAACTAAATCAGGAGAGAGTTTGCTAAATCTTCAAAGAACCTGAGCATCCTGAGCTCTGCTCCTGCACACAAAGAGCTAAAAGTAAGTACGGTAATGCCTAAGAATGAAGGAAGGTTTTCTACTCTGTAAGAACATAATCTGTTTGTGTGAATTCAGAAATCCTCAGGAAACATCTGTTTATGTTTGAAGTGGACCTTTTAGGTTCTGCCTGTGACAGCAGTGGACTCCCTGCATGTTTGATTGACTGTGTGTGAGATGAAACTCCTTCTGAGAACTAACATCAAATCATCAGAGCTGAATACTATACTATTCTTCAGTCTTTTATTGTAAAAATATCCAAGTACATAACACATTTTTTAATTAAATAAGTTAATTTCCTGATCTCGTTTCCAAACTGGAAGTAATGCGACTTGATCTCTGAGGCTCCGCCTTTCTCTCCATTTCATGACATCCTCCTAGAGTCTGCCTCAGCAGCATGTCTGTGTTTCTCAACAAAAACAAACAACATCCAAACTATATTTCGGCGACCTTGAGTGCCCAGAAAGGCGCCTTATAAATAAAATGTATTATTATTATATTATTGCAAAGATGGATGTTTAATTGAACATCTTAGAAAATCTGTCTTTATTCGAGCAGTCATGTGTTCTTGTTGGACTGTATCTCTCACATGTTAACGTTCTCTTTGTCTTGGCTTGTTCTGTTCTGACATTGACGTCGTGTTCTGATGCGTGTTCGTATTGCAGACTGCTGCGTCGTCTGGCGACTCTGCTCTCCCAGCAGGCCTCACTCATGGCGTCCAACGAGGCCTTCAAGAAGCAGGCGGAGGGTGCCAGCGCCGCGGCCAAGAAGTACATGGACGACAACGAGCTGCTTCAGGAGGTGAGGCTCCATCTTCCACCTTCCAAGAGGCAGAGAACGCTGCTCTCTCACCCAGAGGCTTCTTTCCTCTGAGAAGCGGGTCCAAACGAAGTCAGTTTATGGCTATAATACCTTTCCCCTCCCTGGCCTCATGCTTCGTGTTAGTGAAGCGACACACGGGTCACCCTGCAGCAGGAGGGACTCTGCTTTCATCAGGGTGCTGCTTGGCCGCTGATCTTCTCACTGAGATGTGTTCTTGTTACTTACTTACTTACTTGTTGGGCTCAAACAGTGATCGATGTCCATCAACCTTCTCATCTTTCTGTTGACCCATGAAGCAGCTGCAGGTGACACTGTAATCCCTCAATCCAGTTGTTCCTGAACTCTGGTGGCATTCTGACCTTCACAGCGTCAGTAGAGAGGGGCTGGCATTGCCTGCAGCCACAGCTCCCTTCCCTCACATGCTCTGAGGTAATGCGACCCGTGATCTGCTGCTAGCGACAGCCACCTTCATGCACAGGACGCGACGGGTTCAGAAACGCTGGCCAGCAGTTCCGCTGGAAAAATGCGTTCCTTCATGCAGAGTGAGTTTCCCAAAAATGGTGATGATTCAGTGTCCAGGCTCCAGCGTGACTTAGGGGAACATCCCGTTCAGACTTGACCATCGCTGCCAAGTTTAAACCAAATCCTTCACTGACAACACATGGAAAAATGTGTGACTGCCTTTGTCATGGAGCCAAGTTAGTCTGTTCCACAGTTTCACAGCCAAATATGATGACTTTATGAGCATTCCTGAAAAAAGTTGAATAAGAGTCAGCATTTGGAGGTAGGAGATGCCATTGATCCCATCTGTCTCCTAAAATGTTTGAACGTCATCATCAGCAAACCTGCTTTCACTGGAACATGCTCCTTCCGTGTTCTTCCCTCCTGCACTCATTTCACAACTACAAATGACACATTTCCTCTACGGTGTCATCTCTTCACATTTATTCATGTTTTTGTTGCTCAAAGAGCCGCAAAGGTTTCATTCAGGTTGATTTCATGTTTGGTCACAGCAGCAGTTGTGCCTTTCTGACACGTGCACGCCCGTTCAGACGCTCACAGGCGTGCATGTTAGAGGCAGCAGGTGTGCCTGCAGATCAGATGACCTGCTTCACTGTAACGCCTCACACGGTATTTATACCCACAGGGGGCAGTTATGTCACCTTGAGTTAAAGTCTGCAGTGAAACCGGGGGTCCCTTCACGCCTGTGTGTGTGTGTGTGTGCGTGCAGTGGCATGACCTCTGAATGGGTTCCTGTGACACTGACTCCTGAAAGACGACCTCCTCAGGAACCTGCTGACCTCTGTGATACATGTACAGATATGTGGCAGAACATCTGATGTTGGTTTCTGGACCTTCAGTCGTGTCAGGAGCAGAATGTTTGTTGTTGTGCCGGTGACAGGAGTACGACTCTGGACAGGCCATTCATAATGAATTCAAACATGAAAGCTCTAGAAGATATGGGTCTTTTTCTGAGCAGAAACTAAGTTCTTCCAGGGTCATTCACTCATGGATTACTTTGGTTTCAACCAGCAGCTGTAATCATTTTCTTCTGTTTTTCCGGTCACGTTTTAGGCCTCGGCTCTGATCCCTGAACCGTTTCCCTCCATCACCCTGAAGCCCCTGATAGGACCTGCAGCTGATCATAAACTTAAGCCTTTCACTCTAAACTAAATACGCCTTCTATCCTCAGGATTTATGTTTATGATGTGTTGGAGGTGGAACCACACTGGATGTGCAGAGTAGATTCAGCAGATGGCAGGCTCCCAGGCTGCTGTGGAGTCACTTCTGATCTGCAAAGATTTGTTTAATCCTTCTTTGATCATAGAGACTTATGGGAGAATTGAGACAAAACTTCAAACTGCTGACACCTTCCTCTTTTGGTCTTCAATGCTTCCCTGTGAAGCTTTTAAAACGTTTAGATGTTTGATTCCATATCCACCAGGTTCATCTGTTCAGAACGTCTTTTTTTACTGTTTAACTTCCTCTTCTTTGACTCGACCACCATCGGCTGCGTCTCCCTGAAGACGGGAGGGAAAACGCATGAGTCGGTCTGACCGGCTCACCTGCAGAGCAGCAGCAGGCCTCAGAGGTCATCTGCGTACCTGAAGCAGTCGCTGTCGAAGCTTCTTCTGCATGTTTCTAACCAAGGTTCTGTGGTCACACAAACCGAGGTTCTTCTGCAGCTTCTCCCTGGCTCCTGTGGAGTCTACCAGGTTGTGCTGTGAGAACATGTTCTGTTCTGGACCACTTACATGCACTTTTCTGCAGAAACTGCAGGCGGCTGGTATTGAGGTCCCAGAGGGCGGGAAGAAGGGAGCAGGTCCACAGGAGGAGAACAAAATGCTGAAGGGGGAGCTGAAGACACTGACAGAGGAGCTGGAAACCACCAAGAAAGGTGAGAACAACAAAACAACGGAGGGTCTGGGTTTGAAGCCCTGCAGAGACAGAATCAGCTCTTTTCAAAGTTTGAATGACATCTTTGCAGCCACAAACTTTGGTGGCTGCGTCGTTCTTGAGTTGGTAGACTTGTTGGGACGTTTTCATTTCCTGGGTTAGAGTGAAAGGTTCAGCTTTACTTCTGTAATTAGACCATTGTTGTTTACACCTCCCCTCATGTCATGGGGGGCCGTCAGGCTCCATTTTAGGCCCCTTTGATTCTCCTTGTACATACTCCCACTGGGCTCCAAAATTAAAATGTCACCGACGGGCTGGATTACCGCAGTTCTGTATGTGCTTCAGTTGGTGCAAAATGATGCTGCAGGTCTTTTAACCCTTGTGCCGTCTTGTGGGGTCCAGATACCCCCCCACCCCCTTCCATTGACGTGTTCTCCCTACCATGACAAAGGTGGATAAAGGTGGAGAGGATTTCATGTAATCCATTGACACCAGTGAAGATCAAAAATCCGTGTGCCGCGGCACACTGGTGTGCCGTGGGAAAATACCCTCATTAACTGATTTAACAACATTTTCCATCTCCAGGATATCAGCTCTTTGTTCATCCAAACAGGCCCTGATAAAACACTAAGTAGTTAGGAATATAAAAGATCATAAAATACTTTTTTCTTTTTGTTTATTTGATTCTATTAAAGACATTTTGATAAGAATGAGGATACCGCGATTTAGCCGCAGCTTCAGTGGTTTTCAGAAAAAGTCCCGCCCCTTTAACTGTCTCGACCAATCATTCTTGGATTTCTTAATCACATGTCATCAGTCTGACCAATCAGAAGTGGTTCAAGTCTTCACTTCCTTGTTTAGATTTAACTCAAAAAGTCTCTCAGTTCCAACAAAAATACCAGCTAAAGCTCGTCTTTAGCGGTGTAGCTTTTCACAGAATCCGGTGTCAGACCGTGGAACAAGAGAACAAAACCATGAAGCTCAGAGAAGAGAGTCTTTCTGCGTTCGGCGGATTATTGAACTACATCTCCCATGATGCATTGAGTTAAAAATGATAGCGTGAGCGTCTCTCTGTGCGCACAACGAGTCTCTTCTCTTAACGTCTTGAAACCATAACCAACACAAATCAAACAGTTTTAAATCTTTTAACTTAACTTTTATTCCATCTTTTAGAAAAAACAGCTGCAGCTTCCAGCTTTTTCTGTCACAATGATCACTAAAATGTAAGTGAGATCATGGAGGGACTGTAGATCAATACAGACTGAGTTTCTACTCTTTTTTTTTTTTTTGGATGCTGGTGTGCTGCGGGATTTTTGTCAAGGTTAAAGTGTGCCGTGGCTCAAAAAAGGTTGAAAAACACTGGTCTAGATGACCCCACTCCCAATGTTAACGTGCCTAGGATAGAACAAGGGTTAAGCAGAACAAAGCAGCATGCAGACATCTCTCATGTTTCAGTTTTGTTATGCTGCCAGCTCCAGCATTTCAAATCCATTAGAAGACTCTGTAATCTTTACATGGTTTCTCCCCGAGTGTCTGTCTGAGCTTTTGCAGCCAAGCTAAGGATGACGTGTTTGTGTCCTGCAGCTCTGCAGAAGTCTGACAGTGACGTTCAAGCCATGAAGAAGCAGGCGGAGAACCTGACGGTGGAGTATGACAGACTGCTGGAGGAGCACAGCAAACTGCTGGTAACACACACACACACAGACAAAACACAACTCGGGACACGCAACAAACACTCCTTTGACCTGAAGCACCTTACAAGCATCACTTAGGGGCTCATTTGGAAACCCCACAGCTGTTCAGAGAGCGGCTGAGCCAACAGAAAGCTGCTTCTGATGCATGTGTGAACGCTCATGTAGTGTCTGCTCTGCTGAGAGGGAAGTTATGTGACTACACCATGCGTTTTAGTTCAAGGCAAACTGTCTGCAGCTGCTGAGCTGCAGTAACGTCCTGCATGGGGTGTTTCTGAGGACAGTAAAGCTGCTTCCATCCATCACTAAAGCTTCCCCTTTCTATCAACAAACTCCCCTAGAACCAGTGGAGGGAGAAAGTGTTGACCTCACATTGAATGCATGTGTTCATCTCTAATCTAGGATGCTACAGGTTGAAGACATTTTTAGCAGCAACAGTGTTGCTGTGCAGGTTAGCAGTCCTGTCCAAAAGCTTAAAGCCAGTGAAAGCCCCGTTAGCTGGCCCGCCCCCAGGGGTGTGACATTTGTTCTCCACATTTTAGGACAGAGCAACTGTAGTTCATTAGAAATTCATCTGAATTGTGGGCGGGACTGTTGGCAGGCAGTAAGTCTGCCCCCACTTCCCTGTTGCTGAGGGCTCTCTAGCTTACAGCCCCTCACACCCCAACCTAACATTAGCGGTGCAACAAAAATAGCAGCAATATCGTAGCCGTCCATCCATCCAGTTCTGATCCAGATTCCCGCTCAGACCAGGAAAACAGAGACGGTCATGGATCTGGTGGTCTGAGTGGATGATCAGAACAGAGCCTGACGATTGTAGCCTGTACATAAAAACTGCTCCTGATCCCAACGACTTGAATAAAGAAATACTCAGAAATGCAGTTTTAATTTTAATATTCTTTATATTTGTCCTCCACTATCAGGAAAAACACCACAGGAGCGAGCTAAAACACCAAAAACATGATTTTAATGGGACTGGGTCTTTAGAGGACCAGAGTTCATGTGAACTTTCTCACCTGCAGAACCCACAGAACCATCAGTGGAAACCATTTGTGGACGAGACCAGGATCAGACCTGAATGCATGTTTTTGCCCTCTCCACTCCACTGACACTGATGTTGGATCCTGCCTGTCCTGCACCCACAGCCCTGTCTGCAGGCATCCAGTTCTTATCCCTGTCTCCTGTCTGCAGGCATCCTGTTCTTATCCCTGTCTCCTGTCTGCAGGCATCCTGTTCTTATCCCTGTCTTCTGTCTGCAGGCATCCTGTTCTTATCCCTGTCTCCTGTCTGCAGGCATCCTGTTCTTATCCCTGTCTCCTGTCTGCAGGCATCCTGTTCTTATCCCTGTCTCCTGTCTGCAGGCATCCTGTTCTTATCCCTGTCTTCTGTCTGCAGGCGAGCAGTGACAAGAAGTCGGACTGATTGGAGTGAAGGTTGCTGCCATCAGTGTTTCCAGCCAGCCCGTGTTCGTCGTGTCTCAGTGATGGTGTCAGCTGACTCTGCTCAGCTGTGATTGGATGATGAGACTGTCAGCCTTTTCTTCTTCTGTTTCTGCTGCATTAGTTTTTCTGTTTTTGATATGATCGGGTTTGAGTTCCATCAGCGTCAACCGTGTTTCTGCAGCATTCTCCTCGTCTACCGGACTTTGCTCTCTGGAGGCCGCATTCGTTCATTCGGGGTTAAACTCAAACGGTTTCCGGAATGAGGAGCCGTCGTCCTGCAGTGAAGTCTTTGGTCTTTGCTGTCGGCTCCATTCCTCTTCATCACAGACTGTAACAGGGAGGAGTTTCTCTGGTGCGGCGTGGACTTCTGTTATCCAAGTACAGACGGATGGCACGTGTCACCTCGCTGTTCTGAAGGTTTTTGTGAAACTGATTAAAAAGATTTCTAAGGATCAACCTGTTTCTGCTGGTTTGCTTTTTTGCCCCTCAGTAGTTGTGAAGAAGCTCCACTTGGAGCCTCTGCCTTTACAGATTTGACTTTACTCATCGTTCCTGATCTCACAGTTCACCTGAAGGGATGGTTGGCTTTTTTCATCTCTGCAGCATCACGTTCCGTGAGTTCAGGATCCTAAAGTCCCGTTCCAGTCTTACAGTGACCACAGATGCACAAAGATGCCTGCTGAGCGTGGAGGTTCCTCATCCTGTAGCATCGCAGTGGAAACGCTGATCAGCTGCTCGCCTGAGGAAAGTTTGTCTCAGACATCATCAGACTGTTGAGACTCCTGGGGCCTCATTTCTAAACGTTGCGTACGCACAAAAGAAGGCGTACGCCACTCTTACGGGTGAATGGACGGATGAGAAGATCGAGATGAGAAACAGTGAAAATGACTACTGCTCTATAATAACTGAGCCCAAACAGTCTCCAAAACACTACCGACACCGTTTGATCCAGCAGTGAACCAAAAAAATCAATGGAATTCCAATGAACACATATTTGCAAAAAGTGAATATGTTCTCAATATTGGCATTATGCCTTCACCTCATAAATATATAGTTAACAGCGAATTGTACAAAACTGTATTTCCTCAATGGGTCAGAGCGATTGTCAAAGTCAGCTTTATTGCAAATATGCGCATCACTGCACGATCACTTCTACTTCACATGAGTGAAGTACGTTTTTTAATTCTTCTGTGTTGCCTGGTTTCACATCATGACTATCATTGTGGGCGTTCATGCCTTTTTCAGGCAACATGGGCGTGTCATGAAGCCCAAGCTCGCAGCATTAGAATTGTTGTATTATTAAGGGAAGATGTGTAGGATGCGTGTGCTTTTATAAATGTGAATATTTCTTGCGTACGACGTCCTATTTACCGTCAATCTGACAGTCCTCGCAGGTTTATAAATGACAGGAGTCTTTCAGCACGGTGTTTAGAGCACGGTGGGTCAAGCTTCCGGTCACATGTCTTGCTAAATTAACAGTGGTTTCCAAAACCTCCCATTGCTGAACTGGATCAGCTTTTAGCCATCAGGAGCTTCAACGCAGTGTTGGAACATGTGGCCCTCGCTGATTCTGACAACCGTTAACAAAGTAACGAGCAGGTGAATTCTGCAGGTCCCTAGCCATGGATAACATTAACTTCACGTCTGGACTGGAAGTGGATGGTCAATTTGCAAATCAAAGTGTTTACTCGGACTGGAATCCTTTCTTCATGTATATAGTAAAATAAACCTACCATGTCTCAATCCAAATGGTATTTTCTGATATCGATCTTCATTTTTAAATTGTTATAATGGTTTAGGTCAATTTGATGAACAAAATACCTCAGACTGATCAACCTGAATGGACTTACACCCCCTCTAAAGCCTGTCACTGTACAGTGAGGATAGTAAGCCATGAATGAGCACACATCTATACTTCTTTGTCTCTGCTCTGCTTCATTGCTGTTTCTCATGAATTGCGACGTTTCAGCATCAACGTTTGGGTCTGCTTCACTTCTGCAGCTCTTAGTGCCGTGGTCTCATGGAGGAGGGGGCGGCGGTTCGTTGCTGTATTCGTGTTACCAGGAGGTTTACTCTGTTTCTGTTTCCATGCACATGTAAGGTGTTCACTCTATTGATCATTAATTGATGTGCACTAAAGTGAGGGTGGGTGTGGGTCCAAAGTTTTGGTGTTTTCAAGTTCAGGCGTTAAAGATTTTCATCTAGCAGAAGATAATGGAGGATCGCAGCATCTCCATGACAACGGTGTCCATTACTTTATATCTAACTTGCACCTCTTTATCCAGCCTTTCCCTCTTCTCTGATTGACTACCCTTCACAGAAAGCTGTTTGTTAAGGTTCTGTGTGCAAAGTTAAGCCCAGCATGGAAACCTAAACAGACGTGTGTTCAGTTTGTTTTTTTTCTGCTCCGTCTGGTTCAAATGTTGCACAAACAGCTGACTTTTTTTTGGCTTCTAGACTTTTTTTTTTTTTGCAGTTCATATCTGCAGGTTAATGATTGGAAAATTGGTCTACAACTTCCTAAAGACAACAAAGAAAGCTGAATTTCCTAGGAAAGTGTTTTGATAAATTCCTGTAATAATGTGAAGAACTCCTCCTTTTCAAATGTCATTGGGAAAACCATGGTCTCATACTGTGAGGATGGTCAGACTGAAAGATGTGGCTGAACGGAGGTCAGAGGAAGATTAAGAAAATACCAACAAAACTTCCAAAAATTCTATCATCACTAACAGTTCCTGTGAATCTTCAGGCGGCCCACAGGAGGATGTCCAGCCACAGTTTAAAACATGTCAAGACATTCCAGTAGGGAACGCTGGCGTTCCTGCTGCTCCTGTTTTAGGAGCCACACCACGTAGCCCTCCATGTTCACCTCCTCCTCACAGCCTCCATGAAGCAGCTGGGGTGCAACACGCGCACGCTCACGTGCACATTTCTGACATGAGAACGAGAGCTGAGGCTTTAAGAACAAATATCACTATTTAAAAGAGGTTTTTAAAAACCTGATAAAAGAAGTGGAGGACAGCGTCACGCTGTCAGGAGAACAACCATACCAAAGCTTTGTGATGCCAACGGGGGAGAACTTCCTGAAGTCGGAGAGATTAGTTTGAGACTGAAGGAAAGGCAGGGAAGGGGGTCCAGGATGGAAGCTCACGACAGATTCTCTTCTGCAGAAACTTTGGGGTTCTTGTGACCCATTTCCTGCTGATTCAGAACTATTCCGGTCTGTGCAGGGATGTTTGGACTCATGTTCCTGTCAGAGAGGCCTTCACCTGTGAATGTGAGGGCTAATCGCTAAGCTGGTGAAAGAAACCTGCTTTTACCTTCAGACATGGGGGTCAGTCAGGGTTCTGGAGGAATTCTTTTGTGGAATACATGGAGTGAAATGAAATTGTAATTTCAAATGTCAGGTAATTCACTCCATTTTGACTGAGAACCCACTAACAGTATTGTAACAATCCAGCCGGACCGTCACCTTAGTGACGTGGAAGCACCGCCATCAGGGTGCACGTCCAGTCCAGCCCTCCTGGCCGGTCGCCAGGTTGACCTGAGCCAGGTGTGGTTCCAGTGGTATTGAGCCATTGCGTCGTGAAGGTTCAGCTGGGCTGCACACCGTCATCACAGTTCTAACGCTGGAGCCGGGCAGGGCCAGGCTGCGGATGACGGCGGGTGCTCGATCCATCAGGGTGGTGTTATCGCCCTTACTCCTCCCTTGTCCCAGACTGCCACCAGGATCAGCTGCTCCGTCTCTCCCTCCATGACGATGCTCTCCATGGTGTAGCAGCAGCTAAGCATCCCACTTCTGACACCAATGTAATGATTCAGCCGGACCGTCACTTCGCAGAAGTGCTGCTTAAAGAGCGGTTTCATTGGAGAGCTGTCTGTGCCCTGTACACCGGACGACCCTGGACAGTCTCAAGCAAAAATAATCAGACAGAGCACCAGAGATTCCCTTTCAGCACAGAGCCCGTTTCTTCAAGCACACATACAGCCCAAACAGCATTGGAGGGTCACTTCAGCTTCCAGCCCTCTGACTCAAGGTTTCACCCTAAGCTCCCCACTTCCCATGAGCCTTAGGGGCTGAAGGCGGGGCTAACCCCCAGGTCGCTACAAGGGGTATGTTTACCCCTTAGTTTACATTAGAATGGTACGTTCCAAACATAGTCACGTTGGATCATTGAGTGTAAATGGGAACTGGACTGATGGCGCCCATAGAAAGTGGTCTATCAACCAAATTATGTCAATTCAGTTTATTTCGCAGTACAGACGCCGGCATCTTGGAGCCAGACGTCGTCAGAAAGCAGTTACTGGTCTGGGTCATCATTTCTATGGAAACCACTCACCAATTGGGAGTCAGCTTATTGGATGTCAACATCCTGGTACTTCATAGCAGGCAACGTGAAATCTGTCAATCAAACGTTTTGAATGTTAGACCACATAGTCTTATCGAGGCATCCGATAGCCCAGTTTATAACTTGAATAACTTGCACTATGGGGCGGTTGTGGTGCAGAGGTAGAGCGGTCAACCTCTGATTGGAAGATTGCTGGTTGGGCTCCAGTATGGTTGCTGCCATCAGTGTGTGTGAATGTGACTGGAAAGCTTTGGGCCTTCAAAGGAAAGCAGAAAAAGGCTAAAAAGTAAACACCATGTACTAGCCAACATCAATAAAAATCATCAGCACACAGTGGTTAGCACTCTTCTCTAACAGCAAGGAGGCCCCTGGTTCAAGTCCCGGCTGGGGGACCTGAACCAGAACACCAAAGGGGGACCTTTCAGAGTGGGGTTTGCATGTTCTCCCCAGTGCCTGCGTGGGTTCTCTATGGGGACTCTGGCTTCCTCCCACCGCCCAAGAACATGCCTCATGGGTTCGTTGGTTACTCTAAATTGTCCCTAGGTGTGAATGTGAGTGTGAATGGGTGTGGGATTGTGGTCCTGAGACAGACTGGAGACCTGTCCAGGACGTCCCCTGCCTTTCCTAGTGGGAAAGGCTCCAGCAGCCCGTGAGCCCGAAAGGGGAAGAAAACGGGTTTAGATGATGTAGGAATGATGAATAAACTATCAGATATAAAATGAGGATTATCAAGAAGATGTTAAAAAGGTATCAGATTATAAATGGTTATTCTGACTGAGTAACAGCTGTTTATTTCTCTGTAGATGTCTATGGGATTTTGGTTTCTTGGAACCAGGGAGTACTTCCTGTTGGAACACTGGGGGGGAGGGGCCACTCAGTCAGTTCTCATATACAGTCAATGTGTCAGCTGGTGGCACCGGCAGCAGTGGAGAAGAACCGGTCAGAGAACATACATGCATGAGTCCAAACACGCGTGTATGTTCTTTCCTTCATGTCTGAGTGCGAAGATGTGTGACCCATTTGACTTGATGTTATTGGGCCCTTTGCAGCTTTGGTTCTGTTTGGGGGTGGGGTTTCTTTTTTCCCTCTCTTTCCTTTCTTTGAAAAAGTTGATTACATAAGTAAGAGTAGCAACGCCCCCCTCCCCTCCCCAGCCCAAAGACTCCACAGAGGCTGAGCTGCTCGTCATCACACGAGTTTATTGCCATGTTTGAGTCATGGATGAGGAGCGGTGATCACAGCACTGTACAGCATGGAGGCGGTGGCAGCCTGGTTGGGGCTCACAGTGGACCCTTTTAAAACCTCGGGGAGGTTTTGGCTGGTGACCGGTCACAAGGAGCCCCGTTACATCACTGCTACAGGTACACTTAGCTTCTCAATCATCTATAGTCAGCTTTGAATGGAAGACTGTGATTAACAGGAAGTCACTGGGATGATGGCAGGCGCCACAGGACGGCTTTTGGGCAGGAAACACGAGCAGGTGGAGACTCCTCAGACTGCACCACGGGGCAGGGGGCCTGATGGGGGATCTGATTGACCTGCTCAGCAGACCATAAACACTTAAAGAGTCAGCTGCTCATCTGAAACGGGATAAAAATTCAGCAGCCATTTTTAACTCCAGAAAATGGCAAACATGAAGCTGAAGTTGATCGTTTTGGCCACCAGGTGGCAGCAAAGCAGCCAGAGAAGATCCAACATGAAAAGAAGAAGCTGAACTTCTGCTGAACATCTCCACCTCACAGGGACTTTGCTTGTTTCATGGTGATCTTCAGAGGTTTTTCATTATCTAAGAAGTTCTGGCTCCTGTTTCCAGCCCAAATGTCAACACTGTCCCATCGGAGGAGAGCGCCCCCTGCTGCTCCCTCTGCTGACAGTTTCATCAGGTCCGCCTGCTCGACTGACAGATTGCTTTGACATTTTTGCTCTTCCACAATCATCTGTCATGTCAGGGAAACAAAGCATGAAGCACAAAACAGACCCTTTAACATCTACATCTATCTCCCTTAAACGTTAGCTTGTCCTTTAGTTAAGATAAAAAAAAACATTTGGCAATGTTTTTGGCTGTAAGTCAGTAATCTGCAGTAAAAAGGTTCTTCTGTTCATCAGGAGACTTCCAGCACAGAAACACACTCAGTGGACAGAAACGCTCAGGCCGCCGACTTCCAAGAGAATTTTACAGCTTTGGACAATGAACAAAACTTTTGTCAACTCAAATGTTTTCTTGTCGTTTGTCACCGATGAGAAGAAATGTGGATGTTTTCTCTAAGTTCTCAGCACCTTCTGTGCAGAATCCTTTCTGAGGTTCGTTTGGTCCCAGAAGGACAAACAAGAGCTTCTGCTGGAGAGGAAAACTCAGTCTGCGGGTTTGAGTACTGCTGCAGTGTGCACATGACTGTGCACGTGTTGGTGTGTTTGTAATCATCAGTGCAGCTTCAGACCATCACTAGGTTGTGGGTTAGCCTCCATCACCACAGTCACACTTCTGCAGCACAAACACAACCAGAGGACTTTGTCGAAGCCTGTAGACCAATATAATCAAATCCTCATCCTGTCCTCCAGCCTCCTCTGACCCCCTCAGGCTCCGCCCCCTGGCGTGTCCAGATGGAGAGCTGAGTCAGTCTGTTATCCTGAGTTGTTCTGGCAAGTCTGCTGTTTGTTTGTACCGTGAATCAGCTTTACCGCTGTCTCCTTCTCCTTTTTTGGTTCCATATTTTTGCAGACAGACTGAAAACCTGGCATCTTTGCTGGAGTGTGCACGTGACTGCGCACGTGGTGGTGTGAGGAAGCACAGACTGTGGGTTTGCTCTGATGTAGACTGTGGGATCATTCCTGGTTTCAGTGTGCAGCAGGTTTTCTGTCAGATCACTGAAGTGTGAATAGAAGCAGGAAATTAAACGGATTTCTATGCAGATGATGTGTCCTTTCTCTGAGAATGTTACTTTTTTCTAAGATGAGTTTTCAATCAAAATAAAATCTGCCCGTTCTGCCTCTGTTCTTTGTGTTTCTGCGTTCGTCTCGATGCCCTGTCCCACTTTAGTCTGTTGCCACAACTAAAAGAAAAAAACACTTGAGTCTCTACAGGAGGCGGTTAAAAATCATCTAAAAATACTCAAACATTTTTATAGAATGTAACTCTAAAATACATAGACGTTTCTTTTCTAGAGCTTGACATCACATAGGCTCCACCCCCAAGCTGCTTGTTCCTGTTGAGCCGGTTGGACACCACCTCAAGCTTCATGGCACCAAACTCAATCGAGACAATTTAGGAGGCTTGTTTGGATTTCTGTTTTTACAGTCTAACATTTAATGACGTCCCACAATCCTCTGCAGCATGCTAAGGGGACTTTATTTTGAAACTCTCAAAAAGGAAGTGCTGCCCATCTCCACCGGCTCCACCTGAACAATCAGCAAAAACCATCAAGTGCAATCAAATACTGCATCAAATATAGATACCACTTAAATATATTCAATATATATCTATTTGTTCAATGTTTGTCTCAGCAAAATAAAGATTCATTTTACAATTTGTAAAACAAAATATGGTTTCTGTCATTATTTCTCTGAAAAGTGCAAGCGATATTATTTAACAACAATGTGCAAATGGGTTCGGCCTGTTCCACATTCAAAATGCAGCTCCACCCCACCCCCCACCCCCACCCCCGGTTCATTGGACGGATGCTCTGCAGGCTCTGGAGGTAAAACAATGATGTAAGGCAACACTGGGGGGGGGGTCTCCAGGCTCTCATCTGACCCCCACCGACCCCCTGCAGGAGCATCCGAAGCATTTCTGTGTTCCTTTGGATAAATCTCAAGCCTTCAGTAGCTGCTCCGGTCAGGAGTGGGGGCGCAATGCTCAGTGTGAGGAACACTGTGTCCATGGGGGGGGTGGGGGCTAATGTTTTCCACCCTGCAAACTGAATTCGAGTGTTTGGCACTTTAGCGGACCTCCACCACCTGACCTCCAACCTAATCCCCACAGTGTCCTGGACCTCCTTCTTCCTACAACAGCAGTAAAATAATCTTCAATGTGAAACGATGAAGGACAGACGAAGCTTCTCTTCTTCAGTTTTCAGATACAGGTTGGATGTTCCAACCTGTTGAATGTTTTCTTGCCTAATTCATCTCCTGTGAGCTGACGTCAAACACAAATGGATGTGAGAGCAGATGAAGATGATGAGCTCATGTTCACAGTGGGACAGTGGAAAACAGATGGAGAGTCAACCTGCTCTGGGAGCAGGAGGTGGGCGGGGCTTCATGCTCAGCGTTGGTGCTGATGCTGCGTTCAGCTGCACCTGGACGCAGGAGGTGAGTTCAGGGACTTTCTTTTTCATCATCAATCCAAACAAACAGGAGTGAGCTGAGAGATTCCACTCAGAGCGTTAGAGGAGGTCATTCTATGAAACACACGACAGTTTAGAAGCAGCCTGTCTGCGTGTCTGTCTGCCTGTCTGTCTACCTCTCTGTCTGTCATTCTCCATATCTGTCTGTCTGTCTATGTGTCTGTTGTCTTCCTGTCTGCGTGTCTGACTGTGTGTCTGTCTTCCTGTCTGTCTACTTGTCTGTCTACCTGCGTGTCTGTCTGTCTACCTCTCTGTCTGTCATTCTCCATATCTGTCTGTCTGTCTGTCTATGTGTCTGTTGTCTTCCTGTCTGTCTGTCTGTCTGTCTATGTGTCTGTTGTCTTCCTGTCTTCCTGTCTGTCTGTCTGTCTTCCTGTCTGTCTACCTGCGTGTCTGTCTGTCTTCCTCTCTGTCTGTCATTCTCCATATCTGTCTGTCTGTCTATGTGTCTGTTGTCTTCCTGTCTTCCTGTCTGTCTGTCTGTCTACCTGCGTGTCTGGCTGTGTGTCTGTCAGTCTGATCAGAGTTGCTGCACTCTCAGTTGGTTCCATTCTCTGACTCTCAGCTCCTCAATTTCAATTTAATTTTCAATTTATTTGTTTAAAGGATAAGCCCCTTCGAGATGTATCATCTCGTTTTCAAGGGGTCCTCCTTTGTTAGAGTGGGAGGAGCTAACTGCTTGTGCGTGAGCATAGGGGGGGTTTGTTAGGCAGAGAGGGTGGGGTTGGTGAATCAGCTGAGTCTGTGTCCCTTGAGGTGGGGTGTTGGCATCCTTGCAGCAGGCGGGTAGGGTGGGGTCCAGCCTACATGACGCTCTCAAAGATGATGACCTTGTTGTCGTCAGTGCCGGGCGACAGCGGGCTCAGAGCTTTGACATCAGGGGCCATGTACTCCAGATGATGAGCCCCCCACACTGGACTGGTCAGGTGGGCCCAACGCTGCAAGACACAGCAGGAGATATGAAGTCACATGACCCGCAGAGCGACGTCAGACAGAATATAGGTCTGCAGAGGGAGCTGGACGGCAGCTGGATCAAACTGACGTTTGAAGCGGACCCGAACACGGATCCAGACGGTGTTTTAAACCAGAACAAAGAGGCTGAAGGTCGGGTTTACTAAAGCTTTGGGTTGGACGGCCCGCTCCAAAACCTGTGAGCAACAGGCCGGACGCACTACACACACGCTGCGGGGCGTCCATGTAGTGCTTCCGTGAACCCGTGAAGATGGCGTTGATCACTGGGGCACCAGCAGCCCTCATAGTCTTCATCAAACATGTGATGAAGGACGAGCAGAGACTGGTGAGTGTCTGACCTCTTTGAAGGTTCCTCTGGCCCTGAAGAGTTTGTAGAGGACGGTGGTGGGGATGCAGAGCATGGAGGAGAGCGCCAGACACCAGCCAATCACCTCTCCCCACCACGGGTACACGTACACGTTGTTGTAGGTCAGCGGCTTGTAGTTGACCAGGTGGAACAGAAAGATGCCCTGAGGATCAGAGCGGGTCAGACCGGACTGGACCGGACCGGAGTGTGTATTTGTCATGAAGTTGTGTTTGTGCGGTTGAGCCTCACAATGCAAACACACGGAGTTATGAAGGACCAGCACCACTTCATCCAGGGGAACGGCCGGTAGCCGATCATCCGAGCCACGTCGTCCATGAATCGGTCAGCTCCTGTACCAACCAATAGGGGGGGGTTATTTAGGGGTCAGAAAACGCTGAGTCATGGTAACGAAGGACAAAGAAGAAGAGGGAAGTCCTGCTCTTTCTCTGAGTGTGTGGAGTGCAGCATCCACACTTACACCACTGAGGGACATTTGGTGGTTCAACCCCCCCAATACAAACCCCACTGCCAGTAAGGTAAAGATAGGTAAAACTACTTTACAAACGACTCTCTGTCAAATGCTTCTTTTTCCTGACCCCCCCATGTTAACACCTCACCAGCAGGTGGATCCATCATCTGCTGCTGGCTCCTCATCTCTTCTGATTGGCGGGTGGGACGGTCAGAGCAGCAGCAGCAGGTGATCCCACCCCCCCACATTCCTTTATATTCCAGTGTTATGAGTCAGCCGTGATTACAGTGACTTGTGAGCTGCTGCAGCCTGACACGCCATCCTGTCGAGTCCCCCCCCACACGACCCACACTGAGACCACCACCAGTGAGGCCGTCCCACTTCACCTGGGTAACCCTCTGAAGATCTCGTTCTCATTTGACTCTTTTGTTTGATTGTTGACTCTACTCAGCCCCCCCAAAACACAAGGGTGAATGATGAATTCTGGCAGACCCCCCCCCTCTATGAAATCTGATCACATCTCTGGTGTGGAAGTTTCTAAACTCATCCGTCTGAACAAATGTGGCTTCACACCTGTTTGAGGATCACTTACAACTCTGTGTGTGTGGGTGTGTGTGTCTGTGTGTAGGTGTGTGTGTTTGGGTGTGTGGGTGTGTGTGTGTGTGTGTCGGTGTGTGTGTTTGTGTGTCTGTGTGTGTGTTTGTGTGTCTGTGTGTACATTCAATTGTGTGTGTGTGTGTCTGTGTGTAGGTGTGTGTGTTTGGGTGTGTGGGTGTGTGTGTCTGTGTGTCGGTGTGTGTGTTTGTGTGTCTGTGTGTGTGTTTGTGTGTCTGTGTGTACATGCAATTGTGTGTGTGTGTCTGTGTGTAGGTGTGTGTGTTTGGGTGTGTGTGTGTGTGTGTGTCGGTGTGTGTGTTTGTGTGTTTGTGTGTGTGTTTGTGTGTCTGTGTGTACATGCAATTGTGTGTGTGTGTGTGTGCATACCATAGACCCAGGCAACTACTATACATTCCCAGAATGCCTGCCACAGCAGAGTCATGCCACTGGCAGAGTAGTAGTCAAAGAGTTGGAAGACGTACATCCCTCCCTGCAGAGAGGAACATGCTTCAGTTTAGGACATAGGATGGGATGGGGGGGGGGGGGGGGTTGGTTGATCAGCCCAGCTTTCCAACTGACCTGTGTTACCATGGAGAGGTCAATAATAAAACACAGTAAGCAGCAGATCGCCACGGCGATCTCTCGTTTGTATCGGTGATAATGCTTTCCAGGAATCAGGTCCAGGATGCCGGTGACGAAGCCCTCCACGCCCACAAACTGCAGGAAAATGCGACAACCGACCCAGACGTTAAGGTTTCCACGATGTCACTGCTATCAGTATGATCTACACTTTACTATTTTCAAACCAGTTCTTTAGATTTATTGTTAAAGTTGTCATATTTCTAATCCGTAGCTGATTTTCTCCGTTAAAGGGAGGGAGGATAAGTTTCAGTCACCTGACTGTCCAGGCCGAGCAGCAGCAACATGAAGAAGAAGAGAGCCGCCCAGAGCGGCGCCACGGGCATCAGGCTGACCGCCTTGGGATACGCGATGAAGGCCAGACCCGGACCTGACAAACAAGAAAACTGTGAGCTGCAGCTCAGGGGAGATCCTTCACAGAAAAGCATCAAGAGAATTCACTGTTTTCCTGCTATAGACACGTGCACGCTCACGCTCACATCATCATCATGTTTACTATCATCAGTCCCGCTGCAGCACAGCAGACGCCATGCGGCTCTGACAGAGTCCACATTAGGCGGCAGGCCTGACAGGTCAAACCAAATATATCTGTGAGCTCCAGTCATGTGCTGCACTGCTATTAATACACATACAGCTGGCAGACACACAAACGCACAAACACAATCCTCTGGATTCATTCAGCTTTTCCTCAGAGAGCAGACGTTCTCTTGGCGGCCCGTTTTTAACTCGCACTGCTTCAGATGCTTCAGCTGCTTCAGATGCTTCAGCTGCTTCAGGTGCTTCAGCTGCTTCAGGTGCTTCAGGTGCTCAGCTGCTTCAGGTGCTTCAGGTGCTTCAGGTGCTCAGCTGCTTCAGGTGCTTCAGGAGCTTCAGCTGCTTCAGGTGCTTCAGGTGCTCAGCTGCTTCAGGTGCTTCAGCTGCTTCAGGTGCTTCAGCTGCTTCAGGTGCTTCAGGTGCTTCAGGTGCCTCAGCTGATCGTTGGATTTAACCACTATATGGGCACTTCAGGCTGTTTCTTCTAGAAAACTCCTCAGTGGGGTAAAGGCCTCGGTCACAAGAGCCTGTACGGGAGTTGACCCGCGCGGTTGCTGTGGGTTTTTGGGTTCTCCCGGTTCTCAGAGGGTCATAGAGGGGCGGCTGCATCTTTAGCAGAGTGCAGGTGTGTCATGCAGTTCTCTTCAGGGACGTCATGGAATGGCACGTACCATGGTTGTGCGGGTGCTAAATGTGTTGTGAAGGATACGTAAGGATGATGGACATTACACACACATGACGTAGAGGTGATGGTGTTGTCTGCGACCTAGTCTGCGACTCTAGTCGTCAGTAAGGTGTGCACAAACGCTGCCCGTCTTTACCTGATTCTGCCACTTGGGAGATGTCGACTCCCTGCTCAGCAGCCATGAAGCCCAGAATGGAGAAGACCACAAAACCGGCAAAGAAGCTGGTGCCGCTGTTGATGAGAGCCAGAACGAAGGCGTCCCTGCAGAGGACAAAGACTCTCAGCATCTGCATCACCCTGACCCCACTGCTGACTTCTGCTACTCCTGGTCTCTGTGCTGTTGTTTACACTGTTACCATGGATGCTCATTTTATGCATGTCCCGTATGGTTAGAAGCTCAGTTCAGTTTAGAGTCATCTGTTTTTGTCTACTGATTTTGAAAGAAACAAGAAAAGCTGAGTCTTTAAAAGAAACACAAATCTAAAATCACAAATGAATCCATAGCAACTTCAATAAATGAAACAACACACTAAAAAAGAAAAATTAACACACAAAGAAAAGCAGTTTCACTTCAACGACAAAACTTAGAATCCAGAAAAGTAGATCAAGACAAAGGAATTAGACATTCAGAAAGCACAGATGTAGTTTTCACAGCATCCTTAAACCTGTCTACTCCAATTAAAGGCCATGCTGAGGCGGGACTTAGTGAACTTATGGAGGTGGTAGGCCCCGCCCTGAATGACAGGCTGAGTCTGCACTTCAATTCAAATTTTTTTTTTTTAACTTGTCCTGTCCAACAGCTGGGCAGACAGATGAGAGCTGAAGGTCTCTTGTGTTGGACATATTTTACTTTAACAACAGGGGTTATTAATCTTCAGACAAACCAGAGGAATGTCTGAATAAACCCCTTTTGTAATGTAGGCTAAATTTTATTCATCTTACTCATATCTGCAACAGTCTTTTGTTGGACCGGACGAAAAAGAAAAGAAGGGAAGGAGACAGAGGGATACCCATGTGTTTGTGTGGGGGGGTTAGAAGAGTACACAATACAACTAATGTTCACACACGCTGTGCCTCACCTGTCATTATGGGAAGAAAAGAGAAAAAGTAAATTCATTTATTATATTTAATCAGTAATTTGTGCTTTGCAGTCATTTTCCATTTAAATGTACCATTTTTGGTTGTTTTTTCTTTTCAAAATCGCTGAATTTCCGCATTTGCCGTTCAGATACTAAGAAGTGACGTGCGATGACGCACCAGCCCGCTGAGCCTCACCTTGGATTGCGCAATACCTATGCAGTCAGACGGTACTGCTGTGTCTCTGTATGTCGGTTCAATCACTTGTACTATATGAGCTGAGTTTACATAATTTAGCAGATGTATATGATGTACAGTATTTGTTTTTATAAATAACTGTATGTGAGGGACGTGTTTCTTGTGCTGAGCGCTAAACGCCGGCCAAAAAGCCGCTGGGGGAGGCCAGCAGTTCTCGTGCCTCATGTTAGGGGGCGCCGGTGAGCCCTGAGATTATGACGCTAAAAAATAATAGAAGAAGTGATAGCAAGCGGCAAGTCATTTTCTTCAGAAGGAGCGGCGTATGGACTTTATTTACAAGTAAAGGTAAGACGATAATAAGGTTTGTGCTTTTTTCTATGCTGCAGTTTGTATTTGAAAAAAAACATGTTGAATTGATATTTTAAACAAAACACGTTAACTGTTGTCAATCAAATGGTGAATAAGTTACTCAGTATGGTTTGTAAATCTGACTGATGACGTCAGTGCCTCACCAGCCATTAACCTCACCGCACGTCACTGATTTAAATCAAACCGTATATTGAGATTTTGTTTTTAAAGTATTCGATTGTAAATTGCAAAATGCATAGTCATTTGAATTATGACATCAAAAACCCACAACAATTTAAAATGCCATTGATCCATTTCATTTTTAAAATTGTCATTAAATTGTAAATCTTAATCTAAATCTTAATATTAAAAAATACTTTTTTTTTGGCAAAAATTGTTCAGACGCAATGCATTGTGGTCTATATTCACCGATCTAGTGAGCATTGATGCACACCGGTTTTTCGTAGAGACTTCTGGGACATTTCTAGAGCTCTGGCTTTTGGACCTGTAGATTCAGACAGCACTAGAACATGGAGAACGCGCTATAGAGTGAGTAGTGAAGGAATTCAGACACAACCTCAGTGCTGATGGAGGAAGCCCATTTGAGAAGGACTTTGTAAGAACGAGTCCTCAGTCTGACAGAGAGCTTTATGTTCAGTTTAAACTGGAAACACATTTACAGTTGCTGCTGTGAACCCTGCGCTTCGTCTTCCAGGTTTTCTGTGCACCAGAAAGGCATCCACGTGCACGTGGGAGTGTGCGTGTCGTACTTGTAGCAGTCATTATTGAAGCGGTTGTAGCTGCCTAAAGCAGTCAGCGCTCCAAGGCCGATGGCGTAGGAGAAGAAGATCTGTGTTCCAGCATCTATCCACACCTGCAGGGGGAGAGGTCAGAGGTCACAGAGCTGCTGGAGGTCCAGAGACATATGTTTCATCTCTCAGTCATCATAATGGTGCCTAATTCAATCTGAACACGCTCCAGCTATCTTCTCCCTCAGGAGGACTCTTTAATCACAGCAGCAGGTGGCGTGGTTCTACAGCTTTCACCTGAATGACAGTGAACACGTGTTCCTACTATACTGATACCATACCATACATAAGATCACTAAGACAAGAGATTTTACCAAAGAAAACAACCATGGCAGGTTAAAACCCCCTGAAGATTCTGTCCTCTGTCACCTGACAGTCAGAGTTCAGGGCTGAGCGTGGAGACTCACCTGGGCCTCCTCCAGTTTGGACCAGTCTGGCTTGATGTAGTACATGATGCCGTCGTACGCTCCGGGAAGAGTGACTCCTCTGACCAGCAGGATGATGAGAACCACGTATGGGAAGGTGGCGGTAAAGTACACAATCTGGAACGCACACACCAAACTGTCAGCACCATTCACAACCGAGCGCAGTTTCCCCGAACCTGAAATCTGAAGCTGAAGCAGCTTTTGCTGGGATGTTCCCATGAAAACTCCAAACTCCACCTCTGCCACTCAGAGGATGAGCAGAGAGAAATGATTGTGAAAACTCCCAGCCAGTGCTGCCAACTCACATGCTAAGATACTGTAGAGAACTCAAACCAGATCACCTCCAGAAAAGAGGTGATCTGCCAATTTAGGAGAAATCCCATTTTTAAGAGATTGCCGGATATTCTGGAGTGACATTCAGAACCACAGTCTGCAGACTTCAGTGAAATGTTTAAAGTTCCTCCACAAAGACGTCAGGCTGTGAAAGTCTCTTTTCTACCAGCTGCTGAATCACTAAAACACCTACCAACATTTTTGTGAGGTTTTTCAAGATCACATGTTTGTTAATTAAATATCGTCACAAATCAGTCAAAACATTTGTCAAAAATCTGTCAAACACCAAAAGGAAGAGCTGCTGCTGCAGACGACTGCAGAGCCAAGAATCTGAACTGGACCTTTAAGCATCAACCTTACAGTCAAATTGAGAAACTATAAAAGTTGTTCTAAATTCATTTTATCTTCATATGTTATCCCTTTTTTTCAGCATCAAGAGCAAGATTCCTCCTCAAGAGGAGAAACTCAGGCTGGAATCGTCACTGCCGACCTTCGTGTACCTGACCTGAATATTCAGTTACATAAGGGAGAAGGAGGATGGGGAATGTGTGCAGTCTGTTTACATAAGAGCTCAGCGAGGAGCTGAAACTGTGAGAACCAGCTAACAAAAACAGGCCAGAGGGAAGACGAGACGGCCTGATGCGCGGCCTGCTGAGCCAGAGCGCACAAGCGCTTTCAGCACCATGGAGAGCAGCCGGTCCCCGACAGAGTCCCGTTTCACTCAGCTGTTTGTTTTACCCACAAACAGGGCAGCAGGACGGAGGGGGGGCTGAAGGGAGCTGTAGCAGGGTTTTCACTGGAAGCACTGCGACTGAAAAGCCTCAGCACACATTGTTCTGCACATGAGCTGGTGTTTGGGGAAAGCGCAGGAAGAACAGAAACGCAGGTCCTCTGACGGAGAAGATCAGCTTTTGTGTTCAGCTGCGGTGCAAACCCTCTCCTACAGGTCCCATCAATCCAAACACTCTGTTTGCACCAAACATGTCACCTGTGGTCCAACAGAAGTTATCTATTCTAGAAGGAAGACTAGAAGCTCCTGAGCTGCAGGAGGAGGAGTCTGAGATTCAGCAGCAGCAGCTGATCCCACAGATTGACATGAGGAGCAGCAGGAGGAAATGCGGAGCAGAACCTGCAGGCTGCTCTCCTCCAAGCTCACTTCACATTTTCATCACACTCCACAGCTTTCCTCTGAGCCCAGAAGAAGAGTTCCAGGTCTGCGGAGTAGACGAGGCAGGTCAGGCGCAGGTCTCATCCTGCTCAGTCTAGCTTTCAGATTTCTTGTCAAAATTGTTGTCAGTTTTTTAATTTTGATTAAAACTTGAAGTCTTGTAAACTGACAGACATCGCCTGGTCTGCTAGAGAGGTATATCTGAGGATCAGAGCAACTTCCATTCATCCAGCAGATGAAGAGCATCCAGCTCAGCACACAAAAGCTGTTCCTTCATTTTAATGGATTATTTACAATTGATAGTAACATTATAACATTGTGAGTCATGTTAGTCCCACCGCTGCACTGGGCTGCTCATCCATGTCATGTAAGATTTTAACTTAAATAACTTGTAATAAAGAAAAAATGTCATGAAAAAAATTAAGATCAAGCAGATGTTAAGAAAAGGTTTTAGACCAAGAACAGTTCTTCTGACCAATAGAAAGACTGAGTAAAAGCTGTTTACTTCTCTGTAGAAGTCTATGGGATTTTAGCTTCTTGGGAGGGGTCACTTTGTCCATTTCTCTATATACGGTCAATGTTACAAACACACTTCCTGGAACTCAAGTAGGGCAAAACACGGCAGAGGTGGTGTAATGGTTTGGGTTTGCCTTGATCTGTTGTGTAATACAGCCTCACAGGTCCAGAGCTGCTTTGTCTGAATAACATGACGGAAAACCCAAAAGCACATTCTGAAGAACTCTCAGTGACTCATGAAGATGAAGAGTGAAAGGAGCGTTTCCTCGTCATCACACAGTGTTCAGGACCACGCCTGAGAAGATCTAAAACATAAATCCAACCTTCATCTGACAACCTACTCCTTTCCGCTGCATATGAGGAAATCCACAGATGCTTAGAGGACTGAGGTTCTCCTCAGTAGTTCTCCTCACGCTCAGGCCGCTCTGCTTTTCCTCCAAATAAAAGGTTTTTCTGAATGCAGCAGAAGTCTAACACTCCCTAAAAACTACTGATGATCAGTGATCTGCACCTTCTGAAGAAATATCTAACAGGTTTGTCGCTGAGCAGGATCATGTGATGATGAAGATGAAGATGATGACGGTGATGTTGCTTCAGACTTTGTTCACACGTCAGCAAACACATTCCAGGAAGTGTGCACTAAATCATTTTGTTCTGGTTTTAAGGATACTTTTTCTCTGTTATGTCTTTCATAAAGTTACAACCATCCGACCTTCACCGGACCGGACCAGATCGGACCGGACCGAACAACGCTGCAGTAGCCTGAGTGGGTAAAAACTCTGCACAGGCCTCAAAGATTCTGGGTCATTTTAACAGTTATTCAACATTTTTATTAAAAAAGAAGTTTTTTTTATCCATTTGTTTTTTCTGTGTTTCTTTGGTTTGTAATGTTTAAGGTTTTTATGACTACGTCTCTCTTCTGTGTTTTCTTTGTGTGTGTTGATAACGTGTGAATTGCAAAGTATTTTGTGCTTCTGTGTGTTGGTTCTGAGTTTGTGTTTTTTCTTACATAAGAGTGGATTTCACTCCTTTAAACTCTGTGTTTACGCTCATCTGTTGTTATGCTGCATGTTTCTCCTTGAACGTCTGCAGGTTTCTTCTCCGCTGCATGAACGCACACGCCGCTGTCACGCAGCGCCGTGACGCCTCAGCCTTCAGGCAAATCTGCAGACGGAGCAGGTTTCATTTGCCAGGGTGTCTCAGTCACGTCCCACTGCAGTCAGGCGGCCCTCCCACCTGCTGGCCAATCCCAGTCTGCCACATCACAGGCTCAGCTGACCCCACACATGGTAGCCATAGCAACACTAAGCCAAGCCTGTGGCCAGTGTGTTTGGGTCTGTCGTGGCAGTGACAGCACAACATGCTCAGCGGTCAGCTGAAGGCGGCACTTTTGAAGGAACACTTCAGGTTGGCGGGTCAACTTTCTCTCAACCAATCCAGCTGTGGTTTCCCCGGAAGCTGGCAGAGGGACTGTGGGCCTCCCCCAGCGGGCCGCTCTGACCTCAGGCTCAGGATGCTTCTTCAGTAATTCTGAATTCTATCAGGACTTTAAAGACTTCATGAGGTTTGTTGGTTTCTCAGGACCAGCTATGAGAATCCTTTCTTCTCATGATGATGGACTCTGCAGGCTCATCAGCCAGTGGTTGATAACATTCACTTACAAAAAGAGTTGTTATGAAAACAAGTCTTGAGCACACTGGCCATCTCCTCTAAAGATGTACTCAAATGAAATGGGGTTTTTAACACGTTTTAGCAGCATTTGTCTCATGGTGGAGGACATTTTTAAAGAAAACTGCCTTTTTGAGTATGTCTTCATTGAAATTGTGGTACATCAGGAGCAGGCAAAAACTGCAGCTTGAAAAAGCATGAACTTGTCACAAACAAACTCGGCCACACCTTCCTTGCTCTGCTTCACTCGTCTTTGTGTTCCTCGCCTGAGCTGGCATCTGGCTCAAAGCTACAGCTGGATAGCTCCAGTGTTCCTCCCCAATGTTAGCTGGGGGTTGTGAGGGGCCACATGCTAGTGGGAAAGAGTGGAAACAAAGGAGTGATGGGAAGTCAGGGCAGGCTTTCTCTGCACCAATGGTCCGCCCACAACTCAGAGGGGAATTTCTTATGAATTCCTGCTGCTCTGCAGCAACTATGTCCTCGAAAACAACAGAGGTTTAAGGCTAAAAAAGACATAATTATCATGAAAAGACCACTGGAAAACGGAACCATTTTGAAAATAGATGAAAAGATGATCAGAGTGGGGTGTTAAGTCTGTAGTTTCTCTGCATGTCTGAGCTACTGATCAAACATCGCTGTGGTTTTGTTAGAAATGCAGGCCTGTGAAAAACCAGACACAAGGACACTAAAGACATTACCTTCCCGGTGGATTTCACTCCCTTCCAGACGCAGAAGTAAACCAGAACCCAGACGGCCATCAGGCACAGCATCAGCTCCCAGTTCAGCTTTCCAGGTTCGTCCAGACCAGATGAGATGTTCAGCACTTTGTTCCTGCATAGAGATCACAAACAGGACCACAATCAAGCTTCTGGTCCCCAACCAACACCCAGACCAGCAGGACAAGAAGGAGACTCACTCCCAGAATTCTATAATGGGGGAGCGGGCATCAGCCAGGTCAGCGCAGGTCATGTTGCTGTTGCCCACGGTGGTGTTGGCAAGACTGGCGTTCTTGCAGTCCTGGTGGTGGAAGATCTCTATGCAGCTGGGAGTGTTCCACTCATTGTCACAGGTGGACCAGGGCAGAGTGGAGCTGAAGGACTTGATCAGGTAGTAGAAGCCCCAGGCCAGAACCATGATGTAGTAGGTGTTGCAGAAGAACACAATCACCATGGAGGCAAAACCAAGTCCTGCAGGGCAGCAACAGGGAAATCATGGAAGTTTGTGCATGCCTCAGCATGTGTGTGCATGTGTGTGAACATGCAACACCTGCAGAAACAGAACCCACAGAAATAAGTCAACAATTCTTACAATTTCAACATTTTTCTGAAAGAAAACAAAACCTGCCAATGAGTTCAGAAAAATAGTCTTACAAAGAAAAACAACTCGTCGCTAAAACGTGTTTTCTCAAACTGATTGTTTTGGAGGGAAGAGCGTGTAGTGTTGAACATGTAAGTAAAAAGAAAAGCTTTCAATCTTTTTCAAACTTTTTTCAAGTATGAACAGCAGAGATACATTTTCCAACATTTTCCATTTAACTTGGTTTCCACCGTCTGGTCTAATTTCAGCTTCAGCTAATTTCACATTTGTCGATGACTTCTAACTTTCCTTGGGCCATAGAGCGGAACAGATCAAGATGGCGCCCATGTTCATGGCACGCCGTCGGTCTGTTGCTTAACGTTTGATTGTTTTTACTATGACTAGTGCAAAATACTGGCACCCTCCTCACTTATGACCCAGTTGGATCTAAGCGTTTCTCTCCTCCCTCTCTCAGTTCGGTTGGATTCTGAGCCACTAGACTCGGTAGGCTTAGGAGTGCTGGTGTTTTTTGGTTGGACAGCTGTTTTTCACCCCAGCAGTAGGCGCCAGCAGCGTAGCGGGAGAATTGTTCGCCATCTGCCAGCTGTCCCAGTTCTAGGACAGACGTGTCCTGCACCTGTGTACCTGGAAGTCATCTGTTGACCGCGTTGAGACTGCTTTCGTGTCCAAAGCAGAGCCTGCTTTCTGTGGTTGGAGGAAACCTGGAGTCTGACTCCCTTGTCAGGCCGGCGAGGTATCGAGTGGGTTGGAGCAAAAGCAACTCATCAAATCTGCTGAAAGTTCAGAGGGTGACGCTCTCTGCCGCAGAGTCATCACCAAAGACCACGGACTCTGCCTCAACATCAGGAAAGTTTGGACTAACCAATGCTAGATCTGTCATGAACAATCTTTTATGTTGAAAGACTTTTTGAATGTCCAAAAGCGGGATTTTCTGTAGAAAGCTGGATCCCTCCTGCTCAGCTAGGTGTTCTGCTGGAGCTTCTACTGGCAAACTGTTCGGGTTTAATGTACCACGATCTGGGGAAGAGGAGGTGGACTGTTTGTGTTTTTAAGTCACATTTTAATTTTAGGCACCTTACACCAGCTTTACTTTTTGACTCTTCTGAGTTTTGTCTTTTTGATCTGGGCCCGTCCTCTACTTTCTTAGGACTTTTGATTTATTGTCAAATGCTTTTAACAGATTTTTCTGAATTGCTGTGCACTTTTATGTGTTGATTTTAGGTGATTTCAACATTCCTGTGCTGCCCTGACAAACCAGCCGTCAAGGCCTTTCTTCATGTGTTGGATTCTTTTGGTCTTGTGCAGTGGCTTTCTGACCCGACACAGTCATGGACATATTCTGGACTCAGCTTTGTCTTTCGGGTTTCTTCTCACCTTAGTCAAGACTTTGAAGACAGATTTTTCTGACCATTCAGCAGTTGATTCGACTTTGTTCTGCCTTTCATTACTGCCCCTAAACCTGCTCCTGTCAGATGGGCGGGGCTTGGACGAAGGAAAAGCTGCTGAATTTTCTGCTATCCGCTTTTCGCTGGAGTGACCGACTTTATGCTCCTCCCTGATTACCACAGAAGCTTTCCACAGTTTGAACAACTGTGCTCTGAAATTTTGGATAAGATTGCTCTTTTCGCCATCAAAACACCAAGGCCCTCATCTGAATGTTGGATCTCTGAGGAAGCTGTCACAATGACTAATGTTATACTGACATTATCTCTTCTGCTTCGGGCAATCAACAAATCCTTTTTAAAACTTTGGGCTCTTTACTGGACTCTGATGAGAGAAATTATTTAATTAATTTAATGAAATAATGTTATGGACCAGGTTGCTGGTATTAGGTCCTCTCTTACACAATGTTCCACCTATTCTCCACCAACTCCACTCTGATCGAGTTAGAAAGAGTGCCATCAAGGTTAAAGACCGCTGGGTCCTCTAGTGATGTTCTGCCAGCCTGTTTTTTTCAGTCTTGGGACCAGCAGTCTTAACTATTCTTAACATTAGTCTTGTGTCCTCTCAGGTTTCACTCAGTTTTAAACAGGCGGTAGTGGGACAGACCACTGCAGCTTTTGACACAGTTAATCACGAGATCCTGATTGACTGGCAGGAATAATGGGCGGGACTTTCCAGGGAAGCCCTACAGTGGATGCGGTCTTACCTTGCTGACGGGTCTTCCTGTGTTAGAATTGGTCTTTACTCATCCAAGAGTTACCCCCTAAAGTGGGGGGGGTTCCTCAGGGGTCGGTTCTGGACCCATTGTCATTTTCTATCTACCTGCTGCCACTGGGAATGCTGTTTTGGAAGCATAAGGTGAACTTTCACCTTTATGCCGACGACTGCCAAATATATGTCCCTGTATGCAAGCGATCGATTGCACAATTAACACATTAATCGACTGCCTTGCTGAAGTTAGGTCGAGGATGTTTGGAACTTTCTTGGTCTAAATGAAAACAAAACTGAAGTCATTGTGTTTACCCCTAGTGGTGGAAAAGACCATGGTCTTGATCTCTTCTCTCTTGCCCCTCTTGAACAGTCTGTGGATCCTGGGTGTGAAACTTGATGCAGCTCTGAAGCTCGACCTCCAAACAAACGCTGTGACCAGCTCCTGGTTTTTTCAGATGCAACGTCTGGCTAGGATTAAGTCTTCTATATCAAAAACAAACCTTGAAATGCCTTTGGGGTTTCCAGACTAAATTATTGCCATTCTCTATATGCTGAGTTAACCAAGGCATCAATATCCAGACTGCACCTGGTCCAAAATGCAGCAACCACATTTATTTGTGGGGCAAAGAAGTTTGACCACATGACACCCATCTTGGTCTCTTTGAACTGGCTGCCAGTGCAATACTTGGTTTTATTCAAATTCTGGTCCTTAAATTTAGTCCCTGGCAGGTACGGCACCTTCTCACCTCTCCAGTCTGCTTTGCAGATACTCCCCCCTAAAGTCCTTACACTCCACCCACCAGTTTGTGTTCATGGTTCCCAGAACCAAACCTAAGTTTCGGGGGGGGGGGAGACGTACATTTGCTGTGTTGGCTCCCAGACTGTGGAATCAGTTTCAACCGGCCATCAGAGACGTCATGCTGATGGAGAGTTTTAAAACAGAATTGTTCCTCCATTTCAGCGCCTTGGCATCAGTCTGGCCCTGTTATCATGCTGGTTTAAATTTATGCTGTTTATTCTTTGATGTTTTATGATTGTATAATGTTCTGTTTGTTCTCCCTGTGTGCTGTGGGCATCCTTGGCTGGTGGTGGAAGGCGCTGAATGAATGAATGAATGAATGAATGAATGAATGAATGAATGAATGAACGACTGTATGCACACCCCTCCTCTTTTGCTGCTGCTTTCAGTCCCTTCCTTGTCATCTTTTTCCCTGCACCGTTAAGTCCTTCTTCATCAGGACCTCTTTATTTCACCTCATTCTAGAACCCTAATGAGTCCCAGTCCTGTGGCCCCCACAGCGGGGCCCGGCACCTGCTCTGCTGATCCGCCCGTGGAGGCTTTGACACCAGCAGCCTGCAGCTTCTGGCTGTGAGGAGGAGATCATAACGAGGGCGGGGAACGTTGGTGTGACCTGATGAAGTCTGGACAACCGTTTTATGATCCTCAGTATGAAGAGCTGAAGAGTCAGCGGTTCAAAGGAGGTCAGAGAGGTTGTAGAGGGGGTGTAAAAGCAGCTTTATATACATGGAGGGTGGGAGGGAGCAGCCAGGACAGGTTTAAAAACACCTCCACATGACACGTGTCTTTATGCACAGAACCTCAGCTGTACAGCGAGGACCAAAGAGAACTCAGAACAGCAGTGATAGTTACTTCTGGATTAAAGGACTCTTTACTTTCTTCCATCACTCTCTTGGTGCTGCCATGATGAAAACGATTTGATGATGAAGTGATAAAGTCTTCTTTTATCCAAATAAAAGTATTTTCCTTTTCAAAGCGCTCAGCCAGATCTGCTGGGAGGGAAGCAGCTCCTCCAGACTGACAGTGGAGTTTTGTGATGGCGATGATGTGCAGCAGCGGTGGTGGAGGAACTCCAGCTGTTTATCTCAAAGGGAATGAAAGTTTCAGGCATGCATTTTCCTGAAGGAGCTAAAGATCCTGAAGCTGATCTCCGACCTGAAGATGGTTCAGCAGAAAGCAGATGATGTCAGCCTAAGACTGCTAAGTCTGAAGTTTGACAGCTGATCAACTATTGACAAGTTCCTATGGCAACCAGCATTGAGCTCACTCACACTGCTGTTTGGCACATCTGCGTTGTTGTGGTCACAATGACTAACAGGCTGGAGGTCCTAAAAACACTCAGTAAGTATAATTATTCTCCTCCAGAGACAATAAAGTTATTCTTTAACTCAAAGGTCCTCCTCACTGGTTTGTTAAATGTGAACTGGATGACTCCAGCAGTGAGGCCTCCCCTGGTGGGACGGCAAGCCTCCCTCCATAGGGACTGAAGTGGGGCCTCTGTGGATCAGTGAGTTGAGCAGCTATTGACCAACAAACCCAGGCTTCACATTCACTGGACAAAACACATAATCCCTCTCTGTCCTGAGTTGTAATAGTTGTGTATCTTTGAAAAAAACATGACTAAATAGTAACAAACCTGAAGTATTCTGGGCTATAAAGCCTCTAAACTCACCTTAACACCAACAAAAAAATGATAAAAAGTACATTTGCTGATTTAAAGATGTGGTTTCTTTGAGAAAACTAGAGGAGCTTTGTGAAAAAGGGCTGAGGCTGACATGAGGGACATCCAACACTTGAAAAGGTGAGAGGAGTCATCAGCTGCAGGGAGTCCAGGCAAATACCAGCCTGACCGCTGAGCTGTGGATGGCTTTCCAAGTGTGTTCCTCCACTCCGCTCTGCAGGAACTAGATCGGACCGCAGTTCTGTCTGCATGAGCAGCCAGGACGTCTGAGCTGGAGCCCAGTTATGAGTGCAGCCAGAAGAGTAACGGGCTCTGCTGAGGCAGAGTGAGAGAGTGACAGCGCATGTGTGTGTACGTGCACATGTGGTATCTGTGTGTGTGCGTTCAGGCACGTACACCTCTGATAAACTTCCTCATAGGGCTGACAGAAGCCTTCAGTGATTCAGAGTATGAGCTATGCAGGTCATGTGACTGTTGCCGTGGCGCTGTTTATGTTGCTGGACTGTTAAGCAAATTAACTGCAAACTTTTAGGACTTTTCATAAGGAGAATAAACAAACTGTGTCTTATTGGCAACAGCCCCTTCAACTGATGAGTAGAATAAATAACTTCAACAAAAATGAATCAGACAAGAACGTCCCAAAGTAGCTGAGAAAAGGTGTGGTGCGTCCACGTGGCGTCCGGCTTTCACCTTTAAAGAGAGGAGCGATGTTCCACACATTGATGCTTCCAGCCTTCATGAACTGGCCCAGGGCAATTTCCAGGAAGAAGATGGGGATTCCTCCAACAAACACGATCAGCAGGTACGGGATGAGGAAGACGCCTGCAGGAAACACGGAGGAAGGCCGTTCTGTGAGAAAGCTGCTGTGCTCTGACACCCGCAGACCTTACAGTTTCTGAATCCAACTTTCAGCAGTTTGCTATTTTTCATCATCATTATTATGTTCGTTTTTGCTTTTTTTTTTATAACATTCTTCAAACTGGAAGTAAAGTAAAAAACCTGAAACATTATTTATTTTTTTATTCCACTTTCATGCATTCATGGGACTTGAAAGGTTTGTTGAAGACATCAGACCTGCAGACTGTCCCTTTAACATGTCAGCGCCTGGGGCTCATGTTTATTTAGCTTCATCCTCAAGCAGCTTTATGGAAGTGACAGTAACTCCTCACCCCTCTATCAAACTTCATCCTCCCTCCTTAAGGATACAGGAAAATATCCTTCTTCCCTCCCGTCTGTGCTCATTGTTACAGCACATTTTAAAAGCAAACAGATGACAAAAGATCCAATAGTATGAATTAAAACAGGCTGCATAGTGGTGCAGTAGTTAGTGTAGTACAGGGGTGTCCAATTCCAGGCCTCAAGGGTTGGTGTCCTATATGTTTTCCAATCAACCTGCCATTGAAGCTCCTTATTGGCTAAACACACCTGATCCAGGTAATCAACAGCAGATGAGGCAGGATTTCTGGAAAACCAGCAGGTTGCCGGCCCTTGAGGCCTGGATTTGGACACCCCTGGTGTAGTAGTTAGCGCTCTCGCCTCACAGCCAGAAGGGCCTGGCGATCTGTCCAGGGTGTACCCTGCTGTCGCCCAACAGCAGCCGGGCTATAGGCTCTGGCAGCCCCCTGACCCCAAAAGGGACACAGTGGGTTAAGAAAATAGATGGATGGATGAAGAAAACAAAATAAGCTGATACTGATGATCAAGACGTTTCTGGCAGATGTCTGGACTCCTCTGATTCCGTTTCACATTAACTTCCTAAGAAAGCATCAGGCTAACTGGTGCAGAGGACTGTGGTGGAGTGCTCCTCCTGATTGCAAAAGGCCGGAAATAAACTCCAAAAGTTTCCCCACCCTCCAATGTGTTGGTTTTAACACAACAATCATTAACCAGCTAGTGAGAGGCCAATAAAATGAGTCTAGCATTCTGAGCTTAAAGAAGATTTTATGGACACTGAAGTCATGGTGTTCAAAGGCCATTGTTGCCATTAGTAGGCCAAAGGTCCAGTTTTTATAACATTTCAGCAACATCATGTTCTGAACTCTGCTGAGCAGGGAGAAAGGGTTTATGGAGGATAAGGTGGCCGGTTCAAGTCTGGAAGCAGATTTCAGCTCCGTCTCAACAGAAGTTGTCTTTCTACTGAGTACTTTTTTTTAAAAACTTTCCAAACCCCAAAGGTCAAACTTCACGACAGCTCAAATGTTTTGACATGCACTGAAATCATACATGTTACTGTCATTAGTTTCCCTAATTTATTTAATTATTACTTTAGAACTTTGTAGTTGTAGACATTCCCAAATGCAAAACAAAACGATCACAGCAATTGAACAGGAAGGAGCTCCACAGAGTTCTCTTTGTTAGTGTCACTGTGCTCTGCTCAGGGTCAGTACGGCCTGGACGGCATGAGGACGCTCTGTGACGGCCTGACATCTCCTCTGCTCATATTTCATGGAGGTGGCATTGATGCTGTCACTGACTCTGTGTTTGCCTTCCTCACACAGCTACCTTCTCCACGTTTGATTCGGATTGAGGTGTTTTCCATCTACTATGGTCCGACTCCTCGTGCACACTCACAAGCCTGGACATCCTCAGAGTCCCGGAGAAGCTGTTGAACCCAGCAGACGGTCCTGCAGAGACCCAGGGTTTTATTATTTTGAACTGGATTATGAGAAACTATTCAAATAGTTGCCCAACAGCCATTTGGTTCACATCTGTACGTGCGTGAGCATGCTAACACAATTAGCTTCAAAGGGCAGAAACATATTGCATTCAAGCATGTGGTGAAGAAAGGACATGTAGGAGACCTAGCATGGATGATAGAGTCAGAGGGGTTAGACTAAGGGCTTCAGAAACCAATAATCTACAGAGATTTTGTATTCAATCTTCTCTGAGGTCATAGAAAATAATTCAAGGACTAGACAGCATATCTTGGTTGTCAGTAATGAAAGTTCCCTTAACCCTTGTTCTATCCTAGGCACTTTAACGTTGGGAGTGGGGTCATCTAGACCCACTAGACGCAGAGAACAGCCAGACACAGAGCTTCGGAACCTTTTTCTTCAATGATTTGTGATCTTCACTGGTGTCCATTGGTACCTGAAATTCTCTCACCTTTATCCACCTTTGTCATGGTAGGCGAGACCACTTCAACGGGAAGGGTGGGGGGGGGGGGGGCATAGGATTGATCCTGGGGGGGGGGGTGGGTCATAGGATCGAAAACAAGGTTAACTCTTTTTTTCTTATTGTTCTTCTGAAGGACACGGTTACCTACAGATGAACTCTGGTGTGGGTCACCTACAGTGTTCATTCATCTTCTTCCTTTTATTCCCTTTCGGGAATGCCGGAGCCTATCCCGGCCACTTGTCTGTCGCAGAGTAGAGTGTCCTCAATCACACACCCATGCACTTTCAGTCACACCTATGGGACAGTTTCCATTAACCAACTAGCCTATGAAGCATGTTTTTGGACGATGGGATGAAGCCAGAGACCCCGGAGAAAACCCATGCATGCACGGGGAGAACATGCAAACTCCACACAGAAAGGTGATGTTCTGGTTCAGGTCCCCCAGCCGGGACTTGAACCGGGGGCCTTCTTGCTGTGAGGCAAGAGCGCTACAGTGTGAATCCAGAATGTTTAGTCATTTCAAGAGCAGTAAACTAAACAGACGAGCTCTGGGCATTAGGAGGTTGGACAGATTTCCCTGTTCAGCCTTGCAGAAGCAGCTGTTTTCCCTGTCTTTGGACGTACTGTTTTGGAAAGTGTTTCAATCCAACCAAAGGGTTGACATGTTTGGCACTGGGGCTCCAGATGAATCCAGTCCACCAGCCTCTTCTGATCTGAATGTGCCTGAGGAACGTTTGGTACGTCCTACATGTTGAATCTTTGACTGTAACTGAATAATAGAAATGAAAGATTGTTTGACAAAGCTAACTGTTTTTTTTTTTCATGTAAGCTTTTAAAAGTTACAGAAATCGTTTTTTTATTTGGAAAGTTGGTGAATTTGGATGAGTTGTGGGTAACCTTTTAGGCAGGGCTTTGGCAACTCCAGGCCTTATGGGTCACCGTTCTCTTGTTTCAGACCCTGACCCCTTCGATCAGGTGACCCATACCACCTGTCCGGTAGCCTGACAGATGTCTGCCCCCACTATAAAACTCGATACAAGAGCCCCCCTAAAGCCCTGGGGGCAGCATAGAGAAAGAGGAATCCTGCAGCAGAAGAGAGCTCGTTGTTCACACAGTGGTTCCTCCAATTCCAACTCAAGCAGAGTTTGAAGTCTAAACTGGGATTACTGAGTGGCGATGGAGCACAGGGGGGTGGGGGGCTGCAGGAAACCCTGAAAGAACCCCACCCTCTTTATTAACCTTCATCTCTGTCTCCAGGTGAAGCCAAACAGGTGCAGGAATCTGGTCTTCAGCGCCTCTGATGATAAGACTAGCTTTTGCTATCTGCTGATGTGTCCTTGGGCCAAAAACACTGAGGAGGTGCAGAAAAGTTCAGTGTTTTCAACCTTTTTTGGGCCAAGGCACACTTCATCGTTGACAAAAATCCCGCGGCACACCAGCATCCAAACAGTAAAAAAGGAGAAACTCATAGTCTGTATTGATCTACAGTCCCTCCATGATCTCACAGGCATTTTTGTGATAATTGTGGCAGAAAAAGCTGGAAGCTGCAGCTGTTTTTTCTAAAAGATGTAATAAAAATTAAGTTAGTTTTCTGTAATAATTTTCAACTAAATTATTTGACATTTTACCCTGGTAGTTGTTTTTCCCTCCAGTTTATTAACATGCAATTTATGTAACCTAACAAAAAAACTAATATATTCTTTCTAAATAGTGATTTATTTTTTATATTTATTTCAATGTTGGTGCAAAGGCAACCGTAATTTTTGAACAATATGATCACAATATATTTGATAAATAACTAACATTGTATTGATGTTTTCTGTAGCTACACAAAAAGTGAACATGTTGAAGTTTTATTAGTTTTTCTTTTGTCTTAATCAAAGATGAAGTTTTTGAAAACTTTAACAAAAATGTTTTATTTCTTTTAAGATGATTACATTGTTTGAATTTAGTTTAATTGTGTCTGTTGGCCACTTCACCTTCATCCTGTTTCTTAAATGTTGTTTTTACTTCTTCTTCAGTTTAACATCTAAAATAATCCAGAGGTTATTAGAAAAGTGTTTCAGTTAGAAAGATGACTTGGACCAAACTCTGGGATGTTTGGCTGTTAAGAAACACAAACTTTGAAGGAGAACTAAACTGTTGACCTCTGACTTCATCCAGAAGATTTAAAAACTGGTTGATTTGTGTTCGTTGTGGTTTCAAGAAGTTTAACAGGGAAGACTCATTTTACGCTGAGACGCTGTCATTTTAACCCAATGCATCATGGGAGATGCAGTGCATAAACTGCTGCAGATGGCAGACAGACTCTCTTCTCTGAGTTTCATGGTTTTATTCACTTGTTCCACGGTCTGATAATAAATTCCGTGGAAACCTACACCGCTAAAGACGAGCTTTAGCTGGTATTTTTTATTGGAACTGAGACACTTTATGAGCAGAATCAGAATAAGGAAGTGAAGACTTTACCCACTTCTGATTGGTCAGACTGATGATGTGTGATTAAGACTCCAAGAATGATTGGCGGAGACAGTTAAAGGGGCGGGACTGTGTTGAAAACACTGGTTTAGAGTGATCCACAGGATTTAGCTGGAAGACCACTGATGTCATCTGAGAGTTCAGATCTAGATAAAGATTAATGTAGGTTGTAATACCATAGCATGATGGCTGCAGATGACAACTGCACCTTCAAACGTCTGACTGTTCCATACCGCTGACCTTTTCTAGCAGCTGTGCAGCATCGTCCGCTCATTTACGGTTCCAGTAGGGGGATTGCATTACGTGAACAAAGCAGCAGGGACTGCACAGCAGAAGGCTGATGGAGTGAAAGCGTGCTGACCCTTTCCCTGTTCCCCCTCTGAGAGATGACTGCTGTGAAGGTTGGATTGAATCAGTTCAGTAGTTTGGCAGAGATTGGCAGTTCTCGTTGCAGTGATTGGAATGCGTGTAGATCAGCACCACGCACGTGAAGCAGCAGCTGGGACCGTGGAAGCACGTGCACGGCCTGGTCTGCTACAGCTGTGTCTGTGGCCGTACGGTCACATCAGCCTCACCACTTTGTGTTCCAAATGTAAGCTGCCTGATGACGGCAATGATCTGCTGCTGAGAGGAGCTGCGTGAACGTGCAGCAAAAGAGACAGCCTACTGAACCACAGAGACACGGCAGTGATCTGCTGCTCCGCCCTGCTGGAAACCAGCACGCCCCCTGCAGACGGCACTGCCGCCCGTGTCCAGAACACACACAGCATCACACGCCCAGCCCGAGGATGACGATAGCAGTGACGAAGAGGATGATGGATGGGCTGCAGGGACGCCAGCTCAATGGCGCCGTCACCTTTGCTGTAAGTCAGAGAGAGGCAGCATCTGTGCACATCTGTCTGCTGCTTTAAACATGCTGTTGTGCTTAGACCAGAAGTGCTCCTAATGAGTCACTGCAGCGAGAATAGATCTCCATAAAATCCCCTCCATCCACAAACGCTCACATGCGAGCTCAGACCCGGAGCTAAGTGGTGTAATGCTGTTAGCTCGTCAGGACCCTGGTGTTGATGGGATTAGAGCACTGGGCTCAGTCCGCTGCACTCCAGCACACACGGCAGCAGTTAGGAGCGTGTTGGAGGTCCGTCACGATCTGCTGCACTTTGTTACTAAACATTTCAGAGGCCTGAAGCCAACACACAGTAACCTTGTTGTGTGTTGGCACATCAGCTTGAGCGTGCAGTGAGACCATTGCTGGCTCCTGTTTATGTGCATGAGGAACCCGGCTGGTGCAGAACGTACATAAGAACGTCTGAGTTACACATTTCCACCCTGAACTGCTTGACAGAAAACACACGAACAGAAGCTAATGCTGTTCCTCACACACTGACCACAAAACCCCCGGTTCAAGACCAGGACTGAGGTTCATTGTTTTCACATTTTCAAAGAAAAATACTGAAATCAGAATGAAGACGGTGTGTGACTGTGCAGAAAAAGCCCCCTGCCAACAGCCAGGTGGGGCCGGTTCACCTGTAGGGTTCTTATCTATGGTCAGCGCTGCAGGTGTTGTGACATGTGTGAGGGGCTGACAGCAGCACCTGTCAGAATCTCTCAAAATCTCCAGAGAAAAATCAACAGAAACGTTCACATCCACTGCTCACTTTTCAATCAAAATGGGTTTAGAATCAACAGCAACAGTGGATAAAGATTTTCCTTTAGTGTCCACTGTTATGACCCCCCCCCCACACACACACACACACACAGGAGGATTTCCATCAAGTGATGTACGTGTTAGTATGTAAAGTGGCTGTCAGGACCATAACTCCCGTCAAGTCCAGAATAAACAGGGAGAGGACTTAAGAGTGCCCTGATGAGGACAGTGGGCCCAAGCCCCCCCCCCATCCTGAGCGCCACCTAACATGGCCACACATGGTCAGCTTAAGCTGAAAATGAGACAGAAACAGAAACGGTTAGCCCGCTAAGATGCAGCGCTGCAGTTAGCGAGCTAAGCTGGCTAATCTGGGTAAGTCAGTGGGTTAAGTACTGCCAAGCTGAGGTAACAAGACTGATGACAGAGCTGCAGCATCATCATCGTCATCCTCACCACCACATCCACGCACCGCTTTCCCTTCACCAAACATCACAGAGACATCCACCCCCAACCGCTCTGCAGCTTTCCTGTCATGTGGACCAAGACCAAAGTTCAAATCTGCTCTTTCAAACTCTTCTTTTTGCTTTTCTGTGGAAATCAAACTCTACGAGGTCAACTTTGTGTCGTCAATGAAAGTTTTAGAAAGAGAACTAGTACCAGCACACTCAACTACACACAAAGTGTGTTCAAATGAGTGAGTAATTTGGAACGGTGCCGCTCTGATAAGACGTCAAATATCTTCATTTTCTGGAGGAGGGAGCAGAGGTTGGTGCTGTTCAGCTGCTGAGAATGAACAGTTCCCTTTGTGTCGTAAAGAACAGGTCCAGACAACACAACCTGAGCCTTGGTCTCCACCATGACGACTCAGGAAACTGCAGTGACGAGGTTGCTCTGGGCTGGAGTATGCAAAGGAAACCTGCACAGACGCAGGAGAGCTTTCCCCCCCAAACAGAGATCTGCTCCACCCAGCAGGGAATCCAACCAGCAACCTTCTGCTGAGGAAAAGCAGAGCGATTGAGCAAGGTCATGACTGAATGAATGAATGAAGCAGAGACGTTGGAGGTTTTCTCAGGATTGGGACAAAACCTCTTCAAACACATTTGTCACAAAGACATTCTGCACTTTTGTTTGAAACGTGAGTTTTTCTCCTTAAGAAGTAGTGACAGTTATTTTTAAAGAGTATCTCTCAGGAGTTTGAGCAGCTGCATGAGCAGATGACATTATGCTGCAAACAATCTGAATGCAGCAGGTTTGCTACCAGCAGGTCACAGGTTTGATCCTGTCCCCGTCCGATTACGTCAGGAAGGTCATTCAGCAAAAACGTCATGCTAAATCACTGCCAGGCAGCCGGGCAAACAGCAAAATACCAAGAAAGATAAAAAGCAGACAGAACTCGGAGTGAAATGCGGCCAGGACCCTGCAGCTGCAGAAGTTCCTCGAAGCTTGCAGCATGAGAGCTTTTCCAGCGTCCAAATGAAGCTCCGAGGTCACAGCAGCAGGATGACGTTGACTTTACTCCGCCTCCTGAGCTGCGATCAGCTGGCCTTGCTCTGACCTGCCAGCTGGCTCAGGACCCATGCAGCTTCAGTTCCACAGACTGATGTGTCACATCTCACCACGTGTTCAGCTGATTCATGGATTAATGACTCGTCTGCTGCACTCACCAGCAGCTGAATAGCCTGGAAATATTTTACAGTCAGTAACAACGGTGAGCAGTCTCTGTGGACATGTGTCCAAACCAACGTCCCGGCTGCCAGGGTCTGCATAGCTTTCTCTGCTGGCCTGGACTTTTCAGAAAAATACATTTACTTGTCATGTTTCTTTACACATTTTATATTGCAATGACACAACATTTACTACATATACATACATTCTTATTAGACTTTTCTCTTTGTGACGTATTATATTCACTATGTTGAAATGCTGACAGTGCTGTACATTATGGTGGATTCTTTTTCTGTCAGCTTGTGTTGTCAGGTGTGATTGTCCCTCAGAGTCATGTCTGGTTAATCATTAAAACTTATCATTAGTGTTTTCATTTGTACTTTTATTCCTACTCAGCCTCCTTGGGTGAGCGGAGGACTCAGATGTTATGGTTATTCCTTCACGATCATAAGTTCAGGAATAACCATAACATCTGAGTCATCCGCCTGTTTGTTCACGACCATCTGTCTCCACGCTGCTTCTTGGAAAAAAGTTCATGCCCCAAAAAACAGAGAAGACAAACAAGACCGTGGATAGCACTCTCTCCTCACAGTGAGAAGGTCCTGGCTCAAATCCCGCCTGGGTTCTTTCTGTGTGGAGTTTGCATGTTCTCCTCGTACACGCGTGGGTTTTCTTTGGGCACTCCAGTTTCCTTTCACAGTCCAAAAGCAGCAGGGATGTTGATGTTCTAGCATCACCTAGACTGATGAAGACTAGCATCACCTAGACCAGTGTTTTTCAACCAGTGTTAGTGTGCCGTGGGAAATTGCCCTCATTAACTGATCTAAAAACATTTCCCATCTCCAGGATTTCAGCTCTGTGTTCATCCAAACAGGCCCTGATAAAACACTGAGTAGTTAGGAATATAAAAGATCATAAAATACTTTTTTGTGTTTATTTGATTCTATTAAAGACATTTTGATAAGAATGACGGTACCGTGCTTTAGCCGCAACGAAAGCTGTGTGCTGAAAAGTCCCGCCCCTTCAACTGTCTCCACCAATCATTCTTGAAGGCTTAATCACATGTCATCAGTCTGACCAATCAGAAGTGGTTAAAGTCTTCACTTCCTTGTTCAAATGTAGCTCATAAAGTCGCTCAGTTCTAGCAAAAATACCAGCTAAAGCTCGTCTTTAGTGGAGTAGTTTTCCACAGAATCTGGTGTCAGACCGTGGAACAAGAGAACAAAACAATGAAGCTAAGAGAAGAGAGTCTGTCTGCCCTTTTGCCGCCTCAGTTCAGTCGTCCTTGTTAAACATCTTGAAAACACAACGAACACACATCGAACAGTTTTTCAATTTTCTAACTTAACTTTTATTTCATATCTTAGAAAAAAAAAGCTGCAACTTCCTACTTTTTCTGCCACATTTATCTCAAAAATGCATGTGAGATTGCTGGGGGGGGGGGGGGAGATCTGGCCGTCATTACAGACATTAAGTTTCTGATTTTTTTTTTTTTTTTTGGATGATGGTGTGCTGCGGGATTTTTGTCAAGGTTAAAGTGTGCCGTGGCTCGGAAAAGGTTGAAAAACACTGACATAGACTGATGAAGCCACTGAAGCATTAAAAAAAGAAGACTTTGAGTCCAGATGCTATAATTAAGCTTCAAGACAGAAACAACTGGAATAAGTAAAAGCAGTTAAACTATCTGGGACACCAAGTGTCTTTAAAGTGTCCTGGAAGAGTTCTGGATGTGTCCTGGAAGAGGACTGGATGTGTCCTGGAAGAGGACTGGATGTGTCCTGGAAGAGTTCTGGATGTGTCCTGGAAGAGTCCTGGATGTGTCCTGGAAGAGGACTGGATGTGTCCTGGAAGAGTTCTGGATGTGTCCTGGAAGAGGACTGGATGTGTCCTGGAAGAGGACTGGATGTGTCCTGGAAGAGTCCTGGATGTGTCCTGGAAGAGGACTGGATGTGTCCTGGAAGAGTTCTGGATTTGTCCTGGAAGAGTTCTGGATGTGTTTCCTGGAAGACGACTGGATGTGTCCTGGAAGAGGACTGGATGTGTTATGGAAGACGACTGGATGTGTCCTGGAAGAGGACTGGATGTGTTATGGAAGACGACTGGATGTGTTCTGGAAGAGTCCTGGATGTGTCCTGGAAGAGGACTGGATGTGTCCTGGAAGAGTCCTGGATGTGTCCTGGAAGAGGACTGGATGTGTCCTGGAAGAGTTCTGGATTTGTCCTGGAAGAGTTCTGGATGTGTTTCCTGGAAGACGACTGGATGTGTCCTGGAAGAGGACTGGATGTGTTATGGAAGACGACTGGATGTGTCCTGGAAGAGGACTGGATGTGTCCTGGAAGAGGACTGGATGTGTCCTGGAAGAGTTCTGGATGTGTCCTGGAAGAGGACTGGATGTGTCCTGGAAGAGGACTGGATGTGTCCTGGAAGAGTTCTGGATGTGTCCTGGAAGAGTCCTGGATGTGTCCTGGAAGAGGACTGGATGTGTCCTGGAAGAGGACTGGATGTGTCCTGGAAGAGTTCTGAATTTGTCCTGGAAGAGTTCTGGATGTGTTTCCTGGAAGAAGACTGGATGTGTCCTGGAAGAGTCCTCGATGTGTCCTGGAAGAGGACTGGATGTGTCCTGGAAGAGTTCTTGATGTGTCCTGGAAGAGTTCTGGATGTGTCCTGGAAGAGGACTGGATGTGTCCTGGAAGAGGACTGGATGTGTCCTGGGAGAGTTCTGGATGTGTCCTGGAAGAGTCCTGGATGTGTCCTGGAAGAGGACTGGATGTGTCCTGGAAGAGTTCTGGATGTGTCCTGGAAGAGGACTGGATGTGTCCTGGAAGAGGACTGGATGTGTCCTGGAAGAGGACTGGATGTGTCCTGGAAGAGTTCTGGATGTGTCCTGGAAGAGGACTGGATGTGTCCTGGAAGAGGACTGGATGTGTCCTGGAAGAGTTCTGGATGTGTCCTGGAAGAGTCCTGGATGTGTCCTGGAAGAGTTCTGGATGTGTCCTGGAAGAGGACTGGATGTGTCCTGGAAAAGGACTGGATGTGTCCTGGAAGAGTTCTGGATGTGTCCTGGAAGAGTCCTGGATGTGTCCTGGAAGAGGACTGGATGTGTCCTGGAAGAGTTCTGGATGTGTCCTGGAAGAGGACTGGATGTGTCCTGGAAGAGGACTGGATGTGTCCTGGAAGAGTTCTGGATTTGTCCTGGAAGAGTTCTGGATTTGTCCTGGAAGAGTTCTGGATGTGTTTCCTGGAAGAAGACTGGATGTGTCCTGGAAGAGTCCTGGATGTGTCCTGGAAGAGGACTGGAAGTGTCCTGGAAGAGGACTGGATGTGTCCTGGAAGAGTCCTGGATGTGTCCTGGAAGAGGACTGGATGTGTCCTGGAAGAGGACTGGAAGTGTCCTGGAAGAGGACTGGAAGTGTTCTCGATGTGTCCTGGAAGAGGACTGGATGTGTCCTGGAAGAGGACTGGAAGTGTCCTGGAAGAGTCCTGGAAGTGTTCTCGATGTGTCCTGGAAGAGGACTGGATGTGTCCTGGAAGAGGACTGGAAGTGTCCTGGAAGAGGACTGGATGTGTCCTGGAAGAGTCCTGGATGTGTCCTGGAAGAGGACTGGATGTTTCTGGAAGATGACTGGATGTCCATCTCCAGTTCATTAGGACTGGAGAGCCTAAGCTCAGCTGCTTCCCCCTCCACTGGATCTGCAGTGGAGCTATGATGAAGGTGGTGGGGGGTATTTTTGTAATCACTGAGTTTCCTGACAGGTCCTGATCACTAATCGTCTGATGGTGGTTCTGGCTTGTAGGTGAATTTGGGCTCATATTCCGATAATTGGGGTTATTTCAGGGACAGTCCTGAAGACGGCTGGTGACCAGCTGTACATACATGCAACCATGAAAACATTCATTCTGAAACTAGGAAACAAGCACTTAAGTTACACAACTGGACACACTCTTGGTGATGAAGGTCAGTCCAAAGAGGAAGAGCGGTAACCAACGCCAAGCTCACGTGGTTTCAGTTTCGTGCTGACATCTTGGTGCTACAAAAGAAGACGGGGAGTTTCTCCTTGGCCTCCTGCTGACTGACTGATGCTCAGCCAAATGTGTGACGCAAAGCGCTACACTTCTCAACTGCTTCTCCAAAACGTCTCCGAAGATTCACAGCGACACAAGTCATAAAGCCACAACACAAATCAACACAAACATGTTCTTCTGTCAAAAGAAAACCGTCTCCACCACGGAGCATCTGAGGCCATTCATGTTTGCCGAGGATCCAGTCTGTAACCGCACTGGTCTGATCAGAAACCACCTGAAGGCATGCCCCCGTGACAGTTCAGGTGCCGTCACCATGGCAACGAACCTGTGGATGGGGTCGGTGCCAGTGGAGTGTGCATGTGTGATGAGAGGCTGCCAGCTGTGACATCATCATCATCATCCCCATCACCACGTGGACCAGAGATTAACAAGAGTGGCCTGTAATCTTTTAATCCAGTTGACAGGATTTACTGCTGCTCCTCTCCTCCGCCCTCGTCTCTTCTCCACCTTTTCAGTTTCCTTTCACCCCTCCACCTTCATCTCCTTGTTTTACTTACTGAGGCATTCTTTCAGAAGAGTGCGTGGGGGGGGGGGGCACCACTATCTATTTTCTTCTTGTCTCGATTTGTCCCTTCAGCGGCCTTCATCCACTGGTCTGTTTGGGTGCAGATCAGATGGTGTCCGGACGTCACTGTCAGCATGTATGTGCAGATGCATTTAGGTTGTTGTAATCTGATTACCTCTCGGGTCGTTATGTAAAACAATGGTTGCTCCCACACAGTGGGACAGTCGGTCCTGCAGACTCTGTTCATCTGCTTTGGTTTGTGTTCAAAGCCACAATAATAAAGAAACAACCAACACATCAAATGCACCAAAGTGCACACAAAAGTCATGCGGTTCCAAATGCTGCTCACTTGGGGGCGCTATTGCCTGACCAAGAGCAGAAAAACAACTTGAAGAAGAAAGCCAGCTGGTCCAGCGGGTCTTCAGTTTTTAAAGTCCTCATTTCCCCACCTTTACTCTGTTAAAGACTGAACTTTTTAAATCCTTTTTCAGAATCTCTATTCTTCGTTTATACACTCTAGGACTTTTTGGACTCATTAAATGCTTTATTTCCATCATTTATTCCCTTTCATTTTTATTTTTCACACTTTAGTTTACTTTAAGGTGAGCAGAGACAATTGTTCTCCCTTCAGATGAGCTTTCAGACCCGACAAACAAATCAAAGCTTCCTGTGAATTTGCCCCGTTAGCAGCGAGTCACTGAGGTTTCCTGGTACCAGCATCTTTCTCTGGGTTCAGTAACATTCCCGATCCCTGCTGGGATTAACCTCCCCTCTCTGTTGTCAGGATCCTTCGCTCTGCTTAAACCAGAACCTCCTGAACAGGTTCATCTTCTGAACATCTAAACCCACATCCACAGCCAGAACACAGATGTCATAGAGACCCTGAATGCCTCCTCGTGACACCAAGTCCCAGGTCCTCCGGCCCCCATCACTGCTTTTGGTATTTGATCATGAACAAAACAGAGAGAGCTGAAATCACTCAACAGACAAAACACCCCATCCTCACACGGCTCCACACACACACACACACACACACACACACACACACTGTGACACTTCACCAATCATAAACTGACCTCCAGCTCATCGTCATCATCAGTGCTGTCCTTCAGCCTAGTGTGTGTGTGTGTGTGTGTGTGTGTGTGTTGACTGCAGCAGAAACACACTCACACTGCAGCGTAATAACTCTGTCCGATTTATTGGAGCGCTGAGGAGAAGCGGGACAATGTGACCTTTCATGATCATCAGAGCCATGACTCCAGTCTCCTAGTTTTAGATCGTCCTTCATCACTAATCAGAAACATCTTTAGAATACAGGGAACGCTTTTTGTGAACTATAGAACACATTTACAAACATTACTTTACACGCGTGTGTGTGTGTGTGTGTGTGTGTGTGTGTGTGTCTTGGGCAGACGTCCAGACATCCCTGTTCCTTCAGCTCGATGGAACATGTGCTGGTGACCTTTACAGAGATGTTTGGTGAGAACTAAACCTTTTCTGTTCATTCTGTGATTTAGGCTGACCTGCAACCCCCCCCCCCCTCCTCCTCCTCCTCCTGGTCTGTGTGAACATACAGACCTTTCCAGCTCTCCTTCATCCAGCTCTTCTGGTACAGTCTGGGAACAAGGCCTTTAAGGTTTGCCTGCTTGACCCTCTCCTGAGTTTGACAAAAGATGTTAGATAAAGCCTCACAAAGCCTCATGAAGCCTCACGAAGCCTCATGAAGCCTCAAGAAGCTGCACAAAGCCTCACGAAGCCTCATGAAGCCTCAAGAAGCTGCACAAAGCCTTATGAAGCCTCACAAAGCCTCATGATGCTGCACAAAGCCTTATGAAGCCTCAAGAAGCCATGCTCTCCTCTTTTACTAACACCAGAAGTTTCATTTGAATGAATGGTCTTTATGTAAACCCCCCAACAATGCCACCAGGGTACCATTAGAAATAAAGCAGGTGAACCTTTGGCTGGTCCTGCTGAACAGCCTCCAAACTGAAGCCAGAGTTTAGCTACATAAACACTGTATGAAAGACTTGCTGACATGGAATTCTATCCGGGAACAAACTGCAGTTATTATTTTTTCTCATGATCGATTTTCAAACAGTTGATTTTTCCGTAAATTAAAAACAACGCCGTCCAAAAGTCAGTACCAAATCCCAGTCTGTGATTGGTCTAAGTTGGAGCTGGTTTGATCTGGAATCTACTTCCTCCACGCGTGCAGCAGTGCAGGTTTCTTTCTGTTCTTTCCACTGCTGGCTTTCATTTTTGCTTCGACTTTTCTGTCCAGTTTGTGTCGTGGTTGAGTCATGTGACGGTTTCGCTGGGGCAGCCAGAACTCGAACCCTCGAGCTCGGTCTGACTGATCCTCCACTGAACCTGCTGCTGTCAGTCTGATCAATAAGTCACTCGTGGACCGGCTCAAACGTGACCCCCTCCTCCTCAGGAGAAAGCCCGCCCTATTTTTAACCGCCCGTCTGGTGTCCCTCGCTCCTGGTAAGGAAACTGCAGGAAGATGACCCCCCCCCCCCAGGCAGGAGCAGCAGCTACCAATGGAAATTGGTTAACACGATATGGACCCTTCAGAACCAAAAACCAACCCATCTGTGGTCCGGTTCCATTTGGACTGAAACTCCAGGCCTCTGGCCAACAACTCTTGTTCTGCTTCTACAGTATTTATGCTAAAGAACCCGACTTTCTATGCCAGTTCTGACCCGACCCAAGCAGTGTGCATCCAAACCAAAAAGAGGAGGACATCCATCAGCTCCGATCAGTGACAGGGAGCGTTGGCGGTTCACAACTCAGAACTGGAAGGATCATTCTTGGGTGGGACAGATGTTTCCCCACCCGGGGAGGCGGGACTGGTACTGGTACTGCACACCTTCATGACAGGCCTAAAATGACTGGGGGGCGGGGCAAAAAGAGTGAAACTACTGAAGAGTCTAGCACCTGTCAATCACAAGAAAGCCTTAATCATGATGTAATCATAAAAGCTCAAAGAAATTCAAAGCTCCTCCCACACAGAGGTCATGAACGGGACATGAAGCAAAGAACATGGAACAGCCGTTTGAAACCAGATGTTTATTTTTGGTGTATTTTGAAAACCTTTTGGTATTTTCAGATGAATGTCAATGAAACTTGCTTCCATTGGAGTCCTGCCTCCAGTGGTCGTTTGAGGAACTGCAACATATAGAACTTCCAGGTTCAGATCTGGGGCTGGAAGGTGGGTTTGAAGTCTGAAACCTGGACCCTGTGAGGGTCTTCCTCAAAAACAGCCCCTCCCCTAAAAAGGAGGGAAGACAAAGCCGCCTCCACCTCCTCTGCTTCTCCCCCCTAAAGGATTTCCATGAAGCAGAAGTCGTTAAGATTCTTCCTGGAAAAACGTGTCGTAAAGTCCCTGAAATGACTGTCTCACATTCACGAAAGTGTCCACTCGGCATCCCTTCCGAAAGGAGACTGGAAGGGGCGTGGTCTGGGCTCTACTCCCCGCCCCCTCCAGGTGTGTGCAGGTGTTTCCAGCCTTACCTCCTCCGTTCTTGTAGCACAGGTATGGGAACCTCCACACGTTTCCCAGTCCCACAGCAAAGCCCACGCAGGACATGATAAAGTCCATCTGCCGCGTCCATGTCTCCCTCTCCTCGTATCCTGGCCCCGCCCCGTTGGCCGCAACCACTGTCTTGTCCTGTCCCGAACCGGCGGGCCCGCCCCCAGAGCCCGCTAACGGAACCAGGGTGCCGTTGGCTGCAGGGAGGGGGTACGCGCCTGCGCCGTTGGACAGGTGGATCACCTTGGTCTCCTCCAGAGAGGAGGCGGGCAGAGCCTGCTTCTCCATCCCGAACTCTGGGTCCGGTTCTGTCCGACAGCCTCAGAGTCCGAAACAGCTGCAGCAGAACTTAGTTTCTGCAGACAGAAACCAGAACTTCTCAGTCCAGACGCTGCTTTGGACCCTCAGAGTCCCGCAGAACCTGCGGGTCCTGCTGTCGGATCGGGATTCGGTTCTGTCACAGCGAGTTCAAAGCAAAGGTCTAAAATCGGGTTTAGTCTGGAGTCAGAAAAAAGGTCAAAAGAAGCGGGAACGGGGAGGACGGCGGCGGCGGCCTCAGAAACAATCCACGAAGCACTTGAATGTCAGTCTGAAGAAGCGCATGGGAACGAGAGTCACGGAGGGGACGCCGCGGCCCGGAGCGGACGGTTCGGAGAGGCGCGCGGGTTCAGAGCCGCGGGCTGCGGGGGAGGCGCGGCTGCTCCATCCAGGGGGAGCTGCGGGACACGGAGCCGGGGGGGGGAGCGCCTCGCCGCGCTGCGGGGGTCCTGACGGGGCTGCGTCCGTCTGCGGGTCTGAGCGCCGCGCGCGGCGGCGACCTTTAAAAGCAGAAGAGCCTGCGGTGACGTCAGCGCCCGCCCCCGCCACAGAGATCTCCCTGACGTCGCGCGCGCTCGCTGCGGCCGTGCATGAATGAGTGGCGGTGTCGTCACAGGCGCGGCGCTTCATTCACAAACACCCCCGGAGCAGCGCGGCTGCTGATTGGCTCACGGCCGTCCTCCCCCCGCTTCTCCCCTCCTCCCCCCTCCATCAACCTGCTCCGTCATGTCAGCTGGTCTGTGGCCGTCAGAACAGCAGGGGGCGCTCTTTCACCACCACACAGGCGTGAGTGGAAGACTGGGATACCAGCACAGTATAGTATAGTACAGTAAAGTAGTACTATAGTAGTAAAGTCTATGAATAAAGTATGAAAAGCTGAAGAACGGTGCTCCGGTGTTCATCCAGGGAAGTGACATGGTCCACAGTTTCTACCTGGGTGTTCACCTCAACGATGACCTGGACGGCCCACAACACTGACGGGCGGGTCCTTCAGAGTGTGCAGACCTCTGCTCAGAGCTCTCTGCTGCGTTTACACGGACAAAAGTAATCAGAGTAACCGCCTGATCAGAAGAAAAACAATAATAACACATTTCATTTCACCCAAGGTCGCTGTACAAGGTTAAAAATAAGAAAAACAGAATAAAACATCAATAGGAAATTAACAGAGTAAAACATGAATAAACATAAAGATAAACATCAATAAGACATAAGAACAGGATAGAAAAAACAACAGACAAATGAAGTTGTGTTAACTGATTGGATTAACCATATGATTGTTTGATGAGTCTTGAGTTTGGATTTGAACAGTGGCAGAGAGTCAGTATTGCATAGAAAAATGTGTCATGTAAACACGGCGTTCAGAATACTCTGCTCCAATCAGACTCATCTGGATCAAAGTTTCTTTCTGATGGACATAGGTGGGTTATTGATCTGATGGTGGTGCACAGAAACAGTTTATTCTGATCGTGGGTCTCTACTGCTCTGGTTTACGTCATGCATAGACGATGTGGCGCTCCAGAGGAGGCTGTGGAGCACGAACAGGACCGGTCGCCCGCTCCACCCGTGTGAACTACGTCTCTGAGCAGAACAGCTGGATTCGTAGGCTTCAGACTGCAGTCTGTACGGCAGCTCTGTGTGAGCGAGCTGCTGGACTCAGGAGAACCGGGTCTCCTGGTAGAACTGTGTCTCCAAGCAGAGGAGCGGCTTTGGGACGGTGCGTGAGCTAACAGAGGCCGATTTTCCAAACAGAAATGCTGCACAGTCCTGAGAAACCGTGTAAACAATCACATGGATTTGTGTTTCCAATCATGTCCAGACAGAATAAAGAAAGGCTGATGTTATTCCCACATATGAACGAGCAGCAAAGATGCAGATTGCAGCATTGACCGCATGGATTTGAACTAAAGCGATTTCCCTGGATCTCAACACCATCGAGATCTGCCACCTGCCCCCCAGGAGAAAGGAGACGGATAAACCAGCGATCCTCATCAGGTTTGTGAATCACAAACACAAACTAGCTCTGATGAATCAACGTAAAAACCTCAAAGGATCTGCTGTTTATCTGAACGACCATCTGACCAGAAGGAATGCTGAAATCTCCAAACATGCACGGCTTCTCAGGAAGCAGAAGAAGATTGAGAACACTTGGGTTAAAGGCTGCAGGATTTACGTCAAACCACTCGGTCCACCGGACCGGTCCAAGGTTCTGGTTGTGAACACCATGAAGGACTTTGAGACATGTTTGATCACGGTCGTCTGAAACAACATGGAGTAATAAACCAAAGAGTCAAATCATTTCAAGAAATATGACACCTGGATTCATCACTTTCTCCATATGTCTGACGTCACCTGAATCAACAGCAGAGAGTTCTGACCTGCAGACAACTTGACCTCAACTTTCACTGAGCTGATATCAGCTGAAGAAGGATATGGACCTGAATCTAATGTCTGCAGACATAACATGGAAGAGACTAGAAACTGTTTTAACCCAGAAGACCAGCTGTTATTCAGCAGAAGAAGAAATGCCAACCTTGGACAAACGACAGATTATGGACCCTTTTTATATTTCCCTTACAGCATTACCTTATTATATTAAAAAAATAAAAAATATTTTAAAATAAAGTAAAACAAATGATTAATCACTTATTGAAAATGGTTAAATTGATCGATGTTTAATGATATTACCTCACTTGCTCCAAAAATTGATAAATTGATTCAAAAATCTTTCCTAATGTAACATAATTTTGCACGTTTTTAACTTTTGATACTTGATGAAATTTTGCTATGAAAATCTCTGAAACAGTGTTGTGTCTATTTTACTGATACAGTATTATGTTCTAATCATATGAATGACTTTTATAAGTAACATAATCTGCATATATTTTAGATAACTGATCTGCATTTGCCATGTTGATTTCTGAAATAGTTATTTTTACATAATAATTAAGTAATTCATCTTTGTCATGTGCTTTATCGATACTTTATGATTCTTAATTCTGTCTGATAAAATCTAGGAACCAGATATTGATAAATCATGTAATAAAATGGTTACAGTATAACGGGGTGGGATTATATAAGTTCACTTCCTTCCACTCCCTTTCAAGCAATATTTATTAATATGTCTAATTATCCTAAGTTTGATCAGTTAATGTATGAATGTATAACTGATGTTTGTATTGCTTTTGTGTATTATTTCTACTTAATTGCTTGAAATAAACCATTTCAGATAAAAATAAAAAAAATCTAATCAAAACTACAACCATAGCTAAATGTTGGTGTTGGAATGTATTACACCAAATACTAACCCTTCTTCCGCCAAGGAGAGAAGCACGAATTTATAAAATTCTGAGCGAACAGGCACTTAAAAATAATCATAACAATTATAAAAGCCTATTTAGAAGATCACCAGGGGTGTATTCCAGACAGCATGTTTAAACTAGCCTGACTTTAACCCTGAACTCTGGCTGAAATCCGCCTGAACTTGCTTACTCTGGGTGTGTCGGTTCCAAAAGACCGGATATGAGTTACCGTACTTACGCTCCACTTGGTAACCCTGGGTTAATGCACGTGCAAGTACATAAAGACATTCTCAATGGATCGCCAATTTCCGGAGTCACCATGGAAACGCTTGGAGAAAAAGAGATGCTACACTTCAGTGAGACGGAGTCTGAGATTCTAATGACGGCGTACAAAGATTATACATATATTATATATATATATATATATAAAAAAACAAAAAATGCCCCTCTCACCCTCCGCGGGTGGTTTCTCCTCCAAGCTCGGGTCCTCTACCAGAGGCCTGGGAGCTTGAGGGTCCTGCAGTATCTTAGCTGTTCCTAGCACTGCGCTTTTCTGGACTGAGAGGTCTGAGGTCTTTCCAGGTATCTGTTGTAGCCACTCCTCAAGCTTGGGGGTTACTGCCCCGAGTGCTCCAATTACCACAGGCACCACCGTCACCTTCACTTTCCAGGCTTTTTCCAGTTCTTCTCTGAGTCCCTGGTATTTCTCCAGTTTCTCATGTTCCTTCTTCCTAATGTTCCCATCACTTGGCACTGCCACATCCACCACAACGGCTTTCCTCTGTTCTTTATCCACCACTACGATGTCTGGTTGGTTCGCCATTACCATCCTATCAGTCTGGATCTGGAAGTCCCACAGGATCTTTGCCCTCTCATTCTCTACCACCTTCAGGGGTGTTTCCCATTTTGACCTTGGGGTTTCCAGTCCATATTCTGCTCACATGTTCCTGTATATTATTCCAGCCACTTAATTGTGGTGCTCCATGTATGCTTTACCTGCCAGCATCTTACACCCTGCAGTTATGTGCTGGATTGTTTCAGGCGCCTCTTTGCACAGCCTCCACCTTGGGTCTTGTCTGGTGTGGTAGATCTGAGCCTCTATCGCTCTGGTGCTCAGGGCTTGTTCCTGAGCTGCCAGGATGAGTGCTTCAGTGCTGTCTTGTAGGCCAGCCCTTTCTAGCCATTGGTAGAACTTCTTGATATCAGCCACTTCAGTTATGGTCCGGTGGTACATCCCATGTGGGGGTTTGTCCTCCCATGAGGATCTGTCCTCCAGCACTGTATCCTCTGCTCTCCATTGCCTGAGACATTCACTGAGCACACTGTCAGTTGGGGCCTTCAGTTTGATGTACTCATGCATCTTGGATGTTTCATCCTGGATAGTGGCTTCTACGCTCACTAGTCCTCGGCCTCCTTCTTTGCGGCTAGCATACAGTCTCAGAGTGCTGGATTTGGGATGGAACCCTCCATGCATGGTGAGGAGCTTTCGTGTTTTAACATCCATGGTCTGTATCTCTTCCTTTGGCCATCTTATTATTCCTGCAGGGTATCTGATAACTGGCAGTGCATAGCTGTTTATTGCCCGGGTCTTGTTCTTGCCATTGAGCTGGCTTCTCAGGACTTGCCTTACTCGTTGGAGGAACTTAGCTGTTGCAGCTTTCCTTGTTGCCTGCTCCAGGTTGCCATTTGCCTGGGGAATTCCAAGGTACTTGTAACTGTCCTCAATGTCTGCTATTGTTCCTTCTGGGAGTGAGACCCCCCTGTGTGGACTACCTTGCCTCTCTTTGTCACCATCCGGCTGCATTTCTCGAGCCTGAATGACATCCCAATGTCAGTACTGTAGATCCTGGTGGTCTGGATCAGGGAGTCAATGTCACGCTCGTTCTTAGTATATAGCTTGATGTCATCCATGTAGAGGAGGTGACTGATGTTGGCCCCATTTCTGAGTCGGTATCCATAGCCAGTCTTGTTGATTATTTGGCTGAGGGGGTTCAGACCTATGCAGAACAGCAGTGGGGACAGAGCATCACCTTGGTATATCCCACATTTGATATATATATATATAACAAACGTATGCAATTTTGTCAACGCAAATGAATTACTTCTATTGGTAACAAGTAATTGAGTTGAATTTCTTCAACCTAATTTCTTACGTTTATAAGGCTTAGTGTTTATACAACTCAAATTCACATATTTATCTAACTAAATGTAATTTTACTCCAATTCAGTTAAAGTTTTTCCATCTTAATTTATTGTAATTCTTGAACTCTCATATGTCTAAGTTGGAGGCTGCAAATATTCTCATTTTTATAACATTAAAATAAATGATACAATGTCTATGAGCAAAATGAAAAAAGGATTTGCTTTATCATGATTCCAATGTTGCCTTCAGGTCTTGTAACATCAATCAGCACTATTCATTTCATTTTCTATACCGTTTCTCCCTTTTGGGGTCACGGGGCTGCTGGGGCCTATCCCGGCCACTTGTGGGCGAGGGAAGGGGACGCCCTGGACAGGTCGCCAATCTGTCGCAGGGTAGAACAGATAGCACTAGTGGTGCTAAATATCCTCATCCTCCTCTTCCTCCCTCTCACTCATGGTGCAGAAAGAATTAAACATAACAGGATAAAATAACTCGGCAAAACTCAGTAAAACAGCTAAACAACTGAACACATTTGGTCAAAAACCCACACTTAAACCCAAATCCGTCCAGACAGGCAAAGGGAATGGTATCCCACAATCCCTTGCGGTGCCGATCTAACAGCAGCACCAAAGTTACACCTACAGAATTGAATTCATTTGAATGAAAGTGAAATAACTGTCTGATAACTATGTGTTATTTTTAAGAAGACTTAACAAAAATAATGATTTATCTTAACTGAAGCAAATAATGAAGTTAGATCAAAGTAAAACGTTTATCTTTAAACATCCATAAACATACAATCCAAGGAGCAATTGAAGCTGTTGGTCACTGAGGATCTAACTTTTCAGTGGAAAAAAACAAAAAGCAATGTTTTTTAGAAAAAGGAATGTGAAATTATTCTAAATGTATGCCGTGAACAGATAGACGAGGCGAACAGTTTTTCTTTAGGAACAATAAATGACACATGAATAACAGGGAGAGGGCTTTTTTATAAAATAGAGGACAGATGTAAAAATATATTCATTATCATCTATAATTCAGCCACAGAAACTTTAAAAAGGATTGACGTTTTGCAAAGTCAGGCTTTAAGGCTTTAAACCCAAAACCATGAAGGATATGCTGTGGTTCAATTCCCACAGGGTCATCCAAGCCGAGATGGGAGAAGTGCCACTACACCTCAGCTTCCTGTTTATGAAAACCAGTGAAATGAGCTTTCACTCCCCGCTGAGGGACGGAGACGGCCGACGCTGTGGGTGGTGTTACCAAGGAGAGTTCTCACTATTCATTTACTTCCATTTCCACAGATGGTTCAGAAGAACCAGAACAGAGTTTTAGAGACCATAGCCTGTGGATCACGTCTGGGTCTGTGGGAGGAAGCAGCAGCCCTGACACAGGGGGAGACTTCACAGAGATGGGATTTGAACCAGCATCTCGTTAGACAGACAGAGTTTCAGGAACATTTATCATAACTATTATAAGCTCAGAGCAACACATAAAGCCTTGGTCACATGTTCCTGTACGGGTCAACGCTCATCCGGGGGCTGCAGGTTTTTCACTTGTCTGGGTCGTGGATGAATCTTTGGGGGAGTCCGGTGTGTCTGCAGTTCCCTGGAGGCTCGTGCAGCCACCCTAAGGGGCGTCATTAAAACGGAACGTACCATTGTCGTGTGTGGGATAAGCGTATCGTGAAGCAACCATAAGGATGCTGTAAACTGAACGCACTCATGACATGCGGGTGATGTGGCATCCTGACACCACTCTAGCTGCTTCCTAAACAGAAGCAGGACTCAAGGTCAGAGCTGCTGCTGTCAAGAAGAGGAAGAGGAGGAGGAAGGTGTGCTCACCCTGAGGACCTGCTGAGGACAAACTGTGCTTGTACCATGGCCGGTGAATACGCAGTTCTGATTGGCTGCTGGGTGTGCGTTAAAAAGTGATAATGCACACTTCGTCGGCCATTAACCCTTACATAGAACATGCTGCTGTTAGCAAAACCCAACCTTAACAATGTCCAGTTAGCTGAGGAAAGTCTGTCTGCCTTCACACTGAAGTGAACCGCACCACAGTTCATCTGCAAGTAAACAGAGACCTTCATTCTCAAGAGGACCAAAGGTCTTCTGCTTCGAATCAGAGTCCAGATGTTTTGAAGTTGAGTGATGGCATCTGGATTACAGTTCTCTATCTTGAAATGCTTCATTCTTTATGAACTATTGTAGACATTTTGATGACGTGTCTTTATTTTCCATCAATGAATTCTTTGTCTGCTTGTGGTTTAGTTGGTGTCAGTATTTGACATAAAGACAGCAGGTAATGCAGAAAAACAGCTGCACTTTATGACATCATAAATGAACAATCCATCATTTGTTTATGAAAGTATTGAGGGTTTGGGAGGATTTCTACTGTTGGTGTTGCGCAAAATTAGGAAAATGCCAAATATTTATGGAATAATCCCACTGATGAGTTCTATGATTTAGTTTGTAATATTTTGTAAGACGTAACCCTTGTTCTATCCTAGACACGTTAACATTGGGAGTGGGGTCATCTAGAGCAGTGTTTTTCAACCAGTGTGCCGCGGCACACTAGTGTGCCGTGGGAGATGGTCAAGTGTGCCGTGGGAAATTGCCCTCAACTGAAACATTTATGATCTCCAGGATTTCACCTCTTTGTTCATCCAAACAAGCCCTAAAAAACACTAAGAAATAAGGAATATGACAGATCATAAAATACTTTTTTCTTTGTGTTTATTTGATTCTATTAAAGACATTTTGATAAAAATGACGGTACCGATTTAGCTGCAGCTTAATCTCCGTTTTAGGAAAAGTCACGCCCCTTTAACTGTCTCCACCAATCATTCTTGGATTCTTAATCACGTGTCATCAGTCTGACCAATCAGAAGTGGTTAAAGTCTTCACTTCCTTGTTGTGCATTCTGCTTATAAAGTCGCTCAGTTTCAAATAAAATACCAGCTAAAGCTCGTCTTTAGCGGTGTAGCTTTCCACAGAATCCGGTGTCAGACCGTGGAACAAGAGAACAAAACAATGAAGCTCAGAGACACTGGTCGTTCTGCATTCGGCGGATTATTGAACTTCATCTCCCATGATGCATTGGGTTAAAAGTAACCCAACTCGTCTCTCCTCTTAACGTCTTGAAACCACAACGAACACAAATCAAACAGTTTAAAAATCTTTTAACTTAACTTTTATTACATCTTTTAGAGAAAAAAAAACAGCTGCAGCTTCCATCGTTTTCTGCCACAATTATAAAAAAAGAATGTGAGATTGTGGAGGAACTGTTCAAAACAGACTGAGTTTCTCCCGTTTTTTTTTTTTTGTTTTTTTTTTTTTGAATGCTGGTGTGCCGCGAGATTTTTGTCAAGGTTTAAGTGTGCCGCGGCTCAAAAAAGGTTGAAAAACACTGATCTAGACCCACTAGACAGTGCTCTGAAGCTTTTTTCTTCAGTGATTTGTGATCTTCACTGGTGTCCATGGATTACATGAAATCCTCTCCACCTTTGTCCACCTTTGTCATGGTAGGAAGAACACGTCAATGGAGGGGGGTGGGTGGGGTCATAGGACAGCACAAGGGATAAAAAGGATATTCACAATAACGTAAGGTTTTTAAAAAAATCAAATCCCTCCGATCCGTTTCATAAAGACACACAGAGGACGTCACACACCAAGAAATGAACTGATTGATAAAATGATGCAGGAGTCCAGCTCTAAAGAAATGAACAAAACAGCAAAGAAAATGGATAGATTTCATTTGTTATTTCTTATTATTATTATTGCTTTGTTTGTTTTGTTCTGCAGCATGTTCATATTTGTATCATTGTGACAGAATGTATTTTTATGGAGAGCAAAATATGATACGTTATTCAAGGTTTAGCTTGAGTTATTCTGGATTCATGTTCCTGCTTTTAACCATATTTATGTTTAAAAAAGTTCTGTTTTAAAGGTTTAAAAGTGTTTTTAAGCGTTCACCTTGTTCGGCTGAAACCTACAGTGTGTTTTGGATTTAGGCCTCCTGTGGAGCAGAGTTTGACCCCCCCTGTGATAGGGGTTTATAAAATTCATCTATTTTTGTGTGAAATGAGCAAATAAAAATAGGGAACACAAGAGGATGTCATCAAATTTGTATGTGTGTGTGTGGGGGGGTTACTCGCCTGGGGAGTAAGTAAATGTCGAACCGCCACTGCCAGAGGACCATCAGAGGAAACCAGCTCTGTTGGGGTGGGTCATTGGATGTGACTACTTCCTGGTACAGGAGAGTCTGCCAGTGGAGCCATTGAGAATGAAGCTACTCCTGCAGGAGCCTGAAGGGGATCTTTATTTTTCCATCTGCACTTAGAAGTTTTCATGGACACGAGAAGCCCGCTGTCGCCCCCAAGCGGATCAACGTGGAACTGCAGCCTTCGAAGTGCTTCTGAGTGAAGAACAAAGACTTCAACCTCTGCTTCCCTTCTCTGAGTCAGGAAACAACAGAGAAGAAAAGGTCTTCCTGGTGCATCCAGACAAAAGCTGAACATTTGTGAGTCTGACTTCCTGCTTTCTGTTTGTTTACTGAATCTTTACGACAAACAAAAGAAACAAATCATCAGCGACAAAAAAGGAAACTGTAAACATTGACAATAAAACTTCTGTCTGCTTTTATTTTGTCTGAACATGAACTGCACTCGAATCTGAAGGCACTTTGAGAGAAACAAACAAACAAAAAGGCAACTATTGCTGGAATGAATGTTACAAGTTAAAAGATGCATGTCAGTCTGCCTTTCAATGCTAGTAAAATATCCTACATCTACAAGAATTACAAAGATTTTTCTGAAATAAATATTTTCTTTTAAAAAGAATTGATTTCTCACTTTCAGTACAAAAAACATGAAATTTGACTCAAAACAGAAATGCAAAGTAAGATCAATAACTGCCTGAAAGGGTCCTTCTGGTCAGTAGTTCTGTTTTGATCGTGGTGAGCATGAATGCATCACGCAGCTGTGACAGAAAACAAACCTGCAGTTTATGAAGCACCAGAGAATTCATTCATTCAGTCTTCATGTTCACGGAAAAATAGGGTCTAAACACTGGTACGGCGTGAAATGACGGGCGTACGGAATACTGCCAACGTTTCTGTGGCATCCCTCACAGAAACGTCACAGAGGAACAGTTTGGAGATAAACGTGAGGAGTGTGTGGCTGTAGAGGCGGCGCGATGATGCAACCGCTTGTTCACACTGGAGTGAGTGTTAGTTTTATAAAGTCTGGATGTAAAGTCAGTAAACTTCCTGAAGTTCATATTTGATCTCAGTAGAAGACAAAAAACGTCAAACATTCAAAGAGGAGCTGATTCATGAGAAAACTGAGCTCCTTTGAGATTTGATGGCAGTAAAGTAGTAATGTGTGTGAAAGTCCCATGTGGACGGGGGGGTCACCTGTGAGCAGGTGAGTGGGCCGAGCGTGAAGGGCGGAGCTTGATGGAGGCCGTCAGGTCTGACATGAGTCTGAGCCGAACTTTCCATCAACATTCACAACTTTTCACGCTTTCCGTCTTGTGCTGGGATGAGTTTAGGAAATCTGGAAATCCCAGTTTTGTTTGCATTTGGTGTTGAACCTCAACTTCCTCTGAAGTGGAGCTGCAGAATAACAGGATTTTGGTCGTTGGTGTTCTGTTGAAAGGCCAAAAACGCTGATCATCAGCAGCAGTGGATCCGCTGCTGCACTCGGTTTCTTGATGACGTGGGTCCTGCTGGTCTGGGGAGTGTTAAAAAGCTCTGGCTGGTAGATCCTCTGCTGCTCACACAGTGGATCCCACTCCAACAGCTCTGCGGCTGGAGCTGCTGGAGTGAGACTGCCCTCTAGTTTTATTGTGAAAGGTTTGAAACCCGGCAGGAAGGAGGTGGCGGGCGCTCGTTTCAGGATCCCTTCTGTTTGGCCGTACACCTACAGGACAGAGACAGGAGGAGGAGGAGCAGGAGGGGGAGAGGAAGAGACGTCATGCTGCTGGCTCTGCTCAAATGTGAGCTGCTGAAGAGTTCGGTGGGAACTGTTTGATGAAGATGAGGCCTGTGTTTGAGGCTCAGTGCTTGTTTTAGAGAGGTCATACACGTACATCGGTCTCAAACAAACAGAGGGAACATCCGTGGGCTGAGGTGGAGCGTGTGAGCGTGTGGGGAGCCCTCTGTACCGGGTTATCGCTGTGTTCAGGTGGACACTGCTGTGCAGAAATGACAGATATGCCTCCTGTCCCCTGACCTGCAGCGTTTGCTCCATTTACTCACTTATTCTCCGTTACTTCGGTTTTTCAGAGACCAGAACAGGCCCTGCCGCCTCTGTTAAAAGGAGCAGGAGGAGGAGCCCATGAATGCCCCGCTGGAATCCAGCAGGACTACCAGGAAACAAGCTACAAGCTCTGACTTCAAGCAGCAGAAGCTTCAGGCCGTCCCCTGAACCTCCCTCAGCCAGCAGGACGCTGGAGCACAGTCCCATGGTCCACACCTCTGAGGAGAGGGAGAGCCGACATACAGCCGTGCAGAGCAGCACATCTGATCCTCACTCAGCAGCTTCTCTCCAAACCAGCACAAAGAGCTTCACCTGGGGTGGTCACCTGACCGCTTAACTGTCATGGCGCATGCCCACAGAGGGGCCCACAGAGCCTTGGCTTCTTCCTGTCACTCTCTTCATCTGCTGCTCCTCATCATCTTTCTCCATTCTTCTGCATTTGGGTTGTGACCCTACCAGCCATGAAGAACTTCACCACCATAGAACAGCAGGAAGATGAAGCTGGGCGTCATCATCCTTCATCGATCTACATGGGTTCTTCCTCCTCTGCACACAATCAACGTCTAGTTAAAGCCAACATTTTTCAAAGCTCTACTTTTTCCTCCATTTGCTGCTGTAGAAGCTGGAAAACCCCTAAGAACCTGCTTACTTATCTTCAGTCAGATCCAGAGTCCATTTTTGTAGTTTAACTTCAGCTGCAGCCGTGACTCTGAAGAAAATCTTTAGTTATTTTCCATTTTCTGTCTGTACTCTGACATTTCTGGACATCTTGGGTGAAGCTAAACAGAGTTGAACTCATGTAGATACAACAGTTTCAGGTCATTTGCAAACTGCAGTTGTCTTCCAAGCCACCAGGGGGCTCCAAACCGAAAACTAGGCATCTTTTCAGCACAAAAATCAGCTCATCTGTCCTCAAATGCCAGTGGTTTTGTTTGATCTCAACAATAAGAAGCAGCCAAGTGTCAACAGGAAAAAACAAGAGTACAATCACCAAACTAGAACATTTGAGTTTGCTGATTTTTGGCTCAGTTATTCTCCCAAACTATTTTTAGTTTTTTTTTTTTTATTTCATGAAACTGGAGCGTCAGAAGAGAGCTTTTACTTTGAAAGTCTTTGTTGTTTGGTCCTCAGCCTCATCATTCTCCAGTGGATGCTGGAGGTTTTCCATTATTTTTCTGATCAAGAGTTGTTAGATTATTGATAATCCCAGATATTTTTACTGCATTAAAGCGTTCTCATCAGTAAATCACACGTTTAACGGCTGACTTTGATGAAAGCTGATTGAACCGTTCAACCTCCGCTGCAGGAACCTTCATCTCTCCCCCTGAGTCTGTTAACTGGAACCTGAAACTATAACCAAGCTAAAGTGTCCATGTTTGATGATCCTGTGACGCACTCGGACATTCCTGATGTGTCGCCATCTTTATGACTTTAGCAGCTCAGAGGAAGGAAAAGGTTTCTTCTGGTTTAATCAAATGTTTCAGCAGGACTTGTGTTCATCTCAACGCAGGTGGGGCAGAAAAGCTGCCCTGTTCGCACCTTGATGCTGCTCCTGTTGTAACGGTGGTGCACGTTTGTCATCAGCGTTGTTGCTTTTATGAAAGTTGAAGGCAACATTTCAGTGCAACCAGTAGCTCCAATACAGAGGCTCACTTCTTCACAAAAACTCTTTTGTGGTCAATATGAGGAGCTGCTGTGGCTCATTTCAGGGATTCGGACAGCAGAACGCGGCGTGGATGGCAGAAACGTGCGACCGCGACCAGCGTGGAGCTCAGCGGAGCTTCTGCTCATGAGGGTTTGGCCTGTCCATCAGCGGAGCTTCATGATTTACAGCTACAAACTAACCTGAGGGAGTACGGACCCCGCTGACGATGAGGTGCATCACTGAGCCTCAGAGTAAAGACAGACGGCGCAGGTTTGAGTCCATGTCCTTGTTTATATAAAACTCTTCCAAAAGAAGTATGTACAGATTCAGAAACATCAATACAAACACAATCAGAGTAAACAGGAAGTGAAGCTGTCTGAGGAAGAGGAGGCAGACCCTTCCCTGAGACCCGACCCCACCGCCTCAGCAGAACCCAGAAGGTTCTGACGGGATTTGGTCTGATCAGCAGAACCAGACGAACTGCATCAGCACAGCGGTTTCTGCAGAAACATCTACGTTCAGAGGAGCTGTGGTCTCCAAGCGCAACGTTTCCACTTTTCTGCTTTCATGATTTTTTTTGACAAAAACATCCACCAGAAAGCAAACTATGATTTAAAAGATGCTGCTGGTGCTCATCACAATGATGAGAGCAGAAGAAGAATCATCTGAGGCTGAAGCCAGACTGAGTCGTGACGATCCTCTCCAAAAAAATCCCTGAGAAACTGAAAGTTGTGCTGCAGATGAAGCTCCTGCAGGTTACATGAAGGAGTCTCTGTGCGTCCGCTCTTCCACACGTCCGCAACACAATCAAACCGCTGTAAATCAAGCTAACGATCAGTGATGAAGTCATGAACACTGCCGCCTCCTCCTCTTCCTCACACACTCACTCACCCCAAATCAAAAAGGAAGAGCAGTTCCAGCCCCGCATTCAGGAAAATGGCTCAAACCCCCCCCTCTTAAGAAGACCCTTTCTTCTGAGTCTTCACAGAGTTTCAGTTTTTCTGTCTCAAGCTGCAGGAACCTTCATCTCACACCCGTGTCTTCATCGTTCAGACATGCAGGAGTCCTCTGTAACATTTTCCTCTCATGAGGGAAAACTTTCAGAAGGCAAAGATACGAAGGTCCGTCTGACAGAACAACTTCCTGTTTCCTACAAGAGCCAGCCTGAGGGGCGCTGCATGGCAGCCAGCCGTCCACAGGGGGCGCTCTGACCCTTCAGCCCCCCTCCGTGTCTGTGGGGCAGATCATCAGACGTTGTCTCCAAGAGCTGCCGTCTACATCTCCAGATGTTCTGAAGAGATTTCTTTCTTTTCATGTTTTGGTTCCTAAAATGTCTTTCTTCTTGACCGCAGAGCAGATGGTGGAGCTGGAAAAGCCGTCTGTGAGCGACGCGCCCGCCGTCAGCTTTATTGTGCAGGAAAATAACACGTATGACACTCAGCTTCTTCATTTGACAGATTCAAAATAAATAACCCTCAGCGGGAGCGTCTCCCATCAGAGGGGCTGTTCTACCGCAGCGGTTTAACGTTACGTGGGAGGCCGTCTTCTTCCACGAGAACGGCTCAGAAGAATGTTCTCCAAAGAGGAACAAGTGCTGCACACGACCTTTGAGGAGCATTTTGGGCTGGGACCGTTTCAGTAATTACAGACATGGCCGCCTCCACCAGAGAGATCAGACGAGAACCACCCCCCCCTTAAACACCGCCAAGCAGATAAGATCAGAGAAGGAGGTTCAGCCAGGCGCCGACAACGTTCTCAAACTGTTTTAGAGTCACCAAAAACCAGAACTTCATCACAATTTGATCATGTGATCCGTCATGTGATCCGTCATGTGATCCATCATGTGATCCATCATGTGATCCATCACGTGATCCGTCATGTGACCTCACAGCGCCACCGCCGAATGGCCTCTGTACGGGTGAGTGGAAAAGGCACCGAACACCAACCGTCCAGCATCTGGAAGGAAGACGTTGTTTCTGCTCTGCAGCGCCACCAGGCTGCAGAGCAGAAACCACACCGGAGAGCTCCGCCCCCCAGCAGCCAGAATCAGTCATCAAATCAGCGTAAGGCATCTCTCTTTCATTCAGTTAGTGAAGATTAAGGCAGAGCGGACAGACAGACAAAGGTCAGCGTTTCAGCTCCTTCCTCCTCCTCCTCCTCCTCATCCTCCTGCTGCACTGTGAGAGGCTCCTGTGTAAGATGGCCAGCAGAGGCAGGAGGACCAGCGCCTCCCTAAGCTCTAAGGAGGAGACAGCGGAAGTGTTGAGGAAGGAGGGAGGAGACTGTGCTTCTTCACCTCCTCTCACCACAGAACATAACAGCAGGGAGGAGGAGTCTGTGAGGAGGTGGAGAGTAGAAGGCTGACAGCAGACAAAGCGGGAAAAAGGAGATTTCCTCCCGTGAGCAGCAGATGAAGCTCAGAGAAGGTTAGTTTGACCGCCGACCCCGCAGACAGAAACAGGAAGTAAGCACCAGGAGGCGCCACAGAGAAACAGGAAATCACTTCACCAGCACTGACTTTGGCAGAAACGCCTCCATCTCCACGCCTCTGTCCGTCCTCGGCAACGCCGAAGAGTCAGAGGAAGATGAGGAGCTCGACGACACCGAGCTGCTGGGGGATCTGGGAAGGCTGTACATGTAGACGGCGCCAATGACAAGCCCCGCCCCCGCCGTGAAGAGCAGATCCACGTGGAAGCTGAACAGGTAGATGGACATCACCGTGGAGACGATGATGGAGAAGGAGGTGGCGAAGCCTTTCAGGATGTTGTCCGCGTACTTCACCACCATGGCCACCAGCAGCCCCCCGAACGCCTGGTTGAAGATGACGCACCACACCATGCCGGTGTATCCGAACAGGAAGCCGTGTTCAGCCACGGAGGCGCCGTCGTTCCACCAGAGTCCCAGCAGGCCGAGCGCCGTGCCGAAGATCCCCAGCTGCACGTTCCTTATCCACACGGAGGCGGAGCTCCCCTTCAGGATCTTCTCAAAGTAAACGCCTGCAAATCCAGACGACAGGCAGCTGATCACCACGGCAACCACGCCCACCGTGTAGTTTTGGTTTGCGACCGACGCCTCCTTGTTTCCTTCCTGCTGCACCTGCAGAGAGACGACCAGGTGGGTCAGAACTCACAAGAACCAGAACCAAGCTGCACCAGAACTGTGGTCAAGAAAGAACAGACAGCAAATCCATCCCATCATTTACACATTTGGCTCAGTGTCCCTGCATGAGGACACTTTTGTTCCCTTTATGCCTGTAGCTACCAGACCTGTACCAGAAACCCGGTCGGTACCGGAAACCCGATCGGTACCGGAAACCCGATCGGTAACCCACAGGTGGGAGTCACTTCCTCTTGTCGCCAACATTGTGACACTGGCCTCCCGTAACATTTCCCAACAGTTCGGATGGTCTGAGTCAAACAACGGATAACTCCAGGATCCCAGAACTTCCTCTGACTCACTTAGAGAGCCGTAAAATAAGCAGAATGGCGCCTAAATGCCACACGCATTATCCTGTGTAAAAGTATTTAATAATGATAATGAAAACTGTTATTTAAATAATGCCTTTCTGGATCGCCTTAGAGGTACAAAAACAATCATAAATCACAGTTACAGGAATAAAACTGTAGTTCAATTCATAAAATGATGAAAAAAAAACCCAACAACATAGAATTAAATATCAAATTTAAATTTATTTAAATTTAATTTTAAATTTAATAATTTAACCCTAAACCCAATTTAATTTACTTAAATGTAAAATTACTACATTTAAATTAAAGATAAATTCCTGAGGGTGGGTCTGCTAGTCTGAACAGGTGGGTTTAAGGGAGGGAGTCTGGGTTCTGTAAATCAGAGGGAAGTGAGTTCCAGAGCTGGGGGGCAGAGGGGCTGAAAATTCTGCCCCCCATGGAGACAAGACGAGCGGTGGGGGCAGCTAGCTGGAGGCAGGAGGCAGACCTGCAGGAGTGGGAGGGATACATGGATACGGTCAGACAGACATGGAGGGGGGGGTCATGGAGGGCTCTGAGGGTCAGAATGAGGGTTTAGGAGTTGATCTGGAGGGGCAGTGGAACTGCAGGACGGCCGGTGTGGGTACCAGATCGTCTCGGGGTCCTTCGACCAATGATGACGTCAGAGTATTTGATTGGCTGTAAGTTGCCACGACGACGTGTACGATAGTGATTGGTCAATTTATTGGTCCAGACAAATCACGCTCTTACAGTTACAGTGAACGGTTGTTTGTTTGGTTGTTTTAATAAAACATGAAGAACAAATAAAAATTGAACAAAAAAGTGTGCTGGTTTTTTTTTATTAGTATTTTAATGCTTTCAACAAGTTTTAAACAGAAAATATAAACTTTGCAATCATAACTGTTAAATCTGATGAAGTTCTGTAATTCCATAGCGTGGAATTCAATTAATGCTTAGGACTGTAGACTGCTGCTTTTGATTATAGTTATCAATATGACAATGTTTGTTTTCTGAGATAAAAGAAGGGAAACTGACATTTGGGAGAATTAAACCAGACTGCACACCATAAATAAATATTCTTCTTATACAGTCATACATTTGCTCAAATTGGAAAAATAAGTTATATTGCCAATGGTTCACCCTTTAACACATAAACAGAACATATTTGTTCTGTTTATGTGTTAAAGTACAGTTTGCATTTGGTGTAACAAACTATTATGTCAGACACCTTAAAATTAAAAAATGCCATTATTAGTTATGAGTGAGAAAAACGTTACAAAAGGAAACGTAAAATCGCTAAGTAGTTTGAGTAGTTTGTCCAACTGGTGTTACCGTAGGGTGACGTCATCGTTGGCCGAAGGACCCCGAGAGGATCTGGCAGCCGGAGACGATCCGGTACCACAACCGGTCCACTGCTGTCGCTACAGACCATGAAAATCTCTACCATGCTTGACATAATGAAAGTCTATTTGTTTTTAAAGGATATGCTGGTAACAGAGCGCCATCTGCTGGAGGGGGCGCCAAATCCCAATTATTCTATGTTAGTGATTTAACATAAATATTAAACATTAATAACAAACATCTTAAAAAGATCCCTTTTCGCCTGGGGCACCTTACAGCTCAGGCCGAGATTGGTTGGCAACGAGCAAAGAAGGGGGCATTTTACTCTGCAGTACCGCAGAGGCCTCTGCGGTACTGCGCCGCACCAAGGCCATCACGCCGCACCAAGGCCGTCACGCCGCCTTAGGCCGCCACTCCGCCTGAGGCTGTCACGCCGCCTGAGGCCGCCACTCCGCCCAAGGCCGTCGCGCCTCCGGCCTCTGGCGGCAGCGCGGCGGCCTCTGGCGGCAGCGCGGCGGCCTCTGGCGGCAGCGCGGCGGCCTCTGGCGGCTGTGCGGCGGCCTCTGGCGGCAGCGCGGCGGCCTCTGGCGGTACTGCGCCGCACCAAGGCCATCACGCCGCACCAAGGCCGTCACGCCGCCTTAGGCCGCCACTCCGCCTGAGGCTGTCACGCCGCCTGAGGCCGTCACGCCGCCTGAGGCCGTCACGCCGCCTGAGGCCGCCACTCCGCCCAAGGCCGTCGCGCCTCCGGCCTCTGGCGGCAGCGCGGCGGCCTCTGGCGGCAGCGCGGCGCGTCTGCATCAGACACTCACCTGGACGATTGCGACGCCGGCAAACAGCAGCAGCAGAGAAATCCACTGAACCCGAGACAAAGACTTGTTGAGCATCAAGACGCTGAAGAGAGCCGTGGTGAGGATCTTCAGCTGGTACGTCACCTGGGGGGCGGCGAGGGACACTACATTAGCATAACACGATGAAACAGACTCAGTCCTACAGAAGAACGATACTTCTGCCTCAGAGGTTTTCAAAGCAGCGTGTGGTTTTCTCCTGTCTAGATCTCTTTTGTCTTAACCAGATGTTCCTGTCTTTCTGGGTTTGTCTCTTTCTGAGTCAAACTCGTTCTCCTTCACTGAGACTGGTTCTGGTTCTGCTGGAGGTTTCTACCCAATCATTCTCCCTTTAAATGCAGAGTCACGTCTACAGGCTGGTTTACAGGTCAAATAATCTGGACTAAACTGGATGAATTTTTGGCTTTGTAGTGAGCGGCGCTCGTGTAGAGAAACCTGTTCAGGAGGTTCTGACAGCAGGAAGCAGTGAGGAAGCAGTGAGGATCACCTGGAAGGTGGCGGCCGGCAGGTTAGAGATGGCGATGTACTGCAGGTTGTTTTGCAGCGTGTAGATGAGAGACGGAATGGCGAGCTTCAGTGTGTCTCTGTACTGAAACACGATGGAGTCGAGCAGGAGGTGGAGCGTCTCCTTCAGTCTGACTGAGGAGACACACGACTTAAGTTAGGAGGGAAAGGGACTCCTCACAACGAGCTGCCACAGGAGGAGATCATCTGGATGAGCCTCTGCTGCAGACAGGAACCTACCGTCTGCAGCAGACAGGAACGTACCCTCTGCTGCAGACAGGAACCTACCGTCTGCAGCAGACAGGAACCTACCGTCTGCAGCAGACAGGAACGTACCCTCTGCTGCAGACAGGAACCTACCGCCTGCTGCAGACAGGAATCTACCGTCTGCTGCATACAGGAACCTACCGTCTGCTGCAGACAGGAACGTACCGTCTGCTGCAGACAGGAACCTACCGTCTGCTGCATACAGGAACCTACCGTCTGCATCAGACAGGAACCTACCGTCTGCAGCAGACAGGAACATACCGCCTGCAGCAGACAGGAACGTACCGTCTGCAGCAGACAGGAACCTACCGTCTGCTGCAGACAGGAACCTACCGTCTGCAGCAGACAGGAACGTACCGTCTGCTGCAGACAGGAACATACCGCCTGCTGCAGACAGGAACCTACCGTCTGCTGCATACAGGAACCTACCGTCTGCTGCAGACAGGAACGTACCGTCTGCTGCAGACAGGAACGTACCGTCTGCTGCAGACAGGAACGTACCGTCTGCTGCATACAGGAACCTACCGTCTGCATCAGACAGGAACCTACCGTCTGCAGCAGACAGGAACCTACCGTCTGCTGCAGACAGGAACCTACCGTCTGCAGCAGACAGGAACCTACCGTCTGCTGCAGACAGGAACCTACCGTCTGCTGCAGACAGGAACGTACCGCCTGCTGCAGACAGGAACCTACCGTCTGCTGCATACAGGAACCTACCGTCTGCTGCAGACAGGAACGTACCGTCTGCTGCAGACAGGAACCTACCGTCTGCAGCAGACAGGAACCTACCGTCTGCTGCAGACAAGAACCTACCGCGTCTGCTGCATACAGGAACCTACCGTCTGCTGCATACAGGAACCTACCGTCTGCATCAGACAGGAACCTACCGTCTGCAGCAGACAAGAACGCACCGTCTGCAGCAAACAGGAACCTACCGTCTGCAGCAGACAGGAACCTACCGTCTGCAGCAGACAAGAACGTACCGTCTGCAGCAGACAGGAACCTACCGTCTGCAGCAGACAGGAACCTACCGTCTGCAGCAGACAGGAACGTACCGTCTGCTGCAGACAGGAACCTACCTTCTGCAGCAGACAGGAACCTACCGTCTGCAGGAGACAGGAACCTACCGTCTGCTGCAGACAAGAACCTACCGTCTGCTGCAGACAAGAACCTACCGTCTGCTGCAGACAGGAACGTACCGTCTGCAGCAGACAGGAAACTACCGGCTGCAGCAGACAAGAACCTACCGTCTGCAGCAGACAGGAACCTGCCGTCTGCAGCAGACAGGAACCTACCGTCTGCAGCAGACAAGAACGTACCGTCTGCAGGAGACAGGAACCTACCGTCTGCAGCAGACAAGAACCTACCGTCTGCTGCAGACAAGAACCTACCGTCTGCTGCAGACAGGAACGTACCGTCTGCAGCAGACAGGAAACTACCGGCTGCAGCAGACAAGAACCTACCGTCTGCAGCAGACAGGAACCTGCCGTCTGCAGCAGACAGGAACCTACCGTCTGCAGCAGACAAGAACCTACCGTCTGCTGCAGACAAGAACCTACCGTCTGCTGCAGGCAGGAACCTACCGTCTGCTGCAGACAGGAACATACAGTCCCTACCCGGAGCTCCCCAGCTCTCCGTTTGCTACCCCTCAGGGACTGACAGATGCACTTACATCTCTTCTGCAGCAGGATGATGACCAGACACGTGCACACCTTCAGCACTTCTGCCATGACCACGGCCGACGTGGTGAAGAAGCGCTCGCCCGGCAGCGTGCGGACGTAGCGGATGCTGAGGATGAGCGATGCATTCTGGACCACCAGCACAGCCAGGCTGGTGTACTTCAGCTTCCTGTTGACTGCAGGAAGCAGAGCAGAAACACGGCATGAGAGAAGAATCGGACCAGAGTCAAAGACGTCTCCATGGCAACAACAAAAATATAAGCTGAAGTTTTCGCTTCAGTCATGAAAGCTGTTAAACAACATCCTCCCCTTCATGTCAGGCTGATGAGCGTAAATGAAGAGTATGTTGGAACCAGCAGGACCGTCTGTCTGCAGAAGCAGGCGGGTGGAGATGTTTGCTGGTTCTTCAGCCGCATGCAGAAACCCAGACAGCCTGGTTCCTCTGCAGGTTCTGGTTCCTCTGCAGGTTCTGGTTCCTCTGCAGGTTCTGGTTCCTCTGCAGGTTCTGGTTCCTCTGCGGGTTCTGGTTCCTCTGCGGGTTCTGGTTCCTCTGCGGGTTCTGGTTCCTCTGTAGGTTCTGGCTCCTCTGTAGGTTCTGGTTCCTCTGCGGGTTCTGGCTCCTCTGCGGGTTCTGGTTCCTCTGCAGGTTCTGGTTCCTCTGCAGGTTCTGGTTCCTCTGCGGGTTCTGGTTCCTCCGCTGGTCAGTCCGCTTTAGCACAGACGGCTGATAGAAAGCTAAATCCTGCAGAGCCTGGGCTGTTACAGAAAACCAGAGCAGCCTCCAGTACCAACCCTCACTGAAGGTCTCCTACGTCTGTGCGGACCTGGAACTTTGGTTGGAACTCCAGACCATGATCAGAACCCTCCAGAGCCGGGGTGGGCAATTATTTTAACTTGGGGGCCACATTGGGTTCTAAAATTGGATAGAATGGCCGGACCAGGAGCAGATGTGTGGAGTGAGAATGAAATAACATGGAACGTAGATGAAAGCATTTGGATTGAAAATTATATTCTAAAACAGAATATTCCAGAGTTTTTAGTTTAAACTTTTGTTTCCATTTTAGATCTCTTTTATTGTGAAGCCCTTTGGTACCTTCAAGGAGTTGTAAAGTGCAATAAAGATGAATAAAGTTTCATTCATTCATGATCCTTTTCATAAAATAAATAACAATTATTTATGAAATAAAACAATGACCAAACAACTCTCTATGATTTTGAAAGACAAAACTTCAGGGAAAATTTACTGATACATTTAAAGAAACAATAAATAGTGGATCCTCTCTCGTCATGAATTCCACTGAGATATTGAGGACTGCTGCAGTGCTGTGTCCTGCACGTCTGTTTCTCATCCAGTAATTATGAAAAAGCAAATGTCTCTGTCTTCTGCTGCAGCTACATATATATGTGTTACCTTTTCACCAGAACAGAGTTCCCTCATTTATTGCAGGAGTTACGTTCTAAAAATAACCGTGATCGGTGAAATCCACAGAGAATGATTACAGATGTTTATGGCAGTAAAACTCTTGACTGTTCACTTTCTACACTTTTCTCACAGACATGAACATTTTCTCCCTTTTCTCTGGTTTAAATCCTCAAACCTTCATAGAAATTAGGTCCAGGATCTTAGAATGAAAACAAAGATCTGATGGATCACAGATTTCTGATCTGAAGAGCTGCGCCTTTCTGTACAGGAGACACGGAGGAGATTGATTGACAGGGTCTCCAGCCAATCAGGACACAGAACAGGGTGTTTAAAAAAGCAGCATAATCACTCTAAAAGAATGAGATAAACCAGGAAAGATGAACTGAGACGTAGAAAGGGAAGACTGTCTTCTGTTCTGTTTGGCAGAGATTTAGAGGGTTTCAGGTTGAAGCTCAGACTGCAGAAGGTGGAAGAAAATGTCACGTCTTGATCGAGTGGCCAGATTTAAAAAATAAAAACATGGGTCTCTGATATTGTTCAGAGGGTCGGACCAAACATGGAGGCGGGCCGGATCCAGCCCGCGGGCCGTAGTTTGTCCACCCCAGCTCCAGAGCCTTCATGCTGATCTGAGGTGGACCTGCTGTTGTTTGGACTGACAGCAGAAGCTGGAGGACAACATCCTTTCCCTCAGCAACACCATCACACCACCACCACCATGCCTGGCTCTTTTCTCTGGAAGTCGTCTCGTCAGTCCACAAAATATTTGCCCTAAGGGTTTTGAGGATGATCCGGACGTTTGGTTCCTTTAGCTCAGCAGTCTGGGTCTAAGGAGAAACGAGGCGACTCGAGCCTCCTGCGGGTGCAGCACAGAGCGGTTCTGTCTCAAGTCCGGCGGGTTCTGTTTCAGGGAACCAGCGACAGCTGGATGTGGTTCCGATCATGAAGATGTGGGTCTGAGGACGGACAGGGAAGGCGATGAACTGCAGCTGCGGCTCAGCGGGGGACGGGGTTCTGGAGACGGTTCAGGAGAGTGTGTGGAAATCTGAGTGTGGGACACAAAGGGGGCGGGGCTTGTTTGTCTCCGTCGTCACCTTTATCTAACCACCACAGGGTCTCTGTGACCCGACCTTGGAGTTAGATGCAGACTAGCGTCTCCACTGCTTTGACATCAGTTTCACTGAAACAGGTTCTGTGGACACGCAGAGTCCAAACGCCACCGGACCTTCTGAGTCCAAAGCAACCAGGCCGGAGCAGAAATCCTGAGATTCTGAAGAAATGTCCTCTGGTTGATCAATGGAACCAGGTTTCTTTAGTCTGTCTCTCTTCGTCTTCTTTGTGATGCTTCCTCTCTGGATCCACTTTGGAACCGGTTCTGTTCCAGCAGATCAACTCTGCTTCAGTGCTTGACGCTTTCTTGGTTTGGGGGTTTTACGTTCAGTTTGGTTGATGACACGGTTCTGGAGAAGCAGGTCCAGGCCCTGAAGGTGTGCTAGAATCTGACCCGGTCCACAAATCGTACCCTCTGTTCTTTCTGAACACAGAGGAGCAGAACCTTTGAAGGCCTCTCCTGCAGCAGAGTCAGGTCCACATTTAGAGAGCGGACCTGTGACCAGAACAGTTCTGACTGAAGACAGAGACACAGATTCCCTTTGGATCCGTCTCTGGCGGCCTGAACTGACTGATCTCAGGTCAGGTTCTGCTCTCGGACGGTCATGTTTGCAGAAGTTCGGATCGCTCCATCCAGCTCTGAGTTCTGGTTCCGCTGAGCTTTGGTCCCACTCGGTCCCATTCACAATCACATCCACTCATTTCCGGGCCCACGCAGACACACCTGAGGCTCCACGTCAGCAGCCGCTCCTCAGCGCACCTGAGCGGCGGCCCGGCAGAAAAGGTTCGGTTCGGTTCCGGCTGAGGCGTAAAACCGATCCATCAGTTTCCTCGACTTCATTTGAACGGCGCGGGTCAGACGGACGCGATTAGCGTCGGTGGTCCGCCGCTCGGTCCACGTCAACACGCCGTTAACCGAACTAACCTGTCAGACCACCCCGGGTGCGCGCGCGGAGCCCCGCAGGCCGCGAGGACTCACCGGAGCCCGACTCACCTTCGCTCTGGCTGCAGCTCGTGGCTCTGGCCTCCGCCCCCGCGTCGTGTTTCCCCGCGGTCATGGTGCGTACCTGCGCCCTCCCGCAGTCCGGACGGACCGAGCCCGGTTCCCTCCGCTAACTTTCTGCTAGCTTTCTGATCAGTCCCCGCTCGCGGTTCTGACCCACCGCAGGTTCCGCTTCCGGTGCGCTATTACTGCCCTGCCCCGAGTGAGAACCGGTGGCGGGTCTGCCGTTCAGCCGTGACCAGAGTGGGGAGGAACGGCGGAAGGAGCCGCCGGGACATCGGGAGCAACGGCGGTGAGGTGTCCCGGAAGTGGAGGACTGCAGGGGGAGGATAGCGGGGGGAGACAGGAGGTCTCACTCTGCGCGGAATATGTGTTCTAGGAGTACATTTGATCAGCTACTACACTTTTGTAGAGTACATGAATGTACACACAACGTAGATTTCTATGTGAATGTTTTGACACGATATCAGTCGTTATTTTATATTAGAAGAATAAAGAAAGAAAAAAACAAACTTCTGTGATCAGACATCCGCCGGTCAAAGGAAGATCTCTTCTTACATAAACGATCACTCGTTTGTTTATCCTCATCGAAGGATCCTATAGGCTGCAGGAGCCTGTGACGTGTGTGTTTGGCTCCATCTGCTGGATGATCAGTGATCCTACACACACAAACACAAAGACACACTTACACACACACACACACACACACTCGATCAGGCCATTACACAAAACGTAAATGACGACATTAGTCAGTAAATCCTTGTTGACACATACATCGGTCTTCTGTTAAAACTTTCTAAATAATTATAAACATGTTTAAATTCCAATCTCCACCTCTAGGGGGCAGTAGTTGCTTTTGAGATTTTAATCATTACCATGACTATTTGACCCCCCTGTCATGTTGGGGTCAAATCTGACCGATTTACACCTTAAAACACTCACAAATGTTGAATTTAACATCTGATTGCCTTAAGGTGTAACCCTTGCGCTATCCTAGGCACTTTAACAGTGGGAGTGGGGTCATCTAGACCCACTATAGTGCGCTGAACTTTTTTTCTTCAATGATTTGTGATCTTCACTGCTGTCCATGGATTACATGAAATCCTCTCCACCTTTATCCACCTTTGTCATGGTAGGAGAACACGTCAATGTAAGGATGGGGTCATCTTGACCCCATAGGATAGCACAAGGGTTAATAATGTCCTCCACACTGTACTCCTGAACAGAAAAGATAATGATCACCTCTTTCTGTGGAATTTTAACAACCTTGTTACACTCCATTAGTGTAACAAGGTTGTCCACCAGAGGAAATGAATGGACATTCATCCTTCACACCGAAAACATCCCATAATCACCTCCCCATCTGACTCACTCCCTCAGTCACTCAGCCACTCAGTCACTCACTCGCTCACTCACTCGTTCACTCGCTCGCACCCTCACTCGCTCGCTCACTCACTCCCTCGCTCGCTCACTCACTCACTCGCTCACTCACTCGCTCGCTCACTCACTCACTCGCTCACTCACTCACTCGCTCGCTCGCTCACTCCCTCACTCGTTCGCTCACTCACTCGCTCGCTCACTCACTCACTCCCTCGCTCGCTCACTCACTCACTCGCTCGTTCACTCACTCACTCACATTTCAAGTATTGCAGGTACACACATCTCTTTCTCACTGAAACAGAAATAAACGCCACTTGGGAGAGACACATTCCTCCTAGTTGGTTGGTTGGTTGGTTTTTGGTGACATCCCAGTGTTTGACATCAGTGTGTGAGCGGGACTGTGACTGTAAATGACTTTGGACCTACTGCTTTCCCCGATGAGAACATGGACAGAAAAGTGAATGCCATCATCTCTAAGCTCCTAGAGACAACAAAACAAGCCTGAGATGATGCAGATGTGATGTCTGTTTACAGACCCATTCTAAACCCAGTGTACCAGGTCAGTCGCGTGCATGGACTCGTGCATGCATGGATTCATGCGTGCATAGACTGATGCGTGAATGGACTCATACGTGCATGGACTTGTGTAGCATGGATTCTTGGCTGCATGGACTGGTGCATGCATGGACTGGTGCGTGCATGGACTCATGTGAGCATGGACTTGTGTAGCATGGATTCCTGGCTGCATGGACTGGTGCAAGAAGGACTCGTGCGTGCATGGATTAATTGTCATCCAGGTCTTGATGTCTCTGATGCAGGCACTCAGTTTCTCTATATGGTCATTCTGGTCAGGTTTAATAGATAAATACAACTGCGTATCATCTGCATAACAATGAAAATTAATGCTGTTTTTCCTGATTATGTTTCCTAGGGGTAGCAAATAAAACATAAACAGGATGGGTCCTAAAACTGAGCCCTGTGGAACTCCATAGTTAACTTGAGTGCAGTGAGAGGAATGTCCATTTACATGAACAAACTAGTACCTATGGGATAAGTAGGATTTAAACCACTGGAGGGCAGATCCTCTGATCCCTATGTCCTGCTCTAATCTATGGAGTAAAATACTGTGGTTGATAGTGTGAAGGGCTGCACTGAGGTCTAACAGGACCAGAATAGAAAGTAGTCCCTTTTCTGAGGCCAATAACAAGTCATTAGAGACTCTAACTAGTGCAGTTTCCGTACTGTGGTGGGGTCTAAACCCCGACTGAAAGTCTTCAAAGTGGCTGTTGTCCTGTAGGTGGCAGTAAAGCTGCTTAACTACAACTCTTTCTAGGATTTTAGAAATAAAGGGCAGGTTTGATATCGGTCTATAGTTGGCCAAGATGTTAGGATCCAAACTGGGCTTTTTCAGAAGAGGTTTAACAACTGCATATTTAAAAGACTGTGGCACGTAACCCGTTTCCAGAGAGGTATTTATCATTGTTAATATGGAATCATTAATTAGGGGAAAAGTTTCTTTAAAAAGTCTAGTGGGAATTGGGTCTAACAGACAAGTTGAGGATTTGGAGGACGTAATAATTGATGCTATTTCTACTTGATCCACAATAGTGAAGCAGTCTAATGTTACAGAGGTTTCTATGGATGCCTCCACTTCTACCGCTTCAGCCTGCTCTGGGCTGATAGTAGGAATTGTTCTTTGTTCTTGTTTTTTTATATCTTTCTAAGTCTTTTTTTTCCCCCCTTCTGCTGTAAGTTGCTATGGTGACAAACAAATTTCCCACGTGTGGGATCAATAAAGTATTTCTGATTCTGAATAATTTGATTCAACTTATGTCGAATATTTGAGATTTTACTATCGAAAAATGTAAGAAAATCATCAGAGCTGAGAGAAACAGGAACACGTGGTTCTACTGAGCTCTGACTGTGAGTTAATTTAGCAACAGTGCTAAAAAGAAATCTTGGATTATTTCCATTCTCTGATATTAAGGTTGAATAGTACTGGCTTCTAGCTCTACGCAGGGCTTTTTTATAATTTAATAGGCTATGTTTCCAGGTATTCAGAGACTGCTCTGAGCCGGAGCGGCGCCATTCTCTTTCCAACTTACGGGTTTCTTGTTTAAGAGAACGTGTTTCAGCGTTAAACCACGGTGTTGCTCGGTATTGTCTAATGAAGTTAGGTTTCAGGGGGGCAACAACATGGAGTGTACTCCTGAGGGCTTGTAAGGCATCATTAACAAAGTGGTCATTTATACTAGGACTGATGCTATGGGAGCTGGAGTCTTTCCTCAGAATGTCACTAAGTACTGGCTGAACTGTGAAGCTCTACCGATCATCAGACATGAATGGACTAAAAGAGGAAGCATTTAACGCTGAAATCACCTGTTTTTGTCTTTGCAGGTCTAAGACTTCCTGAACTTGTACATGTGCGGCCAAATGCTTCAGCACATCAACCTTTTTTACGCCCATTTTTCTCATCGTGGGGTTAAAAGTTTTGTATTTTATGACAATATTGCTGTTTTTTGTGAATAATGCCTGTTTGAGTCCCTCTGGTGGATTGGGTGGGTCGGCCGTGAAGCACAGCCCTCAGGGACAGTAAAGCTTTGCAGACGCCTCCCCGGCGTGAGGGTGGGGTTCAGACACAGACGAGCAGATGTGCCTCAAAGTCTTTTATTCAAACTTTGGATCTTCTTTCATTGTCGATCCACAAACTGGTATTTAATGTAAATAAACCAAACCAAGTGACTCAGGAGCCACTTTGAGCGGAGCTGCAGGCCGCGGCGGCGTCCACAGAACGCAGGGCAGCGGCGTGTTCACTCCTGGCAGAAGGGCCTCCTCTGCCGTAGGGGGTCTTCATCGAGCAGCCTGAACCTCAGCAGGACCAGACGCCCACAGGACTGACTCACACGTACAATAACTTATCAATAAATAGAGCGCAATGCCAGCAGTGCAGGATGAAGAGCGCCTCCTCCTCATCAGTCCCACAGTCAGTAACAGGAAACTAGTCCAGCTGTAGGGATTCTGGTTCCGTCAGTCCAGATCAGAGTCCACCTCTGTCTCACAGAGACGGGGTGGGCAGAGAGCTGTGCTCCTCTTCATCCTCCTCCTCATCACCTCGCTGCATCCATGGGTGAGACAGTATCTCCTCCAGGGAGGGGCGCTCCTCCGGCTGGTAGGACAGACACCAGCGGACCAGAGCTCGGCAATCTGCAGAGAAACCAGAAGCAGGCGGGTGAGGGGAGGGGCATGCTCACATTCCAGCCAATGAGGTTTCAGAGGGGCGCGCTCCAGCTCACCTTTCGAGACCCTCCTGGTAAAAATGGGCGTGGCCTTGACGATCTCATGGTCCTGCTCAAACGGGATGTCACCACAGACCATGTCGAAGAGCAGGACGCCCAGAGACCAGACAGTGAGGGGGACGGCCTCGTAGGACCGGGACTCGATCCACTCAGGGGGGCTGTAGACCCGCGTGCCTGGGGGAGGAGGAGGAGCAGATGAGCTACACTCTGACACGCCGTGTCAGATTCTCCATGATTCATCTCAAACCTTGATTGCGCACCTTCAAACTCGCAGTACGGCGTCTCTTTGAGCAGCGCGCCCGACCCAAAGTCCACGATCTTGACCTCCAGCGTCCTCGTGTCGACCACAATGTTCTCATCTTTGATGTCTCGGTGCACCACCGCATGCGCGTGCGTGAACTGCAGCGCCTCCACAATCCGCCGCAGGAACCTGTGTTGGGCGGAGCCAGCAGCGAGCGTTAGCACGGTCAACCAGGAAGAACGCTATGGCGGGTGGAGTTTGGCGGAGAGGGGCATCACCTGCGGGCCAGGTGCTCGGGCAGCGCTCCTCGCTCTGTGATGAAGTCAAACAGATCCTGGCACTGCGGCGGCCGCTCCATCACCAGCATGAAGCCCCGCCCCTCCACCTCAAACCAGTCCAGCATGCGCACGATGCCGCTGTGACCTTCACCGTCTGACAGCCGCTGGAGCAGAGCGATCTCCATGGGAACGGAGCGGAATTCCCCTGGCTGAGGAAGAGCAGGAGCTGACTGAGTAACCTCGTGGTTCACCAGGTGATGCATGCTGTACAGGTGTGTGGGGGGAGGCTGGAGGAGCTTCAGGAGTCTGGGGGGGGGGTTTCAACAGCTGCTGGTGGGGATTTGTCTCTCAGGGGGAAACCCATTAACTCAGCAGTGACGTCACTAGTTCCCCTGAACCCAAAAGGGGAACCCCAGTCTCTGATGCACTTTACACGAGTGTCCAGGCAGGGGCGCCACTGCGCTGAAGCTTCCTCTCAGCCCCCACCCCCACCCCCGAATCGAACGGGGTTCTGTCAGGTTAGAACTCACCATTCTGGCCCACTGCTGGACTCTGTCGCTGGGGATCTGCTTGATGGCGACCTGGAGAACAAAGACAGAGTCAGTCTGCAGGTGAGACGATGCGCGGGGTTTCCAGCGCACAGCTGAAGGGGCGCCGCCTCACCTGCAGCCCATCTGACACCCTGTGGCCGGAAAACACGGAACCGAACCCGCCGCTGCCGAGCAGAGCGCCGCAGCGGTACTGACTGAGGAAGGGCTCCTTCCCTGGGGGGCAGAGAGCAAAGGGGCGGGTCTTTCTCAGCGATACAAAACTTTAGGTGAAAAAAGAGGAAAGATCCAAACAACAACAAGCGGGGAAAACTCAGACAGCGGATGACAACAACATGATGCCGCCAAACGTTCTCTGCCGTTGACGGGCGGGGGGGCGTGTGGAGGGGCTGTCAGACAGCCGCCCCCCTCCCCGTAAGGACCACATCTTCATCGTTCTTACCGTTCTTCCCTCTGGCCTCCTCTTCTTCTGGACGGAACGTCTTGGTTCTTTTGTCCAGCATCTTCGTGGAGTTCCCGGTCAGTTCCGGCGGAGAACATCCATCCTGTGCGTCAAACTGTACGGTTCTCTGCAGCGGAACGCTCCCCGTTAACTCCGGCGCGGTTCCAGGACTCCCTCCGGGCCTCCGTAGTTCTGTCCGCCCGTCTGAGGGGAAATCTTTGGCTGAGCTCCGGTCAAGATAGTCCACGCGCCGGTCGCTGTTTGCCGCCGTCTGTCTCTGCAGTTTGTTTCTTTCTAAATACTCTCAAACGTGACCACGCCCACTCACGCTTCCTTGTCCAATCAGCGGGGAGACTGCTGCTCAATGTTTTGAACGGCTCGACCAATCAGATTCAAGATGAGGCTTCATGCATATTCAAATTCTGCGAGAGAAATTCGTGGAATCGACCGTGGGGGCGGGGCGGGGGGGTTGTGTTGACGGGAAACGGGGAGCCGCTTTCCGCTCCAACGAGCGGCGGGTCTGTCACTTCCGCCGCACTAGTGCTTTGAAGTGATGCGTTCAGAGCAACAGAGGCGCGTGAAACCCAAATGCGCGCGTGCTCTCATCTCCTCCTCTCAGTTTCTGATCGATTTTCTTCTCCAAATGCTCATCAGCGAGTATATGAAGTTCCTTGTAGTTGATTAAATCTTAATGTAAAATGTTTTTCCCCTCATTTGAATGTTCTTACTGGGTTTTGTTGGGACTCAAAGCCCCATCATGGCTGGTGAGTCTGGTTGGATCTGCAGACATGAACCCTCAGGACTCTACCATCTGCATCCACGGTGCTTTCCTGAGGAACGTCTCATAAACTCCCACTTTGACAAGGAAACATGTTCATGTAGCCTTTCAGAGGGAATTCCTGTCTCCACATTGTGTAATCCCCCCACCCCCTCAGATCCTGTTTGCAGCTGGGGGCTGTCCTCCACATTTAGCACTGAAGTAACATTTCAGGTGTATTTGTAACGTGGAAAGTCTCCCTGCTCCGCTCTACTCCGATGTATCCACCTGCAGACAAATGGAGCATGAAGGGCTTTGTGTTCCCGGTCTGAGCTGGAATCTGGATCTGGATCTGGATCTGGATCTGGATAGACGCCATATTGCTGCACTGCTAGTGTTAGGCTGGGGAGTGTGAGGGGGTGTAAGCTAGCAGGAGAATGTGTAAACAGAGATCTCTTGCAAACCCGGGGGGGGGGGCTTGCTCTGTGCCAACGATCCCGCCCACAACAGAGGTGAATTGCTGCTGCTCTGCAGAAACTATGTCCTAGGAAATGACACCAGTTTTTTTTTAGAATTTTGCCAAAAACTGCATAATGATCATTAAAAAGACCAGTGGGGACACTTTGAAAATAGATCAGAAGATGAGTCAGTTCAGATTTATCTAAACACAGACGTAATCTGTGGAGAAGAAATGTTAGTTCCAGAGCCCCCGGCCCCCGCTCATCTGGTGTGGTACAGCAGCTGCACAGCAGAGGAGAGGAGAGACCTGTCCCGGGTGGTGAAGACAGCGCAGAGGATTGTGGGAGCCGAGCTCCCAGACCTGGACGTTGTCTATACAGAGCGTCCACAGAGAAGGGCACGGGCCATCAGCATGGACAGCAGTCACCCTGGACGTTCCCTGATTGTGCCGCTGCAATCGGGCAAAAGGTACCGGGTTTTAAAAACAAGGACAAACAGACTGAAACGCAGCCTCTTCCCCAGCGCTGTAGTCTCCATCACCCCCCCACACACACACTTTCCGTCTCCCACTGACTCCAGCTTATCCATCAGAGACACCCCTCAGTACAACACACAACTATATGAGCAATAAAACTGTTTCATTTATCATGACATCTTTATTTAAAGCTTCCTAACGTTTTTTATGGATTTTTTATATTCTTACATTTTCTTTTATTTATTCTTGATGTTTACTTCTTTTTGACTGAGTGCCAACGGAACTTCGATGTAGAAATACACTGACAATAAAAAATCTTTGAATCTGAGCTCTTCCTTCATGTCTGCAAAAGTGGAATTAAGCTTTGAGTTCAGGAAAAAACATTGAACGATGAAAAAAAAACCAGACCTGAAGGAAACTGACCGACAACAATATTCAGACAGATTTTCAGAAACATTTTCCTGTTTATTCCAAGAAAAAAGTTTTTCATCCCAAACGAGAAAATAAAATAAACAAACTTATATTATTAATAATAACAACAATGATCGATCAGTAAGAGGATAAGTATGACAATTCTCTATTTTCTCTCCTTTTTTTGTTGCTTTTCTCTATGATGATATTGGCTGTGGTCAAACATGCAGCTAAATAAGTCTGATGGTGGGGGGGCACAGGTGTGAGGCTGAAGGCTTCTCATTGGTCACCCACAGTGCGGCGCGTCGATACAAAGAGGTCATCAGTGGAGATGCTGGCTAAAGCTAAAGCTCAGCTGGATGACAGCTTCTCACAGAGGAGCGCTCAAACATCAAGGCCTTCAGGCTCAGATCTGACTAGCATTCTTCATTGAAACCAATGGCTTCGTTAGCCACAGAGCTAACAGTCTGATTGTGTTAATAAAAGCAGTAAAATTCAAACTGCTGGAAGCTGCCGATAAAGCTTAAATAATAATCAGCTGATCCCAGATCAGCTTTAAGACCAAATATGTGTCTGGAAGAGGAAGATGCTGATATTCAAAGAAACCGAGGCTGCTTTATTCTTTTGAGTTCCATCCGAGATGGGAGGAGAAGTGAGGCTGAGGTGGGGAGATGGGCGTGCTGCTTTGTACGGGGGTGTTTGCATACGACTGCGTGTATCAGCTGCTGTCCGGTGACGGCTCCCTGTCTCGGTGCATGGCTGTGGCGCTCTGGTGTTTCATGCTGTCCAGATACTCCTGTTGGGACACGGCCAGCACCGATGCCAGGATCTCGTCGTCCTCCCAGTCTGTGAGACCTGAAACGCACACAGACCCGTCAAAGCTCCGCCATGTCAGAGAGTACACAAGCTAGCAAAAACCTTCCCTTAAAGTCAGCCAGCGGGTCAATAGGAGTTCTGTTAGGCACTTCATTCGCAGATTTGAAATCAATCAGGAAATACCAGACGTTGCAGTTCTTCAAAAGTTTCACAAGGGAGCAATTTTCCCTCGACTCCCATGGTAACGAGTCAGATTTAACAACAAACACAAACAGGTGTGCTAGTTAGGTATAACTGTGCATGGTTAGAGCGGTGTGCTTTTGACTGGCAGGTGAGTGGATCCATAGGTAGACTCAACAAACCTCACACCCCTTGACCCGGTTGTTAGCTAACTGCAGTGAACTCCAGCCACTGAGCCCGACCCATCCCGGGCTGTCCTATGATGCTTCAGAACCCACGGGTTTCTGTCTGTGACACGCACACAGGTACAGACATGGACACCAGTCTGGGTTTTCCTCCGTTATATGTGAAAAACCCACCCTCAGTGGTAAAACATCACCTCTTCGTTTCATAGGGTCAGCTGACCCTACAGGCTCCCGACAGTATGAACCTCATTTGTTCTGGAGTTTTAAAGAAAACGTCCACACCAAGAGCCTCTTTGTCCTAACAGAACCCCTGGAGGTTCTGCTCAGCACTGAAAGGTGACTGATGTGCCATCGCCTCAGTGTAACCAAACACATGTCCCATCTCTTGACCCCCAGAAGATGTTTTCCGACTGCGACACACTTCAGTCACCTGGTGGACGGCATTTCTCCCTGTGCCGTGTGTTCAATACCCGCATGGTGGCTCACAGTGGCTCAGCATGGGACTGCAGACTGCTGCCTCTGACTCAAAACAGGAAAAGCGCTGCGCTGTTTCTGGGTCAAGGATGAGACAACACTTCACTGGAAGCCTATTCTAGTCCCTCTAGTTCTTCCGTTCTCACTTGCAGTTTATTTTCTTGCTTGAACTTTTTGATTTTGTGAGGGGAGGTCCCATCTGGCCCGGTCTGACCTGCTCGGCATCTGCTTGAGTGCTTAAACCAGCGTGGTCCCGCTTTTACAGCCCACCTCTTCCCTGGAATCTTGTTTTTGTTGGAGCTTACAGGCTTCATTGCTGCGTCACGTTGCTTTTTGTCAATCCACCTTTAGTTCCCACAAAGCTCTCCTTACAACTTGAGCAGGTGCTTCAGGCTGTTGGGAATGTCTCTGATCCAGTTCTTCCCTCTTTGCTGTGGTAGATGATAAACTTTTTGTTTGTCTCTCAGATTCAAAGATGGTGCAAGAACAACATGTGTCAATAAGAAAAAGCTTTTCACTGCTCTTCATCTGAGAGAAACACTCTGAAGAAAATGTTTTTTTGGTGTGTTTAACGTGTTTTTGGGGGACATGTATAAAGAAAATTATGATTAAAATGGCACTTCTCACTATTTCTTTATTCCAATTGTTGGGATTCAGAAGGTGTGAGAGGCTGTAAGATCATTAAAAAGACCAGGAACAGGGAGGGGAAGGGGGCCCGCTTGCTCCATGCCATGGGCCCCGCCCTCAACTCAGAGGTGATTTCTATTCACCTTCTGGCGCTCTGAAAAACCACGTCCAGAGAACAACACAGGTGTCCATATCAGACGTAAATGGACGACGTGGAGGCCGGGCTTCTGTGTCGTCTGGTAACGTCTGATAATGGACGCCTGCAAGGCCACTGCCTGCTTATACCATGGTCACTCGCACAAGAAACAAAAAAATGCCATTTTTAGTACTTTATTCTTGTTTGGTTTTTTTCGTCTTAAATTGCTTACTCACCAAAAATTGGCCTGTTTGTTATGTGATGCGGCACGTCGTCATGGTAATGGCTGAGCCGGTATACATGCTGATGGTCACGATGGTTGAATAAAGCATCAGATCAGAGAAAGTTCTCCTCTAACCATTTGTTTTTGTCCAGATGATGAAGATAAAGTTTGTTTTAAAGGAGCCAGCGTAGTGATACAGAACATTGAAGCTATCTGACCGGAACTACTTTTTTAGGCGTGCATCATCACTGTGGATTATCACTTTTTAATCGAGGATTCACCTGGACCATGGTATAAATAATTAAAAGACCACTGGGAATGATTTTCCAATAACAAACATGAATACCACTTGAAGGTATAAAGTGGAGGAAGGGCATCTGAAAAAACGATCTTTCTTGAAGCCTGAAGCTGTCCTCAGGCTGCTGACTTCCTGGGTTCTTTTCGTTTGAGAATACCTGACCAGGATGTTGGTGAAGCATCTGCCCTTCATGGTGTAAATGCTGTAGAGGGGCATGAACACAGACTGAATGACAAGAACAGAGTTGCTGAAGGACCCGAGGTGAGCTGTGAGGCCAGCCTCAGTCAGTCCGACGCACCACCGCGACCCTCCAAACTGCCCTCCTTTATTTCCTTCTTTCCACGGAGGTTTGTTTCTCTGTGTGGCAGACTGACCCGAGCCCACCAGAACTGGACTGCACCTCAACAGCTGTCAGCACAGACAGGAAGAGGAAAAAACAAACTTCAATAAAGTGAGCCAAAGTGATGGAGACCTGAGCTGGAGTGAGTCAGTGAAGAGGATCTTTGTTAGTGCTGCAGCCAACAGAGTGAAGCTGCTAAAACCCCAACAGATCGGCTCAGCTAGCCTCTGCTCTACACTTGCACACTAACTCTGAGAACTGTGGGTAAACCTGAAACCAGGAGTGTATTTTCACAGAATGCAAACCTCAAATAACCTCTTTCACAGACACACTTCTGCTTCCTGTTGACTCAGAGTGAAGGTTGAGTGTAAACAACAGAAAGCAGCGGGGAGTTGCACAACAGCTGCAGAGTGTGTGTTTGTGAGGAGCAGGTGTGTCCTCACACCCTGTTGTGAAGCAGGGGTATTAAGGACAGAGCAGAGGGCAGATTGAGGTTCAGACCTTTTCCTTTGGGGCTCCATCATGCAGGTTCCCACTGAGAATCCGCCGTTTTTCCTGTGTGCATGCATTTGTGTGCTTGTTGGTGTGTGACATACCAAACGCTGTGGGTGACATCTCCTGCATGATGGCTCTATATTCCAAGTGATGACGACTTTGATTACTGGGACCTACACACAAGAACACAAACACACGCATACAGTCAGGGCCCAACATGAACACTGGCCAGTTTGTGCTTGGTGAGTGGAGTTCAGAGGGCTTCCTCACATGGTGAGTACATGTTTACACCAGTCCTGTTGATTCTTTCTGGTGAATTTCTTTAATGTCAGGCTGTACCATATGAGGAAAACTTGCGATATTAATGATCAATATTGCAATGACAATTTAACTTGAGATACATGACCAAATAGCAAAATAACCAAAAACGTCATTTCCATTTCACTGCCACAGTTCAATTTAAATAAGAGTCAACATAACTTCAACTAGAAGGAGCTGCATTTCCAGAAGAAAATGCAGGGTTGATGCTATATTGCTGAATAAAAATGAAACTTCAATGGTAATAATTGGTAAAAAAACAAAAAAAAAATGACATAAAGAACTGATCAAAGTTGACCATAAATAGAGTGAAAACAGCACAGTAACAAAAATATGTATATTTTTGTGAAAAGGCCAGAGCGGGTATCAAACCAGCGAGCTTCTGCAGCACAGAAAGAAGCAAAGGTTCTCAAGGATTCCCCATGTATTTCAATGGAGGCAAATATCCTGGAAAACCTGGAATATCTTGAAAAGTTCAAGGATTTGAAGGACCAAAAGTCAGAGCTACTTTATAGTATTCAACCAATTATACGCCAAATGAGCCTCGTCCACGCAGGAGGCGAACGTCTAACATAAAAGGCTCCATCTGATTGGTCAAAGGCATTAAGGGATTTATTTGATTCATTAACTACTTCAAGCTGCCATAAGATTGTTTTAGCACATTTAAGGTAACCCTTTATTGCAATTTTCACCAACTTTTGCGATATGCATATTGCACAGCTTGATATCGATAAATTGGCGGTATATCGTGCAGGGCTACTTTAATGCGTCTCCTCAGCCATCCATACACAAGCACACGCAACACATCACCTCTGTTAATTATTGTTTATGTGGCGTTTAGATCAGGCCAAGTTGAACAGGATCCAGCCGGCCTTCAAATAGGAAGAATAATGTGAAGTGGAGGATAAAGCAGCTGGACCTAAAGCGCTAAGCAGAGAAAAGTGTTGATTTGGAGATAACAGTGACACTCACAGCACCATGACTCTGTGCTACGCTAATGAACCGTTCCGTGTCTCGCCCATTTGCTAAATTCTCTGACCTTCTTTTGTACCATAGAAGTGTTCAATAATTTCTCAGACCAGATGTTAAGGCGTGGCGGATTAAATGATAGGATCATCATGAAAACTGTTGTTTTCTACATATAATAGACATGGATCCACCATAAACACAACTTTATTAGCAGCGTTTCTGTACAATAGAGCCTCCCCTCATGAAAGGGCTGTGACAGACTGTCCAAACATAATTTTTTGCTTTTTTAAGTGCTACAATTCAATGTGTGAAACATGAATATGAAACCTTTGGAGTCAGAATTAGAAGATTTACCAGGTAAATCTGGTCAATCTCTCTCTGTTTGTCTTCTTATGTTTTCAGATCAGGATTATAGAGAAGCGTTGAGAGTTTGGTTTTTTCACTTGGAGTCAGAATTAGTAAGGGCTGACTGTATATGTTAACTGGACTGAGTGATCCCTCCCCCCTGGTGTTCCAAATAGGAAATACCTGCTGGCTCCAAGAAGCCAAAATCCTACAGACTCGTTCAGAGAAATAAGCAGCTGCTCCTTAGTCATTCTATTGGTCACAATCACTATTCTGGATCTGATTCCTTTTTAACATCTTCTTGATAATCCTCCTTTTTTTTAAATCTATTTTTTTTCTGTAGTCCAAGTTATTCCTGTTATAAACTGACCAATCAAATGCCTCAATAAAAGTAGGTGGAGCCCGCTGGCCCCCATGTCCAACATTTGACAAATTTTGTGTAGCCCGCTTTCAAGTGGTAGGGGTGTGGACTTTCAACAAGCTCACTCCTGATTGGAGCGAGTGGTTGTCATAGCGATGCTGACTCGGAGCGATCACTGCTTACTGATGTCATCTGGCTCCAATGTGGCGGCGTTCGCATCATCAAAAATGAGGACTGAATTGACTTTGAGTGGGTGGAGTTGGAAGTAAACCATTTTGTGTGGGTGACGTCACACGGACGCGGTCCAGGTCTCATTTACAGTCCGTGGGCAGTATGCACCCGTCTAGGAAAACTGTCCTTGTTTTCTCAGCACATTTCTAACTGCACAGTGAGATGACTGTAAATAAGTGTGCATTCCATCCATAGATTACTTTTAGGCCTCTGGTAGAGGACCCGAGCCCCCGCAGAGGATGAGAAGAGAATTTTCTTTTTTTTATGTGTATTTATATGTGACAAACAAGGACAGGTGCTTCTGGGAGATCCTGTGTGCACCTTACCTGGGGCGCAGGGCGAAGGGGGCTTGCTGAGGATAAGAGCAGCTCCGGTGGGGGAGGGGGGCTTGTTGTTGGTTGACGTGGCAGATGTGAGGTCAGAGTGGGAGGGGTCAGAGTCGTGTTGCCGTGGCGACCGGGCGCTCCAATCATCCAGCCCGCTGGAAGCCGCTGCCGTGGCTGAACTGCAGGTGGCGCTTGCCTTGCGGGGCTGAAATGGAGAAGAGATTTGACCACGTCTGCTTTGAGTGGCTGTTCAGAATCTGTCTGGACATTTGATCACTGTGAAGTCAGATCTAACCAACAAACAAGAGCAAAGATCAAACAGAACCTCACTTGGTTCTGACACATTTGTTTGCTGCTGGTGCTGACGTTGGTTTCATAAAAACAGTCACTTGAGAGCCAGATAAACTCATTGCTGGTCTTCAGGAACCAGGGTCTTATCAGACTTTGGTTGAGGTCCAATCACTGACTTTACAGAAGATGAGCGAGAGCACAACACAAACGACAAACGGCAACAGTCATGCACCAAATTCAGACTCTCCGCTGAAGCTGGGGGGGTCCTGAACCTCACGGTGCTGTAATGGAGGTGTGGTCCTGCCACTGTACCTGTCTGGCCTGCTTCTGCTGGTCCTGCAGCCACTGCAGGTATGACTCCCTGGCCACCTGCTCCTCGATGGCCTCGTTGGTCGCCTCCCAGTCAGTTGCCCTCTTCTTGTCCTCCAGCATCTGCTGCTCGATCCACGACTCCTCAGACGTCTTGATGGCTGACTTCATCAGGGACTGGTCTGCATACTGGGAGGGAGAGGTCAGGAAACACAGGAGGGAATGAGAGTGGCTCAAGCTTTCTTCACATGAAGGTGAAGCAGCTGATGCAGATGGCTGTGTTGAGCGCTTAGACATGACAATGTTTAGGCTGGTGTAGCTGGTGAAAAAGAGGTGGGTGCTGGTACCCCCGGCTTGAAGGCGGGCAGCCCCAGTCCGACCCCGATGGTGGCCTTGTTGGGGTTCACCACGGAGTTGTAGTGGATGTTACGGTGGTAGCTGACTCTGATTGGCTCGTCGTTGTTTTGATGGATGCCGTGGAACGTGTTGATTGGCTCTGATGGAAGAAGAGGACAGCCGTGAGGCCGACGGCTGTAGGCTGGTTTCAGGCGGACAGCGCCACTTACCTGTGCTGTACTGGTACACCTCCACTGGTCTGTTGTACATCTCAGCCATGGCCTGCATTTCAATGTGATTGCCGTGGCAGTTGTTTTTCCTCTTCCTGTTGATGTATGTGGTGAAGTCTTCTGTCACGTAGTTAGAGAAGTAGTCGGCATTCTTCATCTGAAAGCCAGAGACTCTTCATTAACTGTGAACTAGCAGAAAAACATTAGAGATGACCCATGTTTCCACTCACCAGATAGTCCATGCAGTGTTTGCGCACCACCTCATGCATGTCCTGATCTCCGTACACCTGATCAGCTGAGACACAGAGAGGGTTTGGGTTAGAGCAGGGGTGTCTAACTCCAGGCCTCGAGGGCCGAACTCTTGCTGGTTTTCCAGAAATCCTGCCTTCTCTTCTGTCGATTCCCTGGATCAGGTGTGTTTAGCCAAAAACTAGCGTCAATGGCATGCTGATTGGAAAACATGGATGATGATGGATGAATGGATGGATGGATGGATGATTGATGGATGGGTGGAGGGATGGATGGATGATTGATGGATGGATGGATGGATGGATGGATGATTGATGGACGGGTGGAGGGATGGATGGATGATTGCTGGATGGGTGGATTGATGGATGGGTGGATGATGGATGATGATGGATGGATGGATGGATGGATGGATGGATGGATGGATGGATGGATGGATGGATGGATGGATGGATGAATGAATGGGTGGATTCTGTCAGCTACACCTTCGATCACTTGAGCTGTAGAGTTTGGTCAGGTGAGGAACAACGACTACATTTGAACGATCTTTTATTCTGAAAAATGTTGGTTTTGAAAATTGACAGGAATCTGTTGGTTACATTTTAGTCACTTGAGCACTAAAAGTAGTTTGGCGGCGTGCTACACGAGAAAGTAGTACGTGGAATGTTTCCTTGCAAATGGATAAAAGATTAGTGCAGGGACAGAAGAACAGATGGAAGAACGGCTGACGACTTCAAGACAAAAGAATAACAATAACCACCAGGAGTCCTGCTTAAAATATGGTGATTTCCCACACGGAGCCTGTTTACATGGTACTCACAACATTCATTGGCAGGATCTGTTACTAGAGATTGATGTTCCACTGGTGGCATCTGTTGATATCATTATTATTAAAAGTTTTGTTTTTTATGTGATGATCAGTTTTTTTTATCTTTTTAAAATTGGAGCAAAATCAAGCAACCCCCACCCCTTTCCACCAGGCCCCGGTAAAACCCCCAGGGGTTGACCGGTCCCCAGCCACATAAAGGTTGGGGAACACTGCTTTAAAGAACACCCGGGGCTAAACTCCAATAGTTTAAACCAAGTCAACCATCTGCAAATGTTGCCCTGCCTCTTTGACCAGTCACCTCAACCTTTTGGAAAAAGTTCTTCTATCTCCTCCACCGCCCACAATGCACCCAACTCATGTATGCAGTGCAGAGACAGAAGACCAGATTACTGCAGAGAGCACAAGAGTCTCTGGGAATCAGGACAGAGTAACAGCTAACACCTGCAGCGCTACATCACAGCCCAAGTCACAGTCATGGCTGGGGGCTTTTCTGGCAGGATAAAAACGCTGAGTTAGGGGTGTGACGATAACCGCATCAACGCGGTGATCAGGTCATCACCGCACTTTTTTTGTGTGAAAGTTCTACACATGGTGCGTGATTGGAACTATAATAAACACAGTAAACACATTCATCTTTGTTGATAATTGACTTTTTCTGCTAGTCCTGTGTTCAGACTTCAAGGGTTTCTGGGGGAAACCTTTTATTGGTGTTTTCCTTCACTCCCTGCACCGCGCCTCTCACTCCCTCTACGCTGCACGCGCTCCCTCTTCTTACACACGTGTGCGGTTTCAGCAGCACATACACATCTTCATCCTACAACAGAAGTTTCCGTCTAGCAAGGAAATACAACAAATTTACTGCGTTCTAATCATTAATTTCCATTGTATTCATTTCCATTACAAGCTGCGTGCGTTCTTGAGAGCGAGTTTGTATTGGGGGGGGGTCGCAACAGTGACGGCTCCACGGCTGTTGCTGCTTCATCACAGCGGTGATCAAAAATCCCACAGCTCACACGTCTACTTCAGGGCGGTTTAGTAAAGAATCAGTCACTGATTCTGGTGGAAACCTTTATTACTGTTCTCCTTCACTCTGTAACACCAAACATGAACGTGCACAGTTAGATTTCCACGAATATCAATACATGTTTTGTTTGGGAACTATTTTGTGCAGCGCAACGTTACGTGTCTGTGTAAATAATAATAATATATACATACCGGACCCATGGATCTACAGATACCGGACTTATGGATCTACACATACCGGACCCATGGATCTACAGATACCGGACCCATGGATCTACACATACCGGACCCATGGATCTACACATACCGGACCCATGGATCTACACATACCGGACCCATGGATCTACACATACCGGACCCATGGATCTACACATACCGGACCCATGGATCTACAGATACCGGACCCATGGATCTACACATACCGGACCCATGGATCTACACATACCGGACCCATGGATCTACACATACCGGACCCATGGATCTACACATACCGGACCCATGGATCTACACATACCGGACCCATGGATCTACACATACCGGACCCATGGATCTACCGGACCCATGGATCTACATACCGGACCCATGGATCTACAGATACCGGACCCATGGATCTACACGTACCGGACTTATGGATCTACACATACCGGACCCATGGATCTAGAGATACCGGACCCATGGATCTACACATACCGGACCCTGTCTGGATCCACTGTAACCTCTCTGTAACCACTCCACATTTTGGTTTCTGTTCCCCAAAACCCTCCTAAAAATGTTGGCACAAGTGTAGACCAGTTGCTGTTTCAAGCATTTGCAATGTTTACACCTGAATATTTTGTACGTCACACACAAACTGAAATGGTGATTACAGCATGTGTGCTGTGTCTGGAACCTATGCTTTGAAGAAAAGAAACTAAAGGTCTAAAAACTAAAGAGCAGGAGGAAAACTCCTGGATCCGGATTTCTGTAACTGCATTTAATCATTTTATGATTTTGAAATATCTTCACTTTGAATTCAGACCTTTTTCTGAACTCCATTTGAAACGTTAAACATCCTCAGACGATGAAAGTCAAACAATCATGTGAATGTCAAGGGGTCACATCTGGGAAGCTGAGTCCCTTTTTTCTGACAGTGCCACAACTGCCCTTTAAACAGGCAGCTATAGGTCAACACAACAAATGTACACACACACACACACGTCCATGATCGTATGCAAACACACACCACATGTAAGAACACACAGGTGCACGCACAGACAGACATGTCAACACACATACACGCACACATACAAAGAGGTAAACACACACATGCACGCTCACACACGCACAAACAGTGACACATATACACACACTGGTGTTATGTAAATGAGCTTCACTTTGGGTCAATTTCTCGTTTGTCACATGATCTGTCACCGCAGAAATTCTCAGAACCCTGACGGCTTCCTTTTTCTCGCCAACAGTTACTTCGAGTGTGATTGAAACCTCTAACACACACACACACACACACACACACACACACACACTAGCTTACTCATAACAAAACTAACACAGCTTCAGAAACAGAAGATGTGAGAGCGAAACTCTCGGCGGGATCGTCCCCACAAAGCCTCAGAGACTCTGGGCCCTATAGGGACTTACTTGATCTACTTCTAGAGTCAAGGTCTCGCTTTCTGCAGCTCTTGTTGCAGCTGAGTCAGAGGATCACCAAAACCCAGTTGTGTTTCACAAACCATCTTCAACTCAGTGCCCTGCAGAGCTGCAGTGGTCCAAACAGACCGTCGTGCTCTGCAGTCAGGAGCAAGTATGAAGCTAATGGCGCTCTTGTTGTAACACCTGCTTTGTCAAAAACCGTTTCAAGCCTGTTCCATAAAACAAGTGTCATTCACGTTGATGGCAATCCAAGTTTTCCCAGCAAGCTTGTTAAGACCTGAGTCACCTTTCTCCATCCTCCATCAGTTTTTCAGTTTCACCTCAGTCCTGTGTCTGAGATGTTCACCAAAACTGCGTGCATGGTGGATATGGACGGGAGCAACTCAGCGCAAAGTCTTCCTGATTTTTCTCCGTTTCCTTTTTTCTGTACTTCCTCACATGGCTCCAAACTGTTAAAAACATGTAAGGAGATTTCTTTACGCGTTTCAGTTTGAATAACGCCTCTTTACAAGCTCAACAGACTCCCTTTCTGAGCATTTTTAGCTATCACACTGACCTGAAGGCAGCCTTGCTTCCACAGTTTTCTCTCAGTCCTCGAATGCATCTGACCAATAATAAAGGGCTTTCTTATGCATGTATAAAGCAGCCTTACATGAAGAAAGAGACAGAGGACTGAGAGTGACTTATAGTTTGCATGTAAAACTTTATCTCCATCTTTAAAAAGTAATTTAGGGGAACACTAAATAAAAAGTCCTACGACTGAAGCAGAATTATAGAGCCATGTATGACATAGTCATAGGTTGTTTCCCAATTCCTTTCCTACTCAATATATAGCAAGTTTGCCATTTGCTAGCGCTGTCTGAATCTACAATTCTAAAATGCAGTGCCCCTAGAAACTTCCCAGAAGTCTCTACGAAAAACCACTGTGCATCAATGCTCACTAGATTGGCGAAGATAGACCAAAATGCATTGCGTCAGAACAATTTTTACCAAAAAATTATTTACCGGTAAACTTATTTTCTAAATAAACCATCAACGTTTTGATCTTCATAAGACAGTGGACTCATAAATGATCATCGCAAAACCTCAAACCCCCACATAGGTGTTAGGCCCCGCCTCCCCCTGGAAATGCTGACTGGAAATGAATTATGCGACACTTTGGTGGATGTGAAAACGAAAATAAAAATCCCCTCTTTGCATTATCACTTTATTTATGTCACAGAATGAGCGAGGTTAAAGAAGATAAAGAAAAAGCCGTTTGGAGAATTGATTTTTCTTTTTAATTTTGAGTCAACAAATGCAGCTTCATTGTGAAAATAAAAAAAGTATTTCTGGTACTGACTTTTATTTTTAAGTATGAGACACAAATGCCTCCATTAACACGGGAGTCAAAGTTTGCTTCATGAACAAACCTCCAGTGGTCTTTTGAGGAACTCCAACATTTGGAATTGGCAGGTTAGAGCCAATCCATGCACACAATGGAAAGAATGATTTCATGTCTGTGCCGTTCATCAGCGATAGGCACGCATCACAGACTAAAGATTTAGCTTTTTATCAGACATGCGTGTTATTTTTTGACAGATGCAACGGCTGCTCTGTTCCCCCGAAGAGGCTTTTCGATCATGACAACACATTTGTGCTGTCAATACAATACAAATGTTTAGGGAATGTTCACTTGTATTCAAGTTAAAAAAAAATTACATTAAATATAAAAAATACAGTCCGTCCAGGTTTTCTAATCTCAGTTCCTCATTTGTTAGAAAGACAGCTCACCTGATTTCAACATTCATTCTATAAATCAAACACACTAAACAGGAACATCTAAAACAAAATACATTCTATCAAATATTATTGTGTGTATTTGTCTTTAAGTACTGGTATAATTAAAAAAATCTATGCTAATCAACAAGCAACGTTGGCCCCAAAGCTCGTTCTCTGGCAGGGACACTCAGCTTTAACAGTTCAACTGAAGCTCTGTTTGGACTCAAAGGGCAGGACAACAGCAGAGTGATCCTATCCTCCCACCAGAGTCAGGGGGCCAGGGAGGACTTTGACAGGTTTTTCCAAACTGGGTTTGTCCAAAATGGAACAGATTAAAGTTTCAGTCACACAGAATTCAGCATCATCATTCCAACTTGATCTATTATCACCAGCTAAATAATTACAATTTAAACTTAAGGCTTAGTATAATGACTTGAAATGAATGGAGCGTAGTAGGAGTGTGTATCAGCAGCAGTCTGGTGATATGATGCGTATCGCCGCATACTCCCCAGGATTTGATATATCGCGATACATCTCAAGCTTCACTTGTTTCCATGTGGAGCCCGCTAAAAAGCACCGCAGTCCGCATTTTTATGTGATACTGGCAGCAAGGTGGCACAGAGTTTTGGTTGGGTACCCCTCCCAAGTAAAAACTAAGCAGTTCATGTGTCATAACAACAAAAAGTGGGAGGCTGACTGAACATTAAGCATTTAACACAAGCTGATTCTTGCCAGATCTTGTTGTTTTGGTTGTGGTGTAGAGCTGCTCAAAGAGGCTCAGTGGACAATCAGGGGCTTAAGTGGAAAACAAGAGTCAGACGCTGAAGGATGCTCAGAAATTCATTCATTCATCTTCTGCCGTTTTACCCCTTTCCGGGTCACGGGGCTGCTTGAGCCTATCCCGGCCACTTGTGGGTGAAGGCAGGGGACACCCTGGACAGGTCGCCAGTCTGTCACAGGGCATGCTCAGAAATAATGACATAAATTTTGTCCTGACAGCATTTTGAATCGATACAAATATCGCGATATATCACTGAATCATGTTTTCCTATACCTTTAGAAATTCATGTCTTTAATGAACAGAATGAAATCAACATTGCATTCCTAACAATTGTTTTGTGATGCTGAGATGCAGATTTCATAGGACGGCTCAAAGCAGAACTGTATTTAGCTAAACAATGAAGTATTGGGCATCTGAACACCTTGATGCACCTGAAGAGTCCGCTTAACTTCAGAAACAGGCTGGAGGCCTAAGTGGAGGTAAGGGTCCATCCTGCTCGACAGAAAGTCAGTTACAGAAGACAGGAAGTGCAGAAACAAGAAGGAAACTCTGAGCTAAACAATGACAAACCCCAGATAGACTTCTGCAGAATTACTAATAAACCACACGCATGCAGAGAAACCACAGAGACCCTGTGATTGGTCAGCCGTGGTCTTGTTCTAGGAAAGAGGCAGCTCCGCCCACACAGGAACAGCATCCGTCCTGCATCACTGTGCTGATGCTGATAAGCCTTTATCTGAACTACCACAGAAACGCCGGAGCAGAACCCGTGATGCCACCGGCTCTGAGGCTCCGCCCACCGTTTGGCTGTCAGACGCCCCCGCCTCTGACAGCAGCAGTGGTTGTGCTCATGTCCGTCCCCACAACAGCTCCTTCCTCTTTACCAGGAAGTTTTCTAATCAGAGGTCAGGCACGTCAACAGTCATGATCACCGACTGCCCGAGAATTTCACCCACAACCCTCTGATGGGCATTTCTGCTTTAGGAGCTGATCTGCACCCTGAAGGGGCAAGTTTCAGGAACTACCACCGAGTCTACTCATTTCTGTTCTCTTAAATCATTATCAAAACTTTCTTCTTGCAGAATCATTTTAATCCTTTATTGAAACTACTTCTGACATTACTAGGAATGTAAAATGAATAAAAGAGAAAGTCTCTTTAGGTTTGCTGTAAACTTTCACATTTAAAACAGAAATGCAGGTTTTGGCTTCTGCAAAGCAAAACCAATTTGTTGTTGATGGACGGATGACGCCTTTTCTAAGGGAAGAGGATTTTGAATCGATTCACATGGACTCCATCTTTGCACTGATCAGCCGTGCTGTTCCAAGTACAAAGAGTTTCCAAAACTCAGCATGATCCAAAAAGACTCAAAGCTAGAAGCGTGGTTGTGTGGACGGGTCGGACATCATGTCTAACAGCGGCCGTCCTCCTGTCTGTTGAACGGATCAGTCGCTCCTCGTGTTCCTGAAACTTCAGGGTTTTTAAGTTGATCGTACAATTCTGTTTCTTTTTTTTTAAAGCTGCAAAAACAAAGACTGTGTTTTTGTCCCTCCAGCTGATCCAGACAGGTCACGAGTTGCATAAGTCTGTTGTGGTAAAACCGGCTGCCCTGTCACGAGGCGTGAAAGCAAAACATCCAGCGCTGACCGAGACGGGACTTCAACCTCAAACAGGTCATCTTTTCCTGCAGAGGAACATCCCAGCTGGACTTCACTCGTGTTTGTCCACTGTTGACTTTACATTTGAATCCCTCCCGATAACGGCAGAACACACTCGGAGAGGCGGGCACAGCGGCCGTGCTGACCTGCGGTCACAAAACGCCGTAACCTGTCAGGACACTGCCATGGTGACTCTGACACCCCCCCAAATGAACTATTGAGGAAGAAGGTTTGCATATTTCACTTTCAGTTGGAACACAAGCTTGTTTTTCTGCTGACTGAGGTTTTTGTTTCACCGAAAGAGCAACACCGCCATCAACCAAGCAAGCTAATAATCCACAATAACTGGGCTGTGCTGAGTCAGCAGCTCATGAAGCTCACCTGCTGTGCACTCAGGTGAATCTCACACCCCCCAAACCCCCACTGCTTCCACATTACTTACCAATGTTGGAATATGGCTATTTGAATAGATCTGTTGAAAATATTTGAACCCACTGACCATACAAGTCAGTTCATACAAGTCAGTTCATACAAGTCAGTTCATACAAGTCAGTTCTGGGCTCTCTCTTGAATGCTGTTACACTTCAATGCTGTTTGGGACCATTTTTGACACAAAGGTGGGGGCTGTATGCTTCTAAAATAAGTTATAAACATTGTTAAAGTGTTTATTCATAAACTGTAAATGGTTTAACAAAGGTAGACTAGCTTCCAAATATTTTAAATATGATGTGTTGTAGGCCTGCACAATATACCACAAATTTATCGTTATCGCAATATCCAGCTCTGCAATATGCAGATCGCAAAAGACGGTGAAAATCACAATAAATGGTAACATTAAATATGTTAAAACAATCTTATGGCAGCTTGAAGCATTTAACTAATCACATATATCCCTTTATGCATTTGACCAATCGGATGGACGCCTTCATGTTCTTGACCAATTGGATGGAGGCCTATCGTGTTAGATGTTTGTCACCTATGTCAACGAGGATCATTTGGAGTATAACTTTTAAACTGTTGCAGTGAAATCGGAATGATGCTTTTGGTTAATTTGCTATTTGTTTATATACCGCAAATTATATCGTTATCACAATATTAATCTCTAATATCGCATATCGCAAGTTTTTCTCATATCGTGCAGCCCTAATATGTTGGCAGTTTTGGGGAGGATGGAAGATGTTCAATTAAAAAAAAATATAAAGAAATGAATTAAATGTACTTGTTAGCCTTTTTCATATGAAAGTACATATGTGTCACAAAGACGTCAACAGGCATGAATGTGAGCAGGCATAAGATTTATAAAAGCTTCTGGGACAAAAAGGGCCTTCACGGCATTTCACTGCAGTTTGGCCTGATATCACAAAGTCAGATGTTCAGGGAAAAGCCCAAAACACCCAGCAGGCTCCGGTCGCCATGGTAACCACTAAAGATCATGTCAGGACAGTTGGATGAACTAAAGGAATGTGTCAAAACAAGAAGGACCAGAGTTCCCAAAACTGCATCTGAACAAACATCAAGACTAGTGGAAGAAAATTCTTCGAGCACACAAGACCAGAGAGAAGGTGGTTGGAGCTCATGCAGGGCTGCATGTTTGCAGAAAAACAACCCCAGCTGAGTCCTTCAGTCAGACGGCTGCGCTGGAGCTGCAACAGAACACAGCGGGCCTACATGTCAGTCTGCAAATTCCCAATGAAATGAGTGTGGACCGAACGTCTGCACTTGAGTCTTTGAGTGGCCATGACACGGAGTGAGTCTGACGGCGTGATGGGATGGTTGGAATGCCACAAACCCGTTTGTTCTCAAGTCAGACCAGAAACTGCAGACCATCTTTTCAGGTTCTTCAGCCGGAATCAAACCAGCAGAGGCATTTGACGGGTTTGACTGGTTTCACGCACAGACACAGCAGCGCCTCTGCTGATGAATAACATCATCTGGAGCTCCATCACTGTCATTATTGAACATAAAAATGACTAGAAAACTGTAGGTGTGTTTCTTACATGGTCACACCAAGAGCAAGGTCAAAACACCTATCATCACGAGAGACAGGGGTCTGCTTTTAGCCCCGCCCTTTACCTTCCAGTTCAATCTTCAGCGCCAGAGATGTCGCCGGTGACACTAAAATAACCAAGAGGACCTGCTTGCAGACAGCATGGCACCCTGACATCATTAGCCAGAACCGGAAGTCCAGAACCAGAAGTTCATGTCTCTTCTTCCCAAACAAAAGTCGGCAAACGTTCAACAAGAACATTTAGTGTGTAGAGAGTTACACACAACCTTAATGACTGCTGAATCCTCTTTGAATCGGTAACAATCCGGATCAGTCCTAAAGAGAATTGAACTGGTCCATCTCACCTTGTAGTATCATGTAAACTAACAGCAGCCTTAGAATCAAGTTTGGGATTCTGCAGACGTTTGTGTCACGTTTGTGTTGGAGCTGTGCGTGAGCTTTAGTGATTTAAAAAAACAGACATCTAGATCTGTCTGTGTTTAAAAAAAGCTCAACAAGCTGTGCTTTGTTTGAGAGCACAAAGGTCCAGGTGAGAGCCTGTGACCCATTTCCTGTCCCGCTCTACACACACGCACACACACACACACACACACACACACACACAGACAGCTTCAGTGTGTCCTGAAACATACAGTAGAACAGTACTGCTGCATAAACACGGAGCAGGTAACAAACTCACACCGTCAATCACACACACACACAAACACACAACATAGTTTGTCAGGAGGTGGTCTGCTGAAGAACTCTGGACAGAATCCGTCAAACGTCTGCTCTTCTGACTCCAGACAGCTTAGAAACACCACGTTTCTGCTTCCCAGCTGCTCTCACTGAGCCAACGACCACAACTACAACAGAACCGTGTCACACTAGCAAGCAGCCAAGCCGCACTGTGCAGCGCTTTAATGTCAAAAGTTAGGAAACAGAAACATGAAGGTCAAAACAGGAACATCACTACGCCAGAGGTGGAGTTTTGTGGATTCAAACCTGAAGATGGCGCTGTGGTCGATGGAAAGAAGAATAATATCAACCATCACCATGGCAGAGCAAAGACCAGCTTCAGAGAGCCTCGTGCTCTCACATCTTCTACAGTTGATTCAATTCAAATTCAGATTCATTTTATTTCTAAAGCATCTAAAGTAATGTAATGTAAAGAAAACAGCTCAAAATGCTGTACATAAAAACAGAAATACAAAAACACCAATCCCTATTCATGCAATACAATAGTTAAATAAGCCCCTCATGATAAAATACTCAAAAACAAACACAAGTAAAAGAGAAATGACTCAGAAAAAGATCAAAATTAGCCTAAAGTGAGGCAGACATCATATTTTACAACAGCAAACGGTGAAAATCCGTTTCTGTTTCAGTGAACAGCGTGCTGTGGAGTCTGGAGTCTTCAGATCATCCAGAATCATCACAACAACAGTCTGAGAAGGTTCAAGTCCAAGCGCCTCATGAGGCCGACATCTGCAGAGCAACACTGACCCCTGCTGGGGACCAGAAGAACTGCAGGAAGAGAACGTCTCAGAGCAGGGGTGTCAAACTCATTTCCACCGAGGGCCACATCAGCATAATGGTTGTCCTCAAAGGGCCAGAAATAACTTGTGAATGTAACTAAATGTAATGAAAAATAAACGTACCTAATCCTTAGTGTTAAATAACTCATTATTTATTTATGATAACTTTTTAAAGTGACAATTACAATTGCATAGAAAAATGTTTTTGCTTGTTACTCTAGCATAAATCATTTTAAATTTGATTCTGTCAGGTTAGGTTGTATGGACAGTGTTTAAGTCCTAATGTATAGTTGTCCAATGCAATATTTCAAGTCCAATTCCCCCTAGATATGAATAAATACACACCAATTTTTATTTTTTTATTTTAGGAAATTAAAAACTTGCATTCTCTCGCGGGCCGCATAAAATGACATGGCGGGCCACATTTGGCCCGCGGGCCTTGAGTTTGACACATGTGTCTCAGAGTAACAAAGGCCTGCCAGGCTAGTAATACAACAGCTGCTTTTTCTGTTGGAAGATTTGAAACATTACGTTCTCATGGTATTTTATCAAGTCATGTTGTGAGGCACCACTGAATATCTGACTTTGTTAAACACTAAGGAGGTAATGAATCATTTCATTCATATCAAAATATGTGGTTAGTGATCTGATTCAAAGCCGAATTTGGTTTATTCTAACTATCTGATTTGATCCGGTTCTCTGGCCTAAAGTGGATCCAGATCCTCTTCATCCAAACTTCCAGCAGTGAGACTCAGACAGAAATTCCTGCTACTGAACAGTGAAGTTTTCCAGATTCTTGGATTTCTTCCAGATCATCAAGTGGAAATGAAATATGTGTCCAAACAAACAAGTCAACTAGAATGAATGTCAGATCCATTCACATGGTAGTTTCCTAAAGTTCACCACTGTTGTTTTTCCACATCCAATGAATCCAAAGGGAACATTCTTAGAACATTCTAGACACTGGATGGTCACATGACTTTATTCACAGTCTGTCCACACATTGGACTGGAATGATGGACTGATCCATGTTTGCTAATGTCACCACGTGTGTAGTCCGCTGATACACTTGGTCATTTTAATGTTCTAGTAAAAGTAAACCTACCGTACCTCAATCCAAGTGGTATTTTCCAATATTACTTATAATCTATTCATCTGTTTAGAAACCATTTTCAATGGTTTAGGTTGATTTGGTTTGATTCCATTAACAACTTGTCTCAGACAGATCCAGCTGGTTGGATCGTGGAATATAAATGGATTCATTGATTAAGTCAATGAATCGTTACACCTCCACTAATAATAGAAAACCCAGTCTGATACTGTTGAACTGGGAGGAGCATTTTGAAGGACCGGACTGTTGGACTGGACTGGGTTTGACACTCACCCACAGCTCTGAAGAGACACGCTCCATCTTCCTTCATCTTCTTGATGACAAATCCTTTCTTCTCCGTCAGAGCTTTTTCAAACCAGTGCTCCTGCTGAACACACAGACACACACAGAGACACAAACATAAGTAAGGTCAGGTGTTTGCATTAGTTGTCTTAACTGCAGCAGCCTTGCAGAGACCAGACAGGAGAAACCCTGCGGAAAAAGACTCAGAACAACCAGCATGGCTGAGCTTTAATTAGCAAAGTGAATTCCAGGAATGCTGTTTTCCCGTGTAAACCTGAGTGCTGCAGGGTTCACCCATCTATCCTGAGGCTTCCTGATTTTCATGCAGATGTTAGTGAGCTCTTTTCCACTGAGTACTCTGAAGCAGACTGGCGTGGATGACATTTCGTCTCCTGGCAGCTGCAGAGCCGTGGCCCGAAGCACTGATGTGGACACAGGTTTCCACATCAGGCAGTCAGACAGCAGCTCTTCAGGTGACACACAGAGGAAGTTAAGTCCCGTCTCTGATTCAAAAAGGCTGCGTGGAGAAGATCCCTTCAGAGACTAACAGATTCCAGTCACCCTCTGTGAGAAAAAAACAGCGTTTGTGCTCGACTTCGGCCTTCATCAAACAGTCCTCAAACAAACACGGGACATTTTGCATCATCCATCTGTTTACGGGCTCTACTGCTAGCTTACTACGGTGGCCCTGAAGAATCACAACACAATAACTCACAACACAATAACTCACAATGGAAGTAAAGCTGCAATGGAAGTGCATTTATTCTGAAATTTCCACTGGGCTGAGCGTCACAGTGAACTGTGGAGGGAGCACGTTTTTTCTACAAGAGAAGCTAGCAGCCGTGTTGCCAGATTGGGCGGTTTTGGTTCTAAATTTACGGGTAAAAATGGGTGGGTATGCATCATTTGGGCGGTTTCAGGGTCGGTTCGGCTGGTTTTTTCCCCTCATGAATATAGAATAGCGGACCAAGTTAGGCCGTGTGGATGTTGAAGTTCTATGTACTGAGGCTCAGTGAATGGCAGAGACCTTTAATTATTAGTCTGAACTATCTTTTATTTTGAAAAATCATCGGATCGGGTGCTAAATCAGTCCAGTAGGGGGGGAAAGCTGTGTATTCTTGCTTCTCCCGATCTAATAAAAGGAGTACAGTACTGAATATTTCTTCAGCGGGCCGCCTTCTTCCATTCATTTTCCTAACCCGCTCTATCCCCACTATAACCTGCGTACGGCTCTTCCATCCTTGTGCTGCACTAGAGCGCCCTGACTATCATGTCAACCTATGATGATTGTATTTTGTGCTCTCTGTGTAGAACACACTGAGGAGCGAGGGAAAAAAACAACTCTCTGCAGCAGAGGACGTGAACAGGTGAACAGGTAGAGAGGAGGGGGAGGGGCTTTGGCTTCAAACTGTGTCAGAGAGATGGAAACATGGCCTTCAGATTTAGACGCAGTTGAAGCAGAGACTTTCTCTGGGATGATTTGATGAACCTAAACATGGAAACATGATTACCAAGTAGAACTCTTCAAAATAATAAACCTGATCTCTCCACATTCTCAGTGTCTATCAGGCATTGATACACACAGACCCCGCTCCATGCAGCGATCAGACCATGACGTTAGCTGGTAGCTAGCCGTGGACTTAAGCTTTAAAGAACACAATTTCTAAGAGGCGGGGCGTTGCACACCCCCAACAACAGGTTAGATGACAGAGCCCGGTCCATAAAGCGTCAACACTTCAATACTGTACTCCTTTTATTAGATCAGGAGAAACAAGAATACACAGCTTTCTTTGATTCCCCCCCCCCCCCCCCCTACTGGTTTGATTTAGCACCCGATCCAAAGATTTTTCAAAATAAAAGATAGTTCAGACTAATAATAAAAGGTCTCTGCCGTTCACTGAGCTTCAGGACATAGAACTCCAACATCCACACGGCCTAACTTGGTCCGCTATTCTATATTCATGAGGGGAAAAAACCAGCCGAACCGACCCTGAAACCGCCCAAATGATGCATAACCGTTTTGGAAATTTCTGAATAAAAGCACTTCCATTGCAGCTTTACTTCCGTTGTAAGTTACTGTGTGGTAAGTTATTGTGTTGTGAGTTATTGTGTTGTGTTGTGAGTTATTGTGTTGTGTTGTGAGTTATTGTGTTCTGTTGTGAGTTATTGTGTTGTGTTGTGAGTTATTGTGTTCTGTTGTGAGTTATTGTGTTGTGTTGTGAGTCAATGTGTTGTGTTGTGAGTTATTGTGTTGTGTTGTGAGTCAATGTGTTGTGAGTTAATGTGTTGTGTTGTGAGTTATTGTGTTGTGTTGTGAGTCAATGTGTTGTGTTGTGAGTTATTGTGTTGTGTTGTGAGTCAATGTGTTGTGAGTTAATGTGTTGTGTTGTGAGTTATTGTGTTGTGTTGTGAGTCAATGTGTTGTGTGCGTGATTGGAACTATAATAAACACATTAAACTCATTCATCTTTGCTGATAGTTTACTTTTTCTGCTAGTCCTGTGTTCAGACTTCCCTTCTTTCTTTCAGACTATCCTCTCCTCCTCTCCCACTGCGCCCGTCACTCTCTCTCGTCGGCCGCGGCTCCCTTTACACACAGGAACGCTTTCAGAAGCACACATCCTCATTCCACAACAAAAGTTTCCATCTCGCGAGGAAATACGACAAATTTACTGCCTTCTAATTATTTATTTCCATTGTATTCGTCCTCATTACACGCTGCGTGTGTTCTTAAGTGCGCGACACGGCCGCCTGCCAGAGGATTTCGTGTTTGGGGGGGGGTGTTATCACTGTTCTTCACTCTGTAACACCCAACATGAACGCGAACTGTTAGATTTCCATGAATATCACTACATGTTTTGTTTGGGAACCATTTTGTTCAGCGCAACGTTACGTGTCTGTATGAACAAAGGCGGAGCCTCCTGCCCCGCCTTCTTCATGGGCGTCAGGCTTCATGACTGCCGGAAAGGTGACAAAGTGTCTGCAATCTGTTTATTACTGGACAATAAATAATATTCTGAGAAGATGTCTGTACCAGAGAGCACAGGTGAAGGCTCACCTGCAGCTAGAGAGCGGTCTGCTGCAGAGGGATCAACACGCACCCCCAACACGTGTGCGCACCTTCCTCCTAGTCCTACACACGACGCAGCGCGCTGACACAATCACAGTCAATCTACAACACCTACATAGGCTATATAGTTAGTTCATTAGTTAGATAGGTTGTAGTTAGTTGTTACTGTTGTTTGTTAATGAAGAATACTACGTCGTAATTGTATTTATTTCTGATGCGGCCGCCGGGGGATTTTGTGTTTTTTTTTGGGGGGGGGGGGGGGGGGGGGGGCTGCGGTTAACCGCGACACTGCGGCCCCTGGTGGTTTATCACAGCTCTAGTTGTGACCCTTCTGGGCCACCGTAGCTTATAGCTCCTCACAACCCCCAGCTAACGTTGGCGGAGCAACAAAGACGGCAGCAATATCAGAGATATCCAGACGTACAGTTTAGAATATGGGTGTCAAACATATGGCCCCCAGATGTTTTAAATGTGCAATTCCACCACCAGGGGGAGCAAAGGAAACGCAGAACAGGTGAAACAACATATCTCTGCATGTGCCAGAAGCTAAACCTAACAACTCTGCGTCTGGGAAAGATGCAGTGTGGTTCTCCTTAGAGTTTTATTTGTTCACAGAGCTGAATGCAAAACCCCCGAGCTTGGTATGTCATCAGGTCGCAGTGCTCAAAGAATATAACATGCAACACCACTATGAGACTCACCATAAAGCAAAGTTTCACCATTTGGAGTCAAGAAAAGAGAAGATTGACCAACTATTAGCTGGACTGATAAACTACTGTCTGCATTTACTGCAGCCGTGACGTCAGTCACGGAGCAGTGACAGACAGCTGATTGCAGACAAGTTGGAGCAAACATCCAAACCATTTTCAGATGCTGAACTTATGGAAAAACGCTGAAGGCTGCAGAAGTCTTGTTCCCGAATAGCAATCGACCTTTGGCAACATGAGTCCGTCAAGGATTACGATCAGATCCAACATCTCTGAGGAGACTTGGACGCCAAATGAAGGAATCCAGTCATTTATTGTATTTTCAGTCACTATTGATGAAAGCAGCTACATCACAGATGTGTACAGCTGTGGATATTTACTAGAGGTGTTAAACAGACCGTCACAGTGGAGTTTGTAGAGTTGATGGACACAACAACAGCTGATGACAGTCAGCTCTCTAGTTACTGTGCTGGATGATGTTGGAGTGAACTGGTCACGTGATGTCAGTCTGGTCACGTGATGTCAGTCTGGTCACGTGATGTCAGTCTGGTCACGTGATGTCAGTCTGGTCACGTGATGTCAGTCTGGTCACTGATGGCGTCCCATCAAAGGTCAGGAAGAAGGCAGGTGTTGCCACAAAATTCAGGCAGAAACCAGGGAGGATTCTTGGACATTTCATTGTTTTCCACACTTGAATGACAGTAAATGTGTTTCTGCAAAGGATCTGAATCTGAATTCTGATATTGATAGGGGGGGGGGTGAAATTTCAGGAGAGAAAGGAGGTTAACTCCAAATTCTTATGTTCACACATCATTGCATGTTTAATTGGGTTACCCCTCAATAGTTTATTGTCAGGATTGCTTCAGTGTCTGATGTAAAATATTCAGTCTGTATAAAATAGAATAAACAATTTCTTTTAAGTGAAATGCATTTTATTTTACATCCCTCTGTGAATGAATGTGTCATAATAGTTTAGGCTGTCATGTTAGTTGAGGCATTTTTCAACTGGTTAAAAACCCCAAACTAAGCTGTTATGTTGCTTTTATGTTACGGTCCGGCCCACTTGAGATCAGACGGGTTGAATGTGGCCCCCGAAACAAAATGAGTTTGACACCCCCAGTTTAGATCTAGATTCCAGCTCAGACGAGGAAAACAAAGACGTTCATGGATGCATCAGAATGGAGCGGAGCGGGGATCTTAGGACCCACAGATTGTTGTCTGGATTTAACACATACTGACTTAATCTGAATCTTCTTCATAAATCTTCATCATGAGAAAAATGCCACAAGAACAAGTTAAAAACACAGAAAACACCATTTTCATTGGAGAGAGTCTCTAAACAGGACTTTACGAGACTCCAGAGTTAAATAAGCGACACCCTAAAGCAGGGGTGGCGAACACGAGGCTCGCGAGCCGCATGCGGCTCTTGGCCAATGAGCGTGCGGCTCTTAGCGTCTCATCATATTTTCTATATACTTTGCCTCATTTCATATTTTTTTCCCTCTTAAACCACACTCAAACCATCCGAGGGTATTGAAAATAAATAATAATTAATAATAAAAGTGATTTGGCAGTGTGTGTGTGTGTGTGTGTGTGTGTGTGTGTTTGATGATGCTCCTGACACATACGTGACCGCCAATCATTTGCGCGGGTTACGCCCACTATCGGAACACATAGATACAGATTAGCTGTGCGTGCAGACTGTTACCCTCATGGTCAAAATGGATAAATTCAGAGTATAAAGATAAACACAGGACGATTCTGGAAGAACGGGAAGATTCTTCCTTTTTACTGAACAGAATAGAAAGTCACGATGTTTCTCATTATGAGCTTCTGGAAGCAGTAACATTGGTCATGGCAGAAAAGAACAAAACGGATCCCGGAAATTATTAAAAACTTCCTGATCATCTGACACAAATTGTCTCCTTTATTAACAAGTTGAAGCTTTTCTAAGTCCACATTCAAAACAACAATCTGTCCCACGTTCCTTTTTTGCGCAGCTCACAGCAGAAAGCTGCAATCAGAATGAATGAAGCGCAGAACGTGACGCTGCTGCTGAACAAAAACGACCGCAGATCACTTTTCTCATGGATTTAATGCAGTGACTGAGTGATGAGATCCCCGCTGGTCACTGATGAGGCAGAGAGAGAACCGGACATGATAAAGCTGAAATCTCTGTGAAAGAAGGCCTGTTATAATGTGGAGAACAGACATCGGTCCGTTCTGACCGACACTCACGGAAAGGAGCTGATCAGAGAGGCTACAGCTGGCCTGGGGATTAGCCCCGCCTTCAGCCCCTAAGACTCATGGGAAGTGGGGAATTTTCAGTGTAAAACCATCAGCCAGGTAACTGTTAGCAGAATTAACCTGCATGTAGTTTGGCTGAATGAGTGTGAGCAGGAAGGAGGGGACGTAAATAACGCAGACAGTTAAATTAAAACTCAATACTTGTTGGATTACTACTCCTAAATATGAACTGACTCATTGCAATGTATTAATTTTTAATAAATTATTTGCTTTTGATTCAAATGTCAGTCATTCAATTTTAAATTTAAAAACATATAAAAGCAAGATATTGTAATGAAGGTCAAAATTAATTTAAGTTTCACACAACTGAAATGTAATGTATCTAATGTGTTTATTGTGAATATGAATCACTCAGACACCAGAAGGATGCTCTGTCCAGATGTTTGTGTATTTGTTGGTGTAAGTGTCATTGAAAGAGGAATGTTGAGAGACAAAGAATTACCAGTTAAATACTGATGGATAAATGGTGAAAATATTCAGTTTTATCATCGTAAATCTGACTTCAGAGGAGTCAGTGCCTCTCCAGCATCAACCTCACTGCACGTCACTGAGTGGTTGTGTGTCAGAGAAAAGAGTGAGATAAAGAGAGAGAGAGAGTGTGTGTGTGTGAGGAGGGGGTATCTGACCTCCAGGGTAGTCTCTGGTGTGGTGGTGTGGCTCTTTGACTCTCACAGTGAAAAAATTCGGCTCTTGATGTCAAACTTGTTCGCCACCCCTGCCCTAAAGGCTTCTCCACCACCACTGCACCCTGTGTGCAGATCACCGCTGAAGGTTGTCTGCTCAGGTAAACACTGATGCTGCAGGAGCCCGACTTCATGAGCTAAGGAAGGTTTGGGAGAAAACAACCACCAGTCTAGCACATGGGGAGGGGGTCATGCACTGCACAGCTTCACACAAAAATATGTCTTCAAAATGTCAGCATGTGATTTGTTTACAGCCATTAGCACCTTCACAAATCTGGAGACTGATGTCAGGAGACAGTCTGGGTCTCTGTGGCCCACAAAGGCACCATCGACCCGAGGATCTGCAGTTCAAGCAGGACTCAACGCTGCAGCTCCAGTCCAGAAAAATACTCGTTCGTCAAATTTCCATCTAAACCACATAACCAGTATTCATGCAGCATCTCAGAGTCAAAGGCAAATGAGAAACACTCGCGTTGTCCGAAAGGAAGATCAGAGGAAGCTGCAGAAGACACTGCAGCTTCAAACAAGTAAAAACAGTAAACGCAGGAAATAAAACTGCCGTTAAAATGTGGTACAGCAGATCCGTCTACCGGCCAGCCAGCTGCCTGAATGCCGGCATGACAAGCAAAAGAGCTCCACGGCGGGCCGGAGCTCGCAGGAGCTATGTCCGTATGGGGCACAGCAAGCTTGGGCATCCTAAATCTTATGATATTTTGCTTATTTTCATTGAGACAATAATAATTCGATCATTCTTATTTTTATTTTCCCCCTCTTGAACGAATGTGGGTCACAGAGACGCGGCGGTAGGAAGGATAGAGGGAGTATGTGAATGATCGTAGACAAGGAGACGTGATCACTGATGCTTTTCTAGAGATTTTTAAAATAAATACATCTGATCTCTAAACATCCCCCATGTCTTCCATCCAAAGTAATGAGATACACAGAGAGAAATGTAAAAAATATCTGCTGTGAATCCAAGTATCGCTAACATCCGTGTTTATGAATGATTTATGACGTGAATAATTATTTTGTTCACACGAATTAATTATTGCGTGGGAACGATATGTTTATTAATTTACCCCTGTCAGGTCACGAGCTCCGTACAAAAGGGCTAAATGATGTGATGTTTGTATCCTCCAAAGGAAAATTAGATACACATTTAGAGGATAAACGCAAAGATTTTTTACAACAAATGGAACTTTTTCAAATGTCAGTATTATACTCTTTTTTTTCTTTCTGATGTTTATGCTGGGATGGAGTGGGGTGGGGGGGTTGTTCCAAGTACCTTTTCTGATGTTTTATTTTTTCCTTTTGAGAACGGGATGTTGAATCTTGTACAGACAAATGGTAAAATGCATCTGTCAGCTGGATCATTCATTTATATGTTAATAATATATTTTTGGAAAAAAAAGTTGAAACGTCAAATAAAAGATTACATAAAAAGAAAACAAAAAGTAATGAATTGGAACAATTTATTTTAAAACATGTGGAAGCCTATTGCATTCAATAAAAAAAGAGTGATCTTTTTCCCAACCTTCATTTTCTCCCAGTTAGAAAAAGCACAGGTGTTTTTTGTTCCAATTTTTTCCGTGTTTTGGTTCATATTTTTTCAACTACAAAAGCAAAGCCCTCCAAACAGGCCGGGCTCTGACTGCTCTAAGATGAGCCGCAAGTCAAAGTAGAAAAGCCACAAAGTATCCGTCTAGTTAATGATCATTGATACAGATTGACCACACCCACACTGTGAGCGTCCTGGTTGACGGGTACCCAGTCAGGTACTCTGGTCCTGACCCAAGGACTTTGCTGCTTTGTGCCTGACATTGTCGTTGGGATTGACTCAAAATCAAAATAAACAGTTCATACTGGTCAATATTTAATACTTCCCCAACGGTTTCTCTGGAATGTTAGTGGATAAAGTATAAAGAACAAAACAGACACGCGATATGGTGACGAGGACATTCACTAAACACATCATGTCTGTGACTCGGACACTTTGTGGCTTTTCTACTTTCATGAATAGATGAGGTTAGAGCCCAGCCTGTTAGGAGTGCTTTGCTTTTGTAGTTAAAAATTAGAAAAAAACACCAATGTTTTGTTTTTTGATATACAAAAATATTGGAACGAATACCACTTGCTTGTTTTCATTTTTATTAATTGTTTTTATTAAATGCAATACGCTTCCATAAAAATGAGCTTGTTTTTAAAGAAGCCCACAGCAGAGGAGGTGCTCAGATCCTCTGGAAGGCCGGTCCACAGGACCCACAGGACCACACCCGGGTTTTGCTCTGACCCCGCTCTAAGCATACCTGGACCAGAGCATCTGAGGCTCTGGGGGGGGTTCATAAGACAAAAGCAATTCTGGTCAACAGGAAGGCCCAAGACCATCATCCAAACATTTCTAAACCAATGAAAGGATCTTCTAGCAGATCCAGGAGCTGACTGGGAGTCAGCACAGACACTTCACAGCCAGCACTGGTCCTGTCCAAATGACAAGCCGTAGTTTGGTTTAACTGAGACTAAAAAACGTATACAATAATGTCTCTGCACTGACCCTGGAGACAACAGGTCTGACTCCCGAGGTTCTCTTGAGATTTGTTGTTTATGTGAGCTTCAAAGCTAAGATCTGCATCAGCATCACCCTGAACTTCCTGATGTTGTTTCTTAAAGACCCACTCCAATGAAAATGGTGGCTTTGCTGTTTTTAACACGTTCTTGTAACATTTTTCTCATGATAAAGGACACATATAAAATACTGCATTTCTTTATTCAAATAGTGAATACAGAGGGGGTGGATGCAGTGATTAGCGCCCTCGCCTCAACCACTGCAACCACTTCCTCCCACGGTCCAAAAACGTGCTTCATGGGTTAACTGGTTACTCCCTAATGTGCATGTGTGTGTGTGTGTGTGTGTGGGAGTGACTGTGTGCCCTGCGACAGAAGAGCAACCTGCTGAAAGGGATATGGCGGCCTAAGGCGATGGATGGATGGATCAAGATCAGACAAAAAGGTCAATTTATATCTTTGTTTTTCTACTCTGAGCTGGAATCTGGATCTAAACTGCACTGCTCGCCATTTTTGTTGCACCGGTAATGGGGGTTGAGGGGCAGTAAGCTAGCAGGAGAGAGTGTAAACAGCTGGGTGGTGGGAAGTGGGAGCGCGGCTGTTCCGCAACAACGGTTCCCTCCCACAACTCAGGGGTGAATTTCTAATCAACTCCTGTCGTGTGTCCTAGAAGACAACACAGGTTATTTGATTTTGACAACCAAAAAAAAGGTAAAATCATAGTAAAAACACCACTGGGAACACTTTGAAAATAGATCTAAAGATGATGAGATTTGTTCTTTTATTGGGCTGAACGTGATAGCTTTCACTATAATTTAATGTAATTTTCACTTGAGTATTAAATATTGAACTGTAATGTCATAGCTACATTTGTTTCATCTTTTCATATTTTCTTGCAAACTTTCTGCACTTTTTTGTTTTTTTCCTGATAGTTTCTGAGATAGTGGTTGATGTTTATCCTTTTAGACAGAACTCTGTCTCCATCAGCTGCTTTTAAAGGGAATACTTAATTGGAGCAGCAGACTGACACTTGTGAGTTATTGTTTTAATAAATAACATTTTTAGAGAAACTTGAATGTCTTGAGATGTTTTTTTTCATAGTCAAAAGGAGGAGAGGCTGCCATAAGAGTGGTCAGCACAGGGAACACTCTGAAAATAGATCTAAAGATGATGGGAGAGGGATTCTAACGTTGTACGGCCACTGAGCTGCTTGGTTCTGATCTTCTGAGCCTCAGGACCGACATTTAAAACTTCCATTTGGTGCTGGTTGAGATTCAGAAGGTTCCCTGCCATCCATCAGTGGGTTCCACTGGATCAGGAGACCCAGCAGCATAATGATTTCTGCCTGTGGTCTAATGGCAGCATATAGAGATGGAGGTGAGACCCAGGACAGAGCCCTGAGGCGCCCCACATATCAATCTGTGCCTTTGGGGTGAAGAAAGACATTAAGGCTTTTATCCTTTAGCCTAACAGACATATCCATTTATGAGTTGAAGGGCAGGTTTGAATCGAGAGCACAGCTGTGTGGGAGCTGCTCGCCGAAACATCTGCCAATCATACACCTGGTTAATGATCACCTTCCAACCGCAGGTGGATGAGGTGGAACGCGTTGCTATGGTAACTTGATGCCTCTGGAAAGTGCTGATATACTTTAGCCTGAACAATGTGATATTTGCACGGGGGTGATGTGAACCATCCTGTTCCCTTCTAACACAATAAACGCTTTTCCAGACCTGAACGCTTCCAGAATTCCCGCTGGAGCCGCGTTAGCATCCCGTTAGCATCGCTGCTAGCAGCAGCCGGCGCTAGCTAGCTCCTACCTGCTCCACGGTGGCCGGGTCCAGGGACTGCAGCCGCGCCGCGTTCTCATACTCGTCCTCGCTGTTGTTTCCAGCTCCGTCCTCTGTGTCCTGGCTAGACCCAACGCTTCCTGGTCCGGTCACCCCGGGCTGGCCTCCCCCAGCCAGAGCCGCTACCACTCCGCCGGAGCAGGTGCCTGCCTGCCGCCGCCTCTTGCTGAGCCCAGGCCCGGAGCAGCAGCTCCCCATTCCTCCACCGCAACCGACGACGCCAGCGGACACGACGAGTTCACCACGGGAGCCGGCAACCATTCCGCCGCTGCCGTCCCGGCCATCGCCCGGCCCTACAGGGGAAACAGAACCGACGGGCGGCGGAGAGGCCTGCTGCGGCCGGGAGCTCGCTTCGATGCTCCGCCTGTCGTCCCTAGAGGACTGCGGAGCGCCCTGGTATGACCACGGCGGAGGTGAAGCCCTGGGTCGGGCGCCGGTTCGACCCGCGTGCGAGTGCGGATGTTGATGAGGGTCGGAGCCGCTTCGCCGGTCGCTGTCATCGGCGTGGTCCGGGACGCCAACCCCGGAGCTGGGCTTCTTCTTCGGTAGAATTGTCATGGTGGAGTGAGCGTCAAGGCAGCAGGGAGGGGGTCAGAGCTGCGAGTCTCCCGTTTTCAGTTCAAAGTGTCGGCCTGCTCGCCCTCTGAACCGGCCGTTAGGCTGCGGTTTGTCAGCTAAGAGCCTTAGCGAGCCGAAACGAGCCAAAGAAGCGGCCGCTGGGCTTTATTCGACGGCGAGTTCAACAAAAACAAATCGTGTCTCTTCCCGTTCTCCAAAACATCAACACAGCCTGACGGCGCCGCGACGTCACTTCCTGGTTGCGAGGGCACTTTCGACGTCACGTGACAATCAAACCCCGTTTAACTCATCTGAATACAAACTAGTCAGAAAAGCAGTCTCAGTGGAATCAGGAATCAGGAATCTTTAGTGTCATTTTATCACATGATAAAACGAAATTAGGCTCTCTGGTCCCGGGCCAGCCGTTTACATTCAGACATAAATAAATAATATAATATCAACATGATATCAATATGTAACAGTCTGGTTCCTGATGAGTATTGCAGAAAGTATGTTACAAATTGCACAGTATATTAAGTATTCGCAGCCCTGTGATAAATGAGTGTAGGTATTATTTTATTTCACATCAAACATAAATTCTTATTAGTATCAGATATGTACCCTCACTTAAACATTGTTGTCTCATAACCTTTTTAATTTGACCTAGAATTGTACAGTTATTTCTTCTTTTTATGGGCTGAAAGTTATAGTTTCCACTTTAATTCAGTACAAAAAAAATGAACTGTAATGTTATAGCTACATTTGTTTTATATTTTCTTGCATACTTTCTGCACTTTTTTGTTTTTTTCCAGATAGTTTCTGAGATTGTGGTTGATGTTTAACCTTTTATAGTACTCTGTTCCCATCAACTGCTGTTAAAGGGAATACTTAATTGGAGCAGCAGACTGACAGGCGATTCTGACCCCTCCTGTACAGAGCATCCGTGCTGTTGGACCAGTCCAGTCTGTTGTTCAGGTGAACATCCAGGTATTTAAATGTGTCCACAAACTCAATGTCTGAACCCTGGATGTTCACTGGTGAGTGTGATGGTGAGGACCTCCTGAAATCCAGAACCAGCTCTTTTGTTTTGCTGGTGTTGAACAGCAGTCCACAAAGTCAGAGATGACCCCCCTGTACTCCTGCTCATGTCCCCTGCCTTCGCCTTCCTGCAAGTGGCTAGGATAGGCTCCAGCAGCCCTGTGATCCCGAAAGGGATAAAACGGAAGAGCAGATGAATGTTCTCTTCAGACCAAATTAGATTTGTTCATAAAGCATCTAAAGATGGAGAGTAGTTTAGTGGAGGAATTTTTGTTTTATCTACATTAATTATATTTCCTGAATAGTGACCGAATTGTTTCAAAAAGTCCATGTTAGCTATATGTATTAAAACAGAAGTTATAGGTTAATAGGCTAAGCTAGAACTTCTGTTTTAATATATATGTATATGTTGATATATATGTAAATGTGCCTTCCTAAGCTAGAACTTCTGTTTTAATACATATAGCTAACATGGACTTTTTGAAATTCTTTTATTCATCGTGTGTGGGAGGAGCTTCCAGCTAAGGTTTTTAGCCTGTCAGTTACAATGCATGAAAGACGCAGGTGGTGATGAGACATCAGATTAATTTATTAAGAAGAGTTCTACTAAAATGTGGGTAATCACGTGTCCATTCAGGGTTCGTGGGATGGTTCAGAGATTATTCTCCCGGTACCAGCAGCTTCTTTCCCACTCTGGGAGCTGTCTGTATGTCAACCACTTCCCTCTGAGTGTTTCTGTGTCTCTGTGACCCTCTTTGGAGGCTCAATGTCCTGCATTAACCTGTAGAAAAGGAAAATAAAAATCCAGGGACCTTTTATTATTACTATTATTATTATTGAAAATGGGAAAATATCAGTTTGGTAAATATTCACAGATTCGGACATCCGGCCTCAATAAACGTTCAAATGTCACAGCAAGTATCTGAATCCTTTTGTATTAACACAGAGAGTGAACTACAAATGAATTTAAAAAGAAAACGGATCATTTCTTTTCTGCCTTTTAATGAGAATTGTTCTCTTCCAGCAGTAAATGCAGACAATGCATCCGGCTGCCGAGGGGCCGTCAACAAGAACAAACTCAGAGAAAAGACCATTCTGTAAAAGTCAATAGTCTCTCAAAAATGAGTAAATGTCTACATTTGTATGAGCTGGTAATGAAGACTCGTCAGCATATTCATGCTACAGTAAATATTTGTGAGAAAGTCCATCTGTATTTCACTGTTGTGTTCGGGGTGGCTGCCTGCTCCACTCTCCTATTCGATCTGTGGAGGTGGATGCGTGAACTCAACATGGAGGAAGGCGGCCCGTCTCCTTTCAAGCTGCGCCGTGGGTCTGAGCAGAGAGCCCTCCTAGATCTTCCTAGAATCTGGTCATGTGTGTAGCGGCGGCCAGTGCTATGAGGGTCTGATGGAGCCAAAGAAGTGTCCCGTCTGCAGGGCGCCTATAGTGAGGGTGGTGCCTCTTTACACCAGTTAAACTGTAGACTTGAGTCTGTTTCTTTATCTGTCTGCTGTTCAATCTTATTAAACCATAACCAAACTTGTAGCAAAAACGAGGCAGCAGTGCAAGTTAGCTTCATTGTGGCTAAAGAAATCACCCACGCTTCCAGGTCTTTTTCAGAGGGAGCCTTTCTAACCCTTGTGCTATCCTATGACCCCCCCCTTACATTGACGTGTTCTCCTTACCATGACAAAGGTGGATAAAGGTGGAGAGGATTTCATGGAATCCATGGAGACTAGTGAAGATCACAAATCATTGAAGAAAAAAGGTCTTGTGGGGTCTAGATCAGCGCTCCCCAACCTTTATTGCGCCACGGACCAGTTTGATGTCTGGCAAAATTCTCTCGGACCGGTATGTTATATGTGGCGGACACACGCTGTAGCAACGCTGCAATAAAGGCAGAGACACGTGATAAGACATACTCTGCACTTTTATTTTGACACGCTAAACATTGTACATCACACAGGTGTCATCATCCTCTCCCCTTCCCACAATCATGGTGCTAAAAAGAAGTAAACACAACAGGAAGAAATAACTAAGGGTGAGACAACAGAACTGCCAGATGAAAGGACCAGTAGGCAAAAAGAAACACCCGTCATCAACCCTATTTTGACCAAAGCAGGTAAAGGGGATTGATTGAATTCTCTGTGATGCCAGCTCCGACAGTAACCCCTGCAGCCTGAGGAACTCCGACAGCAGACCAAACGTTCACGTGACTGACACTACAGTACAACAAAATAATATGACCTGCATGTAAACTGTGGTATTTTCTAAACATAACAATAAACACGAATTATTACATGAGTAACGTCTTCTCTGCCTGCAACACTCCCTGGTTGCTATTATTATAACATTTAAACATGCCTTCAAAATAAGTGCATGGAAGATCCAACCCACCACAATAGGACTCTTGATACTGTCAATTAAATGTAGCTTTCTTTTTTATGAAGTTGAAGGCTCCTCTTCTGTCTCCTGGCTGGGCCTTTTCCCCTTGGCAAAGAAACTCTCCATAGACGTTTGTTTTTTATTAGTTTAGCTAGTTCCTGGGTTTTATTTTAGCGGTATTCTATCATGTGACCGAGAAGAGCGAATTGGCCTGAGTCAAGAGTAACAGACGGATGGAACAGAGAATTGGGCAATTTTTCAAAATAAAACATCGTTCAGATTGCGAAATAAATAAAACAGAAGTCATGTAGGTTATTTTATTTTTTCTGTGTGGTACCAAATGACCCATGGACCGGTACCGGTCGGCGGCCTGGGGGTTGGGGAACACTGGTCTAGATAACCCAGCTCCCAATGTCAAAGTGCCTAGGATATCACAAGGGTTAAAGCAGTGTATGCTAAAGGTTTGTGAGCAGGTGTGCCCTGATCAGTTACAGACTTTTAAAAATGTTTGTTTATCAAGAAACACCATCGCGGGCAGAGTGAAGGAACTGGCAGAAAATCTGAAAACACAGCTGGCCAAAGAGCCATGCAGCTACAGATAACATGGACACAGCGCAGTTAGCAATTTTTATTAGAGGCGTAAAGTCGGACCTCTCTATCACGAGGAGCTGTTGGATGTGGCTGCAATGCATGGGTCAACGGCAGGACAGGACATTGTTGATACGGTTGAGAAGTCTGTGAGTAAAAATGCATTGCCTTGGGAAAACTTGGTGGGATTAACTGCAAGCGCTGCACGGACAACGTGTGAAGGAAAATGTTAGGATCCTGGGCTCATCTCCACACCTGCCACCCATCATCTCATCAGCCTGCGGCCTTTATAAGGAACCACCACCCTACAGCCAACGTCAGTCCGTCTGCTTCACGTGGTTGAGTCACCTTGTGCGTGTTCGGGAGGGGGATGAATGGAAGACGGCTTTCAACACCCCCTTAGGTCACTTCGAATACCTGGTTATGCCATTTGGGCTAACCAATGCCCCAGCAGTTTTTCAGGCACTGGTGAATGACGTATTAAGAGATTTCCTAAACAGATTCGTATTTGTCTACTTGGACGACATTCTGATCTACTCCCCCTCGTTGGACTCGCATGTCCAGCATGTTCATCAGGTTCTTCAAAGACTCCTGGAGAACAAACTCTATGTTAAAGCTGAGAAATGTGAGTTCCATGTCCCCAAAGTCTCGTTCTTGGGCTTCGTGATCGAGAGGGGTCATGTAATCATGGATCCCGCTAAGGTCTCAGTAATTAAGGAATGGCCCCGACCTAAGTCACGGAAAGACCTACAGAGGTTTCTCGGGTTCGCCAATTTTTATCGGCGCTTTATGCGTAACTATAGCATCATAGCACGTCCGTTGACTAGTCTAACATCCCCCAAGGTCCCTTTTGTGTGGAGCCCGGAAGCTGAGAATGCTTTTAACCTCCTCAAGGACCGGTTCACATCAGCACCAGTATTGGCTCAGGCAGATCCTTCCCGACAGTTTGTTGTAGAGGTGGATGCCTCTGACACTGGTGTTGGAGCAGTTCTCTCCCAACGCACTGATGATGGGAAGCTCCACCCGTGCGCTTTCTTTTCCCGTAAACTGTCAGGTCCTGAACGTAATTACGATGTAGGGAACAGAGAGTTGCTGGCCATTAAATTGGCTTTAGAAGAATGGCGTCACTGGTTAGAGGGTGCTGAACATCCCTTCCTAGTCTGGACAGACCATAAGAATCTTGAATACATCAGTACTGCCAAGAGATTCAATCCTCGTCAGGCTCGTTGGGCCCTGTTCTTTAGCAGGTTTAATTTCACGGTTTCTTTTCGCCCAGGGTCACGTAACATTAAACCAGACGCTCTGTCCCGTTTACATTCCTCTGAGGACCCCAGTATTCCCTCTGTTCCGATCCTCCCTTCCTCCTGTGTCCTAGCTAGCCTCCCCTGGGAGATCGAGAGCGCCATCCACCAAGCCCTGGCCACTGATCCGGACCCCAGACATGGACCAGCGGATCGCCAATATGTTCCTGCTTCGGTCCGGTCACAGGTCTTGACCTGGGTCCACGCCTCTAGGTTTTCCTGCCATCCTGGTTTTCGCCGCACTCTGCTCCAGGTCAAACGCCGTTTCTGGTGGCCCTCCATGACCGCTGATACGAAGGCCTTCGTCGCGGCCTGTACCGTTTGCGCCACCAGTAAATCTACCCATCAGGCTCCCGCTGGCCTTCTCAATCCACTTCCCATCCCTTCTAGGCCTTGGACTCACATTGCAATAGACTTTGTTACCGGACTCCCGGTTTCTAAGGGCAACACAGTAATCCTAACCATTGTGGACAGGTTTTCCAAGGCCGCTCATTTCATAGCCATGCCCAAACTGCCCACTGCTACTGAGACTGCCAGACGCCTTGTAGACGATGTGTTTCCTCTCCATGGCATTCCCTCTGATATAGTGTCGGATCGTGGCCCCCAATTCACATCCCAGGTGTGGAAATGTTTTTGCCAGGGATTGGGTGCCACGTCCAGCTTGTCTTCGGGTTTCCATCCTCAGACTAATGGTCAGACGGAACGCACTAACCAAGACCTGGGGCCTCATTTATAAAACCTTGCGTAGGATTTGCGTCAGAAGTGGCGTACGCATGAAACATAGGACGTGCGTACGCACAGAAATATTCGGATTTATAAAACCGTGCGCACGCACATCCTACGCATCCTTCCCTTAATAAATCACAACCAATTCTAAATGCAGCGCAGCTTTTGCGGCTTCATGACACGCCCATAGTTGCCCATAAATAGTCCGTGAAACGCCCACAAATGAATATTCATTGATAGCGAAACCATGGCAAACACAGAGAAAAAAACAAAAAAAACGGAACTTCACTCAATGTGAAGTAGAAGTTATCGTTGGCGAGGTGGAAAAGAGGAGAAAAATGTTGTTTGAAGGGCGCAGTGTGGGCATTACTAATGCCGAAAAAGCACGTGAGTGGCAAACAGTGACAGATGGACATCAAAGTCGGGGCAAAAAACGTCTGGCGCTGCATCGCTAGAGTGTGTCTGCCACGGGTGGGGGACAGGGGACACCGGAGCTGACCCCTCTTGATGAGAGAGTGGCGGCAATTATTGGGGAGTCCCTTTTACGTGGAGTGGTGACTGAGGCGGGGGGTGGGGGGTGTCGGGGGGGACACCGACGCACCTGATGCACCGGGTGACACACCCCCAAAAGCTCCAACAGGACGGCTCGAAGAAGTCAGAACCGGCTCATAAGCCACTCGTCCTGATGCGTTCACTCCCAATTCTTCCATTTGCCACATCTTCTAAGATCCAAGATCAGCCATTGTGCGTCATTACGCATTGTGATGGGGCATTTTATTTCCATCCATTTAATTGCATCTGACAAGCTACAGATGTCGGTAATAATCCACGTGGAAATGGGAAATTGTTCATCAAATGTAATTTCTTGTTGCTTTCTGAATGGTTGAGACATACGCCATACATTGTTTTATCAAAAATAAAATAAACTAAAGACATATGCATGAATACCATGATTCCGTAGCTTACGAAGAAATGTTTTACTATGAAAACAACTTTCCCCAGTGGACAATTAATACGTCTGTCTGTCTGTCTGTCTGTCTGTCTGTCTGTCTGATTCGCACGCATCTGGCGGCGCGAGCACACGCAGCGGCTCTATCGGCTTTATTGTTTTTAAAAGAATGTATTTTTTAAGTCGTTTATTTATTATTTTATATGCTGCTTGCACTTTGGGGTGAGAGGAAAGCAATTTCATCTGTGTTGTATGTCTTACGGATGCAGCATATTTGACAATAAAGCTGACTTTGACTTTGACTATATCTGCTCCTCCAGACGGACACATTGACGAGAATATCAGTTTTGTACATTAGTTCGTTCTGTTAACTATATTATTTATGAGGTTGAATTGCATAACATGCCAATATTGCAGAACATCTTTCACTTTTCTTTTTGCAAGTAAGTGTTCATTTGAATTTCTGTTGTAATTGTCGTTTGATTTTTTTTTGTTTGTTTCACTGCTGATCGATCAAACGGGTGTTCATGTAGGCTGTTCATTGTGAGACTTGCTTTGTGAAGTCTTCATGTTATTTATGAGAGGCAGTATTGTCATTCTCACTTTCACGTGTTTCTTCCATCTGCCGACGGTGTCGCCGTTTCTCATTTCACCCGTTTTTGTGCGTACGCCTGGGTCAGAGCTTGCGTGAAGGACCGCACATTTTCCCGTCAAGTTTGCTTTTTATAAATCTCAACTATTGCGTAGAGAGTGGCGTACGCCTTCTTTTGTGCGTACGCAACGTTTATAAATGAGGCCCCTGGAGTCTGCTCTCCGTTGCGTCTGTTCCCAGAATCCCACCTCGTGGTCTGACCATCTCAGCTGGATAGAGTATGCTCACAACTCCCTTGTCTCCTCTGCCACCGGAAGTTCGCCTTTCGAAGCCTCTTTAGGCTATCAGCCTCCCCTGTTCCCCTCTGAAGAGGCTGATCTGGCAGTTCCCTCTGTGGCGGCTCATATACGTCGCTGTCGCAGGGTCTGGTCTGCTACTAGGCAGTCACTGCTCCAGGCGTCCCAACGTGCCAAGACCACTGCGGACAGGCCCCGCTCCCCAGCCCCTGTTTACTCACCTGGACAGAAGGTTTGGCTGTCTACCAAAGACCTTCCTCTTCGAACTGAGTCACGAAAGTTGTCTCCCCGCTTCATAGGACCTTTTGTTGTGGATTCTGTCGTCAATCCTGCCAGTGTCAGACTGCGCCTACCTCGCTCTATGCGAGTTCATCCTGTTTTCCACATCTCTCGCCTCAAACCGGTGGTCACCAGTCCTTTGTGCCCTCCGTCCTTGCCCCCTCCGCCCGCCCGGTTTGTGGACGGCCATCCGGTTTACTCTGTCCGTCGCCTCCTGGATGTGCGCCGGCGGGGCCGTGGTCTCCAGTTCCTGGTGGATTGGGAGGGCTATGGCCCGGAGGAACGCTGTTGGGTGCCCCGCTCCTTCATCGTGGATTCTGCCCTGGTGAGGGATTTTCGTCGCCAGCATCCGGAGCGGTTTTTGGCCGCCAGGTGGCGTCCCTTGAGTGGGGGGGGTCCTGTTAGGATCCTGGGCTCATCTTCACACCTGCCACCCATCATCTCATCAGCCTGCAGCCTTTATAAGGAACCACCGCCCTACAGCCAATGTCAGTCCGTCTGCTTCACGTGGTTGAGTACTGACTCCCTAAGCCAAGCCAAGTCTACATCTCGTGCTTTTGTGCTAAGTGCTCGCAGAAATCTAACTGCCTTTCAGTCAGACAAAACTCTTGCAGTAGAAAACATTTATTTTCACATACTTAATTTACATCTTAGTTGGCATTCACAAACTTTGATTGGCATAAGGCTCCGTACAATTCCATGAGATAACTTCCATAAACTTTAGGGTAAAAACCCCCCAAAACCAAAGATCATCAAGAAGAGAGAAGAAAGAATGTAAATGTATAATCAGTGTGTCATAAGATGAGGTGTGTTTTGGCAGCATTTCATTTTCATTTCATTTCATTCCATTTTCAAGTAAGACTGCTATGTGTGACCCGGCACCTTTGACTGTTGGGCCGCCCCCTTCTTTTCATTTCTTTTATCCGAGTTCAGCGCTACGAAGGGGACATACTATCTAATGGATCTGCTATGTGTGACCCGGCACCTTTGACCGTAGGGCCGCCCCCATTCGAGTACAGCGCCTCGAAGGGGACACACTATCTAGTGGATCTGCTATGTGTGACCCGGCGCCTTTGACCGTTGGGCCGCCCCCGTTCGAGTACAGCGCCTCGAAGGGGACACACTATCTGATGGAACTGCTATGTGTGACCCGGCACCTTTGACCGTAGGGCCGCTCCCGTTCGTGAACCACTTGGGGAACATACTATCTGCAAAGAGAGAGTGACAGCCAAACAAAAGAAAAATGAAACAAAACAAAGCGGGGAGCCAACATAAGAATCACTCATACCTGAATTTTTTAAAACATAAACCCACTTCCGCAAAACGCTGTAAGGAACTATAATTTGAACCGCCAAGAACAACCCATATGAAGACACTACCTAACATCCAATCCAAGCTTCCAAAAGCATGTTAAGACATGCTTTTGGAAGTTAGCATTAGTCGTAGCTTCCATCAAATACGAAGAACGAGCTTAATGGCTATAAACGTTATTTCATTTGGTATACTATTTAAACGAGCTTAAGTAACATCCATTAATTCAAAGCTTCCAACGACAAGACTACGAACGAGCTTAACTGCTATAATGTTTCCCCATTTGGCATACCGTAATACGAGCTCAGAACATCCATTTATTTGAAGTTTCCCATCTAAGTATCAAGAACAACCACAACGGCCATATGTCCGAAGCTTAATTGGCGTAATTGAGCTTAAGAACCAAATTTTGAGCTCCATCGCATACTAATAATACACTTTAGAACATCCTAATTTTTCAGGCTTCCACCTGGCTATAATTTTCTTTAAACATCTATAATCCAAAATTTTACATTCATTCTACTGCTGACATATTGATTGATTTAAGTCAGAAGTGTCATGGAAACGCAGAGGAGGTCCACCGCCCCATCACTTTCAGTGCAGCAATAGGTACGTCGAGCAGTCATCATTGCAACACCAGATCAAGGAATGCAGGGGTGTCATCATTCGCCAGAAATGGAGAAGCAGGCCAGAGAGCAGGGACACGCAGGCTCAGGATGCGATGCATAGATAAAATACAAAACCAGTATTAGTCTCAGCAAAGAATATACATATATATAACCTAGAAACTGATTAGTTTTTACACTGATTGAGATAAATGGAATAACAAGCTTTTAGAGAACAATCTGAGAAAGTTAAATTTAGTAGAAAGTTAAGGAAAGTCCCATTGTGGATTCATCGCACCATAGAAACCACCAGTATCACAAATTCCAACAGTGAATTGATAGTGAAATAAAGAACCTGCACAATATCTTAACACCAATTTTATATACACCAATTGTAAGAGGAGTAACCTTTGACAGTTCCAGAGGGACGCACCTTCAGAAGGTCATCGAGAATTAGGCGATGGGAAGGATAACCACGGGCCACGGAGATTGTAGATGAGGAAGGTAGCAATGGATTGCAGCTCGGCTGAAATTTGATTCTCGTATTTGATATTAGTGGTTCTCAAATAGGTGGACAACAAGACACAGACTGCCGAATTTTTTAGCCAAGGGCATCTCGAGATCCATAAGGGATCGTAGGTTTTGATAGTTAGACTGAACCTTAAATTTTAGAGGCGGAGCATAACAACCTCTAAATGTAGATGCATCTAGCCAAGTTTCATCTGCTTAAGCAGGGCAGATAGAAGACTGGCTTGTGGACACAAGAATTGACTCTTTAACTAATAAGCTTTAGAGCGTAAATGATGAAGTGTCTACGGTCAGGGTTAATTTGCTCATGGTGTTATTTGAACGCCAACCAAGACAACCGATGACACATAAGACTATTATCTCACTCTTTAAAGAGCCTTAATATAATCTCCATGGCTAAACTCTCATAACCACACAATCCCCAAAAACCATTAGAGCCGTGGATTCTGGCGGCCGGACGTACACGAACCACTCTTCATAAATCCTTCCCCCCAATAACCAGAGGGCCCAGCCACAGAAAAACAAGCGGAGGGAAACTGAAGACACGACAGGCATCATCATAACAAAAACCACTCCAAGCATTGAGAAGGACAGGCCAAACGCAAGACATGAATATCCAGAACAGGAACACTGGGCCCAGGATCAAACTACCGGAACAAGAACACAAGATGAATGGATGACCGTGGGACCAGAGCCACAGCAAAATCAGGTGGCCCAATCATTGAACAAACAGCCACCAACCAAAGAATGAAATAAAGTACACACTGCACAAGCGAGAGATGACATAAAGGAAGAGGCATGCACCAATGAACCATCCAGATCCAGAAGAAGAAAATAAATCCGGACGGGTGGAGGACCATACGTCGTAAAAAACGCGGTAACCCAAATTTGATTTTTTTATTTTTTTTTATTTGAAATGGTTTATTTCAAGCAATCAAGTAGGAACAATACACAAAAGCAATACAATCATCAGTTATACATTCATACAGTAACTAATCAAACTTAGGATAATTAGACATATTAATAAATATTGCTTGAAAGGGAGTGGAAGGAAGCGAACTTATATAATCCCACCCCGTTATACTATAACCATTTTATTACATGATTTAATCAATATCCGGTTCCCAGTTTTTATCAGACAGAATTAAAAATCATAAGGTATCAATAAAGCACATGACAAAGATGAATTACTTAATTATTATGTTAAAAATAACTATTTTAAAAATCAACATGGCAAATGCAGATCAGTTATCTAAAATATATGTTACTCATAAAAGTCATTCATATGATTAGAACATAATACTATATCAGTAAAATAGACAACACTGTTTCAGAGATTTTCATAGTAAACTTTCATCAAGTATCAAAAGTTAAAAACATGTGCAAAATTATGTTACATTAGGAAAGATTTTTGAATCAATTTATCAATTTTTGGAGCAAGTGAAGTAATATCATTAACTTATTATTATTATTAATCATTTTTTTTCCTTTTTTTTTTTTTTTTTTTTATATATATATTTAATAAGGTAATGCTGTAAGGGAGAGAAAAAAACAAACAAAAACAAACAAAAAACAAAACAAAAACAAAAATAAAAGGGTCCATATTCTGTCAATTATCCAAGGTTGGCATATCTTCTGCTGAAAAAACAGCTGATCTTCTGGGTTCAAAACAGTTTCTAGTCTCTTCCATGTTATGTCTGCAGACATTAGATTCAGGTCCATATCCTTCTTCAGCTGATATCAGCTCGGTGAAAGTTGAGGTCAAGTTGTCTGCAGGTCAGAACTCTCTGCTGTTGATTCAGGTGACGTCAGACGTATGGAGAAAGTGATGAATACAGGTGTCATATTTCTTGAAATTATTTTACTCTTTGGTTTATTACTCCATGTTGTTTTAGACCACTGTAAACAAGCACTTCTCAAAGTCGCTCATGGTGTTCACAACCAGAACCTTGGACCGGTCCGGTGGACCGAGTGGTTTGACGTAAATCCTGCCCTTTAACCCAAGTGTTCTCAATCTTCTTCTGCTTCCTGAGAAGCCGTGCATGTTTGGAGATTTCAGCATTCCTTCTGGTCAGATGGTCGTTCAGATAAACATTGGATCCTTTGAGGTTTTTACGTTGATTCATCAGAGCTAGCTTGTGTTTGTGATTCACAAACCTGATGAGGATCGCTGGTTTATCCGTCTCCTTTCTCCTGGGGAGCAGGTGGCAGGTCTCCATGGTATTGAGATCCAGGGAAATCCCTTTTGATGTGAGAAATGATTGTATTTGCTGATCGAGAGATTCTGCACTGCGCTCCATGTTAGCACTGCTAGCTACGCTAGCGCTAGCATTAGCATTAGCAGTGCTCGATCCTGCTGTTAGCTTCGCTCGAGGCTTGATTGGTAATCCAGTGAGAATGACATTATTCATCCTTACTTGCTGTTCCACATCGTCCAGTCTTTTCTCCAGAATGTCGACCCGGTTAGATTAGAAAAAGAAGTCAAGCCACAGAGATGCAAAAGACCAGGCATACAGAGGAACATTGACCACCGAGAAAACATCAATAACGCACAAAAAATGAAGTGGAGCCCATAGCCTACCCAAGTCCAGTACAGGGCTTGTGATAATTACAGTCGATAGCATGAGGACCGCCATGACAGCTGAAAGGTAAACCGATAAACACATTGAGCGCCGACGGAATGCTGAGAGACGCCACCGGGAGGCATAGAGACAGGACACCGAGAACATCAGTGATAACAGTCATCCCCAGCCGCAAATCGCGTCCGGAGCAAAACGTGGAGAAGGCATGGGCAGCCGAAGCAAGAATAAACCAATTCGGAAGGCGCACGAGGAATCAGGCCACGGATGCCAGAAAATGACTACGAGGCGCCAACAGGCCCAAAACAAGTTCCAACAACATGAACACATCCGAGGGCCACACTCAGTGGCAGCCTTGAAAACGAACCATACCGCGAGCTGGCGGAGGCGATGAACGAAAATCGCTGAGTGAATCAAAACAAGCCACAGATGTTGCATAAAAGAGACAAATCATAAGTAAAAATCCACAGAGGAGAAAGGGGTGCAACAAAGATCAAACCAAATGCTGAGAAAAACACTAAATGCACAGCAGCCACGACAGAAACACAAAAACAAAGAGAGCCACCAAATAATAAAGCCAGCGTTGAATAAAGACAGGCAAAAGTCACATTCGGCTCCTAAATAACATACAGCAACAGATAAAACGCCGAAAGCCACAACTAAAAGCCACAACTAAGTCAGCCAGCATGAGAAACCTGTCCGGACGAGGACCACCAGCCTTAAACCACAGGAAAGACCCCACAACCCCTGAATCAATTACTGGAGACAGAGCCACAAAACATGAAAAAGAGCCAGGTAAACCACAGAGTCAAAGAACATAGAACTACAATTTCCAGGGTCCTTAGGGGCGTGACATCACAGATAACCGGAACAATAGGAAGCAGAAAAGCTTTAGAAAACACAACAGAAAAACACGGGAAAAGACCGCCTGGCCGCTCACCACAATGATACAAACGGCCACAACGGAGGAGAAGGCCTGGACGGCTCCCGATCTAACGCCGCTGCCGACCCGAAACACCGCAAAACGCTCACCCGCCGCAGCGACGCGAACACGCCGGGCGCCGCCACCCGCCCGCCGAACTGCCGTGGAAGGAGAGACAGACGCGGCGAAACGAAAGCCCCCACATCAGAAAAGGTGGGATCAGTATCCAAAAAGAAGGGGGGAATACACCAAGATGCCAAAGAGAAGGAGATCAGCGGGCAAGGAGCACCGGCGACGAATGCGGCGCTGCGGTAAGAAAGAGAATGAACGGCTGCACACCTGGACTTAAATAGGACGCTGAACAGGTGAGTTAATTACCTACCGCCCTGGGGGGGGGGGGGGGGGGGGGGGGGGGACTGCCCGAGTTTTGGCTGCCTGAAAGGCGAAATCATTCGCTATTTTATCTTTGCCTCTTCAGGAAGTTCCACCCAAGCCAAGAACCTTCACGCCAGAACCCACCAACGCCATGGAGGACTTAATAAAACCCTCTTGCCTCATTCATCCTCCAGTCTCTGTCCTGCTTCTGGGTCCAGCCTCACTCATCCTAACAGAAAAGTGGGTTTGGTTGGACTAATGAAGAAGAAAATGCAAAAATAATGGTCACACGCCTCTGATAATGTACCATTGCATTATCCATCAAGAAGGTTTGTGTGGGAAGGTGCTGGGGATGGAGGCCTGAATCACTGTCAGTTCCAGCAGCTTTTGCTGGACATGGCCTTGGAACACGGGGATGTGCCGTACCACACAGAAGGAAGGTGGCCGAGTAGGAGCAGAGTCCTTAAGCTATTTTTTGAGCTCAGGGGAGAAATTGCTCTTTTTATGCAGAGTAAAGGAAACCCCGTGTCTGAACTGTCAGATCCACAGTGGCTGAGTGACTTTGCTGTGATGTGTGACATAACCGACCATCTTGTACAGCTAAATTAGAAGCTGCTTCAGAAATCTAAAACTTTTTCATGCTGCTCGTGTTCTATCCATGTTTGGGAGCACCTATCCTGGCCAACACTTTTTTTCCATAATCAATCTGAACAAAAACAAGCACAGATCACGCCTCACAGACGACCACCTCCATAATGTTCTGCGTATTGCCTCAGCACCGGACCTAAAACCAGACATCAACACACTGGCAACAGGAAAACGGTGTCACACATCTGGTCAGAAAAAAACACAGGTAGGCATTTTTTAGAAAATTCATTATAATATAATAAAATGTAATCAAACCATGAAGAAGAACAGTTAAACTGTGTGCAACTTTATGTTCGCTTGAGTCAGAATTGGTGCAGAAGAGAACTTGTTTTTGAAAGAACTGAATGTTTCAGAGACCAAAATGTATCCAAGAAAGCTGATTAAAGGAGAGTGGAGCAAACCCCGTGGGGGCGTCAGTTAGACGGAATGGCAGAACCAAGCATCTCAAATGTTGAAAGCCGTCTTCATACTCATCTCTGATCCTCAGGTGGACATAAGCATTGATCCAGCTTTATACTTTATGCTCATCTTTTCATGTATCAAAGTCCAAATATTTGGCAGAGCACCGTAGGGAATCGAACCCTAACCTGCTAAAGCAGGCATACCATTATCAGTCTCTTTGTCTTTTGACCAAACATGAAAGGAACCTTTTGAGCTGGGGGGGACTTTTGTTTAGGACATGGAAACTGGATCTTTGCTGTTTCTGTTTTTCTGAGGATCTTTTGAATCGCCCTTAGTCCTGCCTGAAGTCTCCCAGGAGCCACACTGTCATGATGGGGCATTTGTCTGCAGGAGCAGGGCAAATGCACCTGACAGCATTGCTCTAGGGGGTACATTCAGGCACTCAAACCCCTCCACCACGATAAGGTGGCGATTCAGGGAGGGGAAAATTTTGTTTGTTAGCCAATTACTAATAATTTGTGTGGGAAACCAAAGTTCTTGGAGGAAACCCACAGGCCTGCTCAACCTCTTTTCATTTGTTACCAATCATTTTGGGGGACTGATTTGTTTGTCTGTAGATACATTTAGTTTGTCAACTCAAGTGAATTTGGATAAGTGGGGGGAAACCGAAGCCCTCGGAGAAAACCCACACAGACACGGGTCTGTCAGGTAATAAGGTTGACCCAACAAACCAACGTGCCGCCCTGTTTTTTTAAGCACCAATTATATATTCACAGCCCAAATTTCTGTGTACTTAGCTTCTGAAATCCCTAATCTAACCCAATGTTTAGTGTGGTGACATGTATCTGTACCTGACAAGTCATTCAGTCGACTCAACAAACCAACGTGCCGCCCTGTTTTTTCAAACCCCCCTATAGTGAACAGTCTTTCTTTTTTTTTTCTTTTTTAGTTCTTTTTCCCACAATTGTAAAAATCTTTGTCTTTGTGTGTTTTATCCTCTATAATAATCTAAACAGTGATCCAGAGGACCAGGATTAAGCAGGCCTGATTGACAGTATTTTCAAAGAACACACCTTTCTTTGCAGCCCTAATTGTCTAAAACCCTAATCAATAGTTGGGTTGTAACCATGACAACCCACTATTTATAGCTGAATGATCTACAGTCATATCAACTCTAACCCCCCCCCCCCCCCCCCCCGGAACCATGACATCCCAATTATCCACAGCTGAACCCTTCCAGTTGTTTGTTGAGCTCAGTTACTTGCTTTTGAAGCCTTTTTGTTTCCTTTTCCTGCAGCTTCAACTTGGTGTTCAGGTCCAGATTGGAGATCACCAACTCATCAAGTTGTGAATTTAGGTTTTTTAATTCTTCAACTTCCCCAAAGTCATCGAGCTCATTCAAACACAGAATTTTCTGTCCTTTCTTGAGTTTGGATTGAGTAGGTTGAACTTCTTTAGTAAATTCAACCTCATGACTCTGGAAATCACCAATGACCTGTTTATGTTTGGAGATTTCCTTCTCCAAAACCTGCCCACGTTCATGCTCCACCTGGAACTCTTTTTCCAGCTGTGCCAATACTTGGATGTACAGGTCCAAATCTCTCTGAGCTGAACGTCTCATTGGTTCTTCCAGATCCAGAAACATTTCCTTCCTCTGCAGTTTTTCTTTCAATGTCTCGATCTGTTTTTGGAGGTCACTCTCTGTTTCCATTTTCTTCTGAGGCTGATTGACCTCTTTTTTGGTCCAATAATCCTCATATTTAGTGTAGTGATTGCTCCTCTCTGGGGCTGTCCTGAACAAGTTCCTGTTCTCAGATGTGGACATGAAACTATACACTACTTTATTGGCATTATTGAAGACCTTTTTCTTCTTTTTGACCTCTCCGTTATTGACCTGGGTTGGAACATTGGCGTCTGTCTTTTTTGGAGACCGTTTTTCCACTCTTTCAGTCTTTTGAACGGACACCTTAGGGTTCACCTTTTTGAAATCTGTGTTCACAGACATTGTTGGTGTTTGATACGGTGTCTTAAAGCGGGTGTTGATAAAGACCAGACTCTGTACTGCCTCTCCGTTCTTTGTCTGGGTTGGAACGTTGGGGGCTGTCTTTGTTGTGTGGTTGGACATCTTTGTGCTCTTGTCTACCTTTTTTCCCGTGCTCGTTCAGAACAGTTAGAAGCTTGAAAGCACACGTATACAAGAGTTTTCTTGGAAGCCTTCTGACTTCAAATGATGTCATTGTGTGATGTTAAATGACATCTGATGACATCAGATATCATTGGATGTCATAATGTCATGATGTCAAACTAAATCATGACACCTGATGACATCATGACATCATAATGACATCATTCATGTTAACAGAGTCCACTGGTTTCTGTTTTGGGAGCAATGACATCATTCACTAGTTCAGCTCACTAGTTATGACATCATTTAATAATGCATTATTTATTGATTTATCCTATTTTATATTTTTTATTTAAAGTCTTGTTGTTTTATACATTGTTCTTAATGAAGCAGAACTATTTAGAGAAAGGGAATGTTGGCAATTAAAAAAATTTAACTGTGAAGAAGATATTGCCTTTGAGTTTTTAGCTGGAGGCCTTAAAGACGGACTCCAATGAAAATGGTGTTTTGGTGTTTTTAACATGTTTTAGAAGCTTTTTATTCCTGAAGGAGGACATATAAAAAAGAATTTTAGACTAAAACTGTGTTTCTGAGTATTTCTTTATTCAAATGGTGATGGATCAGGAGCAGATAAAAACCTGCGGTTAGAAAAAGCTCGGGTTTGTGACACATTAACTGCCGCAGGCGGACCAAAGTCTCCCTTCTCTGCTTCATTCCAATGCATCCACTTGCAGACAAATACAGTAGAACGATGGAGCTAAAACATCTGATTGCACATTATTACTTGAGCTGAAACTGAAAGCTTCTCCCAGCGCCAGCCCTCGTATCTTTCAAATGAAGTATGAATAAATAAAACCTACATTTTTCAGTTTGTTCTTTTGTTTCATTTTTTAAAATTTCATCTGGATTTCTTGAAATTACTTTTGCTTTCAAAAATGTTTCATTTTTATTTTTTGTGGACATTTGTTTTGATTAAAAAAAATGTAATGGCATTTTTTAAATATTTCTTTTGCTTTTTTAATTATCGTTTTATCTTTATTATGTTTTTGCATTGAGTGTTTTACTGGTATGATTTGCCCTTCAGGGCCACTGTACATAAGGCAGCTTGTTTTCCTTCAGTCGTTTTCCATGTTACAAAATATCTATTTTGTAGCTTTTTTTATGTTTTACTTTTAAATCTTTCCACAATTTAAGATGTAATTCATTCATTAATTCCTTTTCTATTCCGTTTTACCCTTTCGAGGTCACAGGGCTGCTGGAGCCTATCCCGGCCACTTGTGGGCGAAGGCAGGGGACGCCCTGGACAAGTCGCCAGTCTGTCGCAGGGTAGAACGTCCACAATCACACACCCATTCACTCTCACAGTCACACCTATGGACAATTTAGAGTTGCCAATTAACCTATGAAGTATGTTTTTGGACGGTGGGAGGTCCCCCAGCTGGGACTTGATCGGGGGGCCTTCTTGCTGTGAGGCAAGTGCGCTAACCACTGCGCCACCATGCAGCCCAATAAGATGTAATATTACACTTAATCAACAGAATTAAGTTGACAAAACTTAATATTTATTAACACGTTCTGCACACTTATCATAAATAAGTTGTGGGTGCTTTGAGGTAAAACAGGTCAAATAAATTAACTAGTGGCAGTGGAAGTGATAGGAAGGCATTAATTCATATTAGTTCTGTACTTTTGTAAGATACCAAATTAGTGGTAACCTTTGCTTTCTTTGCATTCAGTCTGGAGCTTAGTCCCTGAAATAGTAGTAGTATTATTAAAAATTATTGTTTTAGATAGTCTTAAAATTCACCAATGCTAAACCTCAGCTCACTTGTTTGAAACGTCCCGCTAAAATACTCTGTAAGAGTCGCAGGTGTGTCATTTAGGAGCTTTTGTCTGGTTTTGAAATCGGCCCTGTAGCGACATTTTTGCTGTTGTATTCTGCTGTTGTATTAAATAAGAGCTTCGGCGCAAGAATAGATGGCTTCGACAGCCGGGCTCTCAGGACCATAGAGAACATCAAGTGGCCCCAACGTGTCTCTAACAGAGCCTTAAGAGCCCAGACCTGCCAGCCCCAAGCCTCCTGCCTTGCTGCGCAACGCCACATCAGATGGTTCGGCCACGTTCTCCGTCCTCCCTCTTACCATCCGAAGCGAGCCATCTTGCAGTTTAACCCGGGGGCTGCGGGCTGGAAACGACCTCAAGGCAAACCCCGTACTCGGTGGACAGACGTCATTGCGGGAGATATTAAACCTTATGGGGTTGCTATGAAGTATGCTGAGCTTCTGGCACAAACCCGGAAAGTATGGAAGACCCTTGTTTTTTTGGTCGGCTCTACTCTTGCCCCCCCCCCCCCCTGCAAGAGCCTTGATGATGATGATGATGATGTATTCTCCAGCTCCTGCAAGTTTCATAAGAAAATAAGGGTAAGCAGGTTTTTTCATTCGCAGCAGTGAATGCTGGAACATGAGGTCATGTGACCGGTTTTGAGTAAGCTGATTGGCTGCAGCCAATGTCCACAAAAATAAGGGAGCAGACGTAGCTTCGTGAAATATTTGTAGAATTTGGGGTTTTTCAATAAATAACTATTTTATTATTTCTTGATTTATTTAAAAAATCAATAGTGACTCTTAAAAAGTATTTCATAGTATTTTTACGCTTTAGTTTAATATTTTTCTCTGTAGACAATATCTTCACTTTTTCTTCTGACCTTCTCTTTATATTGTTAACTTAAAATGTTAAAAGAATATCTAGTATGTCAGGTTTTGAGTAAACTGGACCCAAATGCAGACTGGAATAATTGCAGTTTATTGAAAAGAGGATGGTAATCTTCAGGAGAGGCAACTAACTGGCAGTGGATCCAGAGATCAACTTTAGATGGTGAAGAAGGGATGAATCCAGAACGAGAAAGATGAGGCTCGACAGCTTGGCTTAAGGAGCGTGACTTGGCTTGGAGATGCTAAGTTTGGTCTTGCTTTGCTAGGCTGGGTTTAGCTTGGCTTGGCTTGGTTTTGTGCTGCTTGGCTGTAGCTTGGCTTCAACCAGCAGGGATCAGGGATCTTTTCCATATGAGAAAACAGACGAACCGACAATGGCCGGAGGGAGTGAAGGACTAATAAAGGCAGACTAATTAGATGCAGAACAGGTGCGAGAACCTTAGGCAGGTGTGCGAGGGCAACTTCGACACCTGACAAAGTAATAATAAGATGTCTTCTTTAAAAAGGTGGTGTTTTTTTTAAGCTAAATACATTTATAAAGATTATATGTCATGCTGACGATGTCAGTTTTTACCCTGCCTCACAGCATCGGTGTAGCTACGGATTGAACTGCTAAAGAAAGTCATGACTCTAAGAACTCATCTCTGATTTGGGTAACATTTATTTGGTTGTTTTCCTTTACATTTAAGGAATAAAAGTATGCCCTAGACGGGATCACTTCTAATACCATAACTTCTTATTTTTTTACCTATCTGAATGATCTTGATACCGTTGGAAAGGTCTCTTTAATCCCTTCCAGTGACAGAAAGGTCTAAAACTAGCAAAACTAGTGAAAATAATGAATTTTACAAGATGTCCGACACGATCATGGCTTTCCAGTGTAAACTGGTCTTATGGATATGGCAAGCAAAACAGGACAATCTTGTCTGTTTTCCTGTTTGTCAGAGCATGTCAGCCTCCTTTCCTGAGACTTTTTCATGTGCTTGGTTGGCTTCCAAAATGAGCCGGTGAAAGATTGAGTTTGATCGGTGCTTCTCTGACTTCAGAGTACAACAGTCTGGCTTTGACATCTTCGCCAATCTTTTCATCATCGATGTCTGCACTGCACCCCAACACCTTCACAGGCAGCAGATTGAGCTTCAGAGCGATGGAGGACTGGAAGTAAAACTCCAGGATGCTGCAATCCAAGACCTTTACCGTCTGCTGCAACCTGGTTTGATGCCGTGGCTTCGACTTCATGCTGCTCGTGTTCTATCCTAATTTATTTCTGGTTTTACAGCTGGCTTTCTAAGTTCATGGACTGAATATTCATGGAATACTTTCAGATTTTTTCATTCGTTGTGAATAAGTCTTTAAATATCTACTGGCACAATATTACAACTACTTATGTTTTTGATAAGAATTTAATTTCTCTGTATTTTTTATTGATTAAAAATTAAAATAATAATCTGTGACAATGCGACATCTTTGACAGCATGATGTATGGAGACATTAGGAGCAAGCATGAAAGGCACAGTGTTACTTGTTGCAGCTGACAACGTAGTCGCTCATTCTTTGGGAGGGTTCTTTGAAAGCATCTCTGTGGGTCAGATTTGTGTTTTTTGCATGGCCAAGGAAATACAGCACAAGGCGATATGTACAGAATCATACAAACCAAGAACTAAAGAAGACCAGGAGAAACAGGTGCAAGAAGTGTTACCAGATTGCTCTGTGGCCCAGCTTTACGGTGTAAAAAGGAGTTGTCCTCTCACTGAGAACTTGGAACATTTTCATGTTGTTAATGGCTACCCACCTGATGTGTTGCATGATCTTCTGGAGGGAGGGGTTCCCGCAGAATTAAGTATGTGCTTGAAAGACCTTATATCAAAGGGATACTTGTGAGGTATTGGGGCCAGGGCGGTTTTTGTTCTGGTTTTATTTCTGTTCCTCCCTGTTTCTCACATATTCTCATTTCAGATGTCTTGACTTTCCCTCCAGTGTAAATTTTCCCACAGTGTGTTCACCTGCCCTCCCTGATGTCACACCTGTGTGTAATTGTCTAATCAGTCCTCATGTTTATAGTCTGCGTCTCCTCTGCACCTGTTGCTGGATGGTTTTGTGCGTTTCTATAGCTACGAGCATCCTTGTCTTCAGAGCCAGCCTGTTGATTAAAAGCTGAAGGTTTCTGTGGAAAATCCTGCGTCCTGCATTTGTGTCCACACCACATCCTGACAATACTTCTCTTTTCAGACTTTAAATAAGACTATTAAACAGCAAATCAGCCTCAGCTCATATCAAAGAGTTTTTCCACTAAGGGAACAATACGAGGAAATGGTCATGAAAACTGGATGCTTCTCCAACTTTTGCACTTAATGATAGAGGAACACATTCCTGAGGGGATGAAACATGGGAGGCTTTGATGCTGTTGACAGACGTAGTGGAACTGTCACTGTCAACAAGCTTTACAGTAGAGTCTATCTACTTCCTTGACTGCAAGCTCTCCGACCACAGAAATATATTGCTGAAGGTTTTCCCGAACGCAAAGCCACCACCAACGCATCACTACATTGAGCGTTATCCTTATATGGTCAAAACATTTGGTCCATTAAGTGATGGTTGGACTATGAGTTTTGAGGGAAAGCACAAGTTTTTCAAAGGCGTTGAGTGTCATGCGCACAATTTAAAAAATACAGCCCTTACTCTAGCTATCAGACATCAGAAAGTGATAGCCTTCCGTTTAGCATCAGAAGGAAAGCAACCTTTCACCCTTAAGAGGTTCATAATATGCTGAATTATATCATTCAGTTTCACTTGCATCTTCTCTTTCCTAGGACCCAAAATGGAGAAGGGACTAATACTTCAAGAAGATGACATGAGGAAAGTCAAGCTAGATGAACGACTTGACTCAGTTGAGGCCATACAACAACAATAATAATAATAATAATAATAATAATAATAATAATAATAATAGTTTAGATTTATCAGCGCGTTTTCTTGTTGCTCAAGGCGCTTAAAATGCGTCCATAATTCATTCACTCCTCATTCATACTTGGTGATGGTAACTACTAATGTACCACAGCTGCCCTGGGGCAGACTGAGAGGCGTGGCCGCCAGTTTGCGCTTACAGTCCCTCTGACCATCACCGAGACATTCATACACATTCACACACCAGTGGAAACACACTGGAGGCAGGGAGGGTGTCTTCCCAAGGACACAACAACAGCTGACTGGGGGGACCAGGGATCGAACTGCCGACCCTTCTGACATTGTACGACCTGCTCTACCACCTGAGCCACTGAGTTTTACAAGTAAAACTCAAAGAAAAACTAGCGGTTCCATCTTTTAAACTCCAACATGAAGATCAATACTTCAACAATGCCCTCTGCAACCTGACTGGCATAGGAGATTTGCCTGGAAAAGCCACTCTGAAAGTCATTTCTCTTGTGAAACTCAGCGTGACCAACACCTCATCAGCCACCATAGCATCAGACATGGATGGAAGTGTAGTCGATACAGAGGCTCTCTTAACGTCCCACTGCCAAGCCGAACACAATGGCCAGAGGTCTTTGATGAACCACATTTCTCAGTGGATGTAGAGTATCGTCTTAGACAGGGAAATCTTTTGGTTATGAAGGATGGAACCCATATGACGATATGTCAAGACATGAAATATGACATTCAGTTTCAAAGCTTACCCTAAGGATGAAGACTTTAGCAGTGCTGCCCTGATCAGCAAACACCCTGGCCTCACTGAGCCTGGATCTCAACCTGGATGGTGTGACTGAAAGAACAGCCTAAGATGGAAAACTAACGCACAAAGCTTAGAAAAGATCATGATGAAGGATGTTGCACTTAATAGAGGCAAAAGAAGCAGAATGTATCCAGAGGGAGGGGGGTGATATTTGTCTGTTTTAGAGTTTTGGTTTGGAAATAGTATAATTATATTTGTCTCTGAATACATGTACTCCAACCTGTAATAGGGTGGTATAGGCTCTGCTAAGGCCCTTTTACACAAGATTAAGTGAGTATAAGAGAAAGTGATCATGTCTAACTTGAAAGTTTATATTTATTGTCAACTTCTTGTTTGGCAGGTATTTAGCAAAATAGCTAACAAAAATCTGGAGGGGGGGGGGGGGGTTCTTTGAGGCCGCGGACCAGTACACCACTGACTTTATGCAACTCTTCAGTTCCAAAAGAGGAATGGTGGGAAATAAACTTGGTGAACTGATGCAGCGAAGTGGTTTGATGGTATGCAGCAACATTACTTTTCTGTACATCTGTGTTATTACTGTGGTTGTAGTTCAGAGGCATTACAAGAAAAGCCCCAAATCAAGATTTTTCCCTAGGAATCCTTGTTTCCATCATCTTTCTTTTATTATTAACATTAGGCCTTTTTAGAGATCTGTGGTTTGAAAAAACATACTGAGATGACCTTTTTAACTCTCTCTCGCAGTCAGAGGGAGTGTTGATATGGAGGAGGTTAGAAATATGAGAAGGAGCAGGTTATGGAGGGCTTTGAACGTGTAGAGAAGAAGTTTGAATTGAATCCTGAACACTGGTGCAGCTGCTGGAGAACGGGAGTGCTGTGATGGAAGGAAGGAGTTCTGGAGATGAATTCTGGACCAACTGAAGGTTATTCAAATTTTATTGGGAAGACCAGAGAGAAGTGCTTTGCAATAGTCGAGGTGAGTAATGACCAGACTATGAACTAATTAGGTGATCAACTTTGGGGGATGTGATACGTTTATTAATCTCATCGTGTAGAAGTAAAAAGAAAGAGACAAAAAACATTAAGCAGCCAATAAATGGACTTTCCAACAGAACAGATTTTTATTTTATTTTACCAACGTTTAGGGTTCAAATAAAATGTGTAAGTGGTTCAATGCCCTTTTGAAAAAGATAAGCCCTTTTTAAATGGCTGCTCAATCCACCTGTCCACTAGGGGGAGCCAGCGCCTTGAGAATGGTCACGTTACAAAGACGAGCTCTTTTTGTTAATTTTGTAGATTGTGTGCATGATTTGTGTTTTTTTCAGGGGGTGGGGGTGGGGGGGTGAAGCTGTTATTTAAAACTAAAACATAATCAAAAAGACAAATACATTCATGAAAGCCTGTTTAACGAATCATTTTCTCATTTTTAGTTTTTACATTTTCCTTTGGCATCTCTGTAAGATGTTATATTTCCTTCTAGTCAGAGTTTTCATTTCTATAAGCTGAAACATGTGGGAAGACCAAACAACAGAAGGTAGAACCACAAAATCAAAGTTGATGTTTTTCTTTGACTCTTTTACAGTTTTTCTCAAATGCTGAAACACATTTCACAAACGTGTCCTCCATGTTCTGTGTCTAAACACAACAGCCTTTTCTGAAGCTGCATAAACACAACCACACCTTCTCACGTCAAAACTCAAACGTTCACAGCCAAAGGGCAGCTGGAAGCTTTCAAAATGTTAACACATCATTACACACTACAGCAGAACAATTGAAAACACAACGCTCAATTTTTCAGAAGGTTCTTTGTTTCACTACTGCCAATGCATATTATTAGAAACTCCACAGTAATGGATGCTCTTAGATCTCTGCAGAGGATTAGGCCTTTAGATTCCTGAGTTTCATATGAAGAGTATAAATCTAAATTCTGCTTGTACACTACTGTAACACAACTCAATGCAAAAACGGAATCTATTGCACACTCTCTTGAAAACATGCTCAAGTTATTTTCTTTACTTTATTCACACCACAATCACTGTGTGGCATCATTTGGTGCAGTGCTTCTCAATTACTTTTTGCGAAGCCCCCCCTAGGAAAAAGAAAATGTTTCGCACCCCCACCACATGACTATAAATAAGATCATTATCTATAAAAATTGTGTAAGTTTACCTAAAATTGTATTGTTTGCTAACATTAACAAAAGGAAAAATCTATATAAATCCACTTTCAACAAATATTACCTTTATTTTGCCACAGAAAACAGTCTAAAACAGAAAAAAGCTCAAGTGCCTGAAATGAAAACACCAACTAAACGACATGCAGACGTAAAAAATACATTTTAGACAGAAAATAAAGACATTTAATAAAAATGTCTACAATAGTTAATAAAGAATGACTTTGTTAGCGCAATAGAGCCTGCGCTCCATGTGGCGATGCACCTCGCTGCCTGAGCCCACTGCCCCTCCCTGACCAGCTGCAGGGACGCCAGTTCACAGTTTCAGGCCGTAAACTCTGTGATAGAACAGATAATAGAAAACCAATAGTGGCGCACATTTTTTTTCCAAGCACTGAGCCGCCGCCACCCCCACCGCCCTCTCGTTAAATTTGTGCCACGAGCAATTGCCCGTATTGCCTGTGCCTAAAACCGCTACTACTGCCCTGGCATTGCATCGCCCTATTTGAGAAGGACTGATTTATTGTAGGTGTCTGTCATTAACCTTCCATCTCAACGATGAGAAGAACTCCTCTATAGGGTTCAGGAAAGGGCAGTAGGGTGGCAGACAGACGTTCAAAAAGTGGTTACAGTTGGTGGTGAACCACTCTCTGATTTGGTTTGTTCTGTGGAAGCTTACATGGTCCCAAATGATCACATAAATGTGATGTGGGGGCCCAGGATGGTGTTGCTGGCGTCCAGGAGAATGTCTTATTTTTTTTTATTTTTTATTTTTTTTTCACTTGTTCTGTCCAACAACTTAGCAAACAGATTAGAGCTGCAGGCCTTTTGTGTTGGACAGGTTTTACTATCACAAAAAGAGGTTATAGAATTTTAGAAGCCGGAGTGTAGATCTGAATTAAACCCATTTTGTTGTATTATTTATTTCTTTATTTGTTACATTTAGTGTGTGTGGGGAGGAAGAGGGAAAGAATGTGTGTGTGGGGGGGGGGGGTGGGGGTGGGGTGGGGGGGGTGGAAGAGAGTAAAAGGAAGAAAGGTGAAAAAAAGGGGGGGGGGGGGTACAAGCACTGATTTGGATCAGTTATTCTTTTAAGCTGTAACAATTATACCAGATCTGCTGGAAAGACAAATATTCCATCATGGGTAAAAATCTGACACGAAGATGAGTGGAAAATATCTGTCCATCAATACACTGTAGGTCAGAAGGAGGGATGAAGCAGACAGGGAGCAGTGTGGCAGTGTGCACGTGCACGTGGGGGTGGAGATACATGCATGCTGCCGAAGTGAACCTTGTGTTGTGGGGAACCAGATCCTACCCAGCCAGAGCAGCCAGACCAGGAGAGGGGAGGAGAGGCCCCCCAAGGCCAGGGCCCCCCCCAGCACCCAGACCCAGGCAGCCTGGGAGGGGGAGGCATGGACCGCCCACCCAACCAGCTAGGCGCAGAGAAGGCCCCCCTACAGGGGCCCCCCTAACGCCCAGAGGCATAAGCGAACCCGGTGTCCGGCCCCCAGGCCACAGGACAGGAACGCTTAGCCGTGCCAGGCGGCAGCCATGGGGGCCGCCGGGCGCCGGACGCCGAGACAAGGGCCAAGGACGAAGTCAGGGACCCAGAACCCATGAGCCCCCCACCACCCGACCGGTGCTCCGTGTCTGCAAGCCAGCCCCGGCACACGACCCGAGCAACCCAGAGATCGACACACACCCACAGCCACCCCCCATAACCCTACCCACTACAACCTCCCCCCCCCCCAGCCATATTATCTGAGCCCGCCTCCCCAACCCTTTAAGTGCCCTCCCCTCTCTGTGATGGGGTCGAAGCCCCAGAGGGTCCCAGCGAGCCAGCCCCCAGGTCCGTCCCACCCATGCACTCACGCACACATACTCACAATCATCTGGTTACCCCCCCACCCCCCGCCGCCACGCAATAACCCCCCCCCCAGCCGTCCGACTCCCAGCGCCGTATGCCTGACCATCACCGCAGCCGACAGGATACCTATAAGCCTGGCAGCCCTGAGAGGACCAGGCGGGTGAAGACCGGCCACCCCCCCCCCGACCCCACCCATGTATGGAGGTGTGGGAGTGCTGTGTGTGTGCTGCTAACATGCAGTGTGTGTGTCTAAAGTGGGAGTTACAATTGTGGGGGGGCCAGTGAAAGATGAGCACGGATGTTTCACCATGCCCCCCTCCACCAGACCATCCCCACAAGGCCCTAGATGAATCAGAGTGTTTAATATGCAAGTAAAAGCGGGGTGGAGGGCGGGCGCCAACGCAACCCCAGAGAGAGTTACCCCCCCCCCAGTGAGCCCCGCCAGCATAACCCACCCATCCAGTTCCCGGAGCCCTATGTGCCTGTGTGCAACATTTGTTTGGGTGAGGGTGGGGAGGAGCAGGCGGTTGGGCACAACCGGCGGAGAAGGCTCCCCCGAGCGACCGGCCCCCCAGCCGGCCGCAGTAGGCGCCCCCCTGCCAGGGCAGGACGATGTCTTTTGGCTCCTCAGGAGGGTGAGGACACGTTGAGTGTTGTAAGACTCAAGGACAGAATGCTGGTGGACAAGCCCCTCCAAACCCATGGCCGCACAGAGTAATATCACCCCCCCCCCTCCTCCTCTCCTAGAGGCGACCTCCTCCTCCTCTCCTGGGGCCTCATTTATAAAACTCTGCGTAGGATTTGCGTCAGAAGTGGCGTACGGATGAAACATAGGGCGTGCGTACGCACAGAAATATTTGGATTTATAAAACCGTGCGCACGCACATCCTACGCATCCTTCCCTTAATAAATCACAATCAATTCTAAATGCTGCGCTGCTTTTGCAGCTTCATGACACGCCCATAGTTGCCCATAAATAGTCCGTGAAACGCCCACAAATGAATATTCATTGATAGTGAAACCATGGCAAACACAGAGAGGAAAAAAAACGGAACTTCACTCAATGTGAAGTAGAAGTTATCGTTGGTGAGGTGGAAAAGAGGAGAAAAATGTTGTTTGGAGGGCTCAGTGTGGGCATTACTAATGCCAAAAAGGCACGTGAGTGGCAAACGGTGGCAGACGGACATCAAAGTCGGGGCAAAAAAACGTCTGGCGCTGCATCGCTAGAGTGTGTCTGCCATGGGTGGGGGAGACGACGTGCCAGATGCACCGGGTGACACCCCCCCCAAAAGCTCCAACAGGACGGCTGGAGGAAGTGGGAACCGGCTCATAAGCCACTGGTCCTCGTTCGCCAGCAAGTCTTCTTGCTGTCTAAAGATGTGTTCACTCTGAATTCTTCCATTTGCCACATCTTCTAAGATCCAAGATCAGCCATTGTGGTCATTACGCATTGTGATGGGGCATTTTATTTCCATCCATTTAACTGCATCTGACAAGCTACAGATGTGGGTAATAATCCACGTGGAAATGGGAAATTGTTCAGAGCAAATGTAATTTCTTGTTGCTTTCATTGTTTTATCAAAAATAAAACAAACTAAAGGCATATGCATGAATACCATAATTCTGTAGCTTATGAAGAAATGTTTTACTATGAAAACAACTTTCCCCAGTGGACAATTAATATGTCTGTCTGTCTGTCTGTCTGTCTGATTCACATGCATCTGGCGGCGCGTGCACACGCAGCGGCTCCTCTCTCCCCTACCTTTAGCTTTTCTTTTGGCTTTATCTTTTTGGGTTTCAAGGATTTATTGTTTTAAAAGAATGTATTTTTAAGTCGTTTATTTATTATTTTATATGCTGCTTGCACTGTGGGGTGAGAGGAAAGCTATTTCATCTGTGCTGTATGTCTTACGGATGCAGCATATTTGACAATAAAGCTGACTTTGACTTTGACTATATCTGCTCCTCCAGATGGACACATTGAGGAGAATATCAGTTTTGTACATTATTTCGTTGTTAACTATATTATTTATGAGGATGAATTGCACAACATGCCAATATTGCAGAACATATTTCACTTTTCTTTTTGCAAATATGTGTTCATTTGAATTTCTGTTGTAATTTTCATTTGATTTTTATTTGTTTGTTTCACTGCTGATCGATCAAACGGGTGTTCGTGTAGCTGTTATTGTGAGACTTGCTTTGTGAAGTCTTCATGTTATTTATGAGAGGCAGTATTGTCATTTTCACGTGTTTCTTCCATCTTCGATCCATTCTTCCATCCGTTTCTCATTTCACCCGTTTTTGTGCGTACGCCTGGGTCAGAGCTTGATGAAGGACCGCACATTTTCCCCTCAAGTTTGCTTTTTATGAATCTCAATTATTGCGTAGAGAGTGGCGTACGCCTTCTTTTGTGCGTACGCAACGTTTAGAAATGAGGCCTCCAGGAGAGGAGGAGGCGGCCTCCTCCTCTCCTGGAGGCCTCCTGTGAGACTAACAGCTGCATTCAATCCTCATTAGGTTCCTAAATAAGGCAGTGGCTCTCAAACTTTTTCTCTTGTTCACCCCTTTGGAGGAGGAAAAATGTTCGTGTCCCCCACCCCCCAACACCGTGAAAAACTGTGACAAAATAAGTCAGGGGTCCACAAACTTTTTCCAGCGAGGGCCACATGACGTTTCCATTCTCTGATCGGGGGTCAGTTTGAAACAGAAAAAGTGTGACAATCACAGGGGGGGGCCTAAATGTAAAGCCACACATAACCAAATATTAATAACACAATCCGATTTCAAATACTCCTCTCTGAGTTCTTCACAAAAAAAAGTTATGATAATCAGTACATATATAATAAGACTCTTTTATAAAATCAGTCAAAAACAAATAACCCTCTCTGGGTTCTTTACATAAAAAAGTCAGGAAATATATAGTAACAGTATTTTTGACTTCAGAAAATCAATAACCACAAAGATTTGGGTGTTCCAGAAAGCAGGTTCTGCTAGCTCCCACGGTAAGTTTGAGGCTAAGGAAGTGGATAACCTCAGCTTTCGGTTCCAGAAATGGAGATATGTTTCAGAGTATGTTTAGTTGCCATAGCAACTCATGCTCTGAACATAACCTGGTCTGGAGCAGGTTTAGTTGAAGGTTAGTTTGTTTTCAGAGAGGTGCAGCAGCATGGCGTGTCCATTTGAAGATGATTTAGTGGATGAAGAAGCTCAGATAATACTTTTTCCACCGTGAGAGGGTGATAAGACCACATATGGATGTTTAAAGATAAACTTTTTACTTTGATCTAACTTAATTATTTGCTTCAGTTAAGATAAATCATTTTTTTTGTTAAGTCAGCTTAAAAATAACACATAGTTATCAGACAATTATTTTACTTTCATTTAAGTCAATTCAATTAAGTAGGTGTAACTTTATTGCTGCTGTCAGATCGGCACCGCAAGGAATTGTGGGATACCATTGCCTTTGCCTGTCTGGATGGATTTGGGTTGAAGTGTGGGTTTTTGACCAAATGTGTTTAGTTGTAGCTGTTTTACTGTGTTTTGCCGAGTTATTTTGTCCTGTTATGTTTAAGTCTCTGCATCATGAGTGAGAGGGAGGAAGAGGAGGAAGAGGAGGAAGAGGAGGATGAGTTTATACAGCAGCCCTACCTTCCTATACTGTAATTATAATGTTGGAAAATTCTTAAATGAAAGTAAGCCCTTTAGGCATATTATATCATTCTTTTTACTGTTATATAAATGAGTTTATCTGCCGGCTCAAACTTAAACATATGAGAGATCAAGAATTATAATTAATTAAGATGGAAAAAAGAATAATTGAATTGGAGTAATATGACATTTAGTTAGATAAATATGTAAATTTGAGTTGTATAAACAATAATTGAGTTTTATAGTCATAAGAAATTAGGTTGAATACATTTAACTCGATATCTTGTTACCAATAGAAATAATTCATTTAAGTTGGCAAAATTGGATAAGTTATACATATATATATGCGTCACAAGGAAAATGGAAATAAGATCAGAAACTCGTGCGTTTACTTTGTCTGTTCTTTTTCTTCAAGCAGAAACTCTTTCTTTTGCTGATGATGCAGCCGTGTTACTTTTTTGATGGTCTTATGATCTTTATACGCCGTCATTAGAATCTCAGACTCCGTCTCACTGAAGTGTAGCGTCTCTTTTTTTCTCCACGCGTTTCCATGGTGACTCCGGAAATCGGTGATCCATTGAGAATGTCTTTATGTACGTGCACGTGCATTAACCCAGGGTTACCAAGTCGAGCGTAAGTACGGTAACTCATATCCGGTCTTTTGGAACCGACATACCCAGAGTAAGCAAGTTCAGGCGGATTTCAGCCAGAGTTCAGGGTTAAAGTCAGGGTAGTTTAAACATGCTTCCTGGAATACCCCCCAGAATCTCATGAATGACTCATATGAACAGTCTCTTCAGGTTTTTGTGTTCTTTCCTTATAGTCCAGTTTTGGAGGTTTTCAGGAGGCTAGCCTAGTACAGTGTTTTCCAACCTTTTTAAACCACGGCACACTTTAACCTTGAAAAAAATTCCGTGGCACACCAGCATTAAAAAAAAAAAAAAAAGGAGAAACTCAAAGTCTGTATTGATCTACAGTCCCTCCTCAATCTCACGTGCATTTTTGTGATAAATGTGGCAGAAAAAGATGGAAGCTGCAGCTGTTTTTTTTCTAAAAGATGTAATAAAAATTAAGTTAGAAAATTTAAAAACTGTTTGATTTGTGTTCATTGTGGTTTCAAGACTTTAAGAGAGACTCGTTGTGCACCGAGACGCTCATGCTGTCACTTTCAACCCAATGCATCATGGGTGATGTTCACTAATTCGCCAAACGCAGACAGACTCTCTTCTCTGAGCTTCATGGTTTTGTTCTCTTGTTCCACGGTCTGATACCGGATTCTGTGGAAAGCTACACCGCTAAAAACGAGCTTTAGCTGGTATTTTTGTTAGAACTAAGACACTTTATGAGCAGAATCAGAACAAGGAAGTGAAGACTTTAACCATTTCTGATTGGTCAGACTGATGACATGTGATTAAGAATCCAAGAATGATTGGTGGAGACAGTTAAAGGGGCGGGACTTTTCCTAAAACGGCTGAAGCTGCGGCTAAATTGCGGTACCGTCATTCTTATCAAAATGTCTTTAATAGAATCAAATAAACGCAAAGAAAAAAGTATTTTACAATCTTTCATATTCCTAACTGCTCAGTGTTTTATCAGGACCTATAAGTATAAACACAGAGCTGAGATCCTGGAGATGGAAAATGTTGTTAAATCAGTTAATGAGGGCAATTTCCCACGGCACACTGGTTGAAAAACACTGGCCTAGTAGAACCACTGTTCTCTCTGATCAACTTCCTGCATTCTGAATCAATGTTTCCCATACCTAACCTTTTTGTAATTTTTCCGTTCTGATGGGGGGGACGGGGTCACGTTCAAGTTCTATGACAGGGGCAGGTAGATTCCATCATAGTAGTAGGCTTAAAGGTTGTCATCTGGACTTGGTTTATAAAGTTGCAGACGTTTCACCTCTTATCCAAAAAGCTTTGATAATTCTGAAACAGCTGGTAAAAGAGCTGGTTTACATGTGCTCATGGGGGAGGAGTCAGACCTGAAACTGGATCTACAGCAGTGTTATGAAACCCAAACAAACCGAACCGGTTTCACCCAGGTCATTTGTTCTTTATTTATTTATTTTTATTTATTTTATTTTTTTACAGTACATAGTAATTATTCATTGTACTTGGGGGTCATGGGTCATATGTTTTAACAGAGGGGAGTGGGAAGGGTGTTGGGGGGTTGGGTTTTTACTGTAATGTCGTGTTTTCTATTTTTAATGTTAAAGCGCTTCGAGCTCCATGAATGCATGAGAAGCGCTTCTCCAGAAATAAAGTTTGATTTGATTTAGGTCATTAACAGCTGAAAGAGATGACCAGGTTGGGGTGGGGGGGGGGTGGGGGGGTGGGGTGTAGCCACCGTCTCCACAACTCCAGCTGAGAACAAAGGACTCTCAACGACCCAAAACCAATAGCCGAGTTTCCATGGGCAAAAGTAATCGGAAAGAATGCCTGATCGGAAAGAAAATGTGTCATGTAAACGCGCCGTTCGGAATAGTCTGCCCCGGTCAGACTCTTTCGGATCAAAAGTTCTTTCCGATCGAGATAGGTGGGTTATACCGATCCTTTATCCGATCGTTGGTCATGTAAACGGTCATTCCGATCGTGTGTCACTTCTGCTCTGGTTTTACGTCACGCATAGACGGTGTTTCGCTCCAGAGAAAGCTTTGGAGCTTAAACAGGACCGACCACCTGCTTTGCAGAAGCGCCGCTCCGCTTTGCCCCTCTGGCTCTCCGCCTCTCTTAAACCCCTCACGAGGGGGGGTGCCGGGGAGGAGTGGGACCCTGCGCGGTCCTGGCTCATGTGCCGGTGGACCAAACCAACTGTGTCTCTGAGCAGAGCAGCTGTATTAACTTTGTGAGGGGAGAATGCTTTTTGCGTTTTGTTGTTTGTGTGACTGCGATCCGTCCCGCCGCTCTCGGTTAGCTGCTGTCAGCAGAACTGTGCGTCTCTGAGCAGAGTGGCGGGGGCGAACTTTTCAAAGCAGAATGTCGCTCAGTCTTTAGAACCTGAAACAATCACGTGGATTTTTGTTTCTAGTCGTGTCCCGACTAAATAAAGGCTGATGTTATTCCCACATATTTACACGTGCAGCCAAGAAGATGCAGATTGCTGCGTTTCCCGCATGAGTTTATCAAACAAGGCTAATGTTGTTAGCGTGTGTTAGCCTCTCCTGGGAGCTCCGTTTTTCCACAAAAAAAGCACCAACCACACGGATTAAATATAAAATGATGAATGAAAAGGCGCTTCATAATATTCCTAACATTGATTGATAAAAGCCCGTTTGGAAGATCGCCTCGTATATTACTGAGCTGCTGCATAAACGTACAGCGAAGGTTTGTTTACTGTGGGACTCTTGTTCTGGTTTTTTTCAGCACTACTGCGCATGCCCAAAGGATTTATTCCAACCAAAAGTGTGACCCATGGGAACGTTTGTTCTAATCGGAAAAAGGTTTTCTGTGCCCATGTGCACGGGTGAATTTTAACCCGACCATTGATCCCATCAAGATATTTTGCCCATGTAACCGCGGCTAATGCAGTCTATGGAAACAATACCATCCAGTTTCAGGTCTGACTCCTCCCCCATGAGCGCATATGAACCAGCTCTTTTACCAGCTGTTTCAGAATTGTCAAAGCCTTTTGGATAAGAGGTGAAACGTCTGCAACTTTATAAACCAAGTCCAGATGACAACCTTTAAACCTACTACTATGATCAAATAAGCTTTACTGATGTGAGGAAACAGGAATCTGTTTTCCATGCTTCCATGAGTCTAAAAAAATAAAAGGTCTCTCTCTGGTATCTTTCAGGGGGCCGGGTCAAATGGGTGGGCGGACCAGGTCAAATGGGTGGGTGGGCCGGGTCCGGCCCGCGGGCCGTAGTTTGGGGGACTCCTGAAATAAGTCAAAAACATTTTTACTTAATACCATATCAAAATCTTAAAGAATCCTGCTGCTAGAAACTAGAAAATTAAATAAAGGATCATTCAATTTGTAAGAACAACAACATTGAACCAATGTGCAAAAAGAAACACAAAGTTGTGTTAATGGATGCAAATCCTGCTTTGTGCTACACACCTGTTCAAAACCAGGTTGCAGTTTTGTTACTGCAACTCTCAAGTCCTGCTCGGTATTGAGCTTAGCTCTGTTCTTTGATTTCAAAGTGGCAACAGCAGAAAATCTGGGTCTAGATGACCCACTAGACAGGACAAGGGTTAAACTGTGGGGTGTGCCTCCTTGGGGGGGGTTTACGTTCTCACTTTGTTTTTTCTTAGCTTGTCCTGTCCAACAGCTGAGCAGACAGATGAGAGCTGACAGCCTCTTGTGTTGGACATGTTTTACTGTTACAGTAGAGGTTATGAATGTTTAGATGAAAACACCCCTCCCCCCTCGTGGTTTTAATTGCACCTTAGTCATGTAGGAACCTTGGTGGAGGGCGCTTGGAAATCACTGCCAGCAAGCAGCAGATGTCCTCTCAGTGCCCCACCAGCCAATTTTTTTAACAACACACCCTTTACCCCACAAAAATACTCTCCAACACACACACACACACGCACACACACACACACGCACCTTACACAAGGAGGGTGGGACCTTGGACCATCTGTCCTCTACCCCATCCCTGGAGGGGGTACCCAGGCCCTTGGCGACGGCAGTCGTGTCCCTTAGGTGCTGGCTTCCTGGGCCCGGCGGCCCTCTATCCAGAGAGGGATCCCTGAGTTCTCTGGCAAGACCATGGGCCGGGGTTCACATCACATCTGAGCCTGGGGGTGTCCGTGTCCCTGTTGGGATGTCCGTGTCCCTGTGGTGGGGGTTCTGGTCCTTGCCCTCTCCAAAATTCCAACTGTGGGTAAGCCTGGTCGGGCCATGGTTACAACACTCCTTGTGGACCCCCACTCACTCTTCTTCCTGGGCAGGGGTGTCCGGCCCCTGACTCGCTCTCACCTGTACCAACCGTGGGCTGGGTGGGTGGCTGCCTGGAGTGTGGGGCGGGTCTCCCTTGGGGGGCCCTGGCCCGTGCCCGGGGTTGGGGTAGGGGGATGCCCAGAACTCCTGGGTGGTGGTGGGCTGCTCGTCTGGGGCTGGGGATGCTCTCCTGGGGCAGGGCCCCGTGCTAGAAACATCTAGCAACTTGTTGCTTAATGCTGCTTCACAGTTCTACCCCCCCTCCCCTTTTAATCCCCCCCACCAACATCCTTCCCTCTTCTTCCCTCCTTTTCTTTTCCATCCAGTCCAACAAAAATTGTTGAAAATATAAGTAAGATGAATAAAATTTAGCCTACATTCCAAAAGGGTTTTATTCAGACATTCCTCTGGTTTGTCTGAAGATTAATAACCTCTGTTGTTAAAGTAAAATATGTCCAACACAAGAGGCCTTCAGCTCTCATCTGTCTGCTGAGCTGTTGGACAGGACAAGTTAAAAAAAAAACAACAACAAAGGTTTTATTAGAACAGAGGATTGTGTTTTGTGAAGAGTGTTTTTGTGTGAAATGTGTTTATGATATTGGAAATGATGGCTAGGTTTAGTAAATGTGTTTAGACAACTGGTCATTTGGTTTAGGGGATTGGCTTCTGTGTTTTAGCATTTAAGAAAAACTGTAATTATTGCTTTCTTTTTTGGGCTGTGTCTCCTAGTTCAGTGGTTACAACCAGTAATTGTAATGGCTACATTTCTGTTCCATTAACGTCCCATTCCGATCATATTTGGATCTATTGTAAAGGCGTTCCCAGTGGTCTCAGGGTGTTTTAAGACTGGACACATTAAAGTGAACCATTGTCGTTTCCCCAATAATTAGGAACAAACTTTCAGTCTGAATGCACCGAAGCAGACCCTGATCCGGGACCAGTAGTGTGTTTGATCGTTTCATCCCTCCCTAAAACTCTTTCTCAAGCTTCAGTTGGTCCAGAAATCTGCTGCATGTGTCGTTGCATGAGACTTTCTTTCCACCCCTGCATCCTGAAACAGCTTTGACATCCAGTTTCTACTTCAAAATCCTCTTGTAAAGTAGATCAATTATTTTCAAGTCTCCTCAAATTGTTTCCCATCTTCACTTCCTTCCCTCTCAACCAAGTTTCTGATCAGAGGAAAACGGTTCTTCCAGCATCAGTGTGAGTCTCTGTCTTGCTACCACTTTTCTGATGTTTAATGAGCCACAGAACCGGGGTTGGGGGTGGATTGATTGGACGATCAGGATGTTTATCTTAAAGGGACCAGCGCACACGACCACCTGGAGTCTTCTTCCACTCTGTAATGTCACACCAGTCTTATGGTTTGTCCTAAGTTGTGTACTTTTGGTCAATGCCTGTCACCTGTGTTGTCTTGTGTTGCACTTCCTGTTTTATTTTGAAACACTAACTCTCCTCTCATTTCAGGCCTTGTTACTTGCTGTGTCTCGGTGGCGCCAGCCTCTAGTTGTGCTGTGAGCAGACAGGAATTACCATCAGCAGCTGTGCTTTTGTTTTTTCAGCTTTTCTTTAACCCTCCAAAACGTCCTGATGCTTTTGTGTTAAAACATTCTGGAGTGCATGCGGATGATCTTTTTCCGATGTTTCCAAATCAATGACAACAGAACGGTTTCTCTTTGGTTTCCTGCTCAGCGTTGTCCGGTCTGAACGTTTATGTAACCCAGGTTACTAAAACTTGGGAGAGATGTTTTTTTATCCTGTAGATGGCGCTGTAGTTTGGGAAGCACATACGAACATGTGCGGAGGGATATGAGAGATGTGAGAGAGGTTATCAGGTTTAATTGTTCATGTTCTGAAATTATTTGAAAGTGTTTTTGTTAATTCCTATCCATTTATAAATAAGTTAAAAGTTAAAAAATCACCACTGTGGTCTGTGGTTATTTATTTAATTTAGTCTTTTCAACTGCTCCTCTGAACCTAGAACTATTCTGGTCCAACTCAGCATTTGAGGTGCTACATTTAGGATGTTGCAGCACTGTACTTCCTCAGTCAAAGCTTTTCAATGTTATATGTGCATCACTTTCTGTAAATTCCTGCCTGAAATAATGTCACCAATAATAATTATGCCTAATATCTGTCTCTGAAAAGCAAAGGTGGTTTTGGGGACAAAAGAAGAGTTCCAGTCAGTCGTGAAGGCAATTTGTTGGAGTAAATAATGGAAACAGTCAAAGTCCCAGACATCTTAGTGTCTGCACAGCCTACACCTTCAAACTGTTTGGCTTTGTTTAGTGGGCCGACGATGTTCAGATGATGTACTATCATCAGGGCAGATGCTGGTTTCAGCCCACTGACTGTTTCCATTTACAAGCCTTCAGACTGCTGATGGACACATCATTTATATCACACCTCTGCCGCCGTGTGACCGCCAAACAGATGAAAGAAACAAGGAGTTTTAGATGAGATCTTTTCTCCAAACGCTCATCTTGTTTCCAGTGTGTGACGCCAGCAATCTGACAAAGAATTCCTCCGAGTTGTTTTAGCAACTCATCGGCAGAATCTCCCTGGAGTTTCTGGAGTTGATCAGAAATGAAGAACTGAGGTACATCTAACACTTCAACAGCAGAAAAACTTCCCTGAGGTTCATGTGAAAGACGTTTGGCCTCTTCTTTGGTCCTGAAAACAGTCGCATGGGCTCACACTGTAAGATCCGATGATAAACGGAGGAGTTCATGTCTGATTCTGTCATAACAAGGAGTGCAGGTCCTGCAGCTGCAAACATAGCCGCCTGACCATGGGGGCGGGGCTTGGGGATGGTCAACACCAGTGACAAAAAGAACCTGACCGCTTTACTGAGTGATGCCGACTAACTCAGCAGTTTTCCTCCATTATCTTTTCAGTGTATCCATGATTATCAAACTTCCAAATGGATGAGAGGGTTAAGAGGGTTAAGCAACTGTGGAACCAACCATCCTCCGCTTCACGGCGGCGGTTCAGGCTTCCACGTCAAGCATTCATTTCTGATAATACACTCTTCGTCAGCCATTAACCCTTACATAAACACTAAAACTATAATTTTAGCATGTAACATATTAGCTAAGAAATACAAAATCTGAAAACAACTGCCTTCATTGTCTCATTAAGTTTCAAACCCTGTTTGAAAACACACAGTACTGATTTCATGACTTCAGGGTTTCTGTACATGTCTGTCTCATAGCTGTGCAGCCACAGCCGATGAGCCAACAAAAACACGTTTTACCTTTGATGTTTCTGGCAAAAATGTATATTTCAGCTCAAATGACGCCCCCCAAGTGATCTGCATCATCAAGCGGCTCATATGTGCTCAATGCTGACTCAGCAGGACAAAGCATGGAAGCACACCAGTCTGGTTTGATTCCCCTCTGATGCTCCTCCCTTCTGCCCTGACCTCTGATGGGCCGTCGACCTGTCATACCTCAACATGGAGTCACAATTTCCAACAAATTTGGTGATCATCCCAGAGTAAAGGCTTGGGTAACAGGAGGCTCATTACACTCGCAATGGCCAAATCAACTGATTTCTTTTGGAGGGGATTTGGTAGTTTTAGTGAAATGTTGCTGTAAAACTTTTTTTTTCTGTCGTGTATCCTAGACGAGGCAAAATTGACTCTGGTTAAATAATTTTACATTTTAGTTTTGCACAGTTAGCTTTTTTTTATTAAATTGTAGAAAATTTGCGTCTACATATTCATTGTGATACATTTTAAGTAGCTAATGATTTGTGGCACATCTGCTTGTAATTAATATCTAAATCTCACTTCAAATTAATTCAGTACAATGTAAAACTTTTTGACAGTATTTAATGTCACATAATAATAAACACATGAAACTTTGGCAGCGTGTAAGTAGTTGAACAAAACATTTGGTCTAGTTTAATTATACTGCCATATTAAAATAATCCAGAAAATTAACAAAATCTAAAAAGATTGATAAGCTTTTGTCAGCCTGGAGGACCTGAAGAAATACATTGATTGTTATAATGCCTCCTCTCCAAGCAGCGGCATGAGCGACATCCTGGATTCTACAGACAAAAGGCTCTCCAGCCTTGATTGGCGCTTAAACCTGCTGAAGATCCTCCACAAAGAGTTCCAAGGCCTAAGGGAGTCTCTGGGGTTCAGCCAGCAGCAGGTGCAGGAGCTCGCAGCGGAGAACCAGAACCTCAGAGAGACCCTGAGCAGCGACACCGCTCGTCTCTCTGAGGAGAACCGCTCCATAAGGGAAACCCTCCTGGATCTTCAGGCGAGGAGGTAAATATGCAAGTTTTCACCCCAAATAAAAAAAAATCTGTTGTTTTCTAGGGCATCTTTAGAAACTCCCCTCTGAGTTGTGGGCAGGACTCTTCAGCCCTCCCCTGATATCCCATCATCCCTTTGTTTACACTCTCCCGCTACCTTACAGCCCCTCCCAACTCCAAGCTAATATTAATTCTGCAACAAAAATGGTGAGCAATATCGAGCTAGTCAGCCGTGGAGTCTTGATCCAGATTCTAGTTCAGACGAGGAAAACAAAGACGTTCATGGATCTATTTGTCTGACAGTGGATGCATCAGAAAGGCCTATTTTCATCTGCTCCTGATCCAACACAGTTTGAATAAAGAATTGCTCAGAAACACAGTTTTAATCTTTGATTTTATTTGTCCTCCATCATCAGAAAAATGCCACAAGAACATGTTAAAAACCCCAAAAGAACCATTTTCTTCCCAACTTCCTAACCATCCAACAGTTTTCTTGAATAAAAAATAAAGCAAAAGATGTTTAATGTTTTAGTCTCCATTATTACACATCTATTTTAAGGGTAGATGTTTGACTTTGGGAGTCATCGGGATTAGAGATTCCTTCTGAAACCAGCCTCCATGACTGAAGAACCACGAGATTCGATACCAGCTGGTGTTCAGATATTTGTGCACAAAATCCTGTTTGATCACAAATTCAGCAATTTCCCTGAATCCTTTGTAAAAGTCATTTAAGAAAAAGAAATAAACGTGTTTAAAGAAGGAAAATGTATTAAAAATGCTGCTTGCTTATCTGTTCAGCTTTAGTTACGTTGAAACAAAACCTCTCCAAAAGACCTCAACAATGTGCAGCCGTCCCATCAGTCTAACTGCAGGAGTGTTTGTTGAGTCTTTTGCTCTGACATGACAAACACAGGCTCATCTCCCGCTCAACACCTAAACATAAATCAGCAGAGGCATGTGGGCTGCGGGTCGTAAAATGAAAAGTCTGAAAAACAGACTGATATGAAGCATCTTGTACGACCACCCCGTCCAAATGTATCCGTGAAGATCTGATTGGGGATGACACGGATGATAAATTGCACCAGATAAATAAAAGCAGCACAGCTTCTTCCCTTTAAAATGTTTGATGCACAAACAGAGAATCTGACCATGAATAACCTGTGAAAGCTCACTGACAAACTCTTCACACGATCTGCCGATGAGACAGAAAGCTTGTAATTGTCTGACAGACGGATCGAGGAAGAAGAAATGACTAAAAATAAAGGCTGCTGGACAGCAGGACGCCCACCAAACGCTGGAATCTAGTTACTGAAAATGGAGGAATAACAAGGATTCCTATTGAGCTGTAAGCAGGAAGCAGAGCATCTGTGATGTTGGTGCATCAGCACCTGCAGCTTTTGTGACTTTGGTGACTTTTTGTGATTTCACCCTCAAGACGCCACTAGAACAACGAAATAAACGCAGTACAAGTGCCAAAAAATACAGATGACTAAAGTTGGAAAAAAACAAGACATTTTGGTAATTTAATTATTGACTAACCAGGAGCCTTACCAGGCTTTGCAATGCCAGGGTCCATCTATGCCCGACAGACGCTGGGTAAGCTTCAGCATCCCCGTGACCCTGAATGGGTACACGCAGCTTTGGAAAGTGGATGGACAGATGGACGCAGGGTTGGATGGAAGTGTGGAGGAAGCATGCACTGTCACCACAGTCAGGCTCCTCCTCATGATGCTGGCCTGCTGGTCACACACTGCTTCAGGGTGGCATTCTGTTCTTTACCTGCAATAGTGAGAAAGCCAGTTTGGTTTAGTTGCTCACTCTGGCAACAGCATGGCCAAGCTGATCCCAGAGTTTTTATGTCACTGCTCATGAGCGCCAAAAAGAAAAGACGTTAAAAGCCAAAATGTATAAATGTGCTGTAGAAGTCTGACTATTTGCATCTACTGATCACCGTCTCTGGGGTCATGCACACAAGGTCCTGCTACCGGGGGGTCAGAAGCCAAAAAACAAGACCCCAAGGCAGCAACAAATTCTGGTAGTAGAAAAGGATGCCTCTAATTGGAAAAAATGTTGATGTGTTAAATACACAGCCCAATTAAAATGGTGTTTTTGGTGTTTTTAACTTGCTCTCGTGGCATTTTTCTCATGATGGAGGACATTTCTAAAGAACATTAGGCTTAGAACTCCATTTCTGAATATTCCTTTGTTCAGAAAAACTGAAGTTCTTAAATTCTTCACTCTAATGAAGGACATGTTGGTTTTGCAGCAGACACCACTGCTTTTGCATCACTTCTTTTGTAAATTTTTACATAAGGAACCTAAAAAACAACATGTCAGCCTATTAAACAGCAGAACCTAATTAGGAGCAACAGCTCGTTTCATGACAGGCTCTCTAATCTCTGTTTGGTTTAAGGTTTGAAAACTATCAGTGAGCGGATTTCATTCCTAATCACCAACCTCTTTCACTGCTATTCAGTTTTGAGTCAGCTAGAAACAGATCCATCAGTCCTATTCTTTTTTCTTGCTGCAATCATCTCAGACAGTGCAGCTTTGTTGTAACAGTCTTTTCTCTTCAGGAAGATTCTTTCATGCCCGGCGCCGCTCAGCTGATTAGATGCTGGTCTAGCTCATAGCTGAGACGACGACCAGCAAAAGCAAGAACAGAGGACGTTTCCCTGAGTTAATTGGCAGAGATAACCTCCTCTGTTGGATGTGACAAACTCGTCAGCAAAGGTTAAAGAGGTGATGAGGAGTCTCCTGCATCAGGGAACAAACTGACACAAACACGAGTTTGTCTTTTCACTGTGTTCTACAGTTCCACACTTACAGACAACATCAAACCATCACAGAAAAGAAGTGAAATGTGTTTCCATGAGAACAGTTCAAAGGAAAATGGGATAATAACGCCATCAGAACCCGACTAGATCAGAGGGGAAGCATCTTCTATCATTGGTTTGGGTGAGAAAGGACAGGAAAGACACTGACAAAGACAAAGACACTGGGGCATCTGCTATATTAGATACAACTCATAACTGCAACAATCATGTGTGCATTTACAGAGCAGACAAAGAGCAGACAGAAAGCAGACAAAGAGCAAACACAAAGCAAACAGAGCAGACAGAAAGCAGACACAAGCAGACAGAGCAGACAGAAAGCAGACACAAGCAGACAGAGCAGACAGAAAGCAGGCACAAGCAGACAGAGCAGACAAAGAGCAGACACAAAGCAAACCGAGCAGACAGAGAGCATACACAAGCAGATAGAGCAGACAGAAAGCAGGTACAAGCAGACAGAGCAGACAAAGAGCAGACACAAAGCAGACACAGAGTTGACAGAAAGCAGACAAAGAGCAGACATAGAGCAGACACAGAGCAAACAGCAGACAGAAAGCAGACACAAGCAGACAGAGTAGACACAAAGCAGACAAGGAGCAGGCACAAAGCAGACAAGGAGCAGGCAGAAAGCAGACACGAGCAGACAGAGCAGACACAAAGCAGACAAAGAGCAGACACAAAGCAGACAAAGAGCAGACACAGGGCAAACAGAGCAGACACAAAGCAAACACAGAGGAGACACAAAGCAGACACAGAGCAGACAAAGAGGAAACAGAGCAATCAGAGCAGACACAAAGCAGACACAAAGCAGACACAGATCAGACACAGAGCAGACAAAGAGCAGACACAAAGCAGACACAGAGCAGACACAAAGCGGACAGAGCAGACACAGTGCAGACAGAGAGCAGACAAAGAGGAGACACAAAGCAGACACAGAGCAGACAAAGAGCAGACAGAAAGCAGACACAGAGCAGACAGACCAAACAGAGCAGACACAAAGCAGACACAAGCAGACAGAGCAGACAGAAAGCAGACAGACCAAACAGAGCAGACAGAAAGCAGACAAAAGCAGACATGAGCAGACAGAGCAGACACAAAGCAGACAAGGAGCAGACACAAAGCAGACACAGGGCAGACACAAAGCAGACACAAAGCAGAGACAAAGCAGACACAGGGCAGACACAAAGCAGACAAGGAGCAGACACAAAGCAGACAGAGCATACAAAGAGGAGACACAAACCAGACACAGAGCAGACAAAGAGCAGACAGAAAGCAGACACAGAGTAGAGAGAAAGCAGACAAAGAGCAGACAGAGCAGACAAAGAGGATACACAAAGCAGACAGAGCAGACAGTGCAGACAGAGAGCAGACACAAAGCAGACAACGACAGACATAGAGCAGACACAACAGACAGAAAGCAGACACAAAGCAAACAGAAAGCAGACAGATTTACCTGTGTGAGAGAAAAATAATGTTTAAATTCTATTATATTCGTCGATAACATGTTCAAACTTACACTCTTGAAAAACAACTAAACCCGTGGAAACCAAGTAAGTCCAAACTGACTTATAGAGAAAGTTGAAGGTAAAAGTCAGCTGTGTTTCAGCTAGACAACTGAAGTCCCTGTCTCCTGTTTTGGCCCCTCCTGCAGCAAGCTGTCAGGTGCAGTGTTTGTGGTCTTGCTGCATCTATAAGATAGATCTTAATCCTGCTGAGCAGATAAGTCTTGGAGTAGAAATGCAGTTTTTTTCCCAGAATGCCTGTGAAAAGACTGACGGAGAAATGCAGCTTGAAAATGCAGTCATATATGTGGCGTCCCTCGAGGGGCACGAGGAATGATGATTGTTTAAGTCACAGAACACAGGACGGGTTCTTACAGGAGGACCCAGAAAGATATTTTCTAAGTATAGAAGTATAAGAATATTCCTTTTTGGATATTAGAAATTGTTAAAGCAAATACTGCACATGCTGGTAGTGATACACAGAGGTTTTTCAGCGTTCTTAATTTTGTAGGTTGTCAGTTCTGTGTAAAAACTGTCTTTCAGTCTGTGAGACCTGTAGTGCTGGCCTGAGAGTAGTAGCTGGAACACAGCTGAAACAGAAATGTCACCTCTTCAACTCATATGCATTTTTGGAAGGCATTTTTTCCCCCAGTCTTAAATCATAATGCAGATGAAGGGCTCCTCTCTTCCGCCGTCATTATCACTATCTGTTTGTTGTCATCAGTAACCTGTGTGATATACCACCCTGCAATGCCAGACAGGACCTGTTCACATCCACTGATGATCAGTTTTTCTGCAACCTTTCATCTGAAGCTTTTGGCTGCAGCAACATCTGAGCATCACTGCCAGAATCAATCAGATTCAATTAAAAACCAAGTTTTTGGTTATGAAAATCACCTTTTGCATAACTAGTCATCTGGATCTAACAAAGGTAGAACTTTCATTGACAAAATGATTACTGTTGACATTAAAAAATTTAAAAAGAACTGTTTTATGTCTGAAAATCCTGTACCACAAAAAGTTTAACGGAGTACTGCCCAACCCCGGTCCTTGAGATCTACCGGCCTGCAAGCTTTACGGTTCTGCTGATCAGCTGACTCAGCTGTCTCCTGTTCTGACTGATCACACCTGCTCTATGTAATCAGCAGCAAACCATGCAGGGATCGAGGATTTAAAGAGATAATGAAGTCTTTTTAGATTCTTAGCATTTATGAGCATCTTTTATAATATTCAAATTGTGGTATAATGTTTATATTCTGTAAACTAACAAAAACAAAGGATATAAACATATTGTCCTTATATTTCAAATCATAAAACTGAAAGAGAGCTTGCTCTCTGTGTACTGAATCTGTTTGTCAGATTCATTTCTTCTCTTGGCCTGGGGATAACGGTGACCCATGTGTGGGAGCTGCAGATATTAGCCAGATCCTAAATCAAATAGGCTCACATGCTCCCCAGATGAGTTTAAAGCACCATTTTATGTGTTCTGGAGATAAAGGCCAATATACACAGGATTAGAGCAGGAAGACACGGCTCTGCTCAATTTATGCACGTCTATAAAATGTGCTTCCCGATTCTCTTTCACTGCGTGCACTCTGTAAATGATGTCCAGAAAGATCTGGGCTCCAGTGAGGCAGCCTAACAGTAGCAGCCAGAGTAAAACGTCAACATTGTTTATCATGGTATGTGAAACATATTTCCCAACTCCATAAAAACAAGTTTTACCTCCAAATGTGAACCAACCTCAGTACAAGGCAGAAAAGCTGACGTGTTTCTTGTGACATGAGGTGAATTTGTAGAACTGCACTGCACAAACATTCCAGCACCAATCAGTTCTTCCTTTGAGTCGTCCGATTTTCTTGCTACTGACAAAAGTTCCCCAGACTTGGTGGTTTCCGTCAGCTGTTTAATTATCTAATTATTATTATTGAATTATAATTCAGTCACGTATGAGCTAACACTGGGAAGGAGCTGTGCTCTCTCTCTCCCAAAAAAATAATTTCATATCCACAAAATATGTCAGCTACACAAGTTGGACTAAAACAAGGGACAAAGACTGATAAATGTGAATAAGAGAAGTAATTTCTTCAAGAAGTTCTGGAGAACTGCCGCTTAATGTCTCTTTGAAGGGTCAGAGGAAAGACTCAACACAGGCGCATCAGTGATGAACTGGTTTGCTGGCTCCAGCCTAGCTCATTAATAACCCCCCCTGACTGCCGATCATTAAATCACCTGCAGCTCATCAATAGTTTAACCCTTTTGCACCTGAAGTAACAGGTGTATTGCAATGAAAGGATGTTTCAGGTCCTGAAGGGATGTTTGAAACCGAGCAGCACTCTGTCAGTAGCTGAGATGATCCAAAATAAACCGATTCCTCCTCATCCCGTCCTGGTCTCGCTTGCTGGAGGCCGTCAGCCCTTTTTGTGGCCCTCCAGCAGGGGGCAGTGTGTGACTGTGCAGAGCCCCCTCCTTCCAGCACTCACAGAAATCATCTTCATTGCAAACCCACAAAGTGAAGAGAATCGGCTGCAGTCTCTGCCCGTCAGGATCCATGTGGAAACCATCCTGACGGTCAGCAGGGAGTCTCTGATCCTTTAGAGCACAAAGTCCTCTCAAACTGATGCCCAACAGAAACTTTGAACCTCATCGACATCCCACAGTGCTCTATCTGTGGTTGGTCTGTCATGCAAATCCAGAGGGACAGAATCTGACATTATTGTTGTTCCTATTTAACAAACAAAAGAGAAATACTGAATGTGGGTAGGAAAACTAAATGACCTAACTGTTTCAATAAATAAAATGTAGAGATGAAGAGGATCATTTTCCAAAAGCAGCTGGAGTATTTGAATATGACAAAAAAGATAATCATTTTTTCAAGTCCATGAGACTCTGAAGATCCATGAAAGCTCAGGACGTGACGACTCTCAGAAGACTCAAAATAGTACGTTATGTGGGCTCATTGCCTGTGTTTTTATGTTTTCTATGTCGCTATGGAGGAATTCAACTGGACAAAACCATTCTTAGAAAATGTTCTTTAAAAAGGCGGCAGAGAGAGATTAGAAGGAAAGGTTCTGAGTTCACATAGTTAACCCAGCTTCCTCTGCAGTATGATTGTTCTGCTCGTAGATCAACCATACTGCAGAACACACATCCATCCTTTTTGCTTTTAATATACAGTCAATTTAAATCTAATTTCCTCTTCTCGGCTAAAGTTTGTTGTAGTCATTTATTTTTGTTTTTATTTGTATATACAAAATGCTTTTAGTGCTTTAGTACCTTATTAGAAGGCCCACTGCTGAACACTGGCGCCAACCTATAACCACCAGAGGCAGGGGGGGGGGGGTTCAGTGTCTTGCCCAAGGACACTTTGACACTTGGGCGGACAATGCGGGAAGTGAACCTGCGATGTTCTGATCAGAGGGCAATGGTTTTATTGAATGACTTCTCTTCACATACTTCTCCTTTGTTGCTCATATGTATATATTTTCACAGAATACTACAAAACAGATGTTTTGCATCTGTTTTGCTGAGTTTTATTCACAGTCTTTCTGCTAAATGCAGCACACTTCAGATTCATATCAAGTGATATTCCTGCATCCCGTAGGTGTCCTTTTAGAGTAAGTTGGGTTTCTGGAAGTTTTGCTCTGGAGTGAACCAGGTGAAGGAAAGTAGTGATGTTGAAATGGAGCTCGTGCTCCAGAACGTTTTGAATCTCCAGAAGCTTCTGTTTTGAAAGCTCTGATCAAACCACGGAGGTCATGTGAATGTTTCATTTCAGATTCCATGACGTCACTAACTTGTCTGGGTTGTTTTTACATTCCACAGAATTATAATTCAATAAAAGGCAACAAAGTGGCAATCTTGTTGAATTGAAAATATCCTCCACAATTTTACAAAAACGAAAATGATTTCCGGTAAGACTTTTCATCTTTCCTCTCCTTCTTCTTCTTTTCTTTGGTCTTTTCCCTTCAGGGGTTGTCACAGCCAATCAGCTTCCTCCGTCTAACCCTGTCTTCTGCATCTTCTAACACCAGCTACCTTCAGGTCTTCATTCACTGCGTCCACAAACCTCCTCTGGTCTTCCTCTAAGACCCACCAGGAACAAATTGTGGTTAAGTGTCATACCCAAGGCTGGAACCAAACTGGAGATCTTCCGATCACAGGTTGACCGCTCTGCCTCTGTAACACAGCTGGTGAAGCCCCACAGTCAGGACTTTTCACGCTCAAAGGCTTCATGAGGACTGTCAATGCTGGAGGACAGAATTGTGTTCCATTTTTCACAAAACACTGTAGTACACTGTAGGAAGCTCATCTTGGCCATTTGTATCCTCCTTGTTCTTTGGGTCATGACCCAGTGCTCATGACCATTGGTGAGTATTGGAATTGAGAGCTTTGTTTTCTGACTCAGCCTCCTCCACACCACGATGAATAGGCACATCGACTGCATAACAGCAGACACAGTTTCAATCTGCCTGCTCCAATCTTACCTCGCTTGTGAACGAGACCCCAAGATACTTTAACACCTCCACCTGGGACAGGAGCACTCCTCCCTTTCGTGGAAGACAAACTACCTTTTTCTGGTCAAGAACCATGAACTCGGATTTAGCGGTGCTGACCCTCATCCCAGCTGCTTCGCACTTGGTCACAAACCACCCCATTGCACGCTGGAGGTCCTAGCTCATTGAAGCCAATAGGACAACATCATCTGCAAAGAGCAGAAATGTTTCTCATGGTATAGAAATGAAACAAGAATTGTTTTCTCGTGACCCAATCCTGTCTGATCACTGTTTATTATACTTTTAGTTCATTTCGATGCTTGTTGTATGAATGCATTGACTTATTGTAATTAAGAAAGACATTGTGCTTGCTACCCCTTTCCCACATGATTAAGAACTTCTTGACTTTTTTTTTGTCACTCAGGCTGACTGTGTTGGTGACTATATCAGAGCAATGCTTTCTAAAGATACGCTACCTTTGAGATGAGTCAGACGACTGTGGTGTCATCAGCAAACTTCACGATGAGGTTGAAATAAGAAAAAATAAAAATAATAAATACTCATTCAAAGAACTGACATGTGGCCATGTTTTCAAAAGGAGAACTACAATTTGTTTCTTCAAACTCTAGACAGAGGGCTCTGGGATTATCAAACTGTTTACCTGTCTTCCTCAATAGTGTTGACAATGTGACCAGAGCGCATCCTTTCCACGGAGTTCCCTTATTCCCAGGAAAAGCAGCACTGGCAGCGAGAGGACACACACTGCTGCACAGACCTCCATTCAGCCTTCATCTCCAAGGACCCACAGCTGTAGATATTCTGGGACGTCCTGTGCTCCTTTCAGAACACTCACAGGCGACTGCACAGCTGTCACACAAAGGTCCCCTCACAGTTGTTCAGTTTGAATCTACATGAGTGCAGGATTTCCCATCACAGCTGTAAAGCCAGTCTCTGCTGTACAGTATAAAGCTGGATGGCTGCTCAGTTTTAAAGTCCTCCTGACCAAACAGGACAGCACAGCAGAAAATGAAGACCTGAGCTGATCACCCAACAAACACAACCTCTGCACCCGCACAAAACACTGAAGGGCGTCCTGTTTAAACGGATGGTTAAGGGTCATTACAACTCTCTGACAAAACCCATCCGTATTATTAGCTGGTCAGTCGTGTGCAGGGTCACAAGGGTTACTGAAGCCCAGCTGTCCCGGGGCAAAGGCGGAGGACACCCTTTCATGACAAAGCTGCTGGAATAACCACAGCCGTAACACATTTCTCTGTATGACTAACTGCTGTCCCTATCAGAAGCTCCTTCCAAAATAAGTAAATGAATAAAGAGACAGACAGTCAGAAAGATAGAAAAAGTTTGTAAGAAATAAAGCTTAGGTTTTATTTTAGTGTATGTGTGTATTTTGTGTATTGGTGTACCGGGGATGCCGCTGACGTCACCCCTCACAGCTGAGCATGGCTTCGGGTTAAAAAGGGACAGACAAGGTGGGCTGGAAGCTAAGAAGAGTGACAAACTTTGACAAGACGGAAAGGGAGACTACGAGGGCCCTTCCAAGGAGCAAGCACGCATGGAATACCCCGGAAACCGACCATCGGGAGTTACAGAGGAGGATCTGATGTGGACCTTTCCAAATTCTGCCGCGGGTATTATCAGTAATTTCTTTTGGGGATGGACGTGGCTGGAAAGTGACCAAGAGCAAAATGAGACTCCCTGATGTTAACCCGAAGGACGGGGTGAGATCATTTCAGTTTTACTTTTTCTTTTGACTTTGGGAGGGATCATTATATTGGAGCGTTTCCGCGCGTACAGGTGGAGGATGCTAGACGGACAATAGGGTGTCATTGTAAACCAGGGGTGTCAAACTCATTTTCACTGAGGGCCACATCAGCATAAAGCTGTCCTCAAAGGGCCAAATATAACGTATACATGTAACTAAATGTAATGAAAAATGAATGTAACTACTCCTTAATGTTAAATAACTCATTATTTATTTATTATAACTTTTTAAAGTGACAATTACAGTTTCATAGAAACATATGTTTGCTTGTTATTCTAGCATAAATCCTTTTGCATTTGATTCTGTCAGGTTAGGTTATATGGACAGTGTTTAAGTCCTAATGTATAGTTGCCCAATCTGATATGTCAAGTCAGATTCCCCCAGATATGAATAAAAACACAAATTTTTATTTTTTATTTTAAGAAATGAAAAAATTTTATGCTCTTGAGGGCCACATAAAATGACATGGAGGGCCACATTTGGCCCGCGGGCCTTGATTTTGACACGTGTCATTTGTGTTCTATAGTCAACCCGCGACAATTATCGTAAGACTCTAAATGAACTGTAGAGTGTTACAATGGTAACTGAGCGTAGATGGAGGCAGAGCTCTAATGAGTCTGTGCTGACTCCACCCTGTTGCTGCCTCATTCGTGGACAGAATCTATCAAACATCCAGGCGGGGTTACATGGAGTCGCAGTGCTTCCACAGTTTGTTCTCACTGCAGATTATGTCCTGGCAGATTAGGATTAGTCAGGTCTATGTACTCCTGTCCGGCCTCAGTCACTAGAAAGTAACAGAAAGTAACAGAAAGTAAAGGTTGTTAGAAGTGAAACTGGGTTGAGGTGAAAATGACACCCAAGCAGGTCTTTTCTAAATACAATGGTCATCTATCATGGATGCATGACTTCACAGATAAAAATGACTTCAGCCCAAAGAGGGGAGAGTCTCCGTCCGCAAAGACAGTGCTCTGTAGTGAAGACTGATCTGTAATGCTGTGGGTCACGGGACTCCTGTCCACACCCACTCACGGCGAGGCCTCTTTTTGGGACCACGGTCCTCATCTGTGGAATAATTTACCTGTAGATCTGAGAGTTTCTGCATATGTGGGAATTTTGAAATGTAAATTAAATAGGCATTTTTCAGACTTAGGATCCACATAACTCATTTAATCAATTTATTTACTTTTTGAGCTTCTAAGTATTTTATGTCTTTAATGTTTTTTTATCATTTGCTCGTTTTTACCCTTTCTATCTTTTAATCTATTCAGTGCCTCCTCAAACTATTAGCTACAGCATTTCCTTCCATTCCACGTTTGTCTTTTGATTAGGCCTGCACAATATACCACAAGTTTATCGTTATCGCAATATCCAGCTCTGCAACATGCAGATCGCAAAAGACAGAGAAAATCGCAATAAATGGCAAATCTTAAATATGTTAAAACAATCTAATATCTGCTTGAAGCATTTAACTAATCACATATATCCCTTTATGCATTTGACCAATCGGATGGACGCCTTCAAGTTGTTGACCAATTGGATGGAGGCCTATTGTGTTAGATGTTTGTCACCTATGTCAACGAGGATCATTTGGAGTATAACTTTTAAACTGTTGCAGTGAAATAAGAATGATGCTTTTGGTTATTTTGCTATTTGTTCATATACCGCAAATTATATCGTTATCACAATATTAATCTCTAATATTGTATATCGCGAGTTGTCCTCATATCCTTCAGCCCTACTTTTGATTGTTGAGGCTTTTAGTCAACTGTGTTTTATGACTGTTCCTTGTTTTAACTTGTGTGTAAATGATGTCAAACACCTTCCGTTCTATACTTGCTGATGAAAGGTACTCTAGTGGTCAAACCGTTATTTGATCAATTGATTCTACACAACATCATCAAACCTAATGTTTTGGATCAATGAGTATTTCAGAAGGTTTAGCGTGTCAAATATCTCATCTTCTGCTTTGGGAGGAACAATGTTTTCATTGGACCGGGGGTGGACAGGCCAACTGTCCAGGGTAAACCCCGCCCATCGTTTGGTAGCTGGCATCCCTGTGGCGTAGCATGGAAATGAATTGGATTGATTTTCTTCATCTGGAAAAAATAAAACAGTCTTGATAAGTCCTCCCCAAAAATTATTCCCTTTTAGTGAAATAAATTCACGCAAAAATTGATCAATCTCCCTGTAGCCAGGAGTTGAATTTAGATTTACGTTCTTTGAGTTTGGGTTCTTTGTTTAACACCTGGCCTTGATTTGGATCTTTAGAGAGCTGGATTCCTAACTTTTTTTTTTTTTTTTCCAGATTTTATGGGTTTATTATAAATTTCTGTTAAAGAAAACAATTCAGATTTATTCAAGTTTCACCTCAACCGTTACCATTGGAGAATGTTTTACCTTCTTCATTCGACACAGCGATTGGATCTTCATCCTTTAGGAAAATGGTCGTATCATCAGCCAGTTGGCTAATAATTAGCTCTCAGCTGAACACACTACATTTATTATAGAATGACACTTTTTTTTTTAAAAGATGGAAAACAAAGATGAAACAAAAGCTTTGTAAAAATCTAAAATGAGAATAAACCCATTATCCTTAGTTTGCCATCTGTATTCAATAATATGCATTACTAATTTTGTGTTATTATGAATTGCTCTTTCTTTCATGAAGCCAGATTACATTTTTCTGAAACTATATCTGAGAGTTGAGCCGAGAATATGGATGTGGGAAGCGTAAAGTTGGTTTTTGAGGGGTTGACAGTTTTCAATGAGTCTAGGATCTTTTCCTGCTTTGGGAATTAAAACAGTCCCTTTGTGTCTCATAGCTGGTGAAAGTAAACATGATTCAAAGATTTTATAGAAAATTAGAAAATGTAAATTCTTCAAGTTGTCCCAAAACTGTTTATAAAGTGTAAAAGCATATAACAGTCATCTTTGGAGGTTTTTGAAGTTTAAGTATTGGAATTGATCAATCTTTGGTTTTCATCTGTGATTTCTAAAATACTTTTTTTCTTGTCTTCTTTTTCCAAACGACTAAAGTCGGAAGAGTTCTTTTCTCCTTCTTCTATCCATTTCTCTCTTGATCTTACAAAGGCTCCATGAGCTTTGTGGGGATCCCTGTCATCCAGGCGTGGCTGTAGATTGGATATTTCCATTATCATTTAGGTGTTTTGCTGCAACACCTATTTAATAACATAATCATTTCCCAATCTCGTTTTTCTCTGTCCTTTTTCAGAGTTTCACTAACTGTGAAAGTTAGTTATTTTCCAAATTCCCGTTTTTTAAAAGGATCTCTTTGCTCATTAGAGTTTGTTATCTTTTTAATTTCCTCACAATGAATTTCACTCTTTTGGAGACTTGCAGCAGAAATCTCAGTTAGCTCCATAGTTGAAGAGGTGACTGGTAACTAACCAGTGATCAATCTTAGATTTCAAACTAAACCGGGAGAACTGTTGTGTATTGGAGTTTAAGTGTCTCCATGCATCAATCAAATTGTGCTCATTGCAAAATTATTCAAAAATTGTATTTGGGTGACTAGACTGATATTAGTCTAAGAAATCATCATGAACAAAGTTTAATCAACACCAACTATAATGTTATTGGTTGAGTATTTATTTTGAAGTTCTATAAGTTCAGCAGCCGCTGGTCATTCTTTCATCCTGACAACAGTTCCAGACTCCTGACCTGGACCATGTGACTTCCACCAAACTGTAGCTGTGAGGAAATCAGAACAGATTTTGATCACATGCTGTTTTTGTAAAGATGTGTTCAAAATACACGATGGAAAATATTGAATCTGGTTTAAAGTGAAGATTCCAATGCAAACATCTTTAGAGAGAATGAGTTTGTCTTGGAAAGAACATCCCAGTATTTATCTTTTCTTGGACTGTCAGCAGCAGAGCAGCATCAGTCATGTTTCACCTCTTCAGACCTGGTGTCCACATCCATGGACGTCACATTTGGGGTTCTATTACCACAGTCGTTCATTCCGGGACCCTGTGACTGTGTGTGTAGAGGGTTAGCTCAAATATTAGCTCCGGTCTAAAGAGGTTAATGACAGTATTTGTAACTCAATAAGGAGGAAAAAGGAAAACTCCTTACTTTAAAAACCACATTATATATGATTATATGCCAACAGTTTTATTTAACGTAAGAGAAAAAATGAGGTTTTAAACATTTATCTATTACTATTATGCTTTATTGTTTAAAAAATGTGTATATAAAGGCTACAATAAGATAAAACACTTTGATATTACATATTAGGACCACAGAAATAACATATAAAGTGTAAAATACTTACTGATAAAGACTCATGATGTAAATATTGGTCCACCGCTGTGTTGCTGGAGACCTTAGCTAAAGCGGTTAGCCGTGTTAGCATGGAGGGACCACCGATCGGCATATACCGCGGGCGTAAACAAAAACAAAAGCAGAAAAAAACAACTTCATTCGGTGCGGCCTCTTTCAACATATTTGGAACGCCAGGTTAGGCGGAGTTAACTCCAGCCAATATGGAGGGGCCCTTGAGTAGACAATTTATGCTTCAAGCAGGGGACTGTAGAAGCCTAGACTTTAAAACGATGGACGTCACCCATAGAAAATGCATTCCCTCCAGCTGAGACCACATCCCTCACCATTGCTTTGTGGTACGGGCGCCGCCATGTTGAAACCAGTCGACAGTGACTGGTCCGAGTCGCTCTGAGTCATCGTATCTGTTACAACGAAGACAGTAATTGCCATAGATACAAGGACTCAGAGCAACGTACCAGTCACTGTCGACTGGCTTTAACATGGCGGCGCCCGTACCGCGAAGCAATGGTACTTCCTGTTTGGGAACATGTGAAGGGAGGGGTTGAGCTGTCCACTGTGTAGAAGTCTGTGGGTGACGTCAGAGATGCCCCGTCCATTATTTACATGTCTATGGTTGTTCTACGAGTACACGTGTCTCAAGTCACTGGTAAAGGAAGTGAACTCCACGTTACAGGTTGGCGTTTGTGAATACACAGCAATGCTTTTGTGGTTGTGTGTGTGCACGTGTGTGTGGATGTGTACGTGGGGGCGAGGCGGTTGTGGGTGCCACGTGCCGCTCTGGAACAGGGCAGCACCAGAGTAGAAGTGGGTCAGTCTGGTCTGAGCAGGACTGAGAGACAGCAGCTCAGAGCAGCTTGTTTGTTTGGGTTTAACCCCTGTGTTAAGCTCCTGAGCCTTTCTATGCATGTTTAGCTTTATTTGTCATTTCACTCTGTCACAAAATGTTTCCATCTCAGAATATCATAAACGTGAAAACAGAACAGCCATCAAAAGAAGCAGTTTTCATCAGACTCTCCTCACTTTTCATTTGGTTCTATGTGTTTCTCTATAAACTATTGTCTTTGCTCACTGAGACAGAAGCTTCTGCTGTAAAGATTCTGCCTTTTCCTTCAGATCTGTGTCACAGTTTACATTAGAGCAGCCAGTAGCTGCTTATGGCGCTGAATCCCTGAAGGGGAGTTCACTCAGAGTTCACAGGCTTCATGACGAGTTCACACCGAGTTCACATGAAGATGTCCCACAATTGTTTTGGCAGCAGACCTCCTTCAGACAGACTTTTCCTGATGAGCTTCAGAGCAACACAAAGAGGAAAAGCTGCTGTTCCACTGGCTGCTGCAGTGCAGCAGACTCCTACAACGCTGCTCAAGGAAAGAGTCAGAAAGGTTCCTTTTGGTTAACTTCATTTCAACCTCTTTTTTTCTCTTCAAGTGCAAACATTTGCGCAATAGACATACATTTACTATACAATGTCCCCCGGACATTTGCAGATTTTTTTCAGTCATGTGACTCCTCCGGTTCATCACAAAAGCTCAGGCAACTCAAGACGCTTGTATGAGACTTTTGCATCCGAGGAAGGTGCTGCAGGAATTTTTGAGGAGGGGAGCAGAGATGAAGAGCATGCCGGTCCGTCTGCTTCCTTGCCGGCTGGTTTATACTGGTTCCTGAATCGCTATGACCAAAGTTCAGCCCCGGCATGGAGAAATGGCCTCAGCTGACTCAGAAGCAGCTGGAAAACATCCTGATACACAGAGGAAGATAATTGTAGAGAATAATCATCATCCGGATGAATGAATGATGGATGAAACTGGTGTTGTGCCAAAATATGATTCCCCTGCCAGAATTAGTTTCCTTCCAGACTGACAGGCCGTGCCCGACGCTCAAATGGCGCTGCGGCACCTCTCGCACTAAACTGATGAAGGAGGAAGAACGGGCTCCTGGTTTTAAGGCACAGAGAGACACTCCTAATGTTATAAAGTATGCTACAGCACAGTCTAGTACTCTGGATAAAAAAAAAAACTCCTTATGTTGAACAAAATTCTAATACCCTTTAAAGTCCCCCTATGACCATGTTTTAATTTGTAAAAACATTCCCAATGGTGTTTTACTTATGATTAGGAAGTTTTTAACAGAAATCCCTCAACCTAAATGTCTGAAAAAGCCATATTTCGTGTTTATCTGAAGCCTCTGATTCCAAAATCTCCTCTACATGGGCGTGGCTGTTGGTGCTGAGCTGGGTAGCCCCGCCCTCGACCCCCCCTTTCTGCATGTGTCTTGCATGAGTGAAGAGCTTGATACAAGGAGGGGAGGCACAAACGACACCGACTGACAGTCTCTTTTCTCCAAAGTTTCTCTTAAGCCATAAAAAACAGGGAAAAGTGACATATTTTTGGTTCCACATCGACACGTTTTGAACGATGTGCGGAACGACTGAATGAATGTGTACAAGACCCTGCTATTTAATAAAATAAAACACGTAACCCTTGTGCTATCCTAGGCACTTTATCATTGGGAGTGGGGTCATCTAGACCCACTAGAACCACTGAACCTTTTTTCTTCAATGATTTGTGATCTTCACTGGTGTCCATTGATTACATGAAATCCTCTCCACCTTTATCCACCTTTGTCCTGGTAGGGAGAACACGTCAATGGAAGGGGGGGGGGGGTCATAGGATAGCACAAGGGTTATAAGAACTTTGATAAGTCCATGAAAAGGGCTTTGAATCACATTACAATGAGGACACTGAACTACAAGCAGCCCTGGCTGTGGCTTAGAACGGATGTGATGCTAGCACATGCAGATTGTTGAATTACCTTGCACAGCAAATTAAATCAAATGCCAGAAAGAAAGTGACTATTTGCAATTTTCCAAAATATAGTGCTGAACTTTTTTCTTGGCCTCACAGACTCAGAGGAAGGGTTAAGTTTAGGGTTACGGTTAAGCTGCATTCACACCGAACGCGATTCGCGCGCCAGAGGCAGCCAGGTTCAATGTTAAGTCAATGGTACAGACGAGACCTGACGTCCTGCAGCGTGATTTGTGCGACCGGTGCGCCGTGACAGTGCGATTTAAACAGCAATTGTAGCCAGGAGTGGTTCTGTTGGCTGAAGGCGGGTACACCCTGGACAGTCTGTCGCAGGACTCAAGGAGCTGGAGCGATCCAGATCACTATGGCGGCTCCCGGGAGATGAGCTGGCAGCCACACAGAGACCCAGACTATGGTTTGTTCTGAGCCCGGGAGTGTATGTGTGGGGGGGTACACACACAGTAGCAGCGGCATTACGTGAACCGAGTATGATGGAGACAGAGAGAGTGCCAGGTGCAACAACAACAAACTACATCAACACAAAATTGTAAAGTCAACATAATAAGTGAGATGGGAAAAAGGAGCAAAATCTGGAAGCATTTTTCTTTTATTGATAATACAAAGGAAGAGTGTAGAGTCTGCAGGAAAGCAGTTCCATCCAACTGTTTTCAGCCGGGGACCATCTTGCATAATTGCACCCCAAATAGGATTGGTCCATTTGGAGTGATACATGTTTATAAGATTTGCTCAAGGATGATCAGCAATATGACTTATCATGCATTTTCCTGCCTGCTGGCATGCCACTGGTGGAATGCTGCTTGATAACACGGCAGTCAGATGTTTCAGGCTGAGTGTTGAGTGAAACCAGGAAGAACCTCCTTACTGTGGCAGCACCTGATGAAAGAGGGGCTCTTCCTGTTAAACCACCTGAAGTCAGCCAACCTTCTGATCCGGAGCTCCAGCCGAGAGGCAGCAGCAGATCTCATGTGGCCTTAATCCATATAATGAACTTCAGGTTTATGATCATTTTGTTTCAGACCCTCACCAAAGTGTTGCCAAATTTAACTCATTTTTTCTACCCTGGCTTCAAGGATCCCACCTAGTCAACGGGGACCATTGGAGTATCTAAACTGTCCCATAACTAAGGAATTTCACTTATCACTAACTGAGAACGTAAGTAGAGTAATATTATTCTCCACTTAAAAGACAGTTCACCTGGTTATGACAATATTGATAGTAATTTGTTAAAATCAGTCTATGTCTTTATTATTAAACCACTGACACATGTTTTTAATCTCTCTCTGGTCAAAGCTATTGTACCCATTGAGCTAAAGAGAGCAAAAATTACTCCAGTTTATAAAGATGATGATCCAACCCACTTCAATAATTATAGACCAATTTCTGTCTCACCAGCTGTTTCTAAACGTCTTGAAAAAAATTGACTGTCAAAGATTAATGGATCATCTTGAAAACAATAACATATTTTACCCTTACCAATGGATTTAGGAAGAAAACATTCCGCTCACATGGCACTGGTGTATTTAATTACTGAAATCTATAAAGCAAAAAATAGAAAAGAGAACACAGTTGGTATTTTTTTTAGATTTGTCAAAGGCATTTAACACTGTTAACCATACTATTCTTTTGGATAAGCTTGCACTTCTTGGCATCAAAAACAACTCTTTACTTTGGTTTACAAGTTATTTAACTGATCGATATCAAACCGTAAACTACAGTCCTCACTCCTTCCTCTACAATGTGGTTTACCTCAAGGTTAAATTTTGGGCCCTCTGTTATTTTTATTATGTGTCAATGATCTACCCCAGTGGTCCCCAACCACCGGGCCGCGGACCGGTACCGGGCCGCGGGACACTTGGCGCCAGGCCGCGGGAAATTTTTGCACCGGGACGCACAGAAAGAAAAAATAATTTCCATTTTATTGTTTTTTTTCCGACAAAAACGTTTTATTTTGAAAAGTGACCGGATTCACTTTGTTACGTCTGTCACACTTAACACACGTCAAAGTCGCGACACCAAACATCAGGTGATACACCCCACTAAAATTAAACCCAAACAACCAAAATGAGCAGAAAACAAACTTCTTTAGAAAGTTGCTTTGACAAGGGGAAAATTATAATTATTATTGTTATTATCATTACTAAAGAGAAAATACCACCCCCAGTCCACGCTTAAATCTGTCTTGCATTGCACCTCAAACACACCCCCCCCCCCCCCCCCCCCGGTCCGCGGTAAATGGGCCTTGCGTTGTACCGGTCCACGGTGAAAAAAAGGTTGGGGACCACTGATCTACCCAACGCATCAGTTATTTGCAGATGACACCAGTGTATTCTATTCCCATAAGGATTTAGATATTCTTAAAAGCGTAAATGATGAACATAACAAGATATCTACTTGGTTAAAAGCTAACAAATTGTCACCTAATATTAATAAAAACACACTTTATATTGCTTAGTCTAAAATCAAATGCCATGAATTTCTCTTTTAAAATACAAATTGATAATAATAAAATTAAGCAAGTTAGCGGTGTTCGTTTTCTTGGTGTACTAGTGGAGGAATCCTTGTCTTGGAAATCTCATGTTAGTTTTATTTGTACAAAAATTACCAAAATTGTGGGTATCCTAGGTAAAACCTGTCATTTGATGAAAACAAAGGTTTGCAATTATGTTGTACTATTCAATGATATATCCATATATTAGTTACTGAAATATTGCTTGGGCTAGCACACACCAAACTAAATTGAACCTATTCTGGTCTAGAAAAACGAGCTCTGAGAATAATATTAAATGTAGGACATCGAGCTCAAGCTTTGTTTTGTCAGGCCAGTGTCCTGAGTGTCTATCAAGTCAACCAACTTCAAACTGGTCAGTTCGTTATCGGTTCTATTGGAAAAACTTCTTCCTCAACATTTCACCAACATGTTCAATTTTTATGAATGAATTTCATGAATATCCGACTCGGGGTGGCGGTCTCATCAGAGCACCTTTCTCTCGCATAACTCAGTCACAGTTTAGTGTTTCATACAGAGGATGGAAAATTTGGAACAATCTTCCTTCCTCTTTCAAAGAACTTTCACAAACTCGGTTTAAAAACGCTCTGAAAAGGTTTCTTCTTAATAGTGGTACTTTTCCACGTGGCATGTCTTTTTTAGTTTGATATAAGTATGTAAGTGTAGGAACTGAATATGTATTGATTTTATTTGTATTGTTTTTACTTTACGGTATTGTTTTTTGAAGCTTGTAGACTTATTAGAGGGGTTGCCACATGTTAAGCCCCTTGTGGGTTTTTGGCAACCATCCATCACATCCAGCATTGTTGTATGTTCTGTTTTTATGTCCTTTTCTTTGGAAGTAAAAAATGAAAATGAAATAAAAAATGAAAGTAATCCTGAAACATTCAAAGCATGAAATGAGCATAAACATTATACCACCTTTTTGTTGACTTTGTGCTAAAAATGAATCCTTGATCAAAATCTGCGTCAATGTTTTATCTCAAAATAGTGTTAAATGCTGACAGCTTTTTTGAATGACACGGTGTGTTTTATTATGCTGACTGTAACCTCACTGTGTTCGGACACAATAAAAGACAAGACAAAGCTGCGTCTAATGGAGCAACTGAGAGGCTGCAAACAAGCCCATCAAATGGCATCAGCCACCTCCTGGACCCTCTTCCTTTCACCAAATCCCTCATGAAACATACTTGAGGCCCTTATTTGCTGTCAGAGTGCGTCACGCTCTGTCTGAAGATGCACAAAGGCTTGGAGGCAGTGATGCAAATCAATACTTCTTTTATGATGAGCTGAAGTCTGAAGAGAAAGAGAGAAGCCATTAGGTTCATTAATCATTAACAGTATCAAACAGAGGAGTGAGCTCATTATTTTTGTTTCTAAAGATGTCCACAGTGAGCACAAAGATCAAAACGTCTCGTCACACTAGAGAGCCGGCAGCTGAAAGGACAAATCCTAATGGAATAATGGAGACAAATATAAAAAGCAGCTCACAGATAGATTTGAGCGTGTACTCTTCATCAGACCATTGCTTAGCAGTTCTCTTTATGTGGATAAAAGCCTGAAAGAAACCTATCCCGGCCTTTTTGAGTTAAAGATCTCACTACAGATTTAAATATTCACAACAAACAGGGTGTAAAGGTCGGCATCCCAAATCATCGTGTTCCTCAATATGACTGCTACAGTTGCCCCCCAGCTCCACACCTCCCGTTTCTTCTGGAGGGTGTTTTGAAGCCCTGATAGGTGCAGATTGCAATGGGGGGAGCAACAGTGTTTCTTTTCCTGGCAGTCTTGGTCTGAAACTCATAAATGAGTCTGCTGTACTGTTCAGAAGCAGGTAAACCATGACTTCTTGCTTTGTCATGTCATGTCATGTCATTTTGGCTTTTGCCAAAATGACAAAAAAGGATATTTTTGTCAATGACTGCTAGCTGAACCACTTCTCGTACCCTATGGACATTCATGAACTAGCAGCAGTGGACGCAGTTTATACAGAGAGGATATGTAAAAGTGCCTGGAGTACCTGTAAGTGAAGAAACCCTTTACCATTTACGTAATGATGGACATGTTGAGGGTTTACCAAAAAGCTGTTTCTTAGAACAGGAAGTGTTTAAAATTGCCAGGAGTACGCTGAAAAAGGATGAGGCATTGTGTGTCGTGTCTATGTCTACAACAACTTTGTCAGCTTGAATCTTGGTGTAACGATGCTGACGACCAGTGAATTTAGTTTCAATGCTGTTTTGAATCTTCTTCAGACTTCTGATATGCACAGCTGACTTCATCGTGATCCGTGATGAGAGCTGCGGTGAAAAGTTTCACCTGAAACTGCAGAGGCCCCGCCTCTAACCCATAAGCTAAATATAGAACAGACAGTTCTCTGAGAAGTTAATCAGAGGACACCATGTGTCAGCAGGAAGGAGGCATTACATGAAACACAGACCTACAGGAGAAAAAGCTTTCTTATTAGTGGTGTACATTTCATTTTACCAACCATTCAATTCATATCGTAATTTTTGGTTGGTGATTTGATTTGTGGTCAATATTGGTTCATTTTGAACAATCTGATTCACTGACCTAAAATCAAGGTGAAGTTTTCCAGATTCTTGGATTTCTTCAAGATCATCAAGTGGAAATGAAATCTGTGTCCAAACATCACGTGTGTGTTGTCCGCTGTAGTGCACTTCGTTGTTTTTATGTTGTAGTAAAATAAACCTACTATGTCTCAATCCATATGATATTTTCCAAAATTGATGTAATCAATTTACTTCATTTTGAAAAGATGTTTTGATGGTTTAAGTCGACTCCAATCAATTAACAACTTGCCTTAGACAGAAAAATCTGGTTGGATAAATCGATGTATCAATTAATAAATTAAGCATTACACTTCTAATAGATATGAACGATTTAAGTCACAAAAAATATTTAGCATTTATAAATGTTCCATCCATCTTCTGTTCATCCAGGACCGGGTCACGGGGGCAGCAGTCTAAGCAACAATGCCCAGACTTCTCTCGCCCCGGCCCCTTCCTCCAGCTCCTCTGGGGGGACCCCGAGGCGTTCTCAGGCCAGCCGAGAGACGTAGTCTCTCCAGCGTGTCCTTGGTCTTCCCCGGGGCTTCCACCCAGTGGGACATGCCCGGAACACCTCTCCAGGGAGGCGTCCAGGAGGCGTCTGGACTAGATGCCAGAGCCACCTCAACTGGCTCCTTTCGATATGGAGGAGAAGCGGTTCTACTCCAAGGCCTCTGTGGGTGACCAAGCTCCTCCCCCTTTCTCTAAGGGAGCGCCCAGCCACCCTAGGGAGGAAGCTTATTTTGGCCGCTTGTATTTAGGACCTCGTTCTTAAAAACGTCCTTAACGGAGGGCTCAGCCAGACATTCCCAGCAGAGCCTCACAGTGCGTTTGGGTCTCCCAAGTCTTTCCGGCCTCCTTCCCCGTCAGCAATGCCAACTCACCACCAGGTAGGGATCGGTGGACAGCTTTGCCCCGCTCTTCACCTGAGTGTGCAAGACACAAGGCCGAAGGTCACCTGAAACAACTCCAAAGTCGATCATTGACCTCCTGCCTAGGGTGTCCTGATGCCACGTGTATTGATGGACACCCTTGTGCTCAAACAACGTGTTCGTTATGGACAAACTATTACGACCACAGAAGTCCATCTCCTTCGAGAGAAACCAAGAAGGCAGGGTACTCCAAACTGCTGTTCGGTCTGTAAGCCGAAACCACAGTCAGAGACCTGTCCCCCACCCGAAGACGGAGGGACATGACCCTCTCGTCCACCAGGGTGAACTCCAACACTTGGCGGCTCAGATGGGGGCTCACAAGTAAGCCCACACCAGCCCGCCGCCTCTCACCAGGACTGAGTTTCAGAGCCCAGGCTGTGTGTGGAGGTGAGCCTGGGCTATATCTAGACGGTATCTCTCAACCTCTCGCACCAGCTCAGGCTCCTTTCCCCCCCCCGAGAGGTGACATTCCATGTCCCAAAAGCCAAGTTCCATGACCGGGGTTTGGCTAGCAGTCAAAGGCATCTGCTTTTGACTGCTACCCAAACCACATTGCACCAGCCCCTTTTGAGGTCTCCTACGGGTGGTTGGCCCATGAGAGAGTGGTCCCATGTCACTTCATCAGGGCAGAACTCAACCGGGGCCCATGGGAAGAGCCCAGGCATTCGCCTGCGGGTCCCAACCCCAGGCCTGGCTCCAGAGTAGGGCCCCAGTGAAAACAATCCAGGCAACATAATTGGGTCCTTGGTTTTACTTATCAGACGCTGCTGAACCGTTCTTTGCCTGCCTCGTCCCCCAGGGCCTGTCTGCCATGTGAGACCCTACCAGACAGCTTAGCTCCTAGGATCACCCGAGTTCTCAAACTCCCCCACCACGCTGGGGTTCACGGGGGAGTTTATATATGTTATTAGTCTTAAAACAGCTTGTGAGTTCTTTAGGTGAGTGACAAAGCATTTTAGTTCCCATTGATTGTCACCAAGCTTTGTTCTATGTTTTACAGGGAGGTACCTGTGATCCTCCCCCTCCAATCCAACAGGTGCTCCTGAGCTTGAGTTGCTCTAAGCAGACACTGTATTCAGCCAGGGGTTCTAGCAGAACACAATGCCTCGTTCCATTCAGCTTTACATTTGTCTTTAGCTCTTTAGCTAAAATCCGCCCAAGAAAGGCACAAAGGTCCAACTCACTTGCAAAATAACCCTCGGGTCATGAAGAAGCTGCTTGTACACCTAAAGGCTTTTAACCCTTTTGCTATCTGATGGGGTCCAGATGACCCCCCCCCCTTCCATTGATGTGTTCTCTCTACCATGAAAAAGGTGGATAAAGGTGGAGAGGATTTCATGTAATCCATGGACACCAGTGAAGATCACAGATCATTGAAGAATAAAGGTTCAGAGCTCTGTCTAGTGGGTCTAGATGACCCCACTCCCAATGTTAAGGTGCCTAGGATAGACCAAGGGTTTCAGAATGAAGCAGTCGCACAGCTGAGAGAGCGAAGGTCTACTGCGATGTGCCTGGTTTATTCTTTCATTTTCATTCTGCACTGTGGTTGTACAAAGCTTGAACTGTTGAGGGACGCGCGGCAGAAATCTTTCCACTGACTGACTATCATGTGTTTATGTCATTATCTGTCTTCATTGTCCTGCATGGTACAAATTTAAACACAAAAACATTTAAAAAAACATTTATAAATGCTACATATAGAAGCAATTGAACATTCTAAACATGAGTAACTAAATACACAGAACACAGCACAGGCCATTGGAGCTGGAATGAAGACTTGGTTTTTCATGACAAGCCTACATGAGGAAGAGTAAAAGCAAAAGTATCCTCAGGAGTAAGGCTTAAGCTATTAAGTAGAGTCGCTTTTTACTTCTCACAAAGCTACGACGAGCCAAACACAAAGAACAAATGTGACTAAGTAAAACGAATGCTGTCTTATTTTTACATGAAAAAGACTTTTTACTCATAAGTTTTGATCTTTCTTTTACTCATCATACCATATGCTTTTCTTGTTGTTGTTTTTTACTTTTACTTTATTTTAGTATTTTAGTGGTAAAAATTAAATAAAATATAAAATAAAGGGTTTTGGAAAAACAGAAATCAAAAGAAGCTGAAACGTCTTTCCCTTCATGCAGACGCATGATGCTCATAATTCATCACTGTGATAATTGAGGAGGAGGAAGAGTCCGGTTTGACCATCAGAGGGGATACAGCTATGTTGGAGAGGTGGTGAAGAGGGAGAGCGGTTGACCTCGAACTGGAACATTGCAGGTTAAGTTCCTGCCATGTCCATCCATGTGTTGAAGTGTCCTTGGGCAAGACACCGACCCCCACATTGCCTCTGGTTGGTGTTGCCGGTGCCATCAGTGTGTGAATGTGTGTGATTGTGACTTTCAGTTACTCACCTTTGGGTCTCCTAAGACGGTAGTAAAAATATACGAGTTAGTACTGTCAATACCATTTACCGCAGAGGTCAGAACACGCCGTTCCCGCGGAAACGTGTGGAGCTGGAGAGGAAACCTTCATCAATAATGAAACTTCCAGCGTCTCGCCCTGATGCTGCTCCGGCCCTGGTTGGTTGCTTTGTGCTCATGTCACAGCTGTTACCATCTTCAGACCACCCACCCCACCCCTGCATCTGTCCCGGCATTAACGCCGTTTCATTGAGCATAGCAGCCCCTCCCTCCCCTCTGAGCCCCCCCCATCCCTCAGCTCTCAGGACAGCATGTACCATCCAGCTGAACACAAAGAAAGCAGAGCATTGTTGTGTCCTGTGTGCGCGTGTACAACCCCCCAACACAAAATCTACTCAGGCGACTTCACTGAAGGGGCTTCTAAGAGTGAGACTGACCTCCACACGTGCACATGTCCCTATCAGTCCCCCAACACCACGGCCCCACCCTGCTGGACCTCAGTGTCTGCTCCCACTACATGAACTGGATCTGGATCCGGACAAACCCATTCTGGACCCGCTCCCAGAGTCCAGGGTGGGAACAGCGTTCATGCGAGTTCTCAGGAGTCTTCAGGGTTTGGCGTGAGTCGCTCAGCTTCATCCTAGTGTTGCTGCAATTTTCAACGTGTTCAAATATTTGCAAAACAAATGATCTGTCAAAATGATTCCAGCGAATGCTCACTGGTTTGTCAAACCCGACTCAGAGTTTATCCAGGCAGAAAATAACACCAGGTGGGTCGACAAGAACTCCTGAGCCAACAAACAGACGGAGGAAAAAGTGAGCAAACGAAACAATGACAAAAAAATAAAGAAACTACAAAGGGTCAGAAAAAGACGCAGGGCAAACAAACTGAGGACAGACTTTCAGGGAATCAGGCACAGATGTAAGAATGGAGCAAAGCGTGACTCGGTCAGACAAAACCTTTAAAGCCACTGATCAAAAACGACTCGGCTGAAGACAAAGAGCCAGTTTACACAATGACCAGAGAACCCGAGTCACACTGAATCAACAAACACAACTGCAGAAAAAAAGGATTCCAAGCAGCACAGACAAATGTAGAATATCAAGAAAAAGTTGAGCAATGAAAAAACAAAAAAAGAAAGAAAACGGATACATGTACAGATTTTCTCAGAGATCTGAGTCCTGAAGCAAAGTTCAGTAGAGGTGAACTTTGCTTCAGGACTTCTGGCTTTGAGGACGCTTTCACATCCAGACAGCAGAACTGCTGCTGTCCTTTCACTGCTGTCTCACTGAACCCACAATGGAGATGTTCTACACACACACACACACAACTACACACACACACAGATACACTCAAACATCTACACACGCATGCACACACACAGGCATACACATGCATGTACATGGCCACACATAAATGCTTACATACCTGCATGTACACATATAATGTTTTTGCATAATGTAGAGGAAATAGGTGCTGAGTGACAGAACAACAATTGTCTATCAGCTTTGTTTCACGCCGTGCCGTGAGAGAGCGCCGCTCTGGTTCCCACATTCCTGTGAACTTCCGCTCCGCTGAGGCCGAGGCTCCTCCAGCCTGAGGACACAGAGGGGCCACAGTAAGGACCAGAGGAAGACCTGCTCAAACGGGACGGACGAAGCATGCTGAAAGGAAACGTCTGTGAGCGCAGGAGTTGCTGTGCTCTCCTCGGTTTTTATCTTCAGTGTTGCAGAAAGCTTCATGTCACTGACCGTCTGTAACTTCTGCAGAACAGGAACCTTCAGTTCTGGAGAAGCTGATCCGCTTAGGGCTGCACACATCTTCTCACGGATGTTTGTTTCCTTCTTCTGCTATCGTTGCTGCTGCAGCACAGAGTATACTCAAATTCAGTTACTCTCAAAAAAGCATTGAAATGGACCTTCAGGCCAGAAAAAGTGAGTTTCAAATACCAAAGCAGAGCCACTTCTAGGTCCGAGGTGGCCCTGGGTGATGTTGGTGAGGGGGCTCTGGCTTTCCATTTGAAACATCAGTCAGGTTTATCCACAAAATGTCAACAATCCATGTGTGAAACAGTCTACAGTCCACAATGTCCTTTATATCAAAATAAGCATCTTAAATGGAGCAGCTCCAGCAGGTAACACTGTTCTAAATGATATTACAAAGAAATCATTCAGTCCACTAAACAGAAGATTTGCTTGAAAGAAACTGAAATGTTTACAGCAGCAAGAATGACACCTGCTGCTGGTAGATAATGTGTGATTAAGTCATGTGAAATCAAGGAAATTCTTAATTATTATATCTAAAATGTGACTAAAATGTTGATGTTTGGTTGTTTAAAAAAAAGTTAAAAAAAATGCAGGAATCCAGGGTTCGATTCCCGAAGGGGAATAAACAATGGTACTGGGGGCAATTACCACATCAATGGCGAACAATTCACATCACCCAGTGGGGGTTCTTGGGCAAGACCTTTAACGCTACTGCCTCCCAGGCACGGCTCGTCTGCAGCTCACCGCTCCCCCCGGGGATGGGTCAAATGCGGAGAACAAATCTGGCACACCTAGGTGTGACAGAAAGTAGCACTTTCTTCTTTTCTCTTCTTCTTCAGCAGAGCTCTCAATTTACCGGTTGATCTTTGTTCCAATACTCACCTATGGCCATGAGCTCTGGGTCATGACCCAAAGAACCAGGTCCCGAATACAAGCGGCTGAAATGAGCTTCCTCTGTAGGGGGGCTGGGCGCCCCCTTAGAGAAAGGGGGAGGAGCTTGGCTATCTGCAGACAGCTTGAAGTAGAACCTGCTGCTCCTCCAGATCCAGAGGAGCCAGTAGAGGTGGCCCGGGTATCTAGTCTGGACGCCTCCCTGGGAGGTGTTCCGGGCATGTCCCACTGGGCGGATGAACCAGGACACACTGGAGAGACTACGTCTCTCGTCTGGCCTGGGAATGCCTCGGTCCCCCCCAGACGAGCTGGAGGAAGTGGCTGAGGAGAGAGAAGTCTGGGCACCTCTGCTTAGACTGCTGCCCCCACGACCCGGTCCTGGATGAGTGGAGGAAGATGGATGGAAACCTTTTCTGTATTTATTCTCCTTCAGATGTCTCTGTTTGACATCAGCTTTGTGTTTTCTATTGTCCATTTTTTCTATCGTTTCTATGGGATTAATGGGGATCCATAAGCATCACTGCTCATATTCTTAGCTTAGTTGCATATTCAGTTTTTGTCTCCTCTGCTTCAGCGTTTTCCAGAACAGAATGGAAACGTGAGCAGCAGATGAAGCCTTAAACGAACCGTCATTCAGAACGTTTTCATGCGGAACAAGCAATGCCTGAGGATGAATCCAGCCAGGGTCCAAGAGATTCCAGGCAGATGGTGGGAAACAGCTTCTCCCTCGCCTTTCCTGAACAAACAGGGATGAGCCACAGACGCGGTAAAACAAACATCTTCATTTTGGCCTGAGGTACAGTCTACTGGCAGCAACAGACCAGAAAAGCACAGCAGTCAGAAAATTATGATGGACTACTGCTCCCAGCAGCACTGGGGACAAATCTGAGCCCTTTATTTGTGGTTCTGATGTTCTGAAGACAAAATTCTGTGGGTTTGTTCGACCAGAACCAGCGCTCATCCTCAACAAATCATTAAAATGACAAATGATGAGATAATCAGTAAACGAGTGGGGAAATGATAGACATGCTGAAGCAGACCGGCTGGTCTTTGTTTTCATGGATAACAACAATCAGGAAGTGAAGGTCAAACAGGTTCTATGCCAGAAACCTTTGATTTTCTGTGTTCAGAGCCCAATTCCTGTTCTGGAAAACCTTCAGCATCATGCAGCGGATCATCTGAATTGGTAGATACTCAAAGAATTGAAGTGATGATTCAATGTCATGAATTTGAGACGGACAATGACCTGGTGGTAAAACATGACGACCACTGCATTAAAAGAGAAGACTAAATCCAGAGTTCAAAGTGTCAAACATACACTTCAATCTTGAACAAAATTCAATCGAGACGGTTTTTTTCTTTTATTCATTTATTCCAAGAAAAAGTTGTCAAACATATTTACAGTAAAGTTGATGCTTCTCAAACATCGACTGGCTCCCGTCAGCTTTAAGAACAAAAACATTTACAGAAAGACATTTCTGTTCACACTGGAATTATGCACGAAGAGTCAAAGAAATGCCAACGAGTGGAGAATGCTGTGGTTCTGTGCAGCGCTCACGGTGAAGCATGAACCTTCTGTTGCATAAAGTGTTCAAGTGGAAACATCGACAGACCGACTACGGCTACATCAACTGGCTCCTAGAAACACAGCAGGGGGGGGAGCGTGGAGGGAGAGTGATCTAAGGGGAGCTTTCTGCCGGTCGGGCAGACGGAAACAGCGCTGAGCACATCCTGAAGGAGAACGGCTTCTCCAGGAGCTGAAGTGGTCCTGAGAGCACACCTTCACATCTGAAAGGCCGGCGGCAGCCAGCCTCTGCAGCTCAGCCCCTTCCCTGCAAGCTTTGGCTGAATTCAGAAGGGAAGCAACCGCGGTGAACCTTCAAGTCAACTTTGTTTAACGCGTTTGGTCCAACTTGAACTGAAACAGACTGATTGTCAAACGGCAGCTTTTCCAGAAGCTTCCAAACATGAGAAAACCTGTCTGTCTGTGAAAAATGTCACCAATTCACCCTTTGAAATAATAAAGAAACATCTAAAGGAATACAGTCCAAAACACTTTTTGAAGGTTTTCGTTTTCAAGACTTTCTTTCCCTTGTCAAGAATTGCACAAAATAAAATATTGCATCATCTTTTTGAAAAAGCAAACAAACATCTGAGTTGAAGAAGTGAGTCCGTCGCTCTGCACAGCAGCCCTGTGTTCTGGTGGCGGATGGAGGCTACCGGATGGCATCAACGCCGCAGAAACGAAAAGAGAGAAGCTCCCGGCTTTGGACACCCGGGGGGGGGGGGGTCTGGCTGGATGCGACAGCTAAAGGAGAGGACGCTGCACGCGTCAATGAAAACGCAGACATCAAGCTGAAACACCCACAACGAAAAGACATGGCTGTTTGAGGTTAGTTTAAACCAAGACGGGCCTGAGGTAAGAGTCTGTCCCGCCCGGGTGAAGCTCCCGCTATCAGGAACTGGAGGAAACGTTCTAAAGATGTGCGAGTGCAGAGCAAACAAACACGCCTCTAAATCTACAGCTGCTACCCTGAGGAGCTGAGAAAACCAAACTCAGAAACTACCTTAACCCCCCCTTATGCCTTTTCCTGGGAGGCTTTTCTGACTTTACAGACGTCTCAGCACTGAACAGCTCAGAGTACGGCAGTGGAAGAGGAGGCCGACGGTGGCTGATTTCCTCTTCATTTCCTGTCCATCCTGCTGTGGTGGAGCGGCTGCACCACCTGCTTCTCTGCTAACCCTCAGCCCAAACAGCAGCACGACGCTCTGGGGGGCTCCTGATGGCTGCAGCTTCCAGAAGGTCACGGGCTTGACCTCAAACCCGGGTAAACATTCAAAGCACCTAAACTGCTCGGCTGTCGTCGCTTGGTCGTCCCTGACGACCGCTGGCTCGCTGGCTCACTCACGGTTCTACAAGCGCTCTTTGGAATCAGCAGGAACAAACGTCCAGCAGGACTGGTCCACACGCTCACATTGTTTGGTAGGGGGGTGGGGGGTCAGGTTTAAGTTCTAACCTCCAGAAAATAGACCTGTTCTAGTCACCCCCACCACTGAAATATGGCACCCAATGGTAAACTACGTGCTTCCACAGAAGCCGATGCTGTTGTGTGTCTGCGTCTCTCAGGGGGGGGGCTCAAACATTCTCTGTGACATCATGGCCGCTCCATGAAAAGGTGCATATTCAAAACTAAAGGCAGAAGGGACCATTCACGCATCCTTTCCATGACCAACAGAAGGACCCAATCGCACTTGGTGTGTGTTGGGGGGGGGTTAAGGCACGAGGCGTTGGGGGGCACAGACAGGCAGCCATGCAGGGGTGCAGTTCAGTCTGCACCAATCACAGTGGAGTTCATAGTTCATGCACACGGGAGGAAGAGCAGGTCAAAACCAAAACATCAGCAGCACCGAGGCCCCGCCCACACACAGCCGCCGCAGCATGGGGGGGGGGGGGGGGGCGCAGTCCCGTTGATGTTTGACGTTTGGAATAATGTGCAGGTTCTACATCTTCACAGTTCACTTCACTGGAGTCCCTTTTTCCTCAGAGTCCACAGCCGCACAGAGGAACCTGCTGACACACAAAGAGACGGGCAGGTCAACAACTGACACACAACCGAAGCTCCACAACAACCACAGGTGACACACAGGAGCACAACTGCAGCAGTGTCTGAGTCCAGGACCCGTCCAGCTACAATTTGGAGCGAGCTCTAATAATAGCCAAGCGGCCGCACGCTACGGCTCAGCCGGGCTGTGCTCTGTTCCGCTTTCATTAGTTGCATAACATGACCTGAACAAGCTTAGCAGGAGGCACGAAGCCTGGAAGCATGAATGAGGAGCAGGAGCTTCCTCCACACATGCACTGTACATGCTTACCCAGAATGCACTTCTGAGTAAAGACTAACCTGCCGATTGAAAAACAGGCTCCTCTAAACACATTCAACAACATTTAGGACCATGCGGAGTATTTTACTGCTCTGAAAACAGCAAAAATACAAAAGGATGACCCTGGATGCACGGAGTGACTGAGGAGGAGCAGCAGCAGTGAGGAGGAGCAGCAGCAGTGAGGAGGAGGAGCAGCAGTGAGGTTTACAGGAAGATCTCCCTGTTGACATGAGGTCATCCTCTGCACCAAGCACTCAAGTCAGGTGGTTTGAAATCATCAGACTCACTAAACACCAGGACAATCATCACCTGAGCACAAACACCTGTGACTTCTGGAACCAGGGGCCCTCAGGAACCAGAGGCCCTCAGGAACCAGGGGCCCTCAGGAACCAGGGGCCCTCAGGAACCAGGGGCCCTCAGGAACCAGGGGCCCTCAGGAACCAGGGGCCCTCAGGAACCAGAGGCCCTCAGGAACCAGGGGCCCTCAGGAACCAGAGGCCCTCAGGAACCAGGGGCCCTCAGGAACCAGGGGCCCTCTGGACAGCTCTGATGTTTTATGTCTGGTCATGTTCTGAATGTCATGAATGTATTTCACTCGTGACTCACTTGCCCCGCCCCAGAAACATCAGTTTTTGTGACATCACAGCCTGGTACCATGAAGAAGATGTAAGGGCTCAGAAAAGTGTTCCTTTTTTCCATCTCAAATCCTTTCAAAGTGATGCTAACATGCTAACACGTTTTTATAAACCGTGTCTAACCCAACCCAACGAGAAATAAGAAAAACAACAACTTTTTGTTCTTGCTGGTGTTAAAATGTTAAAAGAAGGAAGTGGCTCAGAGTCATTTGCGCCCTCCCCTAAATCCAGAAATGCTGTCATGATTTACTTCCTGATACTCAAACTCCACAGACAGAAAGGCTAAAAAAGCCCAACAAAGGTTCTGGATCTTCTGTCTTTACAACAAGAACCCCATTTTCCCCGAGGACAAAGACGGCAGCTGCTCTGTAACCAGTCTGCTTGTTGCCACAGCAGAAGGTAAAGACTAACATGGAAGCAGCAAGCTGAAGTGAAACAAACACGTCTGCTTTGTGCCTGAGAGGAGAAGCTCACACCAGCAGCAGGATGGAGTCACCTCTGAGCTGGTTTTCAGGTTCAAGAACTGTCTATAAGCGGATAGAACTTTGCTCCTAAATATATAGATTTCAACAGCACAGAGGTGCAGGATTGTTAACCATTTGTGTGGAACCGAAACTTTTTCAACAAACCCAACCTGAAACTGAAACTTGGCAGAGAAGCAGCAGCTCAGAATGTGGTTGGACTTTTCCATCCATTCTTTTCTGTTTTCTGTGTGGACCCTTCAGACAGACGAGCCGTAAGGATGCTAACGAGGATGAGGATGGAATCACCCCCTTCGTCCTCTCTGCAGGAACCTAAACTTCAGTCTCTGTCTAATTTAAATGACAGCTCTTTAGCATGACTAGAAGCTTTCTGTGCAGATTTCACCTTCATTAACATGACAAGCCTCTCACCGTAACACCATTATCCTATGATGAGGACACACCCATGCAGGTGACCCCCCCCAAAGGACCAGAGGAGTCCGCTCCACCACAGATCCCCCATGTTCTCAATAGCTGCAGTTATATGGACAAAAGGAATCGGAAAGAACGCCCGATCGGAAGAAAGATGTGTCACGTAAACACGCCGTTAAGAATAGTCTGCCCCTTTCAGACTCGTTCGGATCAGAATTTCTTTCCGATGGAGATAGGTGGTTATACCATCGTTTATCCGATCGTGTGTCACTTCTGCTCTGGTTTTTTTCTGAGAGAAAGCTTTGGAGCTCATACGGGACCGACCAGCTGCTCCGGGGATGCCCGGAGCGTTGCCCCGCCCCTCTCACGGGCGGGGGGGAAGGGGGGGAGGGGGGGGCTGTGACATGCCCCGTGGGGTCCAGGCTCGGGTGCTGGTGGACCGATGGAACTGTGGATGGAACTGAGGGGGGATGCTTTGTTCCGTGTGCGTTTTGTTGATTTGTTATGTGGAGACTTCGGGCTGCGATCCGACCCGCCGCTCTGGGTTAGCGGCTGCCGGACTCAGGAGAACCGTGAATCCGGGCTCGGACTTCCAGCTCCCACAGCGGCTTTGGAGCGGTGTGTGAACTTGTTAAAAGCAGAAATGTCGCTTAGTCCTTAGAAACCGTTCAAACAATCACGTGGATTTGTGTTTCCAGTTGTGTCCCGACAAAATAAAGGCTGATGTTATTCCACCTATATACGTGCAGCCAAGATGCAGATTGCAGCGTTTCCCGCATGGATTTTATGATCATCCAAGGCTAATGTTGTTAGCTCGTGTTAGCCCACTCCCTGGCTTCCTACAGCTTCGTTCCTCCACAAAAAAGCACTGACCACACGGATTAAAAATAAAATGAGCGAACAGGCGCTTCATGATAACCTTAACATTAATAAAAGCACGTTTAGAAGATCATCTTGTATATTACCGAGATGCCGCGTAAATGTATGTGGCACCTCTGTTTGTTTACAACAGGACTCATTTCCTCTTCCAGTATTTTCAGATAAGTGGATGATTTAGGTTCAATTCTTTTTTATTTATCAACACCAGAACTAACTTTTATTAAATTGAAAATATGTCCTAGTCGTGTCTTTATTGAGCTGCGTTCACACCAAACGTGATTCATGGGTCATCAATTCATGGGTCATTAGGGTTGTGCCGATGGACGATGTGATGGGTGAATGACATCACGATGGAGAGGCACCATCGTGATGCCACGCCCCCGCCACGCTGCGAGTCGACACCATAAGCTGCGATTACATGAGAAAAATATCTTGATCGGATCATTGGTCGAAATAGAATCCAAACGTGTAGATGAACCCAGAAAAACTTTTTTAGAATATAAAAAACGTTCCCATGGGTCACACTTTCGGTCGGAATAAACCATTCACACATGCGCAGTAAAAACCAGAAGAGATTAGTTCTGCCGAGCAGCTACATAGATAGATATGGCAGCTCGGTAATATACTAGATGATCTTCTAAACGTGCTTTTCTGTTATGGTTATTCTGAAGCGCCTGTTCGCTCATTATTTTAATTGTAATCCGTGTGGTCAGTGCTTTTTCTGTTGAATGGAGCCGGAAAGAAGCCCGTAGTAGCAGCATGCTAACAACACGGGCTAACAACATTAGCATGAACATAAAATGTATCCATGTGGGAAACGCTGCAATCTGCATCTTAATATGTGGGAATAACATCAGCCTTTATTTTGTCGAGACATGACTGGACACAAATCCACGTGATTGTTTGAACGGTTTTTTAAGGACTGAGCGACATTTCTGCTTTGAAGCTAACAGCGCTCCTCAGCCGCTGTGTGTGTGCTGGCGCTCCGAGCCCCGACACACACTTTTACCGGGAGACCCAGTTCTCCTGAGATCGGTAGCTCGCTCACGTAGAGCGGCGGGACGGATCACAGTCCTAAGTCTCCCACTCGTAACGAAGCACCCCCCCGTCCTTCCCCTCACAGCTGTAAGTCCGTCTGCTCTGCTAGAGACGCGGTCGCTGCTCCACTGGTCCACCTGACTAATCAAGAGCAGGAGGAGCGGACCACTTCTATTCTATTCTGTTCTGTTTGTTTTACTTTTTTAAAGTCACTTCCCTCGGCTTATACTGGATCATCGCGGATGACTCATTATTTGGGAGATAAAATAAATAAAGTAATAAAGTAAAATAACGAATAATAATTATATAATAACAAAAAATCCCCCCCCCCGACGATATCATCGTCCATCCCGATGGTTGACTGCAAACATCGTCAACTGCCAATTTAAGGGACATCGCCCAACCCTATGGGGCATCCATTCATGGGGCAGTTTTAATGCCAAGTCAACGTAAAGACGCCATCAGTGGTCATGCGGTGCCCTCTGTGCGTCGGGGGCAGTGATCTGGCATGTTGTAAGCGTCGCAGCGCGTCCGTGTTGTGTCAACCAACCGGGGTCCCATCTGGCCCACGACTTGTCGATGACGTGAATCTGATCAAGATGCACAGTATGTGCTTCTCTGTGGCGATGAGGTCAAAGCAGTAGCTCCTCCCACACGCGCCTGGAGAGTTCACATTTTTGGACAAGCCCTCAGCAGCAGATTTGAGGCAGCAGACGTGACTTCAACAGCAGAAGGCTCATTCAAAGGAAATATGGATTAGAGGATCCTCCTTTCGTTTTGCTGGGAAACATGGCTTCCTGTGACAACGCTGGCCACGCCTCCTTCCATTCATCATTTACACTTCAGGAAGAAGCTCTTCAGCTTGGTTTCTCCTCCATGCGATGCTGTGACTGAAAGGGCGGCACACGGCAGCGCTGAGCCGCAGCAGATTACCGTCGTGTAAACCTGTTAGACGCCATGAGCGAGGAGGATGAAGCCATGTTTTTCTAAAGTGCTGTGGCGGCTTTTCTGGACAGGGGGGCGTGTGACGGGCAGTCTTCCCCTCTGGTTGGCTGTTCCCTCACTGAGGTGTTCTGCAGATTTACGTAACAGCTTGTTTTTACAGCTCTGAACCCCAGGGCCCAGAGGAAATATTTACAAGCTTCTGACTGAAAGCTGACTTTTATAGGACTGTTACAAAACGCTGAGGCCACGCCCCCTTCTTCCAGGATGGGAGCGATGTGGCCCCGGTTCTCCGTATACCCCCGCTGACTGAGCTGCTACAGAACATAATGTACCAAGTCTCATGAATTCAGTCCCCCAGCATTTCACGGCTTCTGAACTGGGCCGAGCCGGGTCGTAACAGAACCCTCAAACTTCCACAGTTTGCAGAAAGATACCAGACGCTGTCCAAAAAGAAATTTAAGAAAAAAACAACTGGAAAAAGGACTGAAGTGAGCACGTGGGGAGGGCTGCAGCTTACAGAGCCCCGGCCTGCTTCAGGCGGAGGCGGCACATGGCTGGCACAGGGGGAGGAAAAAATGTTCCCGACCAAAGCCTCGGTAAGCCTGAACCGCTGCAGCAGAACTGCTAGTGTCCAGCTGGGGGGGGGGGGGTCTAAAATCTTTAGTAGCAGTTTTCAGAAAAATCCAGTGAATACAGAATTATGCTGTGATTCTTCCACCGACTCACCACTACCATTCCTTAAACTATCAACATAAATGCTGAACGGCTGACTTTTGTCATGTGGGATTCAAACTCTCCAACATTTTCCTTCTGTAACGGAGCGCTAAGAAGTAATGGTTAATGTGGCGTTTCCAGGAAAACCTTTATTTTCTTTTGTTTATCATACTTTTCTTGTGAAATTCTGCAGCCAATAAAAGCTGCCACAGTAGGAAGTCTGTCTGTTGTGAAGCGTTTCTGGAGCCTTTATCACAGGTTTCACTCTGACTACAATAACCCCGGTGGATTAAAGTCCGTCAGCTGTTTTTATGCCAACATTAAATCCTGAGTTTTGAAAAGACTTTATTAAAAATAAACGTTCAGTCTACAGTGGTGGAGCCGCTCTTCTAGCCATCGTGATGATCTTGGTTTCAAACGTACGCTAGCTCTCAGAGGAATCACAGGTCGGGGCTCTCCTGTAGCTAACTCGCTGCAGGAGGATGACGGACGCTGAGCGCATGGTGCATGAAGCAGCTTTTTCATACAGTAAACGCCTTTCATTACAACCCAACCTCTGAATTCACAGAGAGCAGTAACTCACTCTGATCGAGTTACGCAAGACTTCATTCAGGCTGTTGTCTCATGTGCATCACCGCATCTGCCCCCAGATGACGGCACCAACACACAACACCAACACACAACACCAACACACAACACACACACACACACAAAAACACACAACACACACACACAGAACACACACACCAACACACAAACACACACACACAGAACACAAACACAAACCAACACACAACACACACACACAGAACACACACACACAACACCAACACACAACACCAACATACACACACACACACACACGACACCAACACACACACACAGAACACAAACACAAACCAACACATAACACCAACACACACACAAAAACACACAACACACACACACAGAACACACACACACACACACAACACCAACACACAAACACACACACACAGAACACAAACACAAACCAACACACAACACCAGCAGACACACACACACACACACAGAACACACGACACCAACACACACACACAGAACACAAACCAACACACAACACCAGCAGACACACACACAACACACACACACAGAACACACACACACACAACACCAACACACATAACCAACACACAACACCAACACACACACAAAAACACACAACAAACACACACACAGAACACACACACACAACACCAACACACAACACACACACACACAAAAACACACAACACACACACACACATAACACACACACACAACACACACACACACAACACCAACACACATAACCAACACACACACACACACAACACCAACACACACACACACACAGAACACACACACACATACAGAACACACACACACAAAAACACATACAACACCAGCACACACACACACAACACCAACACAGAACACACACACCAACAAACACACTAACACACACATACACTCAACACCAACACACACACACACAACACACACACACACACAAATGTTTTCATCAAAACAAGTCTTATTTTGGTAACAGGATGTTGAAACCATGGCGATGGAAGACGTCTGGACCCTGAACTGGTTCTATCCTTCTGAAGCTCCAAACTCTTCCAGAGACTAAGGATCATCATGCGCGTGCGCACACACACACACCCACCCACACACCAACACAAATCCAGTGTTTCATCCATCAGCAGCAGCTCTTGAACTGCTGACAAATGCATGCGTGGCCCCCCCCACCGTGCCGATGGTCACTAATCCTTCGGGTTCTTCTGCTGAGCCGGCGCCGGCCTGTGGGCCTGTTGCATAACGTTCTATCCCTTCGTGCTCTGAGAACCAGGCCAACTACCCCCCCCCCCCCCCAGCTGGGTGTTATGTCACTGCGGCAGAGGCTGACAAAGGACGGCGAACGGAGGGGCGATCGTGGCATGAATAGACCACTGCAGCGGCGCTCAGGCTCGGTTGAGGCGGAGGACGCCCGGCGTCCTCTGAAGGAGTTTACGCCCCAAATAGCAAACCGAGACAATTACAACGTTACACGCAGGCTGATCCTGAACGGCGGCGTGGAGGGGGTCTCCCCCCACCAAACGCAGAAAAACCCGCTTTCAGATTCCAAAAACGCAAAGTCAGACGGTCCTTTTGAAACTCTCTGGGGAGACGTGGAGTAAATTGCATTTTGTGATTAAAACTAAAATACTCAGCAAACTAAATCAGAAAAGCGTCTTTCATACAAAATAACCACTCTGACAAAGAGTTTCATTTTGAAAGCTTTCAACAATAATTAAGAAGTATTTACATCTTTAAAACATTTTTGAGGTGCCTATTGTTAAATAATAAAAGTGATAAAAGATACAAAGGGAAATTTGGTAGTATTTTTTTATCGTAAAAAAAAAAAAACATTTAGAATTTAAAAAATATCAGAATATATATATATATATATATATATATATATATATATATATATATATATATAGATATATAGGAACGACTAAAATTGTAAAATAAAAAAAGTAAAAAACTCAAATATAGGCTACTTCACCAACATCTAAAGAAGGCTTTTTATTGTTACATGTTGTTGTACCATTAGACATTTTTAAACAATTGTTTTATTTTGTAGGAATCCTATTCTATATTTAATCTACATCATTTTGTATTTTCTAAGACATGCTTTCATTATTTGGGGTCTAAAATTCCCCACAACCAAACACTATTGTCTGTAATTAACTTTCTTGTACCAAGGTTCATAAACAGTTTTACATCACACCCACGTAGGACACAACAGGTGTGACGTCACACCCGCGTAGGACACAACAGGTGTGACGTCACACCCGCGTAGGACACAACAGGTGTGACATCACACCCGCGTAGGACACAACAGGTGTGACGTCACACCCGCATACCTGCCACTACAAGTGTCACGTCACACCTGCGTACCGGACACAACAGGTGTGACATCACACCCGCGTACCTGACACAAGTGTGACGTCACACCCGCGTACCTGACAACAACTGTGACGACACACCCGCATACCGGACACAACAGGTGTGACGTCACACCTGAAACGGCGAAACCGCGTCCCTCCACTTCCTGAAACTAAAACCTTCTGAATATAATCATAAATGTGACCCATCACTTGAACAACTTTATTAGCAGTGTCCTTGTAACAGTCATTATTATGGTCTGTGGGAACAACTGTCACAATGATTTCATACGTGGAGAAAGTCCTGGTTTTTCTGTTAAATGCAGATTTTTTTTTCTTTGAAATTGAAGACTTCTTCCATTTCCTCACTGAACTTTTATGAAAAGAATCTTTCCAAATATGTTTTCTTTGGGTTAACTTTGCTAGCGTGGGGGTTTTAGTAAACTGTGCACGTGCAAACGTGACCTAACAACTAGACATGCCTCAAGAACAAGTCTGATGTGGTGGAGATGATTCAGTAGTTTTCTAAAATAAAACTCCCTTCAGAATCAGATTAGAAATAAAACGGGAAAAAGGTTTTATTTATTCTCTAAAGTCCAGTATCGACTGTCCCACGGGCCAGTACCGGTCTGCAGGCCGGGTGTGGGGTGTTTCAGTTTAACGTGGTGCGAATCTGAACACAGAATCCTAAGAAGAGTTCTCTTTCTTGAGCTAAGCCAAAGAACGCTGTATGGTTCAGAACACCATCCCTGGAGCCGACCAGGGAAAACCGAAGCAGGTCTGGAGGGAAGCCGCTCAGAGTCTGGGACTCCATCACCCTGCATGGCGTGAATGTGAACCCAGCTTTGTGCCGCAGAACCAGTTTCTGTATCTCTGAAACTTGTTCTGTGCTTCATGCACACCCGCCTGCACATGCGCGCGCACACACACACACACACACACACACACACACGCATCCACTGTGCATCTAACCAAAGTTAGGCGGTTTGCCCTCAGGGCCCTGATGTACCCTGCTTGGTTCCCAGTACCAGCCTGGAGCGCCTCCTCCCCTCTGATTACACAGCTGTCGTCAATGGCAGTCCCACCTTTGTTGGGTCATGGGGAGCAGAGGGGGTTTGGCTTGTTTGGCATTGAACTTTCCTAATGCCCGAACTGACTTGGTGTTCTTGAGCTGGTGTATTTACCTCCACAATGACACCCACAGAAACCCGGAGCAGCCGGCGAGCTCTGAGTAGGAGCTACAAAAGTCATCAAATTGCCTCATGAAGCAGAAAACTCGGAGCAGGAGCTCCATCTGTGGTTTATGCAGAAAAAATAAATCAAGTTTTAAGACTTGACCTGTGAGGTTTCACTCCTAAATGAAATGTTCTGCCCAGCTCATTTTGGGTCTTCTCCTCAGATACAGGGCTCCTACGCTCCTACACTTGGATCCTGTCTCCGGCTCATCTCGAGCCCCCAGCTGCCCCCCCCTACTCAGTCTGGATGAAGCTCATCTGCTGGACTATCCAAACATGTAGTTGTAGAGTTAGATAAGCTCATTCTCTCTAAGAGTTCTGGTACATCGCCTGTCCGTCCTGGGGGAGGATCCCTCCTTCATGTGGACACCCCTGAGATTTCTCTGTTTTTTCCTGAATCTGTTTTTTAGGATTTTTTTCTCCACAGAGAAGGAGGGTCTAACGGCAGGGATGTCCAGTTTAGTTTAGTCTGTTCAGTTTAGTTTAACATTTTCCTGTTGAATTCTATGTTTTCACGATCCTTTTGATTTTCAGTTTACTCTACAGTTGCCGGTACGAAGCCCCATTGAGACGACTGTTGTTGTGATTTTGGGCTATACAAATAAAATTGAATTGATTAGATAACCAAGCAAGATGGTGGTGTGGTTGAGCAGAGACGCTTTGATCAGTGATTTGGAGATGATTTAAGATTTGAAAATATGGAGTATGAAGATGGAAAAATCCCCCTAAACAGGGCAAAAACGCGGGCAACACCACAGAACCACCCTAACTCTGCCATGAGTCACATTCGACCCCCTAAAGTCTGAATTTATTACAAATTATAAAAATAATTTCCCCCCACGGTTTTGCTTTCAAGTCGATGTTTAACTGAGTTGAGATGGTTAATTGAACTGGTTTGACGTGCATTTGCATCAACAGCCGTCTAGGGGTTGTAAAAATATTGAGAACATCTGGGTTTTGTCCATTTCCTGAAAGTATTCAAGTCCAACATGAACTCCTAAAGCATTATTGGTTTGGAAATGCTGATGACCTCCTTCAACAAAAGCAGAGGCAGAACGGGCCATTTGCCTCCAAAACTCGTTTTTGATCGATTTTGCATAAAAGAAAATCTGCCCTTCCATCTGCTTTTTCATTCTGAAAGTTTATTCAAGATAAAAAGTTGAAAAAACTGGTGATCCATTTCCTTCGCTCCATGGCCCTGTCCTCTACTTTGAAAAACATGACACAAAATGGGCTTACAATAGACCGATTGACCACAAGTGTGAGCCCTGCCTATCACTGAGTCACGGAAAAGGACAGAGCTTCTTATCTCAGACTTTACCCTGATTTGTCCTGACCAGCTGAGACCGCTGGAGCCGACACAATCTGGCATTCCTCCTTAAGGTGGAGCTTTGAACCCCTGAATCATGCAAAACAGGACAGGAAACGGAAACCAACTGCAGTCTCACTCAGAAACCTTCCAGACATTGATCAGGACAAGAAAGACGAGCTGCGTCAGAAGAGATTAGCAGGTTCCCGGTTAACCTGGTAGTGAGCGCCGTGTCACAGAGCACATTCCCCTTTAAACAATGCAGCAACAGAAGCTGCAGTTCATTCCTTTGACTCCCCCGCCCTATGAGGCTTTCCAATTTAAAGAGAAAAAGAATAAATAACCAAACACTTTGTTTAGCTGCAGCTGGTTAACCAAAGAATCTTAGACCATGGATAAAGACACAAAAAGTAATGAAGGAATGGGATCTTCTTACCTGGAAAAGAAGGAGGTTCCTTCTTGGACTGGTTTGGGTAAAAAACAAAAAGACAGGGTGGGGAGTGTGGGGGTGAAGGAGTCTGTCACGCGGCACACGTGACTTGGTCCATCCGCATCTCCAGCTGGAAAGCGTCTGGTCGGTCCTGAGGGTTGACTGCCAGCATGTCCTGCAGCAGGTTCCTCACCCCCTCAGACATGGAGCTCCGGGCCCTCTGGGGGATGTGGAGGACCATCTTGGGGTTCTCCAGCAGAGCTTCCCCTACAGGTACGATCTCTGAGCCCTGCCGGATGTAGGTGCCCAGCAGTTCACGCTTTGACTCAGCATCGATGAAAGTAATCCGCTCTACCATGGCCCAGATAATGATACCTAGGGCAAAAATGTCCGCCTTAGCCGTGTAGTGACCCTCCCAAACTTCAGGGGCCATGTAAAAGTCTGACCCACAAGCTGAGGACAACCAGAACTTGTTGATGTTGACAGTGTTGTTCTGGTTACTTCCTTTGCTGCCAGCCACTACCACGGGGTGTTCCTCATTGCTCTTGGTGTTCAAGCCAGCGCAAACTTTACTGAGGCCAAAGTCGGCCACTTTGAGCACAGGAGTACCCGACTTCTGTGAGATGAGAATGTTGTCTGGTTTCAGGTCTCGATGGACGATGTTGTTCTTGTGCAGGAAAGCAATAGCACTTGTCAGCTGACGCATGAAGCTCTTGTTGGTCTGAGGGTCAGGCCGCCGAGACAAGATGTACTGGTTGAGGTCTCCGGCCTCGCAAAACTCCATGACGAACCAGAGGTAGCATGGCTCCTCCGGGTAACCAAGGACGCGCTCTCCTGCAGATTCCAGGCAAAGAACAGAGGTTAGAAGCGTTCAGTACCAATACATGTCTCAGAGCTCCTGGCCTCCCCATTCCAGGGTGACTCAAAGGGTGTTATGTGGTTTATTGAGTACAGACCGTCGTGTGACACGGTGCTCACCATGCTAGGCCCCCCCACACCTTTGCGTGAACATGCCACCAGCACCGTGTCACACTACAGTCTGTTCATCTTTGGTCAGCTCCTTTGCTTTTCTGGGGTCAGACTGTCAGAGGAGTCGACAGTCATTTGGTGATTGGGCTTTTAAAACAGTGAATTCCTGCCTATGAGCAACTCGCAGCAGAACTAATGAATCCATCAGCAATCAGGCTGAGTAAACAAGTAAATCGACACTGCATAGCAAACACGGCCAACTTAAAACACGAATTCTGTCCAAATGAGGCTGAAGCTGCAGCAGAAAGTCATTTTATTTACATGAACGCCTTTTAAAACATTAAAGGATATGGGCAGTGTGGCGTCATTTGCCCGCACTGACCTGCCCTGGTAATCACTGTCGTGCCACGGCAACAAACTGCGTCACTCTGCTCCCTGAAACTGGGTTAAGTGAACTGAGACTAAAGCTGAGACAACATATTAATAGCAGCAAGTCATCTGCATTGTAGCTCAAACCTGCAGCCTTTGTGTGAGACTGAAACCTTGTGTTGCTCACAGATGCATAATTTACTTATAGTCAGAGGGTGACAGTTATGCAACTGACTGTCTATTAAAAGAAAAGAAGCAGGGTGGTCTGGCCCAGTTAGACCGTCTGCAGGTTACAACCAACTCTCCCCTCTACTGCTGAACACACATGTGCATCTGATGGAAGCACTGCTGGCATTTCTATGCGAGGACAGTTGCATGCATGGAGGTTGATGTGGCACGCAGCTGTGTAGAACACAATGTTCTTTCATGGGCTGAGGAAGCTCTGCGCCTCCTGAAGGTGCTGTGGCTGTCAGACAGGAAATCTGTGCCACTTTAAAGCCTCACAGCAGGCCTCAGGGGCTGGGCCTCGCCGCCTGCTGCACGCAGGCCAGAAGACATGACTCTGCAGAAACATTCACTTAGTCTTAAATCAGAGGGTGCCATGCTGCAGGTAAATCAGAGGGCGCCATGCTGCAGGTAAATCAGAGGGTGCCATGCTGCAGGTGTGCAGTCAGTCACAGCATGTGTCGTGTCGCCGCCTTTGCCGTAAAGTTCCTTCAGTCGTGAAGCTGCTCTGCTAACATAGCTGTACCTTTGAGGGACATCTCCACCAGGCGCAGGTACTGCCGGGACCTTTTGTTTCCGTGGCTCATCTTCTGGGCCAGGCCGTTCCTCTGCAGCACGCACTCCTCCAGCTGGACCACGTTCTGGTGCCGGTTCTCCAAGCTCGTCAGGGCCCAAAACTCGGCCAGAGCTAGTTCCACGTTTTCCGGGGCGTCGCACTGGAGCCTCTTCACAGCCACTCGGGCCCCCGTTTTCCGGGCCACGGCCTCGTACACCACCCCGTAGCTTCCGCGACCCACCTCCCGCAGCAGGCTGTACCGCGGGGAGCCGACCAGAGAGGCCCCGGAGCGGAGGAAGCCGATGGCGAAGCCGTCGTCGTCGTCGTCGTCCTCCATGCGGCCGTTGTTCTTCGCCGTGAGGGACCGGAGGACTCTGGCCGCTTCCCGCTTCATCCTCGCGGTCACGGTCCGGCTGCCGCCGCCTACCTTTCTTCTTTTCTTTCCGTGGCAAATATCCATAACTTCTTTTTTGTTGAGCGAAAGCACGAAGCGAGGCCGTGTTTTTCTGTCATTACTTAAGCTCGCGGCTGTTGAAGTTCGACGTGTCTTCGCCTGCCTGGCCGTGTTCGCTGCCGTTAAACGTTAGGGCGCCGCGCGGAAAGTGATGCCGCTGCAACAACTATTTTGGAGTCATAAACAAAATGTTCCAGCTCGCGCAGAGAACAGAGGGCGTGGCTTTTGTTGACGCTCCGCGGCGCGCTGATTGGCGGAGAGGGAAACGGCTCGCGGGGTTCTGCCCGTCGAAGAAAGTGAGCGAGCGACGGTTCGTCCGAGCTTCCGACGCCGCAAAGTTTCTGTTAACGGAGGGCCGTGATAAGGCGCGAGGCAACGTGCGCGAGACTTCCTGGCATCCGGTAAATCCGCAGCAGTTCCGCTGGGAGCACGTGCGTGCTGGCACGCCTCGGTACTGACTCAGTATCAACATGCAGACCACGCCCCCTGAAGAAACAGGGGTACAGCCTTGAGTCATGGAAAACCAAACAAGTTTAACGAGGAAGACAGAGACGCTCGTTGAAGGGATTTTTAAAGCGCAGTTTAATGATAACTACGTTTGTTTTTTTAATTGTTTTCCTCTGTCAGTCAAAGCAAAAACTAGTGTGTGTGTGTGATTATTATTGTTCAATTGTATCTATTTTTCATCCATTTATTAAATATAATTGTTACCCACCGATTGTTGGTTTATTTATCTGGCTGAACAAACCAGAATCATAAAGAATAGACATAATAAATAATTAAAAGTCATCTTGTTTGGGAATAAATGAAAGTTTAATCTTTACAACTTTAAAATAATTTCCTCTGGCAGTTGATTTTGATGTTAGTCTTTTTCCACGTTTGTCATAATCTGGGCACACACCTGCAGAATGCAAGGTCAATCAAAAACTTTTTTCCCATAAATTTGCCGCATGGATCGAATTTAGAAATAAAAAGACAGATTACAACCAGCCACATTCTGCTCTTTATTTTATTAACATTTCGTCTTTGCTGCACCACGTTGTCAAAATAGATTAGCCTGCACAGAGAGCGACAGCCTCCGTTTCTATGAGATTCAGATCAGAACAGAGAATAAAATCCCGGTTGAGTTTTTTAGTGCATAATCAGCACAAAACTTCACATTCTGAACGAATTTCGATTCGATTGGAGCTTCTTAACTCAGGTAACTGCAGGTTCAGTTGTTTTAAATTCTAAAGAAAAAATAACCTATTTTTCCCTTAAACTATTGTCTCTCAAGCTCCCCGGATGTGGAAATTAATGTTCAGCTGCTCCCATCATTTTTAGTTTTGCTCTTTAATCCATCATTTTATCGCGCAAAAGCAGATTTGGAAGATCGACGCGCACAAACGCGCGTGTCATGATGCGTTAGTCTTAAAATCACTGAACAATAATTATGACTTTTAGAGAAAAGAATAAATAAAAACAAAGCATAAAAGCAAAAAAAACTGAACGCAGGCAACGACAGGAAGGCCATTTGAAAAAGAGTTGTTTTTCCATTCAGGCTCCATTCGTTCACTATTCTGCAGGACGCACGCGGCACGCGCATTTATGTAACAATGTAGCTTATTTATTTATTTATTTATTTATCTATGTATTTATTTATTTATTTATTGTAAAGCTTCAATCGAGCATATTAGAGATAAGGAGTCTAGTTATGCATCTTTCAACCCGAGCTATTTAAAAAAATGCAAAAACTCTCTTTAAAAAACCGTATTTGAATTAATTTTTTTCTAAATTACACAAGCACTATTCCTGTGGATCGTTACTCAAAGAAGCAGGAGCGCGTGGCAGAAGACGCAGGACCAAAACAATCAAAGTACAAAAACACGGACAGAAAGAGCGGACCACACACTGTTTTCAAAGCCTAACAGGCTCTCTGGCCTTAGAGGTGATCTTCCTCCCGCATGTTAGCTGATCTTCATTTAAAGCCCACAGGCCTCCAGCAGAATAAACCTGCGTGTTCCTGCTGTTAAAAATAACAAATAATAAAAATCTAGCATCTTAACTCCAATTTCGGTAGCTTATGTGAAGATCAAACAAACAAATAGAAAATGTATTTAAAAAAAATGATTGACACGGATGCATGATGAGGTTTATTTCAGTTCCCATCCCTATTGGACCTCAGAATAATTGTTTTCCGCATCAGCTTAAAGGTAAAAGCAGGATAACAAAGCTGTCATTCAGAATCACTGGGACATCTGCTAATCTGTCTGTCTGGGGTTTTCCACAATGAGGCATATAGAGTTGTCAGTGTTAAGCTTGTCCTGGATGGAGCTCTATGTCGTTTGCCAGCAGTGCTAAAACCCAGCAGTGACAGAGAAAAACAGGCTCTTCTTTTGTACCAGTGCATGCTGGGCTGCATTCAAGGCCCCACATACCAGTCTGGCTGGATTCACAGAGCCGACATGCCCATTGTTGCAGCCCAGTGGCCGCTAAAGCCGTATTTGTGGATGTGATCAAAAGGAGCATTGGTTCGGGGTGAGGCCTCTGCCCTCCCATCAGCAGGAACCCAGCAGAAGATGGTCTGCATGTCGGTGCTGCTTCCCCGTTCCAGCTTTGTTCAGACAAAATGTACAGATGTCTAAAAAGAAACAACATTTCTAACCTGTATATTTCCAATTCTCTCAGTGGTAGCTTCTTTCTTCAGAGCTCTTGGCTCTGCACAGGTCAGAGTTGAGCATTTCAGCCCCTTTGCTGCTGCACGTCACCATCAGCCCTGCTGTTTACAGTTTGTCTGATTTTGGCACAAAAACTGTTTTTATTCAGCTAGTAAAGAGAACGAAGCAATGTCAAAAGGAGTGAATCATTTTATGGCTGCACAGTCATTATCTTTGGTTGAATAACCTGGTTGCAAACAATTCTACAGAGTTCTTCAGTGTCCGAATATTTTCTTTTGACCCCAACTCTGACATATATTTTTTGGACAGATGTTGAACAAAGACAAACTTTAATCCATTAAACATGTTAATAAAATCTATTGTTGCCCAGTGCAACAAATCAGGAGAATTATTAATAAACTAAGAGAAGTTTTTTCATTTTTACAATTTGCTAAAGTTATCACCTCCATCTACCTTTCCTCTTCATCCTCCTCACTCACATCCCATTTCTACATCCACGGACCCCCTCTGGGTGCTCCAACCTCAGCATCCTTTTACCAACATCATCACTGTTCCTCCTCTCACCGTGTGCAAACATCTCCATCTTGTTCCCTGCATTGATCTCCAGAACATCTATCATGATCTGTTCCACTGATGGATTCATTCCTGATCCATCCTGGTCCCAAAGAGAACCTCAGCATCTTCATCTCTGCCTTCTGTCTCTTTCTCAAAAGAAATCAGTTGTTAAAATGAAGTGTGCACAGCTGAAGATAAACACAGACAGTCTGTCTGGTGTGTTACTTCATCTCACTCTTCTTGGCCATTGTAATTGTGTTTAATATGTTGATATTGGTCATTTCACATCTAAAAGCCTTGATATTGCTTGTGGTGTACCCCAGGGGTCAGTGCTGGAATTTTAGAACACACTAATTTTTTTACAAACAAATCTACTGAAATCACACGACTTTGTTAAATATCAAACAGCAAAAGTTTTTTCAAAGTATTCAATAAAGTCTTACCCATTAATATACAAAACCTGTCCACCAGTCTAAGAGACGGCAGAACTTGTAAATGACCATTAATACCATTAATTGGTTAAAAGATGGAACAGTCTGGATAATGGACACAGACAATGTCAAAGCATTCATATCATTAAAGCACTTTACAAAAGCGGGTTGGTTCCAGCAGATAGAGAATGGAGCTTCATGTATGTGCAAAAGTAATAGGGGGGTTCTTGAGCAAGCTCAGCTTCTTCCCGCTCTCTGACCAATGTGCCCAAATTGTGTTAGAAATATTTTCATTCATTTCTTTTTTATGTTATGTTGTCAAGATGTTTTTCTTTATTTTCAATTGTGTTTCCTCGTTGAGTTGTTAATGGCAAGTTGGAAAAATCGATTGAAATCAAAAAAAGGCTCGGATGCCCCCCTGAAGGTTGTTGCCCCTGGTGTTGTGTTTCTGAAAACAGAAACACAACACCAGGGGCCTCATTTATAAAACGTTGCGTAGGATTTGCGTCAGAAGTGGCGTACGGATGAAACACGTGCGTACGCACAGAAATATTGGGATTCATATTTCATTCAGCCATTGTGCGTCATTACGCATTGTGATGGGGCATTTTATTTCCATCCATTTCTGACAAGCTACAGATGTCCGTAATAATCCATGTGGAAATGGGAAATTGTTCATCAAATGTAATTTCTTGTTGCTTTCTGAATGGTTGAGACATACGCCATACATTGTTTTATCAAAAATAAAACAAACTAAAGGCATATGCATGAATACCATAATTCTGTAGCTTATGAAGAAATGTTTTACTATGAAAACAACTTTCCCCAGTGGACAATTAATACATCTGTCTGTCTGTCCGTCTGTCTGTCTGTCTGTCTGTCTGTCTGTCTGTCTGTCTGTCTGCACCTATATCTGCTCCTCCAGACGGACACATTGAGGAGAATATCAGTTTTGTACATTATTTTGTTTTGTTAACTATATTATTTATGAGGATGAATTGCACAACATGCCAATATTGCAGAACATATTTCACTTTTCTTTCTGCAAATATGTGTTCATTTTAATTTCTGTTGTGATTTTCGTTTGATTTTTTTTGTTTGTTTCACTGCTGATCGATCAAACAGGTGTTCATGTAGCTGTTATTGTGAGACTTGCTTTGTGAAGTCTTCATGTTATTTATGAGAGGCAGTATTGTCATTTTCACTTTCACATGTTTCTTCCATCTGCCGACGGTGTCGCCGTTTCTCATTTCACCCGTTTTTGTGCGTACGCCTGGGTCAGAGCTTGATGAAGGACCGCACATTTTCCTCTCAAGTTTGCTTTTTATAAATCTCAACTATTGCGTACAGAGTGGCGTACGCCTTCTTCTGTGCGTACGCAACGTTTATAAATGAGGCCCCAGATGTCCAATGACGCCTCATCACTTCTAAACCTAACCCAATCAGCTTATGGGTGTGGCCAAGCTTTTCCTCACTGTGCAGCTTTCCTCTCCACTCTCTTCCTCACCCATGAATGTTAATGTTATTGATGCTGCTACCAACATGTTTCTCTGTGGTCTCACAGCAGATACTTCGGGGTTTTTCATCTTAAACTGTCCCTTTTCTGTCCTCTTAGATCCCACCAGTCACAGCAGAAGGGCATCCTCACTGAGTTGGATTTTGCTAGTTTGCTTCAGTTTAATTCAGTTTTATTTATATAGCCCAATATTACAACCTAGTTGTCTCAACAGGCATCGCTAATTGTACAGAACATGAAATCCGTCATAAAACACAATAGCTGACTGCTAAAGTAAACTAAACAGACTAAACTCAACTGGGTATCCCTGCCCTCCAGCTGCGATCACACTAAACGCGATTTGTTCGGAAGAGGCAGCCAGTTTTAATGTTAAGTCAATGGTACAGATGAGATCTGAGGTCCTGTGGCGGGATTTGAGCGACGGTTGCGGCATGAAGGTCTGGCAGCAGCACGATTCTTATTTTCATAGAGACAATAATAAAAAAAGATTCTGTCATTTCATTTTTGTTTTTCTTTTCCCCCTCTGCGGCTACTGCCGGACGCTGAGCCTTTATTTATCATTATTTTCTATTTTTTTACTGTTTTATATCTGTCTATTAAGGTTTATTTATGTACTTATTTGGTTATTTATCCATTTTCATTTTTATTTGATTCCTTTCACATTTGTAACTCCAGTGTTTTCCTCAGAGGGATCCTCCACATCAGTGAAGACCCTTCAGTGGACGGGGTCACTGCAATGGGATCTCCCGGGTCTGGCTCTTTGTTTAGATCTGGGGGGTCCTGTGGTAGTGCTCTGTGAACTGGGGTAGGAGGGGGGTCGCTGATGTGAACATAATAATAATAATAAATTCGATTTATCTGCGCTTTTTCTTGGTGCTCAGAGTGCTTACATATTCATTAACACTTGGTGAGGGTAACTGTGATGTAGCCTCAGTTGACAGAGGCGTGGCTGACAGTTCACCCCTCTGACCATCACCGGGGCATTCATGCACATTCATTTACACACCAGTGGGGCCACGCTGGAGGCAGGGAGGGTCTTGCCCAAGGACATAACAGCTGGGCTACATGTCTATCAAACACGGCAGGGTCCCTTTCCTCATCGTCACAGTCCGTCTCGTTGCCGTGTGGCTCCTCATCAACGATGCTTGCTTTTCTGTACTTCGACAGCAGTCCAAGCTTCTACCATCCATTCACAAACTGTGGTGTAACTCGCCCGGCGCTGCCTCACAGTAAAAGCAGCAGAACATGGACAGCTTGTCATTGTCATCCGCTGGAAGTTGCTGATTGACTGTAGTTCTCACTTGGATGGAAAGATTCACAAAACGAAAGCACCAAGACGGACCACCTTGAAAATGTTCAGTTTTCATTTCCTCTGCAAGCGTTACTGCCTTCAGTCAAGTCGGTCTCAGGCCACCTCGCTTTATTTCCGCGGAAACTCAGCTGCAGCTTCCTCTACTTGTGAGCCATGGATTCATTCATCTTGAATTCTCTGCAGCTGCTGGATCCCGTGTTCCTCCGTGTAGCTGATAGCTTGCAGCGTAAACTGTGCTTCATCATTGTGTCTTTATGCAGGCGGCATTTTCAGGGTTTCCAAAACGATGTTGTTCTGTGTCATGCACATACCTGCACGTTTGTACTATCAGGGGTGGGGTGGGGGTCTTCTTTCACGTCCTCACTTCTCTCCTTCCCGTTCTCATGCTGTCCTCTCCTAGGTCATCTTTACCGAAGTCACACAACAACACATAGGTGCACCGCACTATCGTCGTATGGTCGTTAAAATACGGTATTTAGAAAATATGGTAAGAGGCAAAGAGCCGCATTCTTATTGGCCAAGATTAAAAAAATAATAATAAAAACTATTGTCCAAGAGCAGCATGCAGCTCAGGAGTGTTCGCCACCCTTGAACTACATGTTTAAATAGTCCAGCAGATGAGCTTCATCCAGATGGAGTTGGGGGACGGCTGGGGGCGCGAGACGAACCAGAGGCAGGATCCACAGCCAAGTGTAGGAGCAAGAGCAGAGACGAGCAAACTGGAATCTGGAAGCACTTTCCGGAGGGGAAAGATGGACAATACATGGATCACACTGCACCAAACAGAGGCATGGAGAAAAAATGATCAAGAATAGAGGAGAGTAGAAGTAGATGAGAATAGAACCCCAGGGAACCATACTTTCCCCGTCTTCTAACTTCTAGCAGCCAACTAACAACTAATTGTTACTGTTAAAATTTAATTTAAACATGTTAATAGTAAGTTGCATGCAATATGGCACATATAGTGGAGGGTAATAATAATATTTGAAAATAGAAAATCTAAATTTTTATCATATCAATATTGATACAATATAGTGTTAATCTAAGCAGGGGGAATTGGACAGTCTGGCCTGGTTTATGAAACCATCTTCCCTTTGTGGAGCAATATGTATAATGGATGTCATGAAACTTGTAATTATTCCCCCAAACTTCAGTACAGTAGGTGAGGTAGGGGGAGCAAGAAGTTAAATAATATGATTACTAGCTAGTCTGAGAATAAGCCTGTCCACAGAGGAATGTTTTCAGTCTAACTTTAAATATAGAAACTGAATCTGCCTCTCTTCCATGAGCTGGGAGCTTATTCCATAAAACAGGGGCTTGGTGGCTAAACGCTCTACCTCCAACTGTACTTTTACAACTTCTAGGAATCACAAGCAGTCCTGCATTTAGTGAGCGAAGTGTTCTGATTGGATGGTAAGGGACTATGAGGTCTTTGATATAGGATGGGGCCATACCATGTAGGCCTTATAGGTTAACAGGAGGATTTTGAACTTCCTGATGTTCTGTTCAGAGGGTCTGTTTCCCTTTGCTCAGAACGAGGACTACACTGAAACTACAGTACAACAGACTGGAATGTTTGAGCTGCTTATCGATGTGCGGCCGACATCTGCAGCAACTGTGTGATGCTGTCATGTCAATGTGGACCAAACTCTCTGAGGAATGTCTCCAGAACCTTGTTGAATCTCTGCCACCAAGGATTAAGGCAGTTCTGAAGGCTAAACGGGGTCCAACTCGGTACCAGCAAGGTGTAAGTGTGTTTGTGTGTGTGTGTCTGTGTGTGTGTGTGTGTGTGTGTGTGTGTGTTAGTGTCTATTTCTGTATTTTCTTTACTTGTGATTTTTTTTCTGTCAAATAAAATCATGACTAATTATTTTCAGTTTGAAATATCTGTGTATGGATTTCTTTTGTTTGTCTTTAGTTTTTTGTTTTGATTGCTTAAAATAAACCAATTCCAAATGTCAATTCCAATGCAAAATGGTTTGTTTTGGATCCTTTTTCCCAACAAACAAGTTGAGAAAAAGATTAAGGTACAAAAAACATATCTTTCTCTGGGGTCATTAAACACACTTTGTCGTGATTACGTATGACGTGGCAGACCCAGATGCTGGACGCCGCAAGAAAACTCAAGGCAAGTTGTAGTTCCAACAGATTTAATGCATTCTCAGAAATGAAGTATTGTTCATAGGCAGGAACGATGATGTCAGTATTCTTGCCGATACTGCGTGGCATTGAAGTATGATCCGAAGCAGAACGAATCGTCTCCGACCCCGAAGAGGTTATTTGACTGGAGTCTTAAAGGACAGGACGGGGACAGACAGGAACGTGGCGTGGCGTGATGGAAGCAGGATGGATAGAACTGCTTGCGTGGATACTCGTGATGATGAAGACCTGAGAGACAAGGCGAGGTAAGTACAAGGACAGACTTGAACCAAAAGACTTAGCTTAAGGCGACCAGACATAAGCACCGATTGGGAGTAACCAATTGGCGATGAATGCTGGAGCTGGATCTCCTTATGAAGGCTGGAGCGTGATGAGGTGAGTATCCACAGCTGGTTCCAATCAGCAGAGCAGAGCAGAGAGGGGAGAGGGAGAGAAGGCTGCCAGAGGCACCATGACACACTTTTTTTTTTGAAATTTCCAAGAAATTAATATTTATGCCTTTTTTAGTTAATCACATTTGTTTACAAATAATGAAATACAATTTAAAAAGTTAATTTGAAATCTAAAATTCAAAACTCTTTGAATTGTACGTTGATTGGTGTGTGTGGCATAAGTCATTTATGACAGAAATCACAGAAATTTTTCATTGTGATCAGTGACTGAAGGCTGTCCAGGCTGTGATGCATAATTCAATCTGTCATTTTCTCCATTTTGAACACTTTTCTGCCCTCTCAGCTAAAGTGTCTGAACACTTTCATTGACTCTAATAAACTCTTACAAACTTTATAACAAACTTTAATAAACCAAATATAAGATGGGACTAACAAAACAAAGTTATTGTTTTAATCATAATATCCATACACTGTTAAATTCCCATGCTACTCTATAACCTCAGTTTTTACCTCCAAACCTTGTGACCTTCACCCCTGCAGCCTGCGTCCATGCAGGGTTGGCATGCTGGGAATACAGGCGTGACTGTTTCAGTGTCAGCATGCAGAATTAGTTAGTAGTTTGAATTCAAATCAAATCTGCTGAGATCGTTTCCAGAGAAGCTACATTCCACTGGGACTGAATGGCAGCCGTGTGTTTTCAAGACTCTACTAAGCTTTAACAGAGGTGATGTTCAAGCAGTCAGAAGCTTGAACCTGGGGGGTATCCCAGAAAGCAGGTTATGCTAGTTACCTCGGTAAGTTTGAGGCTAAGGAAGTGGATAACCTCAGCTTTCAGTTCCAGAAATGGAGGTATGTTTCAGGGTATGTCAAGTTGCCATAGCAACTCATGCTCTGAACATAACCTGGTCTGGAGCAGGTTTAGTTGAAGGTTAGTTTGTTTTCAGAGAGGTGCAGCAGCATGGCGTGTCCATTTGAAGATGATTTAGTGGATGCAGAAGCTCAGATAATACTTTTTCCACCGTGAGAGGCTGGTAAGACCATATATGGATGTTTAAAGATAAACTTTTTACTTTGATCTAACTTCATTATTTGCTTCAGTTAAGATAAATCATTTTTTTTGTAAAGTCAGTTTAAAAATAACACGTAGTTATCAGACAGTTATTTCACTTTCATTCAAATGAATTCAATTCAGTAGGTGTAACTTTAGTGCTGCTGTTAGATCGGCACCGCAAGGGATTGTGGGATACCATTCACTTTGCCTGTCTGGATGGATTTGGGTTTAAGTGTGGGTTTTTGACAAAATGTGTTTAGTTGTTTAGCTGTTTTAGTGTGTTTTGCCGAGTTATTTTATCCTGTTATGTTTAATTCTTTCTGCACCATGAGCGAGAGGGAGGGAGATAGTGCAGCAGATAACTGCAGATTTCATAAGAATAGTTCACTTAGGTATGCAAGCATGAAATTTTCCACATATATGCTAAAAAGTCCACTCTTTTCAAAAATACCGCTGGCCACGCAAAAATCCAAGATGGCGACCATGAAATTCAAGATGGCGTTCCGATGTTTTTGTTTTTTTGGAATATCATTAAAACTATTGGTTTTAGAACCTATAAATGAGTGAAACTTGAATATAAGGTTGGGTATTGCGGACATTTTGATGCATAAATCGGGTATATAGCTCTATTGGTTCTCGAGATACTGTCTATTGATATTCTTTAAAATTGACGTGTGTGACACACGACGTGTGTTACATCTCCAGAAGTAGTAATTTTCTGATATAAAAATAAACGATATTGATAGTAAGCTTAAACAAGAATGATTTGATCAATTGTCATACCAACAGCATGTTATTTTGCTAGTATATTGCCCTGAAATCAATCGTGAATTTGTGTTCATGCAGAGGTTATGCTAGCTGTTGACTATCCTTCGAAAACAATAGCGAATCACATCTACAGATGTTTTATATGCTCACAATTGTAGAATCACAATTCACATTTACATGTGCACAGTACTGTGCATGGTAGGCAAGCATTGTAGCACTTGCATCGACCAGTACAACCAGCCTTCCCAGTGCAGCCACATTTCACGAGTTGTTGGCAGCTCTTGAAGATCGGGTCCTTGGTTGTCCAGAAGATCTGCCATTCTGAACCAACCTTCTTCCATCCCCACTCTGAGGGGTCCTCTGTCACTAGCTGGCACTGGGTTGCCTGGCCCCACACAGAACCAGCTTGGTATGCAGCACGCCTTGTGTGTTGGAGCAAAGCTGCACTGGTGGGAGGGATGGCTTCATACGACCTTTGTTTTCTGGCAAACAATTCAAGCCGGGCATCATCTACAGATTCAGCAGAGCTAGACCTGTCATACATCAGTATGACAAACTTCTCCGAGACTTGCAGGTCACCATCATTCACACAAACAGGGTATTGACTGAGCTTTGAGAATACAGGTGATACTTCTGGGTAGATGTTCCATGTCTGCCAAGCAGTTACTTTGCCCTTGCCACGGAATGCAGACACAGTATCACAACCTGTGAAAGCATGAAAGAATGACATGCCTGTGGACTTCTCTTGACCCAAAAATTGGCAGAGGTCATGGACACTGATCCATCTCAGGTTCTGACCTTGTCCAAATGCCACCCACAGCTCTACCAAACCCAAGCTTTGGAGGATGGGGAAGGTGCTGATTGCAATGACTACAATGTCTGTGTTATTTGCTTTAACCATAACAGTCTTGCTACCTTGTAAGACTGCATATTATGCATGCACAAATATGCGGCTATAAGCTTCCTCGTGAGAGCACTTGTCAAGTCCTTCAAGGGGAATTTCATTTGTGCTCAAAACAGAAGGTCCAGTTGTGACAATCACCGGATTGTCTGCCGACAATTGTGCCACCCTGCTTGCAAGGAACTCAAACAACTCGGTTTTGTTCTGGTTGTGATTTAGGAAATTGCTCCAACAAGATGGAAGACTGTTGTTGCTTGTGACCTTTCTTCTTCCCCCATGACCATGTTTGGACCGAGTCTCAGCTTTCAGACTGGATTGTTTGTACACGTCAAAGACAAGATGAATTGTCTTGTACTTTGATGCATACCTGGAAATGGCTGGCACGAAGTCCAGGGTTGCATAAGCCCCAAATGTTTTCCCTTTCTTTGGAGGCAAAGCGTGGACCAAAGCTGATCCATCTATGATCAGTACATCTCCCTCTGGCACTTGATGTACGGGTGCTACACAGGCCTCAAGTATTGAAGTCAGATTAGATTTCTTTTGGCAAGCATGCATTCTTCCACGTTCACTTAGAGCAGCTGGAAAGGCCTGGTTCTCATGTTGGAAGAACTCTTGCAGGTTACAATCTCTTGTCTGGCATGAGATGAAGAGCTTTGAGAACAGTTGACAATCTTCCTTCAGCAACTTCTGTTTTGATGGCTCAACAGAAGCAGACTGTTGGCTGAAGAAGTCTGCTTTGTTCTTCTTGATTGGCTCATAGAACGAGGCAGGGTTATTTTGTAGACCCTGTGAAAATTCCTCAAATTTCTTTTGGCCCCTATCCAGATGAGACTGCAGTAGTTCTGCTGAGCTTGGATGAGCAATGTCTTTGGTATCAAGCGAGCACAGATCCTGACTCTCCTCCTGGAATGGATTTCCCATTTCCTGAATAGCCAGAGACAGCTTTCTAACCCTCTCCAAGAATGTCTTCTGGGCTTGTGGCGTTTGCTCGTGGTGAACTGTGTGCTCCGTTGCCTCGTTGATTTGTGCCTCCATTTCGTACAGGGACACCAAGCGACTGACCTCTGGCCCAGCCACCATCCACCTCCTGAGTGCTGACTGATCTTCGGTAAGACCGATGGCTGGCATAGTTCGTGTTGTTATTTGCAAAGAAGAAGGAAATGAGCTGACCCAGTGACTGACAATAAAGAGCAAAGTTGGCCTCACGGAAGGACCTGATGAGCAGGAAGATGACAAGCTGCATTGACAACACCACATGCCAGAACTGAAACTGAGGATTCTGCTCTTTACGTGTGGCACACCACTCATCAAACGACAAAGCTTCCTCATTTTGATCTCTCATCTCTGCACAGTATGCCAGATATGCATCTTTCAGTAGCTTGTACAAGCTGCAGGCTGTAACCTGATGCATTTGACGTGTTTTGGTGACACTTGCAGCGGACAGGAAAGATTCCGCAGTCCCAGACGAAGCCACACCTGCCTCTACTAAGACTCCAGTCCACCCACTGTGTGTGAGGAGAGTGCCAAAGGACTTCATCGCTAAACTACACTACACTAAAGCTACACTAGAAAAGATTTTCTATTACTACAGCGTTAGCTAGCAAGATTAGCGGGCATTAAACCCCATGCTGAGTTGCACAGCAGTGATGCCACCAGTGTGCCCTGGTTGTGTGTTGACATCACTCTAATACATTTTTACTGTCATAATTCAATGATAAATGTGAAAACTGAAGGACCTGGTAAGTTTTTCAACAACAAAATTAATTTAATGTTATATATGATCTTTCACACCTTTGTAAAAGACGTTTTATTACTATGATTTGTAGTCAAGCGTGCTCTGTCACGATTTTGTGAAAATGCTGACATATCATATCTTGAGAACCATAATAGCTACAGCCATAAAAATGGTACCAAAATGTCCGCAATACCCACATTTATAGTCATGTTTCACTTATATATAGGGTCTAAAGTCAATAGTTTTGATGGTATTTCAGAAAAACCAAAAATTCTGGCCGCCATCTTGGAAATCTGTGTGGCCAGCGGTATTTTTGAAAAGACGGGATATTTTAGCACATATATGGAAAATTTCATGCTTGCATACCTAAGTGAAGTATTTTTTCACTTGTCTGCTCTAAGAAGATGATGAGGTTATTTACCACCAGTACTGCAAAGGGTTGTAATGTTAATGTCTGAGAAATGGTTAATGACATACTATTTATTATACTCATTTTATTGTTATAAAAATGAGAATATCTGCAGGCTCTGTGTCATGGTGGCCTGTCAGACTCCTCCCCCTCCCAGCTCTGCTCCAGACTCACCGCTGTGACTACTCACCTCATCTCATCACCTGCTACTTAAGGAGACCCAGCTCCAGCCAGTTCGATAATCCTGATGGTGCCTAGTCTGGTTAGCTCTACGTCTGGCCCCCTTGTCTTGCTACTCCATGCTTACCTTGTTTTGCTATGCCTCAAGTCATTCATCCCACAAGAGTCACCAGAGTCATCCACCACCTTGAGCAGAAGCTGAAGATCCAAGCGCTCCTCAAGAACTCCAGCCACACCACAGCCAAGAACTCCTGCCTCGTCTTTGCCAAGTAAAACATGTCACGCTGCTGACTATACGCCCCTGTCACGCCCCGAATCTCGGCTCTACGTCTTGACTCTACCGAGTCCTCATCAACTTTGAAATCCTCATCTTCGTCACGGTCTCGGCTCCGTCAATACTCCAAGACTCACCACCCATCAAGATCCGCTAGACTTTCAAAATAAAACTCATTACTTACCTTTCCACCTACCTGCTTCTTCCTTCCGGGTTACAGCATCTGGGTTCGTCACGTGTCCTGACATGACACTCTGCAGAATTATAGTTAATTAAGATGAAAAAACACTTAATTGAATTGTAGAAATATGACATTTAGTTAGATAAACATGTAAATTTGAGTTGTAAAAAATATTGAGTTTTATAGACGCAAGAAATTAGGTTGAATATATTTAACTCAATTACTTGTTTCCAATTAAAGTAATTCATTTAAGTTGGATAAAATATATATATATATAAAACGCCTCTCTCACCCTCCGCGGGTGGTTTCTCCTCCAAGCTCGGGTCCTCTACCAGAGGCCTGGGAGCTTGAGGGTCCTGCGCAGTATCTTAGCTGTTCCTAGCACTGCACTTTTCTGGACTGAGAGGTCTGAGGTCTTTCCAGGTATCTGTTGTAGCCACTCCTCAAGCTTGGGGGTTACTGCCCCGAGTGCTCCAATTACCACAGGCACCACCGTCACCTTCACTTTCCAGGCTTTCTCCAGTTCTTCTCTGAGTCCCTGGTATTTCTCCAGTTTCTCATGTTCCTTCTTCCTGATGTTCCCATCGCTTGGCACTGCCACATCCACCACAACGGCTTTCCTCTGTTCTTTATCCACCACTACGATGTCTGGTTGGTTCGCCATTACCATCCTATCAGTCTGGATCTGGAAGTCCCACAGGATCTTTGCCTTCTCATTCTCTACCACCTTCGGAGGTGTTTCCCATTTTGACCTTGGGGTTTCCAGTCCATACTCTGCACACATGTTCCTGTATATTATTCCAGCCACTTGATTGTGCCGCTCCATGTATGCTTTACCTGCCAGCATCTTACATCCTGCAGTTATGTGCTGGATTGTTTCAGGCGCCTCTTTGCACAGCCTACACCTTGGGTCTTGTCTGGTGTGGTAGATCTGAGCCTCTATCGCTCTGGTGCTCAGGGCTTGTTCCTGAGCTGCCAGGATGAGCGCTTCAGTGCTGTCTTGTAGGCCAGCCCTTTCTAGCCATTGGTAGGACTTCTTGATATCAGCCACTTCAGTTATGGTCCGGTGGTACATCCCATGGAGGGGTTTGTCCTCCCATGAGGATCTGTCTTCCAGCACTGTATCCTCTGCTCTCCATTGCCTGAGACATTCACTGAGCACACTGTCAGTTGGGGCCTTGAGCTTGATGTATTCATGCATCTTGGATGTTTCATCCTGGATAGTGGCTTCTACGCTCACTAGTCCTCGGCCTCCTTCCTTGCGGCTAGCATACAGTCTCAGAGTGCTGGATTTCGGATGGAACCCTCCATGCATGGTGAGGAGCTTTCGTGTTTTAACATCCATGGTCTGTATCTCTTCCTTTGGCCAGAGATATATATATATATATATATATATATATATATATATATATATATATATATATATATATATATATATATATATATATGTATATATATATATGCGTCACAATGAAAATGGAAATGAGATAGAAATTCATGCGTTTACTTTGTCTGTTCTTCTACTACAAGCAGAAACTTTCTTTTGCTGATGATGCAGTCGTGTTACTTTTTTGATGGCCGTTTAATCTTCATACATCGTCATTAAAATCTCAGACTCCGTCTCACTGAAGTGTAGCGTCTCTTTTTTTCTCCACGCGTTTCCATGGTGACTCCGGTAATCGGCGATCCATTGAGAATGTCTTTATGTACCCGACGTGTATTAACCCAGGGTTACCAAGTGGAGCGTAGTTACGCTAACTCATATCCAGTGTTTTGGAACTGACACACCCAGAGTAAGCAAGTTCAGGCAGATTTCAGCCAGAGTTCAGGGTTAAAGTCAGGGTAGTTTAGACATGCTTTCTGGAATACCCCCCTGGAATTTCTAAACTTAATCTTAGCTTATTGTTTTTTGCAACACACTGTCATCAAACTATCAAACACTAGATGTCAGTACAGTTTTGTTTGGTTGTATTTCATTATATTTTATTTTGCTGTAACTGAAATACCATGCAACAAGCTCTAATTAAGTTTAGTAGGTTGTTGAGATAGTCTTCTCAATCCAACGTGGATGTCTTTGTCCGTTCAGGAAAGCTGAAAAAGCATGTGGTCACATGAGCCAAAGGTTTATTTTGGGGTTGGTCTTTAAGATCTTTAAGCAGTGACATGCAGTGATGGCTGGTGAGGCACAGACTCCTCTGGAATCAGTTTTTCAATGGCAAGAACTGAATATTTCAGTTCTTTCATATACGCACAAGAACACATTTGTCCTACAGAGAATATTTTTTGTCATAGACATGGATAGAACACTCTTCTTGTGTATAAATTATTCATTTATACTGTAAACAAATTAAAGTATACAGATGTGTTCAGCACACATTTCATTTTGACCCTCAGTAACTATTTCTGGTATTTCTCAAACTTCTAATTCTGGTGCTTTAATCAGTTGTATCAAATGTTGTCTGTAAAAATGATCATAAAACAATTCTCTTAGGCTTAAAATTTCGTTTTCAAATACTTACATTTTTTTCACTTACTCCCATGTTATTTTTAAATAACAAAAATTGAAAACCATGTTTGGCCTTACTTTTTGAGTCCATGTGTCGATCGTTCTCCACTAAAATCTCTATGATCTGTTGGAAAAGTCTTCCTTATTTCCTTTTGTTTATATGAGTCTCTCCTCTCAATGGAGAAAGAGGTTCTCTGTCTGTTTGTACGGCACCAGTATAGCTACAAAGCAACTGTCAGCTCACGTCAGCCTTTTCTCCGCCCTCAAAGCAGCGCTCTGACGGCACGTCTATGTTTAAACTGAATCCTGCAGTTGGACATTAGGCGAAGCTCCGGAGCCTCACCCGGAGTTTCTGCGCCCTATGTAATCGCGCAACACCCAAATTCTGCAATTTTAACCTCAGAGACTGGGGAAAATGTGTAGAGTCAACTAAAAATGTAACTTTAACACGGATCAGTGAAACAAAATATTTTATGTACATTTTTTCTATTTTATCACAATAACATGTGAGGCCGAGCCTCACTTGCCTCATCTGACCGCACGTCTCTGTCTTTAAGCATGGCGATCTTAGCTTGATTTGAAATCACTGAACTCTGACCTTGTTCTTAGTCGAAGCACAATAGTCAGAGGATAAAATGTGTTAGCAATTTTTTTGGTTGACTTAACCTACGAAACAGTTGATTGTTCTTTGGAGAGAAAGTCTGTCGCTTTGTTGGTTCTTTTTCAAAATGATTAGAATTCAATCAATACATGACAAGGATTCTCTGCAGAGTTAGGGTCTAGTTGTCACGACGCACCGTCATTCTGTACCATTCTGAAAATGTATCAGACTGTCAGGAAATGGTGGAGTAGGACTCAAACTGCAGGAGACCAAGCTTGGTGACTGAAACATGTAATAAGAAAACCTAAACAGGACAAAACCCCAGGACTCAACAGAAGGTGCCAAAGTAGAGCAAAGCAGATGACCTGACCTGAGCAGCTGTGGATGATCCACACCAACCTGGAGTGACTGATGCAGGACCCATTGAAAACATGACCAAAAGTGATGCTTATTTCAAACATTAATGTAGCTTCTCCAGAATGGTGCTTCAAAAATAAAGGAGAAAAAAACACCAGTTCTTTCCAGAGACAATATAAAGTGATGATGATGAGGCAGCATGACAGGATGAAGCAGAGCGATTTGATGTGGCTAAGATGCTTTATTTCCCTGATAGTCTGCTCTGCAGCTCAGTTTTCACTGCTCAAAACGCCGCAATCCGTGTTTTTATATGATACTGGCAGCATAGACTATTGGTTCGGTTCGCATCCTAAGTGGACGCTAAGTAGTTCATGTCTCAAAACAACAAAAAAGCTGCTTCTCGCTGAGATCTTGTAGTTGTTTCATGAGGGACAGAGCTGCTCAAAGAGGCTCAGTGGGGGGCTCCCAACTAGCGGTTGGGGGTTTAACCCTTGTGCTATCCTATGGGGTCAAGATGACCATTGATGTGTTCTCCCTACCATGACAAAGGTGGATAAAGGTGGAGAGGATTTCATGTAATCCATGGACACCAGTGTAGATCACAAATCATTGAAGAAAAAAGGCTCAGAGCTCTGTCTAGTGGGTCTAGATGACCCAACTACCAATGTTAAAGTGCCTAGGATAGAACAAGGGTCAAGTGCAAAACAAGAGTCAGACGCTGCAAGACGCTCATAAATAATTACATAAATATCGTCCTGACAGCATTTTGAATCGATACAAATATTGCCAAATGAAATATTGGGATATAGTCAGATTTTTCCTAGACCCCCACTGTCAACCCCAGAAAGGTCCCAGGCCCAGATGGAGTTCCAGGGAAAGTGCTCAAGGCCTGTGCTGACAGCTAGCACAGACCTCACTCACACTGTCACTGGAACAAGCCTCCATGGTGCTTAAAATGTGCCGGTCGCCCTAAAGACACCCCCAACCAACCTCAATGGCTTTTGCCCTATCATCACCTAGTGCTTTGAAAAACTGGTCCTGAAACCCACCGAAGCCTGTCTCCCCTCTTTCCTAGATCCACATGAGTTGTCCTACCGTTCCAACAGATCTGAAGACAGCATAGTCATCACCCTCCACTCTGCAGAAACAGGGGAGCTCCACTAGATTACTAAAAATATTGGCTCACCTGCATTGATTCCTTTGGACTGAAGTGCCATCCCATTCCTAACCCATGGAGTTCAACATTATGTCAGTTCACCTTTTGCAGTTATTTCAGCTTCAACTCTTCTGGGAAGTCTGCCCACAAGGTTGAGGAGTGTTTCTAGGAGTTTCTGACCATTCTTCCTAAAGGTCATTGGTGAGGTCACACACTGATGTTGGTGGAGAAGGCCTGGCTCTCAGTCTCTGCTCTAATTCATCCCAAAGGTGTTCTGTGGGGTTCAGGTCAGGACTCTATGCAGACCAGTCCAGTTCATTAACACCAGACTCTGTCCTCCATGTCTTCATGGACCTGGCTTTGGTCACTGGTGGACAGTCATGTTGGAAGAGGAAGGAGCCGCTCCAAACTGTTCCCACAAGGTTGGGAGCATGGAATTGTCCAGAATGTTCGGGTCTCCTCAAGCATTCAGAGTTCCTTTCACTGGAACTAAGGGCCAAGTCCTGAAGAACAAGCCCACACCATAATTCCTCCTCCACCAAATTTCACACTTCCACACATCCAGTCCAAAATGTGCGGTCGTGCTTTACACTACTGCATCCGACGCTTTGCATTGGTCCAGGAGGAGCTGCACAGAAAACACTGAGGATGAGCAAAAAAACAAACCAAACAGAGAAACTGTGTCGAACTGAAGGGAAACAGTGAGTGTTAAGAAACCTCCATGTGTGTGAAACAGGAAGAGGAAGGGAATTTCCTTTGTAAAGGTCTAAAAAATAACAACGATTTGATTTTGATTTTGATTTATTTTAGTGTCAAGCACCAAAGGTGGCCAGCCCACATGGATTTACAAAGACACAAACCGTAGACAGACAGGTTTTCCTTCATTTTACATAAAAAGTCTTATGGCGTTCCCGAGCTTTCACCAAAAAAATTGCTGTTTTAAACACATTCAACTAGCTAGAGGCAGAATACCACAGCTAAGATGGGCACACACTGACCTCTGACCTCTACTCAGATTATGTTTAACATGAAGTTCTGTACGGAATCTTTCTTTTATCAAAATATAAATTCTTCCTTTTGGTTTACATAAAACATCAGTATTCCATTTCAGTTTATACAACTCAAAACACGCATTTCTCAATTTTCTGTTATTGCAGATATATAAAGCTAAACAAATTAGATTACAAACTTGACTGTTGAATGGAATGTTTGGAATGTATGTACTAAATGAATGGAATCTATTTACTGTGTTTATTTGAACTGTTTATGGAGACATTTGAGCACATGTGATGGTGTGAGAAATGTGAATATGATGCTACGTTTAAAAGGGAGCAGACAATTACAAGAATTGTGTTCTTCAGTCCTGCTCCTTTCCAATCATGAAAATGTTCAATAATGTACGACAAACATGTAAACATATTGGACATTCAATAATTTTCATGAAAGGAACAAATAAATAAATAAATGAAATGAAATGATCAGCCTATAACAGTACAAAAGAACTGACTTCAAAATGCTGAAAAACCCAGTGTTAGTCCCACAATATAATCTGGTTACCAGGCAGATCACCCACCTCCAGCCATAATGCAACAAGTTCTATTCTTTAGATTAAGACAAAACCTTTGAGAAAACCAAACTGCAATCATGTTAAACATATGGAGTTTTAAATGATGAATATGAGTGAAAGGATCTCAAGACATTTTCCTACTCTTTGTTAAGAACACAAATGCCTCACACCATCATTCTTTTCTGTGTTGAGTATGAAAACGCTGTCTCCTTTTTTTGAATGCAGCTGTATTGATCAGCCCCCCCTCTCTAATCAGACAGAGCAGAGCCTGCAGAGAGGAGCTGGGCCTCCTGCCTGTGAGGTCTGCACGACGGCTGAGCTGCCCTGAACCCCTGCGCTGGGGAGATTTCACAACACCTGTTCATTTGGGTCGTATCAGGAACACATTGTTGTCTGTCTACGTTGTAAACTTATGACTTGATAAGAACCTGGAATGTAAGAAAGGAAGATGTTTGCCTTCATTCTCCAATGCAGAATGTGAAGCAGGTCAGAACTGAAAAGAAGCCTCTGCTGACCTCTAGTGGAGCGGAGCTGGAATCATGTGATCATATTTGTTCTACAGATTGTGTGTCTGTGTGTGAAGATGTGTGTGTGCCTGTATGAACATATGCATGTGTGAACATGTGTGTGTGTGTGTCGACTTGGGTGTGTGCGTGTGTGAGCGTATGTGTGGGTGTGTGTGTGTATGAACATATGCATGTGTGTGTATGAACATGTGGGTGTGTGAACGTATGTGTGTGTGTGTGTGGCTCTGACCTTGCCTGCAGAGGTTTTGTGTTGGAGTCGAGTTCTGTCTTTTTTCCCTGCTCTGTTCCTGGATACATATCTTTCACAAGTTTCAGGGACACTCACTTCAGCCTCTGAGTCAGAAAACCAGCGTTTCCATGGCAACTTTTAAGGCCAGTTGCTGAGGTAAAATGACACAAACAAAGATCCGGAGTTTCCTTCGTAGTGAATTCATTGATTGGAGGTGACACAGATCTCTGACACACAGGTGAGTTGGATGTGACCCAATGGATTCTGAGCGGTAGTGGTGGAGTGTCCACCCTCAGGGTGGTATCATCGTTCAAGTGCACAGTGGGGTCAAACCACCGACTCTAAAACTAGGACACATTTGAAAGTTAGTATTGGGGGTCGGTTTGGTTGGGGTGTTAAACTACTAAACGGTTCCCGAACACGACTGTGAGCGCAGTTCACCGCTCCACCAGTGGCTGGAGTGTGTAACAACATATGCAGAGGGTGCAGACAAGCTACACCCAAGAGCCAGATGATACTAGACTTAGCCAAACCCAGGGGGGCAACTGCACAGGGCCCCGGGAATGGACGGCAGGTTCCGTCAAGGAGTTGCAGCTGCCGTGGGAGAAATCTCTCCACTAAAAATGAAGGATCAAGAAGCACAAAAACAGGGGATTGTGCAGGATTAATGAGGTAATTCAACACATAAAAAACCCTAATTCCTATCACAACATCAGAGAAAAAGAACTGGGTTGTTGCAGTCTTTACAGATTGTTAGGTGACCTTCAGACCTTTTATAAAATTGTACACTGCAATAGGACAAGTCCTCCACAAGTAATGGATGATTAAAAATGTTAAAAGTAAAAAAGGGATGGTCAGCTCCAGTGTTTTCTGGTTCACTGGTGTTTACTCAGAGAAGCAATTGAAGCTTTTGAAAGAAGTCATCCCTGAATCACCTGTAGGACTTTTCAGAGAGTAACGGTTCAGAGGTGGAGCTGAAGTTGTTCTTCTTGATGTTCCTGGCTCTTCTGAAACAGTGAGGGTGGAGGATGTCAGGTGGAATGTCAAGTATACAGAATAAGAAGAGCAGAGGCAGAGAACAGAACACTCACTCCTGCTGACTCTAATCTCCGTTTCTTCTCATTAGTTCATTTTTCCCGCGAAATAAAACTCAAAATGCATTTTGGTTTCCTTTTACAGTCTCGGAGAGGAGACATATTAAGAACACTGCCTGTGTTTCTGATGTCGTAGCATCTTTTAAAGGGCGGTGTGCAGAAAGCACGACGCCCCCATCAGTGGTTGATCTCTTCACGACTTTGTCTTTTTCCGCAAACAGAATCCAAACATGAATCATGAGCCCATATAGCTGTTGAGAAATGTTATTAACCGCTTGACACACCATTTCATACACAACGTCATGATCTCAGTCAGCAATAATGCAGCACTTCATCTGATTTTATGCTCACAGTTCATAAATACTGAGACGGCCAGGAGGAGTGAAGGAGGTCTGAGGCAAAAACCATTGAAGTGGATTACGTTTACAAATCCATCTCAGAATACACAATTATGAAAAATTGAGCAGAGCTGACAGTCAGTACAGTTTTTTAGTGTGTCAGAGTGACAACAGCTGCTTTAGGTGCTGGTTGTTTGTTTGCAGCTTTGCCTCATCTGCAGACACTTGGACAGATTTGTATGAAATCTTTCAAATACGCAGAAGCAGCAATTAAAAAATATCATCTTAGTCCAACTAAAGCTGCAGTCAGCTTGGAACAGCCGTCACCTCCGCTGATGCCCTGTGCTCCTCCGAGGAGACTTAGTTAAAATGAAAGGAAAACCAGAAAATGTGTGCATCATTTTGTCACGAGATGATTTGTTTTGTTTCTGTTCATGCAGACTTTAATTGCTCTCATTCTCTGTTTACTCATTCTGTCTTAGATCATCTCCAGATGAACAGAAGTGATGTCCGGTTCCTGATCTGTTCGTGATCATGGAATTTGCCTCATTTTGTTCATGTGGCGACTGACCCTAATAATGAATAATAATAATAATAGATTTTATTTGTATAGCTTTTTAAATGGCACACAAAGACGCTTTACAACAAGTGAATAAAAACAGTCAATAAAACGAGAGCTACCTCTGTAAAGTTATCTTTGTTAAACTTTCTTCTTTAACTTATGCTTTCTTGTTTCTGTCATTCAATCTTGAATCCAAACTCAACGAACGACAAGGAGACTGTCTTACTTGTTTGAATGGCTCTGTAGAGGTGCCAACGATGCCATCCATACCAACAACGGTAACACAACCGTATGGCTCCGCTGTCCATTCATTTATTGAAGTGTTCACCAGCAGCACATTGAATCAAACCCAAAAACATTTCCTGTCTTAAAACGGAAATTACTGACTTCAAAATAAAAGCATAAATTCTTCTTTAAAATTAAATTATAACATCGCTGACAATAAACTTTAAATGTGTCACATAAATGGCGCTTACATTCCAGCCCCTAATTGTTAATGCTTAACATAACAATTATCTTATAACATAAAGCAACAATTAAATTGCTTCAAAATAATCCTTTTTCAAAACATAGCTAAACCAGTATTGTCAAAAACTTACGACAGATTGCATCAAAAACATCAAGAAACAGAACAGATTGAATCATTTTAGTTACAGGTCAAGCAATAATGTTTACTCATCCATTTCTAGCAATAAACACAGCTTAGTCACTGGTCTTTCCAACACACTACTTTTAGTCCTAACAAAAACACGTCTGACAAGTCCAGTTGAGTCAGAGATTGTCTTTTCAACTTTTCCCATCAACCAGGAGTTTCTTGGAGCACTGTCATCAACTATAAGCACAACATCTCCACACTTCAGATTTCTCCTGGTCCTCAACCACTTCTGTCTCTCCTGCAACAGTGGAAGATACTCCTTTGTCCAACGCTTCCAAAAGATATCAGACAAATACTGTATCTGCTTCCATCTTCTTCTGGCATACACGTCCTCTTTGCAAAATATGCCTGGTGGCAAATGTGGTTGTCCTTTCAGCAGAAGCAAATGGTTTGGCGTGAGTGCCTCCAAATCATTGATGTCATTTGACACTGTTGTTATGGGCCTGCCATTAACGATTGCCTCAACTTCACATAGCAAAGTCTGAAGGCGCTCATCATCAAGAGTCTGTTGTTTTAGAATTTGGTTAAGGATTCTCCTCACAGAACGAATCTGTCTTTCCCAAATGCCTCCAAAGTGTGAGCCTGATGGCGGGTTGAATGTCCATGTGATGTTCTTTTGCACAAACATCTCTGAGATTTTTGCATGATTCCAATTTTTTATGGCTTCACCCATTTCCTTTTCTGCACCCACAAGATTTGTGCCATTGTCTGATCTCAGGATAGATACTTGACCTCTCCTTGCAATGAATCTTCTGATGGCATTTATGCAAGAATCAGTGTCAAATGAGTGTGCCACTTCAATATGAATCGCTCTAACAGTGAGACACGTAAAAATCACTCCATATCTTTTTACGGTGCTTCTACCACACTTTACATCAAAAGGTCCAAAATAGTCCATTCCAACATTAGAGAAGGGAGGCTTGTCTGGAACCAAACGATCTTGAGGCAAATTGGCCATTTTTTGCTGTCCAGGTTTTGATATCGCTCTTTTGCATGTGACACACTTTGAGAGTATTTTTCTGATTGCAGAATCTGCCTGCGGAATCCAAAACTTCTCTCTCAGCCGTGAAAGTGTGTAATTCCTCCCACTGTGTCCCGTTTCCTTATGTATCCCCCTGAGGATCAGCGTAGACACATGGTGGTCTTTCAGAAGAATCACAGGATGCTTAGCATCTGCCGGCTGAGCAGACAATTGCAACCTTCCTCCTACTCTCAAGATTCCATCATGCACAACAGGATCAAGCTTGATTATATGGCTACTCCCTTTTAGTTTCTCACCTTTATGAAGAGCCAGAAATTCTTGACTGGCTCTGAAATGTGTACGGCCTGACCTGCCGGCGCCCGTAGACTGGTCCGACCTGCCGGCGCACCCTGACTTTGCCACACCGGACCCAATCTCTAAGCCAGGGGTCGGCAACCCAAAATGTTGATAGAGCCAAATTGGACGAAAAAACAAATGTCTGGAGCCGCAAAATATTAAAAGCCCTATTTAAGCTCTATAATGAAGGCAACACATGTAATATGTATCTATACTAGCCTGCTATCAAAATGACTTAGTTGCTACAAATACATAATGAGCATTAACGATTAAATGTTTATTTGCCCTCCAGTGCATTCTGGGAGAACAAAACTTGCAGAGCAGTCACGTGACTGCTCTGCAAGTTTAACTTCATTACAATATCAATGATTTATGTTTCATTGCTTTGATAAAATTAAAGAAATGTAATAAAGAAATGTAGTACGAAATCCGATTTTTGATGTCATTTTTATTTGAGGATTTGAACAAAAAACAATAAAATAGAACGTGCGTGCCCCATGATGGTTTTCTTCGTCTTTTCCGGAATCCGTTTTTTTTGGGAGGTTTTAATTACCCCGAAGGGGGGTCTAAGGGCAGAGATGCCAGTATAGCTTAGTCAGTTTGTTAGTTCATTTTAGTATTTTCCTATTGACTCTTTGTATTCGTGATCCTTTTTGAGTTCATGTTTTACTTCGAAGCCCATCGAGACGACTGTTGTTGTGATTTTGGGCTATACAAATAAAATTGAATTGAATTGAATTCAATTGAATTGAAAGACAGTCAGCTGCGCTTGAATGACAGAACAGCTTGTAGCATTTGCGGCAGACAGGGGATCGGTCAAGATGGCGACCGATGCAGAAGCAACGCTTTTTGGTTGAGTAAAGAAACTATCCTCTATCCCTTACAACCAAACTTTAACTAACAAAAGTACACGCTACAGAAATCTAAAAGAATCAAGAACAATCTCCAAGCCTTTAAGAGAAACCACCTTTCTTCTAAAACTATCTATTACCGCTGTTTGTGATCTGGACAACGGCTAAGCTAAATCGGCTACATCGAGAATGGCTAAACTAAGCTAAGCTGGCTACACTGCAGTCTGTGAAACCCGTTCCAGCTCATCATGAAGCCAAGCGACCAAAACCCAAAACGAAAAGGAAGAGAGCCTGCCGTCCGTGAAGAAGGTATGGAGTTCGGCCTATTTTTTAAATGTTATTTAAACACAAAAATCTCCTGTTGACTTAAATGAAAATGAGCAAAAACACTTAATTAATCTGCAAAATAAACTGGATGATATTTACCGGAAAAAAGCTGAGGGAGCCTTGATAAGAAGCAGGAGGAGATGGATGGAGGACGGAGAGCAGAATACTGCAGATTTCTTTCGCCTTGAAAGACAAAATGCTAAGAATAGTTCAATACAAAAATTAAATATTGATGGGAATGTTACAGATAATCCTAAAAAAATAGCCTATTACTGCTCTGACTTTTACACTAAACTCTATGAATCAAAATATTGTGAAGAAACCACTAACCTCTTCTTACAATCTCTCACAGATACCAAGGTAATTGAGTCTGATTTGAAGGAATTCTGTGATCAACCATTATCGCTACATGAAGTTATATCAGCTATTGAACACCTCAAACTAAATAAATCTCCAGGCACAGACGGCTTAACCTCTGAATTCTATCAAACATTCTCCGAAGAACTGGCTCCTTTCCTCCTTCATTTATTCCTGGAGAGCTTGAACAACAACTTCCTTCCTTCTACTTTTTTTTTTCTACTTTTTCCTTCTACTTTAACCCAGGGCCTTATAACATTAATACCCAAACCTAAAAAGGATTTACTCCTCATTGACAATTGGCGTCCAATCTGCCTGCTTAACAATGATTATAAAATACTTGCCTTAATCTTCGCTGAAAGAATAAAAAAGGTTTTGGATCATATTATAGATGAGACTCAGTCTGGCTTCATGCAAAATAGACACATATCAAATAATATCAGATTAGTGCTTGATTTAATTGATTATTCAGATTATTGCCCCGATGAAAGTCTTATCCTTTTTCTCGATTTTTAAAAAGCTTTTGACACAATTGAACACAACTTCATACTCCATGCGATAGAAACATTTGGTTTTGGTCCTTTTTTTAGAGGGGCTGTTAAAACCATGTATGCAGGAGGAAACTGTTCTATCAAACTTCATGCTGGGACTTCTCCTCGATTTTTACTAAAAAGAGGAGTCAGGCAAGGATGCCCCATTTCCCCTCATCTATTCCTCCTCTGTACCCAGCTCCTCACTGACTCTATAAAACTCAGCTCACTAAAAGGTATTTCATTAGCAGACCACACAGTCACTATCAGCCAACGCGCTGATGATACCACCCTGTTTCTAAAAGATCATTCTCAGGTACCGTTAGCTATTAATCTGATCAATAATTTTTCCGCTGCATCTGGACTCTGTTTAAACATAAAAAAATGTGAATTATTCGCTCTTAAACACTGCAATGTCCTCTCGATCTGCAATATTCCAGTGAAAGAGTCCATCACCTACCTAGGAATGACCTTTCTAAAGATAAAAAAAAGCCAGATGCCAATTAAATTTTGACCTAATTATTAAAAAAACACAGACAAAGCTGAACCAGTGGCTCCAGAGAGATTTATCATTGAGAGGCAGAGTTTTGCTAACTAAAGCTGAGGGAATTTCTCGCCCAACGTACGCGGCTTTATCCCTCAATGTTGACAAAAAAGTTCTGAAATCCATTAACAAAATACTATTTAACTTTATTTGGAGGAACAAAAACCATTATATTAAAAAAACGGTTGTAATGAACACTTACGATAAGGGTGGTCTTAACTTTCTAGACTTCTGTACATTAAATAATACCTTTGAAATAAATTGGCTGAGACATTTTATTAAGAATCCAACTTCAATCTGGAATTTCATACCAAATTACATTTTCTCCAAATTTGGAGGCATAAACTTTCTTTTATTCTGTAACTATAATGTACAAAGATCCCAGTTAAGCTTTCTTGCTTCCATAAACAAATGTTACTTTCCTGGTCACTCATTTACAAACACAATTTTTCTCCACACAGATACTACATATGGAGCAATAAAGACATTAATTATAGACATAAATCTTTATTTTATCCATCTTGGTTTAATCAAAACATCCTTTTGGTCCATCAGCTGTTTAACTCAAACGGATCTTTAATGTCATATGAAGAATTCTGCTTTAAATATTCCATCAAAAAACCAAAAACTGAGTTTAACATTGTTTTGAAAGCAATTCCTAAATGTATTACTATCTTATTCAAGAGCTCATCATTGCAGAGTCCAACCTTATTACCAATTGATCCAACTAAAATAGAAATAGGCCAAATCTGTTTTTCTTCTTCACGAAACACAAATCGCCGTATACGCTCACTCCTCCAGAAGGATGTTGTTTCCATTTCCTATGTAGTTCCTTATTGGAATAATTTAGTTTATCATTTAGAATGGAAAAAGATCTGGAATCTACCAGCAAAATACTTTTTAACCAATAAAGTGAAAGAAATCTCATTCAAACTAATCCATAAATTCTATCCATCCAAACTATATCTGCAACGGTTCAAAGATGATATTGATGTAAGCTGCTCTTTTTGTCATGAACACCCTGAAGATGCTGTACATTTGTTTTGGTCATGTTCCTTCTCCACCACTCTCTGGTCTAAAGTTTGTCATTTCATCTCCGCCCACATTGACCCAGACTTTCGCCTGTACTTAGAAAATGTTATGTTTGGCCTCACCCACTGTCCATCTCATAAAAAAGAACAGTTGTACATCATTAACCTTTTATTGTTTTTATGCAAATGGCACATTCATAAATCAAAAGTTACGAATCATACCCCTCATTTCTCAGTCTTTATCAGTGAGTTCAAACAATACATTAAGACAATAAGAAACTCTGACAATAAGAAAGCCATCAAAACATTGGATCTGTGTGTTAGTTTCAATATATCTGTGTAAAATGTAATAACCCCCTGGCTTGTTCCTTTGTTGTTCCTGTTTACTGTTTAACATTGTTTTGTACTGAATTTTACATTCAATAAAGTTTTGTAAAGTAAAAATAAATCTGACTACAAAACGCATCAGAGACTAACTAAAAAAAATAAATAAATAAAAAAATTTGCGGCAGACTTTCATTCAGCTCCTTCAGGTGTCTCCTCGCAGTCACATCCACCAAAAAGTGCAGCTTTTCCAGCCACTCAGCATCTTCCAGTTGTAGTTCAGGTCTTTGCTTTTCAGGAATGTTTTCACGTGTTCTAAACAGACGACAAAGTGACGCTAAACGTCACTCCTGGACAGACATCAGACTGTGTTATAGCAGGAGATCAGAATATTCTCTTTCAACTTCATCAAGCTGTAATGTTTCCACTACAGATCAGTTTCAGCGCATGACGTGAAGATTGAAAACTTGGTTATTTATTCAAAAGTTTTATTTCAATGAAACTTTGTCGTCATGTGTTGTATTTGTCGTCACCCCAGTGGTTGAGCGGTACCAGCTGACAGGTGACAGCCAGGTGACAGGACGGGTGCGGGGGGGGGGGGGGGGGGGCACAGCTGAGTGTGGAGGAGCAGGCGATCTCTCATACGATCACCTTTCCCAGCTCGGATTATTTTCCTACTGAATATATTTTCCCAAAGAGCTCGGATCCTCCGGTACGAGGATCTGTGCAGCTTCTTTGATGGGTGGAATGTGTTCCAGCGAGGGAGGCGGAGCGGCCGCCCCCCCTGATGACTGAGACTGTCCAACACTCATTTATCCTCCAGAACAGTTCTTTTTTTTTGCTAGCAAAACTGCGGGACTTGGGTTTGAACTGTGGGTTTTTGTATATATTGTGTATTTGGGGAAATTGGGTTTTTAATGTTTGACAAACCTTTGTCTTGCCAAAATGTGACCTTTCTGTGTTCATTAAATGATCAATCTTTCTTCAGTGAAGCAATTTTATTTTACTATATTGAACATAATTTGGGAGGGTTTTAGCTTTCATATGAGACATTTCTAAAACCAATGGATTCATTAAAAGTGAGGTTATACGCTTTTGTTTCTACAAAATGGAAAAGCGACAAGACTTTTGTCAGGGACTGTATGTAATGTCATATTGATGCCCATTTGTTTTTAGTTTTTAAAGGTGTACATCACTTTGGTTTCAGCTGTAGTTGTTCTAAAGTGCTGTATAAATGAAGTTGGTATGGAATGGCAACAGCAGAGCAGAGTCTCTGATGTGTCAGAAGCCTGGCTCTAAGATGGCTTTTGGACGGTGAGGATGCCTGCTGGACGCTCAGTGGCAACACGTTTCACAGCTTCAGTGTGAAGATTGAAAAGGCTTGTTGTTGTTTCTAATTTTCCTAGAATGAGAGTGAGGAGTGTGGACGTTGGACCCTGTTGGATAATGCATGACATCAGTTTTACAACTTTAAAGAGTCACGCTAAAACACTCATTACATGCATGTACATGTCAATGTCTGTGCTTCAGAGCACACCCACGTGAGGAAATGCTTTTCTTCTTTGCGTCTTCCAGTTGTAGTTCAGGTCTTTGCTTTTCAGGAATGTTTTCACGTGTTCTAAACAGACGACAAAGTGACGCTAAACGTCACTCCTGGACAGATATCAGACTGTGTTATAGCAGGAGATCAGAATATTCACTTTCAACTTCATCAAGCTGTAATGTTTCCACTACAGATGCAGTGTGACACCCCTACACTTACAAACGCCCTTACAATTGGAGGGATAGGGAGAAGCCGGAGGGGTAGGGGGAAAATTCAGATCCGGCGTTTCTTTTGTAGGGACTTGGACGCACTTTGATATCTGTCCAAAAAGTTCTCCCCTTAGAGGGGAGCAGTTACAAGCAACAAGGAAGGAACAACAAAAAAATGTGTGAGTAAAGTCTGTTTCCGGCTGTTCGGCTCGATGCAGAAAAGTTCATTTCTCTGGTGAAGAAGTGGAGCAGCTGCAGACAGAAAACTCCTGATTTCACTACAGCCCTGTTTTCAACACCACAACTTTTGCTCCTTTGCATTACAGTCATTTATTGTTTATTTTCAGATCAACAGCTTTGTTTACCCACCACCCCCTGCATGGTTGCCATAGTAACACTGCACAGCATGTGGGGTTTTGTTTGCACATAAAAACAGGTGAAACAGATATTTTTAATTGTAGGCGCACAAACATGGGAGGAGGGGGCAATGATAAACAATGACAAGTGTTTTTTTTTTTTTTTGCATACGTGTGGCCTCTTGCACACAAATGTTTTAAATTCGTAATGTCTGTGGTTTCTGGTCCCGCTCATCTAGTTGCCTTTTTTGTAGCTTCACGCCAGCTCTTTGACTTTTATTGTGAAGTTCTTGTTCACGTGTAATGTGTACAGTTTATTTCATGTCAGTGTTCACACCTGTCTTTTACCACAGCAGCTTCTTGTTTTTCCTTCTCTGTGCATTAGTCCTGTCCGTGTTTCCCTCTTCTTTCTTCAGTTTCCTTCTTACTTTGAAAATACTTCTGTTTGCTGTTTTATAAAAAAATGACTGATTTTTGTGATATTTCTGAGTCTGTCCCTCCTCTGTGTTCTGCATATTTGAGCTTTTTCTTTTGTGTTGTCAAGGCTATCAGGTTCCTGTCCAGATGCCAACCCCCCCTCATTTTTTTAAAAACAGAAATTATTCGGCGTGAGACAGTTATCTCCAAGGAAAATTGTGTTCTTGGTGGTTTAATATGTTCTTGTAGCATTTTTCTAATAATGGAGGATGGAAAGAAAATTAAGATGAAAACTGCATTCCTGTATTTCTTTAGTAATATTGTTGTTAATCAGGAGCAGACAAAAATGCCATGTGAATAAGTTTGTGGTTCATTCATTCATTTTCTATTCCTTTCTTCCCTTTCAGGTCACGGGGCTGCTGGAGCACTTTTGGGCGAAGGCAGGGGACCCTGGACAGGTCACCAGTCTGTCGCAGGGCCACAATCACACACCCACGCACTTTCACATTCACACCTATGGTGTGAATATGGACAATGGACACCTATGGACAATTTAGAATTGCCAACATGAATCATGTTTTTGGACGGTGGGAGGAAGCCGGAGACCCCGGAGAAAACCCACGCATACACGGGGAGAACATGCAAACTCCACACAGAAAGGTCCCCCACTGATGTTCTGGTTCAGGTCCCCCAGCTGGGACTTGAACCGGGGGCCTTCTTGCTGTGAGGCAAGAGCGCTAACCACTGCGCCACCGTGCAGCCCAAGCTTGTGGTTGTTACGTACAAACCACAGTTGGCAGGATTCAAGCTCCCTCTCTGCTCCATTCTGATGCGTCCACTTGCAGAGAAATGGATCATGAACGTCTTTTTTTCCTCTTCTGAGCTGGAATCTCAGATGAATCTCAGATGAAGCTCAGATGAAGCTCAGAAAGCTCCAATATTGCTTACCGTTTTTGTTGTGCCGCTGATGTTAGGGGTTGGGGTTGAACGGATAATCAACAGTTGGGGGCCCAAGGACAGACACCAGCCCTGATCCTTGTTGTCCACAAATTTTAAACGTTTTTTTTGCTGTTTATTTTTTGGTTCAATATCTTGTTGGAAGATGGAGGCCAAGCTTTCTAATACAAGGTAACACATTTCAGTCCAAAATGAGTTGCTATTTACACAGTTTTAATGAATGCACACAGATTCTGTACAGCCTGTACACGACAGCCCACACCATAGCCAAGCCTCCTCCATGCTTCACAGCAGTGCTCTCATGCGTCCTTTTCTGATGTTGCAAAAAGCTCCAGTTTTGTCTGAAAGACTTTCTCCAGAATCTCTATGGCTGGTAAACATGCACTAATGATTTCTCCTCCAATAATTGTCTACTTCTGTAGGTCTCCATGAAGTCACTTTGGCCGCATTTCCACTGCATGGTTCAAGTGACCCAATTCCGATTTTTTCCTCTCATGTGGCTCAGATCGGATATGACCGGTTACCGTGTAAGCAGGACAAAAGCGCATGGATTCCGTTTTTCTCAGATCGGATACAGGCCTCTCACATATGTGGAAATAAATCGGATACGAATCAGATACGTGCATTTGCGTGTGCCATGTAAGCAGACAATTCGGATATTCCCCAGTAAATGGGAGTCGTACGTCAGTGACGTCAACTCAGGACACCACCAACTGAGATCACATGACTTACGAAGGTGCTTTTGTGCTGATTTTGCTGTCAGCGTGTTACCTTTCAGCCTCAGACTTCAGACCGTAGTCGGAAACTGCTGTTATGTCCGGTCCGGTCCGGACGCAAACGGTAACTAATGAAGCGGGACACCGTTGGTCTGGAACAGGCTAGAGGCCGTTTATTTCTTTGCTTGTGTTGCGGAGTGGGGGGGTGTATGATGGGGACTTTGTGTGTGTGTGTGTGTGTGTGTGTGTGTGTGCGTGTGTGTGAGAGGAGAGGAGAGTGGGGGGTGAGCGCGGAGCGGGGCAGTGTCGGAGAACCGTAAATAAAAAATAAGGTCTCTACCCCAAAAGTTTTGGAGTCTTTCTACCCGCTCTTGGTTCAGAACGGAAAAGTGAACCCCGAAGGAGAATCCGCCTTAGCCCTAGAGAAAATCTCCCGTGCGTTTCTGACCACGGTCGGAAAAAGAGAAGTCATCGTGCAGGAAAGGTTCAACACTTGGATCAAACTGTTCGGACAGCACGTCTGCAAACACTTCCTCATTCAAAACTCAGAGAGAGGCGAGCAGGCCTCCTTTTTTTCCTCTCCCGCACATCCCCTCAGGAGCGCCCAAGGCAACGCCTCCTTACGTCGCTGCGTTGTCTCCATGACAACCGCAGTCACAAAAGTCTGTAGGAGGTCCGCGGCCTTAGACTCAAACTGTGAAGTGTGATCTGACATAGATAGATTTTAACTTTGAGCTTCAGCATCTTTGACGTTTCCTCTGGGCTCTTTCTACATTAATTATCCAACTCTTCAGTTTGTCACCAAAGTTAAACCTGTCATTTTGGAACAGGCAGCCTGTCTGATTACTGGTTTAATGCTAAAATATAAAACATGTTATCGAATTTTTATGTCTTCAAGTAAACCATTATAATCAGGACTTCATTAGTTCAAGTTCTTAGAGACAACAACCACTGCAAAAAACTTCATTTACTGCTATATAGTTAGACTTTAGCCAGGTTTCAAAAGACTGAATTTATACATTTAAAACATCTCAGTCACTTCCATTTGAGGCAACTTTAAAAAATTCCTTTCTGCAGACAAAACAATTGTGGCATTAACAAAACCTATGGTAAATGTGGACACAAACATCTGTCGGCTAAAAAGAAAATTCAGGTGAGACAACAGCCTTACTGCGATAATGACGGCCATCTTTTAGTCAGCCTTCCAAGATCAAAACTGTTTCAAGAAGAGATCATAGATTTTTTCCTGAAAATCAAAGTCTTCTTTGGAAAAAAAATGTTTCCTTTTTTGGTAACGCTTTCTTTTACAGTACAGTACTTACAGTGTACTTAAGTGGTATTTACATGGTACTTATTGTGTAACTACTGGGTACTTTCAGGGTACTTACATGGTACTTTTTATGGAATTTACTGGGTACTTACATGGTACTTTTTTGTGTCTTATCTGTACTTACATGGTACTTACTGTGTATTTATATGGTACTATTTGGTTCATACCTATGTGGTACATACTGGGTATTTATAATATACTTACTGGGTATTTACATGTTGTGCAAAGGTGTCTTTTATGGTACTTACCACATGTATGAACAAGGTAAGTACAAATAAAGTACCTTGACCTTTAGGTCTTCACTCACTGCACGTTTCATGGTATTTACTATGAATTTACCACAGAAACTACCCCTTAAGTACACTGAAACTGTACTGTAAAAGAAAGTCAGTCCTATTTCCACTCTATTACATGGTACTTTCAGTAGTAAATACTGGGTATGTTCACTTGAATATTACTTGGTACTTACCCCTTAAGTACAATGGAACTGGACTGTAAAAGAAAGTCAGTCCTATTTCCACTCTACTACATGGTACTTTCATTACTAAATACTGGGTATGTTCACTTGAATATTACTTGGTACTTACCCCTTAAGTACAATGGAACTGTACTGTAAAAGAAAGTCAGCCCTATTTCCACTCTATTACATGGTACTTTCAGTAGTAAATACTGGGTATGTTCACATATTACCTTCCTATACAGTATACATACACACTTGGTCTTCTGACCTCACCAAATGAGACAATGCTAACTTGTTGTTAAAGGTCAAATAACTGCATTGTAAAAACATATTCCTACTTGTTGTAACATGAGGCAAATGTAAAGAGAAACAATACAGCAGTGAAAACAACTATCTTTAATATGAAACATGTCTGCAGCATACAAAGTGTCATCACAACGAAATATGTTTTAAGTACAAAACAGTACAAAGGAGCATTCCAGAAAACACATTATTGGCCTGAGGGTCGTGTTTTTGTCCGTCAAAATTCCATCAGCAGAGTTTGGTAACGTTGCAGGACTTCTTCAGGGTTTGTAACTGCAAGAAAATTCACAATAAAAGCTCAAATGAACATAAAAAGCACAACAACTTTGATGAAGTACAAAATATATTTTACTTATTTAATCATTTCTGTAAAGAGTTTGATAAATCTCTGTGAATTCCTTATTGCTTTGACTGCAGTGCTTGAAATTAATCAATTATCCTCATTTATAAACATGATAGATTATTATTCAAAACTTGACTTTTTTTAAATATTGTTCTAAACATTAACTTGTTTTATTATATAATGCCAGGAAAATATGTAAAACAACAAGGTAAATATTTACTTTTAATACTAAAAACACCCAGAGTGTGGGCTTTTGTTAAGTAGGTCGGGGCGAGCAAAGTTGCAAATTCCCAGCGCACTTGAATGCAGCATGACAACGTGAACGTGCATTAATCCGGAGAGCCTCGAGGCGCGTGCAACAGTTTGAATTTCTCTTCATTTGGCAGGTAAGCCAGTGTTTTTGTAAATATTGGATAAATTATATGTAAATATTTAAACTGATCAAACTTTATAAAGAAGCTAACCTCGTGATTTTAAGCCGCTCTTTCAGTGTTTGAAACGTGACGTCAGAGCATGTCTGCTACTTTACTGCAATAATTTCAGTTATTTCAAAATGTATAACTTTTCAAAGTTTGTAATGAAAATCTACAAACATTGTTGTTACTTACGAGGAGAGGAGCACCTGTAAAACTAGCCCGTAGCCTAAATGATAACGTCTGTTGTTCAGTGCACGTTCGTTTGAGCGCATGTCTCTCTGGGAAAATCAAAGAAATGCGTTTATTTTGAAAATAATGATGACGTACTTCCGTATTTTTACCGCTTTAGATCAATGGTGAAGAAGACATCCCAGAAGAATCCGTGAAGCCACATGGGAGTAAGCTAAAGTAAGCTAAATCCACCAAGTGGACATATTATTAACATGAATGTAGAGTTTAACTGCATTTTCCCCATTTTCTTTTCTTTCTCCGTTTTTATTTTGTTTTTATTTATTTTATCAAATATGATAGAGAAAACAATACCACCCAACAGTAAAGGTAACTGTTTGAATATTTAAAACATATTTTGAGTAACTGTGTTGACTTTGAAATTGCCTATTTATTTCTTTTTTTCCTTTTCGTTTATGTTTGATGCTAATGCAAATTGTAGGTGCGAATAATATTTATAAACAAGAAATACACACAGCAATTGCCAATTAAAACATTACTTTGACATTCTTTGTCTAAATAAATTAGATTTTTTTATGGCAATTTTGATTTTTTTTTCTTTGATTTCTTTTTTGTTGTTTTTGTTTATGTAACTGAAATATAAAGTTGTGAATAATTTATTATCATGTTTATAAATGAGGATAATTGATTAATTTCAAGCATTGCAGTCAAAGCAATAAGGAATTCACAGAGATTTATCAAACTCTTTACAGAAATGATTAAATAAGTAAAATATATTTTGTACTTCATCAAAGTTGTTGTGCTTTTTATGTTCATTTGAGCTTTTATTGTGAATTTTCTTGCAGTTACAAACCCTGAAGAAGTCCTGCAACGTTACCAAACTCTGCTGATGGAATTTTGACGGACAAAAACACGACCCTCAGGCCAATAATGTGTTTTCTGGAATGCTCCTTTGTACTGTTTTGTACTTAAAACATATTTCGTTGTGATGACACTTTGTATGCTGCAGACATGTTTCATATTAAAGATTGTTGTGTTCACTGCTGTATTGTTTCTCTTTACATTTGCCTCATGTTACAAGAAGTAGGAATATGTTTTTACAATGCAGTTATTTGACCTTTACCAACAAATTAGCAATGTCTCATTTGGTAAGGTCAGAAGACCAAGTGTGTATGTACACTGTATAGGAAGGTAATATGTGAACATACCCAGTATTTACTACTGAAAGTACCATGTAATAGAGTGGAAATAGGGCTGACTTTCTTTTACAGTACAGTTCCATTGTACTTAAGGGGTAAGTACCAAGTAATATTCAAGTGAACATACCCAGTATTTAGTAATGAAAGTACCATGTAATAGAGTGGAAATAGGGCTGACTTTCTTTTACAGTACAGTTCCATTGTACTTAAGGGGTAGTTTCTGTGGTAAATTCATAGTAAATACCATGAAACATGCAGTGAGTGCAGACCTAAAGGTCAAGGTACTTTATTTGTACTTACCTTGTTCATACATGTGGTAAGTACCATAAAAGACACCTTTGCACAACATGTAAATACCCAGTAAGTATATTATAAATACACAGTATGTACCACATAGGTATGAACCAAATAGTACCACATAAATACATGGTAAGTACCATGTAAGTACAGACTAGACACAAAAAAGTACCATGTAAGTACCCAGTAAATTCCATAAAAAGTACCATGTAAGTACCCAGTAAAGTCCTAAGAAAGTACCATGTAAGTACCCTGAAAGTACCCAGTAGTTACACAATAAGTACCATGTAAATACCACTTAAGTACACTGTAAGTACTGTACTGTAAAAGAAAGCGTTACCACTTTTTTATTAGGATTGCATGAAAAGTTTTTTAATGTAACCTGTTACATCTAAGTCCAATTCAAACCATCTATTCAATGTTATAGTTCTTAATCAATTATATTTTCCGGAGCTGGGATGAGAGGTTGACAGGCTGTTTGACCTTCTCTTTGGTCTGACTGCTGTTGACCTTTGGCTTCAGGAAATAGTTGCAAACCTGAGCTAAGATGAGAATGAACTCAGATTCAAGGGGCACTAAAAGCAAAAACGAAGAAACCAAATGATGCACCTCCCCTTTGAAAGTACTCTGAAGCAAAAAGGGACAAGAGGCAGCTGTGGAAAACTGAACACAAAGTCTGAAATGGAGGCCCAGCATGGAGGATGTTAATCTGCTGGTATGAAATTTGCTGAGGGTAATCAGGTTGGAGGAAGCAGGTGCACTGATGGAAGACGGGGAGCAGATGGCGAGCAGTAAGCTGGAGACCACAGGAGCAAACATCCAGACGCCATCTGAAAACAACAGGAACCACAGGTTCAAACCCAGTCTGAAAGGTGAAAATGATCAATGTTGAGCCAAATTATTTGGATTGTTCCAAGAGAATTTCATCAAGAGCAGGTCGGACTTGTGTTCATGTTTATTATGGTGACACTTGTCAGTGCTAATGAGTGGAGACAAGGAGTCTAACAAATGAAAGTCATGTCAGGCGAAGGCGGGGTCAGGGTCGACACATTTTGTGTAATGTTAGTCTGGGTGAGTAAGACTCAAGATATGTAAAGAACTTGGCATTTGCTGTAAACCTTTTCCTCTTCATTGTGCTTGTATGTGTCTAAAACCACACACACCGTATGCTGACTGTGTCATCAGAGGATATCTGAACCAGTCCTGGCCTCTTCTGCTGGCTAATCTTGCAAGGGAAGGTCAAAGCTAATGAATTAGGTGTCTCATATGAAGAAGTCAGAGGTCCTCAGGTGCACCTGAGTCGCAGTCAGTGGAATCAGATGTTTTAGGAAGGGGAAAAGGAAAAGCATGAGGGGTGGGGTTCCTGAGGACCAGTCTTGGGAAACACTGGTTTCATCAATGTTGCTTTCACCAAACAGCTGTCAATCATTCTGACATGAGTGGGGTTCTGAATTGTATGGAGTGATATTTTCATTTGCAACTTGGAAAGCTCTGAGTGCAACGTGGTGGTATAAATATCTCTCCATAGAATTGGTGCTACATTCAGAAATTGAGGACTCCTCACTGGGCTGAAGCTTTGACTTTTCTTTTAGTTTGATCTGTGTATTCTCTGTCCAACATGTTCCCTTTAAGTTGGTCTGCAAAAGATCTCTGTTGCTTGGACTATGGGTTGTCTTCATTTTCATCATTGTATTGGAAAACTTTAGTCAAAGAAAGCTACAGTTATTTAATGGCTAAAGGTGAATGAAACACTCTTAACTATTTGGTGGTAGCAAATGTTTTCAATTCAACATTTGATTTGAAAAAAACCTTTATTTTGCATTCTCTCCCATTTTAGGTTAACTTCAATGCATTTATCTTAAACAGGGGCCATTGACTTCCAGATATCATTGCCTTACTTACAGCTGATGACCTGGATCAGGTGTGTCTAGAAGACAATTAGAACATGCCAGAACGGCGCATGTTGGAAAACAAGCAGGGATACGGCCCTCGGTCCCCCCCCCCTGATGTGAACCAAGCCAATGTTGCTGAGAGTAGCCGTACCAGTTTATGAAGCTAGTTCTGTACTTCAGTTCATTCTGGCCTGCAGCAGCTGTCAGTCACTGCAAGGAGCCTCTTGTTTTCGCTGTTTGAAAGGTTTCTGCGCCTTCGAGGGAAACTTTGACCCCCGCCACATCCACAAAAGTCACCAGAATTTGCACACACCTAGGACCTGGCAAAAGTCAATTTTTTTGCACAGTTAACAAGAAAAAATGGAATTTTATGTCAAAGGTGGACCGGAATGTGTGTAATATTTGTGCTGATCCTTGAACTTGTGCTGGGACTTTTAATCAAATTTTTTTGTCTTTTATTTTTTCACCTGTTGCAACTGTTTTTAGATTACTATTTATTAAATCCCTTTTTAAACTTTTAATTTTTTTAGTCATTTTTGCACAGTATTTTATTGAGCTGATTCAATCACCAGTGTGACACCTGCAAATTTTTGGCGTTGTCTGCAGGATCAGCTCTACTGTGTAAAAATGACTTCAGAAGCCCACGAGGATTCTAGTCCCATAGTGGCACAGTTTACATTTCCGTGGTTTATGGGTGCAGCATATGTTCCAAAGTTTGGTGGTGACAGGTCCAGGTTTGCAGAATGGAGGGTTCAGGTGGAAGCTATACTGGGTGCACAAGGACTGGGGCCCCAACAGCAAGCAGACTTTATCATGAGTCCCCTAAAAAGGGAAAGCCAATTACTGCTGGTAGCACCTGATGAGAGAAATACTGGGGAGAAAGTGCTCGAGTTACTGAAGTGTGAATTTGCTAAACCCTCTTCTAAAGCCCAGTTAAGATTTTTGAACTGTTGTCAAAAATCTGATGAGTCTGTTCACCTCTTCATTTTAAGATTAAGGGAACTGTTCTCTAGATGGCGCCAACATGACCAAGATGTTGCTGGGGACACAGATGACTTGCTCCTTGACCAGTTGTTGGTGGGGCTTCGTCCAGGTCCGGGGAAGCAAGAACTTAATCGACAGATTCGTCGCAGCAGAGACACAACTTTTCCACAAGCCTGTCGAGAGGCCAGAGCATTGGAAAAAGACCTGGAAGAGGAGGGGGAAGTTGTAACAGTCCAAAGAGTTGCAACTCAAAGACTCGCTTCACAGTCTGACCTGGACCAGCTCAAAACTGAACTTCGTAACTAGTTGCAGCAGGAACTGAAAGATATGAAGGAACTCCTTTCAGAAATAAAAGCTTTAGCTGGTTCTAAAAGATCTGAAGTTGTGCACCCCCCCCCGTCTTCCATCAGAAGCAAAGATTGAACTGCCAGGAAGCTCAGCCCTCCAGCCACATCCACCAGGGCCTTTCAGAGTCGCCAGGCCCCGAACACTTGGACATCAATGGGATGCGCATGGTAGGCACATCTGCAGACGTTGTGGGGTGGCTGGTCACATGCAGGTCTCGCCACGATCAGGATTTTTAGAATCCCCTACAGCTCAGGGCCGGGCCTTGGGGGCATCAAAGAGTGGCGCAAAGTTGGCTCTAGTTGGTGAGTGCCCAACTGTCTCAATATTCTGAATAACCGTCCTGTTCCTTTTCTGATCGACACAGGATCCCAAGTCAATATGCTAAGCCAAAGTCTATTCAGAAAGTGCCTGGGGGACTGTGGGGCCCAGGTTGAAGAAGCGCCCTGGTTGACTCTGCATGCTGCAAATGGCTTGGAGATCCCCTATGTGGGCTATTCACTGCTGGACTGTATGGTTGGGGGTATTCAGGTATCGGGCAAGGGCTTTGTGATAGTCGAAGATACACGAGAGATGGTGAAGTTGGGGATAGATACTTCCAAACCTTGAACCACTGAAACGATGCTGTCCTCCTGCTCTTGCTGTCCACGTAATCTGTTGCTCATCGTGGACGCCGAATCGGACCCGGAGAGTCTCTTCCCGGGCCCCTTGGCCAGGTCTGATGCTCTGGGGCGGGCACCCGGATCCAACTTGGAGGATGAACTGCGCAGCGGAGCGGCTGAGCCTGATGTAGTGTCCTTGTCTTTCTCATCCCCAGACCTCTTCTTCTCCACCTTTTTGTGGCTGGCCATCTGCAATCCCAGTTCTGACAGAACGCGGGCCCCTCAGGGAAATAAAGCGAGCAGAGGAGCCAAGGTGAGAGCGATACTTATTATATTCGAAAACAAGAGCATTTTCATTGCAAATTTCATTGTCAATGTTTTTTCAGTGCAAATTTGATTTGCGTTGAAATGCTTGAATGTGGCTGTATTCTAATTCTGCTTTACTTCCCAGAATTCCTTGCTGGAAATCCAGCACCTGTTCAGGAAAATGAGCTGGACCTCAAGCACACAAAGAACAGAACAAAGAGGTTACTGGTGTAGCACTATGTCCAATCAGGAACCTGAAAGATGGCGGACCATGGCGGTTTTGGAAGTGCAGCTCTTCCTAATGGGTCAACTTCTAAACTACTTCAGGAAGATCTTCAACCTGTAAGTTCTTCATTTCTTGGTTTGGCCGCTGTGCCGATGTTTTCGTCTTTCTCTTAAGTTTACTAAATGTTTTCCTAAACATATTTGGGGCAAAAAAGACCCAACTTTCAGCCGGTTTTGCTCTAAATATTTCCAAAAATTCGTTATGGAGTTGAGACTTTTTTCTGCTGAAGAAGAGCTTAAATGTGGCTGTATTCTAATCTACTCTATTCTATTCTATTCAGCCAGTGCATCAAGCCTGGCCTGGGACCCGGGAAGTGACTTTTTGGCATCCAATTCGCCGTCCATGATGAGCAGCAAACTACGTGGACAGCAAGAGCCGGGAAGGCAGCATCGTTTCTGAGGTGAGTCGGAAATGGAAGCTTTTCCATTTCCCACTCACTCGGGCTCAGCTTGCCCGTCGTGCGTTTTATCCTCTAAGGAGAGGGGGTGGAATCAGGTGACCTCCCAGTGCATCAGACCTGGCCAAGGGTCTGGGAAGTGACTTTTTGGCGTCTGATTCAGCATGCATGATGAGCAGCAGATTTCGGGGACAGCAAGAGCGGTTGGACAGCATCGTTTCAGCGGTTCAACGTCTGGAAGTATCTATCCCCAACTTACAGCACCATTCTGGTTGGTGGCGGACTGCCAGAACACGGAGACGGCCGGAGGCTGGATGGGCATACCGCCCGGTCCCACTGCTGCCTACCCAGGCGCTGGAGGCCTGCACGACAGTGGACATGGGGTGGGCCCACGTCTACGAACGGATAAATGGAGCACTCCGGGTGAGGCTTGACGTGTCGCCAGAGACATGTTGTCGGCGGTTCTGGTCCGTTGGGGTGCCATCCAGGGAGAGGCCGGCGGGGGCGTGTAGCCGACTGAAGGGCCTTTGCCCTTGCTGGATCTGACCAGAGCGACACACCGAAGGGCGGATCAGAAGTGTCGTCGTCATGGAGCAGCTGCCGTATGTGCTTTCATCCGACATACGGACGTTGGTGGAGGAGCACGAGCCAGAGGGTGGCCTCGCTGATGCCCGGCTTTCCTTGCAGTGCCTCAATGTCAGATGAGGGGCTTCTGCGGAGCTGTCTGGTTGGGATGGACGAAGTGACAGCGCCATGGTGGATTCCTGGTCAGGATTGCCGCTCATCCTCAATCTCGCAGATCCCCCTCCTGCGACATTGACGATGTCCTGCAATCCAGACCGGCAATCCGCCACTGCGCTGGGACCACGTCCATCCCAACCAGAAAGCTCCAGAGAGGCCTCTCGTCCAACATTGATGGGTTCAGGTGAACACGAGCTGAGCCTTCAGTGGGTTGAAGCCGAAGTGCTGGAGGTGGCAGTAAGGCGCATTGGGACTTCAGAAGAAACTAGCAGTTCTGAAGCACATCCAGTTCTAGCCCTAAAGGGGGATGGTCTCACAGTTGGTCAACAGGAGCAGATGACCAAGCTTCTACAACATTGGACCAAAGTCTTTTCAAGCCATAAGGAGGATTTTGGCTGCACTGGAGTTGTCAAGCATCAGATTCCTACTGGCTCAGCTCCTCCGAGCAGGGAAAGGTACCGATCAGTTCCACCAAGCTTGTACGCAGAACTGCCCTCTCTTTTCAAAAACATGTTGAACATGTGAATGTGTGTGTGCATGTGAATGTGGTGTGAATGTAGTTGGGGAGTGACAGCAGAATCTTGATTTGTGTTTTTTGCTCTGTTGTATCTAGACTTGCAGTGACTTCCTAAGGGGTGGTAAGGGAGAGTTCAAGTCCATGGGCAGCTCTAATTGTCTTGGTCAAGAAGAACAATGGAGACTGGCGTTTTTGTGTTGATTATCAGAAGCTAAATGCTTTAACACATAAGGACGCCTACCCATTGCCTCGGATTGAAGAGTCACTAACCTGTCTGAAGGCTGCAAAATGGTATTCTACACTTGACCTCGCCAGTGGTTACTGGCAGGTTGAGGTGGACCCTACAGACAGAGAAAAGACTGCTTTTACCACACCTATTGGCTCATATGAGTTTGATCGAATGCCCTTTGGACTTTGTAATGCCCCAGCCACTTTTCAGCAAAAAATGCACCACTGTCTGGGGGGAATGGTGAATGACTCGTTGCTAATATACCTTAATGACGTAATTGTCTTTTCATCTGACTTCCAGAGTCACTTGCAGCATCTGGAAGAAGTATTCCAACAACTTTATCTCCATGGGTTGAAGGAAGTGTCTTCTGTTCCAGAAGGAGGTGACGTACCTTGGGCACATCATTAGTCAGCAGGGTGTCTCAGCAGACCCGGCCAAGACTGCGGTTGTGAGGGACTGGCCTGTCCCCCAAACTGTGAAACAGGTTCGGTCCTTCCTGGGCTTCACGGGGTATTACCACAGGTTCATTTCTGGGTTTTCTAAGATCGCCCTGCTACTAAACGCCCTCACTCATGCCACTCATCAGGTGGCAGACATGCACTACGAAAAAAAGAAGAATCCCCTCTGCTCGTCCAGTGTGAACACCTTGGCTGCACGTCACATGACTGGTGTGAATGTAGTTGGGGAGTGACAGCAGAATCTTGATTTGTGTTTTTTGCTCTGTTGTATCTAGACTTGCAGTGACTTCCTAACTGATAGCACTCTGCATCCTGCAAGTGAAGCTAAGGTGTTGAGTCAAAGCTTCACACTCCAAAGAGGCCAGCAGCTCCTGGTGAGAAACAAACACATCTTCACCAGACAGGGAGCTGCAGTGCAGCCTGTGAGGACGAGAGGCTGGCAGGTGATAAAGTAAGCATGGCTGACAGCAAGGTCCAAAAGCATGAAGCTGTGGTTTCAGGTGTTAAACTGTGTCTGCACAGGGTGTGCATGATCATTCTTTTCACCTGTGTGCTTCTCTCATATAACATTCATTGTGACTGTAAAATGACTGAAAATGTTTTCATCCTGGATCATTTGAATTTCAGAGTTTCCCCACAGCTGCACCACAGCTCGTCCAGGTGTTTCATTCTGGAGACCGTGGAAAACTTGAACACCTCAGACGAGTTGTTTCAGTGATGCAAACACAAATCATGAAGAGTGATTGAAATGAAGAAGGGTTTCAAACTAAACCTCTAGAGGCCACAAGGCTGAAGGAAGAACAGCAGCAACCTATTCGTCATGTGAAACGCCAAACGCCTGCCTTCATACAGCTAGTCAGACATGCAAATGCAGTTTCCATTTGTGTTTTGGTTGGTACAAGTCTGAAAAGCCTAAAGGTAGTGCATCAGAAAATAGAAACTCATGACGGATTCATCTTTCATCCCTCTAAGGTTGATCTTTTAGCCACAGAGGAGATGCTATCTTTACACAAGACATCAGTGAAAATATTTAAAACACAAAATTAAAGTTTATCACAACATGAGAGAACACAACCATCATGTTTCTTCAAGATTTTACATTAATTTCTAACATTTTTCAAATTGTATTCACTTACTGTATATACATACATTTGTGTGCATGTTTTGAAGACAATAAACTTCAAAAGAGCAGAGTTTAAAGACAATAGGTCATAGATAAAAAACAGATAAATTCATAAATTGTCGTGAAAGGTAGTTTTAGGGTCCAAACCCAGCAAAAATCTGAATGTGATGTTACAAAGGCAATGAAGACAAGAAGCCTGACAATGACTAACCTAAGCTTCATTAATCAGAAGCAGCTGTGATCATTGGAAACGAAGGTCAAATCCAATAATATATAATATATATATAAAATAATATATATATATATATATATATATTATATACATTTATCTTTTTTGGGGGGGGGCGCCCCGGGGGGGTTTGGGGACGGTGTGCTAGTCCTTAGGGATGTCAGGGCATGAATGGTGGGGCTGGACCTCCTGCCCCTCCGTTTTGGCACCGGGCCCCTTCCTTGCTGACTGTCTGTCAGTGCTGGTGCGGCTCTGCCCTCTATCTGCGGCTGGTTTGCCGCCTCCTGACTGCCTGGCCGCCCTGGGAAGGGGGGCACCTACCGTGGCCGGCTGGGGGGCCGGTCGCTCGGTTGTGCCCAACCGCCTGCTCCTCCCCGCTCCCACCCAAACAAATGTTGCACACAGGCACATAGGGCTCCGGGAACTGGATGGGTGGGTCATGCTGGCGGGGCTCACTGGGGGTATCTCTCTCTGGGCGCCCGCCCTCCATCCTGCTTTTACTTGCATATCAGACACCCTGATTCATCTAGGGCCTGGTGGGGAGGGTCTGGTGGAGGGGGGCAAAACATCCGTGCTCATCTTTCACTGGTCCCCCCCCACAATTTTAACTTCCAGTTCAGACACACACACTGCATGTTAGCAGCACACACACAGCAAATACACACCACACACAGAGGTACCCCGGAGTGGGGGGGCTCTACTGCTTGGCAGCGGTGGGGCCCCCCAGACTGGAGACCTCCTATTTTACCTGCAGCACACACACAGTGTACCCACACCACCATACATGGGTGGGGTCGGGGAGGAGCGGCCGGTCTTGTGGGTATCCTGTCGGCTGTGGTGGTGGTCGGGTGTGTGGCGCTGGGGGGGTCGGTCAGCCGGAGGTGGTTACTGTGTGGTGACGGGGGGTAGGGGGCAACCAGAAGATTGTGAGTGTGTGTGCGAGAGTGCATGGGTGGGACGGACCAGGGGGCTGGCTCTCTGGGATCCTCTGGGGTTCTCCCTCCCCATCACAGAGTGGGGAGGGCATTAGGGGGGTAATGGGAGGAGGGATCGGATAACATGGCAGGTGAGGAGGGTTGTAAGCGCTCCTGTCCTTTGGCCTGGGGGCCCAGACGCCGGGTACGCCTATGCCTTTGGGCGCCGGGGGGATGGCTGGGTGGGTGAGCGGTCCCCTCCTCCCCCTCCTCACTTCAGCAGGAGGGGATGCCCAAGACACCTCAACTTGCTCCTCTGGATATGAAGGAGCAGCGGCTCTACTCCGACCCCCCTTCCCAGGTGACAGAGTTTCACACTCAATCTCTAAGTGCCCAGCCAACCTACGGAGAAAGCTCATTTAGCCGCTTGTATCCGGGACCTCATTCATTCGGTCATGACCTTAGGTGAGTGTTGGAACAAAGATCAACCAGTCAATTGAGAGCTTTGCTTTCTGATTCATCTCTTTCTTGACAGCAAAGTGGCAGACGCCGCACCAATCTGCCTGTCAATCTCACGCTCTGATCTTCCCTCCCTCGAGAACAAGACCCCAAGATACTTAAACTTCTCCACCTAGGGGAGCAGCTCTTCAACCACCCAGAGAAGATAAACTAAAGGCCTGTACACACCGGGACGAATTTCGCCGGCGAAATTCGCCTCGTGACTAAACAAAGGGCACCAATGAGCGTGTGCACACCAACGCGAAAAGACGCCACGCGTCAAAGCGTCAAAAAAAAAAACCGCCTCAGGTTCGTTTTCTTTTTTTTGACGCCTCGTGTTGAAATCTATTCGACCAATGAGAATGGCGCTTTTGCTCACGTGTCTCGAGCTTCTGAAGTTACAGTAAAACACAACTTGGGGGCGCTCAAACACAAAACTGCCTTTCTGAGCACACATACCAGCAAAGAAGATAGACGCCAAGTAGCGTCTACACTGCCGCAAAGAAATAATGACAGACATTCTAAAATATCCCCGAAAACGCTCATTAAACATTTTCAGCTCTTGTACCAGTCGATAAAACTCACCATGTTCTTCTGACAAGCGCGTAAATACTGGCTCTCTTCTTCTGAGTGAAAAGCGACCACCTTGTGTACAGCGCCATCTAATGTCAAGGAATGAAATTGCATGTTCAGTCGGCTCATCGTCAGCGAAAATCGCCTGGGTGTGAACACAAAAGACGTGCCAAAAAACACTGGCGAATAACGCCTGGCGAATATTCGTCCCGGTGTGTACGGGCCCTAACTATCTAATCAAGAGTCATGGCTTCAGATTTAGCAGTGCTGACCCTCATCCCAGCCACTTCACACTCGGCCACAAATTTCCCTGATGCTGCCTAGAGGCCCTGAAGCCAACAGGACAGCATCATTTGCAAAGAACAGAGAGGAAATCCAAACCAGACTTTCTCCGCCCTCTGGTTGCACCTAGAAATTCTGTCCATAAAGACTATGAACAGAACCAGTGATAAAGGGCAGTCCAACATGCACCAGGAACAGGTCCGACTTACTGCCCGCTATGCGAACCAAGCTCCTGCTCTGGTCATACAGAAACCGAAAGCCCTCAGTAAGGATCCCTGGACCCCATACTCCAAGAGCGCCCTCTACAGGATACCACAGGGGACGAGGTCGAACGCCTTCTCCAAATCCACAAAGCACATATGGACTGCATGAGTAAACTCCCACAAACTTTCTAGCCCCCTCAAGAGGGTGTAGAGCTGGTCCACTGTTCCACAACCAGGACGGAAACCGCACTGTTGTTCCTGGATCTGAGGTTCGACTATCGGACGAAGTCTCCTCTCCAGTACCCTGGCATACTTTCCCAGGGAGGCTGAGGAGTGTGATTCTCAAGTAGTTGGAGGACACCCTCTGGTCCCCCTTCCTGAAAAGAGTAACCACTACTCCTCTCTGCCAGTCTGGTACAGTTCCAGACTGCCACACAATGCTGCAGAGACGTTTGAGCCAAGACACTCCCACAGCATCCAGAGACTTGAGACACTCAGGGCGGACTTCATGAACTCCCGCTGTCTCAATTACTTTAGCTTGAGTGATGGACAACCCCACCCCAAAGTCTTCAGCCTCTGTCTCCTCAAGAGAAGGCATATCATAAGGATTAAAAGATCCTCAAAGTATTCCCTCCACTGACCGACAATGTCCCCAGTCAAAGTCAACAACTCCCCTTAACTGGTTACTCTTAATTGTCCCTAGTTGTGAATATGAGAGTGTGGGACTGATTGTGTGGCCTGCAACAGACTGGTGACCTATCCAACAGGAACCGGGACAGGCTATGGCATCTCTGTGACCCCATAAGGCAGGGGTGGCGAACAAGTTTGACATCAAGAGCCGAATTTTTTCACTGTGAGAGTCAAAGAGCCATACCACACCCTGACCTGCCAAAATGGACACACACAAACACGCAATTAAAGTCGTATTACTTTCCACAACACACTCCCTACAACAGAACAGCAAGTATTGTACTTGTGCTTATTTCAAGGAAAGTGTCCACCCTCAATACACACATCAATGCAGCTAAACCAGAGTTAACACAGAGACTACCCTGGAGGTCAGATACCCCTTCCACACACACACTCTCTCTCTCTCTTTATCTCACTCTTTTCTTTGACACACACAACCACTCAGTGACGGGCAGTGAGGTTGATGCTGGAGAGGCACTGACTTCTCTGAAGTCAGATTTACGATGATAAAACTGAATATTTTCACCATTTATCCATCAGTATTTAACTGGTAATTCTTTGTAACTCAACATTCCTCTTTCAATGACCCTTACACCAACAAATACACAAACATCTGGACAGAGCATCCTTCTGGTGTCTAAGTGATTCATATTCACAATAAACACATTAGATACATTAGATTTCAGTTGTGTGCAACTTAAATTAATTTTTACCTTCATTAGAATATCTTGCTTTTATATGTCTTTAACCCTTGTTCTATCCTAGGCACTTTACCGTTGGGAGTTGGGTCATCTAGATTCACTAGACAGAGCTCTGAACCTTTTTTTTTTCAATTTTTTGTGATCTTCACTGGTTCAATGGATTACATGAAAATTTTCCACCTTTATCCACCTTTGTCATGGTAGGGAGAACATGTCAAAGTAAGGGTGGGGTCATCCAAGATAGCACAAGGGTTAAATTTAAAATTGAATGACTGACATCTGCATCAAAAGCAAATAATTTATTAAAAATTAATACATTGCAATGAGTCAGTTCATACTTAGGAGTAGTAATCCAACAAGTGCTGAGTTTTAATTTAACTGGCTGCGTTATTCACGTCCCCTTCTTCCTGCTCACACTCATTCAGCCAAACTGCATGCAAGTTAATTCTGCTAACAGCTACCTGTCTGATGGTTTTACACTGAAAATTCCCCACTTCCCATGACTCTTAGGGGCTGAAGGCGGGGCTAATCCCCAGGCCAGTTGTAGCCTCTCTGATCAGCTCCTTTCCGTGAGTGTCGGTCAGAACGGACCGATGTCTGTTCTCCACATTATAAAAGGGCCGTCTTTCACAGAGATTTCTGCTCATTTATCTCCGGTTCTCTCTCTGCCTCATCAGTGACCAGCGGGGATCTCATCACTCAGTCTCTGCATTAAATCCATGAGAAAAGTGATCTGCGGTCGTTTCCGTTCAGTTGCGCAAGCAGCGTCACGTTCTGCTTCATTCATTCTGATTGCAGCTTCTGCGGTGAGCTGCACAAAGAAGGAAAGTGGGATGATTGTTGTTTTGAATGTGGACTTAGAAAAGCTTCAACTTGTTAATAAAGGAGACAATTTGTGTCAGATGATCAGGAAAAGTTTTTAATTTTCTCCGGGATCCGTTTAGTTCTTTTCTGCTATGACCAATGTTACTGCTTCCAGAAGCTCATAATGAGAAACATCGTGACTTTCCATTCTGTTCAGTAAAAAGTAAGAATCTTCCCGTTCTTCCAGAAACGTCCTGTGTTTATCTTAGACTCTGAATTTCACCATTTTGACCATGAGGGTAACAGTCTGCACGCACAGCTAATCTTTATCGATGTGTTCCGACTTTGGGCGTAACCCGCGCAAATGATTGGCGGTCACGTATGTGTCGGAAGCATCATCAAACACACACACACACACACAAACACACACACGGCCAAATCGCTTTTATGATTAATTATTATTTATTTTCAATACCCTCTGATGGTTTGAGTGTGGTTTAAGAGGGAAAAAAATATGAAATGAGGCAAAGTATGTAGAAAATATGATGAGACGCAAAGAGCCGCACGCTCATTGGCCAAGAGCCGCATGCCCAGCCTCGTGTTTGCCACCCCTGCTGTAAGGGATAAATCTAGATAAGCAAATAGCTAGATTGTGTGCTTGATTTTGGTTGTTCTCAGTGTTTTGTTTACTTCTTGGTTCCTTAGGAGCACTCTTTGAATCCAGGAAGTCCAGTTAACCCACCTATTGTTTTGGTTTCTTTTAGGATTTGTTGTTAAATTGGTGAAATATTTTTTGTTTATTTATGTTATTTGTTACAAGTGAAATGCATGTGTATGTTTTTGTTTCTTAGGATATGTGTTAATTTTGATTAGTAATCAGGTTGGTGAGGGATGGAGCCAACCACCTATAAAAGAGCACCTCTTTTCAAAATGGAGGCCTCCTTTTTGTTGCATTGCTTCCATGGTGCCGCACTGTAGATTGCTTCCCTGCCATTGTAACTGGGTGCAGTTTTCTGCTCTGCGTTGTGTTCCAGTGAATAAAAGACCACGCTTGGATGCTGAGTCAATCTCCTTTAATTCTGGTCAACAGAAGACCAAAATTCACAATGCTGTCCAGAGTTTCTTCCATGTTTTTCCCCCTTAACAATTGAAAAATGCACAAAAAGAAAGAAAGAAAAGTTAACTTAAACATCAATGAAAAATGCTGCGAACCTCAACTGGTTCCCAAGAAACAGTGCACATTTGGTCATATAGAGCGGCTAAAAATAAAAAAAACAACACAAACTAAGTAAAATTGACACCACACAATTCCTAACTTTGTAAGTTGTGATTGCAACAAACTAACAACTAATGTAAAGAAAAATAAAACTGGTAGGGACGGACACATGGAGATTCACGTCTTACCTCAGCCACAGCCCGCAGCAGTCTGAGTGCGCATGCTCATTAGCACCTGCTTGCGTGCTCGTGGTGAGTTCAAGTACCCTCAGACAGACTAATACTCTGGTGCAAATGTACGCAAACAGCAATTTACTATAGATTTGGTGGAATTAAACTAGTTTAAAATTAACACTTGTTACACCATACTGTTCCCAATTGATGCATGTTTGACACAATTGCTGTGTTTTTTTCTCCTGTCAGCTTTTAAACCATTTTCTCTGACATCTCTGGGAAGGGTAGTGGCCCACAGGAGACCCCAGGCAATATGTGCTGCTCTAGTAACATAGATTATATAAGAGAATTTTCCCATTATTTTTTCACAAAAACTATTTGTTTCTGACACACATACTAATGCAATAATTCGTTTTATAATAAGCAAAATTGTAGCACTCCAATGGGCTGACATCCTAAAGGTTTGACTGCAAAAAAAACGTGCAACTCAACAGCAAGAGTAAATTATCGATGTTTATCTTTGCACAATCTTCTCCGGAGGTTTCAGACTCCTTCCAGAATCATCTTCATCAATTTCTCTGATGCTGTTGCTCCAGCAGAAAACTACATATTTTTAAAACAGTAACGAATATGAGCTATCCTCCTTAATTTACTTCTAGCCTCTGAAAGTGTACTTATGGCTTGTCTCTTCTCTGAGTCAGGACATTTGCATTTGAAGGTAAAATTTCCCCAGTTCAACAACGTCCTTGAGTGCCAAAGAATCTGAAGTGTCTGTCAGAGGATTTGTGGAGCTTGTGTGTTTTGATCCCCTCCCCCCCCTACAGCATTTTCAAATTGAAGAAATTCATCATTATTTTCAACAAGGTAAAAATTACAGGAACTCCGCTATTCATCTTCAAGGAAGCTTTTTTCTTTTGTACTGTGAAAGTTTTTTAATTTTCACGCATGCCAGTGGAGTTTGACCCCAATTTTACACCGGTTCCTTCACATGACTCAGACTCCCTCTGTGGATACGACACTAAAGGACAAGCCAGGATTCATCAAGCGACACAGGTTCATGTCACCAACAAAGTCTACATGCAGAAATAAGAAAGGATAAAAAAGATATAAGAACATTTTAAATACTCTTTTTGGTTTGTTTGTTTTTTGAAGGATTTGTCCCTGTCACATGCCATGTAAAGCTGGTTTTAGCCTTGGACCCAAAAATAGATTATTCTTATACCACCATCATTTCACATCTGTTGTAAGACAAAAGAGCTGCATGGGTAACTGCAACAAGGACAGAACAGGATAAAGACAAACCAACAGAAAATTCCTGCTATTTTTAAGGCCGGAAATATACGTCTGGCATTGCAGCCCCAACTGAACACGTCAGGGCTGCAATGGCCTGTCGTCATCTTTGTTGTCAGGTTTTAAAGTTGCCATTTAGAAAAAAGAACAGAAAGCTAGATACAGTGGGAAGATTTAAAGATCTCCTCAGTGCTGTGTTTCGGTGAGAATCTCACTGTGCTGTTATTCAAACAATGCATCTGTCAAGCTGGTATTTTCAGCTACATCACACCAGAGATTCTTATTTACTTTGCTGTTGCTCATTCTCAGCTCATAAAATCTCCCAAACCATTAAATTCCCTCAGATCTAAAATGCTTGAAGAGTGCAAACACACAGATTCTAAAGCGCAAACGGAAGTTCCACTTTATTATTGGAGTCAAAAACCACTAAGGTTTTCTGTAAATTTCTTGAAAATATTTCTCCGGCACTGGCCTTTCAGTTGTTCCTAAGGTCAGGACCAAAACCTAAAAGAACATGGGAATACAAAACAATTCTGGATGTCTTCGCATTTAATTCTGAGCAGCTCTGTGTCTTCCACCTCTTCTTCACCACTTGTAATGCATGCTTTATATCCTCAGATGTTCTACATTCTTACAAAGTCATGGGCTAAATAAATAAATAATGCATTGTTAAATGATGTCAGAATATAAACAACTGAATGATGTCATTGCTCCCAGAACAGAAACCAGTGGACTCTGTTAACATGAATGATGTTATTATGATGTCATTATGATGTCATCTGATGTCATCAGATGTCATGATTTCATTGGACATCATGATATCATGACATGATGTCATCAGATGTCATTTGACATCACATAATGACATCATTTGAAGTCAGAAGGCTTCCAAGAAAACTCTTGTATACATGTGCTTTCAAGCTTCTAACTGTTCTGAACGAGCACGGGGAAAAAGGTAGACAAGAGCACAAAGATGTCCAACCACTCAACGAAGACAGCCACCAACGTTCCAACCCAGACAAAGAACGGAGAGGCAGTACAGAGTCTGGTCTTCATCAACACCCGCTTTAAGACACCGTATCAAACACCAACAATGTCTGTGAACACAGATTTCAAAAAGGTGAACCCTAAGGTGTCCGTTCAAAAGACTGAAAGAGTGGAAAAACGGTCTCCAAAAAAGACAAACGCCAATGTTCCAACCCAGGTCAATAACGGAGAGGTCAAAAAGAAGAAAAAGGTCTTCAATAAGGCCAATAAAGTAGTGTATAGTTTCATGTCCACATCTGAGGACAGGAACTTGTTCAGGACAGCCCCAGAGAGGAGCAATCACTACACTAAATATGAGGATTATTGGACCAAAAAAGAGGTCAATCAGCCTCAGAAGAAAATGGAAACAGAGAGTGACCTCCAAAAACAGATCGAGACATTGAAAGAAAAACTGCAGAGGAAGGAAATGTTTCTGGATCTGGAAGAACCAATGAGACGTTCAGCTCAGAGAGATTTGGACCTGTACATCACAGTATTGGCACAGCTGGAAAAAGAGTTCCAGGTGGAGCATGAACGTGGGCAGGTTTTGGAGAAGGAAATCTCCAAACATAAACAGGTCATTGGTGATTTCCAGAGTCATGAGGTTGAATTTACTAAAGAAGTTCAACCTACTCAATCCAAACTCAAGAAAGGACAGAAAATTCTGTGTTTGAATGAGCTTGATGACTTTGGGGAAGTTGAAGAATTAAAAAATCTAAATTCACAACTTGATGAGTTGGTGATCTCCAATCTGGACCTGAACACCAAGTTGAAGCTGCAGGAAAAGGAAACCAAAAGGCTTCAAAAGCAAGTAACTGAGCTCAACAAACAACTGGAAGGGTTCAGCTGTGGATAATTGGGTTGTCATGGTTACGGGGGGTTAGAGTTGAAATGACTGTAGGTCATTCAGCTGTAAATGGTTGGGTTGTCATGGTTATGGGGGGGTTAGAGTTGAAATGACTGTAGGTCATTCAGCTGTAAGTGGTTGGGTTGTCATGGTTACGGGGGAGGGGGGGGGTTAGAGTTGAAATGATTGGAGGTCATTCAGCTGTAAATGGTTGGGTTGTCATGGTTACAACCCAACTATTGATTAGGGTTTTAGACAATTAGGGCTGCAAGGAAAGGTGTGTTCTTTGAAAATACTGTCAATCAGGCCTGCTCAATCCTGGTCCTCTGGATCCCTTTTTAGATTATTATAGAGGATAAAACACACAAAGACAAAGATTTTTACAATTGTGGGAAAAAGAACTAAAAAAGCAAAAAAAAAAAAGACTGTTCACTATAGGGGGGTTTGAAAAAACAGGGCGGCACATTGGTTTGTTGAGATCGACTGAATGACTTGTCAGGTACAGATACATGTCACCACACTAAACATGGGGTTAGATTAAGGATTTCAGAAGCTAAATACACAGAGATTTGGGCTGTGAATATATAATTGGTGCTTAAAAAAACAGGGCGGCACGTTGGTTTGTTGGGTTAACCTTATTACCTGACAGACCCGTGTCTGTGTGGGTTTTCTCCGAGGGCTTCGGTTTCCCCCCACTTATCCAAATTCACTTGAGTTGACAAACTAAATGTATCTACAGACAAACAAATCAGTCCCCCAAAATGATTGGTAACAAATGAAAAGAGGTTGAGCAGGCCTGTGGGTTTCCTCCAAGAACTTCGGTTTCCCACACAAATTATTAGTAATTGGCTAAGAAACAAAATTTTCCCCTCCCTGAATCGCCACCTTATCGTGGTGGAGGGGTTTGAGTGCCTGAATGTACCCCCTGGAGCAATGCTGTCAGGTGCATTTGCCCTGCTCCTGCAGACAAATGCCCCATCATGACGGTGTCGCTCCTGGGAGACTTCAGGCAGGACTAAGGGCGATTCAAAAGATCCTCAGAAAAACAGAAACAGCAAAGATCCAGTTTCCATGTCCTAAAAAAGGCCCCCCCAGCTCAAAAGGTTCCTTTCATGTTTGGTCAAAAAACAAAGAGACTGATAATGGTATGCCTGCTTTAGCAGGTTAGGGTTCGATTCCCTACGGTGCTCTGCCAAATATTTGGACTTTGATACATGAAAAGATGAGCATAAAGCATAAAGCTGGATCAATGCTTATGTCCACCTGAGGATCAGAGAAGAGTATGAAGACGGCTTTCAACATTTGAGATGCTTGGTTCTTCCATTCCGTCTAACTGATGCCCCCACCGTCTGTTAAGTCATGTTGAACAACGTTCTTCTTCATGGCTTTTTGCAGCGCTTTGTTCTCGTATACCTTGATGTTGATTTCCTCCAGGAACTCTTTGCATATTAAAGCAGAAAATGTGAGCTCCACTCTCCTTTAATCAGCTTTCTTGGATCCATTTTGGTCTCTGAAACATTCAGTTCTCTCAAAAACAAGTTCTCTTCAGCACCAATTCTGACCCAAGCTGACCCTGAAAAGCCATTTGATGTAGAAGTGGACGCATCAGACTCTGCTGTGGGTTCTGTGCTCTCATCATTTTCTGACTCTGATAACAGTCATGTGCTTTGTTCTCCAGCAAACTGACCTCATCTGTAAAAACTACAACATAAGGGACCAGCAGCGACTAGCCATTAAACTGGTGAGACCTATCAGCTAGTTCCATCTGGAGCTTTTGCACTTCGTTCATCACCAAAGAATCTTTTTTCAAGACTGGAACCTCCACATAAGTCTTGATGGTTTTAATTACATTCCTCAAAGTCTCAATCCCATCAACGTGGCTCACAGTTTGAGTATCAGCAGCAGTAAAAAATGTCAACATCCACGGTCCAGACAAAAGTTTTCCAATTAAACCTAGCAATAGCATTTCTACCTTGCCAGTAGCTGAACCAAAGTCAGACAAAATGGCAGACTGCAAACCAGCACAGGAAACAGTTCCTGTGGAGTAGAAGTTGAAGAATAAATCATAATGGTACATCAGCTGCTCACAGATGCCAAACAAAACATGCAACCTGTTACCCCTGCACCTTGGTAGAAGACCTTTAGGTAACTCAGACTTCTCTAAAAATGACGCAGATCCTCTGGGGTCACCTTTGCCATCTTTGTTCCTCATTTTGTTCACTGCAAGAACAATATTTGCAGCAAGCCAGTTATTTCCTAAAACGTGCTTCTGGCTGTCTCAGCACCCTTCAGAGTTAGACTGCATGAACTGGCTATTGTTTTTAATGGGTGCAGATGACAATTCAATTCATTAAATGACACCCCCCATTCTTCCTGTAACTGATGAATAGTGGAATAATTGACCACAACGTGATCAAAGTATTTTTTTATATTGGCAATAATGGTTTTTCTCAAATTATCAAGATTACAATCATATATTTTTGTGTAAACATCTGCCACTCTACTTAGTGACTCTTGAATATGGAGCTGATCATCTTCAGCAGTGCCACCAGCCAGGAGGTCAATTGTCACGGTCCGGATTTCAGTCCAGGTTTTCCTCCCTTCTCCACTTCAGTTCTCACACCTGCACATCCTCACAATCAGTCCAGCATAAAAGCAGCCAAGATCCAAGACTCCTCTGCCAGATGAGCTCCGGCTCCAGCTCCGGCTCCAGCTCCGGCTCCAGCTCCGGCTCCGGCTCCAGCTCCAGCTCCAGCTCCAGCTCCAGCTCCAGCTCCAGCTCCAGCTCCAGCTCCAGCTCCGGCTCAGCTCCGGCTCAGCTCCGGCTCAGTCCAGCATTGGCTCGGCTCCAGCCCACAAACCAAGATCCACTCCAGCTCTCTGGTTCCAGTACAAGTTCCAGTTCTCGGACTCGGCCCAGCCCATCTCTAAGTTCTGGAAAATCTGTTCAATAAACTCTTTAACTGAGCTCTGTTGCTGTGCGCCTGGGTCCAACACCCCGCATTACAGTCAAGGGACATAATTAAACAATCATGGGCACTAGTAAAGTGGATTTCATTAACATGAAGTCTAATGAAGTCATGAAGTTAACTGGGTCGTAGCATCAAAACCTAATGTGAGATTTTTGTTGTTCAACAAAAACTCAGCAACCTGAAAATCAGAAGCAACACCCAATTCTCTGAGCCTTAGTTCCACAGCTGAATGAAGAGGGACAATTTTAAAACCTTCCCTTTGTGCAAATTTCTGAATGAGAATGGGAACACTGCTGGTAGGCACATTCAATTCAATTTTATTTCTATAGCCCAATTTTTGAATGTGTGCATTTTATGTAATTTTATGTACAGTAAGTCTGTGGATTCTTTTTAATAACATTGTTAAGCTGTTGCTAATAAATAATGAGTATTTCTTACCATTAATGTGACTTCTGGTGCTGCATGGTTTTGCTGATGGTCCAGTCTGGTTGATACATGGTGAGTTTCAGCTTCATGCAGGCGTTGAGACTTTCATCTAAAATGTGATACTGATCACTTTTAGCGCGACTTAGCGTGATATGACTGCCACTGCCACCGCCAAAAAACAATTCGCATGCGTTGTCATGTCATTTTTTTCTTATCTTTGAGTTAAGTTTCAGTTTAGCGTGACCAAGCTGCCATCAAACAGCTGCTGATTGGTCCAGATTCTAACCTATATGTATCTTACATGGTGTAACCATGCTCTTCTTACCCTCAATGTTGTCTCTTTGGATCAAGACGTTTTCATTTTTATCATTTTAACAATAATTCATACTTTCTTTCTTTTTTTAACAGTGGTTAATTTTTATTAAGTCAGATTTGTGAATTTATGGCTGAGGATCTCCTGAAACTGTCAAGTTTATCTGCTGACATTACATCAACCGGTCTGAGTGTGATCTGTGGATCCTGCAGAGCAAATTATTGGTAAAAAGTTTGATTTACTTAAGATCTGTTTGTTAAAACAAAACAGTAAAAGATTTAAAGCACATATTATTTTATGCTGCACACGTGTTTCAGAAGAGATTAAAAGCAATAATAAGCATAAGAATGACGGTCTTGGTGTGGGGATGGCTGGTCACCCTCCCTCCTCTTTTCACATTCCATCATCCATTTAGAAGAACATAAACACTCACCTGAGCACAGGTGTTAGCTCACCTTTGCACTAATAGTTTGCATGATTGAATGAATAAAATATTTCACACTAGTTGGTTTAAAGGCATGAGTATGCGTGTGTGAACAATATCTGTATTGTGTGCATGTTTTGTGTACATGTTGACATGTGGACACCTTTACAGTTAACAGGTGTGTTTATAACATCTGAATGTGTGTGTGGACAGGCCCCGCCCTTTGAGATTTGTATTACACTTGAACCTTACCGTAATGATAAACATCCAGTAAAGTTGTTGCTTTAGGCTGCTTCATGGTTCTACCCCCCCCCCCTCTCCTTTTATCACCCTCCTATCTCCCCCCTCTCTAACATCCCTCTCTCTTCTTCCCTCCTTTCCTTTTCCGTCCGGTTCAGCACCAAAGATTTCAAACATGATGGAATGTAATAAAGTTTGGCCTCAACTACAAAAGGGGTTTATTCAGACATACCTCTGGTTTGTCAGTAGATTAATAACCCCTGTTGTTAAAGTAAAATATGTCCAACACAAGAGGCCTTCAGCTCTCATCTGTTTGCCCAGCTGTTGGACAGGACAAGTTAAAAAAAAAAAAGTGGTCAGCAAAATCAAAGATACGACAAAAGTGAGATTTTACACACTGCATGCAAAAACATTCATTCATTCATCTTTTTATCCATTTTTCCCTTTCGGGGTCATGGGGCTGCTGGAGCCTATCACGGCCACTTGTGGGCGAAGGCAGGGGACGCCCTGGACAGGTCACTAGTCTGTCGCAGGGTATAATGTCCACAATCACACACCAATTCACTCTCACACTCACACCTATGGACAATTTAGAGTTGCCAATTAACCTATGGAGCATGTTTTTGGATGGTGGGAGGAAGCCAGAGACCCCGGAGAAAACCCACGCATACACGGGGAGAACATGCAGACTCCACACAGAAAGGTCCCCCACTGATGTTCTGGTTCAGGACTTGAACAGGGGCCTTCATTCTGTGAGGCAAGAGCGCTAACCACTGCGCCATTGTACAGCCCACACTCGAAAACATGTGTTTTGCAAACGCAAAATAAAGTTTTTGAAAGCAAAAAAAAAGTTTTTGAAAGAAAAAAAATTGAAAGCAAAAAAAAAAATATCAAAGCAGAATAAAAAATTATTGAAAAGCAAATATTCAATATTTTCACTTGCAACTTAGAAAATTCTGTGTGCAACGTGGTGGCAGAAATATCTCTCCATACCAACATAGAGCTGATGTGCCTTACCAAAAAGCTCCAGTTTGGTCTCATCTGTCCAAAGCTCAAACAACCACGAATGGTGTGATCTGACACTGATGTACATTGATCTAGGAGTTCACTTTTAATGTCTTGGGAGGTTGTTCTGGGCTCTTTGGATACAGTTCCAACTATCCGTCTCCTCCATTTGTCATCAATGTTCCTCTTCCAGCCACGTCCAGGGAGGTTGGCTACTGTCCCGTGGGTCTGAAACTTCTGAATAATATGTTCCACTGTGGTCACAGGAACTTCAAGCTGCTTAGAGATGGTTTTATAGCCTTTACCTTTACCATGTTTGTCTATCATTTTGTTTCTAATGTCCTGGGACAATTCTCTCCTTGGCTTTCTGTTGTCCATGTTCAGTGTGGTTCACACCTTTTCACCAAACAGCAACGTGACTATTTGTCTCCCTTTAAATAGACTGACTGATTATGGGTTATTAAACAGCTGTGATGTCAATTTAAGGACATACCTGAGTTCATCATGACCCCCTGGGCAATTAGTTCTTAGTCTTTTATGGAGGTCCCATCATTTCTGTCCAGCCCTATTTCATTAGTTTTTTTTTAAATAATTCTGTTAATCAACAACTCAAAAGTAATGGCTGATTTTGAATTTTGAATAAATTTTAATTTATTGTTACTTTTGAAAGTTTCAAGTCATTTCAGTGAGCATCGTGGACTTTCTTTCTTTAACTGAGGGGTACCAACTATTTTGTCCACCACTGTATATATGTGTGTGTGTGAAGCAGCTGAGTAATGGGCGGGGCAGGTGAAGCAACCATACACTCCGCCCTCTCAGCAAGACAACAACATCATCTCAGTGTCTTCTTAAGCCAAGACTGTTACACTCTGATACTTGTTTTCAAGTCTATCTGTTTACTCGTGATCAGTTTCTGGCCTCCACTTTGGTTTTTGGATTATGGATTGAATTACTGCCTCTTTGGGCAGATCCCAGTTATGACTCTTGTTACCGGGAGGCGACAACGACCCCCATCTCATGGCAAGACGATTCCATTTCATGGCAAGAGCAGAGAACTGGGGCCGGTCAAAAGACCAACATGACCTGGTCCACTCTGCTTCTATGCAGTAGGCCTCCAGTAACCAGAAAGAAGCATGGCTGGTCCATTCTGTCAGGTAGGAGGTTTGACGAGTTTAAAGGACCCAAGTTGCAGAGACGGGAGGCGCACAGTTCCAGGGCAAAGGCTTTATTCTCAAACAACAGGTGAAAACGATCAGGAGAAATTGGGACCAGGTGAGTAAAACTCAAAACCATGACATAACAGGAAACCCTTCGAAATGAAACAGGAAGCAGAACTCAAACATGACAGAAACATGAAGGAAGCAAAAACTAAGGCAAAGAAACCAAAACCATGACAAAACCTAGATTAAATTGTGATTTTGGTAGTACAGAATTCATCAATCACAGCCTCTTATTTGTGAAACCTTCAACTGATTTATGAAATGTGAAACAGGATCATTTTATCCCATTTTATGCACTGACACCACCTAAGACCAGGCCCCACTGAAAAACCGCTGGACCTGGGCTGCTGAAATCAGGATTAACTTGTGCATTAGGCGGTAAAGAACACATTAAAAACAGTTTCTGATTTATGAAACCTTCATCGGATTTGTGAAAATGAGCAATTGGATGATTTCATCGCATTTTACGCACTGAGTCCACCTAAGACCCGGCCTATTGAAAAACAGCTGGACCTGGACTGCTGCATTAGATAGTAAAGAATACAGTAAACACAGTTTCTGATTTGTGAAAATTACAAATAGCAGGATTTTATGAAGTGAATAAATCTACAATGATAGTTCTTTTTTGCGAATCAGTCTTCCCGTTGTTATGAGGTGAGCTGGATTGTAGGCTGACGACACAAACTCACAAGACAGGAGGCAACAGAAGTTCCAAACAACAAATAATTATTAATCTGTGTTTAATGTATTCTTTACTATCTAATGCATAATTTAATCCAGGTTTCAGCATCCAGGTCCAGCGGTTTTTCAATAGGACCTGGTCTTAGATGGACTCTGTGCGTAAAATGCAATGAAATCATCCAATGTCACATTTTCAGAAATCAGATGAAGGTTTCACAAATCAGAAACTGTGTTTGGGGGGTGGGTCTTCCCTGGGGGGCCCTGACTCATGCCTGTGGCTGGGGCAGGGGGATGCTCAGGACTCCTGGGTGGTGGTGGGCCGCCTGTCTGGGGCTTGGGGTGCCCCCCTGGGCTTGGGGTGCCCCCTGGGCACGGTGGGGAGGCTGCTCTATGGGTCAGGCTGGGGCTTGCACTGTCTACCCCCTGCGCCCCCCTGATCTCTGGCATTGGGGGCCGCTGTGACGGTCCCACTGGCCCTGCCGGGGGTGGCGGATTTGGTTGCCCAGCAGGCGGCCTTTCTCTATGTGCTGTACTGTGCGGGTGTTGGGGGGTCCCGGCTGCCGCTGCTGCTGTGGTGTTGGCCTTGGTGGGGGAAGGGGGGGGGGGGGGGCTGGGTTATTTTCCTCTTGCTTTTTATATTCCATCCTCCCCCCCAGAAGAACATGAAGTCACTCAAGCACAGGTGCTGTGTCACCTTCGCACAAATATTTTGCGTGACTGAATGAAATGTTTCACATGTGTTAGTCTGAATGCATATGTATGCGTGTGTGAATGTTAGTGGTAGCATGTCTTTGTTGACTTCTATGTGTGTGAACACATTTGGAGCCAACAGGTGTGTTTGTGGCGTTTGAGTGTGTGTGTGTGGACATTTCCTATGTAAATTGTTTATAATTTCATATGACTGAGTCAAAATCAGACTGTGTTTTGCATTTTGTGTGAGTTTTAAATGTGTATAATATTTTGTATTAATGTTATTTTATATTAATATAATTGTTATTAATTTTAAAGGTGCTTTATTTAGGGGAACATTTATGTACAATACTATGCCTATTCTCAGCATCCTTATAGAAACTTCCCTTTTGGTTCATAGCTACATGGAGCAGGTTTTCTGCATCCTAAAAACAAGATTTCTTTTGTATGTACAACATTGGCACCTGCTGTGGATGTAGACAGTTGTACAAAAACAACACACCTGGTAGACAAACAGGAATGGTTGGATTATGTCTTCACAATTAGTTTGGATTTAAATAGTCATCAACCACATGCAGAGTGTTGTGATCACTGATCAGTCTGATTTTCATATATTTGTTTTCACAGGATATGTTGGAACAGGGAAGAAGGGAGTACTGTCAGGGATTCACTCTGATGATCCTAATCCAGGATACTGCAGCCACGTTTGCAGCCAAACAATGATGTCAGACACACCTTAGGATTCAAAATGGCATTGTTAGTTATGAGGGAAAAAAACTTTAGGTTACAAAAGGAGATGTGGAATCAAAATACTTCGAGGCCAAGCAGATCTTGAAGCAGTTTGTCCAAGTGGTGTTTCCGTAGTGTGACATCATCATTAGTGTCGGGCCCCCCGAACAGTTTTGGTACCTACACCAGAAAGACTTGGGAGACCCAAATGTAATTTGAGGGTCTTTTAGGAACGTCTGGCTGGGCCCTCCGTCAGGGAAGTGTGTAACTCCCAAATCTGGTAGAGCTTCAAACAGGTACAGAGGGAGGCTGAACCATGTTCTCCACCTCTATAATCTTTGCTATTGTTCAGAGCTGTGGTCGCAAGGTCTCTGCTGCCTGTTGCTGTGGCAATCCCCAAACCCCGGTGGTTGACACAGGAAGTAAGGGACGACATCAAGCTGAAGAAGGAGTCATGATTCTGTCCCCAGGTGGAGTTGAAATATCCTGGGGTCTTGTTCACGAGAGAGGGACGATCAGAGTGTGAGACTTACAGCGTATGCTGTTATGCCTTTACTGTAGCAGTTTATTGTGGTGAAGAGAGAGCTGAGGCAATCAATTTACCAGTCGATCTTAATTCCAATCCTCACCTATGGTCATGAGCTCTGGGTCATTACCAATAGAACAAGGTCCCGGATACAACCGGCTGAAATGATCTTTCTCTGTAGGGTGGCTGGGCGGTCCCTTAGAGGTAGGGGGAGGAGCTTGGTCACCCAGAGACAGCTCGGAGTAGAACCGCTGCTCCTCCACATTTAGAGGAGCCAATTGAGGTGAATCTGGAACCTAGTCTGGATGCCATACCGGACAAAAGCAGTGGACTATCAAAGCAAATAAACCCTGAATCAAACCAGTGTGAATTCATCCTACCCACAAAAACGAATTATAAAGTTTGGAATGCAGAACATGAAATAATTTTAAAGACATTCTTTCTGCAGACAACAAGGCATTCACACAACTGTGAATTTAATCAAACTGTAGGTTTGTTCAATCCAGGTTTGATCCTTGAATCCAAGCTGCTAGTGCTGATCCTCCAGCTGGATCCATTCCCCCCTCGTGAAAGACGGGGACACAGAATTCAGATTAAACTGTTATTTTCCAGGAAATCCTGCTCTGTTGCTTCAAGGAATTAGTCCCACTGTGTTTTCTTCGGTAGGTGGAAACCTCAGTAATTATCAGGAATATTGATTCCATCCTTTACATCTTTGTATTTGTCAGAAGTCAGAGCTCTGTTTCCCCTGTGGTCACCAGCAGGAACCAGGAACAGGGTGCCGTGGTGCAGCGGTAGGGCGGTAGACCCATGATCGTAAGATTGCAGGTTCGACTCCCGCCCATGAGTCGAAGTGTCCTTGGGCAAGACACTGAACCCCACCTTGCCTCTGGTGGTAGGCGGGCGCCTGTGTTTGGCAGCGGAGCTGCCACCAGTGTGTGAATGTGTGTGTGTGACTGTAAAGCCCTTTGGGCCTTGTAGGTAGAAAAGCACTATATAAGTATACAAGTATACGCCATCTCCAGAGTTCTAACCACTACATCTCCCAGCAACCCCAGCAAACACTTCCTGGATGCTACACACCTGACTCCCATTTCACCCAATCACTCACAATATACTTAAACACCAACCAACACCAAACCAAGTATAGTTTGTGCCACTCTGCCTTCTTTACAGAGTGTTATATCCAGGCCTGATTTTCTGCTTTCCTGAACCTGTTCTGTATTTGACTCTGTTTGCCTGCCCCAAATCTCATCTGGATCCTGACTTCTTCTGTTTCTGTGCTCTTTGATGCCCCTATGCTCATCATTGACCCCTGCCTACCTGGGGGGTATCCCAGAAAGCAGGTTATGCTAGTCAATGAGTTCTATCGCTAGAGGAGACATCACGTGATTCCTCATGGGAGGAGAGCACCGCCATCTTGGTGAGGTCAAGTCACTGCTGCAGTGCATGCATGTGAGCACATTTTTTGCAAAATTCCAGTTCATTGTGTGGGTTTCAATTGCCAGAATCAGAGAAATAAGTCCACGAAGGAGGAAGGCATAACATTTCACAGGTAAGTACTATAATTCTTTCCTTTTAATGCTGCAGGGGCTTCATTAATCGTACACATGTTGACATGCATGATGCTGCAGGGCTATTATCAACATGTAGGCATGATGTACGTATAATTTGCTGTCGACATAAATGTAAACTTTATTGTGTTACACCTGTATACAGTATTCTAGGACTAAGCTATTATAGTAATATAGATTTATACATTTCTGACTCAGTGACTGAACTTTTCTTGCAGGTTTCCAATGGATTCAGACTTAATGAAAAAGTGGGCCTCAGCTATCAAAAGAGCTAACCCAGATGGATCACTGTGGTACCAACTAGCAATACAGTTTGGCTATGTTCAAAACATTTTGGGGAAACAGATTTTGATAAGAGGCCAGACTGTTCGCTTGAAACCTGGCACCATCCCATCTGTGTTACACCGAATTGATCACTCACATGAATCAGTAGAGTACATCTATTGTTTTACTTTGTTTTTTTTAAAGAGGAAAATCTGTTGTTGACTTTTGGACTTATTGTTGTCTTATTATTGATTTATTATTATCATTTAGTATTATTGACCTATTATTTACTTATTGTTATCATTTAATATTATTATGGATTTACTATTGATTTATTATTATTATTATTTATTATTTATTCATCATTATTAATATTAACTTATATATGGCTATTTATTATTATTATTATTGACTTATTATTTATATATTCTTTATCATTTATTATTATTATTGACTTATTGTTGGGCTTTCCTAAATAATTTTAATTACATGTCAAAGAGATCTAAAACTTCGAAATGTTTAAAAATTATTTTTAAAAATTTTTGTAATTTTAATTATTTATAAGAAGTCCTGCAACAGTGCATTTTTCATTAAAGTTTGAGCTTATAAGGCTGACTGTTTCTCTTATTTAACAGCAACAAATGATGTGTGTGTGTATATATATATATATATATATATATATATATATATATATATATATATATATATATATAATTATATATGTATAAATTATACATATTTATTTATATGTATTAATATATAGAAATATGAATACATATACATTATATAAAAGCGACTTAGATGCCAATATAGGCTACAGAAAGCATTGTCATGTGGGCGTCCTCACCAAGATGGCGTCGCGCTCCGCCACCGTCGGCCAGGATTCCAAAGCTGGCGTGTCTCCTCTAGCGATATAACTCATTGATGCTAGTCACTACAGTCAGTTTGAGGCTAAGGAAGTGGATAACCTCAGCTTTTGGCTCCAGAAATGGAGGTATGTTTCAGGGTATGTCAAGTTGCCATAGCAACTCATGCTCTGAACATAACCTGGTCTGGAGCAGGTTTAGTTGAAGGTTAGTTTGTTTTCAGAGAGGTGCAGCAGGATGGCGTGTCCATTTGAAGATGATTTAGTGGATGAAGAAGCTCAGATAATACTTTTTCCACCGTGAGAGGGAGATAAGACCACATATGGATGTTAGAAAAATAAACTTTTTACATTAATCTAACTTCATTATTTGCTTCAGTTAAGATAAATAAATTTGAACCGTTTGGTTTTCGTTCATGTTCATGTTACTTTATTCTGCAACAGTGGTCATCTTCAGGTCACACAAGTCCTGCTTGTTCCGACTTTGCGTGAATTCCTGTTCTAATCCACAAATAAGCGACCTTCGTAAACCCATCAAGTTGACCTCACTCTGTAAAATAAGCTGGTCCTGCAACTAAAATGGACAAGAAAGACAAACATGTTGCTTTGCACATTTTAGGTCATGCCTTTTGACCCCCCCTGCAATAGTTTCATTCATGTTCAACAGTCAGGGGCTACAGGCCGTGTATCATGCACTTTTCAAAGGTTTCAAAGGGACTTCTGTCTTTAAAAGCTTACTTTTAAGGCAGCATATTGCCAGTGGATTTCAGGTGACTGATTTTTCCATGAGCAGCCTGTCACTATGCACCAACGTCAGCTTTATCAGCATCAAGGCTGTCTATTCAAACACTCGTGTTTTGTTTGCACAAGAGCACATTCATTCAGTTGCTGTAAAGGCTGAGTTTCGTCGTTTTGACTTGTATTTCAATCAAAAGCTCGTCCATCTTGACTACACGCTGCTCAGCTGCACGGTTCTGCCTCACCGTTTTCAAGTTTGATCGCCTTAAAAAACTCTGCCTCAGTCCTCTCCTCTGCTCCACGCTATAGAATGACATGAATGGGTGTTTTTTCACTCATTGTCATCAACACTCCCCTGAATTAATTTGATATCTGTATTGACTGAGGAGAAAACCTATAAAGTGATCCTCCGCCCATTAGGAAGGTTTATTTATGGCTGTGATTGCAGCTTCTCTTAATGGCTGCTATGGTTACCTTCACACCAGATACGGTGCAGAGCTCAGGTTGGCGGTGTTGTTGTCGCTTGTGCACTCACCTCACTTTTGTCTCACAACAGATCTTTCTATTGGTGGACGTATGAGGCGTCACCAAGGACTTAGTGGGTGGGAGGGCGTGGGGGCGCCGCGTTAGCATGTGAGCGTGAGATGATGATGGTGCTGCCAATGTTGCATGCTAAAGCCTGGAAAAAGTGGCAGGTTACTTTGTAAACCCTTTGTCGGCTTCTGCACCCTCATGGCTGTGAGGTTTTGGGAGTCTGCCTCAGAGAGAGTACAAGTCTCCATCCTTACTGAACAGAGGGCTAAAGGTTTGGCTTACCTGGAATCAAGCTGGAAACCATGGCGTCAAAGATAGGAGGGAGAATCAGTGTTAGTGCAGAGAGGTGGGGTGGGGCGAGTCCTGCAGCATGTGGGTGTAGTAAGCTACACCAAGGTGCAGGTGTCTCCAGGTTACTGAAGAATGTAAATGCAAAGCAAGACTGCTCAAACATGAGTGGGGGAGCATTTACAAAAAGAGCTTGGGGGGGGGGGGTATCGGGTATCAGAACAACGGAACTGGCCTGTACGTGATCAAAACTAGATTATTAACCTCCTCCAGAGTAGAAGGGTGTTAATATGTCTCTTTGTAGCACATCAAAGGTTCACAGAAGCAAAAATGAAACGTATTCCCAATTAATGGGAAAATCAAAATCAAGCGAGCATAACCCAAAAGAAAAGGATTAGGCAAAGTTCAAGAATTCCAACATTTAAGATGAAGAACAAGGAGGACCCGTCCAGGGTGAACACCATCTTTGCCAAACAGTGGATGGGATAGGCTCCAGGAACGCCTGACCCCAAAATGGAGTAATCAGAGTCTACAGATGGGTGGATAGAACAAAGAAAAGGCACAGTACGGGTATGGAGGAGGCTTCAGATTATCCCTCAATGCTTTTCACTGACTCAATACTACACACTGTGTCATGGTTTGAGTTTGTTTTGTCTTGGTTTTTGCTTTAGTTCTTGTTCTGTCTTGTTTGGTTCTGTTTTCTGTTTTATTTTGAAAGGTATTTTGAAAGGTTTGAAAGGCTGTTTTGTCTTGACTTTTGGAACCTCAGTGCGGTTCCTTGAGGGGGGGGTACTGTCATGGTTTGAGTTTTTTTTGTCTTGGTTTTTGCTTTAGTTCTTGTTCTGTCTTGTTTGGTTCTGTTTTGTCTTGTTCTCTAGTTTTACTTCCTATGTCCCCATCTGCCCTGATCGTGTTCACCTGTGTCTTGTCTGCCCTGTCTGTATATAAGTCTTGTCTCTGCCTTCCTCTTGTGTTGGTCCATTAACTTTTGTCATGGTGTTTACGTCATCCTGTCTTAGCGTCCTCGTTCCATGTCCCTCGCCACGCCATAGTAAGTCTTTGTTTTGTTTTGTCATCCTGCTCGGCAGCGCTTTTATTTGCATTAAACTCTCTTGCCCTGAAACCGTTTGCCTCCCGCCTCTGTGTCTGGGTCCTACCGGCTCTCGAGCCCCCCTCACCCTGACACACTGATCTGTAATGTGTAGTAATGGTTACTGTGATAGGTGTCTAATCAATTACTTTTTTAAATCTATTTATTTTAATATATTTATTCACATTTACTATTTTATATGTCTATTAAGGTTTATTTATGTACTTATTTGGTTATTTATCCATTTTCATTTTTATTTGATTCCTTTCACATTTGTAACTCCAGTGTTTTCCTCAGAGGGATCCTCCACATCAGTGAAGACCCTTCAGTGGATGGGGTCACTGCAATGGGATCTCCCGGGTCTGGCTCTTTGTCTAGATCTGGGGGGTCCTGTGGTAGTGTATTCTGAGAACTGGGGTGGGGGGGGTCACTGATGTGAACATGTCTGGCCTCCCCCACACACTCGCAGATACAAACACCATGATAAAAAGAATGATAAAATGATGCAATGTAGAAATCTGCCTTTGTATTGAGGTGGGTAAAAGTATTATTTATTATTCTCCTCAGCCGTTTCCTCTGGGGGGACCCCATGGCGTTCCCAGGCCAGCCAAGAGATGTAGTCTCTCCAGTGTGCCTCCGCCCAGAATATCCCCCCAAGGGAGGCGTCCAGGAGGCATCTGGACTAGATACCCGAGCCACCTCAACTGGCGCCTTTCGATGTGGAGCCGTTCCACTCCGAGCTCTCTGTTGGTGACCGAGCTCCTCCCCCTATCTCTAAGGAAACACCCAGCCATCCTACAGAGGAAGCTCATTTCAGTCACTTGTATTTGGGACCTTGTTCTGTCTGTCATATCCCAGAGCTCATGACCATAGGAGAGTATTGGAATGAAGATCGACCGGTAAATTGGGAGTTTTGCTTCCTGGCTCAGCTCTCTCTTCACCACAACTGACCGGTACAGCAACAGCATGGCTATGGATACTGCCCCGATCCGCCTGTCAATCTCATGCAAAACATCCAAGGGGTTAGTAAAAGGACAATCTAGCACAGAGTGGCTGGAGGAAGTGTCGTCCTCATGAAAGAAGTGGCTCCAGCTGAAGACGGGGTTGAGCAAGACGCACAGAGACAGAGGCAGGAACAGATTGGCTGATTAGAAATGTGTGTTAGTTGGAAAGGTGTGCCTAAGTGGCCAGTGAGTGTATTTGTCTACATAATCATTAAGTTGTGGCTTAATTAGGGATTAACCTATAAATTGGCTGAGATGGTGTTTTGAGAAATCAATATGGACTTTTTTAATTTAGTACTTAAAGAGGTCCACTCTGTATGTTGTGCAGCAGAATTCTTGTCTTCTTCTTCGTCTTTTAGCTGCTCCCTTAAGGGGTGTCCTAGTGCTATCATGTGCCAGTCCCACAATCTAATACTAAGGATTGTAACAGAAAGAACATTTGACGTAACACCAAAACCATATCATTCGAGCAAATCCCAGAGTTCTACACTCTTGCTTCTGTTTTAAAAATATCCACCACCTCTGTTAGCTATTGTAATTCTATCTACTTATTGCATTACCTAAAAAGCTGCACATCAATCATTCAGACGGTGGACCTGTGAGCTAGAGGTTCTGACTTGATCTTCTGATGAGTCAACTTCAGAGTATGTTTGACCAGAACGACACACAACACTACCAAGACACAAAACAACAACACATTTGTTAGCATACATTTGCCATTGTGTATAACCAATGAACCAGCTATGATCCTTGTAACCCTCTTTATTATTTGTTTTTTTCTGTCAAATTCTGTGGTAAATGTGTTGATTTTGTCTTTTCGTGTTGACCACTGCTCCACTCAGATAGTGGAAGGATGTCTCTCATTCTTTATACAGCATTTATACCGTAAGTCGGGCATTGTTGTTGTGTAGATCACTCTGGAGCGAGCAGGTCCAGCAGTTTCTTGATTTAAAAGGCAGTTTCATGGTAAATCTCAGCTTCTCTGAGTTTTGGTCATAATTTTTTTGTCTGTGAACTGCAATTAGCAAAGAGATTTCCAAATCCATGTTTATATCTGGGAATCATAAACTGCATCTGCCGCTGCCTTGTTTAGACAGTCCTTGGAAATAAAAAGGGCTCTGCTGCCTACATAGACATAGACAGATTTATTCATTATCTTTAAAGTTGTGGTGTCATCCCTCACCAGACACACTCGTGCTGAGGAAACCAACAATCTTGCTGACAGATAAATGAATTAATAGAGTAAAGAACATGTATTCTTTTACTACTGCATGAAAATAATTTCTACACGTAAAGAATAATAACTAAAAACTTTAAAGTAGAATGCTTTTGTGAACTTGGGCTGTTAAATTGACAGGCGAGAACATTTATTGATAAAATGGTTGAAACAAACACAACCCTGTACTGCAGCAGGTGAGCTAAAACATCAGTATTTGTTGGACTAGAAGCTTCTGTTGGGCTTGGCTTTTTCCCAGGGAGCCTCCTCTTTTCGTGTCAGCAGATTTTTAAAACTGGAAAAAGCTTTATAAGTTCACCACACAGGAGTGTGGACGAAGAAACGAAATGTCTTACTTCATCAAGGCAGTACCAGGGTTGACGTAGACGTTCATTATTTGTGGATCCTTTCCACAGACACTTTGTCTTCACTGGACTCAGCTTAGAAAGCTAAACTGAAGTGGTCATCTGTACACAGCTTTGGACTCATTTGTTGCATGTGATTGCCTCAGATCTGTGCTGCAGCTGCTGCACTAAACAATGTTTGCTTAAAATGGAACTGCAGTGAAGTGTGCAGAGAAAAGCACAACCCGTCTTCCGCACAGTGCATTACCTACAGGTGGAAAGTAATGCATGTTCTGACTGAACATGGACCATTTAGATTAGTTACCATATCCAGGTCAAGTCCACAACTCAAGTGAAGGTCTGTAAATTTATGGGGATGACCCATGCCCCACCTGGACCCCCTTTAGCCCTAATCTTTTAGCTGATTAAATCTATGCTTTAGCATTTAAAGAACAAAGTATTTGTAAAAAAAGTACAGGATTTGTTGGCTTCACCCATTGGTGCACCACACCTTTCAATCAAAGAAACATCCCTATAAGAATGCAAACATTCAAGTATTATGAAACAAGATAACAGATTAAAGTCCTCACCCCATCAAGTCAGTCAATGAACATCAAATACATTTTTGATATCAGTCAGAAAAAAATCTATTTCTGGTGTCAAGTTGGGCTGCTTAGCACTGGAGTCCTAAAACCAGCCTCCAGTGGTCAATTGAGGGAAAGCTATATTTGGTTCTTCTGGTTTAGCTTCAGCTAGAAACATAAGAGAGATTTAGAAAGCTCTCACATTGGGGAAATAGAGACTGTGTCATGGTGCCTCTGTCAGCTCTCCTCCCCCTCCCCTCTCTGCTCTGTTCCTGACGTGACCAGCTGGTTCCACTCACCTCATCAGCCTGCAGCCTCTTAAGGAGATCCAGTGCCAGCATTCTAGCATTCTACGTTCGTTGTTCCTCTGCGGTGAAAAGTCTGGTCGCCTCAAGCATCTAGTCCATGTCTATTTGCCACTTGCTAATTTCTCCTACGCCTCGCCTTCAGGAAAATTCCTCCACGAGTGCTCACCTGGTCACCGTCGTCGTTTCTGGTTCCACGTCTCGTATCCTGCTCAAGCAGTGCCTTCCACAACCTCCTCTGCCGAACCCTCCAGCCACGCCTCGCCTCCAAGTCAAGATTCCTGATCCACATCATTCCTCTTGTCATCAGAATCCTTCCTTCTAGTTTACTACCAAGATGTCCTAAATACCTGTTACTTACCTCGGTTCATCTGGGTTTTCTTCCAGGTTCCAGCATCTGGGTCTGCCAAGTCTAGTAATATCATGACAGATTGGTTGTTCTGTTTTGGGCATAGTTTCAGCTGTGAGACACATGAGTTCATGGTTGACCAGATGAGGCATCCAGATCCTGTTCAAAACAGCCCAAATCACTGCACCTCCACCTCCATGCTCAGCATGGCTTTAGGATGTGTTTCTTTTGTCTTCTCATTTTCTGAGAATTGTCGCAGTATATTTTTAAGAGCATACATTTCTATGCGGAGAGTATTAAAATGCTAACCATACTGTGACTCACTGAGGTTCACAGGCAGGGAAAACAGACTTTTTTCTAGATGTTAATTGCTGTTTGATTCTGCCCTCCGTCACTTTTTAGTTGAATGTAATCATTTAAAACACATTATCATTATGTTAAGGAGCTTAGAAGTAAAAGTTGAACACTAATAGCACTAAGTTATTAGGACAACATATTGTCCATTTGTAAAGGAAAGAAAAAATGACAAAAAAAATATGCGAATAGCAGAAATTTGGAGTGTATAGTGTGTGCCAGCAGTACCCAAACTACAGTACACTTACCCCTGGGGGCAACGCAAAAGGCCATAAGGGGTATGCCAGAGCAGAAAGAAAAAGATCACAGATAAAATAATGGCCAAATTTTACAGTTATTCGGTTTTAAATGTTTGACTGACATCTCACTCCCAGGTTTTTTTAGGGCAACGATGTAATGGACAACGGATAACAAGAAGAAATGCCAAACCTCAGAGAGACCACCCTGATGCACCCGTCAGCTCACAGCTGAAGACGTTCTTTTTGGCTGAAGCACAGTTGACTGTTCAATAACACGTTTTGCAAATCAAGATTCCAACACTGACGCAGCTGTAGCTGCTAGCCAAGCAAATAGCACAGCCAGTCGTCATGTGCAAAGTGATGAAGGGTTAAGGCTAAAGAGCATCAGAATGGAACACAACCTCATCACAGAAGTGCATAAATGATGACAGTTATACTGTATTTCATTTGGGTTCACATGTAGACGTATTGGTGGGTTTTTCCGGTGACGGTGTGTAAATTGATGCCAGTATAATCTCACAACTAAATGAAACCTTCAAGGTTCAAGGTTGCACCTTGAAGGTTACGTTTAGAGACAAGTAATCCCCACTGCAAAAACAAACCATTATAATCTTCTCAGCAACAGCAAAAGTCACTTTCAACAAGCTTCAGGGAGTCAGATCCTGCGAGATCAGACTACATGCATCGTGCATGTTCAGTTACAGAGTGACAAAAAACCACCGGGCAGCAAACTGGTGTGGTAGACCTCAGTGTTCCTGCTGCTTTAAACATGGTTAGGACCGTGTTGGAAAATCTAATGAAGGAAGGTGCAGACCATGGTTTGGGGGTGTGGGTACTGGAGGGTCAGCACTTCATGTGATGGGCCCTCTGGGCTGGGAGACTCGGCCCCAACGCTAAGAGGGGGGCGGTTGTTTCACCAATAAGGGGTCTGTCTAGCAGCTGTCCCTCTCTTGGTTTTAATTGCACCTTCAACATTTATGGCCCCTTGGTAAGGGGGGGTTCTTGGTCATCACTGTGAGCAATAAGGAGATGTCTTCTCACAGACACATTTGGTCCCAGCTCTCTGCAGGTCATTCACTAGCTCCCCCTATGTGGTTCTGGGATCTTTGCTCACCATTCTTGTGATCATTTTGACCCCACGGGGTGAGATCTTGGGGGAAGTCCCAGATGGAGGGAGATTCTCAGTGGTCTTGTATGTCTTCCATTTCCTACATTTCCATTACCACATTTGTTTATAAACTGTTTTTGCTGTCAAAAATGTTTTTATTTATAATTTTTTTGGTGAAATGGTGGACCACAAATAGGAGATATTTACTCTGTATGGTCTTTAACAGATCAAGAGACAAGAGCTTCTCTTAAATGTATTTTCTGCTGGTTTTGTGTTAAAAAACTCAAATGATCAAGAATGGCAGTCTGAAAAACAGAACTTTATTATCATGAGCAGAAAATGTCAAATTCAAATTAAATTTGGTCTATTGTTGCTGCAGAGACACAGAATCGCCTAACAACAGTAGTTTTCTAAAGGTTTGCTGCTCCTACTTGGTTTTCCTGTAACCCTTGTTCTATCCTAGGCATTTTACCGTTGGGAGTTGGGTCATCTAGACCCACTAGACAGAGCTCTGAACCTTTTTTTTTTCAATTTTTTGTGATCTTCACTGGTTCAATGGATAACATGAAATTTTTCCACCTTTATCCACCTTTGTCATGGTAGGGAGAACATGTCAAAGTAAGGGTGGGGTCATCCAAGATAGCACAAGGGTTAAAACAACACTAATCTCAGCTTTTGGTCTCAAACTGCTGCTGTTATTTTAGTTGCATCACTATGAATTCCATGGTTTACCATATGACTTGGGGATGTCTCTGTTCAAGGCTGTATTTCTGTTAAATAGGAAGATGTCAAAATGACTTTAAAGCTGCAATGTTCACATAAAAGCAGCACTAAAAACAAAATCTACAAACTTATAGATCTGTCTCAGAAGCTCATTACAAACAAGATAATTAGATACTTCAGCACTTCACAGCCAAGTCCTTTGAGAGGACAAGAGACAAGAAGAAGAAGAATCTTGAAACATATTCGTCATGGAAAGCCAGACCCTCTGGCCTAAACGAAAGCATGGAGAGGATGCTTCTTTGTGTTTGTAAGCGTCCACCATATGTAACAGGAGCCAGATGCCCCCCGCCCAATCACTCCAGAAAAAGGACTGGGTCAAAGAACTCCTGGGAAGGGAAAATCAGAGGGAGATAACCACTTCAAACCGTGACATCCCAGTGGCAAAGAATGGCAGGATATTGTGTGCATTCTTAGTCCAAATAATCTTACATGACTGGCTGGTTGGATCCAAGGAGCACCGAACATAAAGACATAAAGACTGGACCAGGTATTGATTTAGCCTCTCCAATTTTCTATTGGCCTTGGGATGGAACCCTTAAGCTGCATTCACAGGGCCCATGGGGCTGGAGCGATCGCAGCCGCTTTGCCGGCCGCTGGGAGGCCGGCTGACTGGTGGGCGGACAAAGAGCAGCTGTGGGCACTGGAAGGCCGCCTGCTTGGGCCTCCTGAACTTTATATTTTTCTTATTTTCAATAATAAAAGGCAATAATAAAAGAATCCTATAACCTTATTCTTGTTTTATTTCTGCCCATTCCCGGGTTCATGCAGGGTAGCAAGTCGTCAAACTGGATCACAGAGTCACGAAACATAGCAGGAAGCAGCTGTCATTCAGACGCAGCAGGAGTGAAGCTCACCGTATGGGGAGGGTCTCTGAATGATCTCATGAAACCAAACATGGAGACGTGATTACCAATGTTTTAGCAGAGCTCTTAAAACTAAATAAACCCGATCTCTCTACATTATCTGTGTTCTCCATGGAAAGTCAATGAGATAATAACAAAGTACTTCATAGCCATCAGGCTAAAACATCTGGCAGTAGCTCCTCCCACACACATCTCGGGCATCAAGCTTATGAAAGAGAAGCGCCTGACGCAAATTTGACGCGTGAATCACGTTCGGTGGGAACAACAAATGACTGAGACTCCCAGTAGGTGGCAAAACTCTGACCAAAACTTGGCAACGGGACCCTGCTCAGAGACGATGTTTGTACAACTCATGGAGGCTAAGCACATGTTGCAACAGAGTCTTGGCAGTCTCATTGGCTGACTGTAATTTGGGAAGTGAAATGAAATGCACCATCTTGGAGATACAGAGTACTACAATAAGCATCCCAAAGATTAAAGGACCCCAGCAAATGTATCCGTGGAAATTTGAGACCATAGGGACACTGTCTAATCTCACTTTAAATGCCCTTCATGGTGGCTGTTGACTGAGCCCAATCAGGCAAAATGAACTCTGGTGCAGAAGGGTTCTACCTCATTCCTGAGAGACAAGGTGTTTTTAAGTTTCACCTCCCCTGGAGAACATTTTTGATTTGATTTGAAATGGTTTATTTCAAGCAATTAAATAGAAATAATACACAAAAACAATACAATCATCAGTTATACATTCATACAGTAACTAATCAAACACTAATAAAACTATTCAATCATTCCATGAACCCCATTAAAATTCTACCTTCGGCACCTTAAGTAAAGATTCAGTCAAATAAAACACCAAACACAGGTGAGCGGGGAAAACAGGGGCGCAGGAGTGCTAGAATCATTCAACGCTCACTGGACTCACCGCCTGACTGATTTAGCAACCAAGTGACAGTGATGTAACCGAGACGATCCGGTCATTTTTCAACATAAAATAGAGACTTATCATACAACTAGCTAAAAACTGCCAAATGGACTCAAAAACCGCCCAAATCCAATTTTCTCCGCAATGTCAATCAAAATTACCCAACTGAGTGGAAAACCACAGAATCTGGCAACACTGCTGGTCCAGTCGCTCCCCCCAAGGAGATGAAACGAGCAGTGGGTACAACCAGCTGGAGGGAGGAGGACGACCTGCGGGAGCGGCCGGGAGTGGATAAGGTCAGAGTGATATGGAGGGGCCGGGTTATGGAGGGCTTTGAAGGATTTTGTAGGGAATCCAATGAGGCTCTTGTAGCCAGTGGAGCTGCAGCAGGACGGGTGTGATGTGAGGAGGGGAGGGGGTTTGTGTTGTGATCCGAACAGTTTGGAGCAGCTAACATTTGGGTATAGTCTATGGGCCTGGTTAGTTGCTTTGCTCAGTTTGTGTTGTGTTGGAGGACATACAGTGTTGAGCTTGCAGTGCTGCTCTGCTTACAGACTGCAGGTTGGTGGTTGCTGAAAACATGAGTCTAGACTGCGTTGATTTTGCTCAGATGTTATTCTATGTGGGTTCTTGAACCTAGTTTAGTGTGCATGATCATTCAGCGTTCGACATAAGCGGTTATCCTGTTGTCCGAGACCACCAAATTTCACGGAGGACAACCAAAATGAACCTGATGGTTGTCCGTGTGACGACCTGGTCTTTTATTCAACATTTTGATATTTTTTGACTATTTTTCAAGTTTCAAGGGTTTGTTTTTGGCAAACTCTGAATTGAGACGTATGCAGCAAATTCTTTCCACTGACAAACGAAGTGCGTGCATGCTAGCCAATCCTTTCTGTTTCTACATGTGCATTTTTCAATAAAGATTATTCAAATATTTTGAACCTAAAAGATTGAAAACACATTCATAAAACACTATAACTTTCAGTCATAACAGAACAGACTGACATGAGCTGAAAAAAAACCTTTTCCATGGGATTGATATGATATTCTACATTTTTACAACAGTCTTTGTATTTTAGATTCTTTAAGCAACAATTATCAAAACCAAAGAAAAAAAAGAAACAATATATTTAAATCTGTGTAAAGATACTAGTTATAAAGATATTAGTTTCAAGTTTTTGGCAATACTTTGTGTAACCAGATGCTTCAATATTTAGTCAAATGTTTGTTTTTAATATTTAAAGAGTTTTTTCAATGTCCATCATAAGAGGCAGTTGATATTAGATGTACAGAAGAAATAAAGATGTAAGTACTGACATCTGAGTAGGTTTAGTTGCTGTTGAATATTGGTATCCAAGGACAACCAAAGATTAGGGAGGACAACCAAGTTTACTTGCCAGGTTGTCCAGAGGACAACCATTTTTTTCCCTTATTTCTAACGCTGTCATGTTATGTTTTTAAATATATGTGAGATACAGAAAAACATCGCTGAAGACCTGTTTGCCAAATCCATGGACTGCCACTGTTTTAGGCAAAGGCTAATATGGCGATTTCAGTCATCAAAGGGAACCCCTCAAAGGATTTTCCACGTTCAACAGCAGCTCAAAGGTTTCATGCAGTGACAGAAGAAAGAATGGGTACAATAATGAAAAGATCAAAAAAGACTTAGAGCACTTAGACTTATCAGCAATCAGATGATCCAATAATATTTAACAGCATGCACACACACACACACACACACACACACACATTGCTCCAGAATAAAAGTAATGCAGACTAATTTTCCAGCTATTTTGTTCGCTTTGGAGTCCCCTAGAGTGCCAGAACTATCTGCATGAGATGTGTGACGTTCCTAACTGAACATTTCCAGTCATTGTACAAATGGCACCACTTGAAATGAAATTATTTTCATGCAGCATTCACTCTATGCTCCATTTAACACAATTGACTCCCTGGTTGCCATGGGAATGAAGACAGATAAAATCGTGGCGTGACTCTATAAACCCTCCTTCCAGAACTGTGGTTCAGTCTGACCAACTGAACCACTTCAACGTACAATTTGTTGAACAAATTTTACCTATTAATTTTAGAGTAGTGTTACTACAACAAGACAGAACCTTCCACCAAAGGAAAATCTGCTTCATTATTTGTTTAGATACATTTGAAAAGATCCTGATTCTACACTTTAATGGTGAAGTTTATGGCAGTAAAACATTGATTGAAAGTTTGATGTTTTGGTCTTAAACTCCAGGTACTGAGGGTCCGCCTCCTACACGTTTTTCAACTAGACTGCCATCGAAGCTTCTACTTGGCTAAACTCACCTGATCCAGGTAATTTCTTAAAAACCAGCAGGAGGCCGGCCCTCATGATCTGGAGTCTGAGACCCCTGTTTTAAAGGAAAACTCCATTACTTCAATGTCCGTTAAAATGACAGCAGCCTTAAGGAAGTAGAAACCATTAACAGAGCGCCATCTTTCAGAGACAAAAACTGCCAGACACTTTGCAGAGTGACAAACTAAGTTCTACCAGGTTATTTGGGGGGGGTTCTGATCATCCAGTCTCTGCTTCAGCTGATGCCAGACCTGCTCTATGGGGTTCAGGTCAGAGGTCCTTGCTGGCTGAACAGTATGAGGAACTCTCACTTCCTGAAGTCCAGCTGTGATTATTTTGGCACCACGTGGTGAAGCATTGTCATCCATGAACGGAGAGTTGGGGGTGTTCTGGTGGAATTGTGGGATGATGATGCTTCTGTGATGTCTCTGAGCTAAGAACGTGCAGTGACTGGACCATCCACCCAAAAGGTTTTGCTGTGACTGGTGATGCCAGTCCAGATTGTTGCACCTCCTCCACCAAACCAAACCCTGGGGACCGTGTTGACCTCAGCGTATCGCTCCTCTGGCCTTCTCCAGCAACGCTGACCACCGGCATTTCTGTGCAAGGCGACCCGACACTCATCAGTGGGGAGGACAGTAGAGCATTGCTGCTGTTGTATACATGTTTTTTACATAAAATTGTAAAAGAAACACTGTTTATGATTGATTGGTTGGCGGGTTGGTTGGTTGGCTGACTGGCTGGTTTTTTGGTAGCATTTCAGTCAAAGCAATAAAAAATGTACACAGATTTATCCAACTCATTACAGAAATGATAGATGGATTAAAAAAAGACACATAAATCACATTTGCTTAATTAAATACAGTGATCATTGACTAAAGTCAAGTAGAGTTTGATTTCTTGCTTGAAATGAGCGGGAAGAAGCAAGTTTATATAATCCCATCCTTACTTAGTTAATTCATTTTATAGTTTTACATAGTTTTTGTAATCCAGTTCTGATCTAATAGATTCTTTTCATCCTTTCATGACATCCACTGAGTTTTTCACAAGATCTCTAACTTATTGTGAGTAGTGTAAATTAAATCTGCCTCTAACCCTAATCAAATCAAAGTAAGATATTTAGTCATAAATTAAAAAACAAAACAAAGAAATGCATATGCACACACACACTATATTACCAAAAGTATTGGCTCAGCCATCCAAATGATCAGAATCAGATGTCCTGACCCCCTGAGCCTGCCCACTGGTGTATAAAATCAGCACTCAGGCATGCAGACTGTTCAGTGGAGTTCAGTGTTTCCAGCGTGGAGCTGTCATAGGACGCCACCTGTACAACAAATCCAGTGGTGAACTGTCCACGTAAACTGATGGAGAGGGTCAGAGGATGCTGAAGCTCATAGTGCAAAGAGGTCACCGACTTTCTGCACAGTCAGTTGCTACAGAGCTCCAACGTCATGTGACCTTCAGATTAATCCAAGTCCAGCACGCAGAGAGCTTCATGGAATGGGTTTCTATGGCCGAGCAGCTGCATCCAAACACACATCACCAACTGCAATGCAAAGCGTAGATGCAGTGGTGTAAAGCACACCCCCACTGGACTCTGGAGCAGTGGAGAAGCCTTCTCTGGAGTGATGAATCATACTGTTACATCTGGAAATCTGATGGACCAGTCTGGGTTTGGAGATTGCAGGAGAACAGTACATTGGGGACTGCATTGCACTGAGTGTGAAATTTGGTGGAGGAGGAATTATGGTATGGGCTTGTTCTTCAGGACTTGGTTAGTTCCCTTAGTTCCAGTGAACGGAACTATGAATGCTTCAGGATACCAGAACATTCTGGACAATTCCATGCTCCCAACCTTGTGGGAACAGTTTGGAGCGGCTCCTTTCTCTTCCAACATGACTGTGCTCCAGTGACCAAAGCCAGGTCCATGAAGACATGGAGGACAGAGTCTGGTGTTAATGAACTGTGACCTCACCAATGACCTTTAGGAAGAATGGTCAGAAACTCCTAGAAACACTCCTCAACCTCGTGGACAGACTTCCCAGAATATATTATGTAGAGAGAGAGAGAGAGAGAGAGAGAGAGAGAGAGAGAGAGAGAGAGAGAGAGAGAGAGAGAGAGAGAGAGAGAGAGAGAGAGAGAGAGAGAGAGTTTGTTTGGACTCACCTTAAGGTCTGGATGAAAAGATGAATTCCTGAATGAGAGAAAATCCTGTTTCCTGACCTCAGGTGGTCACTCTGACAGACCTGTCCTCCCCTCTCCTTCAGCCGTCACGTTTGATCCCAGAATAACATCACAGTCTTGTCTTTTCCATGTTCTGGAACTGTAGCGATCACTTCCTGCTTTAGTGATGCTACTGAACATACACGCGAAGAGCCCAGACAGTCGCTCCTGTTTTGACATCCTTTCCTTATTTGGTCATGCTTCCTGCCTCTGCCTGTTGCTGCCTGCCTCATTTCTTGCACACACTGTCCAGCAGAGAAGTTCCTGTTTTCCACCCACAGATTGCTATGTTTTATCCAGCCTTACAGCTGGAAGGTCCAACTGACCGTGGTTTTGTCTTGATTATAGCTCTCAGTTCTGACTTGTGTTTGTCTGAAAGGAAAAGGACAAACCGTGTCCTTAATGCAGAGAGGACACGGTTTGTCCTACAGATAGATGCTCTGTATCTGACCACATGCATTCAATTCCACACACAGAAAACCCATGTCTGCTTATTATTTAGACTTTTCTGTTCTAATGCTGCCTTACCTTCCCTTCAGTCTTCAGAGCCCCCCCCCCGTTCTTTTCTTACAGTCTAATCAGACATTTCCCATCATTCTTCTCTCCAGCCTGTAACTCTGGGTCAGTTTTACAACTCTGGGAGGATAGCAGGAAGCTCAACTGGGTCTCCCTTTTCTTTGTTGTAGCTGGAGTTGATGTAGCCACAGTATGCTAATGCAAACACTGACATCTCACTGGACATGTTAAGGTAGTTTAAAAACGTTGAGCATCTCAGCTATTAACCCTTGTGCTATCCTATGACCCCCCCCTCACCCCTTCCATTGAGGTGTTCTCCCTACCATGACAAAGGTGGATAAAGGTGGAGAGGATTTCATGTAATCCATGGACACCAGTGAAGATCACAAACCATTGAAGAAAAAAGGTTCAGAGCTCTGTCTAGTGGGTCTAGATGACCCACTCTCGATGTTAAAGTGTCTAGGATAGAACAAGGGTTACACCTTTGCTTTGAAGTGATGGAGTCTGATGATGTGAATGATCTGAACACATTCAGACCAAGTGACAACTTTAAAAATACAAACCAAACAGATAAAAAAATGATATTAATAACCTAATAGTTATTATTGTGCCAGTACCTTCAGGCTTTAATGAACTATAGAATAGATTGTCATAATACTTCTGAATCTACGACAGACTGGCGACCTGTCCAGGATGTCCCCTGCCTTCACCCATAAGTGGCTGGGATAGGCTCCAGCAGCCCTGTGACCCCGAAAGGGACAAACGGAAGAAAATGAATAAACGAATGACTGACTGAATGAATGAATTAAAATAGAAGTTAAATCCAATTGATTTATTGCACTGCAGAGCATTTTCCACCCAGTAAAGAGATATAGAGTAGACCTACCGTAGGTTACTCAGGTCACAAACAGTGCAGTTTATATTTTAATAAGGAGAAATCTGGACATGTAGATGAGTGCGTTTTACTTCATCTCTATACAGGATAATCAATAGAGTCAACAGTGGAAGCTTCTTGACAAGCTGAGGATCAGGCACAGAATTGATGGGCTGGAAGAGGCAGAGAAGATATTGGAGCTACGCGGCAGCCCAAAGCCAGTGAGAAAGGAGGACCACACCACCTTCTTTATTGAATTACAGCAAATAAAGGCTGAAGACCATGCAAGGAAGAACTAGGACTGCAGTCAGAACAGACCCAAGTGGTACGGTGAATATTACAAGTCAGGTCATATAACATTTCTTTAGTGTTGCCATTTTTGTCACATAGCAGCCATGTACAGAGTGAGCATGACTAATGATTCATGTTTTTATCCAAGCGTCTTTTCCTGACAAACATGCACTGAGCACAAGAGGACAGAAAGACGTCGCTTTGGTCCGAACCTCAGTCACCTGAGACTGTGTATGTGTCAGACTGCTGCAGCCGCCGTTCACATTCACACAATCTCTGCGTGAAGCTGAAGATGTTTCAGAGCACATTCCGATTTTAGAAGATTTGGTGTAAAAATGTGTGACTTCAGATCAGGTTTCAGACCATTCAGGTAAGAAATCCTTCCCCTCTCCCAAGAGAAACTGATCACAGTGTATGTCTAGGAAGGTTTCACATCACGGTGAAATTTGGAATATTCTCCAAAAGGCAGTCATGACTTCTGCTGTCTCCCTGGAGATCAGCTCTCCATCTTTGCTTCCTGTCACGATCGCAGTGTTGCTCCTTTGATTTCTCTTTAAGTCAACTCGTTTCCCTTCGTCTCGCTGTGAAATAAAGAGGCTGGGGTCTGTGTGATTTACAGCCCAGATGCCCCAGAGATGGACTGATGATGCTGAGGATGTGTGGGCGTTGTTAAAACCTCCTAAAGCGGGGAGGTGGTGGGGTAGTTAATGCAGCAGGCCTCCAAACCTTCCCATTGGTCCACTGATGGAAGCTACACCAATGACACGTCCGGGCTCTGCGGATAAAAGCAGGTACGAGGAGCCGCAGGAAGAGCGAGAGGTGGTCTGAGAAGAGGAAGTTGGTGAACGATAGATGCACCTCTGAGACTAAATCCATCTGGAAGTTTCTGCCCAACTCCTGAGGTACCAACTCTGAACTTTCTGTTTGAACTTTTCAGTTTGATTCAAGCTCAATTTTTGGTTCTTTTTCTTTCAGTTTGAGAGGAAGCCTGCTTGCCCTGGCTTACGCAGCGCTCTGCGCGCAGTGGAGGCTTTTGTTAAAGCGCCTGCTTGTCAGATAGAACAGATAGAATCGAGTTTATTAAAAGGTTTAGACGCAGGAGCCCCCCTGTCCGCCAAGCCTCTAACTGTCCGGCTTCCTCTGCAGGATCACGGGGCCCGCTGTTAAACTTGACTGTGTGCGTCAGGGATCGGGTGAAGATGGAGTGGTATGTCCTGGTGCTGATGCTGAGTCTGCCGCCCTCCATCCACGCGGACTGCTCGTCTCTGTGTCAGAGATGCGCGGAGCAGATCCTGCGCTCCGACGCCGCCTTCGGCAGCCTGGTAAGACCCGAAGGCGGACTCCAAACACCTGTGGCACAGGTGCAGAGCTCAGATGTGTGATTGCGTAAAGAAGAAATAACTTGTACTTGTTGCGCATGGAAATATAAACGCATGTGCACGTCTGACACCGTTGAGTTTAGGGGTTCAAAATCATCTTAGTAAAAAAAGAAAAGACAAATCTTGGAAGTCGGGGGCAGAAGCAGACTTAGTCTTCACTTTAGGGGCATTTCTGATGTAAAGGCAGGGAGCTCAAAGTACACAAAGAGCACAGAAGCGTCAGTTCTCACGCGTGTGTCTGTCTCGAACAGTCCTGCAGTGAGGAGTGCGACACGGACAGCTGCGAGCCCGCGCCGCGGCTGGCGGACTTCAGCCAGGACGTGGCTGCGGAGGCGGAGGAGAGCCAGCAGGCGGACCTGGTCAAGCGCTACGGCGGCTTCATCAAGCGGATCGACAAGAACAAGATCCTCAAGTCGTCACCGTGGCGCGACAACTACATCCAGAAAGCGGCCACGCTGCCCAGAAAGTACGAGGACTGGCTGAAGCGGCTGGACGCCAGAGACGCGGACGCGCCCCGGTACGCGGACGACTCCGCGGAGGAGCGGCTCCTGCACAGCTCTGTGAAACGTTACGGCGGCTTTTTACGCAAGTTCGGTCCCAAATCAAAGAGGAGTAGTTCCGCGGAGCAGGAGAGCCAGGAGCCCGAGGAGCTCCAGAAGCGCTACGGCGGCTTCATGCGGAGGGTCCGGCCCAAGCTGAACAACCTGAAATGGGACAAGAGGTACGGGGGCTTCCTGCGCCGCCACTTCAAGATCTCCGTGCGCTCGCTGGAGGAGCCCGTTTACTCCTACGATGAGCCGAGTCTGCAGACGAACTGAACGCTCGCAGAACTTGCGCCGGCTGACTGGAAATGTCCGTTTGTTGGAGGAGTTTCTGCGCGCCTGACCCGCTCCAGCGTAAACCATCTGCACCTCATCCGTCCGCCCCGTTTAACCAGAGTCCACCCGTTCCCGGTTGTCCGGTAAAATGTTGCTTTGACGTTTTTTCGTACGGACTGGAAGCAGCACTTTAGAACCCCGACGCGTCTCATCCAAGCGGGCTGTTTCATGCTTTGTCAGTTGTACATATGGAGTTTTTGGTTGACAAAATAAATTATTTTTGAGTTGCTTTGGGGCTGCATTTCTTTCTGAGTCAGAGGCGTAAAAACGGAAACGCCGCAGGAATTGAAGGGAGTGTGAGAACAGGAACGGCCCAGAATAATCTGAAGCATTAGTCTGCGGAAACCCGCGCGCTCATGTCCGTTTAATCCCATTCAGGCGGACACGACTTTACTGACTAGACCAAACGAAAGAGCGGGCAGCTTCAGCTCAACATGTGGACTTTGGTTGGAGCGAAGGGAAAGCCTGCTGCGCCCTCTTGTGGAAGCCCAAAGGTATCCAGGAAGGGTTTGCTGTTCTAACCTCAGAATGAGAAGAAGTGGACCTCACTGTTGTTCATCAACTCTTCATCCTTTATTTCTACACATTAAACGTTCAGATGTCAGCTGGCAGGTCCAGACTCACTCACTCAAGTGTGCCGCCATCATTTCCACAAAAAGTTTCATTCCCTGTTTTTCCTCCCAGTCTGTATTCTGAAAATCCAAAGTCAGCCATGGACTTTAGAGACTGAAATCCTGATCTGAATCATGACAGAGTGAAACCACTGAGCTGAGGAAGACTTCCACAAATGATGAAGGCAGTCAGACTCAACGCAGGCGTTCACTCTGCATCTCTGCTCACGGACATCCCAGATCTACAACAGACTCCATATGTGGAGCTGACCTCAGAGGACAGACAGACAGGCAGAGAGGCAGACAGGCAGAGAGGAAAGCGGACAGGCAGACGGACAGACAGGCAGGAAGGCAGACAGGAAGGCAGACAGACAGGCAGGCAGACAGACAGACAGACAGGCAGAGAGGAAAGCGGACAGGCAGACAGGTAGACAGATAGACAGGCAGAGAGGACGGCAGGAAGGCAGACAAACAGACACACAAGAAGGCAGACAGACAGACAGACAGACAGACAGACAGGTAGACAGGCAGACAGACAGATCACCTCAAAGTCCTGACAAAAACCAGCTCAGACCAGAACTGAATAGGCGGGAACCCTGAAGCCCTGCAGGTCAGACGTGGGAGCCCCTCCCTGTAGCAACCCGTCTCATGACTGAAGTTCTGCTGTGACTCTTGGATCTGGGTTCAGAGGTGGTTCTATGTTCAGAACATGAAGAAGACCTTTTCTGATTTTGGCTAAAAGAGCATAATTGGAATGAAACCACTCTGAAAAGAGATCAAAGGAGGATGGGAGTGGGACTTGAACCAGCAGGCTTCCAGAATTATTTGTAGGTGCTCTTCTGGTTCTGTTCTCATCACACCTGAACTGATGGAGCAGAAGCTGAGGAGATGCCCCAGAACCTTCCTGACATTGTCCCCTCTGGGGCCGGAGCTGACGGGACAGCGGTCTCTTCTGCAAACGTCAGAGAATGATCAAAGTGGAAGCATCAACAGTCTGATGTGTCTGAGCTTCCAGTTCAGATCCTGTAGTGACAGCAGTAGAGTGTTGGGACGCTCCTTTCGTTGTTTCTACGCTTAAATAAGGACTAGAAGAAGAAGTGCTCTCCATCTGAGGGAATTTTACATATCAGGAAAAACCAGCTGGAAGGTTGTGGTGGTCCAGACGGCTGCTCTGGTCACACCGGTCTCTGTTCCCGGTTGCAGTGAATCTGACCGGGTCGCGTTAAAAAGAGGAGCATTCTGGGACCGCTGAGGGTTCGGTGCAGTTCTGCTCAGTTCTGGCGGTGAAGGAGAAGAGGAGAGCGTCCAGCCCGCTGTGTTCGGCCTGCAGCTGGATGCACGGATACCGTGAGTCTGGTTCTGCTGCCCAGAACCTGCCGGACCTTTCAGGAGTCCAGCATTTACCGGCTGCTCTGAGAACTGAAGGTTTAATAACACTGAGGGTCGTGGAGTAAATCTGTACACAAACACACATCAGCCCCCCCCCCCCACACACACACATCTCTGCAGCTTGAGTGACAGTTCAGCAGGAGCTGGGGAGGGGGGCAGCCGTCCTCCCCTCACTGGTGCTCCTCCCCCACCTCCTCTGGCTGACCTTCGTCCTCTCCATCAGCCGGGCTTTCCTCCTGTGACTCCTCAGCAGCTGTTTCCATGGCGTCCACCATGACGCCGGTGACCTGATGCTGCACGCCGGCGCCCTGTGAGGCGGCGAAAGGCAGCGTGACCAGCTGGAACTGGGGTCCCAGCATCTTCACGAAAGCTGCAGAGGAAGCAGAGCAGCCGGCGCCGGCTGCGCCCTCCTGACCCGGCGACAGGAGGGCGACGTTGGAGGCGTCGGCCACCAGCTCGGACCCGGCCAGCGGGGAGGTCAGGAGGGTGTAGCCGGCGAGGCTGGCGCCTGGCTGGGCTCCTGCCATGGTCAGAACCTTTCCCAGCGGCAGTCCGCTCAGCTGGCTGAGGGGGAGCGTGATCTGAGTGGGAGCGGCACCGACGGTGGCGGGGCCAGAAACGGCACGGGTCAGTCGGGGGCGCTTCAGAGCGGGTGGGGGGGTGACGGGCGTGAGGGTCATCAGGACGTTGTTCAGGTGCTGCGATTTACTCTTCAGCTCTTTGGCTCGCTTCCTGTGCTCGTCACACTGCTGCTCCAGAGCTGCACAGGACAGACACACAAACCGTCAGCGGCCCCCCCTCCACCATCACCCGGCCACGCCCCCTCAGGGTTCAGGACTGACCGGCGAGGCTGCGCGTGTACTGCTCCCTGTAGTGGTCCATCTGGTTCTTGTGACTCGCCAGAACCTTCTTCACCAGGTCCAACATGCCGAAGTTCTGCACTATGTTGTTGAGTAGAACCGCATCTGAGAAGAGAAGCGTGTGCTGAACTCCAGGAAGAGAAACACGCTTCAGATCAGAAGACGTGGAACCGCTCACATCAGAACCTCTGAAGCAGAACTTTTCAAAGAAATTCCATCGGACTGAAGGTGACTGGAGTTTCAATCCCCCTGAATGCGTCTGTGGGTTTTATGAAGTTACATTTCTGCATGTCTGACATCATCCAGGTTTCCACGTCAGAATTCCTGTCTCTGAATTCCCGCCACTTATGCAGAGCCCTGAATGAAAAGCAATTCTGATTCCACGCGCACTACTTTTTTTTTTTAATGGTGGATATGATGTTATTAATTCCACAAAGTTAAAATCTCGTTAATATGAGCGTTTTGGGACGATTATTTATGAGTCCACTGTCTTCTGAAGATAAAAACATTGCTGGTTTATATTCACGGATCTAGCGAGCACTGGTTCACACTGGTTTTCCGCAGAGACTTCTGGGAAATTTCTAGGACTCTGGATTTGGGAATTATAGATTCAGACAGCAGTAGAAAATGGAGAACGCGCTACGGAGTGAATTCATTCAGACACAACCTCTGAGTTTTCTTCACGTGGCCCTTCAGGTCTGTTTTTGATGGGTCGGGGGGGTTGAGGGCATTCTGTGTGTTTTATAATTTTATTTTCTAATTGTTTTAAAGTATAGAGCCCATGACCTAACATTGTGACCTTTTACACACCCCGTATTTTCAACCAGAAATGTGGTTACAGATTTACTGTAAATAATAAGTGCTCACAGGGCCAGTAGATGTTTTTTTCTTGAAACGTTTGATTTTAGAATAATTTTGGAGTGTATAGTATAACTAAGGATAGAGACTTTGAGCAAAAATGTTTGTTAACTAATTACAACAATCTGAGCTGAACATGCATCAAATACAGAACAGCTGGAAGGCTGGCGCCAGCAGAGCCGCCATCAGGCTTAGATGGGCTAGACAGGCATTCAGGCAACCGGTGCAGCACTTCTCCTGTAAACCAAACAGGAGAAGTGCTGTGTGGCTCTAAACCAGGGGTGGGTAAACTACGGCCCGCGGGCTGGATCCGGCCCGCCTCCATGTTTGGTCCGGCCCACTGAACAATATCAGAGACCCATGTTTTTTTTATTTAAATCTGGCCACACGATCAAGACGTGACATTTTCTTCCCCCCTTCTGCAGTCTGTGTTCAACCTGAAACCCTCTAAATCTCTGCCAAACAGAACAGAAGACAGTCTTTCCTTTCTACATCACAGTTCATCTTTCCCGGTTTATCTCATTATTTCTGGGCGATCATGCTGCCATTTTTAAACAACGCGCCCTGTTCTGTGTCCTGATTGGCTGGAGACCCTGTCAATCAATCTCCTCCGTGTCTCCTGTACAGAAAGGCGCAGCTCTTCAGATCAGAAATCTGTGATCCATCAGATCTTTGTTTTCATTCTAAGATCCTGGACCTAATTTCTATGAAGGTTTGAGGATTTAAACCAGAGAAAAGGGAGAAAATGTTCATGTCTGTGAGAAAAGTGTAGAAAGTGAACAGTCAAGAGTTTTACTGCCATAAAAACGTCTGTAAATAATCAGATTTCATAGATCACAGTTATTTTAGAGTGAAACTCCTGCAATAAACTCTGTACTGGTGAAAAGGTAACGCAGAAATATGTGTAACTAGCTGCAGCAGAAGACACAGAAATGTGTTGTTTTTTTTTCATTACTGGATGAGAAACAGACACACAGCTGCTCAGTTTTAGAGCAAATTATTAGACGAATGATGAGCTGCAGCCTCAAAGTCTTTAGTAGGATTATGACAGAAGAGGATCCACTACTTATTTATTTATTATTATTTTTATTTATTTAATGTATCAGTATATGTTTACTGAATTTTTTGTCTTTGAAAATCATAGTGTTATCTGGTCATTGTTTTATTCAATAAATAATGTTATTTATTTGCTTAAAAGGATCATGAATGAATGAAACTTTATTCATGACACTTTACAACTCCTTGAAGGTACCAAAGGGCTTCACAATCAAAAAGAAATCTAAAATGGGAACAAAAGTTTTAAACTAAAATGTTCTGTCTTAGAATATAATTTTCAATCTAAATGTTTTCATCTACATTCCATGTTATATCATTCTCACTCCACACATCTGCTCCTGGCCATTCTATCCAATTTTAGAACTCAATGTGGCCCCCGAGTTAAAATAATTGCCCACCCCGGCTCTAAAGGGTCTGCTGCAGATGTTGTGACACCACCAGATGTTCAGCTATGTGTGAGTAGGGCTGTGGCGATAACCGCATCACCGAGGTGGACTGTTAACCGCGACACCGCGCCCCCTGGTGGTTCATCACCGCGGTGATGAAAAATCCGACACCGTCACAGCTCTATGTGTGAGAGAGAGAGAGAGAGTCTAACCTTTGACCTGCAGAGGAGAATCATACACCCTCTCCTGCAGACCTTTCAACACCTCCTGCAGCTCCTTTTGGAAGTCCTCCACCACCTCCTCCAGCAGACCCGCCTCCTTCACAGCCCGCCAGAACGTCACCGAGTCCTCTGCATTAGCACACACACTGAGGATGTTTCCCTGTTCCCACAATGCAGTGCAGTATGTGTGTGTGTGTTAGTTTGGGTGTGCCTGTGTGTGTGTGTGTGTGTGAGAGTCTTTGAGTGTGAGTCTGTGAGTGTGAGTCTGTGTGAAGCTGATCACCTCCAATCGCTGTGACCCACTCTGAAGGTTCATCCATCCCCTCTGACAAAGATGCAGCTGCTCCGTTCACTGCAGCAAACGCACACACACGGACACACACACACACACACATGCACACAAACACACACGGACACACACACACATAGAACAGGAATAAATTGTTGGTTTCATTTCAGTAAACCGTCTTTTGGGTAAAAAGCAGATCTAACTTGATGTCTTTTGAGAGAAAATATTGAACAACTACAGGTCCAAAATGGCGTTTTTCGCCACGTCTTTTGTGTTCACACCCAGGCAATTTTCGCTGACGACGAGCCGAGCCAACATGCAATTTCATTCCCTGACATTAGATAGCGCTTAATGTAAACCATAAATATTCCTGTACACAAGGTGGTTTTCACTCAGAAGAAAAGAGCCAGTATTTACGCGCTTGTCAGAATCAAACAAAGAAAACATGAATATTTCCAGCACCAGTAGCTCCAGCTCCAGTTCCAATGATGAAGAAATTATTGTTCTGTTGATAATGAAAGACGCCGATTTTGGGTACATCCCATAGTTACGAGAAGAGAAGAACATGGTGAGTTTTATCGACTGGTACAAGAGCTGAAAATGTCTCATGAGCGTTTTCGGGGATATTTTAGAATGTCCGTCATTATTTCTTTGCGGCAGTGTAGCCGCTACTTGGCGTCTATCTTCTTTGCTGGTATGTGTGCTCAGAAAGGCAGTGTTGTGTTTGAGCGCCCCCAAGTTGTGTTTTACTGTAACTTCAGAAGCTCCAGACACGTGGGCAAAAGCGCCATTCTCATTGGTCGAATAGATTTCGACGCGAGGCGTCAAAAAAAAAAAACGAACCCGAGGCGTTTTTTTTTTGACACTTTGACGCGTGGCGTTTTTTTCGCGTCGGTGTGCACACTCTCATTGGTGCCCTTTGTTTAGTCAGGAGGCGAATTTCGTCCCGGTGTGTACGGGCCTTTAGGGTTGTGCCAATGGACGATACCATCGTCCATCGTGATGGGTGACTGACATCCCGATGGAGAGACACCATTGTGATGCCACGCCCCCGTCACGCTGCGAGTCACACCATAAGACGCGGTTACATGTGCAAAATATCTTGATAAGGATTATTGGTAGGATTAGAATCCAACCGTGTAGATGAGCCCAGAAAAACTCTTTCAGATTATAAAAAACATTCACATGGGTCACCACTTTTGGTCAGAATCATTCGCACATGCGCAGTAGTGTTTTTAAAAACCGGAAGCGAAACATAGTTCCGCCGAGCGGCTAAATACATAGATATGTCAGCTCGGTATTATACAAGATGATCTCCAAAACGTGCTTTTATTAATGTTACGGTTATTATGAAGCGCCTCTTCGCTCATCATTTTAATTTTAATCCATGTGGTCAGTGCTTTGTCTGTTGAAAAACGGAGCCGGAAGGCAGGATTAGCAGTATGCTAACACGGGCTAACAACATTAGCATGAACATAAAATCCATGCGTGAAACGCTGCAATCTGCATCTTGGCTGCACGTAAACATGTGGGAATAACATCAGCCTTTATTTTGTCGGGACATGACTGGAAACACAAATCCACGTGATTGTTTGAACGGTTTCTTAAGGACTGAGCGGCCTCTCTGCTTCGAAGCTTACACACTGCGTTAGCTAGCGCTCCGAGCTCTGCCCGACACACACTTTTACCGGGAGACCCGCTTCTCCTAAATTCCAGTTGCTCTTTCGCGTAGAGCTGCTGGACGGATCACAGTCCTAAGTCTCCCACACGTAACAAAGCATCCTTACTTCCCCTAAAACACAAAACTGTAAGTCCGTCTGCTCTGCTAGAGACATGGTAGCTCGCTCCACCGGTCTAATCAAACGCAGGACCAGAGCACTTCTTTTCTATTTGTTTATTTTTTTTTTTAAAGTAACTTCCCCCAGTTTAGACTGGATCATCGCGGATGAGTCATTATTTGGGAAATAAAATAAATAAAGTAATAAAGTAAAATAAGGAATAGCAATTATATAAGAACGAAAAACGAAAAATTAAAAATACCCCCCCCCCCGACGATATCGTCATCCATCCCAATGGTTGACTGCAAACATCGTCAACGGCCAATTTAGGGGACATCTCCCAACCCTGACATGGATCTATGTGAGTCTACGTGGGTCTACATGGGTCTACATGGGTCTACATGGATCTACATGGATCTACATAGGTCTACATGGGTCTGCATGGGTCTGCATGGGTCTGCATGGGTCTGCATGGGTCTACATGGATCTACGTGGGTCTACATTGATCTACTTAGGTCTGCATGGGTCTGCGTGGGTCTGCATGGGTCTACATGGATCTACGTGGATCTACGTAGGTCTGCATGGGTCTACATGGGTCTGCGTGAGTCTACATGGGTCTGCGTGGGTATGCGTGGGTCTAAGTGGGTTTGCGTGAGTCTACGTGGGTCTGTTTGGGCCTACTTGGGTCTGCGTGGGTCTGCAGGGGTCTAGGGGGGGTCTGCCCTGGTCTGCGTGGGTCTACATGGGTCTGCATGGGTCTACATGGATCTACGTAGGTCTACATGGATCTATGTAGGTCTGCGTGGGTCTGCATGGGTCTACATGGATCTATGTGGGTCTGCATGGGTTTACATGGATCTATGTGGGTCTACATAGGGCTACATGGGTCTGCATGGGTCTACATGGATCTACGTAGGTCTACATGGGTCTGCATGGGTCTGCGTGGGTCTGCATGCGTCTGCATAGGTCTGCATAGGTCTGCATAGGTCTTACATGGATCTACGTAGGTCTACATGGATCTACGTAGGTCTACATGGGTCTGAGTGGGTCTGCATGGATCTACGTAGGTCTACATGGATCTACGTAGGTCTACATGGATCTACGTAGGTCTACATGGATCTACGTAGGTCTGCATGGGTCTACATGGATCTACATGGATCTACGTAGGTCTACATGGATCTATGTAGGTCTGCATGGGTCTACAGCTTCCCTTTAGTCTGGCGCTGTAAACAACTACACACTTGATGCACAGCACTGAACAGACATCAGGGGAGATCCCCTGAGTCCAGCTGATGTGTGAAGGATGCTGGGATAGGAGGACGTCACAGACTCACGGTCAGCAGAGGACGAGGCTGCAGAAAGCACGTCTGACTGATCGCTGCAGAGGGATACTTTAGTTCCCACCAGATCTATCTTGGTGCTGCGGCAGGTGTTGGAGCAGACCCTAGAGTGCTGATAGAAGTCCAGCTCACCAGAATCCATGATCTTCCTATGAAACCAGAACCAGATGGGAATGTTAGGAGCTGCTCAGAGGGGACGTTTTCAGTCTCAGGTGATTAAAGAGCTGCAGCAGCAGAAAGTCCACTTTCACAATCTGTATGATTGGTAAGAAACCTGCTAATACTTTTGACTACACCGGACTCTTATTTTGAAAGGACATGTTAGGCTTCCAGGTTTCATTGTGTCAAACTGTTGGGGTTTTTTGGTTTTTCTGTGTTCCTTCCTCATTTCAATGTTTGGAATAAAGATACATTTAAATAAAAAATGTTTGGAGTCTTTTTAATGGTGGCCTGAAGTACGAATCCCCCATCAAATCACTCAAAGCAAATCAACTGACAGATCACAACAAAGAAAAAGAAAAAAAATAGTATTACATTTTAGAAAGCAAAAAAAAAATTCCAAAAAACACAGCAAAAAAATAAATAAAAATAGATTTCAGATAAAAAAGTCGTTTCCAGAGACGGCATAGTTAAAGATGACACAAAAGGAGAAGCTGGAACTGGAGGGTATGATGGGATGTCTCTGTCTGGATGATGACGTCTAAGCTTGAAGAGGAGGGAGAGCAGGAGGAGGTTCTACCTGAACTCTGCCTTGATTGATCAATCGCTAAACTTTGGTGGTGGGCGTGGTCAGCAGCCTAAAGAAACAGTCGGAAAATGTCACAAAGCCAAATAAGGTCCAGTAGAAAAGGTGAACAAAGGTCATCGTTCCGTCGGACCTACCTGTTCAGTTCCTTCTTCTATTTCTTTTTTCAACATTTCATTTTGATCTCTGGAAATGACTTTTGCTTTCCCAAACTTTTCCTTTTTATTTTGTTTCATTCTTTAAAAATTGTGTTATGTTTCAGGAATGTTGTTTTAAATTCTAAAATGTGACGTTTCTTTCATTATTCGTTTAGCTTTTTTACTTATGGTGATCTGTAATGTGTTTTATTTTTCTTGATGTGATTTGACCCTCAGGGCCACCGTACCTTTGATGCATACAGTAGATGGATTTGTTTCCAGCATTTATGAGGCTAAATGTACTTCAACGCTCAGAGCGGGACTGTCCAGAAGAACAAGCAGCTGCAGCAGCATCTCTGAAATCACCTGAAGCCTCCAAACCAGTGCAGCCACTGAAAAACATCTGTTTCCAGCTCTTACACATTTTGGATGTAAGGGTTATGGCCATTATCAAAATGAACACACGTCGCGCAGTTTCAGTAACCCGCTTATCCCATGGTCACATACAAAAGAAATAAACATTCAACCCGTTTTTAGTCCTTAATTCTTGTTATTTTTTGCCTTTTCACAAGAAGCGGACTATTTGTTACGTGTTGCAGCTCAGCAGACGTGGACCTCGGCTGCAGCCTTAAAGGAAAGCGATGTCTATGCTGATGGTCACGATGGTTAAATCAAGCATCAGATCAGAGAGAAAGTCCTCCTCTAACCGCTTGATTTTGTCCAGATGATGAAGATAAAGTTTGTTATAAAGACGCCAGAGCAGTGATACAGGCGACATAAGACAGGTGACCAGAACTGCTTTCTTTGGCGTGTGGTTATCACTGTGGATTATCATTTTGAATGCACACCCAGCAGCCAATCAGAATCCAGGAATCACCCGGACCGTGGTATAAGAAGTATTTTTGGTGACCCAGAAAACTGTGGCTAGTAGAAAAGCAGGAGAACTGGATGTTACTGCAGCAGCATCTCTGCATCTGCAGTCTTTAGAAATGACAAAAGCAGACCTTGAAGAGCTGAACACAGAGGATTTAGCTCCATCAGAACATGTAAGTGTTTTAATTGTGTCAGTGAAGGAGTTCTGACCTGAGCATGGTACCGTTCAGCCGAATGGCTCTCTTCCAGGTCCTTCAGCGTGGACTTTCCCGCTAAACACACAAACTCTTTGGGACTGATGAGCTGCTCGTTGAACTGCAGAGACCACAAAGACCAGCATCACACACAGCAACAAACACACATAGCAACACACTGCAGCTTGTTGTCGTTCATCAGACAGGTGGAGTGTTTCCACCACAGTTTTCCTCAGGTTTCATGAAGCTGGTGTTCTGACATGCCATGTATCGATTTATCTGACATGCGGAAAAGTACGGTGGCCAAGAACCGCCATTGCAGCAAATAAAAAAAAAAGTATGTGCAAGCAAAAAAAGTAACTGAAAACAAAAGAACGCTTTTGCATCGCTCTTTTTGCTGCAATGGTGGTTCTCTATGGAGTGATATTTCTGCCTCTACATTGCATACAAAACTTTCTAAGTTGCAAATAAAAAAAGTAACTGCAAACAAAAAAATAATTGCAAACAAAAAAGTAACTAACAAAAAAGTAACTACAAAAAAAAAGTAACCAACAAAAATAGTAACTACAAACAAAAAACTAACTTCAAACAAAAAAACTAACTGCAAACAAAAAAGTAACAAACAAAAAAAGTAACAACAAACAAAAGAAAGCTTTTGCATGGTTTTTTTGTTTTGCAGTTCCTCTTTTTTTCTGCAGTGGCGGTTCTCGGCCACCGTAGAAAAGCCTGTCACAGAGAGAGTACCTGCACACACTTCACATTGATCCCAGGACACACAAACTTCTTCCACACCAGCGTGGCTTTGGCGTCCCCACAGGTGATGGGGTAGAAGACGTCGGCCTCCACGTCCACCTCCTCAGATAACTTCACTGCAGTCAGGAAAACACGCCAGTCAGTTCACAGCAGGCCAGAGGCTCAGAAACATCCTGGAACCGACGGCAGAGACGTTCAGAGGAAGCAGCTTACCAATGACCGTCTCTTCCTTTGACAGAGAAGCTGCGTCGCTGGCCTCAGCCTCCACGGGCGCCACGGTGAGGACGTCCTCCCTGACAAAACACAGGTTTTCCTCAGGAAGGCAATCTTGAAACTTTTCTTAATAAAAAGCATTTTTATTTTATGATACTCAGTGTCTGAACGCATCGTTTTCAGACCAAACATTTGCTGTTAAACATACTGTTGTGCTGGAAACAGCAGGTAGGTCTTTGAAGAGTTACGTAAGGAATCCACATGCTAACAGCTTCACATCGTTTCTACAGTACATTATCTGTTTGCTCAATGGCACTGCGTTCAGATACAACAGATTAACATTTCAAAGAATAATGTTCCGAACACTTTCATCAAAGAAATGTTCGTTTCTTTTACCTTTTTGGTTCATCCTTTCATGAAAGACCACAACCTCAGCTAGGTTGTGTACTTTATTTAACACTCATGAAAATAAAACCTGTGACCGATCTGCTGCAAATGTCATCAACCTAACATCATGCAAGAAACTTCTCAAAATGACTCCTTTTAACTGTTCTAATCGTTTTAAGAGAATATATTCATTCATTCATTTTCTATTCCGTTTTTCCCTTTTGGTGTCACGGGGCTGCTGGAGCCTATCCCGGCCCCTTGTGGGCAAAGACAGGGGACATCCTGGACAGGTCACCAGTCTGTCGCAGAATGTCCTCAATCACACACCAATTCACTCTCACACTCACACCTGGGGACAATTTAGAGTGACCAATCAACCTATGAAGCATATTTTTGGATGGTGGGAGGAAGACGGAGACCCCAGAGAGAACCCACGCATGCACGGGGAGAACATGCAAACTCCACACAGAAAGTCGGTCCCCCAGGGGACTTGAACCGGGGGCCTTCTTGCTGTGAGAGAGTGAACCACTGCGCCACCGTGCAGCGGTGCAGAGAATATATTTGAAACATTTGTATTCTGAACATTTTTTTAATTGAGGAATATTTGTACACTCTTTTAAAACATTCTGTGTGAATCGTTTCGTTCAAAGGTTACCCCTTGTGTTATCCTGTGGGGTCCAGATGACCCCACCTTACATTGACACACGAGTTTGTGGTCCTGGGATCATGTGAGGTTGTGTGACAGGCTTTCTACGGTGGCCGAGAACCGCCATTGCAGCAAAAAAAAAGGAACTGCAATGTATCCCTACCATGACAAAGGTGGATGAAGGTGGAGAGGATTTCATGTTATACTTGGAAACCAGTGAAGATCACAAATCACTGAAGAAAAAAGGTTCAGAGCTCTGTCTAGTGGGTCTAGATGACCCCACTCCCAATGTTAAGTGCCTAGAGATACATAGGTTACACCAACAACAGAGAAACAAGTTTGCCTCAAAGTGCTCTGAGAAACTACATGTTTGAAGTTGAATTTCCATCTACAGAAGTGCAGACAAAAGCAAACCTCTGGCAGCGCTCCGTTCTCAACTTTAACCTCTTAAGACCCACACTAATATTAAAGCTAACACCCAACACGTGGTAATAGAACCCCGAATGAGATGACCCCTCAGGTGGACGCCAGGTCTGAAGAGGTCAGACATCTTAATTAGGTTGCTGTCCGTGAATATCAGTGAGCCAGACTTCAGGAATAATGCATTTGTATGTTCTCAGTGCTCTGCTTTAGCCAATGGCTGCTTTCACATGAATGTCAGCGTCAGAGCGAGTCGGTAAATCTAGTTCATTTAAAAGCACTGCGTCCATTATTGGGCTCATTCTGTCCTCACAGTGACCGTCTAGGAGTGAGAAGGTTTGAATCCTCAGCTCACCGCTGAAGAAACCAAACATTGCTCTTCAATGACTGACATGCGCCTAACAGTTTGTTTTTGGTTGCTTCCTGGTGTCTCACTGTTTATTTCTATTTACTTTTCTGTGAGAGTCAGTTGGAGTTGGCTTGTAGATAATGTGCAGAAAAACTGGAACAAAAAATGTTGCATTTTTCTGTTTTTGTCTAGACTCGTCTGTTCATTAAAGTGAACCAGAGTTTGTTTCCACACATAATCTTGAAAAAATTTTCTGTCTGAAAACACCCAAGCGAACCTCGGTCCTGGACCAGGAACTGCTCTCAGAACCATCTTTTGAGCTGGTCCTTGTTCGTTTCCAATCGGATTGAGCTTTGATTCACTCTGAGAGTCCTCAGTCTGAATACAATCCGTCCTCTGAGCGGAACAACTGAACCAAAATGGCCACCTTGCCAGCGGTCATGTGACCTAAACACATTTAGAATGCAGCAACAGATAAGCTGAGGACAAATGTAAAGCAACGACTGTGGTGTTATCAAGAAAAAGGGTCCAACTCCTTAATTGTTATGTTCATTTTAACACAGCTGAAAGAGATTTTTAGTGCTCCATTACACAGTTGAAATAATACAAAAAATAGCCACTTGTTGAGTATTTAGGGTCTGCCTCTATCTTCTAATTTTGTATTTGAAAAAACTTGAGGATCTGCTTTGTGTTTGGCTCTGAAGCGCAACTTTCCTGGATGTCTTCCTAAATAAACAAAATTGTTAATGAATTCTGCATTATTTTGACAAGTTATTTGCTACTCATAGTGTTTTGTGATTACAATTTAGTGAGTAATACAATATATTGTGTCATATAAGGGATGACCTGTGATTCAGAGCTCTAAGGTTTGTCTATTTTAAGATAATGCCATTTATTAAAGATTTATTAATGTCCAGCATAGAACATTTAACTACTTGTTTACATCAGCTTTTACCTATGAAAGCGCAATCGTACCATGTGCTTGGTAAGTTTTGTGTACACAGCCAATATAAGTTCATTAGGTTAAGTGATACAAGACACCTTTTGATAATAGTAAAAAGCATTCTATTGACTTGGCTTTTTTCCCCCTCTCTTTTCCAGAATGCCTTTTAAAAGTTGGTCTGACATTTTTAATCAAGAAAACAAAACTTCTTTATGTTTTTTCTTTTATGGATGTTGTCCTTTTTATTTTCTACAAAAAAAAAAATTTGTATTGTGTTTATGACTAAGAATTTTATATAAATTGGGTTTTTTCTTTTACTTACCACTGGAATTCTACAGCGTCATCTTATCTTTTAAACCCTTCTGTATACTAATTGCTTCTGTGTAATCTTTTTTTTTCTCTGTCCTGTGCTAGTTAGTTATCAACTTGACTCTCTACCTGTCTTTCTGCATGTAGGAACAGTCAGTTACCCAGTCTGTACTAATGGAGAAAGCGTAGAGTTCCCAGCAGAGTGACTCATCGTTCTAGCATTGAGTTGCCGTGTGTGAGTGTAGGATGGTCAAAATATGTGTGGGTGGTTGGGGGAGGGACATCCATCGTGTGTGTTTGAGTGTGCATTTCTGTGTGCATTTCTGTGTGTATGTTTGCCCTAATATGTGATTGTAATTTTGGTGTATATGTAGAGTCGTATACTGTTCATAATTAAATAAATAAATATGACCTCATACAAATACACAATCAATCAATAAATCTCTCATAAATATATATATAAAAAGATCATGAAATTGTGAAAAACCTTCACACTTATTTTAAATTAGCCATTATATTATTCAATATATTTCATTTTGCTTTAAAAACCGGTTCATTATTTTAAAACAGCATTTTAAAATATTCATTTTATTTATGTTGAACATGATTATAATTCTACGTCTTTTTTCAGAACCTCGGATTTCAAAATCAATATTTTCCAGTATCTTTGTTTTTATTTCATGTTGCTGTTTTTCAGAATGACTTATTTATTTCATGAAGAGCTTTTTAAGCAGAATGAGTCTGTCAATCAGTGAAAGTGGGTGGAACCTAAACACACAGTGGCTGATCCCTGGAAACTCAACTCATATTCCTAGATACCCGCTCTGCAGTGTGCCATTCAGAGAGATGACATATTTTAGCGATATCTGCACGGCTTTGCTGACATTAGAGGATCAAATAGAGACAAGCTATCTGCTGCAGAAGATGCAAACATCTACGACTCTCGTTCTCACGCCATTCGCTCAGAGCTCTTCATTGCTCTACAGCTAACACAGCTCTGCTGTATGTGCTCACAGATCCAGTCTGATGTCACATCGTGCGTTACACTGTGCCGGCTCGCGGGAGGCGAGCTGGCGGCCAGACAGACAGAGACCGGGTGCAGAAATCAGAACAAGCCTGCTCGGGCCACCTGAACCTTACGAAATTTTTCTAGTTTCATTGAGACAATGTTTCTAAATCAGTTCCTCTTATTTTATTTTGCCCTCTCAGGGAAAATGTCGAACCTTTCCTGCGATGACGTTTCTGACTGTGGTCGGAAAACGCAGCAGGGATCCAGGGGTTTGATTTGGGGTTCACTCCCCCGTTCTGACCCTCTGAGCCTCCAGAGCGAGATAATAAAAGAACCAGTCTCTGTGTTTTTGGAGGAAACCTTTTTTTATTACTTTCAGACTGCGACCAAATGGTCGCATTTTGCGACCAAAATTTGAGAGTGTGCGACTGAATTTGACATCCAGTCGCACATGCGCGACCAGTAAATTTGCCTCCCCCACCCTACGTATTTTTTTATGGAAGGGGCACGTCAATGATAGATTAAATAACCAATGAGACGCGAGCGCACACGCACGCAGGCAGACACACACACTCGCGCACATACTCATGAAACGCGAGCACACACTCGCGTGATGCCCGTCTGTGAGGCAGCCACTGCGTGTGAGAAGAATAGGGAAAGCCATTGTCAGTGGCTAAAATGCGTGGAGGGGGAGGGGCCTAGAGACAATCGAGCGCGCGTTAACATCTGTGGGAAGGAAACGGAGACAAATATCATCACAACCTGATATGTGTGTGCGTCAGAGCTATGAGTAAGTGAACTATTGATTCGTTCTTCCAACCTGCGGCTAGTGTACCAGTGACAGAACTATAGCAGGGGTCTCAAACTCGTGGCCCGCGGGCTATTTGCGGTCTCCAAGATGATATTTGCGCCCCCCCCCCCTTAATATGAAAGTTTAATGTTACTGCAGCCCGTCAGTTTTAATGAATGACACTTTTTCATTGTCGTGCACGGAGCTGACCAACCAATCACAGTGGGGTATATGACTCTTGGGGGCGGGACAATGACAGGGCTTGAAAGCAGGAAACATGACAGCCCCCTCCCTCCCCGGACCACATTAAGGAGTTCCTTACTTTCCTATTTAGAACGTATTTATTCGCTCGTAATTTTCTAAATACATGCAGTCCGTGCTGAACTTTTCTCTGGGTCACACAGAATCGGAGGAAGGTTAAGTTTTGGTTACGGCGACGCATCAAACGGTTTATGCATGGCTGTTACGGCAGCACACCGCTTCCGCGGGAGTCGGCGAACAGCTGAGGAGAATAAATGTCCCACACCTACATGCGTAACAGCTAAGGAAGCTTTAACATTAAACACGCTCGAGCAAAAACAACATTAGTTTTAGACACACTAAAAATACGTGGGGAAAATGCAACGATAGACGTGCTTGAGATGAACCGCCACCTCGCCTGGATCGTTGGTGGAGACCAGGCGGTGGGGGGTGGGGTGGGGGGCTGTGAGTTGAAGGTGAATCTGCAGCAAGACTGAAGGACAACAGGAAGTTGGAGTTGTCCTTAGCATTCAATTTAGTTTTAATATTCCTCTCCCCCTTAGTGTGATCTGTGTTATTATATATTTTATGATTATTTTAATGTTTTGTAATGTATGTAGCCTTTTTTTTAATGAATTGGTATTTTAAATTATTTTAATTGATCACTCAACTACAAAAACCATCAGGACACATGTCCCATAATGCATTGTTTTGTAGTCAGTAGGGCAGCTTTCAGTCAGTTCAGTACTAAATTTCCAGCTGTGTCCGGGTAGGTTTGCCCCTTGCTCCCACCCCTTTCTCGCAATATTTTTGTGATGATTGACAGGTGATGTTCGAGCAAAAACAAAAATATATTTCACACACCAGGTGATCTGCGCAGCGTTGAGTTCACCTGGGTGATCTCAAACACGCTTATTGTGCATCTTGGCTGCACCTATTTGGTGTCACAAAGATAAATTTCCTTCCGTTTTCTTTACTATTTTTATTGTCATGACAGTGATGGTGCTGTCAGTTTACCTGTTGTTGCATCTTCAAAAGTGCAGAATAAAATGTGACACTGAATTTGAAACAGCACATTGTAATTTCTGCATCTATCATTAAAGTATTTATTAGTACAGTGGAAATTAGTAGATTCGGTTAGCATGTTGATTTATGGTATGCGCCCCTAAATTTTCTGGTTGTGCCCCTAAAATTTTCAGTTAGGGGCCACTGTGCTCCTGGTGAAAAAAGTTACAGTAGCCTGGAGCCCTGATTAATGTGACTTCTGGTGCCGCGTGGTAGTTTTGCTGATGGTCTAGTTCAGTGGTCCCCAACCACCGGGCCGCGGACCGGTACCGGGCCGCGGGACACTTGGCACCGGGCCGCGGGAAATTTTGGCACCGGGACGCACACAAGAAAAAATAATTTCCGTTTTATAGTTTTTTTTTCTCTCGAAAAAAACGTTTTATTTTGAAAAGTGACCGGATTCTCTCTGTTACATGTGTCACACTTAACGCACGTCAAAGTCGCGACACCAAACATCACGTGATACACCCCGATAAAATTAAACCCAAACAACCAAAATGAGCAAAAAACAAACTTCTTTAGAAAGTTGCTTTGACAAGGGGAAACAGTCCAATGAAGGGACAGAAGAGGAACCTGCACCCGCTAAAAAAAAGGGAAATCTGCCTTTAACAGGCAGTATCAAGAAACCTATTTGAAATATGGATTTATCGCCACGGGCAATTCCCACGCACCAAACCCGCTGTGCGTAATATGCGGTGATGGTAGAAACGATGTTGCGCATGTGATGTTCAGTTGTTGGTGTGACGTTACGAGGACACCGCTAATAAAGTAATTAAGTTGCACATGATTACACAGTGGATTTACGTTCATTATTAATATTGTTATTAATTATCACTAAAGAGAAAATACCACCCCCGGTCCGCGGTAAACGTGCCTTGCGTTGCACCTGTACTCCCCCCCCCCCGGTCCGCGGTAAACGTGCCTTGCGTTGTACCGGTCCGCGGTAACAAAAAGGTTGGGGACCACTGGTCTAGTTGGTTGATACGTGGTGAGTTTTAGCTTCATGCAGGCGTTGAGACTTCCATCCGTTAACGTGATTGAGGTTTGGTCTGAATGTTCTTTAGATGTGAGAAAGACTGCTCACATGCAGACGTGGAGCCAAACACACACTCACACTGCAGTGAGGGACGGGTGGTGTGTTTTAAGTTATGACAATGTGCCCACTACACCCCCCCCCCTCCTTTCTTCTTCACACATCCCCTCCCTGCAACTGCGCGCTCTTTCTCAGGGACGGGAGAGCGCAGTTGCAGGCACGGCGATTCACAGGTTTCCGGCTGGTACAAACTCTGTGGAATAATAGATTATAGTAAACTGATAGTGTTGGCATAGATGTTTTTCTCCAGGCACTGATACTACTGCGCGCCCCTCTGGCATCGCATTGTGCCCGAGAAGGACTGGTCTAATTAAAAAAAGATTTTATAATTAAAGATTTGTCTGCGAGCCACATGTGACCATCAAAAGAGCCATATATGGCTCGCGAGCCTTAGGTTCCCGACCCCTGTGCTAATGAAGTCCTAAAATTTTTCACCACTGGCTCTTAGGTTTAGGCACAAGAAATTCTTTGTTGTGGCGAGTGAAAGGTCATGGTTGGGGTCAAAGGTATGCTTTTAAAACAAACACAGGGGGGTAATGGTCATGTATGTTAAATTAAAAAAAAAAAATACACATTTCAGTGTAATTGTTAGTATGCCTCATTAATAAAAGAAAATCACAAAGCCTCTGAGTGATTTAAAAAAGATTTCCTAAAATAAATCTAAGGCCTTGGGGAAAGACATATGATCATTGGATTCATGAACATTGTAGCAGCTTGCAGTGACAAATTTGCCCTACTAAATCTAAAATTAAACACATTAAACTTGACACTGTTACATACTTTTTGGATTTGAGATTTAAAATGGGATGTTGTATCAATTAAAAAACCAAGATATTCAAATTTTTGAACAACTTCTATTTTCTTTCCTGCCCCAAAAATATCAGCCAGAATATTTTTACGGTTTCTATTGGAAAAGAATTGCAACTGTTTTGTTTCAATTGAGACATTCTGCAACATGTCCTATCGTCTTAGTGAGAATCTCTGCCACCTCAGATGTGTTTTTGCCATGTGCATAAATTAAAGTGTCTTCAGCATACATCTGAAGAAGGACTTCTGAACAAACAATAGGTCATTAATGTAGAGAGAGAAAAGTAGAGGCCCTAGAATGGAACCTTGTGGAAAACCTGTAGAGATATGGCGAGGGAGGAATGGTGATGATTTATCCTAACTGACTGAGATCTATTTGATAAATATGATTCCATCTATTTTATAGTTTTCAAGGAGAAATTGAATTTGGTTAGTTAAGTCAATAGTTTTTTATGATTTATAGTGTCAAAAGCTTTTTTCTGGTAAAGAAACACAGCCCTAACTACCCCACCTTTATCTAATAAATGTTTTATGTTTTCTATGAAAAATCAGTTAGCTGTAGCTCTGTTGAGTACTGAACACTGAAACCAAACTGCATTGGATGAAGAGAAAAAGATGAATTGTTGAGGGTGAAATAATTTGTTGGGCAATAAGTTTGGTTGGCTTAAATTTGTTTTCTTCTTTCAGCCAAACACATTTTTTTTTACATGTGGGTTTATGAGAAAATCTAAGAACTATTCAAATTTTTTACTCCACTCTGTTTTAAAATATAGTCAATTTAGACAAATGACCATTGTTCTATATTGTAAACTGTCCAGTTTATCCAATTTTGTGCATATGGGTCTCTCGGCATTAAGACAAATGTAATCTATAATTGTCTGCCCTCTGTCTTTCTAATTGTGTCCAGCAGTAGATTGACGCCAGCCAAATTCACTTGGATGTAGACCAGGCAGGCACATGTACAGACGCACAAAAAAAATGCTTTGCTATTTTTGTTATGATAAAATATGATAAAAATTAATAAAAAAATATGAGAAAATGTCACTATGTCACTTTAAACTGTCACTTTAAACCATCTTTAAAGGGTGCTTGCACTATGGGTTGAAAGGAAAGAAATTTAATCTGTGCTGCATATCGTGTGTATGCAATATATTTGACAAATAAAGCTGACTTGACTTTACACGTACCACATAACCTTAATCCTAGTCCCGGCACTAACCATTGACAGTTGATGGCTATCCTAACCATAACTTCAGTTTACACCTTAACCACACCCAATCATTACATAAGAATTAGCTTGATCTGCATTAATAAAATGTTTTCTCAAAAGCCTTCTAGTTCATTAGAGGAGTTTGGCATGGCAAAAGTGGTCAGAGGTTGTTGGTAGGCCAGCCTGCTGGATTATTGACTTGGACTGACTTTGCCTTAACTGTAATCAACAGGACAGAGTTTGTGTGCCAGTGTGTATTTGTTCATTTGATACATTTTTTAGACAACGAGATGACATGATCTATAGCTGGTGTGACTAAAACAAACTTGTGTTGCTTTAACACAGCCTGCAAATGCAGTTGCTTTTAGTAATGGATGATTAAATCGTCATTGACATGACAACTTGGATTTTATCTTAGTTTCACAGATTTGATTATGTTTCCTAATGATGAGCTGACAAGGCAATGGCTGTGATTGATCACCCTGATGATTGTTTGTGTCTTTATGCATCACCCTGTGGCTGTTTATATGCATGCAAAGCTTTGTTAAATAACAGAGCAGATGTGAAAGGATAGGTTATTTATTGTGCAGGCCAATACAAACACAGCTAATGCAGTTGCATAAGTGTTGCAATTAGATGATATGAGGAAAACTAGCAATTTGCGATATTAATGATCAATATTGCGATGACAATATAGCGAAATATAACTTGCGATAGATGAACAAATCGCAAAACAACCAAAAACATAATTTCCAATTCACTGGAACAGTTTAATTTAAATAAGATTCAACATAACTTAAATTATACTCTAAATGACCCTAGTCTGCATAGGTGAGTATCTAACATAAAAAGGCTCCATCCGATTGGTCAACGAGGTGAAGGGGCCCATCCGTTAAATACTTCAAGCTGGCATAGAATTGTTTTAGCACTTTAAAAGTAACTATTTATTACAATTTTTGCCGTCTTTTGTGATATGTGTTTTGATATCGCGGTAATTAAAAATGTGCGATTTATTGTGCAGGCCTAATATAAACACAGCTAATGCAGTTGCACAAGTATAGCCATTTTTCAAAGCAGTGGGGGATGGATTGACAGATGTTTTGGTTGGGGTTCAGATGGTTAGGAACCTACTGTGATGGAATTTTCTACAATAATTTGGTTTATGGTAAAATAGTGGTACGGCCGTGTGATTCCGCTTGAACGTATTCCAAACTGTTTAAAATAGTTGAATATAATAAATGTGTTCAGATCACAGCAATGATTTAGTCTATTACCTTTTGTGTTTCCCTTAAGCAGGTACAATAATATGTAATTATTTCATTATTTTAACACATTTTACATAAAACATATTTATCAGTTGATTGAGATGCATTGTAATTCTATATCTTTATTAGGGCTGGGCGATATGGCCTAAAAATAAAATCTCCGATTTTATTTTTTTTAATTCGATTTCCGATATTTTCCCGATTTGTTTTCCCCCCTTACTTAAGGAAAGCAATAAGTACAAACGGCAGACAACTTAAAGCAAATGTTGCTTTTATTTAATCAAATGCAAGACAAATGTAACTCCCATTTCTGGTATGAATAATAAATAAATGGAATCAAAGTTAAAGTTAAGTATAACATTTTTCTTTTTCTCACTCCCTTTTGGACTTGTGTTTATATAATTTTGTTGTGTTTTATATAATTTTTTTCTTGTTTTATATAATTTTTGTCTTGTTTTTGTCTTATTTTGTTATCCTACTCTTGGTTTCACTTGTCCAAAATGAAAAGTTTACTTTCTTACTTCAAGTCCCATCTGTGTTTTAAGTCACACTTTATAGTCTAGACTAAAATGAGACAAACATTCACCTTGAGAGTAGCAGCATTTTCTAAAAAGTTATCAATACAGCTCATATCTGGGTCTAAAGTTTTAAATAAATTAATAAGCCCCGTCTTGATGATGAAGCAGCAGGAGTCGCGGTTACCCCCCCCCCCCCCCCCCCCCCCCGCCGAAAACAAAATCCTACGGTGGCCGCGTCGTAAATGAATATACCTGTACAAGTAATAATTACAACGCAGTATCTTTATTAACAAATAACAGTAAAAGATAACTAACTAATGAACTAACTATACAGGCGTTGTAGAATGAGTATGTGTGTCAGGTCGCGTGTATGTTAGGGCGCGTGCATGTGTAAGAAGACTGAGCGCGTGCCACACGACCGCGCGTGAGAGCCTTCGACTCCGATGGGCTCCTTTAGGTAAATGTTGCAGCGTGGGGGGGGGGTTCTTCCTCCTCGTCTGTGACAGTAAAGCCACACCAGTTCCACACAACAGATGAGTTCATTTCTTTCTTGGGAACAAACTGCCCACTCTCACCGGTAGCCATGCTGTCGCGTGCTGTTTCGTGTGTTGTTTGTCGCGTGCCATGTGAAACTAACGCTACGGAAGCTCTGAGGAGCCAAAAATGCGCCACATAAAAACTCGATTTAGTTATTTTTGAAATCGCCCGTAACAAAAAATTCGAATTAATTCATTTGATCGATTTATCGCCCAGGCCTAATCTTTATTCTTTAAAAAAAAACATCAGAATCTCGGTTGTTTGCTGATGGCGTTAAGGATTTCACTATGCTTCATGCACTTAATAAAGATTACTATCACCTTCGTAATCTGTGAATAATTACATACCAACAGTATTGTGTCAAGTACTAAAGCTTCACAATTAAATGTGTTTTTAAAGGAAACTAGCCAGGGTATGCATCTAGTTCATACCATAAAATGTTTTTACAGCAGTGGTTAATGTTTGTATCTAAAGGTCAACATTTCCTGAAGTTATAAAGGTAAATATCCAGGTTACATGACAAAAAGTGATGTTTTCTGTTTGTGTTTATATAATAAGTACTTAATCTAAATATCTGTTCTTCTTCCGAGAATACAACTCATTCTGTCTGTAAAATGTTATTTTGTGTTTTACAGAAACTAAATTCTTTAGCAATGTATGCTATCTTAGTTAACAACAGATTCTTTAGATTGTCGGTGATTGCACCACAGTTTCTCTGCATACAAGAGAAAATTCAGAATCTGGCTGTGGTTAACTTTACACACGACAGTGTTTACTGTGGCACTGACTGTCTGCACTCAGTCTTTTCCTCATCCCTCTCAAGCAGTGTAATATAAACATCTAACACCTGGCTGCAAACAGGAGACCAATGAAAGTCTGTGGTTAGTTTCGTAGCCGACATTTGGTGGTGCTTGTTTTTACTTGTCCTCTTGATCACCGTAATCTCCCAGATGTCAATAACAGTAAATGTCTCATTTCTTTAAAAGCAAAATGAGACTGAGTCAGGGCTTTATTAAAATATATGCTTTTAAAAGATTAAAAAGTCTATATTGAATAACGATTTGCAAAGGACCCTTGGAGTTTAAATTTAGGAAATGTATGGAGTTTTAGGGCTGTTCAGGAACTCTTTATTTAGAAAATATGCTAAAAATATCATCTAGTAATGATTTAATTAAAAAGGTATATATTTTTCATAGAAAAAGCTTGTATCTTTTACTTACAAACTACAATCTAGAGGGCTGCATTGGGATCGGGTCCCGCCGGGTCCCGCGGGACCCAACCCAAATCTCGCGGGATTGGGCGGTTTGGATTGTGCTGCGGGCGGGAGCGGGCGGCAAAAAATAAACCCCGCGGGATCAGTGCTGGCATGAATATCGGATGAATATATAATAGCGGACTACGTTAGGCTGTGCGGCTGTTGGAGTCTTACATACTGAAGCTCCGTGAAGCACCAGGTAGAGATGCCCAATGGCCTCTGTCATCAAACCTGTATTTGGGGGGTGTGCAACGCCCCGCCCCGCCTCTTACTAAGAGCGCGCTTCAGGCCGTCTGTCTGCGCGCGCACACACGCACACTTTTCACCGAACAGGATTTGTGAAAATATATTTAATATTGAAGTTGCACATTACACAAGAGAAGAATGCATCAAAAGATGAGGCTGGAGGAGGACATGAATCTCTTTAATAATATCAATACAAATACGTGTTTTTTTTCCTGCGGGACGGGGGACGATACAAAATCAATGCATCTCTATTACTGTGCGGGACTAAATTCTCTGAGTTTTGCGGGTGCGGGCGGGAGTGTAACGCATACGTTGCGGGAGCGGGCGGGATTGGTCAGAAATTCAGCGGGCGCGGGCGGGAGCGGGATGAAGAAAATAGTCCCGCGCAGGGCTCTACTACAATCATTTAACCAAAAGCTTCTCTGTTCTATTTCAATGCATCTACTTGCAGACAAATGAATCCACTGTTGTATTTGTTTTTCTCGTCTGAGCTGGCATCTGAATAAAAACTGCCGAATAGCTTGAGTTTTGCTTATCATTTCTGTTGCACCACTAATGTTAGGTTGAGGTTGTGAGGGGCTGTAAGCTAATGGAAAAGCGTGTAAACAAAGGGATGATGGGAAATTAGCGCAAACCTACTCCGCTCACAATGTTATATTCCTTTTACCATCTTTTACCATGTGGTTCATCAAGACAGGTTGTTTTACGAGGTGTGTAGCCCTCCCCGCTAGTTTATCCTTAGTGTCAAAAGAACAAATGAGATGCCTTTACCACAATATATGAAAACATTTATATGATGTAACGCATTTCATGATGAACACATCTTAGACTGTTATGTTATTTAAGATCTTTTCATTTATCTATATTTTCTAAAAGTGTAAATGTTAATTCATCTAACTTTTTATTAAAGTGAAATTTGTTTCCTGCCAAGAAATTTAGATTTGGTATATTCAACAAAACTAGAAACAGATAAAGGAATTTCCAGATATACGAGTTAGAGGGTAAAAAAGACCATTATGCCCTTAGATTGTTAGCTCCACTTAGGAATGCTGAATGCATACATACTTTTTCTACATAAATGTTTTACAATTCAAAAAATTTGGACCACAGTTACTCAACAATCTTATTTTATCCAAGCTTAAAAAAGCAGAGCTCATTTTTCTGTAATCTAGTCTGTGTGACTTATTACTGAGGCGCACTCATTCAGTAACACAAAATGTTTACATGTAAAACAGAGGCTGTCGTGTGCAAATGTGCACGTCTTTTTTTTCTTCTACTCCTCTCTGTTATGCATTTCAGTCTAAGTTTATTTATACATTGGGTTGGCTTCAGTATAACAAAGTTGTGTGCTAGTAGGTGTGCAGTCTTCATTTAACAGTGTGTGTTTGTGTGTGTGAATAGCTGGCATATGGTAGCTATCATGCCCTGGCGACAGAGCTGGAGGAAATTCCAGAGCTGTAGAGCAGAGGCCAAGGTGCTTCTGCCACACACAAGAAACATCAATGTGCACACACAACCATAGCACAGTTCAGGTTTGCGATTGTTTGGCAAAACCTGAGTACAATATAATATTTTTACTTCTAGAAGTACTGACAAGTTCATGGAAAATTCTCAGGAATAAGCCAAAGGCTTTTTTTGCATTTAATTTCTCACTCTTTCTGTTTAACGCACCTCTCTCCCTTTTTTTCACTGGCACACACTTTCTAGCCTTGATATGTGGATTTTTGAGGTGCTATCTCTGTGCGCACATGGTAACCATTACCCTTTAGGCATTTCTGCTTTGGCAAATGTTACAAGCAGGTCAAGTGGAACCATTTCTAGTAAAACACAAGCAAGTTTCCCTCTCTGCTGAGGTTGTTCTTTTGACTTCGATGATATTTTATTTAAACATTTAAAATTCTTATCTCATATGTGCAAATTTAAGCTTTTTGTGACTTTAACACCCAGACTAAGACATGCCATGTCTAAGTCTAGATTTGTTTTTTGTTTTTTTATATCAGCAACACCTTGCCCTGTGCCATTATATAGGCTAATGGAATCTCTTTTGACCTGTCACAACATGATAACCTTTTGTAAAATGTAAACTACTTTCTGTTTGTTAGCATTGTATCGGAGGCTGAGCATTTATAGGTAGGCTTTTCCTTTTTTGTGTCAATTTCTGTGTCTTAATTATTCTGTTAAATTTTTTTTTTTTATGATTAGCATGAATGAAATTATCGCATGCCATATTTATCTATATTGAAAAAGTTAACCCTTTAGTTTAGTAAACTTAAACTACACTTACCAAAAATATAAACGCAACACTTTTGTTATTGCTCCCATTTTTTATGGTATGAACTCAAAGATGTGAAACATTTTCCACATACACAAAATAACCAGTTCTCTGAAATTCATTCATTTTCTATTCCGTTTTATCCCTTTCGGGGTCACAGGGCTGCCGGAGCCTATCCCGGCCACTTGTGGGCGAAGGCAGGGGACACCCTGGACAGGTCGCAAGTCTGTTCTCTGAAATATTGTTCCTAAATCTGTCTAAATCTGTGATAGTGAGCACTGCTCCTTTGCCAAGACAATCCATCCCACCTCACAGGTGTGCCATCCACGCCGATCCAGAGCATCCCAAACATGCTCAATGGGTGACATGTCCGGTGAGTATGCTGGCCATGCAAGAACTGGGATGTTTTCAGCTTCCAAGAATTGTGTACAGATCCTTGCAACATGGGGCCGTGCATTATCATGCTGCAACATGAGGTGATGTTGTTGGATGTACGGCACAACAATGGGCCCCAGGATCTCGTCACGGTATCTCTGTGCATTCAAAATGCCATCAATGAAATGCACCTGTGTTCTTCACCCATAACATATGCCTGCCCATACCATAACCCCACAGCCACCAAGGGCTACTCGATCCACAACATTTTCATCAGAAAACCGCTCACCCACACGACGCCACACACGCTGGCTGCCATCTGCCCTGAATAGTGTAAACCGGGATTCATCCGTGAAGAGAACACCTCTCCAACGTGTCAGACGCCATCGCATGTGAGCATTTGCCCACTCAAGTCGGTTACGATGACGAACTGGAGTGAGGTCGAGACCTCGATGAGGACGACGAGCATGCAGATGAGCTTCCCTGAGACGGTTTCTGACAGTTTGTGCAGAAATTCTGTGGTTATGCAAACCGATTGTTTCAGCAGCTGTCCGAGTGGCTGGTCTCAGACGATCTTGGAGGTGGACATGCTGGATGTGGAGGTCTGGGGCTGGTGTAGTTACACGTGGTCTGCAGTTGTGAGGCCGGTTGGATGTGCTGCAAAATTCTTGGAAACACCTTTGGAGACGGCTTATGGTGGAGAAATAGACATTCAATTCCCTAGCAACAGCTCTGGTGGACATTCCTGCTATCAGCATGCCAATTGCACGCTCCCTCAAAACTTGCGACATATGTGGCATTTTGCTGTGTGATACAACTGAAGATTTCAGAGTGGCCTTTTCTTGTGGCCAGTCTAAGGCACACCTGTGCAATAATCATGCTGTCTAATCAGCATCTTGATATGGCACACCTGTGAGGTGGGATGGATTGTCTTGGCAAAGGAGAAGTGCTCACTATCACAGATTTAGACAGATTTGTGAACAATATTTCAGAGAACTGGTTATTTTGTGTATGTGGAAAATGTTTCACATCTTTGAGTTCATACCATAAAAAATGGGAATAATAACAAAAATGTTGCGTTTATATTTTTGGTCAGTGTAGCTTTACTTCACTAATGTTTCATCTCCCCTTTAACGCCGGAGCTTTAGCTCTAGTGTTTTCATTCTTTCAACTACCTTAACTCTTTAACTATTGACACCATTAACGTAATTCCTGCAGATTCTGAAGCAGAGAAAGGCAGCCTTGCACTGACATGCAATACTTTACTGAAGTGACGTGCTTAAATGTAAATCAAGTGATTCTAGCTACGTTCACACTGCAGGTCTTAATGCTCAATTCGGATTGTTTTGAAAAAATCCGATTTTTTTTGCAAGACCGTTCACATTTCCAAGTTAATCCGAACTTTTGTGGACTCCAGTGTGACCGTGACACAACCCAAACGAGACTCGCATGCGCAGAAGCCAGAAGAAAACTCAACGGTGAACGACGTCACTAGTTGTTTGCGGAGCCAACATGAACAATGGATGTCACGAACAGTGTTGTCAACAGCGGAGCTCTTTTTGTAATATTAAATTTATTTTCACGAAGGAGCAACACAATTACAATCTTCTCATTTTAAGAAGGCAATGGAGTCGGGATCGTCTGGACCCACTATAGTGGAATGGGAATGTGTGTGTGCCAGGGGCACGCGCCCGCGTGTCTGTGTGTGTAAGAGACAGAAGAGCGCGTGCAGCGCTGGAGAATGGGGGGGGGGGGCAGTGTGGGCGCACATTCATGATGTGTGTTACGGAGGAAGGAGAACGGTAATAAAAGAAGGTTTCCCCCAGAATAAATGCTATGGACTCTTTATTAAGCCGTTCTGGAGAATCCTGGAGAATCTAAGGATCAGAACAGGGAGGAGGAGGAGGATCTGCCTTGGGTCCCCCGCGCTTCTGAGCATGGTTGGAAGGGAGAAAGAAAAAAAAGTCATCCCGAGGAAGGTTCAACACCACGCTCGCCATTTAGCTGGAAATATTTTCAAAAATCGCCCGGTTGCGATAAGAGCCCTAAAATTTGGACTGAATAGAGTGATCACCCCAAATATTAATCCAATCGGTGACCTCGCTTCCCTTCCACTGACTGATCTCAGGAGCATTGTCCACCATGGTTGATGTTTACGTTCTCGTTCCCGCCTACTTCAACGCAAAATGATGACGTTTGTTGCGTGTCGATGACGTACGGTTTGGAATCAAGTCAGACGGCGGTCGCAATTGAAAAGATCGGATACGTATCGGAATCAGGACGGCAAACCCAAGTGGCCTGGGTCGCAATTGAAAAGATCGGATCTGTGTCATTTAGACTGTCATGAAAAGATCGGAATTGGGTCGCATAGGGGCAAAAAAAACGGAATTGGGTCGTTTCAGTCTGCAGTGTGAACGTAGCCTCTGACGCTAGAAAGGCGGCTTTGTGCCATCATGCCTTATAATGGCCTAATAAAACAGTGCAAAGCCAATATGAAAAGCCGCTTTTCTCCACGTCAGAATCAGGGCACTCAAAGGGATCACGTAAACGCCCGGAAGATATACAGTTTGTCTTAAAGTGTGTGTCATTTAGATGTTGCCAGCGATTGCTCCTAACTTGATCTATAGCACATAACCTACTTCAATTGTACAGACGCGATCTGAGGTCCGGTGGCGGAATTTGAGCGGCGGGCAGTTTTGGTTTGGTTTACTTCTGTACCGTTTCGGTACGTTTTTTTCTCTTTTTTTTCCTAGCATGTGCATTGTAACCAGCCAGCGGCTTTGTCATTTGTAGCGGGAAACGAGAGCTGAGCTGCTATTTAGCTTGCTGCGTTTCCAAAATTATTGTTTGTTCAAATCCAAAGTTTTTGGTTTGGTTTGGTTTTTAGTCATTTTTTTCTGCCTTAGTTGTTTGTTCCGAAAAAATACCGAAAATAGATGGATACAAACCTTTAGGATGAGCTGGGTAGCTCAGTTGGTAAGGTAAAGGGCTACAATGCAGGAATCCAGGGTTCAATTCTTGGAGGGGAATAAACAATGGTACTGGGGGCAATTACCGTATCAATGGCGAGCAATTCACATCACCCAGTGGGGGTTCTCGGGCAAGACCCTTAACGCTACTGCCTCCCGAGCGCGGCTTGTCTGCGCTCACCGCTCCTCCAGGGGATGGGTCAAATGCGGAGAACAAATTTAGTTAGGAACCCAACAATGCCTGCTCTATACTGAAGGAGAAGATGCTGGCATCAATTCACTTGGTCGTCAAGCACTTTTCCAACATGACAATGATCTAAAACTACTGTTGCATTGCTAAAGAAGAGCAGGGTGAAGGGGATTGAATAGCCAAGTATGTCTCCTGATCTGAACCCAATTGGAACACCTGTAAAGTATTCTGAAGTGACAAGTTGAGCATCATCCATCCATTTATCCACCTTTCAGGCTCTAAAAGAGGTCATTCTTGAAGAATAGAAAAAGATAGATGTTGCAATATGTCACCAACTTGTTCATTCCATGCCTAGAAGACTTTGTGCTGTCTTTAAAATTCACAGCGGTTATACAAAATTCTAGATGTAGTAGTTTTTTGCTGGGTATATTAATTTTTTCTTTAACCAATTTAAGTAAAACTGAAGATTATGTGATCTGAGTTAGATCTAGGACTCAGAGATGAGGCCTAAAAATAAAATCTCAGATTTTGTTTTTTTTAATTCGATGTTCGATTTTTTTCAGATTCCCCCCCTACTTAAGGAAAGCAATAAGTACAAACGGCAGACGAGTTAAAGCTAATTTTGCTTTGATTTAATCAAACGCAAGACAAATGTAACCCCCATTTCTGGGACTAATAATAAATAAATGAACAGACTCTTGGAATCAGAGTCACAGCTGTGTTTTAAGTCACACTTTGTAGTCTAGACTAAAATGAGACAAACATTCACCTTGAGAGTAGCACCATTTTCTAAAGGATTAATAATACAGCTCATATCTGGGGTCTAAGGTTTTAATTAAATTAATAAACCCCGTCTTCTCCACAGTATATATTGGTATCATGTCTTTGGCTATCAGCAAATGTGTCTCACAAGATATAAACTAGAGCTGTGATGGTGTGGGACTTTTGATCACCACGCTGATGAAGCAGCAGGAGTCGCGGTCAACATGACCACCACCACCACACCAAAAACCAAAGAATATTTGTAAAAAAAGTTTTAAAATTATTTAAATTCCTTCACTGTGTCCCCTGCTGCTATAAAACCCCTCCCAACGGAGACAAATGGAGCAGCGGCTTTTTCCTGCTACAGTGTGGGACCCTAAAAGCTGTCGTCATTCAGACGTCCTCTTCATAATGATCTAATGAACCCAGAGGTGGGCTGGTCATCGATGCTTTGTTAGAACTCATAAAATTAAATAGACTGAATCTGTCAACTTTTGTGTCCTCCATAATAAGGTTGAGAAAAACTTTTGATGGTAGCTCCTCCCACACATGGCAGCATCAGGTTTATTAAAGCCCTTTTGGGCACTCGAGCAGCGACTTTGATTCATGGTGAAACAAGGACAATGTATATGAATTCAACCTGCAAACCACGTTTGGTGTGAACAGACAATTCGAAATAATGTGCGCTTGCGGGGTTTGGGGAGGTGGTTGCGATCTGCGTTACACATGCGTGATCAGTACGGATCACAGATTAGCTGTGATCTGTTGCACCTCTAGTAAATATATAAATTTCTGTAACCAGGCTATTCCCCTGGAAACCAGATTACTTGACCACTTGGAAACACAACTATTGAATCTCTCATTTCTTTTTTAGTAGATGGTTTGTAAGATCCTTCTCTTTTCTGAAACATTTTCTATCATTATTCCTCCGTTTCTTTCCTTATTTCACGTAAATTTATGCAAGTTTTGCTCAAAGTAATTTAATGGCTCGCTTATTTAGAATGTTGTTAACTGCTGCTAAAATATTGGCCTTGGAAAGCATGTCAGGCTCTCTTTGTTGACTTACACTGCGCTTACATGGCCTGCCTGGATACATCAAATTTGAAAGATTTGGAATAACATAAAATCTGGTAGATTTCCAGTTGGTCATCTTACTGCCAGACACTTACTAAGGCTAGCCATTAAAAGAGTTTTCTTCATTTCAGTAGTTGATTAAAATAAAACGTTTGCAGCTGCCTTTATATCATCAAATTTTCATGCTTTTGTTCATTATTAAAACAGGGTAATTAAAAGACAAGTACGTTGTTTTACAACTGTCACAGTATTTAATTTGCATATGTGAGTATGTACGCCCAACAAGGCAGAAAATAGAAAAAAAAAGTTTTGATTGGTACTTTTATAAAATGTTTATTTTGTAGAGCAGTTATAAACTGTTTTTTGGAGATTCAACTTATCTTAACTTGTTTTGTTCTCTCTGGCCCCAAAGGAGTGATGTAATATTTTTTAAAGTTGGACTTTGTGCTTGAATTAACAGGAAACTTTACTCATGCCGTAAAGCTCGACATATGTCATACACACTTGCACACATCAGTCAGCAGTGTTGTTATCACCTCGAAAGGTCAAACAGACAAGGAGTGCAGCGGTTGCCATAGTGACCTGGGTAAACACAGGAGAACCATTGTAGGCTTCCTTCACTGTCTTGGCCTGACCTGGCTTAGTTGTTGGTTTTGAGTAAATACACACACTGGCACTGTGTGCTTTATTCCACACAATCACATAAGTACACATTTATGGTTGCTCAAATATGACACAATTGTCATTTTAGGCTTGCGAGTACACAAGTAAACACACACAGATAAGCACATTGTACGGGCTGTAGGCTAAATGAAACATTCATCTTTGTTAGTGTAAGTCTTCACATCAGCTGTAATGACCAGCACAACATCCTGTTGGCGTTTTTACATCACTCAACAATAAAACAGTGCTCTCCAGTGTGTGTGTTTAACAAGTCTGTGTGCACAGCATGACTGATTAACCTTACCATACTCATGAATATTTTTGTGTCTTTCATCAGTTAATTTGCACCTCCAGTGATCCCCTTTATTCTTTTCAACTCAGTCATGGTTTTATTTTATTTTTTTCCTCAGTCTTCTCTTACTGTCTTGCTTTTTCTCTTGTAAAGCTTCCTGCATGTGCAGCAGCTTGTTAAAGTGACTCAACACACAGGATTGTTGTACCACAAAGAGGAATACTTAATAATGAGCCCTTTTTAAATGAGGTTGCTTGCTGTCAATAGGTACTTTATTTTATGATCAAGTCTGTCTTTTCAATGTGTGTTCTCTTTTTCCATCAGACATCTCTTTTTTGACGTTTTACCTTTTTGTTTCACTTTTTGGGAAGCAAAAGGTTTTGTATCTTCTGCTTAATCTTTTGTTATGTGTAACTGAGAAAGTGGGGGCACTTGCTTTCACTGTGTGCTTTTTGACAATTTCCATGGCTGCATTCCCTCGTCTGCTCCAAGTCTTGCTGGAAGAGTCATCAGTGATTTGGGGTGTGGGGTTGACTCAGGGAATATTCTTGTGAATTTTAGGCATACTAGTGTGCCGTAGGAGATGGTCAGGTGTGCCGTGGGAAATTGCCCTCATTAAGTGATCTAAAAACATTTACAATCTCCAGGATATCAACTCTTTGTTCATCCAAACAGACCCTGATAAAACACAGAGTATGAAAGATCCTAAAAGACTTTGTGTTTTTTTATTCTATTAAAGACATTTTGATAAGAATGACGGTACCGCGATTTAGCCGCAGCTACAGCTGTATTCTATAAAGTCTCTCCCCTTTAACTGTCTCCACCAATCAATCTTGGAGGCTTAATCATACGTTACCAGTCTGACCAATCAGAAGTGGTTAAAGTCCTCACTTCCTTGTTCCCATTTAGCTTATAAAGTGCCTCAGTTCTAACAAAAATAACAGCTAAAGCTCGTCTTTAGCGGTGTAGCTTTCCACAGAATCCGGTATCAGACCGTGGAGCAATTGAACAAAACCATGAAGCTAAAAGAAGCGAGTCTGTCTGCGTTCAGCGGCTGTTTGTACTACATCTGCCAAGATGTATTGGGTTAAAGTGACAGTGTCTCAGCGTACAGAGTCTTACTTGTTGTTAAACGTCTTGAAAACACAAAAAACACACATCAGTTTTTACATATTCTAACTTAACTTTTATTGCATCTTTTAGAAAAAACAGCTGCAACTTCCAGCTTTTCACTATCACAAAAATGCGTGTCTGATTGCGGAGGGGCTGTAGATCAATACAGACTAGGAGTTTCTCCTTTTTTTAAACTTTTGGATGCTGGTGTGCCGCGGGATTTTTGTCAAGTATAAAGTGTGTCATGGCTCAAAAAAGGTTGAAAAACACTGGCATAGGGCATGGACTATGTTGCTCAAGATCTTCCACCCTGCCTGTTTCCCTGACCAGCTTGCTGCTGATTTGCTGACTCAAGTAATTCCACATCCTGATTGACTGAACACACCTGATTTAGGTTGTCAGCATAAAGCAGTCCAGGGAGAGCTGAAAAACAAGCATGGTTCAGGCTCTTGAGGACCAGAGTTGGCCAGCGCTGGTATAGTTTTCTGGACCTGAGAGATTGATATTTGAGGTTGATGGTGTAAAAATATGCATCAATGTTGCAACAGGTAGAAGAAAACACAATTTTCAACATAAAACAACGTGTCAGCCATGTTTTTCAAATTAATCTATGTCCTTATTGTTATTTTAGCACGGTTTAAAAAACACTGTCATACGCTTAACATATGTTTGTATAGATAGATCATTGCCATTTATATTTAGTTGAGCTACTCTCCTGGAAAGGATTTGACATAATTAATGAAATGATTGTTTAATGGAGAACAGCATTATTTCAGAATCAGAACCCTTTATTGTCATTGTACTTGTTAATACAATGAAATTATAACAGCCTTGGAGTGGTAAAAATACTGTAAATAATCCAAATATGTACCAGAAACAATTAAATACAAGTAGGAAAAAAATAGGATAAAGTGGAGTGCAATAAAGTACAGCATAATAGTGTGTGTGTGGAGGTAGATGAAAACTCAGTTCAATAGCTTCTGTCGGTTGTAATGATTGTTTAGGTGTGCAGAGGAGCTCAAAAAACAGCACAAAAACCCTAAAAGTAACTCCACATTCATAGAGCTGCGAACCGCTGCGTCTGTATGCGCCGCCATCTTCACGCCAGTATTTGGAGTTGTAGTGGTATTGTAACACTAATGTTTTCAATCAAAGTACCCCCGTGGGAATTGTGTCTCACTGACAAAAATGTTGGTGGAGGTAGGCCTTTGAGAGCCTATAGACATGTAGCTAAACAGGAATTTTGTCAACTATCACAGACTGTAGTTTTCTAGAAAACAGAAAAAAAATTGTTTGGCTCTTTTTGTTCTTAGTATCATATTTGCAGCCCTTTTTTCTTACATTTCCAAAGATGCTTTAATAAAAGTTTTCTCCTCAAAACCAAAAGTTCTTAAAGTCCCACTCTGATCATCTTTTTATCTATTGTATAAGCATTCCTGGCGGTCTTTTATTTATGATTATGCCGTTTTTGGCCAACATCAAAAACCTTTGTTGTTTTCTAGCGGCAGGAGTTCATCAAAAATTCACTTCTGAGTTGTGGGTTGGATTGTTAGCACGGAGTGAGCCTGCAGTTATTTCCAGTCATTCTTTTTTTTACACTTTCTCCCACTAGCCCACAGCCCCTCATAGCCCCTCACAACCCCAAGCTAACATTAGGGGTTCAATAAAAATGGCGAGCAATACTGGAGCTATCCAGCAGTACAGTTTTGAGTCATATGCCAACTCAGACAAGGAAAACAAAGACATTCATTGATCCTAGTCATCTACAAATGGATGCATCAGAATGAAGCAGAGCAGGGATCTGGGTTGCCATAGTAGCTTCTACACCACACTGACAAGCTTTTTCAAATAACATTTTTTGTCTGCTCCTGATTCACAAAGTTTTGAATAAAGAAATACGTTATATATGTCCTCCATCATGAGAAAAATGCCACAAGAACATGTTAACAAAAACATCTGAGCTGGTCTTTAGACATCTTTAATTCTACTTTGCGGAGTTTACCTACTGCAAGAACGTAACCCCCGCGATACAACAAGAACCTAAACAAGGGAACACTGTACTGAAAAGAAAAGATTGACCTTTTCGTGCTTCCTGTTTCGAATGAAACTGCCTTATCATAATTACGTTGTCACTGTTGTTGGAGTTAAGATTTAAAAAGAATAATAGATTTTTTAAATCCCATGAGGAATAACTGAACTGTTTTGCTGGTCCCCCCCTGTTTTAGATGCGTGGCCTCCTATCCAGCCCTGTGCGTCTGACAGTCATCTGGTTTCTATCTTGGTCACTGGGTCTCAGTTGTGCTCAGATTTGGAATGGTGAAGGTGAGACACACTCAGAGCCTTACTCATGTACCCTCTTCACACATGCACACACTGCGTTGACTCGAGCGCAGTTTTCCTGAAAAATAGCTTGTCATGTGCTTACATACAGTCGTGTGTGCAAAGATGCTTACAGCACACATGTTAATGCAGGGTTTTCTGTGAGCAATTTTCAGCATGCTTTAGTCAATAACCCTTTGGGATTGTAAAGTATTGCAGAAGAATGGAGGAGTTAATTGGAAACAGTTTCCAAAAAACTAAAGTTTAAAAAGTTTGTTTAAAAAACCCCCACTTTTGTTGAAGCTTTGTAATTCTTGGGCAGATTTTTGACTTTTTTCTCTCCTGCTCATATCAGCTTTATTAATCACAGAATAAAATGAAGAGATCTTGCAGATGAAACTGTTAGAAGTTTTTCCATCTTTTCTCCTACTTTCAGCCACGCCAAAGTCTATCTTTTTTATTGTTTGGAAAGTACTAAGTTTCTTCCAGCTTGCAGTTTCCGTGTCTGCCCTGCCATCTGATTTTAATGTGAGCAGAAACTGGCAGGGTTTTTTTTTTGCATGCATTTCACTGTGTGTACGTGTTCACATAAATGAAGGCTTTTGTGTGTGAATATGTGTGTGGTTTTCTGTCTGTGTGCACTCGCGTACATGTCGGGGAGCTTTTGCCAGAGGCAGAATCAGATATGAGTGGAACGCTGCGGGTTTGGGGAATAAAGTACTTCACTGCCAATAAAACATGAATACACACATTGAGACTAGCCAGCTCTCTATCATAGCCTTAGGTAGTTTACATGCAAACACCAAATCAGATTGCAGGATGTATGCTTTTTCAGGGCTTTAAGGCGCAAAGCAAACATGGTTAAAACTTTCACAAAAGGCTTTGAATAAGACATTTGAGATAAAGAGAATAGTTGTATAGTGGAAAACTATTGGTGGATTTGTATTTTTTTAAGATTACGGGACTTTCTATACGTTTTACTCAAATGTATGTGTGAGGTGTAAATGTCTAGTCTTCTATTAAATAACTCAAGCTTTTGCTATAATATGATGAATTAGTGATGTTTTATACCTGCTTATCTTGTTTGTCAGCAGACTGGAGCCGATTCTAGCTGTCATCAGGTGAAGGGGGTGGAGTTCCCCCCCGGGTAGGCTGCTGGTCAATGGCAAAGCCACACAGAGACAAATAATTTAGGCAGTTAAAGGCAATTTAGAAGCAACAGCCAAACCCAACATGCATGCATTTAGGAAGAAGACAGAGTTAAGACACACATGCATGGAGACAACAGCCCAGCTCCTCACAGAGCATGGCAGAGCTGCCCGAACAGATTATAATTAGAACATGTAGATGCTTTAAAGCCCATGTTACCTAGTCAGTGTGTCAAAAGAATGAGTGTCCTTTGATGACTGTTTAAGAATTAATCTCCTTCCTACTCCTGCTTTCATGTTTCCTGTTCTCAGTTGCTGATCTTATTAGAGACCCAGTCCAAAGAAAATGGTGTTTTTGGTGTTTTTTTTAACATGTTCTTGTGGCTTTTTCTGATGATGGAGGACATTTATGAAGAAAATTAAGCTGAAAACCACATTTCTGAGTACTTCTTTATTCAAATCATTGTGAATCGGTAGCAGATGAAAAAATGCAGTTTGAATAAACTTGTAGATGTGACAAAGAAAATACAATCAACAGTCAACAAGTTCCCTGCTCCGCTCCATTCTGATGGATCTATTTGCAGACAAAAAGATCTGTGTACGTCATCATTTCCTTGTCCGAGCTGGCATCTGGCTCACAACTGTCCCGCTGAATAGCTCCGATCTTCTTTGCCAGTTTTGCACCAGTATTGTTAGGCTCTAGGTGTGAGGGGCTGTAACCCAGTGGGAGGGATAGTAAACCATTGACTGTATGTAGAGAACTGGACAAAGCAGGTGTGATGTCATCCATAGAAAATGTCTTACCTCCGTATCAGCCAAATGAAGCTAGGTTGGTCATCCACTGAAAGCAGGATCTGTCAATCAAACGTTCAAGGTCGGGGCCAGCAAGCGCCACATGCTTTTACTGAGGCATTTGGTCAGCGTCTATAATGCAGTCAATGGTGTGAACAGATAGATCATAGGAAGTGTGGATATGCTTGCTCCGCGGCAACAATCACAATTTCTGATGAACTCCTGCCACTCTGCAGAAAATATGTCCTAGAAAACAACACAGGTTTTTTTATTTAGACTAAAAATGACAAAATCACAATTAAAAGATCACTGGGAACATTTTTACAATAGATCAAAAGATGATCGGAGTGTGTCTTTAATTTGACAAAGCTTTGTTTTGACTCACAAACAATGTCTGCCTTGGAAATCCATAAATAATGCATCGCAAAGTTATTCAACAATAAAAGTACAGGTTTTTACTTTTTTTTTTCTTTTCTTTTTATAAAGGTGTTCCTCTGGCCACATTTATATCATGTGGTATATCAGGGGTTTTTTTTCACCATCGAAACAAAACCACTACAATTGTCTCAACATCCTGCTATAACATTTACAGTGGTATGAGAAAGTTTGGGCAACCCTGATAATTTTCAAGATTTTTCTTCATAAATAATTGCTAGTTTGGATCATCAATTTCAGTTAAATATATCATATAGCAGATGAACACTGATATTTGAGAAGTGAAATGAAGTTTATTGGATTTAAAGAAACTGTGCAGTAATTACTTAAAGTCTACAGCAGAAATGCAGGAATAACGATGTCGTATACATAAATGAAGCAGATTATGATTTCAGGAAAAGGTAAATATTCTGTGAAAACGATTTTAGAGAAAAATAAAAATTAGGTCGGGGGGGGTGGGGGTTCCATTAAAAAACAAAAAAAACAAACAAACTAGGCAATAGTTTCTGGAGTTCATCAGAAATTTGCCTTCGAGTTCTCAGGCGAACGATTGGTGCAAAGAAAGCGCCCCCCCCCCCCCCCCACCAGCCACTGCAAAATGTCCGTCAGTTTACACTCTCTACCACTAGCTTACAGCCCCTCATTACCTCAAACTAACAGTAAGGTGCAAAAAAATGTTGAGCAACTTAGGAGCTATCCAACAGTACAGTTTTAATGTCAGCTCGGATAAGGGAAACAAAGTCGTACATGAACCTATTTCTGATGCATCCAAGTGGATGCATCAGAATGGAGCGGAGCAGGGAGACTTTGGCTTGTTGATTGTATTTTCTACGTCACATCTACCAGCTTTTTCAAATGGCATTTTTTTGTCAGCACAATCATTTGAATAATGATTTCTGCAAATGATTACATTTGCATTATAATTTTTTCGTCTGCAGAATCATTTTTGCGTCTCACAATAATTTACATAAGGAAATACTCTAAATTTTATCTTAATTTTCTTAAAATAGGCTTCCATCGTCAGGTAAATGCTACAAGAACGTCTTGTCTCATTAAGATCTGCTCTGCACTTCTGTTTCCATTCCTAAGTTTACTTTGTTGCTTTTTTCCCTTAATTTGTGTTGTAAAGTATAATCTTTTTTTTTTTTTGTCTTGTGATACTAAAAAACATGTTCTTGCATTTATATCTGCCATGTGAGTTCCAACACTGAAAAGCAATATAATATGCCAAAAGCGGGAAAGCATCTGACCATCTAGCTGCCATTTGACGTTTTACTGTTTGCTTCTTGCTTTCAGGCATTTTTATATCTAATATTGTAAAAAAAAATGAAATAAAATAAAAAAAAAAAGTTTAAAAGACTTTGCTAACGCTTTTGAAGAGTTAAAAATAGTACAGCCATTAAAAAACTTTTAAAAACAAACACATCACTACAACTTCATAGTGTGAGCTAGATTCCCCCCAGCCCGCTATCTGCTGGATCCCAAACCTTTTATGGCCATGTTATTGTAATGCTGCTGCAACACTGCAATTGGTGAAGCTTGAATTGCAAAAACAGAGAAGATGAAGACACTTAGTGTGTCAGATTGTACATTGTGCAGATACTCATGTAAGCCAAGCTACCATGTCCTTCATAGTTTTTTTTTTGTTATGTCTGTTTCTGCAGTGTCAGGCTTGCAGTATGGCCGTCTGGGTTCAAACATAACCTTGGCATGCGGGAAGTCACATAACAGGTGAGGAAATAAATCGCCACAAGTGTTGTGGAGAGAGATTTGCCACAGATCACACCTATCCCTGAAGGCGGATGCATTGTCCCACTTTAAGCACTCCAGTTGCAAAGCTTTCTTCGTTGGTTTTAACATCTCATTTTGCTTTTAACATGTTTATGGAAAGATTATTTATTTTTAAAGGAATTCAATGTTTTATTTTTTTTTTAAAAAATTGCTGAGAGTTTTCTCCAAATGATAAGTAACATATAATAACATATAATATGTCCCTTCAGTAGGATGTCAGTGATGTGGCTTCACAACCAGAGAAAAGAGCTGCCATGGCACAAAGTCACATCAGACGGAAAGTTAGTCCTCCTGGACACTAATCAGTCAGCGCAGGGCAATTACAGCTGCCATAGCGACAAGGGGTCCCACCTCCATTCCATCAGTCTCATTCTGGGCCGTAAGTGTTGTTATAACTTTTTAAATTCACCTCACACAATGTGATAATTTCCATTTTTAAATAGAGGTACTCAATTTACTTTAAAAAAATATTTTGTGCAGCAATAGTGAACCTGCACACCCACATTCGGTTGTAAAGTAAAATCATTTTTTTAACAAATGCATTTTGTTTGATTGGTTTATTTGTCTAATTATGTAACATTTTAAAACTGTGATAAAAACAGAGCTTCTGCCCTTCTAAGCAATTAGTCTTAGCAGCCATCACAGAGCTCCTCCATTTCCTGTTTCTGTCTGACACAGGAAAATACTCCCTAAGTGAGCTTCCTTTGAAAAGGAACTAGGAGCTTGCCTTTCTATAAGTCAAACCTCCCATGATTCCTGTGACTCTGATGACGGATAACATGTTCTTAAGTTACTTCTTAGATGAAAAAGAAAAGTATTCTCTTTGCTCTGAGGATGATTAGTTTTTTCATGTGTTCCAGACCCCCCTGGGCAGCTAAACATTTTATGTCAAATGCCTAATCATTCATATGTTCACTGCTCCTGGGTGGAATCAGTAAATACCTTCCTGCCAGCCAAGTACAATGCCTCCTTCAGGTGAGAGTCACTAACTGCTACGCATCCAGCCACCTTTAAAACACGATAAGTGTAGAACAATAAATACATAGAGAGAACCAGTAAATAATAGCTTATGGTTATACAAACATTATTTTTAGAGTTCTAGAACCTTGCCTGGTGGAAGTTTTACTTTGTTTTTTCATTTCCTCCTGCAATAAAACAAAAATAAAATGTTCTGTTTGTATTGAAGGGGATCGCATGAAACCTGGAAGCCGTGTGTGGTGGATGTCTCTCAAAAGCACTGTGAAGTCATCCTCCCTGCCTTCTGGCAGGTCTACCATATGCTTGCAGTCACACAGACCAATGCTCTCGGCTCTCACACCACATATGATCGAATTAAACTGGATAAGCTGTGTAAGAGCACACAATCAGCAACATCAAGATTGAGTCTTGATATCTGTAATTGTTGTTCCCTTCTGTGCTTCTAATCAATATGTGTGTCTTCCCATATTTACATAAATTAAAACAATATTGGAACAGGCGCTGCTAACACAAAGCTTTTTCCTTTTGCTTTTCTTTTCCCCATGACAAAAGTGTAGTTATAATTGTGTTCAAATATAAGTGTAAAAAGGTTTAGCTTAAATTCTTTTTAAAGTAGCTGGGATAGCCCCGGCAGCCTCGTGACCCCAAAAGGGACAAAACGGGTTTAGAATATAAATGAATAAATGTTCTAATATATGTCTCCATTTGCATGTTCTTAAACTCCCACTCCAGTCATCTTTTGATCAATTTAAAAGTGTTCTCGTGGTCTTTTATTAATAATTATGCTGTTTTTTGCCAAAATAAAAAAAAATCTGTATTGTTTTCTAGGACACACAGTGGGGCAAAAAAGTATTTAGTCAGATCTGTAATTTTCATCATATGAAACTCTCTACTATGAGAGACAAAATGAGAAAAAAAAACAGAAAATCACATTGTCGGATTTTTAAAGAATTTATTTGCAAATTTTGGTGGAAAATAAGTATTTGGTTAATAACAAACATGCAAGATTTCTGGCTCATACAGACCTGTAACTTCTTCTGTAAGAGGATCTTCTGTCCTCCATTCATTACCTGTAGTAGTGACACCTGTTTGAACTCGTTATCTATATAAAAGACACCTGTCCACAACCTCAAACAGTCAGACTCTAAACCAGGGGTGGGCAATTCCAGGCCTCGAGGGCCAGTGTGTCTGCATGATTTCTAGATAGTCTTGCTCTACTCATGGCTGATTCCCTGGTTCAGGTGTGTCCAGCCAATAATGTTGCCCCAGTCATGGCTGATTACCTGGTTCAGGTGTGTCCAGCCAATTAGAACATGCCAGAGCAGGGTATGCTGGAAAACATGCAGGAATGCGGCCCTCAGTGCCCACCTCTGCTCTAAACTATGGCCACTATGGCCAAGGCCAAAGAGCTGTCTAAGGACACCAAAAACAAAATTGTTGACCGACAATACATAAGCAACTTGGTGTGAAGAAATCAACTGTGGGTGCAATTATTAAAATCCCACAACCACATGGGGAGCCTAGTGAATGAGCTGCAGAGAGCTGGGACCAAAGTTACAAACGCTACCATCAGTAAAACAATACGCTGCCAGGGACTCAAATCCTGCAGTGCCATGTCCTGCTAAAGCCAGTACACGTGCAGGTGTGTCTAGAGTTTGCTAGACAGCATTTGAATGATCCAGAAGAGGATTGGGAGGATGTCCTATGGTCAGATTAAACCAAAATAGAATCTTTTGGTGAGAACTCTACTCGTGTTTTGGAGGAGAAAGAATGCTTAGTTTCATCCAAAGAACACCATGCCTACTGTATAGCATGAGGGTGGAAACATTATACGTGGGGCCAGTTTTCAGCAAAGGGACCAGGACGACTGATCCGTGTAAGGGAAAGAATGAATTGGGCCATGAATGGTCAGATTTTGAGTGAAAACCTCCTTCTATCAGCAAGTGCATTGTAAATGGAACGTGGCTGGGTCTTTCAGCATGACAACGATGCCAAATACACTGCCTGGGTAAAGGAGTGTCTCCAGATCTCAACCCCATAGAAAAATCTTTGGAGGGAGTTTAAAGTCCGTGTTATCCAGCGACAGCCCCAAAACATCACTGCTCTAGATCTGTATGGAGGAATGGACCAAAATACTGTTTGTGAAAACCTTGTGCAGATGTTGCCAACAAAGGGTGTATAACAGAGTTTGAGTTGAACTTTTGTGATTGAGCAAATACTTATTGTCCACCATAATTGGTAAATAAATTCTTAAAAAAATCAGACAATGTGATTTTTCTGGATTTTTCCTCATTTTGTCTCTTAGTTAGTAGCTTAGTAGCTATGATGAAAATTACAGTCCTCTCTAATCTTTATAAGTGGGAGAAGTTTTACTGTATGATGGAATAATAAAATCTTCACAAAGTACTAAACTTTATATAGATCATTCCTTGAAGACAAAACTGATTTACAATTAACACATTAAAGCTTTTCTTTAATAAATATGTTATCTCAATGATTGCTTTGGCTGGTGTTTGCAAATGTGTGAATTCTATTGAAAGTTTATATGTTTGTTTGCTTTTTGTAGTGAAACCAGACCCTCCAGAGTTTTTAAAGGTGGAACAGCTGGAGGGATTCCCTAGGCGGCTGCACTTGTCGTGGTCCTATCCGTCTTCATGGGCTCCACTGGATGCCTACCCCCTACACTTTCAGATCAACTACAGGCCACTGGGCTCCAAATACTGGTCAGAGGTTAGTACAGAGTACCTCAGGTTTTTTTTCCCCCCCAGTCTGTCAAAAAATTAAAGTGGAATATTAGAACGTATATTTTATATTTTCTATTATTTTGTCTACTGATTACAGCTTTAGCCGATCGCTGTTTTTTGGAAAAGTCAGACCTATTAAACTATCCCAATCAAGCATTCTTGGAGGCTTTATCAATATGTCAGCAGTCTAACCAATCAGACATGGTTAGTGTCCTCACTTCCTTGTGCCGACAAGGACTCATAAAGTCTCTTAGTAACAACAAAAATAACAGCTAAAGATCGTGTTTAGCGGTATGGTGTCTTGAGGGATCCAGTGTCGGACGGTGTAAAAAGTGCTTAAAATAATGAAGCTTAAAGATGTGAGTCTGTCTGGCACCAGCACCACCGTTTTTCACTACATCTCCCACGATTCATTACGTTAATGTGACAGCGTCTCTGTGCGGAGCCTGTGACCTGACGTGGGTAAAATAAATTACTAATTCATTCCAACAAAATAGTAATTCGTTCCTTTGAAACGTTCCCTTTTTACATACCCCTTATTTTTAACCAGAAATCAACTTAAAGGCTTCTGGTTATATATTTACTGTAAATAAGATAACTGGTTTAAAGTAATAATATAAATGAAATATATTTTACCACTGCATCATTAGACGTGTTTCCATTGACTATGACACTGTTTTTCAACCAGTGTTCCAGGACACACTAGTGTGTCGTGGGAGATGGTCAGGTGTGCCGTGGGAAATTACCCATTTTCACTGATGTAAAATCATTTCCCATCTCCAGGATATCAGCTCTTTGTTCATCCGAACAGCCGCTGATAAAACTGAGTAGTTAGGAATATGAAAGATCATAAAATATTTTTTCTTTGTGTTTATTTGATTCTATTAAAGACATTTTAATAAGAATGACGGTACCGCGATTTAGCTGCAGCTTTAGCTGTTTTCTGAAAAGTCCTGCCCTTTTAACTGTCTCCACCAATCATTCTTGGAGGCTTAATCATACGTCATCAGTGTGAACAATCAGAAGTGGTTAAAGTCTTCACTTCCTTGTTCCCATTTAGCTTGTAAAGTCCCTCAGTTCTAACAAAATACCAGCTAAAGCTCGTCTTTAGCGGTGTAGCTTTCCACAGAATCCGGTATCAGACTGTGAAATAAGTGAACAAAACAATGAAGCTCAGAGAAGCGAGTCTGTCTGGCATCACTACATCTCCCATGATGCATTGGGTTAAAGTGACAGCGTCTCAGAGTACAATAATTCTTCCCTGCTAAACGTCTTGAAACCACAACGAATACACATCACACAGTTTTTAAATCCTCTTGATGAAATCAGAGGTAAACTGTTTAGCTCTCCTTCAAGGTTTGTGTTTAGTAACAGCCAAACATCCCAGAGTTTGGTCCAAGTCATCTTTCTAACTGAAACACTTTTCTAATAACGTCTGGATTATTTTATATGTTACATTTAAGAGGAAGTAATAACAATTTAGGAAAAAACTGGATTAAGGTGAAAAAGCCAACAGACACAATTAAACTAAATTGAAACAATTTAATTATCTAAAAAGAAATACAACAAATTTGTTGAAGACTTCATTTTTGATTAAGACGATAGATAAACTAATACAATTTCAACATATTCACTTTTTGTGTAGCTACAGAAAACATAAATATAATGCTAGTCTTTTTGTGTACATTTTATCAAACATATTTTTTTTAAAAAAAAGAGTTGTCTTTGCGCTAACATTGAAAGAAATATAAAAAAAAAATCACAATTTAGAAAGAATATATTTGTTTTTTTGTGAGGTTACATAAAATTGCATGTTAATAAAATAATAATAATTTAGTTGAAAGTTGTTACGGAAATCTAACTCAACTTTTCTTACATCTTTTAGAAAAAACAGCTGCATCTTCCAGATTTTTCTGCCACAATTACCACAAAAATGCATGTGAGATTGCAGAGGGACTGTACATCAATACAGACTATGAGTTTCTCCTTTTTTCAATTTTTGAATGCTGATGTGAAATTCGCCCTTGAATTGTAGCTGGGATCGTTGGCGCAGAGTTCCCTCCTCTGTGTTGCTCAAGGCTCTGTTGATATGCTCCCCTGCCATCTCACAGCCCCTCACACCCCTGACCTAACATCACTGGTGCATTTTTAAACCTAATTGTTTTTTATTATGTCCTCCACCATTAGAAAAATTGCCACAAGTACCTGTTTAAAAAACACATACTTTTTCAGGGATGTGTTCTTTAACATCTTTTCTCAACAATGTTGATCCTCTATTCTTCTGTCTTCATTAGACTGTCATTTCGGAGACCTCAGTTGTTCTGTATGACATTCTGGAGGGCCACGTCCACGAGGTTCAGGTTCGGGCTCAAGATCTAGTGAACTCAGACAGCCAGTGGAGTGAATGGACCAACATGACCTTTGCCGGGCCCTGGGAAGGTCAGTCAGTTCACAAAAGCACAGTTTATCTTTTGTTTATGTGTTATTTGTCATACTAGCTGAATAAAACATCTTAGTACAAACATAAGTTAGAGATGAGTAATCATTTTTAAATATCTGTTAAGTCAAATATAGAATCTATAAATGGCTAATAATAATAATAAGCCACTTTTTAAGATGACAATTTTTTTATTATTATGCTCTTTTGGTCAATGGATTACTGTTTTTCTGCTCTGCAACTTTCACCACAGCTGAGCCTGAAGAGGCTGAAGTCACCTGGACCTATTATACAGATGCTTCCTACACAGATTCTGAATCCACCTCTACTAAGTCCCACGGTAAGAATCTCTTATTACAGCTGATAAATGCTGGGCTTAACTTGGGGAAAAAAGACTGCTATGGCAGATTTTAGAATCCGTAGAGCTATGATTGTTATTATGTAACTATATTTGAAATAAAAAATATTTGTTAGTCCTCGAAAGTTGTTCCACTTCAATACACTTTGGGTTAGGAGGAGAGATAAAGCAGCAAGCGAGCAGTGTGCCAGTGTGCACGTGCATGTGGGGGTGGAGATGCATGCACGCTGCCAAAGTGAAACATGTAATCATAAGGGGAACCAGATCCTCCCCAACCAGACCAGGAGAGAGGGGGGAGACCCCCGGACCAGAGGAGAAAAAAAACCAAACAGACTTCCATGTTGGATTCATAAGTTCACATGACAGCCTCTCAGTCCTCCTCTGATCATCCAGCTGGTCTCAGGAGAACTACAGATGGGTCTTGACATGTGCTGGTTTAGGCAAAGGCACCTTTGGAGCTCTGCAGGATTTGAATCCATAACGTCTCATGTTACTGTAGTAACTTTTGTTACTTTTGTCCCAGCTCAGGATTTTTTTTAATCTATTTTCTGCTCTTCAGTACTGAATAAAAACTTCAAACTTTTCAAGTTTTAAAATAGTACTTTGTTACAACTTCTTACTTCTAATATTTTTAACTAAATCCTGTGGTATTCTTTATTGCAGTCTTTTTCTTTCTTTTGAAGTACATAATGCGGAAAAAATGCCTTTTACCTTTGAAGTTTTTTTTTTGTATTTCAGACTAAAACCACATATGACATGCATTTTTCTTTGATCATTTTTGGTTTTGTCTCAATGCTTACTCAATTTTGCATTATTAAAGCAAATGACTGCAAATTCGACAATATTAGCAAACTACATTTCTTCAGTTTGGAATAGAGAGACAAAAAGTTTTAGAAGGCAAATGTCTGTTTTTCAAAATCCCCTCAGGTTGAAAAAAGCTCTTACAAGCAAAGTCTAAAATAAAACGTCCAAACTTCCAGCATCTGTCTGGTCTGAGCTGGAGTTTGCTGTTGTGAGCAGTGTGTTTCACAGCTAGAATGATTTTGTCACTACTGTTTTTTGTTGGTACAAAATGCTTCACCAGTCATTTTTGCAGCAGTAATAACAGATAACATTGGTTACAGCTATTACTGTGTTTAAAAACAACAACAAAAAAGCACTGTTGGTACCTTATTCTCGGCTTTACCAAATTACCTGTAATTGTAGTAAATTGCACCTGCGAGGTGTCACGCTTGCTAGAATCCCATGTGTTTACTGGATAAAAATAAGTTTGACACATTTTAAAGCTTTTTTATATTAGATAAGTTTCATGTTATGCATGTTAAACTAAACTTCAGAATCTTGAGTAATTTATTCAGGGCTATTATTTTATGTCAGATAAAGACACACATGCTCTGATGAAAAGGTAAACGGTAGGTAAAAGGTTTCTCTTTGCTTAAAATGTTTTTTTCAATGATCTCTTCAGATGTTTTTGTTTTTCAGATTTATCGTGTGAAATATTGCTGTATTTAAAAAGATGTACCTACTGATGGTGATATGATGATAGAGACTGTTTCTGTGTTATGTGAGGAGTTATGTGAATAGCTTAAATTGCTGTCTGCATGGAGGCCAAAATCTCCATGTCCATTCATGACAGTTTGCTTTTCAAAAAGATAAGATTGTCTTCAGCAAAGTGGACAAAAAATGAAAACATTTTGAAGTAGTCTTTGTTTTTATGGATATACATTCACTGCCACTCTGTTAACCAGTACATGGAGTGTTTTCTGCCCTGACTTCCCCGTGGTTTAAGTTAAGCCAACATAAAAAAGAATGGGGATTAATCCTGATAGGCTTTAAAGACCTGCTTTGATCATCTTTTGATCTGTTTTAAAATCAATCACAGTGGTCTTTTAATTATGTTAGTGCCGTTTTTAGGGCAAAATTTGTTGTTTTGTGGGATATAGTTTTTGTAGTTCATTAGAAATTTGCCTCTGCGTTGTACAACAATTTGAAATAAAGAAACTCAGAAATGCAATTGTAAATTATTTTTTTTAATAAAATCCTACATTATCATAAAAATCCTACAAGAACATGTTAGAACATCCAAAACACAATGTTTTTTTCGAAGTAGGTGTTTTAAAAACATGTAAAGTAATAAATTAATAAATAACAAAAATGTCAGGGATTTGTACCAAATAAATTCACATATTCTTAGTTTGTCTCTGTAGTTGTGTAGCTCTCTTCTGCGTCAGCATGCAGTCAGTGTATTACTCAGTGTGTGTAACTCCAGACAACATGTGCAAACACTAAAGCTGCTCCCAATGTTCATGATGTCAACATTTAGCTTTCTTCCTTATTAATTAAATCCAGCTCTCCTTATTTTATTTTTTTAAATTAATCTGGTGTTTAAGATGGCAGTTTATAATTTATTATTTCCAGTATGCAGTGAAGATGTGTTTGTGTCATGAAAAACCAAAAATGTAACTAACTACTTGTAAATTATGCAGCCAAAGTGCATAGTTGGCTCATTTGTAGGTGAATGTGTTGCTGAGGGTTTGTTTGTAATGTCAGTGGAAGAGTATGTAGTCTGGAAATGTTATGAATTGGTCCGACCAAGTCCCAAACCTTGCGTTTGGTCTGTATTCAGACTGCCCTCAAGTAGACTTTCCCATTTCAAACCAAAGGTTGTAAACAAAACCACGCGACTAAAAATCTCTTCAGTCATTGGTCAGAAATGACGAGGACTGGTCAAAGCTACTAAAGGCAGAAGTTATGAAAATCTTGCGCTTTGCAGTCCTTCTGATAGTTCACTTATTCAAACATTATATTTCGCTGACCAATTTTTAACACCTGTATCAACATCAGGCACAACACTTTTTAGTTTTTTTTGGATCCAGTGAAAGGCATTCTGCAAGGCGGTTACTGGCAAGAAGACAGCGAAGAAGGTACACTAATAAGTGTTTATGACATATAGATTGCTGGTAAAACAGTGAGAAGCAACATGTATCACTTTAAAAGTTTTTTTTTTTTTTTTTTAAAGAAACTACATTTATCTGAAAAAATTTCATAAGTTGTTTTGTCTTATTCTTGTGGTGTTGTGGCATTAATTTTGAAAGAATTCTGTTAAGGAACTACAAGGTAGCTTTTAGGATGACGTCAGGCTCAGAAACGTTTGTAAGAAGTAGTTTCTGCTGTGTTAAAATATGCATTCTAACAAATAAATGGCCTTTTTCTGAAATCCTTTTTCCTGTTTGATAACAGGACAACCGTTGCTTCATACATGTCCGCAGCTCGTCCGTTGCTTCTCTCTGACCACAGAACATATTCAGACTGAGGAATCTCAGAGCGAACAGAAGCTCAGTCTAAATGTAAACAGACCAAGACCATCTCGAAAGACTGCTCCAAGAGCGGTTCCCAGTCCCGGAACAGGGTTCACTTGGGTGTATTCAGACTCGAAGTTTGTTCCAGATTATCGGGGGAAACAAACTCTGACGTATCCTCAGAACTTTAACCCTCTTTAATTTTCCAGCCAGGATTAAAAGTAAAGTGTCAAAGATTAAACGTTTAAAAAATGTCTTTTACTTATTACAAGTATCTTAGGTGAAACGCTGTTTTCCTAGCTCGCCATCTCTAATTGAAAGTGTAGGATATTTGCAGCCTGTTTACTCACTCTCAGCCTGTTTACTCACGTTTACACAAGTTTAGAGGCTGAAAATAACAGAGGATGTTCGCTGCTGTCTGTAACGCAGCGGTGGTACTTTTATGTAATCTGATTACAACTCTTTTATGGTATTACAGCAGTTGGATGCAATGTTTGTTTTTGTTTATGTAATATTTTTACACTATAAAGACCTACTCCCAGGAAAATTGTGTTTTTGGTATTTTTAACATCTTATGACATTTTCCTCACATAGAAAGAAAATCAAGATCAAAACTGTATTTCTGAGTATTTTTTACACAGCATTTTTTTCATCTGCCTCTGATTCACAATTAAAAAAAACAGAAAATACGCTGGTTGGGCCACAAGCTTCCTGCTCTGCTCCATTTGGATGCAGCCTCTTGAAGACTACTAAATCCATATGTGTTGTACTCAACAACATTCTAGTAGGAAACAGAGAGCTCTCAGTAACGGGGAGGGAGGGGGGTTCTTTGCTCCAATGGTCCCACCCACAACTTATAGGTGAATTCCTACGAACTTGCCGCTCTGCAGAAACTGTCCTAGAAAACGACACAGTTTATTTGATTTTGACTAAAAATGGCAATCATAATTAAAAGACCACTGTGAATGATTTTACAGTAGATCAAAAGATGATTGGAGTGGGACTTTAATGTTGCACATCACTTGGTTTGTAGACTTGAGCTCTTGTGGCTTTTCTTCCTTTCTCATCCAGACATTGATTCGGAGGAGGATGGTGATCTGGGCCTGATGATTCTCCTCATATGTTTCTCTGTGTTTATCTTCACCACCGTCCTTTCCCTTATTCTAGTTATGTGGTAAGACAGACACACTACCAGCCTTCACCTTTCATGTCATTCATTGTGTCATTCATTAGAACTAAAATGTCTGTTTTTTGCTTCCAGGATGAGAAGGAGGCGCCGTAAACACAACACAAAACACGAACCCAGCTCTGTGGTTAAGATGAAACCCATGCCAATCTAATGCAACCCTCACAGACGGTATGCAGCCTTTAAAATTCGAGGTATTGGAATTAACGTCTGAAGCAACTTGTCATTTTTTAGTTTCCCTCCCTTTCATGCATGCATGTCTGTCGGTTTGTTTTGTTGCGGTGACAGTTTTGGTGTTTAGCTTGTTTGCCAAATGTGGGATGGTAAGCAGCTATTAGACTTTAAGATGAAACAAACCCTAAAGGATTTTGTTTTTCCTTCTGGATTTCAGAAACCATTACAAAAAACAAAAGATTTCACAGAACATTGTAGTAAAGTCACACTTTTAGGAAAACTCTAAATGACTCACAGAGCTGCTATGAACAGCCATCAAACAACCTCTCAGGTCAGCAGCCAGTTTGTGATTGTAAGACTGGCACACAGTGTTATATGTCCTCATAGCTGCCACATTTGAATGGCTACAAGTCATTATGATGGGATGTAAAGATATTTTGCAGAGCTGCCTTCTCTCTGCTCTGCTGACTTTCACTCCTCCTGCCTTGTTTCTTCATTTCTCAGGTTGTTTCCGTCAGCATCGGCTCCTCTGACTGCCCACATTCAGTCCATCCAGCATCCATGACAGCCCACAGAAATGGTGTGAATAATGGAGGATTTTTGCAATCTTTAGAGACTTTCAGAGTTGTGATCTACTCATGCTACCCAAAATGCATGAGTGAACTCATAATATTTGGGGCATTTAAGTTGTTGTCTACCTGATGCTGCTCCTCGTGGACTGAGTCCTCAGCCTTCTTGGTGAGTGTGCCTTTTGAACTTTGAAGTGCAGCTGCTGCTCCTCCATCTCCTCAGACTTCACACGTTTTATTTTTATCAGCTGAGAAGGAACTAGTTCTTAATCATCCATTCTTATGTTGATTAACCCACTGACTGAAAACTTTGAGGGCAGCAGAAAATTTGCCGGTCTGTGGTTTAAAGCCAAAGCAGCCATAAAGGGCATTATGGCCTCTGCTCCTCGCCTCACTAATCCTAAAGTCTTGTGTGGGACATCTTAGAAAACTGACTTTATCTCAGTTATGTTGGATGTTGTGTCCCTTCATATCACACCTATATTGTCTTGTATTTCAACTAGTTTTGATTTTTTTTGTGCCTTTTTCCATCTATAATGTATAAAGTGGATTAAAGATGAAAGAAGAGGGAAGGACTTTGGCCTTTCACAAATCACCAGCATTTTGTTGTTTCATAGATTTGAAATAGATTTAATTTGTTTCGTTCAAATCATCTCCAATTTTTTCTCTAAACTCCCAAAAACATAGTAACTGAATTCTGGAGAATTCAAGCCAACGCATGAAGGACCCGCTCCAATGAAAACTGTGTTTTTGGTGTTTTAAACCTGTTCTTCTGACAATATTTCTGATGGCGAACACATATAAAGAAAATTAAGATAAGATGTTTTTTTATTCAAATCATGGTGAATCAGGGGTTGCTCCATGTCAACGGTTCCGTCCAATAACTAATTACAAGGCCACTAGGAACACTTTTATAATAGATCTAAAGATGATGGGAGTGTTTCTTTAGATCAGGGGTCGGCAACCTGCAGCTCCTGCAGCTCTTTCATCCTTGTTCTGCGGCTCTCTGTGGTTTTGTAAAATAACTATCATGTTCTAAGATTGTCCTGATGCCTTTAACACCATCGGGTAGCGCGAACGGGCAGGAGGAAGAGAGCAGCGTGAGCACGCGGAGGGGGTGTGTCTGCAGCTGTGAACGCCGACCAGTCTGTTATGGGAGGGAAAGTTCTTCTAAAAAGTCCGTCAGTGGCAATCTCATAGGGGGCAAAGAAAGAAAAAAACATTTTCTTTTTCCTAGACTAAAAGTAGCCGTTTCTGTGTAAAATTAATGACATTTGCATTAGGGCACCCCTACTGTCCTGTCAACTTGCTGCTATGATGATCATAAGTTGCGCCGTCTGTGTAAAACACGCTGGAGGTGGGGGTTGCACGCGGGGGAAAACAACTTGGAGCTGCAGAGGTGTGAACTTGTAGAGAGGCGGGGGAGGGGCTTAGACTCAACGCTTATGATTCCAGACCCGCAACAAACTAACAGCTGCTTCATCCATAAAATGAATATAGTGTAGCAGACTGAGTTGGACTGGGTGGCTGTTGGGTCGCATTATAAGTTCTGGGGTTCTTTGAACGCATCAGGCAGAGATGCTGGTTGGCCCTCAGCTCTGTCGCTCAGCCGTCGTTGGGTAGTTTGGATGGATGGGGTTCAGCTATGGGCCGAATAAGGAAAAACGGAGCGCTGGGGGAAAATTAGGAGTTTCTGGGCGAGTTGAACGGCTTTGGTTACGGCCTACACTAACTAGAGTAAAGAAGCGAAAAGAGATGAAGTCTCTGAGCCTCAGTGTGAGAAAGGGATGCTACGATACTTTATTGGATTTACTGGATTTAAAAAAAAAATAGAAACGAGTGGACAAAAGATGAAAGGAAAAATCACGCTCATAAGAAATTAAAATAGAATATCCTGACAGCATTTTGAATGAGTACAGGTATTGCCAAATGAACTATTGTGATATTTCAGCGAATCGATTTTTTCTAACACCCCTAGTGTTGCGGCTCCCAATGCTTTCATTTCTGTGGGAAACTGATCCAAATGGCTCTTTGCGTGGTAAAGGTTACCGACCCCTGCTTTAGATCAAGTTTAGTGTTTCTACTTAATTATGTGAGAAAATATTCCAAGATTTTATTAAAAACTAAAAAATTATTGAAAATCTATGAAGGTTAGATGGAAAATTTTGCATTATGTATAAAAAAAATCTTATTACTACAACAGAAAACTTTAAAACCATCATCTTAAACATTTTTTCTTATATAATTTATGATTTCAAACATTTAAATTAGAAAGTTTTTGGAGAGAAAAAAATCAAAATAGGGAAATATGGTGTTTGATGTTTAGTCTAAAACTGGCACCAGTCAAAACATGATGCTTGTAAAAGTTTGTTAGCACTTTGGTATTCCATCGTTTCTTTTGTTTTTTAAGTGACCTCCTGCTGAAAGAAGCCAGAGATGGTTGCAGGGATTGGCACTTTGCTGGGAAGGGAAAACTAGGAACACAGCTGTGTTTTTATTGACATGACATAACACTAGATATCGGTTCAATTTGGATGTTTGTGTGTGAGAAGTTGATAAAAGCAGTTACCACTGAACATGGAAAAATGTCTGAAGTTACCTCCAGGACGATCTGCAAACGTTGGTCTTGCAGATGGAATTGAGTGTTTTTTTTTCTTTTTTGAAACAGAAGGTGCATTTGAGTCAAACTTGACTTGAGTTTAGTGACTGAATGCTCCCTGAAGCTAGCTCCACGTATTATGCATGGATCATTCAAAGCTCAATGTATGTTATTGCTGTATATTCCATTTTTAAGAAGCATATATGTTTGTCATGTTGAGTGTGGTGCTTACCGTACTTGCTGTTTTGCTGGCAGTTTTTTAATCTCATAAAAACCGCACACTTTTTATCAAAATTGTGGTAGTGGACACCAATGACACACACAAAAATGGTTTGCTCACAATTTAGATTTAATATATTAAACATCCCCATTAAATTATTTAAATGAATTAAAAATACTTTCTTCAAGGCATAAAAAGAAGTGACTACAAAAGACTTGGATCTGAAGACCATATGTTCAGTACTTTTCCCACATAGAGGCATTAAAGCTTATAATGTAAAAATATGTATCACGTTGGAACTATAGTGAAATTTTGAAAGATTGATTGAAAGTTGTGTAGGTTATCTGCATGTCTTTTTAGTTGGGCACTAGCATTAAAAGATTTCTGTTTTTTTTGGAGTATTAGTCGCAGTTTTTTATTTTGTTTTTTAATTTTTTTGCATAATTTGGCCGGAAGTGTGACTTATAATCATGTGCGACTTGTGTGAATTAAAAAATAAATAAACAGCAACCGCTGGAGGGCGCTGTAGGTTCGTGCATCACTGTTTGCTACTGGCAGCAATGCAGAAGAAGCGTTGCTCAGTCTTACACCAGGCTTGGCGGAACTGTTCAAAAAAACAGAGGATGAAGAATTCAAGAGTTTAGTTGACTTGTTAGCATGTTCTTTATGCGATGGTTATCTGAATAATTGTACACATGTTGTGCTAATATACTATATTCGTCATGTATGTCATCAAGCTACATAAAAACGTATCAACGGTAGTAAAGCATGAATATATTCAGTCTGTTGTTGTCTATCCTGTTACCTTTCAAGATGAAATGTCCGTTCTTTTTCCTGTATTTTGGTAAATACATTTCTTCCAAACATGACTAAAGTTGCATTTACACCGCCCTCAGCGTTTGAGCAACCACTTCCAATGAAAAGTCAATGTAAACACGCATTTCGAGATTCTGCGCTCAAAACTCTTGTGTTTTTATGTGTAGCTACGCAAGTTTCCATGACTGTTTTTAGGCTGTAAATACAAAAAGCACGTTTCAAGTTTAACCAGGTTGAACTTTGACCAGTGCTACTCTGATTTAGCAGTGGTGTATGGATGTCCCTTTTAATTCACGGAAGGGAAAATTTATTATGGAGGAGAAATTAATGATTGTGGTTTGTGCCCTGCCGGAATTATATGACATCACCCATGTCTTTCATATGTATGAATAGAGCTGTGAAAGAAAAAGCCTGGAGAGAATCAAGAGATTTGCACCACTTTCACATTTGGCACCAAGCCTCTACCAGCTGTAGGTGGTGTTCATGCGCTAGTAAACAGTCAAAAATGAAAAAACAACAAACTAAAGCCCCTCCTTGCTTGTCCAGTGTGAACACCATGGTCTAAATTTGCGTCCAAGCATGTGCATTTGGGCACGTTCAAGAACACGTAACTTGCTTATCGTGAAAGTAGCATTATACTCCATTATTTTTTTCTTCTTCTGTATCATTAATATTTGGGCTGCTGCGACTTATACTCCAGAGCGACATATAGTCAGAAATACAGTAGTCAGAAATGCTGGAAGGAGTCTGAATATTACAATCAGGGTGGAATTTTTAAAAACAATCAGTGAACATGCAGTATGGATTTATAAAATCCAAAAAGGTATTTACTTTTTAATTGATCTTTGTATCTTTACAGGCCAAAACATTTGCATAAAAATGTACATTTTTTCATTCATTATTCATTGTCTATTCCGTTTATCCCTTTCGGGGACATGGGGCTGCTGGAGCCAATCCCGGCTGATTTTTAAAAGTTTAACAGTATTCAGTCTTATGAAAAATTGGTTTTAAAATGAAACAAATATTGAATCAAATTGCATTGAATGGGATATCAAATGGCAGAAAAGGGAATTGCACAACCATTTTGGTTTATACCCCCTAGTGGATCACTGAATGCATTACATGAAGTCAGGCAAAAAAAAAAAGCATATTGATGAAAGTTGTTGTGCTTAAAAAAATGTATTAAACAGATGGGTTTATTCAAAATAAGTATATAAAGACAGCATAAATAAGTCATTTGCCTTTTAAAAGAGCTGAGACTGTAACTGTATTAGCACTCCAGAGTCTCATACTTTTCCCCAGATTTATCATGCTGTGTCACTGTAACGTTACTGTATGGACTGTGTTCACTGAATTGATGTTTGTCTGACATATTTCCCTTCTTTTCTGTTTATTTTTTTCTGCAAAAGTGAAATCCTTGTTCAGGTTTTGCTTGCCATCTTCATTTTTGACTGTGTTCAAACCACAGACCATATAATTAAGTGAAGCCTCTTACCTTTGGTGCACATTATGAAACAATGTCATTTTAAAAATTTAAGTCATTTTAAAAAAACAAAAAAACTTGTTTTTTTTTTTTAGAACAATTCGAACCCTGAGGTCTACACCAGACCTGAGAAGAAAAGTCAGTCCGTGTGACCAATTTGACGAGAAACAGTAGGAGTAAAAACATGAAATTGAATTGCATTTTAGAAAATATTCACGTCGCTCCTGAGGTTTCTAGTTTCCCTGGGGACCTTGTTCTTTTATTTTCCCTCGGTTGTGTGAAGCAGCAGGACATTGAGCCTGAGGATCTGAAAAGTCCCCACAACACTCAGGCTGGCACTCTCTGATGTACATAGTCTTGTTTTTTCCTGCTTCATTTGTTCAACAGGTATAAGCTGTTTTTGTGTCCCAACCTCGAATGTTTCTGTGAAATAAAAACTATTTTATCACTTTATTTTGCTTTGTGTCATACTGTCTTCCTACGCATTTGAAATTTTGTTTCCCCAAATCTCACCAAAATTTGCCCCCACATAATACACAGTGAAAGTGAATATTTGACATAGTGCCCCCCCCCCCCCCCCCCCAAATAAAAAAATGAAGTCACAGTGAGCGAAACGGTCATAAAAAATTAGTGGGGCCATAATCGCTTAAGGGGCGCTTAGATAAGTTTTCTTTTCTTTTTCTCCATATTTTCACGCAATTGTAAACAAAACTTTACGATCTTTACCAAATTTCACACACATGCTTGATGTGATGGCCTACAGCGGCAACCAAAGTTTTGTTGACCTTTGACTTTGAGAAGAAGCCATTATCTTGATAAAAAAATGTTTTTTAAAGTACCAGTTACAAATTTAGACTTTTGCTATTGATTTCAATAAATTGCCTCCTAACTCCTCCAGCTACATGGGGAAAAATGTTGGATAGAGGTTGTAGATTTTGAATGGTGTTACCATGGCGAGCTAGCAAAAGTGGCTTTCCCCTGTTGCTTGCACTTTTTTTACCAGAATATTGTGAAAATGAAATGTCACTGGGTCAATAAAATGATCATATGACATGAAATCAACACATTCAAATTGTGAGCTATGTTAACAAAAAAACCTTCGTCACCAAGAAAACCCCAAAATTTACTTCTACCAGTTCTTCTAAAAATGACTTGAACTTGTTTGGCACCCCCAGGTGACCAAAAAATGAAAATGCTTGTTATGGAGATAAACCAACAGAAAAGAAGCCATTTTGAAAAAAAAAAAAAAGTTTTTGTCCATAAATTTTTCACATGCAGCTCTGACTGGGTGGGAGAGTGAGGGGTGTGCAGCAGCCAGTCAGCCAGTGAGGGCGCGTCAAAGGGGGGTTGGCAGGGGCGGGGCCATACAACGCTACCCATGGCCTTTATTTTTACTAAAGGTGTAGAATTACTTGTAGAAACTTTCCATTCTCAGTTTCTTTGTGTCTGATGATGATTCCCAAATACACATTTGTGCTGCCCTTTATTGTCTAAAGTCGTTTTTCAGATCCACACATGGAAGGATTTTGTGTTTACATCACATTTCCCACTGAACAAACATGCGTGCTTCCTCAGGGTGAAAGCTTTATGACAGTATGGATGTATTTTGATTATTCTCTTGATTGTTAAATTCGGGGACCACTTCTGCCCCATAAGAAATATCACCTTAGCCCTGTAAATGAGGCAAAAGTATAAAACTGCGATCAGTTCATGTCTCTGCTCAGCAGAATAGCTGTGTTATCGGTTCGTCCTCTTCCTTCCTGCTCTGTTCAGGATATTCCCAATTATCTGTAACAGCACAGCACAAAGCTTTGAAAGAGACCTACTTTAGATACTGAGAGGAAGCACAGCATTACTAAAAATGTAAAAAAGGACCATAACATTTGTTTTTAGAATGATCTCTGTACTTAAACATGCAGTCTAGGGTTCCAAGCAAAGGTGAAAAACTTTCCTTTTGCAGAGAAACAGCATGATGTTTTTGTTGATTTTTCCACTTCGAAATGGGTTTTTAATATTTAACCCTTGTGCTATCCTAGGCACTTTAACATTGGGAGTGGGGTCATCTAGACCCACTAGACAGTGTGCTGAACCTTTTTTCTTTAATGATTTTTGATCTTCACTGGTGTCCATGGATTACATGAAACTTTATCCCCCTTTGTCATGGATAACATGTCAATGTAGTGGGGTCTTAGGATAACACAAGGATTAATCGGATTTATCTCAGCCAGCTTTGATTCACATTCACATCAACAGAAACAAGAAAATATAACCTTGAAAGAACCAAAGAAAGATGATATTTATCCAGGATTAATTTTTATTAAGATAAAAGACACTACCATACATCACAACTACCTTCTCAGTATCTAGTCTTTACCCAGTAATAACAAAATTGCCATACAAAAAAAGTGCAAATTTCAACTTAATGTTGCATATTTGACATCACACCTAAAATCAAAGCAGCAGCAGCAGCAGAAAGTTTTGGACATGACGTGGTTGAAGGGATGATGGTCATTTTCATTACTACAAACATTTTTCAATGGAAGTTTATCCAAAACATCCACTGTTGCACAGAAGTACACAACATTTTTTAAGAAAAAAGTTGTAATAAAAGGTTTTCATGCACACAGCTATAAATAAATAAATAGTAAATCAAAGGCAAAGAAAAACCCTGAAATTATAATGATTTGATCTAGGAATGTTGAGCTCAATCACATCTTCATTTTATCTTTTTACTATCCAGAGTTAAGTGTGGAAATCATGGGTAAAATGTATTATAGAAAAAAAGAGGTGGCTGCCATCTAGTGGACAATAAGAACTGCAACCTCAACCCCCAAATATGAATAAAAACGGTTTAAGCTGACGCTTAAAAATTATGTTCAAACAAAAAACATCACAGCTTTTAAACAAACAGCATGTTGTTTACATTAAGTAAATACACATTTCTACACTCTAACTATATTTCCATACAATATGTGTCATGTAAAACAGCAGGCGAATAATATTTAGGTGTTAAGAGTGTATTAATGACTGTTAATGTATGAGTGAAATTTGAAAAATCCAGTTTCCATTCAACTGTACATCTAAATGCAGTAGATACATACTAAAAGATCTGCACTGAATCAAAGCACAGTGGCATGGCGCAGCTTTTGACCTACAACTGTTATTCAGTACTTTAAAAACACAGCTGGACAAACTTTCATATTTATGTTTCCAGCTTCATCTGGCAATAAATGTCTAAAAGAGATTCAAGTTTTACATAATCCTTTTGCTTCATGACTCAGTGGACAGTGGAAGTGCCATGCCTTTGCAGAGCAGGGAAAAACAACAGCTGCTTTGGCACCTCTGCAGAGAATTAGTAAATTGAAGAATCAGTGCAATATGTGATTTTATCTAAAAGATGAACTAGTTCCAGTTTTAGGATCATTCCATTTTTAGAAATTCACTTTGTCTACAGACTTCAGGTGGAAATAAGCAGATTTGACTAACCGAGAACAACAAATCTTTCCCAAATCAATAATGATTGTACACAGCCTCCTATGGAAATCCAAAAGACTAAAATCACAATCAAGACAACTTTTAAATTGATTAAGGAAAAAGCAATATTTCAATCTTATTCCAGGAGTTCCAGCAGTAATTTTAAAGGACTATTACACACACGTTCAAGCAGCCGCTTCCAATAAAAAGTCTATAAGTGCATGTTTTAGGCTTCCGCGTTCTAAACTCACAGGTTTTTATGACTGTTTTTGGGCTCTGTGTACAAAGTGCTTGACCACTGAAAGGTAAACCAAGTTGAACTTTGACCAATCAGGGACACGGATTTGGTAGTGCCATATGGATTTGGTTTATCTTGTGACGCCAGACACGGCAACAAGACTGATGACATCTGCGTTTGTTTTTTTAAGTAAGATAGTGCCAGATGAGGTGTGCATGCTCAGAATTAGCAACAGGCTTCCGCATCGTCCATACATTTCTGATAATGCACACTTCATTTGGAAATATCCCTTACTCAATCCCCACTCTGCAGCCACTCAGAATTTAGTCTTCACCCAGACCATAGTATAAATAACAATCAACCAATTCCAATCTCCTTTGCAACATTGCAAGGATGCTAGCAAGGAACTGTTTTGTGCCCAAATGGCTGGATTTGCACCCCTTCAACATTTCTCTCTTAGCCTCTTCCAACTAGTAAACAGTAAAAAAAAGAAGAAGAAGCCCCGCCCAGCCTGTCCAGTGTGAACACCATGAGCTAAATGTGTCACTTGCCCGGTGTGAACATAGCTGTAGATACTGCTGGCGGTTTTCTTCACTGGTGATTACTAATGGCTCTGTCATTCCATGGACTAAAACAGTTACTTAAAATAGAAAAAAATGTCTTATAAAAGCTCTACTCAACTGCTGGATTTCCTCGTTGTGACAGACACTGTACCTCAGCGTGCAAAAGGATGACTACGATCGGGTAACTGAGTCAGTTTCTTCCAGCCTGTGGTAGCCTTTGGTTGACATTGTCCTTGTGTGTTTGATAGGACGAGGCTGGATTGGTGGAGGTCTTAAATGTGATGTGAAGAATCACTTCAAGAATAATAGAATATTTCAAATTTGAAACACGAACAAAAGGAAAAAAAATACAGTTGGCTCTAATGAACATCTCTTTGTGAAACAGATGCTGAAACCAAAGTATTCTCTGATTTCTGTGATGGTGTTCATCTCACATAAAAAAAACTCTTCATTTTTAAATGCTGGGTATTTTCGCCCAGTGATTTCAAAGTATCTACACCAAGACTTTGTTTTTAAACAGTGGGGATCCATACCAAACAAGCATCAGTGACATCTAAACATCGATGGCCACTCCGTGCTTCGTGGAGATCACATCCCTGGTTCCGGTCAGGTACATGAGCACCGAACACAGGTGAGGAAGAGTTGCTGTGGTGCTGACGTACAGCCAGTAGGGGACGGGGGCGGTGTTGCCAAACGGACAAACCCAGAGGCCGTGGCGTACGCCGTCCCGAACGTGGTGCGTCGCCATGGAGATGAAGAGCATCCATGGCAGGGAGCACCAGGCGTCTTTGAGGCGGCCGATCCACATGAGGAAGCGGAGGGTGAGGCAGATTACGGGAATGAGAGACGAACAGTGGAGGGGAGGACGCTGGGGCAGCGACACAGCAGCCTGGAGGAGCGTGGAGACACACACACACACACACACTTTTAGTGATTGTCCAACTGAACCCAAGCAATAAAGTTAAAGCAATTAATCTATTAATTAAGTTATTAAAATCTTTTAAATTTCTTCTGGGTTTTAACATATTCAAGACAGAAAGAGGAAGGATTCCCAGTCCAAGATGGCCGTGTCCTTCATTAAGCGTGTAGGCCGGATGTTGACAGCTATGAATTTGGACGAGTCAGCCGTTACCATGGCGAATGTCCTGTCGCGTAGTAACGTGTCACGTGAGTCCGAGAGTAGTAGTGAACCAGGCATGGAGCTTGAAATTTTCCTGGCTTATTTGATCCAATTTTTAATCTTGGAAGAGTTGAATCATATGTATTCCGGTCGAAGGCGCATGTTGTATTTGCGGCTGAGACATAACCATATACATAACATAACTGTATACAAGCTCTCAGGAATTACATATTAGCTTTAGATAGTTTTACAGATATATTTTACAACTTCATTACAGGTTGTAAAATATAAAATTACTGCAGTAAATTTGTGGGGTTGTCCCAAAAATGTTGTTTATTTACTTCTCACAAGTTATTAGAATAAATGTAACTGCTAAATGTAAATAAATGTAACACCTACCCTCTTTTGAGAATGTCAGAAAAAAGGGTATATAATAACTATAAACTTTTTTTATTTTATTAATTAGACTACAATACTCCACTCCTGTTTGACAAGTGTCGTTTCCAGAGAAACAATGACTCAGACCACTGACTCCAGCTCCAACATGAAGCTAGAGGCAATAAAATGAATTGAATGACTTCATTTGGTTGGAGCCGGAAGTAAACCATTTTCTATGGGTGACATCACTCTCACTCTGTCCAGTTCTAATGTGAGAGCGGGACCTGGCTGCCACAACAAGATGGCGTTAAACATCATCAGTCAGAAGTGGAAATGACACAACTTTAGGCTTTAGGATTATTTAGTTTATTATTCAGAACATGTCTAATTTTTTTTTTAAAAATACATCCTGGTGTTGAATTAACTGTGTCCTTTTTTAAATGAGTATGTACTTTATTTTGTAGGTTTGAAATGGAAGTTGATCATATTTGTGCTCCTTTAATGCAGATCTGCGAAGGAATTTTTTTAAAAATAAATTACAACTTTCAGAATATAAAAAATACAAATGTACAAGATGTATGAACCATACAAAATACACAAAAGGTAGGGAATAAAACAGCAAAAAAATGAGATATGGCAGCAGAAGTTGTACACTTTCAGGCAGCGACGCTGTTTTAAGAGAAACTCATCAAGCTTGTGGCGGGATTTGATGCTGCTTTGCAGCAACAGTAAAACAGTCGGCAAGATAAGCTAAAAATTGGGCAAAACTGGTAATCGTTCTAGTGCTTTCAAAATTGACATTTACAAGTGTTCAGAATTGTAAAAAGAACTCTTCTTAGAGCCTAAAAATGTTAACATTATGGTTGCCAGTTAAAATAATTTTTTTCTCCTCTCCTTTTTTCACAAACATAATTAATATAAATGAAGTTTAGCCTCAAACACAATAGAGGTTTATACAAAAACCTTGTGTGTGAGAAGACCCATAGCACCGTATTGAAACAGAAACATTTGTCCAACACAAGAGCTCTTTAAGCTGGTATCTGTTTGCTAACCCTTGTGCTATCTTGTGGGGTCAAAATGACCCCATCCTTACATTGACGTGTGCTCCCTACTATGACAAAGGTGGAGAGGATTTCATGTAATCCATTGAACCAGTGAAGATCACAAATCATTGAAGAAAAAAAGGTTCAGTGCACTGTCTAGTGGGTCTAGATGACCCCACTCCCAATGTTAAAGTGCCTAGGATAGCACAAGGGCTTAGCTGTTGGACAGGGCAGGTAAGAATAAATAAATAAATAAAATAAAGTTTTTTTAGATGGATATGGGGGGGGTCTATGGTTTTGGCTGATGACGTCTGCAGCCAGATCCTCTTGCAAAATTAGAGTTGGTTTTGAAAAGTAAAAATGCTGACCTATACCTAGAAAAATCAATTTATCAAATCCAGGAATCAGTTTTACTTTTAAAGAATTTCTTGTGCTGCAAAGATTGTTTTTTTTCTGTATTTTTTGGGGGAAAAAAGTTTTTTTTTAATGAAAATATGAACAGTAAAGTGATATCAAATCGAATGTTGGACTTGTGAATGGAGACCAAGTCAAATCAATATTTTAGTAATGATTCTCTGTCCACCAAACATGGTTGGGGGAGCAGGTCTCACCTTCAGTGACAGGGATCCAGCCATGTAGAAGTGGTCCAGGTCTATGATTGACGCCAGCAGCCCTGCCAGCAGCACCTCGTACAAATCACTCTTTTTCCGCAGTCCAATCACAACTGCCCAGGACCAAAGCCCCACAATTCCATGCGTGGCATTGTCCAAGACAGCGCGAAGCCACAGGTGTTGCTGGATCACCGACAGCTGGAGGGCGTGATCTGCCACCACACAGAACATCCCGAGTCCTGCTGAGGCCAGCAAGGAGGCAGAGCTGAAAGTCTGTAAGAGCGCCTGAGCCTTCTCCGCTTCTACAGCGAGGCTGACAGGCACGCGGCCGCTGTCTCCTCCGATGCCCACCCCCAACAGGGGAGAGGAGGAGGAGGAGGAGTCCAGCCTGGAGTAGAATCCAAGCATGTTAAACCAAGAGCCAATCAGGAGGAAGGGTCAGCAGCAGGAGGGACTGACTGAGGGAAGGTCTTGCTGTGGTTGGAGGAGAAGAAAAAAAAGAAAATAAACTGAAAGGAAAAAATGTGTGTCACCAATAACCACTGTCTATAACTTTATAGATGGATGTTTTTATTTTACCAAAGTTCACTTATTAAAGGGCCTATAACAACTCAAGTCAACTTTTTGAACTTTAAAGTGTATAATGTTAATTCCTCACAAAAACCAACCCTAAAGTGGTATTTTGAATCCATTCATGCATTTCTGAGTATTCCTCTAATAACCTGCAGTCTGAGCCCCAGCCCCTCTAGGTCGACATCATGAAATGGGCGACACCAACACGGGGCGAAAGCCGGTGCCTCAGAAACAGAGTCGTCTTACTTCCTCAAATCCACTTGCTGTAACCAAATGCATCCACCTCTCAGTAGTATCATCCAAAAAACTGTTTTATGAAGTAAACTGAGAGATTCTCAACTCACTGACCTGGTGGAAGAGTGTCCGCCCGGGCGGTGGTAGGTCATGGGTTCCAATCCACAGTCAGGTCATAACAAAGACGAAGGCCAAATCTGAATTCTTTCCCTAAACCTTCGGCTTCTCCCTACCCCTAAATTTAGCCCTCAAAACAAAGAGTCATTGAAAAACAGTGTCTTCTAATTCAGATGCTACTCCAACTTGATGACAACATTAATAGTCGCTGGTCATCCACATTAGCGAGTAGCTGCCAAAAAGTCATGCTTAAAACAATAAGTCATGACTTATATGTAAGGTTTAATGGCCGAGCTTATACCATGGTCACTTACAAAAGAAATAAATACTAACCAGGCTTACTTTTTTCCAATTTGGATCGCTTTTTTCAAGCGACTATTTGTTACATCAGTTCAGAGAAAAAGTTCTCTTACCGTTTGCTTTTGTCCTGATGGTGAAGCTAAAGGTTGTTTTAAAGAAGGCGGTGCAGTGATACAGAAGATTTAAGATAGGTGACCGGAACTTCTTTTTGGGGCGTGCGGTTATCACTTTTTAATGCACACCCAGCAGCCAATCAGAATGGAGTATTCACCCGGACCGTGGTATAATTACATGTAAACGTCTGTACTTCAGAGCACACCCACATGAAGAAATGTTTTTTACCCTCGCTTCCTATTCAAAAACTATTTTAGACACCCCTATCCCTCCAAATGCCCCAACAACTGGAGGGATAGGAAGAAGCCAGAGAGGTAGGGGAGGAATTTGCATTCAGTCAAAAAAATAGGGCCCAGTGCCCCCCTGTCTGACACTACCCACTAAAGACCCAGTCCAATGAACATTTAGGTTAACATGTTCCTGTAGCATATTTCTGATAAAGGAGCACACATGTAAAGAAAATTAAGCTTAAAATTGCGTTTCTGAGTATTTCTTTATTTAAATTGTTGTGAATCTGGTGCAGATGCTGGAAAAACATTGTATTTGTGACGTAGGAAAAACGCAGGGCGGGCCACAAGCTCCATGGTCCACTCCATTCTGATGCAGCCACATTATTAGAAAACAGCTGTTTCTTTTATGGAGATGACTTGGACCAAAATCTGGAATCTCTGACTGTTAATGATTCCTTTGTTCAAACTTGATGGAGAATTAAACTGTCTACACGGGTCTAACCTTACTCCTGCTAGAGATCCAATTGACCTTTAGCAAAGTCTGCATATATGTTGACCTCTTTCTATTAATATGCTGCTGGCCTGGAAGAAATAAGTGGATCCAGGCCAAGGACAACAAAAGCACAGGTTTGTCTGTGTCTCCTGACAGAGAAATATGTGACAGCCGCTGATCATGTAATCGTCACAGTAAAAGAGTGGCGGCAGATGGTGAAGAGACACAAGTCCTTCTGTATGAAAATCTGTAATGATCAAATATTATGTATGTGCCTTTGATACGTTTTAACTGATTACTAGTAACTGTACTGCAATCTCTGTAATTAATTATAGCCATATTTCCAAAAGGAAATAAAGGTAATTTAATCTATTTCCAGCAAAAGCATCGCTATGATCGAATGACAGGCAAACAACAGCAGCAGATGCTGCTTTGTGTAGGCGGACTGACTGAAGTCTCCATTAGCTAAAATTGTGCGCGCGGGCTTCCACAACATGACATTTTGCACTAACTTCAAGGCTTAATAAATTTAAATATTATATCGATGCGTCTACATTATTTTATAGTTCATTTAGAAACATAGGTTTAGATATAAGGTCACGCTTACCCCATAACCGAGCATCAGTCGTCCTGCTGCTGAGATGTCCACACTTGTTCTGCGAATATCTGCGGCAGTGCTGAGGCTCGCGCTGGTAACACTGCCACCTACAGGCCAAAAGTGGAAAACAACTCCAGAAAGTTTTTTTTTTAAATATAAAATAATAATGAAAACATATGACGTAGATTTCATTTGTTGTGAAATTAATAAATACATAAATACATACCAACATTTTTATTTATTTATTATCAACACAAGTAATTTATTTTTTCACTCAACAATTGTAAATAAATAAAAACAACAACAAAAATAATAACAATGTCTCACCCTCTATAATTAAAAATAACGTTTTAATGAGAGTAAAAAACACTATAAATAATATGTTGATGGAGAAAAAACAAATTTACAATAATTTAAACGTTTTTTAGACAATTTAGTTCACATGATTTTTCTTTCCAAATTTCATCTTATGCTACACAATAACTGTGTTATTATGTCCTTTGTAATATACATTTACATGCTGCTTTCTAATTTAATGTTGGTTTTCTCTCTTAAACATACATTTACTTAAAAAAAACTTTTTTCCACTCTATAATATTCCACTGTATGTATCACAGTGCAATGCATTTTTGAGTATTTTCCTTTAATAACTGTTACTTTTTAAAGGCTTAAAAAAATCCAAGCCACAGGGGCACAGCAAGAACATTTTGTTTGGGGTGGGCGGAAGGGAGACAGAAGACTTGAGAAAAGTGGCAAATGACACAACTTTATTTTGTTGTTGTTTCGACATATCCCTCAGGTGTTGCCCCAGCAAATGGTCTATCACTGACCCACACAGTGGCACAGAATTTTTCACCAGATGTCCTTCATGGCACAATCGTGCATTTTCTCCAGGCTGAGGACCTGCACAGGAGGACCCTTACTGGGCCCTCCTTGTAGTTATATAGTTAGGCAGTAGTGTTAGGGTCTTGCCCAAGGATCCTCACTGGCTGAAGCTCATTGCACTCCATGCACAACATGCAGCGAACTGAGCCATCCAGCCACTAGACCATTTTAAATATGGCCCACAGGTCACTGACTGCAATATGCGCTTTTGAGCGAAATATTGATGCGTGTAAACTCACCAAAATTTGCACACACCTAGCACTCAGTGAAAATGAATTTTGGGAATAGTGAATGACACCCCCAAGACAATGACATTATGGCGAGCGAAACCGTAAAAAAATGAATGGAATGAGAATCACTTATGGAGCTGAAAAAAATGTCAAATTTCTTGAATTTTTAGAAGTTTTTTGTGCAAATGTGAACTACTACAACTACTGCTGTAAAAAGGCCTCATGATGGCAAAGGCACATAACATTATGGTGCTTTTTACCTGCTCGTAGTTTAGCTTTCATTTTAGCATAGCATCACAACAATAATGATGGAGAACATTAATTATTAAAGTTCATGAAAATTCCATTTCTTCAAAGTAATATTGTGTTCTTGCTGGGGAAAACACTCCTTGAAGTAGCTAAACTAACCTGGGAATGGCTCCAGCATTGACTCGAAACTGTGTAGCCTTTGATATTCCCACAGACAAATGTGCTGGAACAGTTTGTTCAAGTTTTGAAGGTCGAATAAGCTGTAAAAGCCACTTGAGCATTTTCTTCTTTGTAATGCTTCATCTGCAGCCAAACCAAGCACATTATACATTGATTATGACTCTTATCGTGCAGAGAATAATCCTCATGAGAACTCCGTTGAATGGAGTCAATTATTCCCTTTGTTCAGACTGCACCTGCTACAGCAGGACTGTCCAAGATTTTTGCTTTTGATACGCAGCAGAAATGTCTGTACAAAACTGTTGAAATTACATTTTACACTCAATAAAATCAATAAATAAACAAACTGTATTTAGTTTTAGTTCTAGTTTTATATGGAATTTCATATAAAACAGAACTAAAAAGAACTTTATAGAACTTTCTTTTTTTTTTTGTGGAATTCTGGCTGCACGGTTGTGCAGTGGTTAGCACTCTTGCCTCACAGCAAGAAGGTCCCCAGTTTAAGTCCTGAAACAGAACATCAAGGGGGAACCTTTCTTTATGTTGTCTGCAGGCTCTCCCCGTGCATACGTGGGTTTTCTCCAGGAACTCTGGTTTCCTCCCACTGTCCAAAAACATGCTTCACAGGTTAATTAGTTGCTCTAAAATGTCCATAGGTGTAAATGTGAGTGTGCATGGGTGTGAGATTGTGGCCCTGCAACAGACTGGCAATCTTTCCAGGGTGTCCCCAGCCTTTGCCCAAAAGTGGCCGGGATAGGCTCCGGCAGCACCATGACCCCAAAAGGGAACAGTTTAGAAGATGAATTTATAAAGAATTCCTGGATTAAAGTTACTGCATAATATTGTAAATTGTTTTTCATGTTCTTATTCAGCAATTTTGAAATGAGGATTGAAAAAAAGGAAACATATTCAATAAAACCTTTGCATAGATTTTGTGTATTATGTCAGATTTTAAGAAAAAATATTTTTTAAAATAATGTTTTATTAAGGAAAAATAATAATGATAGATAGAAATTAAGATATTTCTGAACGAAATAGTTTGGGATTATTGACTGCTGACTGTGAAAAACAGTTCTTTTTTTACTCTATGTTATTACCAATCCTTTTCCTGGTACCTACTTGAAGTTTCTAATATAACCACAAGAGAGCGACAAAGACCATAGAACAGAAATTGTCATGTTTTAGAGATCAGACTAAAGATGCTTAATATTTGAAAACAGTATACAGTAGGTTTACAATAAAAGAAGTTAATCCAAATAAGACACATTGGATGGAAAGATGTTTCACCAAATGTATCTTTTTATGTATCAGTTTCTGCACATCTGCTCTGTAAGGGGAACTGCTGTCTTTAATTTGCAGTTTTAAGAACTTGTGCTTCTGCACAATCCCGGTCTTTGTTTGCCAGTTGCATTGTTTGGCTTTAAACTGTTTGAATATTTCATGAAAATAAAGTAGGAAGTGCGATGACTCAGGTATCTTGTGACTCATCCAGCCCATACACTTGTCTCAATCCATTTGAAGTTTTGACACGATAGACTCTCATTACATAGCACTGATTTGCAATTCCACTAATTCATGCACACCAGTGCTGACAACGTCATTATCAGCAGGATGGAAAATTGCATGACAACCACTCATGGCTAGTTTGAAAGGCTCACAGCAAGAGCCCTTGAGCCACCTGGCAATGCAAAGACTGAGGTTGCCAAAAATGTCTGTCTAAAATCTCTGCTTTTTGCTTTCTCTAGTCATTATCATCTGCTCTACAGATAACCCATTAAGTGGAAATTACAAACATGTAAAACACATTATTTTTCACAATGATTTCAGATAACAGGAACACATGCAATAAATGATTGCCATGCATTTAATCCAGCTTTAATTAATTAATTTATATTAATTCAAATCATGAATCGTGCAGTCGGGGCTACACGGTGGCGCAGTGGTTAGCGCTCTTGTCTCACAGCAAGAAGGCCCTTTCTGTGTGGAGTTTGCATGTCCTCCCTGTGTATGTGTGGGTTTTCTCCAGGGACTCCAGCTTTTCTCTCACCGTCCAAAAACATCCTTCATAGGTTAATTGGTTACTCTAAATTGTCGGGAGGTGAGAGTGTGTGATTGTGGACACTCTACCCTGCGACAGACTGCCGACCTGTCCAGGGTGCCCCCACAAGTGGCCGGAGTCTATCCTGGCCACTTGTGGGCGAAGGCAGGGGCCCCGTGACCCCGAAAGGGAATAAACAGAAGAAAATGAAAGAGTTTAAATCATACTAAATATTTTGCCTTTTTCTTATTAGTCCACCCAGCTGCACAGATCAAAAGCAAATGAACAGTGGCGATCTGGTGGTTTGTGACATGGCTTTTTGGCTTTCGGGTTGCTGGTTCAACTCCCAATTAAGCTTGGGATAGATTCAGTGTTGGCTCCAGCGTTGTCACAGCATTGTTTAAAGCCCTTGACCTAAATTGCCTTGCTGAAGTGCTTCAGTGTCCACTGGTTGATCTGAGATTATATCGAGCAACTTCTGTTGTGAAATTGAAAACTGTGTTTGTGAAAAGGATGTTTTTCAAAACAAGAGTGCATTCTTAATAAAATGACCTCTAATGATCTCTAAATAAAATGAATAAGATGGCAGATGTAAGTGTTTGGATTTGGGGAGATTAAAAAAAGGTCACTGAATCACAAAGACCTATTTTAAAAAGTTACAAAAGGATATGTAATCTCATACATTCACATTATCAAAGGTCAATACAGTTAATTTAGATTACAATTGTCCACCATCATTAATTTATTCTCAGTAACTTGTTTCAGGGCTGGCCAACCCTGGTCAGTCCTACAAATTACAAGTCTCACATTGTAAGTGAAAACTCAGTGTCTCCATGGTTGTTCCCCACAGTACATCAGAGAACTCCCAACACCCCATGCAACAACCGGACCACTCATATTCTCAGAAAGTCATTGCCTTTGTCCCCCCCAGGACTTAATTAAGCACCATGGGAGACAGGGAATTTCAGGGTGCCACTACACAGCTGTGGAATGCTCTTCCTAAACTTCTGAGAGCACCAAAGACCTTGGAGACCTTCAGAAAAATTATAGAAAATGGTTTTGTTTCAGAGACTCTACATTTCTTTTACCGTGTTTGATTTGACTGTGACTGAAAGACTATGAAACGAAATTTAAAGTCCCTCTCTGATCATCTTTTGATCTATTTTCAAAGAGTTTTTTGAGTTTGTAATTTTGAAGATCCCATTTTTAGGAGAAAATAAAAAAACTGTGTTGTTTTCTAGAACCTAATTTCTGAAAAGCAGCAGTTCATCCGACATTTGTCTCCTAATTGTGGGCCGGATTGTTGGTGCAGAGTAAGCCTTCTCTCACTTCCTGTCATCCATCTGTTTACATGCTTTAAGCACCTCACCCCCCCCTTACCTAACATTACAGGTGGAGCAAAAATTGTAAGCACAATTGGAGCAATACAGCGCTACAGTTTTGATCCAGATCCCAGCTCAGACAAGGAACAGATGTACATGTATCTACTCATCTACAAGTGGATGCATCAGAAAGGAGTGGAACAGTGAGCTTGTGGCCCCACCCAATGTATGCTTTATGTTATGAATACTATCATTTTAAAAAAATCTTTTTTTGTGTGCTTCTAATCCATAATGATTTGAATAAAGAAATACTCAGATATCCACCAATATTATATGTCATATATCAATAGTTATTTTGAATGCATCTAAATATATTTAACTATTACTCATTCATTAATTTATCTTCTACCCTTTTATCCCTTTCGGAGTTACGGGGCTGCTGGAGCCTATCCCGGCCACTTGTGGGCGAAGGCAGGGTACACCCTGAAAAGTTCGCCGGTCTGTCGCAGGGCTTAACTATTACTGAATTATTTAAATATTATGTATTACTATTATTTGTTTATTTATCCCTTGTGCTATCCTATGGGGGTCAAGATGACCATTGGCGTGTTATCCCTACCATAATAAAGGTGGAGAAAGGTGGAGAGGATTTCATGTAATCCATGGACACTAGTGAAGATCACAAATCATTGAAGAAAAAAGGTTCAGAGCACTGTCTAGTGGGTCTAGATGACCTCACTCCCAATGTTAAAGAGCCTAGGATAGCACAAGGGTTACATTGCTTTATCTAATCTATATTCTGCATGTTTCTAATCTTTTCATCTTTGAAATCTTTTTTACATGTAAAACAAAAAGAAAATACATACCCTGTTTCTATTTGCTTTAAATGAAGTACTTTATAAATTATATGTATAAAAAAAGAAAAAACAAAAAGAGCTAAATTGTTGCATCATCTTCCATGGTGGCTCTGGCATCAGGGCACTGAACAGATGCTAGAAGCATAAAAGTGCATTGTTGCGTTGGTTTGGGTTGTTCAGCACCAGAGACGAAGCGATGCAAACTCCGTTTCAGCACCACAGACAGAGCACAGACAGATGAGGTGTTTCTTCTGCCCTCCAGTGGCTACAGGAAAATGATCTCAGCTGGAGTGTCCATCAATCTTTGATTGTTACAAAACTCTAATCCTTCCAGCGCTTTAATACCATAAAACTTTTCAAAAGATTCATGTTTAAAATGTGCTTAGAAATTGATGTTTAATCCTGAAGTCAAACTTGATGATGATGCCCCAAAACTTTTTACTTAGTTAGTTCAGCTATGTAAATAATAGATTATGAGGTAAAATCTTTTCTTTGGATTAGTGCTGTTGCACCAGCTTTAAATAATGCAGTTGTGATTAATAAGGGGGCAACTGAGAAAACATAAAAACAAATAAAAATGTACTTCACTTTGAATTGCTCCATATTTGTCTCTGGCATAAACAAAACTTGTATTATGGCAAATTTTGAAAAAAGTAAACAAAGCACCCCTGCCAAAATCCCAGACACCTGGCGTGCGAGCCATGTGATGCTGCATATTTATTTATTTTTTTATCTTGCTTGAAATTGATGAGCAAAAAATAAACAGACAGAATCACACTCATATGGATGGAGGATATAGGGGGATAAAAGAGAATAAAAATGTACTTGTGAGATGTTAACTTGGAAGTGAAAAGAGGCAGAAGGATGATGAAGGCAGTAAACTTGGTGTTTAAGGAGCTTGCTTCTAGGTGGTGGGTGGGTGTGGGTGTGGGGGCGTGCCATTCATCCAGTTTTTAGTGAAAGGTCAAAGTAGTCATTAGAGCGGAGCAGGGCAGCTAGAATCGACAGCCTCTGGATAATGTACACACAAAGGCGTCCTCTCCTACGTTCTCCAGAATAATGAAACTCGCTTACTTGCTGCAGGAAAATAGACACAAAACTAAAGATCTCATCTTTAAAATCAAAGGTTCACGTGGAAAAAACCCAGGCCCAATTCCACTCCTTTGTATTCAGATCACAGTCATTGTAAATATTAATTGAGTCCTCATCATCACCCTCATTAAATAAAAGCTCAGTCTCTATTTATGAGGGAGGAAGGAAATGAGGACAGAGTAATGAATGCATTGCCATGCCAGCGATCTACCCCATGCACACTTGCATCCACTCCCACACACACGGAGGACCCCAGCTGACAGCTGTTAGATGGTGTATTGATTTGTCCTCGGCCTCCAAATCGGCTTGCCAGAACTTGTCAGCATAATGACAGAAAGAGGGCTTGAGAGAAAGATGAGAGACAGCGAGACAGGCTGAAGAGAGACAGACAAGGAGAGCTAAAGGTCAGGAGGGATTTTTGAATGGACCTCTGTAGCACAGATCCTGGCATATGCTTAGAAAATGTGGCTGATGTAACAACAAGCATTTTATATAATGCATGCGGAATCTTATTTAAAGACCCACAAAACTGTGCTTTTGGTGTTTTCAAAATGTTCTTGATTTTTTTCTGATGATGGAGAAAATATTAAAAGAAGATTAAGCTTCAAATTCCATTTCTGAGTATTATTCAAATCATTGTGAATCAGGACCAGACAAAAAGTGCTTTTTCAAAAAGTGTATTTGTGATGTAGACATTTAAATAAAACTAGATCCATGTACGCCTTTGTTTTCCTCGTTTCCTCCTGAACTGGCATCTGGCTCAAAACCTTACGGGTGGATAGCTCCATTACTCACTTTTTTTGATGCACCAATAGTGTTAGGTTGTGGCTGTGAGGGGATGTAAGCTAGCAGTAGAGCGCATAAACATATGGGTAAAGGGAAATGGGGGCAAGGTTGCTCCAAGCCAACAATTAAGAGGTGAATCTTTAATGAACTACTGCTGCTCTGCAGAAACTATGTCCTAGGAAATGACACAGTTTTTTTTTTTTTAATTTTGGCTAAAAACAGCACTGGGAACTCTTTTGAAAGTCGATAAAAATATAATTGGAGTGGGACTTTGATATTATTAATTTTGTTTCAGTAATAGTAAAACATATCTGTATAAATTTCTATCTAGAATTTCTTATAAATGTTTGTTACCAGCTTCTTGGCATCTCGTATTGAGGTGGATTTCTTCGCCAGCTCTCCTACATAAACAACATTCCCTCTTTCTTTCAGTGATCCTGTTTTCCATAAAGCTATTTAGTTTTTCAATAAACATCTGTTCTCCAATGATCATATTTAAACCAGCTTTAGTCTGCAGATCCCCCGGCTGTGTCTGAGCATTAATTCGTTTGATATGAAGTCAAAAGCAGTTATAGTTATAAACTTTACTGGAGGCTTCAAAATGGCTTTGGGTTACCCTTACAGTGACATAGTTCAGCATGTGGGAAACGTTGATAATTATTTCCCAAAATGAGTAAATTTCCTATGGTCATTTAACTAGATTTTCTCTTCTGTTATTCAGCAAAGAATGATTAACCCTTGTGACCCCACCCTTACATTGACGTGTTATCCATGACAATGGTGGATAAAGGTGGAGAGGATTTCATGTAATCCATGGACACCAGTGAAAATCACAAATCATTGAAGAAAAAAGGTTCAGCGCACTGTCTAGTGGGGTCTAGATGACCCAACTGCCAATGTTAAAGAGCCTAGGATAGCACAAGGGTTACAAAAAAGGTTAAGACATTTTCTGTTGCCAGCTTACGAACAAAGAACCATATTTTCCACATCATGAGATGCGGCCAACGTGGCTAACATGTAGTTGTGTGGGTTTTTGGGGGGGGTTTTAGGACATGTTACTAACAAGGTAGGGAGTACGACAAAGTTTTAGGGACGCCAAAAAAAAAAAGTAGAATTACGAGATTTAAATTTGTAAATTTATGAGGAAAAAAGTCGTAAATTTACAAGAAAAAAACCTATACATTTACGAGAAAAAAACTCGTAAATTCATGAGATTAAAGTCGACGTGAGCATACAGAGCAACAAGCGAATGCCACACAGCAGCAGAGCAGACATACTAAACTTAGTTGAACAGGTGAGCTGAATGTTTATTTATAACGTTATACATGTTTGGAAGCTTATATGTTTATTTACAATTTATTAATGTTTTATTTATTGACTTTATTTATTGACTTCCAGGATCTCTGCAGCCCATTAATGAAGCTTTCAGTATCCCTCCAGCTGTCCATTTCAATCCCGTCTTCCTCCACCAAAGACAAAAAGTCTGCGTGATGCTTCCATTTGAGGAGGTGCACTTTTTGGCATTTTCAACGTTCTTATGCTAATATAACAGACTATTTTCATTCATCTTTGTTGTTTTATGTTAAAATGAGACGTTTCATTAGGAGGGGGTTTTTGTAACAATGTTTTTCTTCAGCTTTGGTGTTTTGTGTGTGCATGACAGGTTCATGACGTAAGGTGACAAATAGACTTCTGGGTATGTGGATGAAAAGAAAAAATAAAGTAGCAGTCATCTACACCCAAACGTGTCTCTGAGTTCCTTATCTTACATATAAAACTTCGCTTTATCGACACCAAACTCCAGAAAGCCGGCTACACTAGTATGCAAAAGTTTCAGAATTTCTTTGTTTTGAAACCTATCTGGAAATAAAGCTTCACAAAATGCTCTATGTTTTTCATCTTAAAGCTAGGCTTAGATAAACAGACAACTTTGGTGTTTTTTCTTGTTAATTTATTACCTTTTCTCGTAAATTCACGACTTTTTTCTTGTAGATTAACGAAATTTAAAGTCGTAAATGTATGACATCATTCCTCCATCTTTTAAGCTGTTTGCCCCTTTTGAGGGTCACAGAGCTGCCGGAGCCTCTCCTGGCCACTCGTAGGCGAAGGCAGGGGATATCCTGGACAGGTCGCCAGTTTGTCGCAGGGCCTCAAACAGACACCCATGCACTCATAACATGTTCACATTCACACCTAGGTACAATTTAGAGTAACCACTTAACCTATGAAGCAAGAAGAAGAAAAAGGAAGGCGGAGTCCCTGGAGAAAACCCACGCATGCACGGGGAGAACATGCAAACTCCACACAGAAAGGTCCCCCATTGGTGTTCTGGTTCAGGTCCCCCAGCTGGTACTTGAACCGGGGGCCTTCTTGCCTCACAGCAAGAAGCACCACCATGCAGCCTAATTAAATTACAAAAACTGTTAAATTACGACTTTATTCTTGTAATTGAAAAATTGTGACTTTTTTATCGTACATTTACGACTTTCTAAGTTGTAAATAAAAAATAAAAGTTCTTTGTTAAATGGCCCTAAAACTCTGTTGTATGGGAGTTATCACAGTAACACTAGTTTTAGCTGTATTTTTTTCATGTGTTCCAAACAAGGTTGGGAATTGCAGGTATTGTGAATTTGTTAATGTGGTTAACACTTCTTATATCTAATGTCTAGCGTGTTACAAATAAGTTCTAGAGGTACAGAATTATCTCAGACTCTTTTGTCTGATTTGATGTGCCTTTTACTTCGGTGCTTTCTATGTGACAGAAGGTAAAAAATTGACTGTATTTTGACGGTGTGCCGTACTATCTGGTGCACTCTATGGTGTGGAAAATATGGTAATGTCAAGACGCTACACAAGGAAAACCAAAAACAACTAAGCCAAACAAAAACTAAGTTATTTATTTTCTGTAAAATTTCAATCTATTTTAAATAACTTATATTAAATATGACCCTTATTGGCCTTTTAAATATAGCTAAATCATCTTAACTGTATTTTATAATGGCATATAGAGCTCAATGAATCACATAAAAGAATTCCCAGTAAATGGCTATATCAAGTGCACTAACATTTCTCGCTTTTACCTTATTAGTCAAACCGGTGTGTAACATGCAACGTTGCAGTAAATAAAAATAAAGGAAAAATTCTTGTCTTTAATGTATTTATTAAATTCATTTGTATAAAGTTGAGCTTGAGCTTGCTAAGAGAATGCACCCCTTTTTGCACTGATGCACCAGATCTCAAACATTTTTTTAACAAATGTAAACAATGCCTCGCAAATTTGTTTTTCCGACACATTTGTCAAATCAGTTTTGGATCAAGTTTAAAGAATGTCTTGATCACTCTCAAAGTAGGCCTAAACTGGAGCATATAGCTTGCAAATGTGTGACAAGAAGTTATGTGTGGCTAAAGTTTAGAGGGTTGTTCTAAAGCTGAGCGAGGCAATATATGTAGCAATGGTTCTGCTGGCTCCAGATTGGCAGCAGCTATCAGTTTGAGATTTACAGCAGTGAAGCTCATTTTGACTTTTTTCTGCACAAAAAGAAAACAAACTGTAGATTTTTTTTTTAAAAATTCCTGTTCCTCTCACCTTGAATACCTCCGCAGACCGTCCTCTGAATTGAACTGTTTTGGAGTGAGAAAGATCCCAGTTTGTCAGAAATCATTGTGAAATGGTCACATTTAATTGTTGAAACCTGTCATTGTATATACATCTATAAAAAAGACCCCAGGTACAGGTTACGACATTCTACAGCTAATACATACAATATTATCATAATTAAATAATAAACTTTTGTTCAATGTTAAAGTTACATATCATAGTTTACAAAATAGAATCAGGGAGAATTAAGCTGTTATAAATGCCTGAAAAAGTAAAGCCCTATATGCATCTTGTTTTTAATTATTATTAATATTTCAAAAGAAAAAAAGGAAATGTAAGCACATCAATATTCCATATATAACATAATATTAACTGATGATATTGGCTACTGAATGAAAGAAAAACTGCAAAAAGACAAAACTAATCTTTGTGAAGGTCTCAAGATTTTTGCAACAGAGTTGGGTTATTTCAAACCACAGAGCAAAAGAAAAAAGAAAAAAAATCGAGTAGCTCCTATCAGTGTTGCAATAACCAAACTTGTAACCATCCACATATAATCATAAACAAAAGGGGTGGGGAGAAAAAGTGTTCAGTCTGAGATCCACTTTATTTTCTGTTTTTTTTCCTGTTTTAAAATGTTCTTTACAATTCAGGTCCTTCTTGTCAAACACTACAAGCACAATATAAAGTTTAGGGTCTTCTATTGGTTAGTCCTCAGGACGAGAAACAGCTGCTCCATCGTGAGAGTGATTCTGAGGCGTCAAGTGTCTGATCGATCATCGTCTTTGTTGAATGGTGCGTTTCCACCAACGGGAGCTGCAGGGTTCCCTCAGTTTTATTCCAACTTAGATTTGGAGAGCGCCATTCCCCGCTGATCAGGTCTGATGGGTCGCACTGCACATACAAACTTCAACTCATGTTGAAGGCAGGCACGAGCTCCGGGAATCTCAGCAAACTGCTTTGGAGCCTTTATGTTGTGGGTGCAGATAAGTCTTTGGCTTGATGATTGAGTTAAGGGGGTGGAGGGCTACTGCAGGCAAACAGTTGCTATATGTGTAAGTGTGTTTGACTTTACAGGTTAGGTAAAAAGAAAAATAGTGGGCAAAAAAAAACACTAGGAATTGTTTTTTTAGTTGAGAATCAGTTTTCTTCCTCTAAGGAGGAGCTTGAACAACCAAAATAGGAAACACAGTTACTTGATAGTTGGTGTGGTTCTCTAGAGTTGTTCCTGCTGCTGCTTTTGTAAGCCACAATAATGATGATGATGATGCCATTTGTGAACGATCATGAAGGACTTCAACGGCGCATTGAATCATCACCGTGTGACTTCATTTCTAGGTAATCGCGGTGAGTAACTGCTATGGATAAAAAAAAAGATCAATGCACTGTTCTGGAAACGTGCAAAATGGAAAAAAAAGAAAAAAAAACCAACGTCAGCCTTCTCCTCATCCTCTTCTTCTTTTTTTCTTCGTAGAAATCCAACATTTACATCTAAAAAAGAGACAGAAGCAGAATGGAAGCTGTCACAATCAAAAAGAGGCTTTGTTGATCTAAATGCTTCATATTCAAATTCCAATAGTATGTGATTTCATGGTGGCAGCAAAATGTACTTTTAAGAATATATTTATTTATTATTAATATATTAATATATTTCTTTTTAAATTACAAAAAAAAAAACAAGTTTGAGTCACTCACTGTCTTTCAGTCTTACATTTTTGCAAAAGTTTAAAAAAAAATCAAAGAAGCCTGTAGTAATTTATTTATGTTCTTGTTTTTAGGCAATAAAAAAATAAAAACATACTAAAAATAATTATTTTTAGAATGGCTCATTTCTGAATATGGTGAAATACTGTTTTTAAAAGCCTGAAAAAGACTAAACTTGCAATATAAAAACTTGCAATATAATAATATAATATTTGCAGACATTCAAGATGTATTATTTAACCCTTGTGCTATCCTATGACCCCACCCTTACATTGACGTGTTCTCCCTACCATGACAAAGGTGGATAAAGGTGAAGAGGATTTCATGTAATCCATGGACACCAGTGAAGATCACGAATCATTGAAGAAAAAAGGTTCAGTGCACTGTCTAGTGGGTCTAGATGACCCAACTCCCAATGTTAAAGTGGATAGCACAAAGGTTACATTGTTTTATCTAACCTATATTCTACATGTTTCTAAGCTTTTTTAAACAGAATATTTTTGTTCCATTAGGAGCTATAATCTAGATATAATTAAATGATTATTGAAATGAGTCAAAAATCATTTGCTCCAAACTCTTGACTCTTGATAGAAAAACTTAATTTAAGACTTAAAAAAACTCAGATAGCTTGATTTGAAAAATGTTCATTGTTCATCATCATTTATACATATTTTCAAGTGCTGAAATTTTAGCTGATTTCTAAAGTCAAAAAGAATCACTGTAATTTTTGGATCAATTTCTTGGATGCTATTTCAAAGTTCAAAAAATTGTGACATGTTACACACCTAGGTGTGTGACAGCTTATATAGCCTATTTTTAAGCTATGTCTTTTTGCAATTAATCTGTTACAGTGATCTTTTTTGAGATAATCTTGTAGTTGGATGTTATGTAAAAGTCTTTCTGTTACCCATATCCCAGGGGTGTCAAACTCATTTTCACCAAGGGCCACATCAGCATAGTGTATGTCTTTAAAGGGCCAGATATAATTTATACATGTAACTAAATGTAACTAAAAATAACTGTAACTACTCCTTAATGTTAAATAACTCATTGTTTATTTATTATAACTTTTTAAAGTGACAATTACAAACAAAAGTTTGCTTGTTACTCTAGAATAAATCCTTTTAAATTTGATTCTGTCAGGTTGGGTTTAAGTCCTAATGTATAGTTGCCCAATCTGATATTTTCTAGTCCAATTCCCCCTAGATATGAATAAATACACACCCATTTTTATTTTTTATTCTAAAAAATTAAAAACTTTTATTGCTTTCGCGGGCCACATGAAATGACATGGAGGGCCACATTTGGCCCCCAGGCCTTGAGTTTGACACATGTGCCATATCCAGTTGGTTTAGATCTTGGACTGTGAGACATGCTCTTAAGTTGAAATGATTTCTTATAAAAAATGACAATTAATACATTTAGAGCTTGTTTGATATTAACTCAAAGTAAAGAAGTTGAGTTTGTCAGTACATTGCAAAAGGATGTAGCCTTAAATTGGAAAGGAAAACAAATCTTACAAAAACATCACTAGAAAAGTAGTAAAATGATCTGTCCATACACCAAGTCATTTTTACTTAACAAGAAATCTTTAAATTCTATATGAAAATCTAGAAAGGTCCACATAGGCATACAAAAAGGAAAAAATAAGCTAAATAAGGTACCTGTTACACTTATTTAAAATTAATATTTGCACATGTGTCAAACTCAGACCCATGGGTCAAATTTTGCCCGCAGTGTTAACACAATTGGCCCGTGACATCACATTAAATGTGCTTTAAAGCTGGCCCGCGGTATATACTGTACTGCTAATACTACAAATCCCACAATGCTTTGCTAGTACGTTGGCGCACAGAAACCGAAACCGGCTAGCGCTCCTTTTTTCTGTTGACAGTCATTGACAGCCATGCTCCAGTCACATCGGACAAAATAATTTCACCCTCCACAAAAACGGCCAAACGAAAGATGGACAACAGGAGCTCATAGTCTGACCCAGACATTGATGAACTTGCTTCTAAGAAAAGATGCCAGGTATCTGGCTTAGACCAATGTGCAGAGTAAATCAAAGTGTAGCACACTGAGATTGAATATATCTGTTTTTTAATGCACTTTTTCTACTGCCAGTCATGGTCTATTAATAGTTGAAATGTTGGATTTTTATTGAATGAAATGATTATTTTTCATTCTTTTGTTGTTGGCTTTGAAAAAGATTCATTTTAGAAAGGAACTTAAAAGGATATAGGGTGAGACATACTAATTTATTTATTTAAATAAGAAAAGAATGCCTCTGATATGTCTTTTATTTCAAATTTTACTTCTTGTGTTTTTGTAATATCAACCTTTGGTTGTTCCAGATTCTGTGTTTAAGTAAAACTAAAGTTTGTTTCCATATGAAAAGGTTAAACATTACATATCAGTTGCAGTTTATTTGAGTTTGACAGCCCTGATTAATGTCATACAGTCCAATAGATGATATTTACTACCTAATTTTAATTAGGATTTCCTTATCTTTAGATTCTAGCTCTTAAAGGGCTTATATCATGCTTTTCTTTAGCCTTTCAGCGTAAAATATGTATGATAATATATTGACCTCTGGCAAACTAAAGAACAATTTTTTACTTAAATTTTTTCTTCTCAGAAGTAAGATGACTCAGCCCTTGTGGGTGTTGCCCATTTCATGTCAACCTAGAGTCTAGATTAGTCAACCTAGATTACAATGTGGTAATTTGGAGAAAAGCTTGGAAAGGTGTGGAGCAAGGAGAAGTTAAAACAGTTTAAAACCTGGTTAAATACCTTGAAGGTCTAAAAACAAGGTTATGGTCTGGATCTTTGCAAGTAGCAAATAGTAGGTAGTGTAGAGCCACTGAAATCTGTTCAAATTTGCTGCACTGCTAAAATATACCCTTTAGAAAAAAGGTAAAAATTCTGACTCCATTGAAAGATTTTCTTTAAATAAGAAAAAAAGAATATCTGCCAGTGGAGAAAAGATTTTTTGTCACTAAGACATGTTTTCTTAAACTAATATTATTTCCCTATCAAAAAAACTTTCTTGATTCCGTTTTTTTTCTTGCAAGACAGAAAATAAGATATTTTTTAAACAAGGGTTTTTTTTATTTTCTTAAAATTCAGTCTTTGCAGTATATGTTGTTTGGTGTGTGCAGGAGCTCACCATATGAACAGCAACAGCATCCCTAAAAGTAAAGGAGAGAAAAACGTAAAGACCCTGGCAGCTCTGCCCACTGGAGGTTCAGCCTTCTGTGGTGCGTTGGAGGATGGGATGGGAGAGGTTCTGGTCTCTGTAAAAATAAATAAATAAATAAATAAATAAATAAATAAATAAATAAATAATTCAGAGCATTTTTTAAGTAACTCCACTGGATTTTTGGTCACTTGGTTTGTTTTTCTGCTCTTTGATGGGATTTCTTTTTTCTTTTTGGTCACACGATGTACAGTAGTGCTGTTCCCAAGGGGAAAACAATCAATAAGCTACTTTGATGAATAGACGATGAACAGCGCTCATCATAACGGGAAGAGGGGACCAAAGAGAATGGAAAATACAGTGAAGAGCAAAATCAATTCTAATCTGCAAGCACAATCAATACAGGACTTGTCAAGGCGGTTATGAGGTGAATCGGGCAAAAACGAAGAAAAATAAATAAATAAATAAATCCAATTTATTGTCATGCCGGAGGGACAAGGAAAGAGTGAGCAGGAGCAAAGTAGATATGAAATATGGTGACAGAAACTGCAGGGGGAAATGGAGGTGAAAAGCCTGAAGTAGATCAGGAAGTGGATAAAAGGAAACTTAATGAAAGCACTCGGTCACACTTTAGAAATATGAAGAAATTTGCATCACCTTTTATTTTATCACACCTTCTTCATAGAGTACATACACAAATTTCATCTTATTGCAGTGTCTGTGTTGTTTGAAGACTACAATGATACATGCATACAGCATTATCATTTACAATAATAGCAATAATTTAAAAACTAGTGATTTAAATCTGTGCTGTCACAAATGGATATTATGTGTATGTTTACAGAAAAGTCAGTGTCAAGAAACTTCTGCGCACCAGCAGCCATGGCTAAACTTTTTAATTCTGCACAGAGCAAATTGAGCTGGCAGGAAATCAGGCACTAAATAAGCTTTGAGAATGAAGCCAATTAAAAAACAACAAAAATAATCTGACTCCTTCTGAACTTTTCTCCACAAATTCAACTTTATAAAAAGTAAAAGAAGAACATTGTTTAAGCAGTCAGGCAGCTACAATTAAAAACTATGAAGCAGGAAAGAACAGTTATTTAACTTTTTTTAAAAGCTTTATTTAACCAGGTAAGTTATTAAAGTTCTTATTTACAATAACGACCTGGGAGGAGTCAAAGAAGCCTCATTTAGCTTGGTATTTCATTTTATTTTACTGAGAGCTGCAAAGAGTATAGTTACTTTTAAGAAAAGCCTCAAGAGGCACCTTTTCAACCTGGCTTTTAGCTAATTTTCTAAATAACTTTTGTTATTTAATTTTGCATTTATTGATCCATTTAATCTTGTTTGATGAATTTACACTAGATTATGAATCATTTATTTTAATATTCCTTATTCCAATGTTGTATTGTTTACTTGTTTATTGTTTTTATCAGTTTGTTTACTTTTTAATGCTCATTTTACTTTCATTTCTGGTGCCTTCTCAGTTGGATCCTCCCCCTGTGGGTCGGCTGCTGTTCAGGCGCTGCAGCTCTAGATGGAAAAGTGGTCACAGTTGTCATAGTATTGTTCTGATTTTGGCGATTTTATTGATGTATATTTTGGGGAACTATGCATTTGAAACTGTTTTAAATGTTATCCGAGTTATGTTCATTTTATGTCATTTATTTAATGCAATTTTACGCTATATATGTACATTTGTACTTTGTTTTACTCATTTTATTTTTAGTCTCTAGGTGGCTGGCCATGGTCAGAACGGGACAGAGGATGGAAATTAGCCTAGGCTACAATCCTGCATATTTACAGTGTCTCATTACTTTTAGAGTATTCTACACTGTTTGTTGTATGCATTGTCCCTTAAATAAATAAATACAATACAAATACAAATGGGGACCTGCCTCGCCACTTAGCTGTGGTGAGGCAGGTCCCTGCCTGTGATGCTGCATTTGGCTGGCTATGCAGATATTCACAGAGAGGGAAGTCCCAAATATTAGCGTTTCCAACATTTTGTTTTCGTGCTCAGCCTATTTCCCATCGTCTATCGTCAGTTAGGGGTTGGGAGGTGCGAAAGCATTGGGGGGTTGTGTGTAGGTCTGGGGAGGGGGCATTATTTTAATTTTGTGCTTGTTTTTGTATTATTTATTTTGTTTTGTCTTCATATAAAGCTATTTGTGTTATGTTTTTATAAGAAAAGCGCTATATAAAAGTTTTATTTGATTTGATTTGAATTAAAGACCCACTTAGATGAAAATTGTGTTTTTGGTGTTTTTAGCGTTAACATGTTCTTGTGACATTTTTCTGATGATGGAGGAAAAATGATCTCAAAATAGCATTTCTGAGTATTCCTTTATTCAAATTGTTGTGAATTAGGAGCAGACATTTACAAAAGATCTTATTTGTGACATAGAAAATACGCCGGGCTGACTGACCAGAGCAACCGAGTATTCTAAAGCTGATCTGGATCTCTGTAATGCTTGGCACTCACTGTCACCCAAACACTAAAGGATTCTCCTTCTTCTCTCTAGTTCACGACTCACACCCTTGTTCAGACTATTTATTAGTCAGTAAACGTCTTTTAAAAGATATCAAGGTTTCAAGTTCCAGAATTTATCCAATGATTATCAGTGATCATGCACCAGTTTATGTAAACATTTTTGGGGAAACATCCACATCCTCAGATCTTTGTCAAAACATGTGTATACAATCCTTTAAAAAAGAGTGGGCAACATCCTTAGAATTTAACAATACGCTTGAGATTTCACAATGTGTTGTCTGGGAAAAAAAGCAGTGATGAGAGTGAAAATGATTTTTTTAACCTATAAAAAACACAAAGAGAAAGCAGATTCACTAGGATTAGAAAATAAAAACAAAAAATACATTCTGGGAGGTTTGAAATAATTAAAGCTTTAGCTAAATGACATGATCAATATTCAAACACAATTCTAAGTACAAAAAGAATTGAAAGATTTGAATATTCAAATATATTCAGCAAATTTTTAGCTAATCAGCTTAAAATTAATAAAGAAAAATCAAAGATCATTATGGACCAGAAAGGAAATGCTACTCATGACCCGGTCAAAATTAATAACACATTGAAAGATTTTTCTAAAAACATACACACACCACAGATCAGTCCATCAGAACAAAGCATCAACTCATTTCTTAATAATGTAAACCTATCCAGGTTAAATGAGGGTCAAATCACAAACTTAGACTCACTGCTCTCATTGTCTGAACTTCATGAAGCTCTGTTGCTTATGCCTAACAACAAAGTTCCAGGGCCTGGTGGCTTCTCTGCTCAGTATTATCAAGAATTCTGGGAATAGCTGGCACCAACGTTTTAAAAAATTGTAACATTTTTCAAGGAAAGCTAATCAATGCTATCTAACATGAACTCAGCCAACATTATCCTTCTTCCCAAACCAGAGAAAAATGCCACAATTCCTTCAAGATATCACACCATTTCTTTAATCATCACAGACCTAAACATAATTTACAAAGCACTAGCACAGAGAGTAGAAAAAAAAATCACTTCTCACATAATTCACCTTGATCAAACTGGATTAATCAAAGGCAGATTTTCAAGTGACAATGTCTGCAGTCTTGTTAACATAATAGACTTTGCTACTATTAAAAACCAGGAAACCACCATACTCTTGGATGATGGAAAAGCATTTGATAGAGTAAACTGGAAGTTTCTCATTGCGGCCCTCCACAAGTTTGGGTTTGGGGAATCATTCATTGATGATATTAAAATATTATATCACAACCCCAATGCATCGGTCAGAATTAACAAACCGAACTTCTGACAGGTTTTTTTTTTGGAAGAGGAATCAGACAGGGTTTTCCACTCTCCCCCTCTATTTTTGCTATATTTATATAGCTGCAGCAATAAGACAGCATGAAAACATTGAAGGAATTGAAACAAAATACAGCCATCATAAAATTAGTCTCTATGCAGATGACATATTACTTTTTCTACAGAATTCACAGTCTATTAGTGAAACAATTATTAAGAAATTCTCCTCCATCTCAGACTACTCAATTGTTGGAATAAATCTGCTGTATTATTACTGAGCAGAGCAAACACTCTCGATACCAGTCAAGTCAGACAATATCCAAATATCTAGGTATTTATTTCTCCCTCTAACTATCAGAACTGGTGCAGCCCAGAACTGGTGCATTCCAGTACTGAAAAGCATACAGGACCTTAGACATATAGGACCCTTGGTAGGGGGTTGCTTGGACATCACTGTGAGCAAGCAGGAGATGTCCTCTCAGTCCCCTACCACCAATTTTAAATGTATCCTTTAGTACACACACCCTTTACATCACAACAATATACACTCCAACACTCACACACATGCACACACACACCAACACACACGCAAATGCCACAAGTGGCCGGGATAGGCTCCGGCATAAAAAATAAAAATAATTAGATTCAATAATTAAATGAATATCCTGTCTGGAACATTCTCACGTATAAAGTAAAATGTTTTGTTAAAAAAAAACAGTGTTGTTCCATAATGAGGAAATAAAACACTTTATGTTCTTAATTTGTTATTTATTTATTTATGTTTCGTCCTCAAAAAGTATCGATAAGAGTATCGTTAAAATACCAGATCGATAAGCAGTATCGATAAGAGTAGTGTACCGTTAAAACCTTAACGATACCCATCCCTACATCTCACGTGGCAAAGGTGTTGGAGCAGCCTTTGTTGGCCCACCTGGGACCTCTGATGACACCATCTCTGAAGCCACTTCAGTTTGCCTACCGGCCACGCCTGGGATTGGATGATGCTGTCATTTATTTGCTGCAGCAAGCTCATTCACACCTGGATGGCAGGGGAGACACTGTGAGAGTGACATTCTTTGATTTCTCCAGTGCCTTCAACACTATCCAGCCCTGGTTACTGGGTGAAAAGCTGTCGCTAATGGGTTTCGGCAAGCCTTGGTCTCCTGGATCACTGAGAGCTTTTTGAACTGGCCACAGTTACTTTGGTTGGGCAGTGTCCTGTCTAATGTCACGATGAATGGTGTGAGAGCCCGACAGGGCCATATGCTCCCTCCTTTTCTATTTACCCTGTACACCAGTGACTTCCAGTACCACTAAGAGTCATGTCATCTTCATAAGATCTCTGACGACTCTGCGGTTGTTGGCTGTATAAATGGTGAGCTGGAGGAAGAATACAGGCAACTAGTGGATGAATTTGTGAGTTGGGCTAGAGTTAATCACCTGTTGCTCAATGTGGACAAGACCAAAGAGATGGTGATTGATTTCAGAAGGAAACAACAAGCTTCCCAGCCCCTCAGCATCACCAGCATGGATATAACAGAGGTGGAGGAGTATAAGTACCTGGGAGTAACCAACAGACTGAGCTGGAAGACAACAACAGCACAGCTGTACACAATAAGGCCTGCAGCCAACTAATCCTGAGAAAACTAAGGTCCTTCAATGTCTGCAGAAAGATACTCGAAATTTTCAATCGGTCTTAGTGGTCTGCTGGGGTCTGCTAAACAAAGGCCTGATCAGAAAAAAAATGTGTCATGTAAGCACAACATTCGAAATACTCCAATCAGACTAATACAGATTTCCTTCAGATTGAGATAGGTGGGTAATGCCGATTGTTGATCCAATCCTGGTGCATGTAAACAATTTATTCCAAATTGTGGGTCATTACTGTACTGGCTTTAAATCAAGCATAGACGCTGTGGCACCGTGGAGCATGAACAGGACCGGCTGACTGATCCGCGTGAGTGAACCATGTCTCTTGTCAGAGCAGCCGGACTCATAGCATCGTATTTGTAAGCAGGGGAGGGTGCTTTGTTGTGGTGTGCACTCCAGAGGAGGCTTCAGACCACAGTCTGTCCAACTGCTCTGTGTGAGCTAGCTGCCAGACTCTGGAGAACCATGTCTCCCGGGAGAACTAGGTCTCAGAGCAGCTTCAGAACGGTGTGTGAGCCGGCGGAGGTGGCATTGAATGTGGAAATGCTGCTCAGGACAGTCCTGAGAAACCATGCAGTCAAATGAATGTGTTTCCAATTCTATCTAGAAAAAAACAATATTTATTCCCACATATTTACGTGCAGCCAAGATGCACATTGTGGCATTACCCGCATGGATTTTAAGTGCATCCAAGCCTAAATGTTGTTGTTGGCACGTATTAACCTAAGCTAGTTCTGTGAATGTCAATAATTGGAAAATGTTTTCAAGGACCCATGTACACAATTTAATTTTGCACATGTAACCACAGCTATTCACACAAATAGACTGAAAAAACTGATCAGAAAGGCTTGCTCTGTAATCAGATGCATAATGGACACTTTCAAAGCAGTGATGGAGAGGACTTTGAATAAGATTGTATCCATCATGGATAATCCTGAGCAACCTCACCATCCTGTACTTGATGGACAGCATAGCACCTTGCACCTTTCAAGAGGCTAAGGCAGCTTTACCGCCAGACCAAGTGTTACAGGAGATCATTCCTGCCTCACTCTATTGGATAATATAATCCATCATCCTTGTGCCATAGATATGATCATTTGATGTTTGTTTTCTAAAAGCTCTTCGGATCAGACTGATTGCTTTCCTAATTTTCGCTACTAACTGTTGAGTTTTTCTGTGAGCCTTTACACTGTTGCTGCAACAACCAAATTTCCCAGGCTGGGATCAATAAAGTATCCTTATCTTTTATCTTATCTTAAATAACAGTGAGGAGAGCCTAATAGCTTGCACCAAACATAAATCTGCAGAAAATTACAGCTGCTTCTGTTCATTGCCAGTTTGCTTCAGCAGGGCTCTACAAATAAAAATACCACAGCTTTTTATAAAACAAGTCTATTGCTAGAGCTCCAGGCAGCATTTAAACAGGAAGATGTTTACCTCCCAGTCTGGAACCTGCGGCCTCTTTTTCTTTTCGGGTAAAGCATACGATTTCTTGCAATTAGTTGCACTGTCTGACAGTCTGGTAACATCAGAGAGAAGCAGCAAGGTGTAAAATAACCAAAGAAAAAGAAACTAGTGCATATTTTACACCTGTAGAAGCTCTGTGGAATGCAATGCAATGCAGTAAAATGTTGTGCTTGCAGTTGAGGAAAATAAAAATTTTGCAGATATAATCTGCCAGTGACAAGAAGATAGACAATTATGGTGCATGTCAGGGAGGAACAAGCTAGTTGAGGACAAGACAACAATCGGTGAAGGGAGAACTCATGAACAGTGACAGGGAAGCTGTCTTATAAGGGGCAAAACAAAAACAGGAGAAAAGCAGCAGTAAGGACAGAAACAAAAATTGAACATGCTAAGAGACTTTGTTTAGGTATAGTTTTGCTTGATGCCAAATTTCTCCATGAGTTGAAACATCCCATTACAAAACTGTAATTAAGTGTTTCCCTAGACTAAAAGCAGGGTTGGTACACTTTTTTTTAGCAATGGTTTTCCATGACTTAAAAAAAAAAACAAAAAATGTTTCCATAGCCTTTAACAGAATTTCCAAAACCAAAAATATACACATTTCAGTCAGACCATTGTATTTGGTGTTGCTAAATAAAACCAAGACACATATTAATACATCCAAGTTTGTCTGTCTAGCTGTTAAAATTGCAGCTGATGTATCAACGGCTGTTTCTGTTGGTATGGAGAAAACTGTAGTAAAGTATGGAAGCATTACTGAACTCAATAAAAAAAATAAAAAAAAAAAAAAACAGGAATTCAGTGATTCTTGAGAGTCAGGACAAAAGACCGTCAGAAAAACAGAATCTGTTGTATTTACTTTTCAAAAGAATCTTTTGATTTTCATGATATTTATTATTTTATACATGTTTAACCCTCATCTTTTTAATACGACATAAATGTTTTCACAATTACAAAGACTTAATGTTCTATAATGTTGGTGACTATTGTGACCTAATGCCGAGGACAACAGAGATGACATGGGGTAGCCTGATCACTAGTCATACATACTAAAACATGACACCAGTGTTCACAATTCCTTTAAATTTAACATAGTGAGTCAATCCATTTTAAATGGATGATTTTTATCCATAAAAAATACTTTTTGCAAAGGACATGCTTTGTCCCAACTCTTAAGAATCAATGAACTACAAAAGCAAAGAACTACAAACTTACTAAACTCATCTGCTCATGATAACTATAAGATGAAAGAAACAAAGTTGAAAAGCCACAATGTGTCCATGTCATAGACATGATTGCAAGACACTAAACCCCACCTTGTCTCTGGTAGAAGGTTGGTGCCAGTGTTCAGCAGCGGAGATATCATCAGTGTGTGAATGTGTGTGTGAATGGGATTCTGACATTAAAGAGTTTTGGGTCCTTTGAGGGAGGTAGAAAAGCGCTATACAAGTATACAGCATTTATGATACTAACAAGTTCTGGCTGTAAAAATGGCTATATCCATGTATTGAAATTAGCAATATTTTCTGTATAGATCTTTGGGTTTCAAAGACTCTTTTTGGAATGTAAAATTTTTAATGGCAGTAAATCCTTCAGTGACCTAAATGTACAGCACTAAAGAGGCAAACGGAGCTGTTGAGATAAGATAAGATAAAAATTGGTGCAGATATGACATCTTTCTGTCACCTTTCAGCTACAGCATTACAACACTGCTGAATGTTGTGATTTACAGCACAGTGAGTCGAGTATCTCCTGGCAATAATTCAACTGAACTGTTGCCATGGTGAGGCTGTAAGTTGGAGAGACAGAGTCAATGCAACTAATATGAACTGAGTCAACTGTGCGTCCATTAATCCAAACTGTCCTCCTGTAAACAGGCAACATGGTATAAAACAAAAATGACAGGTTATCTTTCACTCCCTCTACATTGCTGCACTCACAAGTCAATCGACAATCTTCATTGAGTTGTCTCTACCTTGGATTTTCTCAGTAGTCATGACGCTCATGGGGTGTGGCTTTTGACAGAAATAATTTACACACGTTTTGTGCTAAAAAAGCTAATGTGTTAGCATGAGCGACTGGATTTTTCAATAGTGCACGTAAAGAAATCCACCGGTTTGCCCAGCCATTCTGTGGGGGAAAAAAAAGCATAACTGCCGCAACTCTGAAAGTCTCATTCTTGTATGTGTGTGCAGGTGTGACACACCTTAAATAATAATGGTTGTTTTTGAGAATATACATTAGAGTTGTTCAGATTGGGTCTGTGCAGACACAGCTTCTGCACATGTGCTGGACACAGATGAAAAAGGAAAAGCGCATCAGCTCCAGTGTGAACATTCTGTCAACTACAGCCACTTTTCAACCATTAAATCATGTAATGTGAAAGGAGCCAAACACCAACTCCTGGTTGACAGAACATTTGCTCAAGACTGCATATAACGACACACCAACCTGTGCACAGCCTGGATTGATTATAAGAATGTCTATGACTCAATGCCACAGATGTGGATCACTGAATGCTTGGACATGTGCAACATCAACAAGACTCTATAAGCTTTCATAGGAAAGTTGAAAAAGCTGTGGAAAACCACCCTTGAAGCCAATGGCAATCCACTTGCACAAGTGTCCATCAAATGTGGCATACACCAAGGTGATGCCCTGTCCTATGCTTGTTCTGCATAGGTCTGAACCCCCTCAGCCAAATAATCAACAAGACTGGCTATAGAAACTGACTCAGAAATGGGGCCACCATACGTCACCTCCTCAACATGGATGACATTGAGCTATATGCTAAAAGTTAGCGTGACATTGATTCCCTGATCCACACCACTAGGATCGGCAGTACTGACTATAGGGACGTCATCCGGGTTTGAGAAATGCAATCCGATGTGACAAAGAGAGTCAAGGTAGTCCACACAGGAGGGATCTCACTCCCAGAAGGAACAACAGCAGACATTGAGGACAGTTACAAGAGGACAAGTACTATCGAATTCCGCAAGCAAATGGGAACCTGGAAAAGGCAACAAGGAAAGCTGCAACAGCTAAAGACCTCCAACGAGTAAAGCAAGTCCTGAGAAGCCAGCTCAATGGCAAGAACAAGACCTGGGCAATAAACAGGCACTGCCAGTTATCAGATACCCTACAGGAATAATAAGATGGTCAAAGGAAGAGGTACACACCATGTATGTTAAAGAGCTGCCGAACTCAGGAGAGCCGTGTCTCCGGATAGAACTGTGTCTCCAGAGCTGGGTCCGCCAGCTCACACATCTGCATTGGGGCGGTGTGTGAGGTTTTAAAAGCAGAATTTCTGCTCTATCATTAGAAACAACAAGCAATCACATGGATTTGTGTTTCCAGTCGTGTTCCGACAAAATAAAGGCATATGTTATTCCCATATTTACGTGCAGCCAAGAGGCACATTCTGGCATTTCCCGCATGGATTTTATAATCAACCAAGGCTAATGTTACCGCGTATTAGCCTACTCCTAATTCTTCTTCGGCTCCGTTCCACCACAAAAAAGCACTGACCACACGGATTAAAAATGAAATGAAATAAATAAAATGTTCCAAAAATTGAGGTATGTTTCAGGGTATGTCAAGTTGCCATAGCAACTGATGCTCTGAACATAACCTGGTCTGAAGCAGGTTTAGTAGAAGGTTAGTTGGTTTCAGAGAGGTGAAGAAGCATGGCGTGTTCATTTAAAGATGATTTAGTGGATGAAGAAGCTCAGACACTCTTTCCACTGTGACAGGTTGATAAGATCACATATGGATGTTGTAGAGATACACTTTTTAAAACTTTGATCTAACTTAATTATTTGCTTCAGTTAAGATAAATAATTTTTTTTTAGTTCAATCAACTTAAAAAAAACATGTAGTTATCAGAAAGTTATTTTACTTTCATTCAAATTAATTCAATTAAGTAGGTGCAACAGTGTTGTTAGATTGGCAGCGCAAGGAATTGTGGGATACTATTCCCTTTGCCAGTCTGGGCGGATTTGGGTTTAAGGGTGGGTTTTTGACCAAATGTGTTTAGATGTAGTTGTTTTACTCTGTTTTGCCGAGTTATTTTGTCCTACTAAGTTTAATTCTTTCTGTACCATGAGTGAGAAGGAGGGAGACGATGATGTGTTTATGTAGCACAGGTTATTTTGAAAAACTATTGTCAAGAAATACAATAAATTAAGATGGAAAAACATTTAACTGAGTTGAAGTAATATGAAATTTAGTTAGATAAGTGTGTAAATTTGAGTTGTAAAAACTCTCAATTACTTGTTACCAAATTTATTTAAGTTCGATAAGTTATATATAAATATGTGTCACAATGAAAATGAGATAGAAAGTCATGTGTTTACTTTGTCCATTCTTTTTCTCAAAGCAGAAACTCTTTCTTTTGCTGATGCAGCCGTATTACTTTTTTGATGGGCGTCTAATCTTGACACTGTCCAGGGTGTACCCGCCTTTGCCCAACAGGAGCCGGGACAGGCTCCGAAAACCCCCCTGCCCCGAAAGGGCAGGGGGTTTTCTTATACAACAGGTTAAGAAAATTGATGGAAGTTCAGGAGAACAATCTTAAACATATACCATATTGGATGTGTTTTCTATCCACTGTCACCGAAAATGTCACGTGCCCAAAGTTGAGTCCTTGATTGGTTGATGCAAGGCAGTGATCTAGCCAGAGTTAAGATTTTTTAACTCCGGCCCGCCACGGCACGCCGCCCAAAATCGCACTCAAATCCTGCTGTTGCCAGACCTTAATGCTGCGCCCATCGCTCAAATCGCGCTGAAGGATCTCAGATTGTGTCCGTACAATTGACTTAACATTGAAGCTGGCTGCCTCTGACACGCAAATCGCATTTGGCCCCTTGTTTTAAGCTCTTCACTTATGCAAGACACAGGTGTCATCAACAGGAAGGGGGATCAAGGGCCTACTCAGCTCAGCACCAACAGCCACGCCCATGTAGAGGAGATTTGGAAACTTCAGATAAACATGAAATATGGCTTTTATGACTTCTAGGTTGCGGGAGTACGTCCCTGCTTTATAAACATAAAACCACTGCACTTTACTTTGGACTTTAAAGGGCTACTGATAAGCTCAATGCTGGACTCCTTTTTTTAATATGTCACGTTGTTGTATTGGGTTAAAAGAAAAAAAAATAATTACCGGTAAATCTTCTAAAATGTTATACAAATGTTTGTATTGAAATGATACATATTTGTTAACCTGAAAAAAGATAATTATTAGTAAAATACTACTTAAATTAAAATAAATTGTATTTAAGTGTGGGAGCACACAGGTCACAAACACACTTGACAGTATGAAAGTACCACTAAGTACCACTCCGAGCCTGGAGCGCCCTCTTGCAGTTGTCAGTGAAAATAACGAACATGTGAAATTATTTAACAATGTAATTTATTTCAAATATAAGTCGCTCCGGAGTATAAGTCGCACCCCTTGCCAAACTATGAAAAAAAGTGCGACTTATAGTCCGGAAAATACGGTAGTTAGAAACTCCATAATCATAATAAAAACACCACTGGGAATTTTTTTTGTTTTTTTGTTCTCATGGAGGGACTTCAAAACCGAGTGTCAAGCAGTGGCATTGGGTCCTATTTTCAGAGTCTTGGTATAACTAGATTGAAACCCATGACCTACCACTCTTACTTATGGAGACTTTAAGGCCACTGAGCTGGTTTGTGAAGTTCAAGTCAGAGGAAACATCCAGAACTGACCCATCTGAACATTGTCCTTAAGTGTGTGCAGATTTGAGCTCAAACAGATATTGAAAATACCCTTGCCCCCCTACATGAATAAGAAATAAAACAATTGTCATCAACAAAACTTCAGAAAGCGTATTTCAGAAAAAAAAATCTCTATACTATAAATGTAAAATTGGACTCCTTAACGTGGAAGTCAATGGAGAGTTGCTCACTTTTGCAACCTGCCTCTACTGGTCTTTGGTGGAACTGCAGCAATCAGTACTTACCGGTTTATGTAAATTTGGGGAATGAAAATTGAAGGTATGGTTTCTACTTTTCTTCTCACAAAACAAATCACCCTATTTTCCAGCATACAGTGCTTCACAAAAGATTGGGATTCAGGGAGCACAGAGTGCACTGTCAGGGACATGTGAGGTAAAGACACTAAGGATATATAGTACAGAGGGTTCAGTGCAAGGTGAATGCATTTTATATGCTTCTAGGTAAAAAAGAAGCCTACTTTGTCAAAGACAACAGAAGGCAAATCAAAAAGTCAGTAACAGTTCACCTGCAGTGAAAGGTTTGAAATTTGGGATCCAAATAACAACTTAATCTGTAAAACACATTTCAGTGAACCCGGGTTAATGATGTCGATCTGGCAGATGACAAAAATAGCAGAATGAACTGAGCATAGATGCACTTAAGCTGGCTCTAAAAACCGTTGGTAGAGAGCGTGCCAGTGGTTTAAAGGTTAAAAGACTATTGCCTAATTCTGAAGCTCTTTTGCAGAGGACATAATTCAAAACCGACAGACTATAACAAGTCGGGACAGCTGCAAGATAAACCACATCAAAGATATATAGCCAATACTTGGTATAGTTTAGCCACCAGAGTTCATGCAGGGATAACCTTTACAGGATTTAAAAAAAAAAAAAGCTACATTTACAATTAGAACAACTCTTCCACTCCTCTTTTTCTGCTTACGCAATCACATAAAAGGATAAAGATGGTTCAGACTGGGAAAACCATTTGGTCTGGACTAAGTCCGCTTAATCTGGTCCGGTCTGGTCTGGTCCTGAACCTTGTGTTTGGTCTGTATTCAGACTACCATCAAGCAGCCTTTCCTAAATTGAACTAAAGCTTGTAAACAAAACCATGTGACTAAACATCTCTTCAATCACTGGTCAGGAATTACGAGGGTGGGGTAAAGCAACTAGAGATAGAAATTATGGAAATTCTGCGCTTTGCAGTCCTTGTCGGATTCAAACGTTATATTTTGCTGACCAATTTTAAACGCCTTTATCAACATCAGATACAACACTTTGTACTTGCACCCTTGGTACTTTGGAGACACACTGCAGGGCGGTTACTGACAAGAAGACATCTAAGACGGTATGCTGATGTGTGTTAATGACATATAGATTGTTGAGAAAACAATGAGGAGCAATGTGTATCACATTAAAAGTTGTTTTAATGAATTTGTACTCATCTGATCACATTTTAATAAATTGCTGTGTCTCATCGCAGTGGTGTAATGGGATTGCTTTTAAGAGAATTCTGTTAAGGAATTTATAAAGTAGCTATTGTGATGACGTCACAGAATCGCTGGGTGCGTGCCACGTAACAAGATACAGAAAAGCATGTAAGATGCGTTTTTTGCAGTGTTAAAACAAAACGTTCTAACAAGTCAGAAGTAGGACCCTTTTTTCTCGTTGATAAAATGACAATCTTTGCTTTACATTTGTCCGCGGCTTCTTTCCTACTTTATTTACATCACGTGATGACCGGCTCACGCAGAGTCAGAGATAAGTCTGTCAATCAGTCAGACTTTATTAAATGCCTTCATGGTAACTCTAGAACTTGGTTGTAACATGCTACACATTAGCCACATTAGTCACGTTATCACATTCACAATACCTGTGTTTCCCAACCTTGTTTGCAACACGAGAAAAACAGACTGATACCGCTTAAAGAGACAACACGCCGACTCGTTAGCCGTGTTAGCTTATTTTCAATAACACTATACCTTGTTAGTAACACATAAAAGTAACATATTAAAAAAAAAAAACTTGTTTGCATTAAAAGTAATCCATATATAATGGACTTTAGATTGTAAGGCACTCATTCATTTTTTGAAGAAAATGAGTGTGCCTTATAGTGTGGAAAATGTCAGAAAATTTCTTCTAAAGCTGTGACTTCATGCCACCCTAATATCTGAAAGGGTTTGGTTTTACAGCCAATTATTAGCAAACTTCGCCTCTTCAGCAGCACTTGCACATATACTCTAGTTTTGCTGCATGAAAACAAAACGTTATTTCATTTGGATATAGAATAAGACATACAATGTAGGGGAAGTGATGCCTAAAGCTGGAAGTTTGGTGCTAGACAGTGTCCAGTTTCTGTCTCACAGAGCCAGTGAGACCAAAACTCATCTCTCAGATAGTTCCGACATGAATGATGACTTTTGAAGGCCTGGGCCAAGCTCCTTTTCCTGTACAGGAATGCGATGGCCTGCAGCAGCTATCGTTTTCAAGCAAAGTCAGTCTGTTGATGTGCAGAAACCGAACTGCAGTAGCAGTTCATCTGCTCTAAGACAAACGTAAAATGCGCTGCCGAAAAATTGCACTGCAGGCAAGACAGAGGGAGGACAAAAGCAGGGACTGTTCTGCTTTGGGCTCAGAGCTGCACAATCAATAAGTCCCCGGAAGTCCATTCATTTACTATTCAGCTGAACAGCCAGAAAATATTGGTCAGTGTTGAGATGTTAACAAGCTGATCAGCTGAAAGGAAGTGGGGCCTGGCTGAACTTTCTGTGTTCATCGGTCTGCTCCAAGGCAGAAAATCAAATATTTGTCTTGTTTTCATTCAATGTGATCCAAAACAAACTGTCTTAAACTAATTACTGCAATGCTAATCTCAAGAGAACGTCTGCAAAATTAACATTTTGGTTCAGTTCTTTCCTGCAGATTTTTCAAATTAATAAAAGTGTTGCAAAAGGTTTCCAAATTTGATAGATTTTTCATCTTATTTTCAGTGTTAAGAATGCTGCAGAACCAATGTCATCATCAGTATATATCACCTTAAATGTATTTCTAAATTGAATTCAGAATTCCGATTTTGTTTTAAATGTTTGTTGTTCATCTTTTGGCTTATCCCTTGAGAGGTCCTCCAGCTTTTACTGATTCGCACAGGTGCTTTGGCAGAGATTTTTTATGCCAGATGCCCTTCCTGACTCAACTGATATTTTATCCGGGTTGTGACCTGGAACAGGGGGGCTCAGGCTTGGTCCCCCTTGTGGTTACATAGTAGAGCGAAGGGTCCTTTTTGCACCCTGTGGGAAGCAAACCCTGTTGTCCTATGTGCCAGATCTACAGTCAGCCAACTTAGCCATTCAGTCGCATCAGCTTTTCTTCTGAATATCAAAGGTAAATTGATGAATGCAATAATATGTCTATCAGCAGCATGAACAACAAAAATCTCAAGTCATTTAATCTGCATCTGTAGCAGTGACCTCTGCACAACTGCAATCAGTCATCTTGCAAGTCACATCTGTAAAGACTGCAACAAAAGGTCAAAGAGAAAAGCGATTGAGATTGAAGTGCAGGGTGACAAAAAACAGGAGTAGAAAGAGGGATCAATATATATAAAGAAAGATAGATATGGAAAGAGAAACCCTCAGGCAAAAAAGGTGGTGGTTGGGAAAAGAGTGACCAAGACAAGGAGAGTGGAAGAGAAAGTACAGAACTGGCAGTTGGACGAGCAGAGGCATGACGTGAATCCAAATAACCCTTAGTTCTTTTGTTGTTTTTTTCTTAAAGCAGAGACAATACATTATATTTTAACCCAGCGTTCATGTTTCAGTGTACTCTGGCTATTATCAGACCAGAGGTAAGGCTTTCTAAGGTGTGAGATGGTGTGTTTTCCACTGTGCATTTGTGTATGTGAGGGATCTAATTAAGTGCGAGCAGAATCTTGATCGATGTGCAGTCCTGCTCTTGACCAATAGAAGTCAGTCTTGTGCTGTAAGAGTATTGTCCTTCTCTCTTGCTCCTTTTTCTATTCTTTCTTAGACGGTATGGATAAGTTTGAATGTTAAAAATCAGAGTTAAATTCTATGTGCTTTTGGACTGTTTTATTTTCATATATCCATGGGAACTTTATGCATGTGGATCAATGAGGCTAGCTAGCATCCTCATTTAATGCTACAACATATTAGGTATTTCAGTCCAGAATTATTTGTCTCCTTTTGTTGAAAAGGGGAAATACTAAAGAAATAAAAAGTCCAAGATTTGGTTTATGTGAAAGTAATTAAGGAGCATAAGTATTGTATTTCCTTTATTTTGCTCCGACCAGTGTCTGAATTTTTGGTAAAAAAAAATCATCAAAACAGGCTGTTAATAGAATACAAACAAGAAACCCGAGTTCCCATCTGGGAGACTTGGCAGAAATAGTAAAATGTAGAAACTGCCAGGGAAGTTCATCAACTTTAGACAGTATTTTTAAAGTGATGCCTTTTGGATGCCTTTATCTATTTGTACTGATAACTACTAACAACTCATTTCATTTTTCAATACTTTTATAATGCTTTTAATATTTTCAAAAAATGTTTTACAATGAAAGCTACAGTGGCCCTGAAGTGCAAACCACACCAACCAATCGAAAGGAAGGAAACCGGAAGGAAAAAAAAAGAAAACATTTTATAAAACAAAAGTAATTTCCAGAAATAAAAAAAAAAGATTATAAAATGTAAACAAAAGAAGAAAGCAGAAAATAGGGTAAAGTTCTTTGGTATGAAGTGATACTGGATATGCTCCACCCTAATCATTAAACTTTTATTATATGCGGATAATGAAGATGTTTCATTCTTCAGTATGTGTTTCTAGGTTTCTGGAATTGTGCTTTGATTTCTAAAAATGTTCTTATCGTTTGTTTTGCCTTTTTGATTGTCATTTATTACATTAATATTTTAACGGGGCCAACTTGAAATTTTTTCCTTAAAAACTCTGCCATCATCAACTATACTGCGATCTCCTAATACAAAGAGAAAAAAAAAAAACATTTCCAGTACATTTGAAATGTTATTCAATTGACAAACAACAGATCATATAGATTTTTTAAACATTTTTGACATTATTTCAAAAAGTGCTTTCATAGTCATATGGCACAAGGAAAATATGCCAAAGCTAAAATATTATTGCAGCCATGTTTGTTTTAAACAAAAAGTACTGCATTTGTTGTATGTCAAACCTACAGCAACAGGTTTGGATACGTCAGAATAAAATGCCATTAATATTTCTAAGAACTTCACAACCATTAACATGAAAAAACAAACCAGAACAAGCATATGCCTTTGCCTTAATAATCTTTTATGGAACAGAGCTTAGTGACTTAGCGTAAGTTAATTTTGTGATGGTTCCTTTTTGCGTGCAAAATTAAATGTTTTTACATTTTCATTAGTACGTTAATAATGGGAATATATATTATCCACAATTGGACAGAGTACTTCATTATTTTCTGCACCCCCAGTAAATGAAATGGCGATCAGCTGTAGTATTCATTTGAAAACGTATCCACATTTCATATCAACATTTGGCGGAACAGAGAGAAAGTTTGGATATAATCTGACCTTGCTTGGTTATTATTCAACAAACTGAACATTTAACTTCATAAAAGAAAACCAGCTGTGCAGTCATAAACGGGTAACAGGTCATGGATCAGCTTCGCCCTTTTTTCACTCATACACGTGCCCACGTTCCATCCACAGACACACGCTCATATTGCCCCGCCTGTCATCTCACCGGCAACAGTTGCAGGCTCATTATTACAGCGTTTTAATTTAACCATCGCAACCTTTAGTTTTTTTTTTCTCCAATGAACATTAATTTAAGTTGCTCGTTCATGAAGACTGCTGTGGAAAGTAATGTACCGGTACATTGTGTGACACGTTAAAGTTTTATTGAAAAGAAGTGGCAGTATTTATGGGGGGAGGGGGACGGGTGTCACAGGTCACAGTTAGGGAGCTGTGTGATTGGACCCTTTCCCTATGACGCCATATGGGAATCCTTCTGTTGACACGCCCCTGCATGCCACTGTCTTTTCCTAAGAGCATGACCCAGGTAGTACATTACCAAAAGTATTGGCTCACCTGCCTTGACTCATACTTGAACTGAAATGCCATTCCATTCCTAACCCATAGAGTTTAGTGTAATGTATGTCCACCTTTTGCAGCTATTACAGCTTCAACTCTTCTGGGAAGGCTGTCCACAAGGTTGAGGTGTGTGTTTCCAGAATTTTTTGACCATTCTTCCAAAATAGCATTAGTGCAGTGACACACTGATGTTGGTGGAGAAGGCCTGGGTCTCAGTCTCCACTCTACTTCATCCCAAAGGTGTTTTATCGAGTACAGGTCAGGGCTCGGTGCAGGCCAGTCAAGTTCATCCACACAAGACTCTGTCATCCGTGTCTTTATGGACCTTGCTTTTTGCACTGATGCACAGTCATGTTGGAAGAGGAAGGGGCCCTCTCCAAACTGTTCCCACAAGGTTGGGAGCATGAAATTGCATGGAAATGTTTAAGTATCCTGAAGCATTCAGAGTTCCTTTCACTGGAGCTCAGGCACCAAGCCCAATTCCTGAAAAACAATCCCACACCATAATTCCTCCTCCACCAAATTTCACACCGACACATTGCATTCCAAAATTTACCATATTCCTGGCAAACTCCAAACCCAGACTCGTCCATCAAATTGCTAGATGGAAAATTGTGATTCATTACTTCAGAAAAGGCGTCTCCTCTGCTCTAGAGTCCAGCGGCAGCGCGCTTTAGACCACTGCATCCAACGCTTTGCATTGCACTTGGTGATGTGTGGGTTGGATCCAGCTGCTCAGCCATGGAGACCCATTCCATGAAGCTCTCTGCATACTGTAGTTGGGCTAATCTGAAGGTCACATGAAGTGTGGAGCTCTGTGGCAATTGACTGTGCAGAAGGTCTGCGACCTCTTAGCACTCTTTGCTTCAGCATCCGCTGACCCATCTCCATCAGTTTACGTGCCTACCACTTTATGGATGAGTTACTGTTGTTTCCAAACTCTTCCATTTTGTCATGATAGAGCTGACAGTTGACTGTGGAATATTTTAGAGCAAGGAAATATCACGACTGGATTTGTTTCACAGCTGGCATCCTATGACAGTTCCACGCTGGAATTCACTGAGCTCCTGAGAGCGGCCCATTCTTTAACAAATGTTTTTAAAAACAGTCTGTATGTCTGAGTGTTTGATTTTATGCAACCAACCCAGGTTAACTCCTGACACCCAATGACTTGTTTCAATTTATGAGTATTTTTACGAGTATTTTGGACCACAGAACTACAGATCATGCTTTGATCACATTTCATATTTAGCCTGCAAGCTTTTACCAGACCAAACTGTGATTTATTGCTTTGTTTTTAAAACTGTCTTGGGCTACTTTAAATTCAATTCATCAATCCCAAACTATAAAGTGGCTTCATCTTCTTTGCTGTGTCTCTGTAAAGGAACAGTCTGACATTTTTGTCTGCAGATGATCCTTTATGGTTCTTGGATAATGGAACAGGCTGCCAAATGCAGTCAGAGCAGTGCAAGAATCTCTTGAAAGTACAATAAAATTATACATTGGTCTTCATAAAAAAAAAAAAAAAAAAGATCAGTTTAAATTTAATTGCATGTGTCTGCAGTATCATCCTTCTTTTGGCTGTGCTGTGGCTGAGAGCCTCAGCTTGTTGCAGTGATTTACAAGTGTACTGAAGTCATGATTAACACACTGTGTTATCACCAGAGAGCATGATAGTAGGTTTAAGGGTTGTCATCTGGACTTGGTTTGAAGATGTTTCACCTCTTATCCAAAAGGCTTTGTCAATTCTGAAATAGCTGGTAAAAGAGCTGGTTTATATGTGCTCATGGGGGAAGAGTCAGACCTGAAACTGGATGGTATTGTCTACTTAGATTCCATGGTTTCGGGTTGTTAGGAGTTCTTTGTCCTCAGCTGGGGTTGGGGAGCCAATGACTCACTTCCCAACCTGGTAATCTCTTTCAGCTGTTAATGACCTAGGTGAATCTGGTTCGGTTTGTTTGGGTTTCAGAACACTGCTATAGATGGATGGAAGAATAAACCTGAGACCACCATTCTTACCATTCTTTGTCAAGAAAGTTTCTCTTTCTTGACAAAGATGGCTTATTTCAGTCCTCGCTCAAACCATCCTTTCTATCTGGCTAAAATTCGGACTTCACTATCCTCGAACAAGTGGTTTGTGGCCTTCAGGTGGAGGTGTACTGCAGACTCAGGTTCACTAGATTTGGCTCTGCAATGTTGGTAAAGCCACTTGTGTAGAGGCTGTTTGGTTTCTCCTATGTACTGTTCATTACAGTTCTCTTTGCAGTGGATAGAGTGCACAACTTTGCTCTGTTTGTAGCTGGGAATTTTGTCCTTAGGATGAACCAGTTTTTGTCTGAGAGTATTAACAGGTTTGTGATGAACTGGGATGTTATGCTGTCTGAAAATACTTTTTAGTTTTTCAGACAGGCCTGAGATATGAGGAATGGAAATACTGTTCCATTTAGGCTCTTGTTCCTTCTTGTCTTGTTTTCTTGTATGTTGGGATTTGGTTGGAATATCCACAGGTTCGGAGGGCTTGATGGATATGTTGCTCTTCTTTCTTCTGTCCGACAGAGCTTGAGGACACCTCTTGGGCATCTTCAACTTTAAAAACCAAGTCCAGATGACAACCTTTAAACCTACTACTATGATGGAATCTATCTGGAAGAATGAGAGTCTTCATAGACATACCAAAGAGCATGATTGCTCTACACAGAAAATCCAGCCCAACTTCTCCCTCTTGAGATATTTACTGTCATTAATCCCTATTTTGTTATAGTGTGATCCAAGTCAGAGCTCAGACTGTCTAGCCCAGGAGGAGATGTTTTATAATTCAAGGCTATTCTGGGTATTGAGAGATCTTATGTGCCAAGCAACCAAGTCTTGTTATAAGCCACATGCTGTAGGGGTGCTAACTAAATTATTCCCACAGACTCAGTCCTTCTTGGCCAACATTTTTAAGCATTATTCATTACAAAAAAAAAGGTTTTCCAGTGTTCCTTTTTAAATGTCTGCAAAGGCATGTTGCACATGAAGACTGTGCAGTTTCAAGAAAAAGCTGGTATGTTTTTTTTAAAGGGGCAACTTGGTTTTTGCCTGAAGCAGTGTCTGCCCACTCGGGCTGCAGAGTTGATTTGTCTTAAAACTACAGATCTCAAAAGTCATTTTTGTTTTTTCATTGTAAACAAAATTGTCAATCAAGTCTAATTTCAGGCATTAGTGACTTTAAACATTTTCTGAGTGGAGACCATCCCTCCACTTGAAAAACACATTTTTTGTTTTAAAAAAATTATAAAGACCAGTCTGTGTGCATTTCTCTTATTTCAGCTATGTCGTTGTGTTATAAGATTCCTAACTTGACAGTAGTCATGCTTTAGTCACATGCACCCACACAGGAGACTGGTCCATACGTGTGCTGCTGGTTTTTGGGTTGTATGCGCCAGCACAGTGGATGGTTGTAGACAGGAGCAGCTTTATCGTAAGGGGAGCTTGGGTGTGTCTTAAAGTTCCCTTGTGGCTTGTACAGCCACCTTAAGGAATGTCATGAAAATGAAGCTTACCATTGTTGTAAGTGCGGGGTAAGCATATTGTGAAGTACTTGTATGGATAATGGGGGGGTTAAAAAATAAAGAAAAATCTGTTGGACATGCTATATTGTTTAAAGCAATGTTCAAGCGACCACTTCCAATGAAAAGTCTATGCAAATGCATGCATATTTTGGGCTTCCGTGTTCAAAACCCTCATGTTCGTACATTGCTACGCCAGTTTTTAAGTCTGTTGCCAGGCTCTACATATAAAATGCATGGGCACTGAACGTGCGTTGAAAATTAAACTAGGTGGTACTTTGATTTGGTAGTGACATATGGGTGCTGTCTTTTTTAACTGATGGAAGTGCCAGTCTTTTGAAAATTGATTATGAATTAAAAGTTAATAATTGCAGTTTTTCATATATCAGGATAGAGCTGTGAAAGGAAAAGCCTGGAGATATATTTGCAAGATTTTAACCGCTTCAACATTTTGTACTGAGTCTCTTCCAACTGTTGGTACATGTGGAAGTATTAATAATAATAATAATGGATTGTATTTTCTTTACTGAATGAGTATTCATTATTCATTCACTCCTCATTCATAATTGGTGATGGTAAGGTACTGATGTAGCCCCAGCTGCCCTTGGCCAGACTGACAGGGATGTGGCTGCCAATATGTGCCTACGGCCCTTTTGACCATCATTGAGACATTTATATGCATTCACACACCAGTGCAGCCACACTGGAGGAAGGGAGGGTGAAGTGTCTTGCCCAAGGACACAACAACAGTTTACTGGGGGGAGTGAGGATCGAACCTCTGACCATTTGATAGTATAGGTAGAGACAGTCTAGTGTGAACACCATATGCTAAAAGCACGCGACACATGGCCGGTGTGAACATAGCATCAGTGTTCACTAAAACCTTTTGCTCGCAGCATGCCCACATTAAAAAAATTGCGTGAAAATGTTACTATACAGACTCACCAAGTGGTCTTGGTACTACGATTTTTTGAGGGCCCCCTGCATGTTTGCCCTTTTGTCGGGCAGTTATGACCAAAGCATTACTTCTTCTGATGTTGATATATCAAAGTACACAGTATACATCTTTTCAGTATTACATTATCTTTATCTTTTATGTTTTAACCCTAATGAATATTCAAATCAAATGTACTTTAGATCTTTAAATACACGTCTCCCTGGTTTGATTTAATGTCTTCTTTTCCTTCTTCTGTTGAACCACACACACAAATAACTTTCTTAACAATTTTCTGTATAATAAATTACAAATGAAGGCTGAAACTGTTGGAAGATTGCCAAAAGAGCATGCTAAACATTTTTGTCGATAAGTTAAACTCAAGATCATATCTTTTTTTGCACTCCATCACCTAGATGTCAAACCTGCTTTCCAGCCAGCAAGGCCAAGTTGGCCCCTTTTGGTTAAAAAGTGGTCAGAAATGTGGGCCCTGAATGGGTTTGTCTGCAGTTTCTGTGGTGGCCACCTATGTTTGCCCACACTGGCCTAAGTGGGCACTCAGTGGGCTAGCTTGCTACGCTAGCCAGTCACTCAGTGGACAGCGTAACTAGCTCTGTCGGCCCCTAGGCAGTCGCTTGCCCTGCCGTTGTCAAGGAAAAAGTGTATCTTGGCTGAAAAAAGTTGAGAAAAAACACTGTTCTAGAGCATTGTGTGGATCACTACTATCCATCTACATAAAGCTACTGTAACCCGTCTGCAACAGACAAAATTGGTAATAAAATGTTCTAATCTCCAGTTTCTTATCAATAATCACATAAATTCTTTTCATGGATGAATAATGTTGGAGTGAGTTGGAGCTTGAACTGGAGCTCATGTGATACATGGCACTGGAACAAACTTAAGAATCCTATACAAATCTTTCATGGATTACCAACCCCAAGCTCTCCAACATTTCACACGTTTTCTGACTGGGGAAAATTCGAGATAGGTATGACATGGAAATCAAATGGGATCCAGACACCTACAATAAATCTGCGAGCATTTTGAAAAATATCAAATTTTCTCTGTGTTTTTAAAATGTTGAAGTGATGCAACAAGACACTAGAGTTTGTGCAAAGACCTTTAGAGCCCCTTGTTAATTGTCTTAAGTCATCTTGGAAAACCATTCTGTGACCACTATTTGCAATTTGTCACTAGCTGTCACAGCCCAGTGAGAAACTTACAAAAAAGTGGGTTGTTTTAATGCTCCACTTCCTTAAAGTCCCAGAGAGACTGTAAACATTTAACCCAAATCTGCAAGTAAACAGCTGCTGGAAATCACTGTGGCTTTCATTCTGTCTTGCAGTTGGAGCTGGAGGGAAGTGTGGTCTGTACAGTACAGTAGCACATCAGAGGACTGTACTTTCACAGCAGAACTCATACTTTACACCTTAGCTTAGTCTTTTATAAATACACCACGCTCTGAAGAATGCTGACATTTTCAGAGTTTGCCGAAAAACTTTTCAGCTGAGATTTATGTTACCAGAATAAAATGTAAAGCTGACAGAAATTATATTTCTTCAGCAAGTGGCTTCTTTGCTTTGAACATGGCTATATCACTGATTTAATGCCTTATTTCGTTAGTTCGTAAAGAGGTTGACCTGTACGGGCGCTGTGAGTTTTTTGGTTGTCTGGGCCTATGGAGGTTAGTAGACAGTCATAAAAATGGAACATACGATCGTCATGCGTGTGGTAAGTGTATCATGAAGTATTTGTAAATATGATGTAAGTTACAGACACTCATTATGGGGGATGGTGTTGTACGGTGTCCCAATGCCAAACTCTAATCAGTAGTGAGATGTGCGTACTGGTTCCTTACTGACCGCACAGAAATGTTGTACTCAAGGAGGTGCAGGTGATATGTAAGTGCCCATACGACATCCATATACTAATTACCTAATTTCCAAATTTCTAACAAACTAGCTACATGCATGGAGCGTGCACCTACTGCTTGACCAGCACAAACAGGCCCCTGGCGTAGTGTACAAGTTTTGGGAAGGTTGAAAAAATGAAAAATCTATAGGCTCACTGTAGAGCGAATAATTTTGTATGGGCCACATTTGTGCCTCATACAGGTTTTCCCATTTTTTGCCAATCTCTACCCTTAAGGGCAGTTGTGATTAGGGCTTAATTCATTCATTTTTGACATACTGGTGCAACAATGTAGATGTTAATGTGATGAGTTTACAGCCACACAGCAGGTTTAAATTTACTTACCAGTTGGAGTGTCGACCTCAGTCCTGGAAGTAATTGGCAGAGGATCGTCAATCCAGGGTGTAGCGTGGAAAGGAACACTCCAGTCACTCCATGTCCCAATCTCTGTGTCCTTAGCAGCCACCTTTTAAACCAACAGGCGAAAGCTACATTGACTTATTTGGAAATAATCATTAAACATAGAAGATGAAAAATACTTAAGACCCTACCTGGATGACATACTCCTTCCCAGCTAATGCATCTGTAATAATGTGAGAAGTGCTGTCTGAAAGCTCCACCTGCTACCAGGAAAAAAAGACAGAAAACAGAACAAGCCATTCATCTTCAATGAATGTTATTTGTACCTATGTTAATTTTTTATTTATGGAAAGATAAACACCTTTTGGTAGCCGTAGGAGTATTTTTAAGATGTTTCTTTGACTTTGGTGAAAAGAAATGTTCTACAACCACAAACTATAGAAACTACACACACACAAACACACATATATATATATATATAACAAAAAAACGCCTCTCTCACCCTCCGCGGGTGGTTTCTCCTCCAAGCTCGGGTCCTCTACCAGAGGCCTGGGAGCTTGAGGGTCCTGCGCAGTATCTTAGCTGTTCCTAGCACTGCACTTTTCTGGACTGAGAGGTCTGAGGTCTTTCCAGGTATCTGTTGTAGCCACTCCTCAAGCTTGGGGGTTACTGCCCCGAGTGCTCCAATTACCACAGGCACCACCGTCACCTTCACTTTCCAGGCTTTCTCCAGTTCTTCTCTGAGTCCCTGGTATTTCTCCAGTTTCTCATGTTCCTTCTTCCTGATGTTCCCATCGCTTGGCACTGCCACATCCACCACAACGGCTTTCCTCTGTTCTTTATCCACCACTACGATGTCTGGTTGGTTCGCCATTACCATCCTATCAGTCTGGATCTGGAAGTCCCACAGGATCTTTGCCTTCTCATTCTCTACCACCTTCGGAGGTGTTTCCCATTTTGACCTTGGGGTTTCCAGTCCATACTCTGCACACATGTTCCTGTATATTATTCCAGCCACTTGATTGTGCCGCTCCATGTATGCTTTACCTGCCAGCATCTTACATCCTGCAGTTATGTGCTGGATTGTTTCAGGCGCCTCTTTGCACAGCCTACACCTTGGGTCTTGTCTGGTGTGGTAGATCTGAGCCTCTATCGCTCTGGTGCTCAGGGCTTGTTCCTGAGCTGCCAGGATGAGCGCTTCAGTGCTGTCTTGTAGGCCAGCCCTTTCTAGCCATTGGTAGGACTTCTTGATATCAGCCACTTCAGTTATGGTCCGGTGGTACATCCCATGGAGGGGTTTGTCCTCCCATGAGGATCTGTCTTCCAGCACTGTATCCTCTGCTCTCCATTGCCTGAGACATTCACTGAGCACACTGTCAGTTGGGGCCTTGAGCTTGATGTATTCATGCATCTTGGATGTTTCATCCTGGATAGTGGCTTCTACGCTCACTAGTCCTCGGCCTCCTTCCTTGCGGCTAGCATACAGTCTCAGAGTGCTGGATTTCGGATGGAACCCTCCATGCATGGTGAGGAGCTTTCGTGTTTTAACATCCATGGTCTGTATCTCTTCCTTTGGCCATCTTATTATTCCTGCAGGGTATCTGATAACTGGCAGTGCATAGCTGTTTATTGCCCGGGTCTTGTTCTTGCCATTGAGCTGGCTTTTCAGGACTTGCCTTACTCGTTGAAGGTACTTAGCTGTTGCAGCTTTCCTTGTTGCCTGCTCCAGGTTGCCATTTGCCTGGGGAATTCCTAGGTACTTGTAACTGTCCTCAATGTCTGCTATTGTTCCTTCTGGGAGTGAGACCCCCCTGTGTGGACTACCTTGCCTCTCTTTGTCACCATCCGGCTGCATTTCTCGAGCCCGAATGACATCCCAATGTCATTACTGTAGATCCTGGTGGTGTGGATCAGGGAGTCAATGTCACGCTCATTCTTAGCATATAGCTTGATGTCATCCATGTAGAGGAGGTGACTGATGTTGGCCCCATTTCTGAGTCGGTATCCATAGCCAGTCTTGTTGATTATTTGGCTGAGGGGGTTCAGACCTATGCAGAACAGCAGTGGGGACAGAGCATCACCTTGGTATATCCCACATTTGATGGACACTTGTGCAAGTGGTTTCCCATTGGCTTCAAGGGTGGTTTTCCACAGCTTCATTGAGTTTCTTATGAAGGCTCTTAGAGTCCTGTTGATGTTGTACAGCTCCAAGCATTCAGTGATCCATGTGTGTGGCATTGAGTCATAGGCCTTCTTGTAATCAATCCAGGCTGTGCACAGGTTGGTGTGTCGTGACCTGCAGTCTTGGGCGACTGTTCTGTCGACCAGGAGTTGGTGTTTGGCTCCTCTGGAGTCTCTACCAATGCCCTTCTGTGTGTTGCTCATGTATTGATCCATGTGCCTATTTATCTTGGTTGCAATGATGCCTGACATGAGCTTCCATGTTGTGGAGAGACAGGTTATTGGCCGGTAGTTGGATGGGACTGCACCCTTTGAGGGATCCTTCTGGATCAGGATCGTTCGCCCTTCCGTTAGCCATTCGGGATGAGTCCCATCTCTTAGCAGCTGGTTCATTTGTGCTGCCAGGCGTTCGTGGAGTGTGGTAAGCTTCTTTAGCCAGTAGGCATGTATCATGTCAGGGCCCGGTGCTGTCCAGTTCTTCATACCTGAGACTCTTTCTTGGATGTCTGCCACTGTGATGGTTACTGGATTCTGTTCAGGGAGGTTGCTGTGTTCTTTTCTCAGAGAGACCAGCCACTGGGCATTGCTGTTATGTGCTGTCTCTTTCTCCCATATACTTTTCCAGTACTGTTCAGTTTCTAGCCTTGGTGGGTCTGCTCGGCTGTTTTGACCCTGCCACTGAGCGTACACTTTCGCTGGTTGAGTTGCGAACAGCCTGTTTATTCGTCTGGCCTCATTGTCTCTTGTGTATCTCTTTAGGCGGCTACTCAAGGCTAGGAGCCTTTGTTTGGCAGTTTCCAGGGCTTCAGGTATGGGCATCTGGCTGTATCTCTTCGGTACTTGCTTTCTCATTGTACCTCTTTGAGCCTCTGTTAGCTTACTCACATCCTTCCGAGTTGCCTTGATTTTGGCCTCTAACCGTTGCTTCCATGGTGGGTATTGTTTTCTTCCATGGTTGCTCTTATAGCCAAGCATCTCAAGGATCACTGCTGCTGAGGTGTAAACCAGTTCATTGGTTTCTGTGATGGTTGTGGTCTCAATGCTTCATTCACAGTTTCCAGTAGACTTTCAGGCAGTACATCACTTAACCGTTGTAGCTGGTGTCGGGGTTGCCTAGTGTTCATTGTAGACATTATCTTGTTTTTCAGGTCAGTTGCTGCCTCGCTCAGCGTAACTGTGGTTGTTGGGGTTGTGTACCCGATCTCAGGGTGTGAGTGTGGTATAACCTCCTCTCTGACCTGTTGTTCCGGCTCTCCCGTGGCATTGTACTTTATCACTTCAATCTCAAGCTGTGATAGGAGTTGGCGTTTGTGGATATTCGAGCATTGGGCTACCAGTTGTTTGGCAGTTAGCCTTGATTGTGGGTTTCGAAGCATCCATTCATTCCACATCCTCTGCATGTACCCCCTCTGGGATGGATTACTTGAGTAGTAGCATTCTAACAGATCCTTGTTCTCGCAGCTAGTCCATTTCCGTCTTGTTCCAGTAGCCCACTTTCCATCAGAGTGCTCTGATCCCCCTGCACCTGACGCAGACCTTGTTTGGCCGGGCGACGTCTGAGCCGGCATGACATGTGGTTCATTGTCTCTCATATAGTGAGGTAGGCATTAGCGTTAAGGGTCTTGCCCAAGGACCCTCACTGGGTGATGATGTTAATTGCCCGTCATTGTTATGGCATTTGCCCCATTTCCATTGTTATGGTAATTGCCCCATTCCATTAATCACCATTAATTGTTCTTTCCGCCGTGGGAATCGAACCCGGGTTTCCAGCATGACAGTCCTGCACCTTACCAACCGAGCTACCCAGCCGGTATATTACTTATTTACTTATATATATATATATATAAGGTAGATCTATATATATATCTATATCTATATCTATATATCTATATATATATATATATATATATATATATATATATATATATATATATATATATATACACATATAGACCAAATGTTTGGACACATCTTTTCATTCAAATGAATGGGAAGGTGTGTCCAAACTTTTGGTCTGTACTGTATGTATATATAAAAAGTACTGTCTGACCCTTCTTATGCTTAGAATAGTGGCCTTTTCCTCAACATAGTAGAGTTGTCTATTTTCTGGATTGAGTTTGCTCCGCCATCATGTCTTCCAATCATTTGATTGTACTAAAAAACGTAAAAATTCCACTGACGATGTCATCAGCTTGTGTCACATTTCGCAGTAATAGGGGTGATTCCCTTCTGATGCAACCTGAGCAATTACATGTCGCTATGAATTAAATAAGGACGTAAATAAGTAAAAACATGTTTATTTTTAAAGCACCTTTCTCTGATAAAAATAACAAAGTGCTTCACAATAGTAAAATAAAATCATCATAGACAAATAAACAAAGTACAAGACAATAAAAATCCCATAAATAATAAAAAAAAGTTCTTCTGAATAAAAATGTCTTAATCTGACTCCTAAAGGGTCTATATAATGCTTTTCTTAAGGTGAGTAAGTAAGTAAATGTTATTTCTATCGCACCTTTCACAGACAGAAGTCACAAAGTATCTCACTGGTTATAAAATATAAAAAATATATATATAAACATAAAAGACAAAAAGCACATGCCACGTAAAACAATTATCCCAAGCCCAATAAAAACAGCTTTAGTTAAAATGCTTTGCAAAATTGAAAAGTTTTTAGTTGACTTTTGAAAGGATTTATAGTGTCCAGGGAACGCAGGGACAACGGGAGCTCCTTTCAGAGTTTAGAAGCAACGGCCTGGAAGGATCTGTCTCTTCTGGTCCATAACCGTGTGTGAGGGACCATCAAGTTCTGATCCACAGACCTCAGTGCACGAGATGGTCTATACGGGGCGATCAAATCACAAATATATAGAGGAGCTTGACAATGGAGGGCCCTAAAAGTCAACACTAGGACTTTCTATTGAAAGCTGTAAGCAACTGGGAGCCAATGAAGAGCTTTGAGGAAAGGGGAAATGTCATCTCTTCTCTTGATTTTGATTTTTTGATTTGAAATGGTTTATTTCAAGCAATTAACTAGAAATAATACACAAAAGCAATACAATCATCAGTTATACATTCATACAGTAACTAATCAAACTTAGGATAGTTAGACATATTAATAAATATTGCTTGAAAGGGAGTGGAAGAAAGCGAACTTATATAATCCCACCCTGTTGTACTATAACCATTTTATTACATGATTTATCAATATCCGGTTCCTAGCTTTCATCAGACAGAATTAAGAATCATAAAGTATCAATAGAGCACATGACAAAGATGAATTACTTAATTATGTAAAAAATAATATATTTCAGAAATCAACATTGCATATGCAGATCAGTTATCTAAAATATATGCAAATTATGTTACTCATATGATTAAAAAATAATACTATATCAGTAAAATACACAACACTGTTTCAGAGATTTTCATAGCAAAATTTCATCAAGTATCAAAAGTTAAAAACATGTGCAAAATTACGTTACATTAGGAAAGAATCAATTTTTGAATCCATTTATCAATTTTTGGAGCAAATGAAGTAATATCATTAAACGTCAATCAATTTAACCATTTTCAATAAGTAATTAATCATTTGTTATACTTTTTTTTTGGTATTTTTTTTATTTTTTATAATAAAGTAATGCTGTAAGGGAAAATAAAAAGGGTCCATAATCTGTCGAATGACCAAGGTTGGCATTTCTTCTTCTGCTGATTAACAGCCGTTCTTCTGGGTTTAAACAGTTTATAGTTCTCTTCCATGTTATGTCTGCAGACATTAGATTCAGGTCCATATCCTTCCCCAGCTGATATCAGCTGCGGTGTAAGTTGAGGTCAAGTTGTCTGCAGGTCAGAGCTTTGCTGATAATCAGGTTACGTCAGACTTATGGAGAGAGCGATGAATGTAGGCATCATATTTCTTGAAATTATTTGTCTCTTTGATTTATTACTCCATGTTGTTTCAGATGACCGTAATCAAGCACTTCTCAAAGTCCTTCATGGTGTTCACAACCAGAACCTTGGACCGGTCCGGTGGACCGAGTGGTTTGACGTAAATCCTGCAGCCTTTAACCCAAGTGTTCTCAATCTGCTTCTGCTTCCTGAGAAGCCTGGAATGTTTGGCGGTTTCAGCATTCCTTCTGGTCAGATGGTCGTTCAGATAAGCAGTAGATCCTTTCAGATTTCTTCTTTGATTCATCAGAGCTAGCTTGTGTTTTTGATTCACAAACCTGATGAGGATCGCTGGTTTATCCGTCTCCTTTCCCCTGGGGAACAGGTGGCAGGTCTAGATGGTGTTGAGATCCAGGGAAATCCCTTTAGACGTGAGAAATGATTCCACTTGGTAATAGAGTCTCTCCACCATTCTCCGTTTGAGAGGGACTGCTAGCGCTATTAGCATTAGCAATGCTACCTACAGCTGCATTTAGCTTCGCCCGAGGTTTGATCGGTACTCCAGTGAGAATGACATTATTCATCCTTTTGTTTTGTTTCACATCGTCCAGTCTTTTCTCCAGAATGTCAACCCGGTTTTCTCGTTGCTCATTTTGAGCCCAAAATCTTCTGAACTCTTCCATCAGTTCAATCAGTGGCGCTAGCTTAGCGGACACTTGATCCATAAAAGGATACAACATAGCTTTGATATTATCAAGAATCTTTTTAAGGTCTTCGTATTCCTGGCTTTTCTTAGGGGCCATGGTCAGCTCTCTTTTTTGAAGAAAATCAACTTTTTAAGTCATTTGAAGATAGCTGTATAGCCGCCGTGAGCCCCCACGCGTCCGTAACCCGGAACCGGAAGTTTCTTAGTGTTAGAGTAGTCTAGCCTTGTAGACACAAAGGCATGAATAAGAAGTTCAAGATCTTCATATGACACCATTTTCCTTAGCTTAGAAATATTTCTCAACTGGAAGAAACAGCTCTTGATCAGTTGTTTGGAGTGTCAAAAATGACACCCAAATTTCTAAGGCTGGGTTTGACATCCTGGCCAAGAGAACCCAAGTGCTGCTTAATTCCTGGTACAGCATCATCGGGGGCAATAATTAGCGTTTCTGCTTTCTCTGAGTTTAGCTGCAGAGAGTTTGCGCAGAGCCATTGTTCTATCTGCATTAGGCAGTTCATCGGAGAGCCCAGCTTGTGTGTCTCAGGGGGCTTAATAGAGCAATATAGCTGGATATCATCAGCAAAGAAGTGGTAGGAGACATCACTCAACTCCTGAATGATCTATCCAAGGGGGATCATGTACAATAGAAATAGAACAGACCCCAGAATAGACTCCTGAGGAACCCCTCAGTAAGTCTGCTGAATGAGACATTATGTGGTTAGCCATTACACTGAAATTCTGACCAGAAAAGTAAGAGGAAAACCAGTCGAGAACTGACCCTGACAAACCAATCATGTCCCTCAATCTTTCCAATAAGATCTAATGGTCAACTGTGGCAAAGGCTGATGAAAGATCGACTAAAACTAAGGCAGTTTATTTGCCAGAATCAGCAGACATGCAAATGTCATAGATACTCCTTTTATCCAAAAACTCTGATAATTGTTCAGAGACTAACTTCTCCAGAACTTAAGCTTTGAGATGGGTCTATAATTCTGGAAGACTGATGGGTCCAAATAAAATTTTTCAGCACAGACTCCACTATGGAATGTTTAAATGAGTTTGAAAACACACCAGTGGAAAGAGAAAGGTTTATCATTTCAGTTAGTAAGGCTTTCAGAGTAAACCATATCTCATAAAAAAACCCATAGATGATTCGATCTCTGAGGCCACAGCTTTTGATCATTTTGGGTGCCGCCCATTTCACGATGTCAACATAGAGCCGGCCTCGGCAGCGTATCTGTGTTTCGCCCAAGAAAACAAACAACATCCTAACTTTTGCAAAGATGATTGTCCATATTGTCCATTTAAAAGAAAAATGTTTTTGTCAATCCCTGCTAGCCCTGCAGAGGGGGCACTGGGGCAGTGCTGGGAGCAAAGACTCTTCCTGGAAGAGGCTGTTTCTCACTTTCATACGTATGAATTAGAGAACTCACTGGTTTTTGTGGATTGGGATTGGCTGGTGCTCAGAGAGCAGGTTTTTGAAGGAATACTCTAAGATGCGTGAATGGATCAAATACCGCTTTGGGGTTATTTTCTGTGAGGAATTAACATAATACACTTAAAAGCTCAAAACATTGATTTTGCATGACATAGGGCCTTTAGAACAGTGGTCCCCAACCTTTTTAACGCTGCGGACGTCATTCAAAGTTCTCATTGACCGGTCTTTAAGATATGACGGACAACTATTGTGACAAAGCTACGATGAAGAAGGAACGGAGACACAACAATAAGAACTCTAAGTTTTCTTTTTGAATGTGCAATAAAGAAGTACTGTTTATTAAATGTAGCTTTCTTTTTTTTTAAATCGAAGGCTTCTCTTCTGTCTCCTGGCTAAGTGTTTTCCCCTTGGCAAAGAAACTTTCCAGGCATTTGTTTTTACTCATTTTCTAGCTACTGGGTTTTATTTTAGCGGTAACCTGTCATATGACCGAGAATAGCGCCTTGGCTGCGTCAAGAGTTACATAGACGGATGTAACAGAGAATATATATTTATGGATATATTTTTATGGAGAGCAAAATATTTTGGGATATTTATAAGTTTGAAACGACATAGAGGTAAAGAAATTTGAGGGTTTTTACGTTTACTTTATTTCTAACTTGTGACAGAATATATTTTTATGGAGAGCATACTATTGAAAGTAACTTGAGGTTTAAGTTGATTTATTCTGGAACAATATTTCTGTGTGTTTCTTTATTCATATTTATGATTAAAAAAGCCATGTTTTAAAAGTTTAAAATTTTTATTTTGGTGTGTTTTGCTGTTTGTCCCACAAGCTAAACGTGTGTTTTGGATTTTGGCCTCCTGTGCGATTGAGTTTAACACCCCTGGTTTAGACAGTCCTTCCAGAGATAGAGATTAGTCAAACAACACTCCAAGGTTTCTGACACTTGAGCTCAGAGAACCAAGGTACTGTTTGTCAGAAGGGATCTTGTTTTCTGGGACAAAAATCCCTTTATCTGTCTTCTGAGCATTTAAGTCCAGATGGTTATTAAATAACCATGACTTAAGGTTTGTTAAACAATCTGATAAATTGGTCAAGATCATACTACGATGTAAATTTGAAGTTGTAAGTTAGATATTTCATTTTGGGAAAGAGCAATAAAGATGAATGTCGTCTGCATGCAAATAATAGGAAATGTGGCTACATTTAGTAATTAGTAAAAAAAAAGGCCTAGCGCTTTCAACACTTTATGCTAGGATTCAACTCACTAGGATTCCAGTGAGCTGGGATCATTAAGATGCTGATCACTGTCCATACAGTTTCTGCAGTTAAAGTTTTTTTTCCCACTGTTAACAAACGGACTGAAACTGTGATGCAACAGCTCTCCCTACTTTAATGGCATAATTGATGATTATACCAGAGACCCCTGGCATGAATGCCACATCAATTTCTGACACTGTATAAATGCATGCTGAGTGAAACAGTGAATGAAAAAGCTTGAGTTACAGGGCAGTGCACGGAGACTGATTTGCTGCTTTCCTGTAATTTATCGTTAGTGCTGTGTACTTGCTTTTGGCTTGTGCCTAAATGGCAAAGGAGAAACAAGGAGAATGGAGGTTGCTACATGGCTGTTTGGCCTCCTGAAGTCAGAAGTCAATTTGGTGAATGCCTGTAGCTCTCCACAACCTACAGCATCGACAAACCAAGAAAAACACAGCCTACACACACTTTTTTAGAAGAATGTTAATCAAATCCAGTGCTGAAAGGTAGGGACACTTGACTTGTTTTTCCAACGTAATAGATACAAAGCATGACTGTGGAGACGCAAACATGACAACCAATATGTTGATTCTTTTATGCCTTTTGAATGCAAGAAAATTAGATTTACAATGCCTATGTAGAACATTTTTTTAATAAAGACCCAATAACCAATGCAGTTCTTTGCATGTGAAATGTGCTAAGTACTGTAAAAAATAGGATACGAAAATATTTTGGGAAAGTTAGGGATTTCGAAAATTTTTTCTGCAGTTATTGGATTTTAATATGTCAGACATGATATGCTGCTCTCGTGGCATCTGTAATTATTGAAAATCGCACAAGTTCTAAAATTTATCTTAATAAACACCTTATAAGAATTTAGGAAATATTAGAGTGTTATTTTTCATTTGTTGAAAATAAACCAATAAGCAGCTAAAAAAAAAGGTAACAACATGGTTAGCTTTACAACAAATCCAATTCTCTAATTATCTTTGAAAAATTTATTGACACGTTTCTTGACACTTGTCTAGGTGAAAACCAAAACACTGTGTGTAGTTTAATTTCCAAGCATCCAGAACAGAATTCTGTTATTTTGTCACATAGCTCAATGTGACATCATCTCTGCAGCACTTTAGAAGTCAAACGTTTTCATTAACTTTTCAGAATAATGGCAAAATCACCCCAACACTGCACCATTTAGGCCATCATGAAAGTGTCAAAAACCAGACAGAAAGCCCCACACCCCCTATTTTGAGGTGTACCAAAATACAGGTCAGTGACTGGAAGACAAAATTCTCAATTTTGAGGAACGAAAGAGGGAATTGTCATGTTTGCTTACAATTATGCCTAGAAGGTAAAGACAGCATCAAAAAGGACATAGCAGGTTAAGAAAATGGAAGGCTGAATGAATGGTAAAGACAGCAAGACTTTGTGAAGGTTTACATTGTATTAAGACTTTGACCAGATTTAAAAGATAAAAAAAAATTAAGTGACAATGGCTCCATTCCAAATTCTTAAAGGCCCACTCGGATGAAAATGGTATGTGTGAATGTTGTATATGGTGAATGGTGCAGTATTGTCCTAGTGCACACATCACAATAAAAAAGAGTTAGAATATGACTATATTATTTCAAATTATAAATAATTAAGGTGCTTTTAAAAAAAGAAAGACAAAAAAAGAAGACATTTTGCAATTTTTGTTGCACCTTTTCCCAAAAGCTACCACAAAATCAGGCATTTTAGGCCACAAGAGAGCACTCTAGACTTACGCACCAATATCTACTACTGCTTAACAATTACAAATTCAAACAGTAAACGTTAGCTTACCGGTAACTAAGAATGACTGAACACAAATGGCCCCAAAAGAAAATCATATTCTGCAGACCAAAAGCTGCAAGTAGTGAAATTTGCAGCTGAAAACAGTAATTGAGCAGCAGAGAGAAAGTTTGGAGTAAGTAAGAAACTTGTTAGGAATTGGTGTTAAGCGGCGGCTACTCTTACTGCGATGAAGAAAACAAAAAGCTAATTGCTGGCTCAAAGCTACATGGGCATAGCTAGAGGAACGAGTTTATCAGTGTGTGCTTAAACAATGTGCTAAGGGGGAGAGGCTTTTCAACAGTGCAGTTACGTCTCCACGCCCAGGTGGTTGTCCAGGTGATGAATATTGAGGACTTTGTGGGAGGACCTTCTTGGTGCTTCCGCTTCATGCAATACTAGTGCCTCTCAATCAGAGCAAGGACAATGGTGTCTAAAAAACTGCCAGCAGATTTCCAAGGCAAGATTGCCAGAACGTGAGTTTTTTGTAAAACAAGTCACTGAGCACAACGTGACACCAGATAACATCATCAACATGGATGAAGTCCCCCTCCCTTTTGACATCCCCATGGGTCAAAGTATTCCAGAAAAAGGGCAAAGAGTGTGAATATAGTGACAACTAACCATGAAAAATCACACTTCAGAGGCATGGCATGACGATGATGGCATGTTGTGGCGATTAATCAAAATTGCCACCATAGGTCATTTTCAAATGAAACACTATGTCAAAAATCCAATGACCTTCTGATGTCGTCGTGGCTGAGGCTTAAGATTTTCTAACTCTGGCCCGTCGTGGTACGCTGCCCAAATCGCACCGCGGTGCTCAAATCCCGCTACTGCTACACTTTCGCATTGAAACGGACCGCTTCTGCAGCCCAACTGTAACCTGTATTTCTAACCTTAACCTTAACCCTTCCTACGGGTCCGTGCGGCCAAGAAAAAAGTTCAACGCTGGCCACACATATTTGGAAAATGAAGTGCATGTGCTAGCATAGAATCATTTATGAGCCACAGCCAGTGCTGCTTGCTGGCGCAATGTCGCCTCAATTAAAATGTAATACCAATAATTTTTCATGGGCTAATATAGGTTCTTTTTCGTATGTAATTTTATTAAACGGGAGGATACACACATATGTTTTGTCATTGTTCATTTTTCAAAAAGTGTAGATACCAAAAATATCTCACTTCTCACCGTGTCTTTGTCGCCAAAGATAAACTTTTTAGAATAGATACTATCAGTCAGTGTTGTTTATGTTCTCCCTTGGTCAAGCTCTTCACTCATGCAAAACACAGCTATCATAATCAGAAGGGGGGGATCAAGGGCAGGGCTACTCAGCTCAGCACCAATAGCCACGCCCATGTAGAAGATATATTTGGAAACAGGGGCCTCAGATAAACATGAAATAATGTTTTTTTTAAGACATTTATGATGTGGGATTTTGGTTAAAACTTGACAATCATAAATAAAAAACCACTGGGAATGTTTTACAAAAAATTGTCATATGGAGACTTTAATTTGAGATTATTGCAAGTTGAAATGTAAAACAAAGAAAACACTAATTTCTTTGTCTTTTCGTTTTGTGTTTCACCATCATGATTACACATATTAACAGACTCCAGCTGCTCAAAACTGCCTAAAATGTAATTTCCCCACTCAAACTGCTAAATCATTTGTATGCATGCACACTCCTTCTTCTTCCCAACCTACAGCACAGTCAATCAGACCAATAACCAACTCACAAACACCTCATCTGTCTTACCGTAATCTTTTGCTCAACACACTCCCACTCTGCAAAACTGACCCCATATTTTTCAACCCCCTCCACCCTCACCTCCCTTATTAGGCCATCTGTTTAGAAGGAAGGCCAGTCTTTATCTGCCTAGTGGAGCGCTGCATTTTTAGGCTTAATTTCATTAGCGGTATGCAATGACAACGTCATTCCAGCATGTGTACAATCCATGTTCCCACTGAGAGCTGCCTCCCTGTGTGGTTACACTTGGGTGTATGCCGTGTGGGACTGTTCGGCATACCTCTGAAGCTAAATCCTCCACTGTTTAGATGTGGCCCATCCAGCGCATCAAGCATTCCTGACTGGCCATAAAGTGTGTCTGCATGTTTGCAAACAAATACCGTGTGAAACCTGGTGAAATTCACCCATTTGCTCACATCTGTTGGATTTTTCGTGTATTCCACAGAAATCTGGCATTATGTATTTTCTTGTGTGCGCTGCAGAGCAAACGCACTCTGGTGCATATTTGCTTGCTCACATTTACCGCCGCAGCTTTGAATGCGTCCTGCACTGCTGTTTATGTGTGCAGCAGCACACGCATAAACTACATGTATGTGTGGTGGATAGAGTAAACTGCTTGCAGATAAACACTTCCAAAGAGATGGATGTGTAGCTGTGATGCCAAGAGGCGGACTAGGAAGCAGCAGGAGCAAAGCTTGATAGTGTTTCCTAGATGAAGAGAAAGCTTCAAAAATGCTCTTCAGAGTGCGGCGGTGGAAGTGTTACAGTGATGGAAATGGACTTCTGTGAGAGTCTGTAACGTTTCACATGTGTGTAGAGGACTGATCTGTTCAGCGCTGATTATATACACACTCAATTAGACATATTATTTACCGCAAGTATGAAAAGAAAGCTGCCAAACTACATAATATTTACTTCATCATAATTATGTCTCATTAGCTTTGAATAAATATTCTGTATTTCTTCACACCAAAACACCAGACACTGACGGTAATAAAAATTCTACCCTGAGTAAATGAAGCGCTATTTATTTTGAAAGCGGTGCCTAAGTGATTTTGTTGGCCTCTAATTTCCTGCAAGTACACATAAACTTTGTGTCTTCTTGTTGGAAGGTGAACTGCTGTATCCATCAAATACCAGCTTCGTGCTCCAATCCGACTGCAAGCTGCTGGGAGTTGTGAGGTAATGTAGAGTAAACACAGTGACAAAGCCAACACTTACATTGCTGCTAATGACTTTGGATCAAAGGGGTCACTGACTAATTTAGAGTTACCTCAGACCTATTAAAATGTAAATAACCAACTGATCTCAGCTAAATGTTACCAAAATCCTTTTGCGTATGTGTCAATGAGTCAGCCAAGACCAAAATATGCTTCATTATTAAATTATTTTGTACTAAATGTGATTTGCTGTGAAGGGGAGAACATGAACGGAAAATTGATTTAGTACAAATTGATCAACTTTGTCTTGTTTCTGTGGAAATTACCTTGAATTTAAGACTCTGAAAAGATATTTGTAGGTTTTGTGTCAGTTTGAAACAAAACATACAACCATTTCAGCAATGGCTGTGGATCCTCCCTCTGGCTCGTCTCTGCTCCTGCTGTGGTTCCTGTCTCCGGCTCAACTCGCGCCCTGACTGTCCCCCCAACTCCGGCTGGATGAAGCTCGTCTGCTGGACTTTATATATGTAGTTGTAGAGTTAGATAAGTTAATTCCTCTCTAAGAGTTCTGGTAATTGCTTGTCCGTCCTGGGGGAGGATCCCTCCTTCTTGTGGGCACACCTGAGGTTTCTTCGCTTTTTCCGGAATCCGTTTTTTTAGGAGTTTTTCCTTACCGCGAAGGAGGGTCTAAGGGCAGGGATGCCAGTATAGCTTAGTCAATTTGTTAGTTCATTTTAGTATTTTCCCATTAAACTCTTTGTATTCATGATCCTTTTGAGTTCATGTTTCAATTCGAAGCCCATCGAGACGACTGTTGTTGTGATTTTGGGCTATACAAATAAATTGAATTGAAGCAAATATTCCTTTTTCCAAAACAGGACACTCTTCAAAAGAATGTAACTACATTTTTTCTTAAAGACTGCCCTTAAAGATCAATATGAAAAATGGGCAAACCTACACGGTGGACGCAGGTGGACCACAAGAAATAACAGAGACGTAGACCAGGGGTGTCAAACTCAAATTCACAGTGGGCCAAAATTAAGCAGTGAAGTAAAGTCACAGGTCAAACTCAATATAAAAAAAAAAACTGCAACTAATATGTCATGTTTAACCTTTTCATATAGTGTCTTCTTGTGTTACATTCTTTAATCATAGCCACGTTAGCTCCGCACACAAGACAAACAGGTCTGTCTTTATATTCGTTAAACAGATAATCTGCCTCCTACCTGTTTTAGTCTCTTTTGGGACCCCTTCTTTTTACCAATTTTTGCAGTTTCTTTGAAACTGTTTTAGCATTTTTTAACAGAAGTTAACAGGAGTTAACTTTCGTTTGGCCGTTTTTGGGGAGGGTGTCATTAATTTGTCTGATGTGACTGGAGCATGGCTGTCAATGACTGTCAACAACAAAAAAGGAGTGCTTGCCGGTTTTGACTGCTTGCCAACATACTAGCAAAGCATTGTGGGATTTGTAGAATTAGCAGTACAGTATACCGCAGGCCAGCTCTAATACACATTTAATAGGATCTCGCGAGCCAATTAGGATAACACTGCGGGCCAAATTTGGCCCGCAGGCCTGGGTTAGACACATGTGTCATAGACAATTCCATGAGCTTGTAGAGCCAAATTGTTCATGCCCAATGCACACTGTTTTCTACTGGCATGCTGGGGGTGAGGTTGTGGTGAAAACTTAAGCTTTGTTCCCTGCAGAACGTGGGATCAAGCGACAAATTTTGTTGAAAACTCTATGTAAACATGCATATATGTGCCTTTAGAGCTTTTGCATTCAAAACTCTTGTGCATATGTGTCGCTATGCAAGGTTCTATGACATTTTTCAGCCTGTAGACAAAAAATGTGCAGCCATTGAACGGGTGTTGCAAGTTAAACCAGGTCAAATTTTGACAAATCATGAACTTGTATTTGGTGGGGACAAATTGATGGCCTCCCTTTTCATTCACAGTAGGGCCAACCATTTAAAAATTGATCATGGAGGAGATATTAATAACGGCGGTCTGGAATTATATAACACCAAGTCTTTCATCTATGGGAATAGAGCTGTGAAAGAAAAAGCGTAGAGCAATGGTTCCCAAACTTTTTCTGCAGGCCCCCCCTTTCTGAAGATTAGAATATTTTCGAGCCCCCCCACACTGACACAAACATACAAATCATTTGTTTCTAAACTCCACCACGCCCCCCCCTGCAGTACCTCCGCGCCCCTCCCTAGGGGGCGCGCCCCCCAGTTTGGGAACCACTGGCCTAGAGCAAGATCCTTGAAATTTCAAGGATTCAAAGAGGTCAGAACAATAAATAGAAGTACAATAGTGCAAACAATGCAAATGGAGGATGAAGAAGGTGCAGGTAATGGACTGGTAACTGGACATATAAGTGAAAAGTTTAAGGGAGGAGGAGTTAAAAAGTGTTCATAAGTCTGACTGCAGAGGGAAAGAAATTTTTCTTATGTTGTGAGGTTCTGGTCCTTAGCCTCCTCCCCAAAGGGGAGATTCAAGTAATCCATGTCCAGGGTGAGAAGGGTTGGCTCCTATCTGACCTGCACACCCCTGAAGACGTATGCTGCAACCAATCACCTTCTCAGTTGAGTGCACAATACTCTGCAGTCTGTTTATGTCCCTGGTTGTGGCTCCAGCGTACCACACAGTGATGGAGGAGGCAATAATTGATTCTATGATGGCCGTGTAGAACTGCACGATCATCTGGGCTGGCAGCCTGGCTTTCTTCAACTCCCACTTTAGGTCCTGAATGATACTGAGGAAACGGACAGAGTCCACTACGGTGATGGGAGAGTCTGTCAGGATGAGAAGGGGCTGTGACTTTCCTGAAGTCCACGATCATCTCCACTATCTTCTGGGTGTTCAGCTTGAGGTTGTTGATGCTGCACCACAACACCTCCCTCCTGTAGGCAGACTTATTACCGTTAGAGAAGAGCCCAATGAGGGTGGTGTCATCCGCAAACTTGATCAGTTTAACAGTCATGGCTGGAGGTCCAGCAGTTGGTTTGTATACAGTGTACAAAAAGAAAGTATACAGCCCTGTGGAGATCCTGTGCTGATAGATTGGGTCCATTAGGAAGTCATTGATCCACCTTTCAGGTGGAGTCAGGCATGTTTAGCTGGAGGAGCTTTTCCTGGAGCAGAGAGGGGAGCATAGTGTTGAATGCCAAGCTGAAGACCACAAACAGGATCCTAGCATTGGTTCCCGGGGAGTCCAGATGCTGCAGGATAGAGTGAAGGGCCAGGTTGATAGCGTCGTCTACAGACCTGTTGGCTCTGTAGGCGAACTGCAGATGGTCCAAGAGGGGGGAGGTGAAGGACTTGATTGGGGGAGGACCAGGCGCTCAAATGACTTCATGACTACAGACGTAAGTGCCACAGGCCTGTAGTCGTTAAGACCAGTTATGCGGGGCTTCTTGGGGACAGGAACGATGGTGGACAGCTTGAAGCAGGCTGGGACGTGGCAGGACTCCTGGGAGGTGTTAAAAATGTCTGTGAGGACCGCTGCCAGTTCGCCTGCAAAGTGTTTCAGGGTGGCAGGGGAGATGCCATGCAGGCCTGGAGCCTTCCGTGGGATTTGCTTACGGAAAAGCTTGAGCACCTCCTCTTCTGTCAACGAGAAGACAGTGGTAGAGGAGAGGTGGTCCGGAGGGGTCATACTGACCTCAGTGACAGTGGTGGGGGAACTGGGGGAGGAATGTGGCTCCAAAGTTGCTGAGGAAACCTGTGCAATGTGGGGGAGGAGGAGGAGGGGTGTGGGACTTCAAACCTGGCATAAAAGGTTTTAAGCCTCTCAGCCAGTTGTAGGTCATCTGCAGCATGTTGAGCTTGTAGTTCGTGATTTGCCTAAGCTCTCTCCAAACAGATGCAACATCATTACCGGAAAATTGGTCTTCCAGGTGTTTATTGTGCCGAGTTTTTGCCTGTCCCACCTCTTCTGAGAACTGGTACTTGGTGCCCTTATAGCTCTCTTTGTCTTAAGCTCTGTAGGCTCTTCTTTCTCCTTCCTCAACTTTCTCAGTCTGGGTCTGAACCAGGTTTTATCGTTGTTATAAGTAACCCTGGTTTTTGTTTGAATGATGCTGTCCTCACAGAACTGAATGTATAACGTCACAGTATTTGTATAACCATCCAAACTGTCTGTGGCAGCTCTAAACACATTCCAATCAGTTGTGTCCAGACACATGTGAAGCTCCTCCACAGCCTCACTGGTCCACATCTTAGAAATCCTCACTGTAGGTTTAGAGAGCTTCAGCTTTTGCATGTATGCGGGGATGAGGTGAATCAGGGCGTGGTTCCTGAAACACTTGCCAAAAATTCAATTTAGTGTGTTTGTACTTATTATTGCAAAAACTTCAAATCACTTCTCATGTCAGATCAATAAAGTTTAATATCTCCATATCTCACTTTATTTGTGTCATATTCTTCTTAAATGCAAGACTAAGAAACTCCATGTGACCATTAACTTGTAAAACAGAACTCAAAACAGTGGTTTTTGTCACCGAGATACAGAGACATTGAGCAACATTTAAGCGATATTTTAACTGGACAAACATGCACTGATATTTAATATGCTGCAAGCAGAGATTTTAAAGGAAAAACTCAAATTACAGGGGTGACCAAAAGATTTTAATGTAGACAGACATTAAGAATTAAATTAAAGAAACAGATGTGAAAAAGTGTTAAAAGAATGCAAAAGCGAATGAAAAGCACAGAGAGGGAGGCATGAAGGGAATTGGCGTTGGTGGTCAGATTTAATCCAGAGAGCATGTCTGTTGTCCTGGAAAGGAAACCCAATTATATGGCACTTCCACTGGCCCAGTGGAGCTCTGTGGGCATGTGTGTGTGTGTGTGTGTGCGCACCAAGAAGGTTGGTCTCATTAGGCTGACTGACAGCTCCCATTTTTCCATCGCACTTTCCACCCATTTGAAAGCACACACACACAAACACACGTGCAGACACACATGAGTGGTAGATCTAGGGGTAATTTCTCAGTATGTCTTTCTTTGAAGTCCAAATCGCCATTGCTGCAATTACTGTAAAAGGGAACTGAACCTCCCAGCCAATGAGAAATCCTGAACCGAACCTTACACTCTTAACAGGCAGCATTTCAACGACACACTGTCAGAGGTGGTTTCAGATTAACGTAGCTTTTTTCCATGGGGGCATATCAAAACAGTGCATGCTTTAATGCCCGAATTACACTTGATCGCATCAATCGTATTGGGTCCCTACAGTAATCGTGCAGTCTAGTTCACCCTAAGATTAGCTGGATTTGCTTGCGACTGTCCGCGATAATTGCAACAAACTTTTGAATGGGATTTATGCTTTCTAAGCCAGGTGATGCTATTGTCTCCAGCATTTAAGTGGGTTGGTATTTTATTTATAGTGACATATAGGGAACTTTGAGATTCTGTTGTGTTATATACAAAGTAAAAAGTCTGTTTTTTATGTGCAAACTTTATCTGAAGATGCTTACATAGATATTTTTTTGGATTGAGTTAGCCCCACCATGTAGTCTTCCAATCACTCAAAATAAGTTTAGGTTAAGTGGAATGTACTACGGTCGTAAAATCCAATCACAGATGATGTCATCAGCAGGGATGGGCAACTCCAGACCTCGAGGACTGGTGTGTCTGCATGATTTCCTGATATCCAAGCCCTACTCATGACTTATTACCTGGTTTAGGTGTGCCCAGCCAAATAGAACATGCCAAAACAGGGTATGTTGAAAAACATGCAGAAATGTGGCCTTTGAGGCCTGGAGTTGCCCATCCCTGAATCAGCTAGTGCCTTATACCACAGCGACTGGGGACAATTTCCTTCTGATGCAACATGAGCGATTACAAATTCCCATAATGGGCTTAAAAGTTACATCAAAATCAGAATCCGCTCTTCCCATCCCATGCTGCAAATGGCTATAGAAAAGTGTGCAGTGTGTCCTCTCTTGATTTTTGTTTAGCTTTCAGTTCTCATTATGATTCGTTCCAGGTGTTTGGATCAAAAACAAATGAAGCCTGATCTTTATTTTTCTTCAGATTGTTGTGAATGTCACATCTATTAGGTGTTTCTGTTTTGCAAGACATGGTGTTTTTATAGACACACATTAACAACACTTGCAGACTCCAGTAATAAAGATCTAACCAAAAACTTTGTTATAGCTTGGAAACATGCTATCTGCCTCTACTTTTGTTGTGATGGATTTGCCTGAAAAATTGCACACAGACTGCAACTGCGTTGTTTTATTGATTTATTGGTGAGAGTTGTTGAATAATATATTTTTTTAAATAATTGGGACATATTTCTAAACGTTTGGTAAAGACTACTTTGGTTTTCGGGAGGCTCATTGGAGGCAAAGTAGCTTTTTGACAACGGCAGGTGATTGTTCACAGCTGAACACTTAGTAAAAAAATGTCTAAAATAGTTTTCAAGCCAAGAATTGAATAAAATAATTATAAAATAAACCCAAATCACAGAAAAGGCATTTATACTGCTTGTGTGAAAAGTGTTTTTTCCTCCCCTGTCTCTCTGGAGCAATGGACTATTCGTCAACAGCAAATCAGCTTTGAAGAAATAAAAAAAAAAGACGTAGTTATTTGAGCAACCGGGAAAAAAGGCAAAGGCAAAGAGAAAGCAAGAAATTTGTTGCCACACTTCAATAACTGTAGAAAGTCAAAACAGGAAAGAGAAGAAGAGAGTCAAAGGAGCTCAAAAAGAAGATAAAGAAAGTCATGAATTAGAAAAGGGACAGAAAAGGAGAGGAAAAGCAAAGGGAGGGACAGAAAATAGCAATTATGAGATTATTTCTATATTTTTGTATTTACACCACTCCAGTTTACTGTTTTTTTTTCCCATTATTCAAGTATTTTTGTTTAATTTGCCAAAAAAAGACAAAAGACCGACATTTGTTACTACTAGAAAACAAGTGGGTAATAAATTAGAGCACTCAATAAATTCTATGTTTTTTTTCCCTAGAGTAAATATGATTTATATGACATACATTTCTTTATAGTTTACTTGTGATTACAGTTTTTAAATGCATATCAAAACATTTGGATTCTTGACATTGATGCTGTCATATGCTTAGTCCACCCTAGATACTAAAAGCTAAAAGCGCGTTTTTGAACGTGTGTTTAGCATGTTGTTTACATTGGGACAGGCAAGGAGGAGCACCTTCTTGCTTTTCTTTTTCTACTGTTTACTAGTGCATGTCTGCTACCAAACGTTGGAAGGGACTTGGTGCCAAATGTTAAATCTCATGAATCTGGCCATCCATACATCACTACAAAATAAGAGTTTTTGATTGGTCAAAGTCAAAGTTTGACTTGGCTTAACTTTTAACACGCGTTCAATAGATGTGTGTTTTGTACGTAGAGCCCGAAAACCATTGTAGAAACTGGCATAGCAATGCATGATCACAAGAGTTTTGAATCCAGAACTCCAAAACATGGGTTTACATTGACTTTTAATTGGAAGTGGTCGCTTGAACATGCATTGCGGAGGAGTGTATGAACGTATCTTAAAAGTGGACCAGAGAAGTTATCCAACAAACGTTTACCCTGTGTAAAGAACGATTAATACAATCACTGCAGAGGACCTAATGTCATTGCTTACTTTAGGCCCCCAAACTGCTAAGTCTGCCACTGCTGCTCATGACATCAGCAGTGAGAGTCAGCTTTTCCTTAAGCGGAAGTCCCGCTGCCTCAAAACAGGTATGTCTGACAGCCTGAGGATTGAAACCGTGATGTAGTAATTAATACAGACAGAGGAGAGGGCACTGCTACAATTTTTTGAAAAAAAAAAAAAAAAGAAAATACTATTTTGACATTTGATGTGGGAAGAAAAAGATCAAAGAACTTCGATGCTCGTTGAAAAAAAAAGCAGTCTGCCATAAGTTTTCTTTTATCTACTTCTCTTTTAACTGCATTTTAATAAAAAGGTTAGTTATTTTGCTATCTGCGCTGGTGTTTAATATGATTTTTACTTATCTGAAACACAGTTTTACAGTCTTTACCAGACTGAGTAAATCTTTGCAAAATGCTTTCAAGTCAATGTAAGGGCTAAATCCAGCCGTAATGGTTTTTGACAGAAGAGCTTAATGATGATGACTTTCAACTGTGACAGCAGTGAATCTGCTGAATGTGCTCTGTGTGGGTATGCTGTGGGTGAGTGTCTTTGGCACATTTGTGTGTTCCAGCGACCAGACTTGATAAATGATCTGTCTGTGGCAGTGTCCTTTAGATAGGATGTTTTCCCCAAACAAGGTCTAAACATTTATCATGTGCTCCCATAAATAGCTGGCTTGAGGGATGGATGGTTAGACAGGTGGCTTAATGCATGATGGGAAGGATGCATGGATGGATGAATTGGTTGATGATAGTAAAACAGAGGATTGCTGAGAGAGTGAAAAGTGAGACTGGAAGGTGAAAGAAAATGTGGAAGTAAGATTTGGGAGAAAAATAGCTGGAATGGAGGAAAAGGTGAGAAGAACTTGAGGTACTGTTTAGTTTTAAAGACATTTGTCAAAGGTTAAGTTAAAAATTACAGGCTTACGGCCAGTCTGTAATTTTTCTTTCCTTTATTTAAGAGATTTTATGTAAAGAACCCACCCAGATTAGTCAATAAAACTTACATGTGCATTAGCATTTGTCTTCTTTAATTAAAGTCATAAATAAGGATGTGTCCGACATTTTACATTTAAGCTTCCACTAAAAGTGCAATATTTGTAAGCCTCATACTTGTGATCATTAGTTAACTTATAGAATATAAACGGCATCTATACCGGAACCAAACAAACAACCCAAGAACACAACTCTACTAGTTGATTCATAAGTGCACTTTTATTCCAAAGCAAATGCTGTTGAGTGTGATCTGCATTTCTTCTCTAACATAATAAGTCACCAGGCCTCCTTCAGCAACGATCCAGATTAAGTCTTTGGAATAGGATGTAGGAAATGCGATTTAAAAACAAGGATGAGGGTAGAAATCAGTGACGAAGGCAATTGTCATTTCGCAAAAAACAAAAAAAAAAAACCAATGCACAGCTAATGCTGTTAATATATGATTTAAATAAATTAAGGAATGAACCTGAAACTCTAAGTAGATGTAACCAAGACAGATGAGGGAGGAGGGACAGTATTGAATAAAGTGACAAAACTTAGAGGAACTAAAGCTGCATTTACATGAAACTTGCGTGAAATCTTGATCTGTTTTGATTCCTGTCTAATTCGCTGCTCAACGCTTTTTCTAAAACTTTGTTTGTAAACTTGATGCTCCTGAATTGTGTGGGAGGAGCTATTATCAAATGTTTGTAGCTGATCGCTACGTGGAAGCATTGACTGTGCATTTCTCATATTCAGTCAGTGCATGAAAGACATGGATTATGTTGAGAAATCAAGTTTATTTATCCTAAGGAGCTAATTGAGGTTCACCATCTACAACAGGAGCTCCATCTTTATAATGGCTGCTTTCAGTGGTACAGCTGTCTCTCTGTGACCCAGTTTAACGATTTGCTGTTCCACAGTAGTCAGAGGAGTGAAAAAATAAGTAAAATAAAAAAAATTAGAGGAACTTTTTATGATTATCTTGATGCAAATAAAGTTCTGGGAGAGGAGGATTAGGCTTTTCCGCCAAGTTGCTTTTGGACTCCACCCGCTCATCACGTCAACAACACACCCTGGGCCAAAGCTGAGTTCCTGACTGGTTGACACGATGCATCTTCTTTACCAAGTTCCAACAGTTTAACTCTGAAAACATCACAACACCCAAAACATGTCAGAATGCCCAAAACGCATTCCTGCAACACCACTGTACTGCACACAAAAGGAAAGGAAATCTGATCAGGTCTGTACATTGATTACATTGAGACTGACCACCACAGCTCTTTGGTCGTTGTCATCTTGGAGGGATATGATGTTGAAAATCTCAGAAATTAGGGAAAAAACAAGCCTGACGATTGTTGGAACATACCAGTAAGCTGCTGTAGACTTAAAGATTTCATTCAAAGGCCATCAATCTGCTTGTGTACCTTTTTTAGAATGAACATAGAAATAATGGACAGGTCATTTACAAAGTAAAACAGACAATCCCATGCTTGAAAGGAAACTTATAGGCAATAGACTGCATATAAAAACCATAAGCTAGCACATAACATTTCTTTTGTCATAAATAATAAAAACAATTGGAACAGGAGAAGGAAGGCACAGAGTGTGACAATACACCCCTGCAAAATAATGATACTAGCAACATTTCCTGTTACCCAGTCCATACAAAGACGTGTCAAACTTAGAAAAATTAGACTGATAACAAAATGTGATCAAGAAGCTCTAAACTTCTATTCTATATGTTTACAAGGAATTTGCCCAAAACACACTTTGGAAGAGACTCGACAGTTCTTCCAAAACTTTCTCTGTGTTTAAACACAACTTTTGTGTATGAAGAATGTCAGTCGTTGAATAAGTTAGACTAAAATTACCTTGGGGAAGCTAGAATTCCTGGTTTAAAAAACCCTAATGTTTTGTTATACTGTTAAACAGAATCATAGAAAAAGTGTATTGTTGCATCCCAACGGCATTCAAGTTTACGCTGAGAATGTCAGACAATTGTGCAAAATTTAAGGTTTTAGTATTACAGTAATCCCTTGCTATAACACAGTTTACGTTTCACGGTTTCGCTACTTCATGGATATGCATTGTGCATTGTGTTCTGCATTCTGATTGGCTGAAAAGTCACTCCGCTTCTTCTCTACCTGTGCGTCAATAACGTTGCAGTTTAATTTGTACATGTATGTAAAACAGCTTGCCGAATTTACATTACGTATTACGTATGTGCAAACTCTCTTGCAATTTCGAGTTTCTCTAAAACCCATAGAAAAAGAGCGACAACAACTGCCTATCAACTGCCTGTTCTTCTCCCGAACAAACACAGCTGCACCGCGGGCTTCAAAAGAAGAAAACACTGCAGAGCGGAGTCAGGATCCAGCGGCTCAGTCTGAAGAGCAGTGAAATACACCCGAGTCACTATTTGTCCCACTGTATTTTGTATTTTTTCATTTTAAATTTCCTCCCGTTTAATGCAATTACTCGGGTCGTGGTGGGCGGGGCTAATCTCTGCGATTTGAAGCCTTCTGCTCACTTTGATGATTAAAACATTATTTGACAGTACAGTACAGAAGTTATTTGTTCAAAAAACATTTCTAAAGTACTTTTACTTGTCAAATCCTTGAGCCTGTAAAATGGTTTGTTATTTCTTTTTGATGTATAATAGAGTATTTAATTGTAAAAAAGTAAAGGTTTCTACTTCACAGATTTTGCTTATCACGGGTTCTTTTTGGAACGTAACCCCCGCGAAAAACAAGGGTTTACTGTATTGCTTTACAATGTTACACCAAGCTCAGCACAAGTCAACTCAAGGATTTTTCTTTGTCTTTTGCTTTTAAGTTAACTTAAAAAAAGGAATTTCCAAATTTTTGGTCCTTTTGTTGTTGTTTTCTAATGCACAAATAATGTATAAAACAGAAACAAAACCATCACCCAGAAATCAAAGCTTGAAGTGAACCGTTGCATGGGGTAGTGGTATCTTTGTGTGGCAAGGTTGTCTAGTTAGCAAGTTCAATGAAGTCATACGTTCAGAGGATATTAATGGTGAAGAAATTATGTAAATTACTATGAAAAAAAAACACTTTCAGCCCTCTTCATTGAAAGGAAACTAACCTCCCTACAAAAGCAAATCTCCAAGATCTCTGTTGGTTTCAAGGGAACCTTCCAGGACTGGTGAAGTCACAGACCTCAGATTGATGAAATGTATAAACGCAAACCACAACAGAAGCAATTACAAGGAATGATCTACCATTTACTGACTCCTGAACCTGCTCTTAGCTCACCCAGAACTTGCTTAATTTCCTCTGCAAGGACTAACTTACTTTGGCTAAAAGGAGGGCAAGTCTACAAATATGTTTGTGTAAACAGATTTATGTCCCCATGTCCCCCCAGCAAATGTTACAAGCACACACCATGCACAACTTGTGGTTCAGTATTGATTCATCTAAGTGCCTGGACAATAAGAGAGACCTTTGGCAAACATGTTCAGACGTTTATTACGCAGCAGAGTCGATGGACAACCAGTGTGTTGGTGGTAGTCTGAAAGACTAATAGCAAGTAGGAACAATATATTAGAGGAATCACAGAAAGGAGGCCAAAGGGGGGTAAAGAGAGAAACAAAAGTGACAGGAGCACATGATGAAAGTGAGGTGGGAGGAAGTGAAGGAGATGGATGGGCATGGAGGATTGCAAGATGTCAGATTGGAAGGACAAAGGAGTAAAATGTTGAATTTACAAATGAATGCAAGGTTAAGTCGTGTTGGTCAAGCAGACACCGATTATCGAAAAAGAATTTTAAGACTGCTTCTTTCTTCACTTTGTCAGCTCTGCTTATTTGAATCCTTTGCTTTTGAGACATTTGTGGATCTTTCAATATAGGTATGGGATGTGTGTGTCTTTTCCCCACCATTTGTCACCATGCAGCCTGTGTGTTACAGTCAGTGGACATGGTCTTGGTGTGCAGATGTAAGGTTTCCATACATCTGGTACTTTAACAAACTGTCCGTGCATGTGTTGGAGGTGTTTCTGACAAAGTGCACATTTAATCTACCTTTCCTATCGTGCATCTGTGTGTTAGCGAAGTCTAAAAATGCATGCACATATTTCAACCAAAAGAAAAAAGGTTTAAATTCAATGAGTTTATTTTTGTGCAAAGTAGCATCTAAGCGTGTTAAATGCGTGAGTGAGTCCCACTGTAGACATGTGCATCCATGCACGGGCTGAGTGTTTTCAGTTGACTGGTTTGCAGCATCGTTCCCACAACATCATTCTGAACTGCAATTACAGCACAGCAGATGCAGTTACAGAGCACAAGGCGAATATTGAGCAATATGAAATTGCTCTTATCACAGTTACTGGACCATTTCTTTAATTGCTGTGTGAGTTCACGTCTCAGTGAGGAAACAACAACGGCCAGGCGGAACCCAGAAAAAAAAATCTAAAATCCACATATTCCATCATTTCTGATGGAGCATGCAGGAAGGAAAGCTAAAATTATTACATTTGATAAAAATGTATTTATTTGGACTTGTCGTGAAAAAAAAAAAGATCAGTTGCAAAAATAAAAAAAGGTCAGATTACATTTTTTCATTTTCTCCTGAGAACTAAGCAAAGTTGCCTAGGAAGTTAGTGCTGAAAAGCTGTTTTTGCTTCCATCGGGCGGCTTGAAGCCTAAAGACAGATGTCAGAGTGAAGGTATGCCAGACAGACGTAAATACCTCTAGAGCAATGGAGGTGAAATGGCCACTTTTCTAGGCCACTGATGCGTGCTCCAAATAAGACAGTAAAGTAATAATAATGTGTTGATGTCTACCATCATGTCATTCCTATAAAACAATATTTGCATTGTTATCATGGGAACTCAACATGCACAAAACAAAAAGATGTAATGGGTTTGTACAGAAAAATAAAATAATAAAATAATTGAATTAAGGAAAAGTTAATGTGCTTTACAGCATGCATGCATGCATTTAACCTCGCTTGGATGGAAGAGGAAAGTAAAAGGTAGGCTACATTTACTATAACAGCTTTACTTCAAATATTTATGGTGATAAATTTGCATGTTTCTGTTACAGTATTTTTTTGCATTATATAGCGCTCCCAAAAGCCTTAATTCTGCGGCGAACATGCAGCAGTATGAGATTGTGTTTTGATTATATGTTATCAACAAGGTCATGGACATGGTCTTGATGTGCAGATATAAGGTTTCCATACATCTGGTACTTTAACAAACTGTCCGTGCATGTAATGTTTGCTTTAGCAAACAACGTTGGGCATTACAGGTATTGTAATTAAACTAACACTGCTAATGCTTCTAATGTGGCAAGCGAGTTACTGTAAACAAAGTTAATAAAGTCTGACTGACTCATGGACTTATCTCCGAATTTTTTGTCTCGCCTAATGCGCCTTGTATTTTAGTGTGTCATAATTCTGAAAAATAGACCAGTCATTGATGGTATGCTTTATAATCCAATGCGCCCTACAGTGCGGGAAATATTATAGTTTTAAGACTATACTTTCGTTTACTTTGGGTGCAAGGGAAAAAGGGGGATCTGTAAAGGTTTTAGGAGCAGTCAGCACCTCTGTTGGTTTTCCAATGGAACTTTAAGAGCAAAACAAATGTCCATAGATTGTCCTCATTTCCTGGCACGGAATGACGGATTGCTTATGCGCTGCTTTAAGTTAACACATGCTTCTCTGTAACTCAGTGTCTGCATGACTTTATGACCCAGTCTACAGGTTATGGGCTCATCCGTTTCAGATAAAGCAGGGGTTGCAAAAATGTAAACCACCTCATTGCTTTGTTCCACCTGCTGCTCACATCTCTTTGTAAGTTGTGTCAGAAGAGATTCGTCTTGTCTTGTGCTCTGCAGCAGTGCTTCGGTAAAATAATCCTCTTGAATAAACTGTCTCAGTGGAAGCTTTTAGATGGTGATTTAGTGTAAAGATTACTACATCAATACCATGACTTTGCTTTTGCTGCTCCCCAATTCGCTGAGTGGCAAAAAAGTGCTGGTTCTCATCGACCCAGGTACAAAACCTTTAAACTCTGATTTTCTTTTACTTTGGATTTTTAAAGTACTTCATTCTTCTTTAGGTACACGTTTCTGTCCTTGTCACAATGTGCTTGCTTTGGACAAACAAACCTTCAACTTCACTTTTCCAAGGGACTCTCTTGTCTCTAAATTCAAATCGTCAATGACTTTCAGCATAGATTAACACTTTCAAAGCTTGGAATCACACCTGAAAAGAAGTTATTCTGGATCTGCCATCATTTGTTGTGTTAAGAGCCTCAGTTGCCAAACCGTACAGGATGATAGCACAACAGTGGCTTGTAGCAAACAAGTAATGGCTTTTATTTTTCTGTGAGACTCAATAGTCATTGTGACAGAACATAAATCATCTCTTAGCACTGTCTATATGACTTGTAAAATAACAGGTTTTTAACATAGTTGAAATATTAAATAAATACTCCACATATGAACATTATGAAAAATTACTGTCTGCTTCATATCTGAATAAATTAAGTAGAAGTGGGTCGTGTGTTTCCCGAACCTTAGAGTACAAAAAGCCTTGGTTTTTCTTCCTTTTTTTGACCTGTTGAAATAATAACAATTATTTTTAGTTTAACAACAGAGATGTCGCCAGCGGCCTCTAAATAACTTATTCTCTTTGACCTACTGACCTACATGTCCAACATGAATCAGCTAATTCTTACGTGCTTTTCACATCGACTTTGTGCCGATAATCAACACATCAGGCGCAAAGCCTCTTTTTTCAAAACAGAATGAGGTGAATTAGGTTAATTGCATAAGTACTTCACTGTAAAGTGTTGTATATGAGCGAAAGGCTGCTTTCCGCTTCAGGATTCACTGGAATAATGTTAATCGCGTAAACAGTTGAAGAGTTGCATTTGTTAATGTTGTTTCAAAGTTTAAAGGGGTTCATTTTTGCTAAATAAAACAAGCTCTGTGATATAAATTTTTTCAATTAATAAGTCAACCTGTTGCTTGCTACATTAAGGTTGTGTTCCTACTTATTACATAGTGCACTAAATAGTGCATTTTTCATTTTGTTGAGCTGTCCAAATCTACAATTCCAAAACTGACTTCTTAAGAAATTTCCCAGAAGTCTTTGAAAAACCAGCATGCATCGATGCTCACAAGATAGGCGAATATAGACCACCATGCATTGCGTTTAAACAATTTTTGTAAAAACAAAATGCTATTATAAGTTTTTTAAAATATAAACTATCTAGGTTTTTATCATCAGAACACAGTTCTATTTATAAATAGTCATCATAAAATACTTGTACTGAATACTGTACTTTGTAAAATCGTTGATGTCAAATTTCCCGCATAAAAAAATGATCTTGTTGTCCGAATTGCTTTTAAAATCCAGTGCACTCAATAGTCCTGCACTATATAGTTTTTTGGTAGTTAGGGAGTAGGGAGGGAATGGGGACACAACGTAAGCACTAGCACAATGCAAAGTTTTATAAGACTCCAACTGAGCACAACATTTATTAAATGCGAGTTTAAACAAGAGAGACAGGTATGTAAGTGTTAATGTCCGTCTGAGAAAAGTCTATAAAATGTGTAGTGAGGAGTTTTACAGCCTTAAGACATCTAATCCAACATTGCAGATTTCACCTATAGCGAGTAATTTTTAGAAAGTATCCCTCACAATAAACAAAAGAACACTGCAATTGTGTCAAACAAAAAATTCCAAAATGTTTGACTCGTCAAACCAAAGGTTAATTGATTTTAAATCCTAAAGAAATAACTTTTGCTGTTTATTTACAAAATTTACTCTAAAACTAATACATGTTTTTGTATTTTAAATTGTCAACTAGTTAGGATTAATACTTTTTTATCTTGTTGAAATTTAATTTAAAACAAACCATTTGGGCAATAGCTCAGTTCATAAATCATTTCAACCTAAAATGGTGGTCACCGTGTCGGTTTTACTATTTAAGTATCTTTTTGTTCTTTAGCCACTTTTCTTCTTCTGTCTTAAGTTTTCCTGTATTTTATAACATTTAATATTTCACATTTCTTTGTCACTTTTATTGCTTTTTTTCTTACCTCACACTATTTGTGTAACGTATTTGAACTTGAAACATTAAGTAACCGAGAGCTTATAGAAGATCATCTTCAAAGCATCCTCTCGAGCTTCCTCTATCTTCATGTCTCACCCGCTTTCATGTGTTTGTCTGGCACAAACATTCCTCTGTGCATCTAATGACACTGCACTCCATATGCCTGCTTTTTTTTCCTCTGAGCTTCCCTGCCAGGCCTCCTTATGGGTGTCGGTTTCATCTCATCTGGTCTTAGTCAGCTGTTTTATCTGGCTATATCCCTTTTCAAATGTGGTTTCTATACAGAACCCGATGTTTCAGTCACCTTTGTCTCGCATTTGTTTAATTGTTGTGACTTTCTATACTTTCACGTGAACGTCTCGTCTCATTTTAAGCTATCTTACAGAGTCTGTTATCTATTATCGCACCCCTATGCCTCTCTAATGTGCCCCATTCATCTCCACTTCAAAACCTTTCCTCATTTTCCTGCTTCCATCTGAATCTTCCTCACCCTCAAGTATCTGGGCCCGTCATCGCTTCATTCCTCAAGACGATGGATGGTATCCTCCGAAGTAGACTGATCACGCTTTCATTTTTGACTCAACACACAAATGTTACATGTGAAAACCACACTAAGGAAGTTCTGCTGTCTAACCACATCAAAAGTCCATCCCTAAGCAATATTAACCGCTTCAATTAACCTCTGAGGCTGCAGTTATTGAAGTGAATATTAGGCCAGTGGATTTTATTTTAGAAGACTCATTAAAATCTCTTCAATGATTAATGTAACAGATTAGTCTTTTTTTTTTTGTGCCAATTTGCTTCTTTACGACAGACTGTACAGCAGATTTTATCATTAGTGACAGACATTACGCTGATCTGCTATGATGGTAGTAAGCTGTAACAAGATGCTGTAACAAAAAAATTATTTTAAATTTATTTTGCTGCTTTTTTAAGGATTCAAAAAGGACAGTATGTTACTGATTCAACAATACTCAACTGAAATGTACAGCAAATCCTTCACAAAATAAAATACACATCAGTGTGTATCAATGTTCAGTGGATTGAAGAACATAGACCACAATGCATTGCATTTGAATGATTTTTTACATGATAAAAATGTATTGCTTATGATACAGTGGCACAGTAACAATGCTTTTTTACTGTTGCAAAGAAAAATATAAAACTTTTTTTCATGCAACAATCTAATTTAGCTGTGATAAATTGACTTTCCAAATTTGACTTTTCAGTCAGTTGTAGAATTTTAACTTGGTTCCATGAGTCTACATTAAGTATAAGTAAAACCATTAAAACTCCCTAAATAGCTAACCATCACAGTCACTGTCAAAAGTATGCAGGCGTTGCTTAAACTGCAGTGAAACCATAAAACAAAGAGGACGTGAATTAATTTTCAGTGGAGAAAAGTTGCTCTCCAGATGTAGGAAACATTTTTGCTCCACAGATTCAAAAGCCGAGTAATCTTAAATCTTAAAGTGTTATGAAAGAGAGTGAATACTTCCAGTTACCATGGTAACCTGTAACAAGTGTGAATAACACATGGTAAATTTGTTTTGTGGCATATGCTTGAGATACTGGGAAAGCTGAATAATATTAAGAAATCAGAAACATTTTTTGCCAAGTTATTAATACAAGTGCTACAATTCTCTTCACATTAGACTTAAAATTTAGTGATTTATGCATATAAAATTTCATTTTCCATAGACCAGTAACTAATTCATTAGCAAGAATGCACACAGTCTCCAGCAGTATCAGCCAGGGCTTTGCGGCTGTTGAGAAGCATGGCAATAAAAGACTCACAAGTAAAAGGATCATCTATGCAGAACTCTTAAAACAGAAAAGCCCAGTTACGGTTAAAGAGCTGAAACCACAACCACAAAAAGATTCAACAAAGAACACCACAGAAATGAAAAATCTCACCAAGTTCAGCTGTCATCATCTGTATTTATGCAATTCCTCAATTATGTGTCCTTACCCCATCTAAATATTGACTTAAGGTTTCCCTCCTTTCAGATTGCACTTCCTTTCACACATTGATTGATTAGCGGAGATTGGAGAAGAAAAACTCTTAGTGTTGGTCAGACTTAATCATTACTTCTGACCATTAAGAGTGGCAGCCCGGTAAGAAAGTCAAAATTGCTACATGAATATGTTAGACATAAGTGTTTGAAAATGAGGCATATGCATGTATTTATGCAAAGAGAAAAACATGACAGTGAGGAATCTGATCATGCATACATTTATCACTTTGATTTGTTCTGAAATGAAAGAAAAAGCCTGACTTTCAAAAGAGTTGCATGTTTTTTCTGAAATCAAATTGACACAATTTGGTCAAAATAGAAATTTAAAGGAAGATTCCTTTGCTCCTTGCTCATTCAAAACTTGCGTGTTCACAAATAGCTACACAAGTTCTTCCAGCCGTTTTTCGGCCTTACATGTCAATAATGCGGTCATTGAATGCAGGTTGCCAGTTAAACCAGATCAAACTTTGACCAATCAGAGACTCCGATTTGGTAGGGAATTTTACCAAACTCAGAACTTATCTTGTTTATCTGGTGAACGCAACGACAAGCCTGATCCTGTTTTTCAAATAAAGATAAACCAAGGCCACTCTCCTGACATAATCCGTTGTAAGGGCACTAGCAACGAATCAAACTGCTTCTGTGTAATGCCCAAATGGTTTAAGAACTGGGGCTGGGTTGATAAAATCTTTTAATCGATCTAAATTGAGCCAAGCCTCACAAATCAATAATCAGTCCATAAAAGTAGAGATCGATCTTCGATGCCTTTCCTTTTCCGGGGACCTAACCCTACGCTCAAGAGATTTTTCGAGATCAAGCTTTGAAACAATCATGGTGTACAACTGTAAAACAGTTTACAGTTTACAAAATGCAACATTACTAATATACTGTGATACATCTACTATGTAATTATAAATAATAACAACAACATCACTGGTTTATTATTTCACTAATACATTTTACAGTATGTGAACAGTATCAAATTAATATAAATATCTTCAAAACATATAGATATTATCATTGTATTTATATACAAATATGTCTAACTGTGTATACCATGTTAATTCAAAATGTATTAATTAAATCGAATGGATCGAAAGAATAAAAAAAAAAATTCTAAATGAATCAATCCAGACTGGTGAGTTGAATAATCGATTCTGGAAATTGCTAAACGGTCTGGTAAATAGTTTTAGCAAAAGTAGCAAAGTTTTACACTTTGCGAAAGAGCAAGTTTTTTACGTGCTGCCGGCAACATCACTGGTGTTAAAGGATTAATAACCCACATTTATTTTAATTTTTTTAAGGCGTTCCCAATGTTTTTTTTTTTTAATTAGGATGATGCTATTTTTAGCCAGAATGAAAAACATGTGTTGTTTTTTAGAACATATTTTCTGATTAAATTTGGAAAAATAAACCACACAAATTTGATATTTGTCTTATATTTTTATCAGAAATATGTGCTGAAAGTGCAAAAGGAAATGCCTGTAGTTACCATTTTACCCTGGTCAATCTACACCTTTATCAAGAGACTTTACTAAGAGTTGTCAATAAAAATAAAATTATTAGACAGTAAGTCAATATCTATTTAATAATCAAATATTACAATTAACTTTGAAATGTATTGAACTGGAAAAAAGAAAATGCACACAAGAATTGTCTACTGTACAGGTGCCACTAAAAATCAAAATAAAGAGGCAGAGGTCTGTAACTTAGGGAACACCTTTATAATTCTATGATGTGCAAGATAGCAACACTAAAGTTAAAGGGTGTGATAGACAATGCTTTGATCACAGAATCCTTTAGTGGACACATGTGCTTTAATGATGTGGGGTCCTCAGGGATGTGAACCCGCAAGAAATATTCAGACACAGTAATGCACACCAAAGTTCTCAAGCAGTTATGTCTGACTGTGTGGGGATCAAACTAACTGCCTCAATATGGATCAGTTCACCCAAATATTTGTCACAGGTTTCTCTGAAAATGATTTCCACTTTCTGGATTTATTCTTACTTGTTTTACTCTGGGAAAGACTTCTGATCATTTCATGAGTTCTGAGTTCAGGGGGAAGGTGATGAAATTCAACGCTGAAACTTGATGATACAAACGATTCGGTGGAATGAAACATTCTTCAAGTTCCTCATAAAATGAGGCTAAATGCACGTGATGAGCAATAATAAATGACCCACCCCCACCCCCCTAAATTGTAAGTCTTGGATTGGAAAACACTACTCACATGCTGCCACTGCTCTTGGATCACCGGTCGGTATCGAAGGAAGTACTTCAGGGGGAAGCTTTCTATGTCAGGCCAGGTAGAGGGGCTGTGCCAGGAGACCTCCAGCCTCCTGGGGTTGGAGCGGATTGGCTTTGCAGTCACTCGCTCTGGTGGATCTGGTTTTACTGTAAGTATGACAAGGACAGAAAACATTTTTACTTTTGGAAAGCCTTGTACAAGGCTGAAATCTGAATTTATTTTTGGCTTTCAATTTTTCTGAACTTTTGAGGGTAAAGTTTATCTTCATCTTCTGTAAAACATCTGCAGCTGGTTTAACTTTATTTGTACACTAGATTTAGTGAGGTACCCATCAAAATGTGATTTATATTTTCCCTTAACCCAAAACTGTCAAAGTGGAGGCTAAAAACATTGGACACTAACTTCAGTCTTGTCCAACTTTGAGTTATAACAACTAAAAAGGTTACTGAATCTGTTTTTTCTAAATATGATTGTATTAATATTTAGAAAACATAATTGCCTGTTAACCCTTGTGCTATCCTATGACCCTATCCTTACATTGACATGTTATCCCTACCATGACAAAGGTGGATAAAGGTGGAGAGGATTTCATGTAATCGATGGACATCAGCGAAGATCACAAATCATTGAAGAAAGAAGGTTCAGTGCACTGTCTAGTGGGTTCTAGATGACCCCACTCCCAATGTTAAAGAGCCTAGGATAGCACAAGGGTTACAAGCAGCTTTGAAGTCAAAGGCTCTGCTGTTTTCTTACTGACTCTTTTCTGTGAAAAGAAACTTTCCAACTGTTTCTTTTTTTTACTTAGGAGTTTCAATTTAGCAGTAAGGGGCTCGAAATCCGTCACACGAGTCGGATGTGGCAGGGAGAATCCAATAGTTTTCCAAAATAAAACTTTTCAGAATAAGACGGGAGCCATGTAGCTCTTGTTTTTTTTATCTGTGGCTACAGAATCCTATTTTTCTTTTTGTAAAAACTCCAAATCAAAAAAGGGAAGGATTCTATCCTTCAATTCAATCTTTTTTTTTAAACTTTAGAATTGGTCAAAAGTGACTGCACCCACATGCGCAGATAAAGGTAAAAAACAAAATAAAAAAAAGGGAAAAGCTTATGTGGTCTCTAATGAAAAGGTGAAGAAATGACACATTTCTGCTTAACTGTCCATTAAAGAAAATGTTTTTAAAAAAGAAAAATATGAACAGAAAAAAGAAAAAAATTAAACCAAGGAAGCAAAATAAGCGAAAACCTTTGGAGACTAAGAACAAAGACATATCCTTTTGTCTAACATCACACAACAGAAAGCCCCACTGAAATCTGAGTGGGTGGAATGCCCCAAAGGTTTAGAAAGTATTTATCATACTTGTAACATCCTGTTAGAACTTTTTTGTGTTATGAGTAAAAAGAAACATCCCTTATTCCTAATGACTATATGGATGCTAACTAAAAACTGAATTAAATTCAAATTCTGGAAACAAAACAACTGCTTTCTATAGAAAAGAAGCCCACTGAGACATTGAGATGAAAGATCACTAAGTAATGCAGAATTAATTAAAAACAAGGAGAGATTTATCTGTTTTAGAAATAAAAAATATAGAGTCTATTGCCTACTTAAAATTCTACATAGATATAGGAGCAGTATTTGAATAATCCTCCAATTTTACTTAATTTCTATGGGTGTTAAAAAACACTCAAAGGGCAATTTAATAAACAGCAAAGCAACTACATCTAGAATCGTTTGGCAAACTAATTTGTCTTTGATAGGTGGAAATAAAATGTCATTATTACATACCACTTTTCATACATAATGTAATTCAAAATGCTGAAAATACATAATTTTTTAAAAGTTTAGGTTTAGAAAAAGGTAATCGTTGGATGAGACTAGATCAATTAATTGATTTAAACACTAAGTATAGCTAAAAAAATAAGAAGAAGAAATGCTAAAGATAGATTCACACAAGATTACTGCATAGAGATCTTCTGATTGCCTTGTAAACATCCCCGTGGGACCCCACATGTAACAGATTGATAAAGATTGGTGGCCAATAGCTACTAGAGAAAACTTTTTTAAGGTTTCTGCCTGGTCAAGTCCACTATTGAGTTAACCCATTTTAGCTGCATCATTAAAATTTCCCAGGCACGCCCCTGCCCACATAAAATATGCAATACATGAACACTATCAGTAAAACAGCAACTATTAATATAGGCTGGTTGTTAAGCAGAAAAAGACTCAAAAGCTTTTTTCTGTTCAAAAGAAGCAAAAAATGCTGAAGATGTTTTCATGTCATTTAGAAAACATCAGAGATGCTGCAAAGAAATTGGGGGAGATAAGAGCTGGGTAAATGGAGCAAATGGATCATCGGGTATAGAACATAATAACAAGTAATTTTCCTTGATGTTGTCAAACAGTAATTTCAATTCTTCTTTTGGCTTACTTATAATGTGCAAAGCAAAAATAAACATTATTAGGATATCTGATTTAATTAGCAGAATACCCTTATAGATTTTGTACTAAACCAAAAGGCCAGCTTTAAAAAAAAAAAAGCTTTAAGTTAAACATTATTAACATGTTGCAAAGCGTTCTACATAAAGAAATAGACATAAATTACTTTTTTGTAATTTCAATCTTTAGTAAACTTTTTGCCAAAATCCACAAAAAAATGCAATATCAATTTTTTAACAAGATATTACATTTTGCTAATTCTTTTAATGCAGCGAGACATAATTTAAAAAAGAACAACAATAGATGAATTATTTTCACAAAAAGTTTAGAAAATTAGCAAAACTTTTTACTGCCAAAAGTGTTTTCAAGATATCATGGAAGCAGGCATTTTGAAATGAGCAGGAAAGCCCTTCTGATGCTCCTAGTGAAATTAAGATGAATTGCAAGGCAGTTTTAAGGAAAGTTGTAAATACTCCATTGGAATAGGTCTCAGAAATGTGTGTATCAAATGTAATACAAATGGTTATATTGGATTAACAAACAAAGTTAACAAAGAGACAAACTGTCCTTTCTAACAGTTTGTCTAACAGTAAAGAAATTTTTCCAATGGATCTTTGGGGAAAAATGCTCATAGTTGCAACAATTTAAGATGACGTGGATCAAAATTATGAAGACAATCCAAGTAAAAGTGACCATTCTCCACAAGCACTATTGTTAAGTTAAGATTCAGAGTCTGAATGTGTTAGTAGGGTTTCTTATTAAGGCTCCCACGGCTTGAGCGTGTGTGGGGCACATGCCTGCACGCAGATACACACATGCAGCAGATCTGCTCTAAAGTAATTTCATCCGGCTTTGGTCGGGTGAACAAGGACAGTTGTTCATCTAACTCCTACTCAGTATTCAAAAGTGCACCAGGAAGCATGAAATTGTTTTATTTATTTACGATCTGCCTCGGAGTCCCAGAAAATGAATGTGACTTAAAAGTTGAAATGACAAAAAAAGAAAGAGGAGAAAAAAAGGGCAGGCCTCACAGCTCGTTAGTAGGAAAAGTACCTTTACTTTGGCATACAGGCAGAATACTTTACTGGGGGCCAGGATTAAAAGGAAAAAACGATGACCTTTAGCTCGTTCTGTGATTATCCTGTGAGCTCTACTCAACAGAGCTCCATGGGATTAAGTAGTATACTACATATCAAACAAAGTAGCCTGATAAGATTAGCCTAGTTAGTTCATCACGATCATTTATGGAGGATTATTTAATTGGAAAGTGGACATGTTTGACACAAGTTTGCCAAGCCTTTCGAATTTTTAGTTATTTATCCGGTGGTGTAGTGACGGTATTGCTGAACTGTTGGATGTAATACATTTAATTTTATGAAAAATGGACTGAAATTCCAGAATGATGCTTAAAATACTGACTGAGAATTGCACACAATAGCCAAGGGTAAACTAAAACTACTTTTAAATGTTACAAAGTATTATCTATCTGAATTGGTTAAACAAACACATAAAAAATATCCCAAAAATTGCAATATGTGTTTGTAAAACAGAAAAGATATGACATTTCATATTTACATTTTTTTCTAAATTAAATACATAGAATTTGCCCTGTTTGCAACACATGTTTTCACATGCGTTGTGTCTCACCTCGCTTTCTCCCTATCTTTGATTTTGAGTTTAATTTTAGCATGACATGTCTGCCATCAAAGAGCAGACGAAAAAAACGGCTGATCTCTGACTCCGTCCAGCCAGAAAATACTGTCACTATAAAAGACGGTCATTTGATTGTACTAAAGTGAACTATATAGATTTTCATGAGTTTTTTGGAGAACTGACGTTACACCAGACCCCTGTGAAAATTAACATAAAAGTTACAAATGCTTTTTCTGCTAAATACAAAGTCTTCTTTGGTGAGCCATTATTATTTTGCTTATGACTGCCGTTAATCTATTCCAAAACCCTTGTGCAGTATAAATTAATATGTGCTGTAAATCTTTCTTTGTTTTGTTTTGTTTTAACAAACAGATCTTAAAATCAAACTTTTTACCACTATTTTGCTCAGAAGGATTCACAGATTATTTTACAGTTTCAGGAGATCCCCAGCCATAAATTCACAAATCTAACTGAATAGAATTTAACACCTGCTAAGAAAGAGAAAAAAGAAAACCTATGAATTATTTTTTGAATTATGAAAAAATGTATTGTTATTCAGCCAAAGAGAAAAAAATGGAGTGTAAAAAGAGCTGGTTCGGCTTCTGAGCCTCAGTAGCAGACACTGTGGCTATGTCCGAATTCCCACCCTAAATCCCTCACTACTAAAAAACTATACAGTGGGGCTCTATCTAGTATCCTGGAATTTTAAAAGAAACACCATGCTCACTACTTTTTTTTTCTTTTTTTCAAACTGGGAAGAGGAAATCATCGATTTTACAAAGTAAAAATCTCATTGATATGAGCGACAACCATATGAATCCTCTGTCTTCTGAAGTTAAAAACGTTAATATTGTAGTTAAATACATTTAAATACATTTTCTTTGCAAAAATTTCCTCAAAACGCAATGCATTTTGGTCTAACAGAAAACGATGGCTTTTCGCAAAGACTTCTGGGAAATTTCTAGGGCACTCGATTTTGGAATTAAAGATGATAGCACTATAAAATGAAAAAAGGCATATCAGCAGGTTTTTTGATGGCAAATATGCCGCGCTAAACTGAAACTTATAAACGCAAAGTCAAGATAGAGAGAAAGCCAGATGAGACACAGCCCATGTGAAACATTTGTGTTGCAAACACAAGAATATTCTTTGAAAACAATTTTTCAAAGTAAATATTTTTGTTGCAAATACATTAAAAAAATGTAAAAACAAAAAAAAAATACATTTTTGAAAGCAAAGAAAAAGTTTTTGAAAGCATTTTTAAAATATTTTCATTTGCTACTTGGAAAGTTTTGTTTGCGATGTGTTGGCATAAATTCTAATGGATTTCAAAATACAATATAAATAGGGCAAAGCACAAAAAAATGTATTAAAAGCTTTGAAAAAAAACATGTAAGTTTTTGGACATATTTTAAAATTTCATTTTAGTAATCTTTTTTTATTAAAGGACTACATTTATGAATAATAGCTGAGCATGCAATCATACAATTATCCAAATATGCTTGGGAGAAATAGCATTTATCAATGCTTTTTTGTATTTGTTTTAAAATTTGTTTACAGAAACAACTTCTTGTTTTTGTCTACTTTGGTAGTTTGTCATAAGGCTAATTAATATTCATTTTTATCCACAAAAAAGTAATTTATTGATTTAGGGGTAATTTAAGTAGTTTATTGGTTGACACTATATGTTTTAAAAGTTTGTATAAACATGTACGTATCTGGTTTGTAAATCAAACACATAATTGTATCCCTTTTTTACTGAAATCCATGAACGGCAGCATTTTACCTGTGTTTTATTTACTGGTGTGTGCACAAGAAGTAATGGCTTAACTGCTTCTACAGGTGGATATTGGCTGTCTGTGAAGAAGAAATGGGCAAACCCCTGTGGCTCGCATGAAATTTTGTTATCGTAGACTGCTCGGTGAGCCCATGGAGCAAAAATGTTTGTGTGCAGTTTTTTTTTCTATGGGCAAACTGCATACAACAGCTCATAGTGAACACTTAAACAACATGTAAGGGTAATAACAACATGTAAGAATCTTTAAGGGTAAGAATCTTTTTTGTTTTTGAATTTCCTTCAGGATTAATAAAAGATTCTGTTCTAAGGTGAAGTATGTGAGATGCAGGCATGTTGTACAGATTTTTTTTAGAAATGGGGAAATTAGATCAGTGTAGTTTCTGTAGGCATACTATGTGTATCAACGTTCTATGGAAACTTATTTAATATGTGTTACTTTGCTATTTTAATTGTTGATCTGCACTTTATGGGCCACTGGAGCAGAACACAGAAAATCAAAACTCAACAATAATAAAATAAACAATATAAAAAATAAAGTCAAAGTGTTAAAATAAAGCAACATTTGAAGTAAACTGCCTGTCAGGTTTTTATTTTTATTTTATTCTATTTTCTGTGTGTTGCTGTTGGCAGTGGATTAAGTGTGAACTCTGTGGGTTTCACACCAGTAAAAAACCAAGCTGCGCATTCTCCAAATCCCTGGATGACAGTTATTTGGCTGTTGCATTTTCAATTTCTTTTGTCTTCTAGGCACAAAGCATCATTGCATGGATCACACATCTCCAAAGGGACGTAGAAGTGAATGAAATCAGTTGTCTGTGGTAATATAAATGCATTACCTTTTCCCGCATTTTGGCATCCTCAAGGCTTGCTTTGACACACTGCATTATAGTCCATGTTTTCTTTGCCAAATACACGTCAATGTGCATGGAACTGATATCTACAGTTTTATCAAAATGGTGTTGCAAACCCTTTAGAAAACACATTATTGTTGTGTAAATGGAATGACATACCTGTGAGAATTTCAAAATGTCACCGTGTTCCCTTTGAACCCCTTGAGCCAAGAGCCTAAATTAAACCATTTACGTTTTAAGCAAAAAGTAATCAAAAAACATAATTGCTTCTACCATGTACATGTATCCCCAGCTGTGATTAGCTGAGCTGTAATTCATTTTCTGCCCACTTTCAATGCTTCAAGACATGACAAAGTGGATTGAAGGGGACAAAAAGAATATATATATATATAAATAAATAAAAACATTTTACCTATGGTGGACTCTTCAAAGGAGAGGGTAGCGGAAGCTTTTCCCAAAGCGTTGACTGCTGTCACGTTCACTTTGTAAGGCAAGGTTGAGAAGACCTCTGGAAACTCAACACGACAGCGATTCTTATGGAAAGGATCTCGGGTCACGTCCAGTGTCTGCTGGTTGTGCCTATAATCAAAAACATAAGGTTATTTAAGGAAACAAACAAGATGAGACAACAACTGCACACATAATTCTACAGATAATGAGTCCAATTATCCATAAGCTCTGCATTTTTCTTTTGTTTAAATTTGGCAGTTCTTAATAATGTATAATGTATAAAGTTTCAATAATGTAAAAAAAAACAGTGGGCTGAACTTTAGTAACACATACTTAGGCCCTTCTTTAGCAACAAAAGCGCCAAAGTAAGTGAAGCAACATGCAGATGTTTAAGACTATGAGCCATATAGACAACCAGTATCCACAGAGGCCATATGGGGTAACAAGCAGGAAGAGGAAAAGCGATAAAGGATGAGGAGACAAAAAAGATGGATTTGATAGGGCAGACTTTGGCAAAACAATGACAAACCATTTGGAAAACGTATGTTAGTATGGTTTCTTTTGATTACACTTGTAGAGGTTATTTTCCTTTGACACACATAGCTTTTAGTTTTAGCTTTAGTCAAAGCTTTAGTCACAACTGCCCTTAAGGCTAAATCTGGACTGTTCGAGGGCACAAAGCGGGCAAACCTGTATAGGACTCGCACGTGGCCCGCTAGAAAAATCTAGATCGTAGAGCACTCAGTGGGCTCGTACAGTGAAAATGTTCATGCAGGGTTTTTTTAAGGACTTGCTGCAGGTGACTGGTTATAGTGTACATGTATACAACATGTAGGGTAACTAAGGGTGGAGTAGGTGAGACGCAGGTGTATTGTACAGATTTTTTACTTTTCAACCCCCTCCCTGTAGACTGCACAAGGGGCTCATAAGTGCTGTTGTGGGCGTCCTGCAGGCATCTTTTGAGCACTTGTATATAACGTGTACACCTCGTGCCTGCTACATTTGCATGCTGTCACTAACAAAAAAAATAGCTTCTAATGACCACTTTGATAATGTATCTTTTTTTTTTTTTTACTTGTCCTGTCCAGCAGTTGAGCAAACATGTTAGAGATGAAGGCCTCTTGTGCTGGACAGATTTTAATGTTACAATAGGGGTTATGAATCTTCTGACAAAGAAAGTGTTATAGTTAACATTTATAAGTATTCATTGAGTGAGGCCATGGGACGTTTGTTCTAACGGCGGGGAAGGGGTGGGGGAAAAGGATAGGTTGGGTTTTTACTTGAATTTCTGTGTCTTTGTTGTTATATTAAAAAGCGTTTTGAGCTATGCTAGTGTGAGAAGCGCTTTTTATGAATACGGTTTCATTTGATTTCTTTTAAGGTCTTTGGGGGAGTAGATTAGCCATTTTCCATTAGCAATGGAAAGAATATTGTAGTGCTCCAATGAAATGGGATGTCAAGGTGTACAAAGTCTTCAAAAGACAAATTCTATCCAAAAGACAATTTGTGATTTAATTTTGATTTAAACACAAGACATTTTGAATAGTTTCTGGTCCTTGATGTATGTTGCACTTTGTGTTTATTCTCCTGATTTGCAGAAGTGGCAGTCATTTTAAACCAATCAACTCTCAGCAGTATGTTTATTTCTGGATTTAGTGCAATGTACCTGAAAAAGGAGAAAGCACATCCTTCTATTCATATTTTTTTAATGAAAAACATAAAAGGAAGCACATAGCAAAGGAAAATTATCTTCATTTTTTTTAAGTAAGATTTTCCCAGTTTTCAAACTCTTTTTCTTACAGTTGGTAAATTTATAGCTAATCATAATTGAATGGCTCATGAGAGCCACTACATTTGTGAGAAATGGACTGCAAAAAAGGCTGTTTCAGATGACTGGAGAAATATGCACATCAAATATTTAACCTGTAAGGAGTAGTGCTTCTTTTACTTTAGTTTCCTAAGGTTTTTCAGATGAAGTCATGCGCCGTGATCAGGTTTTATTCTTTAAGGTTTTGTGATTTGGCTGTAGTTGGAAATATGAACTTTTTCAAATTAATCAAGCTGAATTATTTGGTTTGGTGAGAGTAAATCATTTGCTACTCAAAAATAACACATAGTTGTCTGACTTAGTTATTTTACTTTCATTCAAATTAATTCAATGAAGTTGGTGTAGCTTCGGTGTGATGCTGTCATTGCGCCATGACGTAATAACATAAGGACGTACTTGGAAAGGGCCTCCTGTGCATAACAACTGCAGACTCTAAAGACTCCTGCTGGAGTGATCAAGGACATGTGCATCGAGTGTGAGTTATAATCATATTAATTTTGATGAAAACGTGTTTTGTTAAACATAAATTCCTTTGAGGCTGTTTATTTTCCCTGAATTGTGCTCTTAGAATATATGAAATGTATTGAAATATATGATTGGGTCTGCTGTCAGATCCAGCAGCGCAAGGAATTGTGGAATACCATTCCCTTCGTATCTTCATCTTCTAATAATAAAATCAAAGTTCATGATTTCTGAATTCCTGCCTGGAAGTGCAAGACATTGCTGGGGCATTCATGTCTTTAATATGGAAATGACATGGCCTGTTGGCCTAAACTTTTACAGATGGGAGTTTAATAAAATCATAGTGGAAAAAAAAGAAAATCAAAGCCAGAAACACATTGTATTGAGTAGGATAAATGTATGATATTAAGTTCGATAAATGTGTTCATTTGAGTTAAATAAACTTAATTTAATTACGTGTTACCAACTGAAGTGATTGAACTAAGTTGGATCAACTTTCTTCTTTTTTGAGATGGGTCGCCGTGACCAGACGTTTCCTGTCTGTCAGTGTACTTTCTTCAGATATGTCTGTTTCTATATGGTTTTTCTCAGTTTTATTACTATTTTTATTTCCTGTCATAAGTCTTTCTTTTGCATTTGGAATCGCCGTTGGTTGCATGCTGCTTCATACCCTATTCTACTAAACAAATGTCTATTTCTGTTATCATTTAAACTGATTCATTCTGATCCTATAAAATATTGAAAACACAATTTATTCCAACCTCTGCAAGCTAAGAGGCTGTTTTGTCAATACTTAGGTGCATATGTATTATTTTTTACATATATTAGTTAGTACCTAGACACAATTGGAGCAAGATTCATCAACTTTGTTCAAGCGTCTGAAAGTCTTTTCGGACTTCCATTAGTGTATGTATCGTAACATTTCACACCAATTCTTCAGAAACTATGTTCACTGGTTGTTATCACACAAATATGTACACAAAAACAGACTTACTGTACATCTACTTCAAAAGTAGTGTTGATATGTGTTGTGTGAAGCGCCTGCCAGCTGCAGTAGAAGCCTTTAGGGTAGGTGTTGGAACGGCAGATGACTATTGGTTCACTAGGTGGTACTGCAGAGAGAAAAAAACAACAACAATAAACACAGGATATCAATTAAATTTGCATCATAAGTACGTAGAATTTGTAACATATAAAGAGACAAAAATTTGAGATGCACCCAAAGATCTGAAATGTTTTCTGTAGGCCACTAGGCCACTCTGGAACGTGCCATTTTGTTTTAGTTGGGGGGTCAGGGGACCTGGGGAAAATTTATTTGCCACACGCAAATTGATGCACTTCCTTCCCATTGAGTTGATCAGGTTGTGGAATATTGGCCCTTTATTTTCTATGCGGAGTTGCTGGATGTTGGTAGGAGCTGGAACATGCTGTCATATACGCTGATCCAGAGCATCCCAAACATGCTCAATGAGTGACTATGTCTGGAGAATATGCTGGCCATACAAGAAGTTGGATGTTTTCAAGAATTGGATACACATCTTTGCAACATGGGGCCGAGGATTATCATGCTGCAACATGACGTGATGTCCTTGGATGTGTGGCACAATGGGCCTCAGGATCGCTTCACAGTATCTTTGTGCGTTCAAAATGCCATCAATAAAATGCACCTGTGTTTAATGTCTAAAACATACACCTGTCCATAACATAACCCCACCATCATCATGGGCTACTCAACAATCAACTGTTTTGCAAAGATAGATGTGTTGATCTGCATGTGGTGGTCACACCAGACACTGACTGGTTTTCTGAGTCCCTAGGCCCCAAGGCCCCCCCAATAAAGGCGGGGTGGATTATCTCAGCAAAGAGGAAGTGCTGACTGTCACTGATTTAGACAAATGTAAACAGTATTTGAGAAAAATGGTTATTTTGTTTTTATAGACAATGTTTCAGATCTTTGGGTGCATCTCATGACAAATGGGGAACAAAAAAAAGTGCTGCATTTATGTTTTTGTTCAGTGTACTTCTATCAATTTCTAGAAGGAATTGAGATCATTTTAGTTCTCAAGATAGTTTGGGTTCCAAAAATATCTAATCCCAAAATAGAAAGAAAGGGAGGAATATTTTGTTAAAGCAGAAGGACGGAAGAAATAGTAAAAGATCCTGGAAAAAGAAAGAAGCTATGAAAGAAAAAAAGTGACAAAGCCGCAAACAAATGAAAGCAGATGGCTTGAAAAAGTCACATGTCACACCAATTCTGGTCCTCCCTGAGATTATAGTCTTTTCTTCAAAGTTTGTCATCCGTGCAGCTGTCTGAATCTTTCTCATTCACACTTCAACTTTGTACTCTTCAGCCCCTCTAATGCATAATAGAGACCATATGTGCATCACTCAAGCAAGGGCATATTTTATCAATAAAATCTTCCCCCTAACCATCCTTTCTTACTTAATGTGTTATCACATTACTGCACATTGACAATATGTGGGACTGAAATATGAATGCCAAGCAATACTTTCATGACATGAAGTGTCATCGGATACCATCTATATTCAGACAAACTACTGTTTCATTCAGAATAAGCGAGCCAGTATCAAAAAAAAAAAAAAATGAGTGATGCTTTTGTAGGTTTACAAATGAGAAGACGAGAATCTCATCAAACCAGATTTCTCTCACACAGATAATAAAGGATAGTGAGTGGCATCTTTCTTCAGCAGGGTGTGGTAAGTAATAAAGTATTAAAAGAGATTTTCTTTTCTTACTCTAAGAGATGTGGGCAAAAACTGAATATTTCAAAAAGTACTGCAACTCTATTGAAGCTCAGTTACTGAAGCTACCTTTGATGGAATGTTGCAAGCCAGGAGTCCGATATTGAAATATTAATGTATATGGCTAAAACTGACAATAAATCACTTTTGCGTCTTTCATCAATCACAAACTTTAGGAACACAGGTCAAGATTCCTTACAGAGCAAACTTTATGTTTGAAAAGATAATCCTGTCTAAATAACTTCCAAACAAATCCATGTAGACAGAAGTAAGACGTGAGATAATGAGCCATCCCTCAATAAAAAAAAGCTTTAGTTAGAATTCATATTTGTGTTTAGTTATATTTAGCATCTTTTCACATTCTTTTCACTACCGCATTGTCTGCACTATAGAGTGCATTGGATTATAAGGCACACAGACAATAGATGGTCAATTTTTGGAATAATGTCATGTACTGTATAAGGGACACCAAACTATGAGGCGCAGTAACCAAGAAAAAAAAGATTCACAGATAAATTCATACATCAGTCAGTCAGACCTTTTTAATTGCATTTACAGTAACCGAAGAACCTGGTGACCACAAATGATAGAGCTTCCAATTCTGAAAAAAGTAATAAATAAAAAAGCCCAATAGACCTAAAATTTTGCAAGTTGTTAATATTTTACGTCTTGCTGTTCATCTATGTTTTGAGGGATAAAAAAACAATGGGAAAAGTGGTCATCACATGTAGCTATATCAAGGTTTTTTGTCTTTTTTGATACCACATCTTTCCTATCTGTGCAATAAACACCATCAATTTGTCACAGAACATTATTCAAGTGATTCCACAATATATATATTTTTTAGAAGATCGTTCAATTTATGTAACTACTTGCTCACATCTGCCGAGTGCCATTTATTATTCTGTTTTGCCTTGAACCTGTGACTTCTCCCTACCATGCTCATGAGCATTGTCCGTCCCGATGTGACGTGGGGAGTTTGGGTTTGCAACAGCAAACATTGCGTGTTTGATTAGGTTTCCTCAATATTTAAAGGGTGGTTTTGGGGACTAGTTTATCTTGTACCTTTCACAAAGCAGTGAAATCGATCCAAAGTCATGAGAAAGCTGCAGTTGGCTCACAAATGTCCGCTTAGTCCACTGTACCTTGTTCTGAATCAAAATCAAAGTTTAAGCTATCCCAGTAAGCACTGCGACCCATATTTTAATACATTGGTAGGACTTCTTGATATCAGCCACTTCAGTTATGGTCCGGTGGTACATCCCATGAAGGGGTTTGTCCTCCCATGAGGATCTGTCCTCCAGCACTTTATCCTCTGCTCTCCATTGCCTGAAACATTCACTGATCACACTGTCAGTTGGGGCCTTGAGCTTGATGTATTCATGCATCTTGGCGGTTTCATCCTGGATAGTGGCTTCTACGCTAACTAGTCCTCGGCCTCTTCCTTGCGGCTAGCATACAGTCTCAGGGTGCTGAATTTGGGATGGAACCCTCCATGCATGGTGAGTAGCTTTCGTGTCTTAACATCAGTGGTCTGTACCTCTTCCTTTGGCCATCTTATTATTCCTGCAGGGTATCTGATAACTGGCAGTGCGTAGCTGTTTATTGCCCGGGTTTTATTTTTGCCATTGAGTTGGCTTCTCAGGACTTGCCTTACCCATTGGAGGTATTTAGCTGTTGCAGCTTTCCTTGTTGCCTGCTCCAGGTTGCCATTTGCCTGTGGAATTCCGAGGTACTTGTAACTGTCCTCAATGTCTGCTATTGTTCCTTCTGGGAGTGAGATCCCTCCTGTGTGGACTACGTTGCCTCTCTTTGTCACCATCCGGCTGCATTTCTCGAGCCCGAATGACATCCCAATGTCAGTACTGTAGATCCTGGTGGTGGATCAGGGAGTCAATGTCACGCTCGCTCTTAGCATATAGCTTGATGTCATCCATGTAGAGGAGGTGACTGATGTTGGCTCCATTTCTGAGTTGGTATCCATAGCCAGTCTTGCTTATTATTTGGCTGAGGGGGTTCAGACCTATGCAGAACAGCAGTGGGGACAGAGCATCACGTTGGTATATCCCACATTTGATGGACACTTGTGCAAGTGGCTTGCCATTGGCTTCAAGGGTGGTTTTTCACAGCTTCGTTGAGTTTCCTATGAAGGCTCTTAGGCCGCATTTACACTGCAGGTCTTGATAGATAGATATTCTTTATTGATCCCACATTGGGGAAATTCAATTGTCACAGCAGTTCCAAGAGGCAGAGAAAAGTGACAGCAATGTGCAAAGGTGAGGGGTGTTCCCACATGTGCAAGTATACAAAAATGTGCAAAAATAGAAAAAAAAAAAAAAAAAGTAAAAAGTAAGTAATAAATTATGTACACTATTACAACAACATAACACATGTTATGCCTAATAATAGAATTAAATAAATAAAGTAAAAACACGGAATATACAGATGAGCTATGGATGTGTGAAAAAAAAACGGTTTGTACATGCATATTTAAACTGTGGCATTGTACAGTCTTACAGCTGTTGGGATAAATGACCTGCGGAACCGTTCCTTCCTGCATGGGGTCTGCCGCTGAAAGAGCTATTCAGCGCCTCCACTGTCTGATGTAGTGGGTGAGAGGTGTTGTCCATGATGGATGTTAACTTGGCCAACATCCTCCTTTCACCCACTTCCTCCACAAAGTCCAGTGGGCAGCCCAGGACAGAACTGGCCCTCCGTCTTGATGCCCATATCCGATTTTCTGACTATATCCGATTTTTTTGATGACCCGCTTACATCATCTTTTAAAAGTGACCCGTATCCGATTTTTGCATTTACACTATACAATGCTAATACTATCAAACGTAGATGTTCTGAGGACTACGTAGCAGTATTTCCGCCCTCCGCGGACATCCTTTGGACTTTTATGACTGCAGTTGTCATGGAGGCAACGCAGCGACAGAAGGAGGCGTTGCCTTGGGCGCTCCTGAGGGGATGCGCGGGAGAGGGAAAAAGAGGAGGGCTGCACGGATCTCTGAGTTTTGAATGAGGAAGTGTTTGTGCCATCCGAAGTGTTGAACCTTTCCTGCGCGATGACTTCTCTTTCCGACCGTAGTCAGAAACACACAGGAGATTCTCCTTCGGGGTTCACTTTTCCATTCTGAACCATCAGCCTCCAGAGTGGGTTAAGAAAGACTCCAAAACTTTTGGGGGAGACACCTTATTTGTAATTTACTGTTTACTGTTGTTTTTCTCCGACACTCTCCCGCTCCGCGCTCACACCCGCTCTCCTCTCCTTACACACACGCACGCGCGCACACACTCACACACGGTCCCCATCATACACGCCCCCCAAAGAAATAAACGGCCTCTAGCCTGTTCCAGAGCAATGGTGTCCCGCTTGATTAGTTACCGTTTGCGTCCCGACCGGGACCGGACTGGAAATAACAGCGGTTTCCGACTACGGTCTAAAGTCTGAGGCTGAAACACGCTGACAGCAAAATCAGCACACAAAATCTCCTTAATAAGTCATGTGATCTCAGTTGGTGGTCTCCTGAGTTGATGTCACTGACGTACAACTTGCATTTATTGGGGAATATCCGATTTGTCTGCTTACACGGCATACCCAAATGCACGTATCTGATTCGTTTCTGATTTATTTCCACATATGAGAGAGGCCTGTATCTGATCTGAGAAAATCGGAAGCCATGCGCTTTTTTCCTGCTTACACGGTCAACGGTCATATCCGATCTGTGCCACATGAGAGGAAAAAATCCGAATTGGGTCACTTGAACCATGCAGTGTAAATGCGGCCTTAGAGTCCTGTTGATTTTGTACAGCTTCAAGCATTCAGTGATCCATGTGCGTGGCATTGAGTCATAGGCTTTCTTGTAATCAATCCAGGCTGTGCACAGGTTGGTGTGTCGTGACTTGCAGTCTTGAGCGACTGTTCTGTCAACCAGGAGTTGGTGTTTGGCTCCTCTGGAGTCTCTACCAATGCCCTTCTGTGTGTTGCTCATGTATTGATCCATGTGCCTATTTATCTTGGTTGCAATGATGCCTGACATGAGCTTCCATGTTGTGGAGAGACAGGTTATTGGCCGGTAGTTGGATGGGACTGCACCCTTTGAGGGATCCTTCTAGGTCAGGATCGTTCGCCCTTCCGTTAGCCATTTGGGGTGAGTCCCATCTCTTAGATTAGGTTCATTTGTGCTGCCAGGCGCTCGTGGAGTGCAGTGAGCTTCTTTAGCCAGTAGGCATGTATCATGTCAGGGCCCGATATATATATATATCAGATGGACACTCTTCTCCACCCTCAAGGATCTCGACTTTGCTGACGATCTGGCACTGATCTCTCATATTCACCGACACATGCAAGACAAGACTGACCGGTTAAGCCGATTTGGATCCCAGGTTGGTCTCAAAATCAACCAAAGCAAGTCAGCAATTTTGACCTTAAATACTACGTCACAGCCCCCCATCAAGGTCAATGATCAGAATTGACCATTTACTGAAAGCTTTACTTACTTTGGTAGCATCATCACATCAGAAGGTGGAAGTAATAAGGACATACAGAACAGGATTAACAAAGCAAGGGTTGCATTCATAAGCATGAACAATATTTGGAAGACATCACAGTACAGCACTAAGACAAAACTGAAGCTCTACAGCAGCTGTGTTCTGTCAGTATTACTGTATGGAGCAGAGGGCTGGAGAATGACACAGCAGGACTTGACCAAACTTTCGACCTTCCACACCAAAAATTTAAGGAGGATATTAAGAATTTTCTGGCCCCAAAAGATCTCCAATGAAGATCTATTCTTCCGCAGCAATCAAGAAGACATGTCATCAATTATCCTCAAAAGACGCTGGACATGGATTGGACATGTACTAAGGAGTGAAGACAACACAATAATAAAGACAGCACTACATTGGACACCAGATGGGAAAAGAAAAAAAGGACGGCCGAAGATCACCTGGCGCCAAACAGTAGTAACCGAGCTGAAAAAATTTGGACACACCTGGGGAACCATCATCACCCTGGCCCGCGACCGTCAGAAGTGGAAAGATTTCGTTGCTGCCCTAAGCGTCTCAAGGCGTAAAAGGCAGTAAGATATAAAAAAAAAAAAAAAAAAAAAAACTTGCCCCTTTCACCCTTCCATGGGTGGTTTCTCACTCAAGCTTGGGTCCTCTACCAGAGGCCTGGGAGCTTGAGGGTTCTGCGCAGTATCTTAGCTGTTACTAGCACTGCGCTTTTCTGGATTGAGATGTCTGAGATCTTTCCAGGTATCTGTTGTAGCCACTCCTCCAGCTTGGGGGTATATATGTATATATATATATATATATATATATATATATATATATATATATATATGTGTATAGCTTAACACAGAGAATCAGATGCTCACTCTTGATACAAAAATCACCACTAAGTTGTATATGCAGCGACATCATTTTTCTTAATTTTTTGCTTGATGACATTTTCTTTCATGATTCTGACACACATTTGTTTTAGTACCTATCAGGCTGTTCCCATTGACTATATAACAGTCTATGAGAACTGAACTGAGCGAGTGTAACATCACCCATAGAAAATGACTTACTTCCTGTTCCAACAAAATCTAATTAATTCAGTCGCCTTTTTTTTTAGATACAGACATCCCCATGTAAACACAAATCGTCAGTAAGCAGTGATTTGTCTGAGTCAATATTTCTAAGTAAACCACTCTCGCCAATAAGGAGTGAGCTTGTTGGATGTCCACACCCTTACCACTTGAAAGGAGGCTCAGGAGAATCTCTCAATCACACATTTAAACTTGAGACCACATATCTTTATTGAGGTATCTGACTGGTCAGTTTATAACTTGAAAAAAATATCACGAAAAAAGATTAGGATTATCAAGAACTCTGAAAAATACAATGTCTAAGTAATAACAGTCCATTTCTCTATAGAAATCTATGGGATTTTGGCTTCTTGGAGCCAGCGAGTACTTTCAGTTTGGAACACAAGGGGGGAGGAGTCCTCATCAGTCCAGTTCTGATATACAGTCAATGGCTGTTCCACAAGGACCAGCAAAGTACTCCTTCAAATGTGTGAAACAGTGTGACTTCAAACTAACTTGTTTAATGAGTTTGGTTTTACAATTAACACAATTGCATTTAAAGTGATCTCATTACTTTCTGTAAGCAGCCCCATCAGGTTTTACTTGGTGGTCCGCATACACACACTTGCAAGAAAGAGGCATACTTGATTGGCTGCTACGGGGTCATTCCACTGTCACGCACAATCAGATGTGTTTAAGCCGTCTCCACAGCAACTTATTAGCCTGTCAATATGGTCTAATGATGAGGTGCCAGGGAGGACATCCAATCAAACTCAATTAATTGCAGAGACTAATTGGGGCCATCTCAATCAATTGGCTCCTCATCTGAGAGCTTCAGTCAAAGTCGCACAAAACAACTTCCCACACAAGGGTGTAGCCTCCCGCTCAGATGCCAATAGGTACAAACACACACACTGACACAATGGGCTCAGGAGGTTTAAGTCATATGAAGTCTGTTGGAGAAAATGAGAGCAGGTAAGTGAAGTAAAGCAGGAGAAGGGAGCTCAGCACTGTGCTCCTATCAGTAGTCTTTAAATTGTTTTTTTTTTGACGTATTTTAATTCCTTGAGATCTCTGTTTCAGAAATGAGCCCTGACAAAATACAACCACTGCATCTTAAAGAGCAGCTTACAGAGATACTGTTTGTTATGATGGAGGATGTTTTCTGATCCATATAGTGCTAAATGACTCCAGAGGAGGAGAGCTCAATATGTACAAGGCGACAGATATTGACAACTTTCATTCTACTGTCCCCTACAGAAAGCAAGGACAGATTTAAAACTGCTAAGACGAGGCTGATTGGAGCCTGGCTTGAATAGGCTTTCAGGATGTTGGAGGAGTGATAAAACGAATTGGTCAAATGCCAGTAGGAAGGAAAGCAGCTCAGTCTTAAGAAGGCAAAGGGAGGGTAATTGAGTGGAAAAGTGAAACAAGAGGGTAAACCTAAACAGTATTCTGCCGTATGATTTCAGTATCATGCACTAAGACCTGCCACCTTTGAGTCAGAAAAATCAAAACACCAATGTAAAAATAGACTTAAGCAAGGCCGGATATAGGCATGAGCAAGGGGGGCAATATCCCCCCTAAATATTGTGACTGACCCCCCAAACGTGATGGTCTGCAAAAATCCACAATTAACTAAAGAGATGAAAATGACAAAAACAAACAAACCAACAACAACAACAAAAAAAAGTGAAATACAAAAAAAGGTAAGGATGAACGGACAGACAGACATGAATAGACAGATATGTAAACAAAAAAAAAGATAATTGCAGCCTTAACAGGGCACAAACTAGCATCGTGCTTGTGCTTGTCCCAAGCCTGGTAACTGCAGTGGGTAATGCCAGGAGCATTCAACATAAAACTTCTAAGACATGGATATATGTAGATAAAGTGGTATGAGCGTAGTTTTTTAAGCAGTTTACGGGCTTGGAGGGAAATGACATCCCAAGCTCTTAGTGCACCCCCCCCCAAATAGTCTACCTGTACCCCATAGTGGGGCTGGCTAAATCCAGGCCTGCTTTAAATAACATAATTCTCTCTTATGAAAAAAACAACACAAGAAGTATAAATATTAATGTGATTGAAACAATAACCCTAATTAAAATTACACTATCGCTACTCCTCTTCTAGGTAAACCACACTTTGACATGTTATTTGAGTCAATGGCACACAGGACGCCGCTCATGAATAAATGTTATTTGAATTAGCCTGCTTTCATCATTTGGTTTAAATCATTGTATCAAATGGGAATTTGAAGATGCACTTTGCTTGATTCATGAAACATACATCTGTACGCACGCACACACAGGAGGGTTACTTTTAAGTGCTAATAGGCTGCACACTGTGGCCTTTAAATGGTAATGAGAACGGGGGGGAAAAAAAGAGAAAAAACACATGGGTGCAAATTTCTGATGCACCATGGAAACCGGCCCCTTAGACATAAGTTAAAAATTCTTCAAATTTGAAAGATTTTCTTTAAATAAGCAAAAGAAATTGCCTGTGGGATAAGAAATGTATTCTAATAAAGTATTCTTATTTAAAAAAAACATTACATACATATTTTCTTAAACTAATAATATTTTGGTATTTAAAAACATTGTTATGATTACTTTTCTTACAATACTGAAAATAGTACAATTTATCTTGACAAAATGGTCTTTTTTACTTTTTTGTAAGATTCCGTTTTTACAGTGTTTATACACTGTTAACATGGGCCCCATCAAAACAAGTCCAAAATTATTTCAAATAATTGAAAGATTTTCTATCATTACGCAAAAAAATCTGCCAAACACAAATGGTCTTATCAAAAATTCTTATTTTAAGAAAACAATTCTAGTCACTAAGACATTTTTTCTGAAAACTAAGATTATTTTGCTATAAAAAACTGTATTAATAAGAATGCAATACACAAGATATGGTTTATTTTTAACTTTCTTAAGATTGCGTTTTTGGCAGTGTAAGAGTCCCACATATTTAACTCTATTTTAGTTGATTTTAACTCTCCACATAAAGCATAACCACGCCTAAAAAATAACGTATTAAGAGTTTTTTTTACACTTTAATTTAGTTGTCAGACATAAAATATTACTTTTTAAAAATGTTTTATGCTATTGTCATTGACAGTGGAACTTTAGTCAAAGCCAATTTCATCTGTTACAATCCAAAATAAAAGAAACAAGAAATCTTCAGAAACATCTGAAGTTTTCATTGATTTTGACGTTAGATTCTTGGCAGCCACCAGCTGGGTGTAAAAGGAGAATGAAGACAGCAACAAATTGACAAATTTACTCATTCAGAATGAAAATCAAGTCACGCCACCTAACTATGTTTTGTATTTCTTCACAGCATGAGAAGACTTATGGAGGTTTACAGAATGATAAGACTAACAATTAAACTATGAAAAATGCTGCATCTTTCTTTCCAGTTTAATCAAAGCAGCAGCTTTGACAAAAGCAGGCAAGCTAAACAACAAATCACAAAAATGAGCGGTGATGCATCTAGCCACAGAATAAAACTCCACTTGTATCTGTATAAAACTGTTTGATCAAAGTCAGTGTGTAATTAGCCCCAGAGTAAAGCATTTTTTCCGCATTTCTAAAAAGAAAAAGAAAAAACAGCCAAAATACAGAAAAAAAAGAAAGCCTTTGTCAAGAAGGGCACATCTAATAAAACACATACACAGACTCACAAATATGACAAGGCACAATTTACATCCAGTAGCTTGGTTGCTAGGCTGCAGACACTGTAGTAATTGCTATTTGGATGTTCTGGTCGCCTCCCTGTTGCTTTGTGTTGGAGGATGTGTGTTCCTCTGGATCTGAATGTGTGCACATCTTAATTCATCTGTATGCTTTGCGTGTGTGCTGTCTGCACTCACTTCATTTGGCCAAACATCCATTTTTTAAATGATTTAACCATTTTGTTGCAAAAAAATGACCTTACGCCCTTGATAGTTGCACCATTACACATAACATTACACCTTTGATTACATTTTTGCCATCATAAAATCAGTTTGAAAGACTTGAAGTTTGGGAAACACATTAGTCAATCTGTCCTATTGTGTTGTATGCACATATTTTTAGTTTTTCATACAGAAAATTACAGTGGGGGGTGTTGCTTGCTCTGGGGAGACTACGCTCCTGTGAATGGCATATCTGCATTGGACAGATAGCTCTGGGCTCTGCTGCATTTTCTAGTAGCTTAGTTATGTGTAATGGGAGGAACAAAGAATGCAAAGGTTCATCAAAGTCAGAGAATGTGCAGTGCTGCTTTCTCCAGGCCAGATGTGGTGGCTAAAGTGATTTGATTGTAATTGAATGTATTTTGTTTTGGTTTGCACAATTGACTGTATATAAGATCTAGACTTAGTGACCCCTCCCCCCTGGCGTTTGAAATAAGGAAGTAGCCACTGGCTCCAAATAGACAAACTCTTATAGACTTTTATAGAGAAAGAAACAACTATTACTCAGTCATTGTATTTGTTAGAATAACCATTCTTGCTCTGCTGCCTTTTTTACAACAGGTTTTTGATGATCCTATTTATTTTTCATATATTTTCTGTAGTTCAAGTTATTCAAGTCATAAACGGACCAATCAGATGCCTCAGTAAAAGTAGGTGGTCCCATGTTAAAAACGTTTGATTGACAGATTCTCCCAAGCAATCTTACAGGTGTGGCCTTCCAACAAGCTCACTCTTGATTAATAACAGGGTTTGCCATAGAAAAGACCAATAATTTTTTACGTCACACTTACTTGGTCCAGTTCTCATATACAGTCATGTTTTGCACTTTGAAGTCACTTTTCAGTTTGTAAGAATGAGTGAAGAGTGTGTCTGCCTCATACAGTAATTGCAAAACTTATATTTATATATATTTTAAGTAACAGAATATTTGCTTCAAGGTGGATTCCGCAACGGCAAGACATGTTAAAACCCAAGTATGTCCTCCATCCATTTTTTGGAACACATGTCAAAATGGCCTGAAATGGATCTAAATGTGCTCGGAAGACTGCCTGAAGAAGCAGACTGAGCAGGTGCATGAGTTGTGTGTATCAGGTACAGAACCCATTGGAACTGAAAATTACACACAAGCACATACAACTCCATTTTCTACTTGTTCCTTTGTTTCTTCTTTACCCCTATGTTTCTGGCAATGAAACATTGCTATTTATAGGTGGGCCTAAAAATTCGATGGACGATGGAGGATGGAGGATGGTGTGTGTGTGTGTGTGGGGGTGTGTGTGCATGTGTGTGCATACATACTCACGATGGCATTTGAGGAATGTTGCTAAGCCAATTGGAAACAGCCGTGTGAGAGAAGAATGAATGAAAAGAGGACGAATACCTTACGAGAGCATCAGGAGCTGATAAAGGAGAAGAGGAGGGAAAGAGGGAACAAAGGCGTGAAAGCGGGCACGATAGAGCAGGTCAACTACCTGTTATATTATGCTCTTCTTTTCATTTAAATTTCCCTGCTTAATCATTTTGTCCTGTCCACATGGGACTAATTAGATCCATGCGAAACAACCAAGATAAAAAGCTGTAATAAAGCAGAATTACCTTTTTAAAGGACAGAAGCAAAAAGGAACGGTTTGTTGAAAAGTTAGCGCTGACCTCTGCTGCTTTGAGGGCCAGTCGCAGAAAAAAAACACCATATGTTTGAACACTTAGATAACTCTGCCGGCCGTCTCCAGCTCCTTCTCACATCCAAACACGCAGTTAACCACCGGACATCATAAATTTTGCTCAGAAATGTAGAAGTAACATGTTTCCTCTCACAGAAAAAAAAACAAAAAAAAAACACGAGTTAAAAGCAGCTTTACACACAAAAACAAACTCTCACATCAAGTGTGTTTTGCTTGACATCTCACTGACATTTTAGCAGTTTTTATACTTCAAGGAAAATCCCTAATGATCAAGATTGTTGATGGTAAGATAGGTCAGACAAGTTCTACAACACAACTCAAGCGATTAACAGAGGTCCAATGAATTCAGACCAAGTGTTATCAGATGTGCAAAGAAGAGTTTCTACAGTATTTCTTCAAAAATAAGTACATATGACTTACTGCTATGATCTGTAAATTATTAATAAAGTATAACTTTTTTCACTTGTCCCCTGCAGCATGTTTCCATTCCACTCTCTATCTTTTCCTCTTTTTTCCACGCTAATTGTAGCACCTTTGTCCTAGCCACAAGCTTTTTCCACCCGTATTTTAATTAGGAAATACTCAGTAATCAATTTTTTTCTTCGTAATCTCCTTTATATTTGTGCTCCATCATGAGAAAAATGCCCCACCAACATGTTAAAACACCAAAAACACAATTTTTATTGAAGTGGGTCTTTAACTGCAGTCACACCATTCAGTACATGAAACACCAAAAATAACTCAATGCCATTTTTTACACTCTCTTATTTGATTTATTCAACAAATGGGAAAATAAAAAAAAACAATATTACCATGGTAGGTCTATTAGTGATGTAAGTGATATTTTCCATAGTCTGCACATATTTAATATTATTGCAATGTAAAGTGCGGCAAATACTTTTTGAGTTGAGAGGTGCATGATGCATATTAAAATCTTCAAAATCTGATAATAAAATCCAAACAAAACCTTTCTTGAAATTGATGCTATTTGGATGAGCTGAACAATGAGTCAGGCTAGGGCCAGGAAGTGGTTGATCTATGTCAATATTTATCTCTCTTACTAGAAAATTGAGCACCAGATTATAATTGAATAAATCTTTTCATGAAATTAGCAGATTTAATCCCATTGTAGTTTGTATTTCAGACAAAGTCAAGAACAGACAAAAAAACAAAAACCAAAAAAAAACTAGATCTTGGTAAAAGACATTTGGAGAAGGTTTCATACATCCACATTCAGAGAAAAGGGTAGCAACAAAGGATGACTTCATGGAAGCACACTAATAAAACCAAGAAAAGTCATTCAGTCATGGAAAATTTTTCTAGCAACAGATGTTTTACTTTCCTTTTTTACCCTATAAGAATACCTGACATGTCTTTAATATGATTTATAGGTAAAGATCTATGTTGCCATGGCAATAACAGTCTAAGTCTGTCTCACTGCTGCATGGTTGTCTCACTGCATTTGTATCCATGATGTTAAAATGACTGACAGGCTAGAATTGACCGGTCGAGGTGTCAGTCAGTTAGCAGTCAGCCAACTGCCATCCCTCAACGGGGAGTCAGAGATGAGAAAGGCAGGTACCGCACATGGCTTTGATGTCTGATTTCGAGCAGTTGACTCCTTTAAATTCAGCTGTCACATTCTGAGCTAGAAAGACGGACAAACAGAGACACTCTCAAAGTGTCTGTAAAGCTCAGGGCCATCACTACAAATTCAGCCAGATGCTTGGAGCAACAGGATCCAGAGCTGTCTTTTTGCATCCTGTGTTCTCTTTATTGGAGCTATGAAAGGGGTCACAGAACTGCCAAGGACCCCTAAAAAAGTCTGACATATTTAGACACACTGGAGAACTAAATTGAACAGCAAACAGTGTGAGTGCCTGAAATCAGAAGAGGGTATTTACAGCACACACACCAGACACAAACAAGAAAAAGAAGATGACAGGGAGCAGGTTTTTACAAGCTGACTACGTACTAATACACTTGATTCTTGGTAATACTGTAACACTATTCTGAGGGAGTATATCCAAGGACACTTGGTTTCAATCCAGTTATCTTTAAAGCAGCTGTGCAATAGCCAAAAAAACCCCAGGATCCCTGTCAGCCAAGCTGTTGTTGTTAAGAGTAGAAAACGTCCTGAAAGACCCATGACAAGTAACCTAGTATATGTTGAATCTGCACTACATCTCTTAGTCAAGTCTTAGTCACCCACGGGGGGTTGACCCAAACAGGTACAGCAAGCTTTTGGGGTGTCCAGGCCCGTGGAGGGACGTGGACAGGACCCTCTATTCAAGTGTGTTTTGCAGTTCCCTTGAGGTTCATGCGTCAACCTCCAAGGACTCAAAGTGGAAATGGAAAGTGCAATTGTCAAATGTGTGGTAAGTTTATTGTGAAGTATTTGTTATAGGATAATGTCAGTTACATGCAACTACACGCTGTCCTCACGCAACTCGCCAGTTGTTAGTAAGATGCACACTGGCTCTAGTGACAAGCAAAGGCTTTACGCACAGCGTGTGCAGGTAATATGTCAGTGCCCCTTTAGGATGTCCACACAAACCATACTTTGTCTAATTTTCCACTTTTCACAGTCAGGCTGCATGAGAGGAGTACATTCTTAATATTTGAACAGCACTAACGGGTTCTTTGTGCAGTGCACAGGGTTTAAGATGGTTAAAAAATGAAAAATCTGCACAACACGCATGTGTCTCCCCCACTTCACCCTTACTTACATGCTGCCTACGTGTTCTCAACGACCTGTCGCCCACTGCATGGCCATTGAAAAAACTGTGCATGAACATTTTTCTCTTTACAAGCTCACAGAGCAGTCTATTACCTTTATGTTTTGTGCGGGCCCTGTAAAGTTTTTCATTTTTCAACTGCAGATACCCCATAACCACTTGTAAGGCCAGTTTTGACTAAGGCGTTAACTGGCACGTCTGCTAGATGGGAATTATAGTCTACATGAATAGATTATCTAAAATCAGATTTGGGAACCTTTTGCAAAATTATCCCATGTACAAAGTGCTGAAATCTGCAATTTCCTGTTGAATGTTTTGTTTTGTTTTTTATTCACCACCCCTCCCTTAGTCATATACTGTATATGAGAACTGGACCCAGTGAGTGTGATGTCATTCATAGACAATGATTTAATTCCAGTTCCAATGAAGTACGCTCCCTTGGGTGCTGGCTTTCTGGCCCCAGCAGGAAGGGGGATCCCTGAGTTTCTGAGTTCTCTGTCAAGACTGAGTAGGGGATCACATCACATTTGAGCATGGGGGTGTCCGTGTCCCTGTAGTGTGGATTCTGGTCCTAGCCCTCAAGTGCTGGGCCTCTTCAAAATTCCAACAGTGAGAGAGCTAGGTCGGGACGTGTTCACAATGCTCTTAAAGGACTCCCACTTCTCTTGGGCATCCTCGTCCTGGGCGGGGGTGGGTGGCTCCCGTCTTGCTCTCTCTTGGACCTGGGTAGACGAATAGTTGTGGAGCCGGTCTCCCTTTGGGGTCCCTGGCTCAATTCTGGGGTTGGGTAGGGGGGATGCCCAGGTGGTGGTGGGCTGTTCATCTGGGGTTAGAGGGGCTCTCCAGGGTTGGGGCCCTGTGCTGGGCCCCCTGGTGCAGCAGGGGTCTATTCTTCGGGCTGGCCTGGAGCTTGCACTCTGTGCTCCTGTCCCTTCCTGTTCTCTGGCCTTGGGGGCCCCTGTGGGGATCCTGCTGGCCCCGGCAGGTGGACTTCCTCTATCTGCTATACAGCACAGGTGTCTGGGGGCCCTGGCTACTGCTGCTGCTTTGGCAGGTGTCTTGGTGTGGGGGTGACCAAGCACTCCCCTGTATTTAACATTCTATCATTCATCTCAGCAGCATCTGTGTCTGCCTTCTAAATTATCTCTCACATCTTATACCGATAACATCATAGTTAAGCATTGTTTAAAGATATGGACTCAACTCAAACAGCAGCTTGGAATTCAAAAAATCTCTCTCATGTCCCCACTCTATCTTAACCCTCTGTTTCCTCCATCATCTACGGATAAGACTTTTGCACTTTGGAGAAGTCGTGGCTTAGTTTCAGTAGAAGACTTTTACATAGATGGAACTTTAGCTTCGTTGGAGTTGTTAGCTAAAAAGTTTATTCTGCCCAACACTCACTTCAGGTATCTGCAGGCTCGTAATTTTATCTGTCGTCATTTCCCTGACCCTTCCAGTGCCCCAACAGCCACTATGATTGACACTCTCATGGGGATCAACCCCTCTCTGAAGGGTACAATATCAAAAATTTATAACCTTTTACTATCCACCCTTGATTCGTCATTTGACCATCTACGTGCGGCTTGGTCAGAAGAGCTTCATGTAGACATAAATGATGATCGCTTTCTGACTTCTGGGATTCTGTATTTGACTCTTTATCCTCTGTCTGTAACGTCAAAGTACACGATCCCCAATGACAGCCCTTTTTGGTATACTTCCGGACAATCAGTCTCTCCCTCCTTGGTTAGAGGACCTTATTGCCTTTCTGACACTACTTGCCCGTCGGACTATCTTGATGCACTGGAAGGATCTTCACCCACCCACTCACTCAAAGTGGATAAAAGACTCTCTTTCTTTTATTAAACTGGAAAAAATCAGACATTCTCTTAATGGTACTGGATGTAAATTCTCTGTAACTTGGTCACCTTTCTTAGAGCATGTCATGTCCTTGACCTTAGAAATGACCCAGTGAACTTTCAAGTACATTAACAGTTATGAGTTGTGCAGTGTCTCTGCTGTTTATAGATTGGTAGCACAGTATATTGTTTGTAAGATTTTATTCATTTATTTGTGTACATTGTTTTTTTTCTTTCTTTGTATTTGTTGATTTCTAATTGTTTTTTTTTGGTTTTTGTTTTTCTTATTTTGAAAAGTGTATAAATAAATTCATCTCAGCAGCACATAAACACTCACCTGAGAACAGGTGTCAGTTCACCTTTGCACAAATAGTATACGTGACTGAATGAAATGCTATATATGTGTTGATTTGTATCCAAAGTGTTTGATGGTGAGCTGTGGGTGTATTGTGCACATGTTGACATGTTTGTATGTAAAGATTTTTGGAGGCAACGGAAATGTTTGTTACATTTGAGTGTGTGTGTACAGGCCCCGCCACTTTAGACTAACGTTTACACCTGACAGTAATAATAAACTTCCAGAAACTTGTTGCTTCATGATTCTATCCCCCTCCCCCTTTCTTTTGAGCCCATCCCCCCCCCCTCCATCGCTAACATCTAATTCTCCTCTTTCCTATTCTTTTCCATCCAGTCCAAAAAAGTGATACAAATATAATCAATAAAGTTTACCCTAAATTACAAAAAGGGGGTTTATTCAAATATATATTGTGTGTCAGAAGATTCATAAACCCCTGTTGTAACAGTAAAACCTGTCCAACACAAGAGGCCTGTAGCTCTGATCTGTTTGCTCAGCTGTTGGACAGCAAAGTTAAAAAAAAAAGATGATTATCAAGAAATGTATAAATAATGTATCAGAACAAGAGTCCTGACCATAAGAATGACTAAGTATTAGCCGTTTATTTCTTAATAGAGGTCTACAGGACCAGCGGGTACTTCCTGTTTGGAACGAGATGGGGGCGAGGTCACTCAGTTCATTTGCATGGAACCTATGGCAAGTATAGGCTGATGGGACTTTTCAACGAAATGAGCAACAAGAGGTTTCATTGCAAGACTTAGTTACAGTACTTTACTTCGAAAGATCGTTGCAAATAGGCTTTAACATCCAAGTGGAAAAAAACATTTCATATTGATCTTTCACAGACGACAAACTTCCTTCTGACTTTTCTCTGCAACAGTTGTTAGATCCACTTCAGCTCAGACAAGGGCCCAGTTTCTAAACATCTTATCAATAAAGAACAGGATTTCACAGTGAAAAAAAAGAAAGGAAAGTCAGTGTGAGAAACTTTACATCAGTAAAAGCAGGAAAAGGCAGGGAGGACAGCTTAAGTGAGGCAATAAAGCAAGAAGGGGTCAGTCTACATGGCTTAGCGATAGAGCAAACAGTGATCTCATTCCAGCAGCAGCATTATGCCGCAAGCACAACGGCAAGATGCTCTCAATGGACCTTCCCTCATTTCTTTGAGCACTGTTTAGATTCTGTAACTAAAGAAATGTACACACACTTATACTCACAAAAATTGTGGAGTGACTTGAAATCTGAGCTACAGTTTTGAGAGACGCTAAATTTTCCCAGATGATCTTCCTTTTGCTATTCCTATGTTAATCTGGCCAAAAAAAAAAGGAAAAAACAAAACTTTGTGACCTTTTTAAGAAGAGTAGTTTTTCTTTTGGATTTATGATTACTTCAACCCTGTTGAGGGCCTTACAGATAAATTGTTTTTTAAAGAGCCACTCCAATAAAAATTGTGTTTTTGGTGGCATGTTTCTGATGATGGATGACACAGATAAAGAAAATTAAGCCTAAATTTGCACTTTCTGAGTATGTCTTTATTCAAATCTTAGTGAATCAGGAGAAGAAGAAAAAAAATGCAGTTTGAAAAAGCTCAGAGTTGCTATCTAAACTCCACAATCATCACGTCACAAACTTCATGCTCTGCCCGATTCAAATTTACAACTTGCAGACAAATAGATTCATGTATGTCTTTGTTCCTCGTCCGAGCTGGCATCTGGCTCAAAACTGTACTACTGGATGGCTTGGATGGCTTCTGCGAATGTTAGCCTGGGGGTGTGAGGGGTTGTTAGCAAGCGGGAGAGAGTGTAAACAGAGAGATGACAGGAATTAACTACTGCCGCTCTGCAGAAACTGTTCTAGAAAATGACAGTTTTTTTTATTTAGCAAAAAATGGGAAAATCATAAAACCACTACAACAGTTCAAAAGCTGATCAAAGTGTGACTTTAGTATGGCATGCACATCTTTTGTTTGCTTAAATTCCATTTTGTACTGCTCTATCTAAAATTCCTGGCTTTTAAAAGGAAAAAGCAGATATTAAAAGCAAAGCACCCAGACAGTGAGGTAGACAAGGGGTAGGGGGGAAAGGCTGGGGGTCAGAGATTAAAAGCAAGGAACAGAGGGAGAAAAAAGTGAGTGAGTGAAAGAGAGAAACAGGATAAATGACACTTATTGTTCCTTCCTCTTGCTGTCAGTTCTCAGTAATGCTAATCATTAGGCTAATCTGACAGGATGGTACACACACACACAGACTCACACTTTAGCCCCTCTCAATGCTGCATTCCAGTGCACAGTGTCAATGAGTGGAAACCTCTGCATTACATGGTTGTTTGTTCCTTTGTACACTCGCCTGCAATGCTATCAGAAGTGTTGTGTGTGTGTTTGTGCCAGCTGGAGTTTTTGAAGCATGGGAGTTAGGGATTTTGGGAAAGTCGTCAGTTTCTCACAACCTTTTAAAGGGCTTTTAAGACTTGGTTTGGTTGTGTGAGGGTTGGGTGATTCTGGTTGTATATTTAATATAATAGGCGAGTAATAACTAAGATTTGTTTAAAAGATACAAGACAATACATTTGTTTTGCCAGAATTTGCTTCTGTTGTCATAGACCAAGGATGGGCAAACTTTTGGACTCGTGGGCCACAAAGGGTTCTAAAATTGAGCAGAATGGCCGGACCAGGATGCATGGAGAGTTTCAGTAATCCACCTTAAGAAACAGAAATAACATGGAAACTAGACAGAAAATTGCTTTAAATTGGATTGAAAATTAATAAAGGTACATTAAAACAGAACATTTTGGAGTTACTTTTGTTTTGCTTTCTTATTTAATTGTGCCAATGCGTTGATGTCCCTCAGAGAAAAAAATGCAAACTTTGCGTTCATGATGCTTTGGAATGATTGGAAAAATGCCTTTCTGACTCGGAAAATACACATGAACTTCAGAAAAACTTTCTGCCCTTAAACAAAGATCAATGGATTTGTAGTGCACCATCTATAGGGAGAAACCAGAACTACAAGGAAAATAAGACATTATTAAGAATTATCAATAGATGAAATAGTTTAGGGCATATGGCCCCTGTGCCGTAGTTTGCCCACCCCTGTTATAGACAGAACAAGTAAAAAAACGTCATTTCATTCTTCCCCTGCAGTCTTTATTCTGGAATATTTTTGGGCCTTATACTCTGACCTTAAAGGGGCGCTCTTGGTGCATGTTCCAGAAAAATTAGAGGGTATGTGTGGGGATGCAACAGTCGGTATCATTCACTGCAAAATGCTGTTATCACCTCAAGTCAAGATTTATTTTCGAGTTTCACAGCAGAAGTCTGGATTCATGTGATTCAAGATAAAAACTCAACACCTTCTTTTTTGTCTTCCTTTTTTTTCTACCGCGCAAACAGGGGAAAGAAGCTCTCCAGAAAGCAAAATGATTCTCATGCTCTGCATAAGATGAGTAGTCCACACAATCTTAGGATAAAGTTGGATGCAGCACTGTTGAATAAGTGTGTGTGTGGGAGAGTCTGAGAGTCCTGAGGGAAAATCGGGATCTTAGTTTAGAATAGGTAACAGTGGAATGTAATTGAGCTGAAAATTGAAAAGCGGAGCCGTAGCAAAGCCAAGCCGGTACGCGTGTGTGTGCATTTCCCTGTGTGTGTGTGGTGCAGATGGCGGCTGTTCCAATGTGTGTCTACGTGTGGTTTGCGTGCCAGTTTTTTGTCTTTATTTGTCTTTCAGAATCAGAGTGGGTTGCCTGTGTAATCCCTGTAGAGTCGGACCCCCAAGGATTGCAGCATTAACCACTGAGTGGGTGAGCCATGCAGGCACCCATATGAGAACACACACATGCAGACCTACACAAGCACACATGTCCGTGCCAGCTACCTGAGACAGGAAAGAGGGGTGAGGATGAGAACACGCAGAGCTCTCTCCGAAAACACTCACTTGGAAAATTGGAAAGAGCTTTGCTGTCCCCACCGGGCAACACTCGTGATAGTTGATTTTTAAACACTACATGCATTTTAAAGCAGGAATAGATACACATGATAAAAACCCCAGCAGCCCTGGGGGGGTCTGCAAGGATAGTAGCTCAAACATAAATGACCTCAATCACTGCAAAAAAGAAAGTGAAAAGACCCTTGTTTCAAGAAGAAAAGTCTTTTTTATTGCCTTACAAGAACAATAATCCTATAAGAAAAGTTTTCAAAACAATCTGTTTAGGAATATGTCTCAGTAATTGGATTTTCTTTTTTAAATACTCATTCTTACCCCTTGCATTTTTTTACACCAGTGGTAGATTTGCTTTTGCCTGTTTAAAGACATTTTTTTCAGATTTTACAAATTTCTGACTTATGTCTGGGGGTTATTTTTGTAGGAATTAAATAAGAAATGGAAAAAAGATCCTGTTTTTGTCTCAGTTTTACACTGTGCTATGACAACAGGTTTGGAATTGATGCACAAAGATAACATGGGGACTGAGAATAAAAATTCACATTAGAGTCAATTATTAGGTGAGCTGGCTGATATTAACGAGAGTTTTTAGATTAAAAAGATTCATGTCAAAATTAGAACAAACTGTCAAGAGTGCAACTATTAAGACAAAATATCAAGGAATGTTTGATTTTTACATGCAGCTGTGAGAAAGACTGCAAAATTAGGAATGCTCCAACTAGGGCTGTCTAAGCAATTGCTAATTTTTTACTTTTATGTAAAGTATCAACAATTTAAAAAATTGCTAAGCATGAAGGCAAAATAGCTTAGTTGAAAACACATGTACAAAAGAGATCATAGAAGCACTTTAGTAGTCTGAGTCTTGGTAAAATAGTAGGAGTGTGTTTAGTGAATGTCAAGATTCAAAAATCAACACTGGTTTGATTTTAAATGTTGAAACCAAGTAATTTGTATTTAGAAGCAGCACTATGCAGTTGGTGTGTGTTGCTGTAAAAAAAAAAAAAAAAAAAAAAAAGAAATAGAGTACTTTGCAGAGCGTTAATTGTATCTGCAGACCTCTTATCTTCTCAAGAAGCAGTGGGTGCTCTAGAACTTGTTTGTAAAATGCTACACGTTAAGCCATGATAGCGTATTCAACATAGCCGTAACTCCCAACCTTGTTAGCCACAACACACAGATACCACTAAAACAAACGTTAAAGTGACTACGCTAACTTCCAATATTGCTATAACATGTAAAAACACTGTCTGACACCGCCATATGTTAGCTGTTCGTTATTAAAACAAAAAAATACAGTCAGGTTGTGTCAGAATTCCTGTACTACTCAAAAGTGCACTATAGAGTGCACTTTTGAGTAGTATCCACGATTCCAAAATTGAGTCCTCTAGAAATTTCCCAGAAGTCTCTGTGAAAAACCAGTGTGCATCAATGATCACTAGATTGGCAAATATAGACCATAATCCATTGCATCTGGACAATTTTTGCCAAGAAAATGTATTTAAATGTATTTTTTTAATAAATCATAAACGTTTTTATCTTCAGAAGACAGTGGATTCATAAATGATCATCGCAAAACTCTCATAACAATTGGATTTTAACGTTGTGAAATCGATGACGTCATACAAAAAAAAAAATAATATAAAGTAGTGAGCATGGTGTCCCGGGTACTACATAGTCCTGCACTAGATAGTTTATAGTAGTTAGGGATGAGGGTGGGAATTTGGACACAGCCTAACACACTCCTACACATTAGCCACTTTAACATAGTCTCAATAGCTGTGACTCCTAACCTTGTTGGGACATATAAACCACATAAAAAACAGACTGATACTGCTAAGACATATGTTACTGTGACTATGCTAACTCTCAATACTGTTAGTAACATAAAAAAATATTTTAAAATGGTCCAAAACTGTTATGGTAACGTTAGCCGTGTTACCATATTCACAATAACACCCAACCTAGATTGTAAATCCTAACAAGTAAACTAACATTTTGACAAAGCGCCGTGTACATCTCTTATATCACTTTGACATCAATAAGCAAAACCAGAATGAATACATATGTAAGGTGATCAAGTTTATAAGGTGCGCTGTTGTTTTCAAAAAACAATTAAGGCTTTTAGGTGTGTCTTATATGTGGAAAGAAATATTAAATGTAAAGTTTAAATAAGCCATAATAAACAGATTAAGCTCAGATCCCATTAAAAGTCATCAGAGTTGCAATGGACAATTTTCTAGGAAATATTTGGACATTCCAATAAAAAAAGGCTTATCTCTGTATTTCGCTAATTATGAAGCGTTTAGGAACTCAGATTTTCCATAATACACAATATTACCAAAAATATTTGCTCATCTGCCTTAACTCAGATACGAACTGAAGTGCCATCCCATTCTTAACACATAGAGTTTGGGCACCAGAGGAATAAAAAGGAAAAAAAAAAAAAAAAACTAAAAACATGGAGAAAACGAAGGACAAAACAAGGAAATGAAAATCTAAACATTCCAAAACAGCTTTCAAACTGCACTCTCACTTCTTGAAGTGCTGCTGCACCCTGATGTATGTGATACATGTTTACTTGCAGAAGTAAATTCCAAAGATGATGCATAGAAGCTGCTAGGGGTTTGAAGTGCATCTGCATTTCACTCTTTCAGTCCACAAGCTTTGCCTTCTCTGCAGCAGTCTTTCTGATCAACATGAAACAGAATGTGTTAGTTTGACAGCCACAGCAGGTGGTCCTTCTAAAGAAAGAAAGACAGAAAAAGAAAATCACAGCTTTTTTTCCCCCTTCTTCCCCTCTCTTCTCCTATTTTCCTGTTTCTGCAGCTCACTGAGTTTTGCAACACTCACCTTACATGAGTTCTGCTATTTTCTTGCATCTGCAAGCATTTCAGAGCGTTTGTAGCTGCGCAGGTTCATTCAAGTGTGTGTGGTCTACAGAGATGGTTATTTGACTGCTTGATAAGCAAAACCTACAGGCAGTGACAGCTTCATCCATCAGCATGTCTGACTGATGGACAGGCCTTTGCAGATGGGGTCACAATCCACAGGCATGTGTGTGCGTTAGCCACACAGCTCTGTTACCATACCTGTTACATCTCGCTTTTTATTTTTTACTCTTTTTTTTACTCCATCCCTCTGACCTTGACAAAAGCGGGAGGGAACACAGTCAACAGTTATTCTACTTCTGCTTCATTAATTTGTCCTGGTAACAGCAGCGCTTACGTTCATTTATTAAGCAGGTCGAAAGCCTAGGGAACTCTGCCGTGCTCCATAATCATTCCTTTGGTCATGCACACCAACATTGGTATGTGAGAACACGCATTCCAGCTCTGGGAGAAAGACCTCTGTCACTCACTTACCCGCATGATCAGAATAGTTCCCTAAATGCCCAAGCAGACAGTTCTCCCTGACAACCCGAGAACAGAAAGAAAGCAAGGAGGAGAATAACGGGACAAATTGACCTCAACAGTGTTTTAAGCAGTTCAATGCAGGGTTTTTTGTGTTTCACTGCGTACTTTGCTATGGGAATAACAATCATTGAATCATTTAAGGTGAATTGATCAAACAACTTCATTAAAGGTTGATCTAAAAAGTCAAAAACTTTGTTATGCCTCTAAAAAGACCCATTTTAAAACAATTTTACAAGTTAGTTGTATCTGAACATCTTGTAAAACTGCTGTTTAAGGGTTAAGGGCAGATGAAGTGTGCATTATAAAAACATTAACGCACACTGTGGAAGCCAGAACCGTCTGATGAAAAGTGCGTTAATTCTTATAATGCACACTTTGAAAGCCATGAATCCACTTATACCATGGCCACTTACAAAAGATTTAAATATTTAATCCGGTTTTGGTACTTTATTCTTGTTATTTTTTCGGTTTGGCTCGCTTTTTTCATAAAAAGCGTCCTATTTGTGACGTGGTGCTGCTAAACCGCTTAGCCAACTACGACTGCCGTGGCAAAGGAAAGCAATATATATGTTGATCTTCACAATAAGTTAAATAAAGCATCAGTTGAGAAAAAAGTTCTCCTGTTACCACTTGCTTTTTTCCAGATGATGAAGCAAAAGTTTGTTTTAAAAAAGCCAGCAAAGTCATATAGTAATATTTGAGCTATGTGACCGGAACTTCTTTTTTAGGCATGCGCTATAACTGCACATTGTTACTTTTTTATGCACACTCAGCAGCCAATCAGAATCGAGAATTCATCTGGACCATGGCATAAAAAATGTCCCAGACATGGATGGTAGCTTTATGCCTCAAAGGGCTTTAATTCAAGATGTACCGATGTACCTTTCTTTTTTCTAGGAAGCCCAAAGAGTTTTTATTTTTAGTTTATTTTAGGGTGATTGGCAAGGAGTTCAGCTTTCTAACCCTTTTTTATGGGACATTACCATATTTTCTATTGAGAGCACTAGATACAAGACACATTAAATGAGACAAGAGTTAGAGATAAGTACGTCCGTCAGACTTTATTAACTGCATTCACAATAACTCCATAAGTTGTTTAAAACACACTACACAGTCTGGTATCACTACATGTTAGCCGCATTAGCATTTTATAGTTCTTATAATTCCCAACTCTGTTTGATACATGTAGAAAAATAGACCGATACAGCTGTGACAACGCTAACTCCCAACCTCTTTAGTAACCCGTTAGGAAAAACACAGTCAGACACTTCTACACATTAGCTGTGTTAGCGTATTTACAATAGCACCCAAACCTGTTGGCAACACATAAAAAAAACAGACTGACATTTAAACAGAGCACTTTGTACTTTGTTTTGACATCAGTAAGCTCAACCAGAATGAATCAGTTTATAAGACACTCCGGATAATTAGGTGCACTGATTTTGAAAAAATCCGAGCTTTCAAGTGCCCCTTACAGTGCGGAAATATGGTACTTGTCCATTTTCACAGAAATGTGAATCATTTGCCAAGGAGTGTTGTTTATTGACCATACTTCAACAATAAAAAGACACAATTTCTTTGGAGAAAACACAAGGAGAAAGACTGTATTATGATTATATATTTATTTTGCTATTTTGTCCACTACTTGTCCAGAGACACAAAATGTTTTAAGGGCCCACTGTGATCCATGCAGAAAAAACCAAGATCATGACTAACAGCTCTTCACTATTTCTCTTTGCTTGGTGCAAAGTGCTATTTTCTCCCTGTCAAACTGTGTTAACCTTAGCTTTAGTCATAATACAGGAAAGAAAAGAGATGCAAAGTGCCTAAAGAGGCAATATAAAATAGTTTAGTACTTTTAAAAGCAAAAAAGATGTGAGGATTGTGGCACTATTTAAGCAAAAGTCAGAATTTTTCAGACATACCGTATTTTCCACACTATGGTGCATTTAAAAGACATCCTTTTTTTTTTTTTTTTTAAAAAAAAAACAAAACAACAGTGCAGATATATGAATTCATTCTGGTTGCGATTACTGATGTTGAAGCGATTTTGAAAGGGTACAGGATGGTCTGTCAAAATGTTTGGTTGGTATGCTAACATGGCTAATAGCGTCGTTGGACTTTTTTGTTTTGTTTTGTTTTTTACATGTTGCTAACAAGTTTGGGACTTAACATAGTCCCAGTAACGTAACGTTTGTTTTAGTGGTAAAAGTCTATACATGTTACCAACAAAGTTGGGAGTTACAGGTATTTTGCATATGTTAATGCAGCTCACGCTTCTATGTGCCTAAAATGTAGCTTGTTGCAAACAAGTTGTAAAATTACTGTGAACGCAGTTAATAAAGTGTGACTGATGGACTTATCTCTTACTCTTATTTTTCTCACCCTATAGTGTAATACAATATATGGTTATAGAATTTCTGGTTTATATTGTCCACTGAGTGATGACAGTTGAGCTGTTTCAGAACTGCCTTTTTTAATATTTTGAGAATAGGTATTATTTGTCTGTCACATACCAGTCATTCTGATTTTAACATTTTATCCTTCAGTTTGTCAGAAATTAACTCTTTCCCACCCATCCCCTCACTCAGTCTCACCCTCTCAGTCAGTCTCACATTCCAGGCAAGCTTGGCTCCTTTGTTCTGAATGACATCACAGTCACAGGGCCGTGACAGCCAGGACAGCAGGAATGTGGTGCAAGAGAGGGATATAAATCATAAAAGAGAGGAGGAGGGAAAAAGAAAGAAGAGAGAGCGGGAAATAACCAGATGATGGAGAGAGTCGAGCTGTAAGAGAATGAGAATATGTGGAAAAAAAAGGGAAAACCAGGGAAAGAGGGAGAAAGAATTTCATTCAGCAGGTATGAATGGACTTCACACAAAACTCCCCGAGCAACACAGACGCGTGTGCACCCCTCCTACAGACACACACAATCACCCACCATCACTACAACCCTCCTCCCCAGCAGCTCCCTCCCTTGCGGCCCTTCTCTTATCCCTCCGTCTCTGCTCTCCTTCTCTGTTTGTAGTCCTTTCATTAATCTCCTTTAGAGGCATCAGACAACAGCACCTCCTCACAAACACACAAATCCCACAGGAGAAAGTTTTTTTTTTTTCAGTGGTTGGCACAAGTTTGCGCAGCAGCAACAAAAAAAGCCCAGATAAAAGCCACTCTGAGCCGCTTCTTTCAGCAAAAAAAAATTGACATACTTTACGGATCACAATCCTACAATTGCAGAAACAAACGTATAAACTTTCCAGCCCCGTTGCCTGGAAATTCACTGACTTTAACAAGAATCTGCTTTTTCTGAAACTCAGCATGAGTTTGAAAGCAGTTCGATCCAAGCTGAGGTTTTCTGATGGTGGTGGACTCATCACCGCGGTAACCTAAAAACCTCATTGGTTAAGTTTAATGCCGAAAAACCAAAATATGGCATTTTTAAAAAGTCAGGTTAACATAAGATAAAACAAAAAGTTTTGCATTAAAGACCCACTTCAATCATCTTTTGATGTATTGGAAAAGTGTTCACAGTGGTCTTAATTATTATTATGCCATTTTTAGCCAAAATCAAGGAATCTGTGTTGTTTTCTAGCACATAGTTTCTGCAAAGTAGCAGTAGTAGCATTAGTTGTGGGTGGAACCATTTTAACAGAGCAACCTTTCCCCCTTACCATTGCTGACAGCTACGACATGGGAGTTTGTGCCCACCCAACGTATTTTCTGCCTAAACAGAAATACATTAGTAAGTTGAGGATTCAAATGCAACGATTTCCGCATGTTTAAAAAAAGTGAAAGAAAGTAAATTGCTACTCCTGGCAAATTATTCTGCAATCTAATTACTGGCTCTTGCAGCGCTGTCTAATACTGCTGATGGGTGTGTAAGAAAGCTTTGCTGTTTTTGAAGTTTAGCTTGCTATTTGCTGGCCTTTTTCTTCCGTGGATTATTTGAATAATGGCACATGTTTAGTCTTATTGTGGTAGCAGATATTTTCCTCCTTTACTTCAGCAAACAATTGATTACAAATTATGTATAAAGCCCTAGAATTAGTTTCAGTAAAGAAATCTTGACCTGTTCGGGGTGTACCCCGCCTTTGCCCAACACCCCGAAAGAGATACAGTAGGTTTCTGAAGATGTATGGATGGAAAATATTTGTCTTCCCCAGATCTTTGAAATTTCTTTTGCCAGTGTGCCGCTCCATAGTTATCAAAGAGTATCAAAACCTTCAAAACTCACTGACCTTCAAAGGTTAAAGGGACTTGTAGTTGATTTATAGAGCTGTAATTTATAGGTTTCATCAACGGTCCAATCTAACCAGGTCAACTTGACCCCAGCGTAAAGGGTAATTGCCCTATTAGAATAGGATGTATACAGTACATACATGTGTGGTCATGTTGCACTCATGTGCATTTTTTTAAATGTTTTATGCCATGAAGAAATTAGCTACAGTACATTTAAATTATCTGTAATTCCATATACATAGTAAAGTTGATTTGGTAAATAACCAGGCATGAAGGAAATAAAAAAACACGGCTTCTACAAGAACTTTTTATATAAAGTCCAAAATAATCCATGCAATGTTATATTGCATAAGCATTTTTGAAATGTTTGCCAAGCCTCCTGTTTTGACAGAGATCAGTTATCGGAGCAAACGGTAAGTAAACTGGAAGCAACACTATGTATAGGAAGTGTTTACAAAATGATGAAATGGAGCGAAATGATTCAACTTTACCTACAAAAAAGTCTCTGGGTTTGTCAAACAAGTTCATTGAGAAAGGAAGGATTAGAGCAAAGAAAGATTTGAAGACTAAAAAACCTTATCTTATTTATTAGTGTTACAGGTACTGACACATTTTTAACTATTCAAAATATGTATGGCACTAAAGTAGTCAAAAGCAATTTAAAGGTTTACCTTAAAATGTAACATTTGTTCTAATCTTTGCCCAGGAAATATAAAAAAAATTAAAATGTCAGTGATCTTTTTCTCTTATTTGCTGTCAGTCTGCTGTCACCATGGTAAAGATTCATCTTCGCTTATATTTTAAAGCAGGATTAGAAGTGTCTGAACTTTAAGCCACTGGTTCATTATTACACCTTACAATACAAAAAAACAAACGATTTAAACAATACCAACAAGTGAATATACTCACAACACGAGAAAGTTAATAAAACAAGATTTTTTTCCAAGACATTTTTGAGAAAAGTTACATTTTTGCTGAAAACCCTTTTGGTGTTTCTAGATATATAACAGAACACGTGCAGACAGAAATGCCACAGAGCATTTCATGGGGTGCAACAACACAAATACCCTACCTCTGAAGAGTTAGTGTTACAACCAGTCAGAGACTCCGCTTTGGTCTGTAACATGTCGATAATATGATCAGCGGATGTGCGGACAAACAAAATCCAGATTCCAAGTAGATATTTTAATTATAAGTCTGATTGCTTATCATAACTTTTCAAATTAAAAACATTACACTGTAATTTCTTTGCAAAAGTGCATTAAACAATAAATGCTATGATATTCTTTTCCTCATACATAAAAAAGTAATCATTTCCTTTTACAAACTTCCTCATTTTAACTAAGCAACTTTTCAGAGATCAAGCAAATTCATCTGCCTCTGTTTAAAAGCCTTAAAAGCATTAAAGCTGTGGGATTTCATGCCTTTTAGACTTCCCATGGCATCCAGATGCCTGCTGCTGTTCCACTTACAAAATGAGCTGTGTTTGGTATTTATGGTTACAGTTATAGAGGCGCCGTGGCTTTTAAAGTAGAAATGACCTGGTCCAGGACAAGAGAGCGAAACACAGTTAATCTAATAAAACCTTCATCCTCAAAAAGTGCAATTGCGATGTGGATCTTTGCCATCAAAGGGTCAAAGCCATTTATTTATGTAGTGCCTTCATCACAGGCAACTTTGTTAAAAAGCACTTATATTATTAAAGAAAAAGACAGTATTACAGGACAGAATTTGATCACACATACAAGATTGTTCACAGGAGTAAAAAGTAGCATTTAAATCCCAATGGAAGGCAACAAAAGGAAATAATTGAGGCAAATTTTTAAAGGAAATTTCTGGAAAAAAAAAAGAGTGTGCCTGCTCACATTTATCCCATAAGGAAGCATTTAGGAGCTGTTACAGTAATCACTAACGTGACCGCTTGATGTGTTTGCTGTCATGGTGGTTAAATAGTTTAGAATACCAAAGCAGAAGAGACTGGGACTTCTATGATGATGAGCCTGTCACAATGATGGAGGGAACATCATGTCAAGTAAACAAGAAAAAAAAAACGGAGCAAAAAAATGTTGCATTCACATGGGGCATGGGGCTAAACCCACATTCTTGAGGGCATATTGAGCCCACGGTCAGTTTTCTCTATCTATCTATCTATCTATCAAAGCAAAGGAGAACCCACAGCAGAGCTACAACAAAGCAAACACTTGTTTTAACCACTGACTGCATATGAGAACTGGACAGAGTGCGTGTGATGTCGCCCATAGAAAATGACGTAATAACGTAAGGCTCCAATAAAACAAAATCATATCAATCGCCATTTTTTCACAATATGGACACCACCTTATTAAAGCCAGACGTAGCCAGTAAAGCCTTAGTCACATGCATCGATGCAGGAGTTGACCCGTACAGGTGTTGCAGACTTTTTGGTTTCCTGGCCCATGAAGATCCAGACAGGTGGGGCTGCATCTTAGGAGGAACTCATGCGACCATCTTGAAAGTAAGTTATGGGACATACAATTGTAGTGTGTGGGGTATATAGAATAATGTAAGTTATACGCTCTTAGGATGCCGAAATAAACTATGCTCTTTGCTCATTTCTAACAGACTGAACTCAAAGACCGCGCACCGTTCAGTTAAATCACGCTAATGGGCTCTGTGGACAGTGTGCAAGGTTCAGGGGGATGGAAAAAATAAAAAATCTATATGACTCGCATGCATCTCATCTACTTCTCACTACAACCTGACGTCCGCAGCATGCCTGCATTAATATTTTCACTTTACAGGCAATCTTAAAATTGTGTGACCCGCACAAATCTACCCATGTTTTTTATTCAAAGGCAGCCTGTATTCACCCATGAGGGCGGTTGTGAGTAAGGCATAAGCAGTGATTGGTCTGAATAGGTCTGAGTCAATGTTTCTACAGCAACCACTCTGGCCAATTAGAAAGAACTGGTTGAAAGTCCACACCCCTACCACACACAAGCAGGCTCATTCACGCTTTGAATGGTCAAAGATAGACCAAATACTTTTATTGAGGCATCAGATTGGCCAGTTTATAACTTGAATAACTTGCACTACAGTAAAAAATATCATGAAAAAAAATTACCAGCATGTACGTTCTACCTGCTGGCTGTTTGGATCATGAAGGGGAAGGGGTCAATCTGTCCAGCTCTCTTATATAGCTTGGTTGGGGTTTTGTGGTATTGAGTAATTAGATGAACTTTTTTAAATCTCTATGCTGATGCAGAGAAATCACTTCACTCCATTAAAAGCTGCAGAGCAGCCTCAGCCAAACTAATTACTGAGATTTCTGTCAACTGAAAGGGAAGATTAGAATTGTAAAGAACAGTCTGTGTGTGTGTGTTTGAGGGTGAGTTAACCAAACAAGAAATTTGGGCAGTGGGAATGCACATCATGGAATTAAGTTAGCATCCAGCACAGTCCATGAAATTTAGAATATCTTCACCAAATATTTGACTTCTTGATTCATGGTAGGTTAAGTAACTTATCATGGAAGGGTTGGTTGCTTCTAAACGATTAATGCAGACATGGCTGATGCACAGCCCTTTGATGACTGCTAATCTAATCACTAAAAACAAAAAATAAGTGAATGGGGAAATGAGAATGACAATTGGGTCTGCCAGTGAGAAGAATATTGGATTAGAAGCAATAAATGCTGTTGTATAACCAATATTAGCCCCTGTAATGGAAGCAAAAGGGTGTTAACAAATTGGTGTAAACAACTTTAAATTAAACAAAGGTTCTGATTACATTCAGATACTATATATATTATATACACACATACACACACTTTTTGTACGCAGGAAGAAAAGCACCCACAAAGATGCATCTGATGAGTACTAGGACCTACAAGCAGATTAAGATCAAGTGTCCCATTTTAGCCACAGCGCAGCACTAAGCCAGCATGTCATTAGTGGGTGAGTGATGGCGTGTTGAGTTTGAGCTGACTCCTGGTTTGCATCAGGGCTGGAGTCAGCGTCTCTGCTTTGTCCCTTGCTTCCTGATTCTTCATTTCATTTTCCAAATTTTTCAAGCCTGTCAGCATCCTCACCCAAAGTGTAACACTGATGCTTTCTGTCAGAGCCCCCCGCTTCTTTTTATTTTTCCTTTTATTGCTTTGCCGCTCCCCTCTCCTGCCCCTCTCACGTCACGTCACATATTTGTTGTGCTTTGTAAACCTTTGAAAGCCATTCTCACTCCGGCTTTCTTCTGCCTTTCTCCTTCCTTGCTTTTCTTTTTAAAACCCTTTTTTTCTTTTTGTTCTCTTTTTTTACACCATTTTCTGAATCACCACCTGCCTCCCTTTAGACGGACATCTGCTCCATTTAGAGAGAAGTTGATTACTTTGCCAAAGCAAAACACCGCCTGTTAACGCAGTGTGGACAAGTACTGTGCGCCATGAAATGCAAATTATTTTCGTCCATGTACAGGAAGACAAAGAAGCAAGAGAAAATGAACAGCACTCTCACTTAGAGTGTGTCTCTTTATTTTAGTTTATGTTTTGAAATATTAGATATTTGGTTTACAATAACGTTGAGTGGTCCGGGCTTGAGTTATGGCTTCTGTATTTGTTTTCTTGTTTATGGTTTTGAAATATTAACCTTTTGTTGAAGACTAATAAGACTAAGTGGTCTATGTGAATGAATTATGGTCTGCACACAAGCTACATTCTGAAACACAGACCACATCTCCAGGCTTTATCAGAGGATAGATCTGACATGGATCGCCTGCTTGCTCCCCCTTAATCCAGTCCGGAGACCAGACGAAACACCCGTTCAAACAGAAAGCATCAAATATGAACCTTTTAGAACCATTTGTATCATTTTGGTGCAGGCATTTCTAAGACCCCTATCTCCCTAGCATGGTCCCTTATTTATTTATTTGCATGTCTACTTGCTAAAATTATTAAAGCAAATTTGTTGATAATGAATTCTTTATGATACAGGTACACTATGTTAAAAATGTGAGAAAGTGGGTGAATAAGGTGCTTTTTTCTCAAACACTCAAATCTTTTTTAAGCAAAAAGTTTCCAAATCAGCTAACATAATAGCATAATTAATATTATATATTTATCTAAAAAATGACACTGCTAATATTCTATGGATTTTATAAAAATTAGTTTGTTCGTCTGAAATACTCCCAGGGTCGTTCATTTTTTTATTTCCAATCCCATCCTGGTAATGTATAGCGACACCTGAAAAAGACTCAAAAATACATTATTTTTTTCATTCCTTTTAAAATTCTTACCAAAGTTTCACCATAAATTATTGAGAGAAAAAAAACAGATTTTTTTTAGCAGATGAATAAGAAAAATTTCAGGTTAGGTTTTAAGATGTAAAAACCACCCATCTGTTTTGACATTTTCAGAAGATGAAAACAAACATAGTCAGTTTGTTTATCGAAATGACCCTTTCTTAACAGCTCCAAAAACCCTTTAAACAACTGCTTGGTATCAAGTAATGAGTTCAGAGTGTTCTTTGGAGTTAAGAGCTATATTCAGCAGGACACATGCCATCTAAATGTGAGCTTCTGAAGCCATAACTGCGTTACCACCTTTCCAGTCTGCCTAAAAACATAACTTTTTCTTCCATGGTTTTTGAGCCGTCATACATAAAGCAAGAGCTAAAGCTAAAATTTCCATCCATGCGTCTGATCCAGCACTGCTGGTTTTAGGAAACATACTTGATGTAAAAAAACATTTTTTTTAAATCAACGATAGTTTCTCAATCGTCATTGATTGAGAAACTAAAATGTAATGCTTAATATAATAGAGGAACAACTAAATGACAACAGAAGATACATATGAATTAGAGAGAATGATACAATTCTAAACTTACATAGAAATGCTTATATCACTTATTGCCATACAAAAAAAGCATGTTTATTTTCTATATTTTCATTCAGAACGAATGAATGCAAAACTGTGAGGCTTCCCTCAGTCACTCTTCCTTGTCCTGAGTCAATATGTTCAGGGTTAGGATTTGGCATCTAAGAAGCTCAGGGAAAGACGCTGAGGTTTGGTTGAAGCGAAGCTTGGATGACTGTTCTGAGGTAGACTCAAGACACTTTTACTGCAGTGCACCTGGATTTGACAACACCTGTCACACATTGCCAGAAGAATCAGACCTTCAGAGCAAACGATAAAGGTGTGAGAAAAGGAACGGTTCCTCGAGTCAAAACCCTCTCCAGAGACCCAAAAAAAGGAAACAACCTTAGTTTTGTTCCTAAAGGTTTCAGTAACAGTTCAAATGTCTGACCACAGTCAGTGCTGGTATGTGTAATTACACTTTTACGTAGTGACCAACTTCTGACCACATCCTGCAGAATACAATCCATCCGTTTTTTTTTATTTGAACTTGTTCATCTGAGTGATGAACAAATCCAAGTAACAACATTAAAACTGAAATATATAGCGAGAATTTTTTGTTGCCTTTTTTGCTCTCAACAACCACTGCCGTTGACCATCACTGTTATGTAGCCCAAAGTGGCAGAACTGACAAGGCCATGGGCCGGCCCAGCCCAGACCACAGGTCAACAGATCTTTTTCATAACAACACAGTCTCCTGTCTTTCCTTGTTTGGACAACTGTGGTGAGACTGTTGGTTTACACTCAAAATAAAAGGCAAGAGATTAAGAGAGGTTTTTTTTCCCCCATCAGTTTAAATGTGACATTCCATTTTTGTAAACAGGGACAGCCATTAAAAAAAAAACGTTTTAAGACCCACTCCAATGAAAATCATGTTTGTTTTAACATGTTCTTGTGGTATTTATGATTAAGGGCATATATAAAGGAAAATTATTTTAAAAATGCATTTCTGAGTATTTATTCAAATCACTGTGAATCAGGAGCAGATGAAAAAACACAGCTGGAAAAAACTTGTAAGTGGGATGTACAAATTACTATTGCAAGCCACAAGTTCCATGCTCTGCTTCATTCTGACGCATCCACTTCTAGAGTATGTCTTTGTTTTCCTTCTCCATGCTGGCATCTGACTCAAAACTGTACAGCTGGATAGCTCCAATATTGCTCACCGTTTTTGTCGCACCAGTAATGTTAGGTTGGGATGTGAGGGGCTGTAAGCTATAGAGCATGTAAACAGATGGATGATGGGAACGGGATGGGCTTATTCCATGGCAACAATTGCATCTATAATTCAGAGACAAATGTCTAATGAACTACTGCTGCTCTGGAGAAACTGTGACCTAGGAAATGACACAGGTTTTTTGACTTGGGCTAAAAACAAGATAATCATTTAAAAAAAAACAACAACAAAAAAAAACACCGGAAATAAAAAAAAATATTGGAGTGGGACTTAAGCAAATAAAGTTGCAGGATTTTGAATAGCTTTTAAAAAAGGTTCCTTCAGTTGAAACAGGAAAAACATGTTAAGTCCATCTGGTAACAAAAAAAAGTCCTTTGCCAAATGTTGTCAATGACAGGTACATTAAAGTAGGGTAAAAACAAAACAGGCTCAGCTGATGATTCATTTAAATTATTATTCATTTATTGTGACATTTGTCTTCATACACTTGTTCCTCATTATAAACACATTAGCGTGCATCTGGCAGCAGGAGCACTGGTCTGGGTCTGCACTTCATTAGCCGCCCAGAACACTTTGTTTTTCTCTGGCCCATTTCAATGCTGAATATTCAGGTAGAATTGAGAGGTTCAAATTGAGTTTTTGCTTTAACCCTGTTTTATAATGAGACAGATATGCAGAAAAAATAGGAGTTGCTTGAAGGGAAAACAAATTCAAAGCTAATGCTTGACAGATGAGTCATTTGCTCATTTCTCTATATATCAGTCGCAAAATAAAATGTGGCTCTTGCAAGTGTTTTATCATGTACCTAACAGATTGGCCATGTGGCATTTTCTTGTAAACAAACCCAGTTGTGCCCATCTACTGTATTTTCTGCACGTTGAGGCGCACTTAAAATTTCAATAAACAATAGTGCGCCTTATTATCTGGAGCGCCTTATGGGATTCATTCTGGTTGTGCTTACTGATAATGAAGCGATCTTGAGAAATATATGGCACTAAGTTAATCTTTTTTAATGTTACTAACAAGGTTTGGAGTTAGCATAGTCACAGGGACATTTGTTTCAGTAGTATCAGTTTGTTTTTTACGAGTAGCAAACAACTTTGGGTAAACTTTTTGTGAATACGCAAAAACGGCTAACAGACATTTTTTTTTTACCTTACTAACAAGGTTTGGAATTAGTGTAGTGACAGTAGCCTAATGTTAGTTTTAGTGGTATCATACTGTTTTTTTATGTGTTGCAAACAAGGTTGAGAGTTACAGGTATTGTGAATTTGCTAACATGCAGTGTTTTACTATCTAGAGTTACTGTGACTGTCGTTAAAAAAGTCGGACTGAAGGACTTATTTCTGACTCTTTTGTCTTGCTTCATGTGCCTTATATAAGAGATTATTTCTAAATTAGACCATTCATTGACAGTCCACCTTATAATTTAGTAGGCCCTATTGTACGGAAAATATGGTACTCTCCTTTTTCAGCTGAAAACAACAACTTCAGACTAAGATATGTTAAGATTTTTAATCCTGAAAGAATTAAGAGAAAATTTTATTTTAAATTAAGATGATTTTAAATAAGGTGGTAAAAACATTTTTTTCTTCAGATTAAGGAAACATTAAATTAAACAGAATTTCCTAAAAAAAAATATCAACAGATGCGCAAATTATAGTTGTATGATTTGTCTGTCAGTGAAAAATGACTCATATTTTTTTCTTACTTGTTTTGAATTCAAATTAGGGAAAAGAAAGCAGTCTTTGCTTGTGTGTCTGACTGTGTGTGTTTATGTATATGTGTGTCAGAGAATCAAAGGGCAGGCTGTGGTGCTGGCTGGATGTGGATGGAATGTGACACGGCTAACTGCTCCGTGCTGTGGCTCACAAATACCACCACTGTCACCAGCCAAAGACCTTTTCTCTCCAGTTTGCAGACAGAGACATGCAGAAGTACAGCTAGATCCATTCGGACAAGTACAGCGCAAACTGCAGGGAGATCTGACACTGAAGAGAAAACGGGGGGGGGGGGGGATCTCAGGGCTGTGGCGTTTCCTTACTCAGAACAGCGCTGTGGTTGATTGTGCGGTTACTTTGAAGGGCAATTTTATCTGGCTGACGGAAACGTGTATGAGAGCGAGGGAGGGAAGTGTGTGTTTTTTCAGCACCAGGGGGTCTGTCACCTGGAGTGTTAGGGAATTTTCTATCCAAATATTCCTGTGTAATTGAAGAACTCTGAGTACAGGGCCGAGGGTGTGCGTGTTCATCAGTGTGTGCATCCCTGGAGTTATTTACAAGTGTGTGTGCGTGCATGTACCGATGTGCGTTTCAGACTGGCGAGATGCCAAAGTGAATAGAAGCCTTGTTAGTGTTGAAAATGCCTTCTTAGATGTGACAGGACATGTGCAGGCATAAAAGCATGCAGATGAGGTGTGAATGTACGTGAAAGTCTGAATGCACTTACTACAGGAAGCTGGAGGGAGCCCTTCCATCTTTCACAGGCTTTCTTGTCCCACTTGGATTTTTGTGTGTTTGTGTGTTTCCCGAGAAAGAACAAATTCAAAACTTTCTGGGATTTCTTTTAAAGCAATTAAAAAAAAACAGTGTTGTAAGATCTGTATTGAGTAAAGCTCCGATCACCCTGCCTCACAGCTGTATGGCAGCAGGCCATGCAACACTGCTCGCAACTTTAATTTATTAACATTTCCTCCTTTTTAAAGTTTTTTTTGTTTGCTAAGTTATGAAGTAAAATATTTTTTTTCTTTTTATAAGTGTCTAAATTCAACACTTAAACAAAACCATTTATACATTTATACTTAACATTTAATAAAGTTACGTTATTCTTTTAATACCTAAATTTTTATGTGTAGAGTATTTACATTTTCTTCACTGAGATATCATAACTCCATTTGTTTAATGAGTTTCAAAGTGAAATACCAACAAGTGAACTTTTTGGTCCTTACTTTGCTTCCTAAAATGTAATAATAAAATCTTGGCACATATACGTGCATCATCTACAATGTTTTGGCCCTCCCAATCACAGAAAACCTTTTGTTAGACCTAAACTCTGCAGCTACAGGAAATGTTTGTACACCACAGCCACACACAAAAGAACAACCAAAAAATAAATGAATTTCATTTGAAATTAGGCAATAAATTGAGTATGACACAGTCTGGAGTGGGACTGTTAGGAGGTAATTTTTTCAACATGTCATCTAAAACTCTTTGTTGATTGCACCCTTGTGGTTGTCTAATAACAGCAGGAATGGTTCCTCCATCTGCAAGTCTTTATTAAATGGATTTGGTGTTTACATTGGACACAACTCACAAACCTATTTACTGTTTGGTGTATTTCTGCAGCAGCAGGCATCTTCAGCCATGTAAATATTTACTATATATGAGGAGTAGACTAATAATGCATGGAATCTCCCATGATTCACTCCACATTGGTGTTAGTAAAATAATTATTTCATGCATGTATGTCTGGATAACTGACAACTTCGTTACATTTTGTAAATGACATCAACCTTTCAGGTAACAGTGGTAACTGTTTTACGGCATTCCTTTAATGTTTTTCCATTGTTAGTTAATGTTCTCTTTAAAATTTTTAAAGAATGATTTTCTGCATTTGACTTTTTTGAAAACATGGTCCAGGTTAACACTTGATTCTAATTGGCTGCAGGGTGTCTATTTAAAAGTGACAATGTACAGTAATAATGATGGGTACATAGCCTGAATGTTCTAAATCACTGTGTTGGCCTGGTAACCAGAACAACAAAAATTAGGAAAATATGAACATATGTGGTGGTTATTACTTGCACTATAAAGCAAAATAGGAAATGTATCTTTAAAACAAACATTTGCTTCATCATCTGGACAAAAACAAGCAATAAAAGGTGAACTTTCCCTCGGAAGCGATGCTTTGCAGGACTTAACATGACATTCAGCATATGATGTTGAATGTCATTAGCAGCAATTGCATCATTGCTGCTAATGATACAAATATGAATCAAACCACTTTGACTCCAAAATTATTTTAATTTAAAATCTACATATATTTAAAAAAATAGTGTTGATCACATTTTTTTTTTGTCGCTAGAAATACATTCAGGTGTCCAGGGGATTAACCACTGTCCTCCACTGTGGCAAAGCAAAGTCAATGCAGGCTCTGTAGCTGTTGCTATGACAACACGTCAAATGCATCACATCCTCCACTTCTTATGAAAAACAATCCAAACATAAGGAATAAAAAGATGGTATAAGCAGGATAATGCCTGTCAATGTGTTCATTATCAAAATTTGAAGGACTTTGCAGAAGCAACTATCCTCCGCGTTGCATCAGATGGTTCAAGCCTCTGCGTTGTCTATTAATTTTGTGATAATGGACACCTCGTCTGGTACTATCTCTACCATATGACCAAGGGTAAGGGTGTGAATTTAAAAAAAAAAACCGGGCTATAGTGGGACACAACTCCTTTTTCTTTTAATCAATCTCATCTATAAAGCTGATGGGTTCCCGAAAATATCTTTCTACAGGTTGAGTTAAATAAACCACATACTTGCAGGGTTATCTCCCTGGCAGCACATTCATGTATGTAAAGTACGAGAAATAGTGTTCTGTAAGATTCCAGCTCAAAAGGTTTGATTGGTGCTACTACATCAATTTGCAGAATGAAAGGGAAAAAGAGAGTATGAAAGACAGCAGAAATTGGAATAGATTCAGAAAATAGAGAAAAAGGAAGAAAAAACAAAAGAGGTGACAGATGGGAGACATTAGCAAAAATCTTAAGTAAAAGTTTTGAACTTTGGAACCAAATAAGATCAAGAAAAGGAGAAATGAAAAACTGTCTGAAGGTGATGAGGAGGGGCTGGCAAAACAAAGCTGTAGGACAGATATGAAGAAAGAGAGGGATCATGGGAAAGAAGCAAACAGTGGCCGGGGGTGGGGTGGGGGAGCGTTTGAGAGAGCTTGGGCAATGAACGACCCCCCACTGTGGATCTCCCTTAGAGGATGGGTCCCTGTTCACTCACACATACAGATTTGCAGAGAAACAAACTCAAAGACTCACAGGCAGACTGGTCAGAGACACAACCATGGAAACCTGAAACACAAAATCCCATCTCAGCTGTCATCCTAAGCTCCCACACTTTTCTCATGCTTCTTTTTCATGCACAGCTTCCTCATCTCCTTTGTTCCTTTTGACTTCTTTTTCTTTTCGACCATGCTCCTTCCAAACGTAAGGTGACAGTCCGTAGCCGGAGAGCGATGGATTGACAGAGAGCAAAAGAAAAGACAGCTACAAAAAAATCAGAGGGCAGGCAGCCTCTTGACACTAGGAGAAGGAAATAGAAAGACTAAGAAAAGGGGGTTTAAGACAAATACATATTAGGAGAACCAACAGCTGATATTATTTAAAGTTTTTAGTTAATTTATTTCTTTGTAATTCAGTTTTTGCCCACTTTCTTAAATTTAATAAAAAAAGGAACTACAGTAAATCTCTTTCATGAAATACTGATATATAATATTATATTGATATATAATGAAATATTCACACACACACACACACAAACACACACACCCACACACATACATATATATATAGACTAATAAACCCAAAACTGTTTGGTGATAGTGATGTCATGTCCACTTCAAACAGCGCCTTGTTGTTTGTGCCGCCAACATCTTAACTGTGAAGGGATGACAACAGACCCTGTTTACATACTTTCAAGTTTAAAGGGTCATCCCAGCAAAATCAACATTTTGAGCTTTTAGGTGTTTTTTTTTAAAGTAAATTTCTCACAAAAAACAATCCCAAAGCTATATTTTGATCCATTCACGCATTTCTGAGCATTCCTCTAAAAACCTGCACTCTAAACACCAGCCCCTCCCAATCTACAAAAATGAGTGGGTTCTCACATTGTGACGTAGTTTAAGTCAGGAACAGCCCCTTCCAGGAAGGATCTTGCACCGCCAGCACCGCCGCCAAAACAATACGCTTTTTATTTTATTCGCACAATATGTACATCCATCTAGAGGTAAGATCTTAAGCCCGAGCCCGAGTCAGAACCCGACCCGACCCGAAATTCGGGTCGGGCACTAAATGACAGTTATTACGTTCGGGTCGGGTCAGGCCGGGCTTCTCTCTCGCTGACTTTTTTAATAAATAATGGCTGCAATGAAGCTCCTTACAGCTCTTTATTAATCCTGTTTGTCAGAACGGTTACCGCGCAAACCGAAAGGCACAGCCAGCTTCTTCTTACTCAGAGGGAGAACTTTCACCGCACGCACGCACAAACACACACACAGGTAGACCCCGCCCCCTTCCACCAGTCACCAGCCCACCGTTGATTGACATACACTGTGGTCCAGCAACTGGCAGAAAGAGGGGGGCGCCGGCCACCCGCAGCTCTGCGCACGTGTCGTGAATGTAATCTTCCCTCCACAAGCCCGCATCTATTTTGTTTAGGTTTCCCCGATATGGAGCGGCAAGAAGTCAAGGATAAACTTTAGACAGGAGAACTGAAAAGGTAAACGCAAGTGCGCATCAAGATCTCTCTGTCACTCTCTCTGTCTGGCCTCTTATTCTGTGTTCCAGCGTTATTTCGTTGATCAAATGCATTTGTCATGTAGGGAGGAACCTATGCGCAGCGCTTCCAGCGGAACTCTATCACAACAGCGAGCTTGACTACGCTCGCGGACTGCAGCGACCACTCTGTTAGAAAGAAAATAACTTTCATGATCATAAAAATATGTAGCTATTTTACCTTTAAGAAATCTGGCGTTTTTTTTCTGCCAAAAATACTATGGGATAAATTGAAATTTCGGGTTTGCTTCGGGTTCGGTCCTGCAAATCAAGTTATTTGGTCAGGTTCGGACCGGGTTCTGCCTTAATGCCCGCGGGCCTGTGTCGGGTCGGGCTGGATTTTTTAGGCCTGATCTTACCTCTACATCCATCTTCACTGGGGCCGGCTCTAGGTTGACGTCATGAAATGGGCGGCACTCACAAAGAAAGGCAAAAGGCGGTACCTTAGAGATCCACTCGTCTTTACTTATGAAAATTTGCTGTGAAAATAACTAATACTTCATTAAAAAATAATTTTTTAGTCTGCCAATATATACTACATATATAGATGTTGTTTACGTTGAAAGTCATGATATAGGCCCTTTAAAACTGTTTTCAAATTAGTATTGTTTTTTTTTTTTTCTCTGGTTTAACAATGCATTAACAATGCACAAGCTAATATCAATAGCAGTTCAAAACGGACTTTGTAGTTTCATTTGGTATATTTAAAACTTTAACACAAATGCTTTGACTTCAAATGAATTTATCTTGTGCAGATTTTTTTTTCCAGAAGGACATTAAGGCAAAAAAAAAAAAGAAGAAATAATCTCTGCTGGCTCAAATTAAAGAAACCTTTCTGATAGCAGAATTCCGCTGAGCTGGGCAGTGGATGAATTATCTCATCACAGTATGATACAGGGACATGGATATGAGTCCAGATGGAATATTCACTCACCGGCTCGGTTACAGGTAAATTAGAGGAGTGATGCCTCTCTAAAGCATCTCGAGAAACCACTGGCAACATCAATAAATACTGAGCTTCCACGGCTTCCACTTATGTCTGTATGAATTTATAATCAGCATCACTCTTCTTATCACATGATTTTATGGTTTCCATTCATTTATTTGCATTCAGCATTTTCTTTTTTTTTACATATTTTACGAATAGACAAATGATTTATATTTTCATAAAATATTTTTTAGATCTCAACAGTTAGACCAGTTAAATTCTGATGAGAGGTAAAGAGTGTGGGAACTAAGTCAGCCTTTAAACTTGTTTAACAAAAATATGTAAAATCCTAAATATTATGAAAATGTGATTAATTTAGGGAATATGTTGAGAATGAATGAATTAAAACAATGGTAATTAAAAGTTTGTATTGATATTGTCTGCTTTACTCAATGGTTAATTTGGATTTTTTTGTAATACCAAAAACGTGGACCCCCTATCTTCGCTTTACCAGTCTCACTTTTGCTTCAATACTAAACAATATGATTGTGGACTAACTTTATTTTTGTTATTGCTACTTGTCTATTGTCTATTTTAATATAGTTTTTTATTTGCATCGTTATAAAAAGAAACTTTAATTTGGAAAACATTTGTGTAAAAATGTACATGATTGTGAACCAATGTTGTGCTGAGCGATGTTTTTGTTTGTTAAAAACTATGCTTAAAAGACTATAAAAATACTAGAAAAAAAAGGAAATTCAAAAACATTAAAATATGTTGAAAAACCTTTGGTAAAATACATTCAATGCCAATTTTCAGTTAAAACTATCCAATTTCCTGATATGTGTTAGAAATATGATTTAAAAAAATACTTAAAAATACTTAAGTAATTCTAAAAAGCTGTGCAAAAATGCTTTTTCTGAGCATAAAAATGGGAATGCCTTACATGAAAGCACAAACTAAAATAGTTAGGATTATGCAAATGGGATTCAAAGGAGCAACTGTCCATGCAGCAGCCTAGCTTTAAATTGAAAAGTGTACATACGGTTCCAAAGATGTGAGTTGCAGCCTGATTCTCAGAACATTTAAGCATCACTTCTTTTGTACCATCTAAATCCAGAGAGTATTTTACGTGTGATCTAGAGTGGGATGAAAAAAAAATGGGTTGAAGGTAAGAAAAAAAGCAAGCAGTAAGTGCTGAGCTTACATTATGTTCAAAGTGTTGCTGCCTTAAGTCTTTTAAATCCTCTTATCAGACATGTACAGGGGACAAAGCCACTCTTTATGATGTGTAAACAGCATCATGCCAGGTAAAAGAAAAAAAAAAGCTCTTCTCTGTGCATTTCTTCTTTCTCTCTGGCTTATCAGAGATATTTTTGTGTAATTGCCTTAAGCTTTTTAATTCAGCAACCCTAAATATCTTTGATAAAGGCATAAATAATTATAATTTTTTACTATTTGATTTTCTTCATTTAAATTTATAATTCCATTAAAGTTATGAAGACACTTCTAGTAATAAGAACTTCTTCTTCCCTGCATACATGTATGATACAAAATACAATGAAGAATGAAGTGACACAAAAAGAAAAACACGACAAAAACAAACTCCTGTTTTGTGTTTTGGTCACTATACAGAGACCGATCCAGAGGTACACAGACCAAATTATTTCAGGAATTCAGAGGATGGGTATGCTCTCATCTTAGCTCATTATTTGGAAAACTGTGACAGTAAACAAAGGGCTGTGGCACAACTTCAAGGTGTCTGAACCTTAATTACATTTTTAATAAACTCTCTGGTATGGATTTGCATGAAGGTTTGTGCTTATGATCCACTGGGTGTTGCATGTTTGTGAGCACCTCTGCTTGCACTGAAGGCTAATCTGCAGACTCACAGGCATGGCAACCAAAATGCAGAGATACAAGTTGCACACACACACGCATGCACATTCGCACATGGATGGCCAGATGCTCCATGGGCCGTATCTGGTGAACTCTAAGATACGCTGATATTGAGGCTTGTAATGGCTATCATTAATCACATGATACTAAATCACTTCAGGGATGGAAAAAGAGGAAGGGAGTTATATAAAACAGCAAATGAAACAAGAAGATGATGAAAAACATCTGAAAATAACAGATAAGCAAAAGAGAAAAAAGTTATTGCGTTGTTGATCAAACAGACTTTACTTTTTACTGACATTTTGTGCACTGTTTAGCACAACATTAAATAAAAAAAAATTAATGCAGTGTTCTGACAAATACTCATGAAAATGTGTTTTTTATATATATATATATATATATATAAATATATATATAAGACTAAAATACTGTTTAATAAACATAGTATTATGAACTATTAGTGCATATTGTTGTTTATGTACTGATAATTCAAAAACTACACAGTAAGAGTACGTAAATCTTTGTGAGGAGATATTTTTGTATTAGCAGATGAGGCGTTTTATTACAAAACCAGAAAGCAGTGACTCTCACATTTCACCCTCTGCTGTAAACTGTGCAATCGGGGCAGCATGGCATTTCTAAAGCGCTGCTGGCTCCGTGGGCAGCGCTTTAGAAGCGTGTGCTACAGGAAAACACTGCTGACGGGAACTGCGGAGACACGCGGGCCGATCTGAGCCTCAATAAACACTCCAGTGGGCCGGAGTGGTCTTCTGCCGGGGACTTGATGTCCTGTGTGGCAAGTAGCGACTTTCTGCTGACAGACAGAATTGTGTATTTAAACACGCATGTGCAGTGACGTTTGTATCAGAGGATGTTCGATTGGCCGTTCCGCATGTCAATCAAGTCACGTACTTCCCAGTGAGGATTTTGATTCACTGACAAATATGTTAGAAATATATATATATATATATATATATATATTTTTTGCTTATTTTTCTTTGCTGGCCTCCGATCTACCCTCATGTCCTTAAAGTTTGACCGGTTGATCTTGATCAATGTTATGAGCACCCCTGCTCTTTAATGCAACTCGTTCAAAAACAGACTGACATTTTGACAGAGCGCTCTCTACCGCTCAAAATCCACTTGACTTTAGTAGGAAAACCAGGATTAATCCTTACATAAAAAAAGTGTGTTATATAGCGTTTATATAGTGTGCCCTATAAACCAGAAAACATAATATGTTTCTGTGTTATTTCTTACATGAACAGTAATCATACATTCTGTTAAATAAAGTGGATTTAAATGTAGGTCTTCAAGACTTTGCCTAAAAATTAACTTCCATGATTGCAGTGTTGCACCAATTTAGTAAATGCTGTAACTCTTTGCAGATGTTCAGACCCCACATAGTTTTTCTTCTCTTTTTTATTGTTAAAAACTCACTTTGTCTGTTTGAATAAAAAAAAAAAAACATTTGTTGTCATGACCACTGCTAAACCCTTGCTATATTATATTCTTATCAGATAATGGTTAAGATAGTCGATTCTGCAAGACTTTCAGTGATGCAATTTAAAGCAGTGCACTTTTTCACTCAGTGAAGTTTTTGGGGTCAATTTTTAAGCTCTCAGTTTTCAATGTACAGACGACCACTCTAAAGAAAGAGATTGCCACCTAATATTTTCAGCATTTGCTGTGGCATCCTCAAATTGTTACTATACTTAAATTGCACAGCATGCTTAGAGATGAGGAGAATAATGTGATGTTCTACAAAGAGAGTTAAGGTTGGAGTCAAATCTTAGTGCTTTATTCTGGAATAAAAGGGAAATAAAGATACTGAATCACAAATGCATAGTCAAGGGTGCAAAATACACCTCATTTGTATTAGAATTAGATGAATAATATGTAACTAGTTGAAAAAATATAAATCAATGTGGAAAAAGGACTAATGGAAGTTATCTAGGACAATTGTGTTTGTAGCAAATAAAGTTGAAGGTTTCTGACTGTTGACTTGATGGGTTCAAACTTGCTAACATGGTCCACAATCACCTTCTGCTTAACATTTGTATTTTTACATAATCTCTATAACCATAATACAACACAAAAAACCCCATCTGTCTTGATGACCATCTCAAATCTTTAGTTGTGGATGACCTCATTTTAAGGATGTTTTTGAAAGCATCCCCTACAGAACACTTTTGTTTTTATCTTGTAAACCACTAGAATCATTACTCAATATCATAGAGCAAATATGGAGGTGAACCGTAGCAACATCTGTGAGAGCCGACCACCATCATGAGCCATACAAACGTGTGGGCTTCAATGACATGGTGAATAGCGGTTGGTGGTTGTGTGGCCAGACCAAAGGTTGCACCCATATCATTATTGTGCACATGCTATGACACATGAAATGTTGTAGGTTTTACCAACTTTCGGTCAGGACAACTCAACCTTGAATGTGACCCAACTTAAAACGCACACCTCGATGAGGCTACCACCAGGATGACTCAAGGATCACCCACCAACCAAACCAAGACCAAACCGGTAGCCCATTCCAGACAAAAAAGGCTGAAACCACTTTAGTGGTAGAGCAATGTTTTCCTGTCCTCCACTATCTTCAGCTGAATTACAGGAGTGTATGAATGAGCCAGATTCATGTGCATTGGGTGTGGGAGGGGCTGACTCACCAACTTTATAACCATATAAAAACACTACAAATAGTCTGCTGGTTTCATCACTACCTTCTGAAGGACGCTAACATTTCTGAAATATAGTGTTTAAGTCGTTCTGTTGTCAAAACTATGCATTATGCATTTCTTTTCTGTCTGCTGCCCAGCACCAAGTGACTAACGGAACGGTCCGCTGCCCAGAGGGTGGGGACCACTGACCTAGAGGATGTTTGTAACCACTTTGTTTTTCAGCAAAAACTAATCCAGAGAAAGTTTAGTTCCAGATAAATTTGTTTCAAAGAAACAAACTTGCCTAATAAGCATATCAATTCATGTTCTAACTGTGCGTTAAGATTATTCCTTACAAGTTGTGATATTTCACATAAAAATCTCCAAATCCATTTTTTTCAGCTGATATTTTGATGTAACAACCTGTGATTAAACTCACCTCATCACATTAAACTTTAGGAGAGGATAAAGAGAGCTGTTTTGATGAGCTTTTATTGACAATTAAGAGTTAGCAAACAATGTTGCTTGTTAACTATTTTCTGTTTCATAACTTGTTAGATATATTTTTAATTTCTAAACCAGAAAGTTTTCTGGCAGAACCAGAAAATGTAAAAATTAATCAACCTAGAAAGAAACAAAACCCTTTTGTTTGCACCTTCAGTGTGCATAGCTCTTTAAAATGCGCCCGTACAAAGATATTAATAAAATACCTTATTGGGACTGTTACAGTATAAGCTTTTTGTCCACGTAACACTGAAGCCTCTTATCTGTTTGACCTGAATCCTTGAAGAAATCATTGAACTCAGCAAACACTTTCATCAAAAAGTCAGGCTTTATTTGGTTATGGTTTATTAATTGGTATATTGCTCAAACAAGAAATACTCTTTGGCTTTCAAGCTGCAAATGGGGATTAACCGCCTGAGTTAGAAGTAAATTGTTTCATTTTTTGCAACATGTTATGCTTTTCGCATGTTATTATGTCAAAGCAGGCAATTTATAATTAATTCAGCTCACAGCTCAAGAGGTTTCTCCTTTAAAACAAAAGCAAGGTCAGGTGCAGAGTTGGATGGGTTGTAGAGGGGAAAAAAAGAAGGGTAAAGAGATTCTGCAGGAGCTCCATTCTATATTAATGAGCAAGGACAGGCAGTGACTGTCAGATTGGCTTCAGTGAGACGACTCTCACTCCACTGAACAGCAGAAGTTGAGAAAAAAAATAGGAGCATTGACATGATAGCTAATAAACACAACAGAGACACACCTGACAATGTTACTGCAATGTAAAGTAAAGCTTTGGTGACTTGATCTGGGCATCAAGTATAGTTTATCATCTTATTAAAAAGGCAAAATTTGGTAGCAATAAAGTTTGAGTGGAAACTACATGTTTTTATCTCTTGTCAGTAAAGCTACGTTCACACCAGGCATGTGATGCGTGTTCATTCAGCCCATGTTGTTCGCACTGGACTGTCGCACCTGATACATCTGCATGTCAACCAACTATTGGAAGAGAACTGGAGCAAAATGTCGAAGCGGTGCAAATCTCGCTCCAACCTTTTTCTTTCCAAGCTCTATTCCAATATCTATTCCAATATCAATGACTGGGGGTCATGTAATTCCAGCGGGGAACAAACCGCAATTATTAATGTCTCCTCCATGATCAATTTTCAAACGGTTGGCACTTTCATGAGTCAAAAGAAACACAGTCCATACATCACTACCAATTCCGAGTCCCTGACTGGTCAAAGTTAAACCTGGTCTGACTTTCAGAGTGCATTCAATGGTCGTGCATTTTGCACGTAGAGCCTGAAAACGGTCTTTACATTGGAAGTGACCACAAGGGTGGTGTGAACGTAGCTTAAGGGATGCGAAATACTTATTCTGGAACTTACTTTTTACATATTTTCAGATACATGTGAGGAATAATTGCAAAGAGTCAAGCTTCAACAAAAGATCAAGACTAAGAAAGAAATAATAATCTTCTTGGGTGTCCCTACCAAGTTTATTACAAATGAAAAAAGCAAAACAAAGAGTCATCAAGAAGCGGTCTTATGGCCAATAATCCCTTGCTTTGGTCTAAAAGATGTTCAAACATAAGAGCAGCCAAAGCGAACAGTGCAGATGTTCAAACAGAGTTTTAGTAGCCATTAAACTACGGATCAAATGACTACCGACATCCTGCATCATATCACCTTGCAGCCTTCAGCCTATGACACCAGTATGTAATCGAATAAATTATGTTCCATTTACCCATGGGGCCATTAATCCCTGTTTAATGGCTTGGCTTTGCATCAGAATTGCATTTCAATAGCCTGTAAAATGCTCAAAGGACACGGGTGGTTAGCAATGTTCCACAAAAGTCTGAGTGTGCATGAGTCCCGCATGAGTTCCAGTGAATGCACACATTGCCCTTGACATTGGTGCAGCCTGCATGGCGAAACATGTAGCCTAGTTTTATGTATCAAAGGGATATCCAAAGATGTGAAAGATTGTTGTCATGTGAAGACCTTATATGAATAATTCATTGTTGTTCAAACTGCATGGAAACAGGTTTGACCATAAAGATCAAGTTCTGTAATGACACAAGCAGGCTGAACTAATAATCTTATCTAATACCCTTTTCTGAAAGGGAGTTTGATGCTGGCAGTGTTTGATGTTACCCCGTCATTAACCTGGAGGTCAGAGGATCAAGACAGGAAGAACAAAGCAGGAATTTTCCACACAATGCAGAGTCATTTTAAAGCAGTACAAGTCACAAAATAGACATTTTTTAAATCCCATTTATTAAATCCCAAAAATAACATTCATATTAAGATCCTAAGATTTATTGACTACAAGTCTAATAATTTGAAAATGTAAATGAAAGAATTTCCCGTGTTAGATACCCTGACAAGCACACAATGAACACACAAAAAACAGCTTTGAGCACTTTGTAATGTCAAAGGAGTAATCATCTGCAATGAAAGGCTGCATTTCAGAGACACATATTAAGTCTATTTCTCATTGAGTTTCACATAAACAACAAAGCCACCTATAATTAGCTTTGATATCATAACTACAGGGTGATGCTCATGCACAGTGGTTTCCAGTGGATTTGTCCATCTGTGTGTGCTGGAATATGCCTCCAGTCATTTTTATGTGAATCTGAAAATGTGACTCCTTTGTCTTTGGGCCAACTCTGCACTCTCAGACTGCGTGGCTATGTCTCCCTGCGGGTGTCATGTATTTAATTGCTGTATGCTTTAATAATTTACATTTCCCCCTCTCTCATGCTCATCATTAAGAAATTGAGGAATTAGCTCTGTGAGTGCATGCTGCAAATGTCTATGCAAAGGCAAGTTTGACTGTTTTTGAATGTGGGGGCATGCTTTGTTTGGCTTGAATATGTTGTGAAACAAACAAAAAAAGATAATTTTATGTTATTTTTGTTTGTTTGTAATCTCGCATCATGAGAGATGTGAATTGATTTTAATCCACCCCAAAGTAGTTTAAGTGTGAAATCGGTCATTGTGCAGAGGTAGAGCTCCGTGGGGTCCAGTGTCCTTGTGCAAGACACTGGACCCCACATCTGTTTGTGTGTGAGTGAAAGCGACTGTGAGTGTAAGGCTACATTCACACCAGGCTCGGAAACACATGTTCAAGCAGCCACTTCCAATTAAAAGTCTATGTAAACGCACCAAATGCATGTCTCAGACTTTCGCGTTCAAAATGCTTGTGATCACACGTCGGCACACAAGTATTTTAGTCTGTTTTTGTGCTATATGGGCAAAATGGGCATCCATTGAACACGCATTTAGAGTTAAACCAGGTGAACTTTGACTAAATTAGGGACTTTGATTTGGTAGTGACAAATGAATGGCATCCCTTTTAATTCATGGAAGTACCAACCATTGCCAACTTTTTGAATGACTTGCTAAACAAAATTGATCATGGAAGAGAAATTAATAGTTCTGATTTGTGTCTGGCTGGAATTTTATGACACCTACTCTGTAAAATATCAGAATAGAGCTGTGAAAGAAAAAGCCTGGAGCAAGTTTTAGGAGAGATTTGCACTGCTTTAAAATTCCCTGCCAAGCCTCTTTCAACGTTGTTTTCATGCATTAGTATTAGGCAGTGACAGTCCAGTGTGAAAACCATATTCTAAAAGCAGGTTCAAGAACCCGCGTTCACAGTTTTTTTTTTTTTTTTTTTATGTGTGCATAGCATAAAGCTCCTTGGGCCTTACAGCAAGGTAGATAAACATCTATATACTGTATATGCCCTTTTATTTACCATCAGACCATGTCGTATTGGCAGTTCCTATAGAATTAAAAACTTTGTTACTTTTAAAATAAGCTTGGGCAACTTCAGACATCTGTTACATATACCCAGTTTTGGTGTTGGAGCCTCTTGCAGCTATCTTTAGGCAAAGGGAGAGTTATTTAAGGACAGGTCATCAGTCTCCAGCATCATGAGGCTACATCCACACACACACACACACACCACACTCTATTAAACCATCCATCCATCCATGATGTGAGACATTTTTCTCGCCATTGTTCTGGGATACCCCAAGGCCTCCTCTCGATACGGCCTGCCTGTAACACCTCACTAGAAAAGAATCCAGGTTCTATTATCACCAAGCTGCCAAACCCTATTGATAAATGAATATTCTTTTTTTTTCTTTTACTTGTCCTGTCCAACAGCTGAGCAAACATATAAGAGCTGAAGGCCTCTTGTGTTAGATCAAATTCACTCTTACAATAGAGAGTTAGGCATCTTCTGATAGCCCAAGGTGTCTATTTTTACATTATTTTTTATTTATGTTTTATATATGCTTTCTTTTTTTTACAGAGGGAAGAGAAATGGGAAAAATATGAAAAAAGGGGTGGTGAAATAGAAGAAAAAGAGAGAGGAGGAGAAAGTAAGGGGTTATGAGGGCCAAGCTGCTAATTTAAGTAGGTTATGATTTTGAGCTTCACAACATTTATTCTAGATAAATGAATATTTTAAGTGAAGATCTTAGTTCTGCATTGAATCCAGGTAAAATGTGTTACAACAGAGCTTCAGTTTACAAGTTTAACACCAGGGAACCCACTGTGTAACAATGTTAGTGTTTGTCCTAATATCACTTTTTTTCACATGTTGAATGCAAAACTGAAAATATATGCATCTATTTTATATTTAAATGTGTCTAGTTTAATCATTTATTTATTTATTTTTCATTTATGACCCAGCCTCATGTTGAGTTAATGAGTTGCATACTATGTACAAAGGTGCAATGTTTTCATTCAGTCTCTGTTCATTTCCCAAATGTATCTTCATTCGGTCCACAAGCTCTCATTTCTCTGCTAAAAGAAATATGAAAAAACAAAAACAAATAAATAAATAATATGGTGAAAGCTCCCCAAAGCAAAACTGAATAAAGTCAATTATTTCTTAATGAGCTTTTGAAAATAATAATACAGAAGTGCACAGGCAAGACGGTCCTTTTCATCTTAATGCTCTAACTGAAGCTTGTGGCATGACTGTTAGACTGACGGACAGGGACAAAGCAGAAGGGAGCTCAGGACACAAACTGACGGTTTTCTTGAACTCTGAAAAATCAGAAAGAAGTTTGTCAACATTTCAATCTTATTAGCATTTAAATTTTCTATGCTGCATGTCCATGCTCCAATTTGCTAATTATTCCTTGCATGATTGCATGCTTCAAAAACGTTCTGCTCACACACACAGTAAGAAAAAAGAATCACAAATTGACAGCTTTGCATAATTTGAGAGCAGACGCTGTTTCTATTATAACAAGTGAGGATGTAACTCATCTCTTGGATGTGCAACAAATATTTTTCTTTTCCTTTTTTATTAGCGTGGCACCATCAGTAATCCTTTCTGTAGTAGAAAGAAAATATCATTGGAAAAATACCATGAGATAGATATTTGGTTTTGTTAATAAGACCAAAAAAAGGTTAAACTTGAGCAAATCAAACTTCCACTTTTCGGTAAGGACATCTAGACCCTACGGAAAAAAAGGGAGGAGACTGAGTAAAGAGAATGACAGAGAAAATAAAGATCAGGCTGGGTTCCGAGGCGGTGAAGACAGACTCTAGACGGCAGCATCACTTTGATGATTTCATCTTTCTCTCTGATTAGCACACAATAACGTTTCCCTCCAGAGACGCTCCCCAAAATACAAAAATATATGTTATGAGTTTTTCAATAAGTCTAATATCTCTTCCTCCCTTTGTGGACCATAAGGGGCACCGACCTGTTAGGTTAGTGGAGAAAACTGTTGAATTTCACAGTCAATAAAATATTTATTGTTATCCTCTCTATTAATCCTCAGTAAGGGGCAGGCCTTTGACTGGCTTAAATGATTTTCTGCTTAATGTATCACATCATGAGAGGAACGTGATCAAAAAAGGTAAACACTATGTGAAAATAGTTTGCATATTATAATTAAAGGGCTTATACTATGCTATTCTACCTTTTATAGTAAACAAGATCCATTTAAATGATAATAAATTACCTTCGGCTTATAAAAGAACACATTGTTTATTAAACATTAGTTATTTTCCTGAGCTCTTTACAAACCCGGAAGTAAGACGACTTGATCTTCGAGGCGCCGGCTTTCACTCCTCGTGGGTGCCGCCCATTTCATGATGTCAACTTAAAGCCGGCCTCTGCGGTGTGTTTGTTAGTCATGGGTCCAGCAACACTGACGCGATGGCTCATGTGTCGAGCTCATGAAGTGAAACCCTGTCTCAGTGTGCAGATCGCCTCAGGAAATGTCACGTGACGGATAAAGAAACTGTGTTGGTGTGTCACAAAGGAGCCAAAAAAGGAAGCACATCTACCAGCACGGCAGTGTTGCCAGATTCTGCGGTTTTCCCGCCCAGTTGGGTTTTTAAATGCTGTGGAGAAAATGTGACACGGGCAGTTTTCGCAACAATTTGGCGGGTTTTAGTTAGTTTAGTTAGATTTATTATGAGTCTAAGCTATTTTTTATTTTGAAAATATTTGATATTTAAAAATTACCTTGTCACTTGGGTGCTAAATCAGTCCAGCTTTGAGGGGAAAAAAAGAATTTTTGATGCCCCAGATGCGCGTCCAGCTTCCAGCTTCCAGCGCCCTCATTTTCCCCGCCCCCCCTAGTTTGACGTTTTATTTTACTGAATCTTTCCTAAAGGTGTTGAATGTGGTGTTTTAATGAGGTTTGTGGTTTATTTTGTAATTTTAATAGTGTTTTTGGCTTTTTGTCCTCCTGTTCCAGTTTTTTTCCACTTGATCTAGCAGAATACAATTCCATTTCAAACCAACTCCTATTTGAAATGAATCCTTATATGTTTTGATCACCAGAACTGTCAATCTTAAAAGCATCTCCCCAATGCTGGGGCAGTATAGAGCGAGACATTGGAATGAGGAACTAAAATGACAAATATTGTGTTTAGATTAAATTTAATAAGTATATCCGCTGAGCGTTCCCAGCGGTCTTGTAATTATCATTGTGTCAGTTTTAGCCAAAATAAAAAAACCTGTGAGGACCAGACTAGGGAGCATTTGGCCTGTTTATTGTATTTGTGACATCACAAATACAACATCTTTCAAACCACAGGTCTTCATGCGCTGGTGATTCACAATGATCTGGACAAAGATATACTCAAAAAACGAAATTCTGAGCTTTATTTTACTTTATATATGCCCTTCATCAAGCAAATTCAGAAAAAAAAACAGATAAATTCAGAAACTACAATGAACATGCCCCTCCCTGTGCGATACCTGGCAGCCCCTCCTCGTGTGCGCCGTCCACCCCTTCACTCGCTGAAACAGAGCTAGAGTGCTATTCTAGTAGGCAGGAGACTGATATGGCACTGCAGATCTTTCACTTAGTTTCTAAGTTGTTGGGCTGGTTGCCCCCACCCTATTTGACAACGGACGCTGTGTGACCGCTGTGTCAGCTGACGTGTGCGGCGCAACCACGGCGGCTGAAGTGCGCACGCACTTCACAGCTAATCGTTGAGTTTGTGTTTCAGTTAAGCAGATGGGGATGTTTTCCAGGTGTCAGCTCCTGCAGAGTTTTCTGTGAATGAGTCTTATTTGATTTCTCTGGGTTTACAATATACTGAAAGGCCTCGTGAGGAGAAGAGGTTGATAGAGAGGAAAAAGGAGCTGAATGAGGCTAAAGGCAGAGGACCCAGAACCATGCAAGCATGGACCAGTTTCTGATCTGATTTTCATTAGTGTTGCGAAGACTTAATATAGTTTTGTATTTTTCAATTGCATTTTTTAACTTCACGTTGGTTTTCAATTTAGTTTAATTAAAGGTGTTTCCAGTGTGGATTTGCTTGTTTCAATTTAGTTTTTATTGTTTGAAGTCCCCCTGAGACAATTTTTTTAAACATTCCCAGTGGTGCCTTAATTATGATTATGAAGTTTTTAACAAAAATCCCACAACCTAAATGTCTTAAAAAGCAATATTTCATGTTTATCTGAAGCCTTTGTTTCCAAAATCTCCTCTACTTTACATGGGCGTGGCTGTTGGTGCTGAACTGTGTAGCCACGCCCTTGATACCCCTTTCTGATGATTACAGCTGTGTCTTGCATGAGTGAAGAGCTTGACACAAGGGCCTTTAACTTTAATTTAAAATATGTGAGGCCAACAACAAAATCCAGCCTTGGATGCACTTAAAATACGTGCGGGGAATGCAGCAATGTGCCATCTTCTCTTCTCTTGCACCAGAGCTTGTGGACACTGGATGGGGCAGCTCTTTGGCCATCGTGACATCACAATGGCTTATTAATTCAAACACAGCGTATTTGCAACAGTTTATTTGACAGCGATTTAAAAGGAAAAGTACTCAGAAATGCAAAATTGAAATGATTTCTCACATTTGTTGTCTTTCATAAGAAAAATGCCACACATACATGTCAAAAACTCAAAAAAATATATTTTTATTGGAGTCACCCTCCAATAAAAATATTTTTTTTGCTTTCCATTTTTCCAAAGCTTTTATTGCTTCTTGCAGTAAAATAAAATGTTTTATCACATCTAGTTTTAGTTTTTCGTTTAGTTAATTATAACAATGTTGGTGTTGACAAGTATGGCTGATAAAAGAACAAATGAATATAAAAGTTAAAGTGTGCTTTCTTCTCAGATGGAACGAAGACAGTGAAAGGTCAGGCGAGGTAGAAGGAGAGAGAGAGAGAGAGGAAGATATTGTTCCACTGAAAACAGGGAGATTGGTGGAAAGTGAAAGGAGACAGAGGGTGAAGAAAAGAAGCAGAGAGGGATTTAAAGGCCACAGAGAGGAAACAGCTGGTCAGGAGATGGGGACAGGAAACAGTGAGAGGCCACGCCCAAACCTACTTGGACTAACACACCCAACTGACAACGCCCAAGACCTCCAATAACAAATCAAATACGACAATGTCTTTATTCAAATGAAACCACAAACTGAAGGAAGGTCCTCCCTGCTGTTGTCCATTTCTTGAGGAAATGACACTGCAAAATACTCCAGACCATCAGCAGCTGATGCAATGATCACTCAAAACATCCGCTTTGATTTGGTCTGACTGCAACCACATCTGATGCATCAAAGCAGTAAGATGTAGACTTAGCAGCAGTATGTAAAATTGTTGATGGATTTTGCAGAGGATGGCCCGTAGCCGTACAGAAGAAGAGTTTATGGTGTATGAACAGGCTACCAAGAAAGCTGGATCAGTGGACCGTGACCTCCCCATCTGAGGTTCCAGAACAAGCCAGACAGAGTAAAGTGCCAGCCAAGTTGAAACTTGTTGCCACCACAGCTACAAGCAACCATGCTTTGGCAACCTTGGATCTGTACTACAAAGTTATAATATGGGTTGCTATAATATAGTCTGCTATTTTGAAAGTTATCATCATAAATTTGCCCTTTTTAAAATTTCGGCATCCACATCTCCAAAGGCCTCTTCATGTCTCCGTTCTCCATCATGTGAAAAATCCCACACAAACATGTTAAAAACGCCATTTCCATTGGACTGGGTCTTAAAGTAAAGCTTCCAGAAACACCTGAGATTTGACTTGTGACTCACATGCTGGGCATGCACACACAAACACGCTCCCAGCACCGAATTCAGCCCACATTCTTCCCCAGCCAAGACCAACATCTTTGTTTTTCCACAATACAAGAGGTTCATTGGACACAGGAGCTGTGTTTGTGTGAAACTCCTTTCATCTGACCACTGCGACATGTGGGTGTCTGCCTGAGTGCATGAGCATGCGTGTGGTGTGTTTGAGTGCCTTAATGTCCTGTTTGTTTATACAGAGTGCTAGTCTTCTTTTTAGAGCTCTGTCCCTTTTCTGATGGCTATGTTAATAATGAATATTTGAACAACCAGTATTAAAAAGTTATCATTTCGCTATGCTGCTATGTCTTTGTGAACAATTCTGTCTTTTGGGACTTTCCCCCCCAACAGATGTTTTGTCTACTGAAAGCAGACCAATGTCTTAGTGAAATACAGATATCCTACATTCCAGAGCTAACTTTGCTGTTATCTGATGATTTATGCAAATTCTTAGATATTCTCAGTGGAGGTTGAAGACAATTTTTGAATTGTTATTTTTACATGAGTGAACAATATGCATGAGCCTTAAAAGACAGAATGTCTTAGAAAACTCAGAGCAAACAATTAAGATAATTTACAATTAAGCATAAGACTCTGACGAGATTTCATCTATAGGGCACATCGATTACAAGGCCTACTGTCAGTAAACGGTTTATTTTCATGTTATATATGAAGCACACCAACAGTAAAGCTATGTTCACATTGCCCTATGCAATACATGTTGAAGTGTTCAAGAACACGCATTTAGCATGAATGCGTGTCAAATGCCTGTTAGCTTCAGCCATGTTAAGCGACACAAGAGTCGGAGATGAGCCTGTCAGTCAGCCTAACTTTACACAGTAACTCTTGAACTTATTTGTAACATGCTACACGTTAGCAATGTTAGCCGTCTTAGTGTATTCACAATACCTATAACTCTAAACCTTGTGTGCAACACGTGAAAAAAACTGCTAAACAAAGTTTACTGTGACTATGCTAACTCCACACCCTGTTAGTAACATGTAAAAAAAAGTCAGATATCCCTATGCTTTAGCTACGTTAGTATAATTCCTAAAAGCACACAACCAAACATTTAGACAGAGCGCTGGGTACCTCGTAAAATCATTTTGACATCAATGAACACAACCAAAAATGAATCCATATATAAGGCGCTCCCGATTATAAGACGCACTGTCATTTCGAAAAATTAAGGCTTTTAGCTACACATTTTAGTGTTAAAAATATGGTGATCTTTACTAGAATTGCAGATTGCTTTCCTGCAAATGTCCTGAATAAACTAAATAAATAGAGGTGTCCATTTTATCCTGAGGCATTTAATGATTTTTCTAATCTTCTCCATTAAATTTGCTGAGAGACATACAGGAATGCAATAGTTCAGTTTGCATTATATGTGCACAAATGGTGAAGAAGCAAGTAGATAAACAGCAATGTGTGCACATATTTACATTATGAATGCATTCCTGATTAAAACCTTCTGTATGTTACTGTTTTGTTTTTTTTTCTAAAAATTCTCTTCTATAGTCTGTACTCCACAGTACACACCCCTTTCTAGTGGTTGGCCTAGCTGACCAAACAACAAACATCATTGAATGACAGGAAACTTGCATCTTCTACTTCATTAAAGATATATTTTAAGCCGAACTCTGTGTTCTTGTGAAATAGAAAGATCTTTGTACCGTCCAATTCTTCATTTAACATTCCCTGAGGCCTTGTGAATGTTTATAAAAATGACTACAAGTACTCTGTTTTCTGATTGTACCTGTTTGTCAGAGGTGTTTGAAAACATCCGGGGAAAGTGAAATAAAAGGGACCAAAATTATTAATTTGTACTTTTTGATGTCAAAGCTTCATCATCAGCCGTATGGGAGGCAAACGTGTAAAACATTTTGAGTTGCTTTTCCAATGTGGATTTTTTAAAATTATTAGAATAAAAATTAAATATTATATTTTGAATTATTTATTTCTAACCCCAGTTTCTTTTTCCACTCTATTTCACAATTTAGAAAGGCTCTTGGAAAATAGGTGAGACATCTTCAGCAAAAAAAGATAAACCATTGCCAGTTCATGTTTTTTTTACCTACTACTATAATTGAATCAACCAGGAATAATAAGAATTTGTAGTGATATCAGGTTTTCAGGAGGTTTTCTAAAGCATCAGACTGAACAAATCTGACATCTCTGGCTGAAGAAATCAGCAGGAATGGACAGTTTCAACTCTTCAATCATTTGACATTTGGATCTGTTTGCAGAAACTCACATAAATACATACAGGAATGGTCAATGAGCACATTTTCATGGATGTCTGACCATCCTTCACTAGACTGACGTCATTGGAGCAAACCGCTCAACCTCACAGCTGATCTTTGAGCCAGAGGAAATAGTTTCTGGTCAAAGTTTTTCTTTTCCACCATTTTTTTCTTCTTCTGAATCTACACACTAAGATACACATGCATAAAGGGGCAGCCCCCATACCAATTCTATTCTTTAACTCCTATTGTGTAGAATAACTTCATCTGATTATGGGTTCTAGGAGTGCTGGACATTATTCATGACTTCACTCAAACATACACCTTAATTAGGTGTTAACTTGTATAGAGCTTTTCTACCTTCCTTGATGTCTCAAAGCACATTACAGTCAGCCCCCTTCACCCATACGCGCACACAATCACACACTGAAGGCGTAATACTGGCAACAACCTACAACCACCAGGAGCAATGTTCTACTTTGTTCTACTTTAATCCTCCTAATAGTTCAGTTTGCATTATATGACATACATTCAACATTTATTGACTGTGCGCCTTATTATCCGGTGTGCCCTCTCTGCTTGTCTAGTCTGAACACCATGGGCTAATCGTGCGTTTAAGAACTCACATTTTGCGTGTTCTTGAATGTCTGTTGGCTTCAGGGTCATGAAGCGAGATAAAAGAGGCGGGAGTCCGTCAGTCAGCCTAACTTTACATAGTAACTCTAGAACTTATTTGCAACATGCTACACGATAGCCATGTTGGTCGTTTCTGTGTGGTCACAATGTACCTGTAACTCCAAACCTTGTCTGCAACACGTAAACAAAACAGACTAATACTGCTAAAACAAAGTTTACTGTGAATATGTTAACTCCCAACCCTGTTAGTAACATGTAAAAAAAGGACAGACATATCCAAGGGTTTAGCTAAGTTAGCATATTCACAATAGCACCTAACCAAACATTTGATTAATTCACACATTTCTAAGCATTCCTCGAAAAACCTGCCCTCTGAGCACCAGCCCTTCCCAATCCAGGAAAACGAGCGGATTCTCCCATTGTGAAGTAGACAAGTGAGGAACAGCCTCTTCCAGCAAGAGTCTGCACTACCAGCTCCGCCCCCAGGTCAAAATGCACACACTCACTTTCTCAGCGGAGCTAGCATTGATAGGCCAAAACAGTCATATTTACCAAAGTTCAGCTGTTGTTTTTTTTTTTTTTCTTTTCAGTGGCTGAGACACAGACACAAACAGAGGCCGGCTTTAGGTTGATGTCATGAAATGGGCGACGCCCACAAGGAGCGAAAGGCGGTGTCTCAGAGATCGAATCGTCTTACTTCCAGGTATGAAAATTTGCCGCAAAAATAACTCGTATTTCATAAAGAAATTGTTCTTTAGTTTTTCCAAAAGGTAATATATTATCATATATATCATGGATATAGGCTGGATATAGGCTATATCATGGATATAGGCTGCAAATAAAAAAGCCACAACAGATGTGGATTATCAGGGATGTTTTATGCCCATGCACGGCTGTGAAAAGGAGAAAAAACAACACAAAACAGGAATACGAATTGGAATACAAACGAGGAGTGTCGAGCTCTGTAGCTTTACTCCAATATGCAGCAGAACACAGTAGCCTACCACCATATGGTCTCATTCTAGAGCAATGCCTGCCCCAGACAAACACAACCAACAACATGCATTCAGAGCGTGGATCGAAAATACATCCAAGTGGAAACAACTGACAGTAAAATGTTCCCGGCAGCTTATTGACAATAGTTATTTGGATGAATATGAAGTTGGCTTTTTATTTGAGGTGTTTTTTTTTCTTTTGGAACAGTGTTTCTCTTCTCTTTACTTGTAGTGTTTCCTTTTATTTGCAGAATCATTTACCTTCCATCATTTCATTATTTTGGTTGCACAATTTATATTTTATGTTTTGGCTGCGATGGCGAGTCGTGGTCACCATACTTCATGGCATATCTTTCTTATTTGCAACAGAGGCTACCAATAAATCCAGGACAGAAATTATTTTAGCATCACATTAAATGGAAAAAAATGCACTGCAAAACATACATTTAAAAAAAAAATTGGGAATACATTCAGGCATGAAGGGGTTATAGAAATAACATCACATTTAATTATACATTTAATATTATAGACTTTTATTTAGCATGTGCTTTGGTTTTTGTCTTTAAAAAAAGCTTTTGCTTTAGAGCTCACTCAAAGAGGGGACTCAAAGAGATTGAAAATTTACAAAAAAAACAGGTATTAAAGAAATAAACTCTACAGTTACTGAAGTGTTGGCGAAAGAAAAAAAAACACTTTGTCTCAGATATTACCTGCCTTTGTCCAACAACTGCAGTATAGGTTAAAAAAAATGTACTTTTATTCAGTGAATCAAATCAAAGGATTGTACAAGCTAATGTTAGCTATACTTCTAAAAAAAAAATCTATAGAAAAAGCCTTTAAGTTTCTACAAATGACTATCAAGTCAACAAGGTTTCAGTTTTTCTAAGTTTCTAAAGTTCCTTTTTGTGAACTATTATGTCTCCATGACAATAAGTCACATTTTCCAGCCAGAGGAAAACACAATGCTTATTTTACCTTTTCTCACACGTTGTGCACACCTTTCCTTTGGGCTAAGTTCTAAAAAGAATAAAGACACTTGCTTTTTGCCTGGTCTTTTCAAGCCATGTTCTCTAAAATAAGCTTTTCTGTCTCATGCTGATTTTTTTATTCAACCTACTTTTAACTTCTCAGCAAATCCTTTTCTGTATTAAGTACCCCTGATCACATTTATTAACTTAGGTATCCTGTAGTTTTGCATTTACAACAGGTGTTCTTTTGCATCTAACTAAGAATCCAATTTGGGGTAAATGTCTATAGTTTCCTCATCTCCCAAGATTCACAACAGGCGCCTCTTCCATTTCACATTCTAATTTTCTGTCCTGTTACAGTCAAATGCTAGCAGCATACAAGTTGTACTGCACGTCGAAGCTGTGGCACAAAGTCCCAGCATGCCTTTCAATATAAGCCTGCGCAGATTTACAAAGACAACAATGGAAAGACAGAGTAATAGGTGAGATGGCTCTGGATGGTAGACTGTAAGAGGATTAGTTGAGAAAAGAGAAAGAACAGAAGGTTCTTTAGGACTTAGATTTAAAGATAAGAGATGAATAGTTTAGCTGTTCAGGAAAAAATGCTACAAGTGTGATAAAATTGATCAAACGAATCACCAGAGAAGTGGTAGAATAAGGAAAAAAGATTAAATCAAAAGGAGAATGACTGAAACACAATAGTGGTGTTAAGAAAAGTTGGGTAAGGCACAAAGCCTTTCAGATTTGGCTTTTACAAGAGAATTTAGGCTAACTCCAGAAAAATCTCTCCACAAAGACAGGGTTAAGATGCCTAAACTATATAAACTATGGACACACCTATGGTTTTGTAACATTGTCTCTCCCTGACAGCTTTGAGAAAAGGTAGGGAAAACAATCTGCCTAGACAGATTACTTCTGATACCCAACACTTTTAAAGCCACTAACACACTCTCCTTTTACTCCATTGCATGGTTTGCCTCTCAACTTCCCATTGACTTCCTAAACCCAGCCAATTTTTCCAATTCTTATGGCTGTCTGTTACAATAAAGTGATGGGAGTTGTCCCTAAGTAGAGCGAGAAATGGAGAGGGAAGGGATTGAAATGGAGTTGAGCGACTGAAGAAAGAAGCTGCAGACAATAAGGTTTAGGAGGGGCAAAAAAATGATATTTGTTGTAAAAAATAAGAGACAGAAGTGCTCTAAAAGAAGAATTCTTTTCCAAAAGATGTTCAATAAATTTACTTGTTCAAGCAGCCAAGATTTTTAGATGACCTTTAGTTTTAGTCTTCTGCAGAAGGGAGCTGTTCTGAAGTCAGGTTAATTTAGCAGCACAAGCTCAAAAAAAGTTCTCAAAAGCCATTAAAAAAGAAAACTATAACCTTTGTTGTATCTGTTTTCATTTGATTCATTTCACATATGAGATTTTCTTCTTTTTTTTTGTTCATTTGTTTTTGAGAGATGCATTTAAAATGAGTGAAAATGTGCATTTTCTCGCAAAAAAAGTTTTTTGGCCATCTAAATCTTCTACATATTCTTATTTGAAATGATTACAAACAAAGAGATACATTTATTCAACGCTTGCACAGTCCGGCAGTGGCTTATGGTTTGGGGCACTCTAGTTTTCAAAGGAGGTCACCTCAGGAGCATTGCAGGTTTATCGACTTCCATAGCAATATGTCAGCAGGAAGACCAGACAATTCCATTATCCAGAGATGCAGTACAAGTCCTTTGGTTGTTTGCATGAAGGCCTATGCAGGCAAAGGAAGCAAATCCATCTAACAACATCAGCAGCTATCCTTCTTTCTTCTTCTTCTATTCATTAGTGAACAAAATGTTACTTTACATTTGAAAGAAACTCATATTTGAACCATTTCTAAGTAAAATAATGCATTTTAAATTCCTTTGAAATTCCCCAAAATGACACATTGTGCTGAAATGAGTACAAATTAGGGAAAGTTAGTGGGGAGGACAAAAATAGGATCAGACTAAGAATAAATTCAGGGAATCAAAATCACTGTATTATCCGCACTGTAGGGAGCAGCGGATTATCAACAAACTATGTCTTTTTTTTAACCTAATTTTTGAACTTTTGACTCTATTAGCTACATTCACTGTAACTCTATAGAGTTACAGTGAATGTAGAAATTGTTTCTAACACACTATTCTTTAACCACAAAAGTTTTAGCCACATTAGTGTATTGCAATACTTGTAAGTCCCAACAGTTTCCAACATGTAAAAAAACAGAGTGATACCACTAAAACAAACATTACTGTATATGCTTACTCCAAATCTTGTTAGTAACACGTAAGAAAAAGAAACAGTCTGATAATACATGCTAGCCACGTTTGCATATTCATGGAACAGACTGACATTTTGCCAGAGTGCCGTTTAACTCTCAAAAATCCCTTCACCACCATTAGGCACAACCAGAACTAATCTAGATATAGGGTGCTCTGAATTATAAGACCCGCTGTTTTTTGTTTTTGTTTTTTAATAAAGGTTTTTTGGTGAAAATACTTTGTTTTAGTCTTTGGTACTTTTGATCCTACATGAGTGTTAATAGTAGATGGATTCCCATATTGTGTGTTTTCGTACACTGAGTTATGTATGTATTTGTAGCATCATTTGAAAAGCTTGCTGAATAAGAATATGAGACACAGTCTGTTTAACGTGGAATTGTCAAATATGCATGACCAATGTGATAAATCATATTAGCTGATATCAGCTGAAGAAGTATGGACCTGAATCTAATGTCTGCAGACATAACATCCAAGAGAACTATAAACTGTTTAAACCAAGATGAATGGCTGTTAATCAGCAGTAAAAGAAATGTCAACCTTGGACAATCGACAAAATATGGACCCTTTTTATTTTCCCTTACAGCATTACTTTAATATAAAAAAAAATAAATAAAAAGTAAAACAAATGATTATTCACTTATTGAAAATGGTTAAATTGATCGACGTCTAATGATATTACTTCACTTGCTCCAAAAATTGATAAATTGAATTAAAAAATCTTTCCTAATGTAATATAATTTTGCACATGTTTTTAACTTTTGATACTTGATGAAATTTTCCTATGAAAATCTCTGAAACTTTTACTGATATAGTATTATTTTTTAATCATATGAATGACTTTTATAAATAACATAATCTGCATATATTTTAGATAACTGATCTGCATTTGCCATGTTGATTTCTGAAATAGTTATTTTTTACATAATAATTAAGTAATTCATCTTTGTCATGTGCTTTATTGATACTTTATGATTCTTAATTCTGTCTGATAAAAGCTAGGAACCGGATATTGATAAATCATGTAATAAAATGGTTACGGTAGAAGAGGGGTGGGATTATACAAGTTTGCTTCCTTCCACTCCCTTTCAAGCAATATTTATTAATTATAGTCAAGATAATCTATAGTCTATCTATAGTCTAAGTATCCTAAGTTTGATTAGTCACTGTATGAATGTATAACTGATGATTATATTGCTTTTGTGTATTATTTCTATTTAATTGCTTGAAATAAACCATTTCAAATCAAAAATCAAATCAAAAATTAACATAAAATGGTGATGTTTAACATTTAGGGACTTTTGCAGATGGCAACTTTTGTTTGGACTAAAATGCCAAACTTTTAACAGAGAGAAAAAATACATGTTTTGCTATTGTCTGTGCTTTGAGATGGATTCTATTATGTAATAGTTATACCTTCAACTTAGATTAAAATGAAATTGTTATACATTCTAAATTCTCTTTTTTTTCTTTTTATAAAAGCATTTGCATTAAAGAACTGACTTAGAACTCATTTGGTTGAATCCACTTTAACCCACACAAAATGAATAATCATCTAATGCAGACAGACTTGAGTGCATCCGTTATAACATGTTGGCATATATCTGGAAAGCAGCACTGTTTAATGGCTGTGAGCTGATTAGTAAAATGATGCTTACATTTCCATGATAACTGCTGCTGCAGCAACTTCAAGTATTTGTTTTCTTTTACCACAGATTCTTCCACTGGAAAACTGGATGGTTTACGACTCAGTGCATTTATATTTTGTTCAATGCAAAGGTCATAAAATGACTGGCAGAAGCCAATGGAAAGAAAAAGGAAAAAACAAGAAAGTAGTTGAACCTCCTCGGGCTGATAATCAGCACTATCACCTTTCGTAAAATAAAAAAAAATTCCCATCACCTCACATAAACGATTGTTGACTAATCGACTAATCAAAAAAAATTGTTGACTAATTAACTACTGAAATCATTTAGTGACAAACCTACTGTTATTCATTATACTAACTGGAGCACAAACAGTTTCAAAATAATTTACAGCATGAGTAAAGAACAATGCATTAGAAAGTCACATTCACACAAGTACAAAAGGAAAACTAGGAAGTTGGAAAAAAAGATGAAGCATAATGACGTTTTAGACAATCAGAGAAAAAAAAAAGCAAAAGACAGATGGCTCTGTGTTATTCTCCTGATCACACTTCTATTTGTGCAAAACATAACAAGCCCCAGTGCGAGTCGTAAACGCTGCATAAAATCAAACTATCATCATGGCGGTAATGACAAGTGTGTCAAGACGTCAGCATCACCACGTCTGCAAAACCTTTTCCAACTTTGGATATGAAGAAGAACCTCAACAGGGCACTGCGATGAAACCAGAGAGGAACAGACAACATCTAAAAAAAGGAGGCTGATATAAATCTCTGGTTTGAAATGCAGAGTTAAAGCTGCTCCATTGTGTCTCCTTAGCAAGTAATAAACTCAACTGTTAACAAGGTAATTACCCACAATGCCAGGCTACACCACAAAGGTTTTGCTCTCTCAGACTGGTAATTGACCCCTGATGAATGGTTATACAATGGATGTCTGTTTCCCTCGCACATGCTCCGTTTGAGACCACCAAAAGTGTCATTACAAAGAAGAGAAAAAAAAAAGGTGAAAAGATACACACCCCTGCATGGGTGTTCACGCACACGCCCTGTTCCCATCTCCGTTCCCGTCTTTCACACACATGATCTGACCTGTTTATTCGCTGGATCATTCACCATGTTGCCACAATCTGCCATTGCATAAAACTCTCATTAATGCAGCATTGTTTCAGCATTCAGTAATTCATCACTGCCAATATGATTAACCAAACTGTCACACTCGCATATAGTCTCATTCATCAAACATTTGCTCGGAAATGTTACATTGAACATCAGCGTTGCTATACAATCTTGATGGGTGGAGGCCTGGAATTTTATCGGCTATGCTGACAAGTTGATGCAATCGCACACGCCAGGGAAAATAACACAGGTGGAAAGGATGGCCACTCATTTCTATTTTTCCCACAAAAATTTAAAAGCAGAGTATAATAGTATACTTTTATATGTAATATAATAGTATAACAGCCACTATAAAGATAATTAAAAAATGAAAAAAATACCGATATATGATAAAAAAGTAAAACATTTACAGGAATAAAGTCAGAGAAACACGTGACCCCAAAAGGGATACAGCTGGTATAGAAAAAGGATGGAAGGATAAAATTATTTAGAAAATCATTACAGTTTACAGGAACAAAAAGTATAATTTCATTAATTATAAGTTGAGAATTCATGAGAATTAAGTCATAAATTTATAAGGCAAAAGGCAATTAAGTAAGGAATAAAATTGCAGAAACTACCAAAATCGAGTTGTAGTATGAGAAACCTTTATCCTTGTAAAATTCTGTCTATTTTCATAACTTTACAACTTTATACGCATTTATATATTTTTTTCTTTCATGGCGGTCCTTATACTTCGTCTTGCATAAAACAGGCAGTCGGCTGGTTCCAATTGCAGCAGGATAATTTGTAGGAGTGTGTGTTGGCAGGAGTCTGGCGATACAATACGAATACCGATATTGCACCGGAACACATTTTCGTTCTTTATTTTTAAAAGTATGACTTACAGGAACTCTACCTGAATTTCAATACGTCTTCCATTGTACTAAAATTGTAAAATTTAGTTTATTTAATGATCAACATGTTAAGCACTGTGACTTTATCTCATATATAAGTTGCTGTTACCCAAGCAAATTCATAGTGATTTTATTTTGGTAACTTTAAAAGTATAAAGGAAACAGTCAACATTCTCTTGTTTCCACTGCAAAATGTTTTTCAGCATAGGAAAACAAATGTAATGAATGTGCCTTAACCAATGAGGTTCTAAAAGATTGAGGAAATAAAGTGCTGTTTATTTTCCATATTGCTTAATGGAGCTTCTTCTCCAGTACTTTTAAATGGTTCAGGAGCCTGAATGGTGCTTCAAACATAAAGGGGCAAGAAAAAAAAAGAAACAAAAACATTCTTTCCAGAAACAATAAAGTGTGATGATGAGGCAACGTGACAGGGTGAAGGAAAGTTGCTTTAATGTGGCTAGGAGGCTTTGTTTACATGACAGTCTGTACTGCACCGCTGCAGCCACGCTTTTTCACACGCAGAAGTGAAGTAGTAACGGTCATCGCCACCATGTTGTCCTTTTTTCAGAGTGTTGTACACATCACTCGGATCCATCATGTTGCTAAACTAGAATCTGTTGCTGGGAGGTTCAGCAAAACTTAGGCCCGCTTTGCCAACAGCATTTTGGCTGATGCTACGTGCAATAACCGCTGTGCAGCTTTACTGCTTCAGTCATTCTTGACAGAGCCAGCTACAAAGCACCGCAATCCGCATTTTTATATGGTTCTGGCAGCAACATGGCACAGTGTTTCGGTTCAGTACCCATCCTAAGTAAAACCTAAGTAGTTCATGTCTCATAACAACAAAGCAAGCCGCTTCTCGCTGAGATCTTGTAGTTGTTTTGTGCGGTGTAGAGCTGCTCAAAGGAGATCTGAGTGCTCTGCTGCCAACTAGTGGTCAGAGGTTTAAGTGGAAAACAAGAGTCAGACACTGAAGGACGCTCATAGATAATTAAATAAATATCTTCCTGACGGCATTTTGAATCGATACAAGATTTTCTAACACCCCTATTTAGTAGCTCAGCTAAAAGTCCTCAAAGCTAAATCAGGTTCAGCAAGGCAAGGGTCAATACTGGGCATGAGATCATCAGAGAAGAGACGGGGTAGTCAGGATCCAGGCGAGAGTCAGGGCAGGCGGGAAGTGTGTGCTGGGTTGCTGGGAGATGTAGTGTGTCTAGAACTCCCACCGGTGACCAGAGGGGGAGACAGAGTTCTGATTTCTGACACCGTTGTATGTTTCTGTTTTATTATTTTTTATGTTATATCTCTTTTTTGCACCATTCTAAAAAAATCCCACCACAATCCTAAAGATGATATATTCACAGCTCTTGTTGCAAGCTTAGTTATTATTCACATTCAAAATTCTACAGACCACTTATTAAATATTAACCAACTATTGCGTTTCCAAGAAGAAACAGCGATGTGACAAAATATTGTTACTGAATGCTCCACATTTTTCCCAACACAAGGAACTGATATTGAAAAGAAATTGTGATTACTTACAGCCGACGTACAGTGAGATTAAGTCTCGTATTTCTCCTGCTGGTTCTTCAAAGCAGCTGTAGCGTCCATTGTGGTGCAAGTTCACTTTGCTGAAGAACAGTCTTGGACCTTCCAAACGGTGTTTTGCCATCACATCTGTCCCGTTCACTTTCCATGACACCTTTGTGTTATTGTCCAGTTTGCCACACTGCATGGTGACATCTCTACCTATCTCCTGGTACTGCGCCCTTGCAACTGAGAAAACACACAAAAAAGCATATATGTTAGGATGAAAAGAAAGCACTTATGTTAGTTCTTAGTAAGCAAGTGAATCTTTCTGCAACATCTTTGTCCCACACAAAACAGGAAATGAAAGAGAAGCTGTAACATTTGCTTTCTTCATTGCTTTTGTCTTTTCATCTGCTGTCTAGACTCTGATGCCAAAAGCTCCTTGTCAGAAAAGTGGCAGACAGTGTTGACCTCCGGGTTAAGGGATTTATGGGAGCCTAATGGGAGTTTGAGCCAGGACACAGGGGTTAGTTTACCCTCACTGTTGATAAGTCTCAGGGGGCCTATTGTGACCACAAGGAAAGAAGACCTCAGATTAACACTCAAACATCAAGGATCAGTAATACAACAAGAAACAACAATAAAATATTGATTCTTGTCTCAGGAAAAGGCTCACATCTATGAAGAATGGAGAGAAAAAAAAAGGACCTCCTCTTGGTTTGGATTCAATGTTTCAATGTTAATCCCGTCCGGGCACAAACTGCGATGATTTCTTTTCTCCTCTATAGTCAATTCTTAAATGGTTTGCACAACTGGGAATTAAAAGGGATACCATCCATATGTCACTACAATATCCAAGTCCCTGATTAGTCAAAGTTTGAACTGGTTTAACTTTCAATGTGCGTTCAATGGCTGTACATTTTGTATGTAGAGCCTTAAAACATTTGTGGAAACGGGTGTAGCTATGCGAGAGTGCTAATGCGAGAGTTTTGAACGTGGAAGTACGAAACGCACAGACACCTCCATGATCAATTTTTTACACGATTGGCGCTTCTGTGAATTAAAAGGGATTCCATCTATTGGTCACTACCAAATCCAAGTCCCTGATTGGTCAAAGCTAAAGCTGATCTAATTTTGTATATAGAGCTCCAAAATGCTCATGGACACCTGCATAGCATGAATGCAAGAGTTTTGCATGTAGGACTCAGTAAGGCACAAAAACGTGCATAGACTTTTCATTAAAAGTGATAGCTTGAACGTGTGTTGCCTAGGGCGGTGTGAACATAGCTCGTCTCTTTTCTTGTCCCCTCCCCCATGTGTTTTACTTAATTTCCTCTCATTTTTAACGCCAATCTCTATCTACTTAGACCCACCCCTTTACATCACATAAAGATATCAACCCATTTCTTCATGTATATTTCATGTCCCATAACAGAGCCATCCATATTTAATGGGACCAAATCCCTTTCCCCATTAACATGAATTTGACACTATTTGCTCTTTCTGTTTCTTCTGCTTTGTCATTCATTTCCACTCAGAAGCCCCAACATGCGCATGAGGCTCACCCTCTCTGTTGTTCCTGCTTCCCTCCCATTATCGTTTGTTTTCTCTCCTGTCCATCCCAGTTACTTCCACCCTTGCCTGCCCCACTTCCCAAAATAATGAGTGCACACATGCACATTAGTGGCAAGAAATGGCAATTTCCTTTGATCTCTTTCTCTCGCCTCACTTTGAATGGGCCTGTGTGACTTTATTTACATAAAATTCTATTTGCATTAGAGCAGAAACCATAAGGTTTGGCTTTGATGTTAGCTTTGATGGGGATGCTGGTGGTGCCTCGTGGTTTCTGATGATGAGTAAGAGAAAAGACAAGAGTGTTTGGAAATCATGCACTCCATCAAAGTGTAAAAAATGTTCCTCAAAACATTATAATTTTGAAAAAAAAAACCTCTTCTCCTAAAGGAAGCTGGTGTTATAATGCTTTTTCAACATCTTATGCTGACTTCACACCAAACGCGAATCGAGTGTCAAATGACTTGCTGTCTCGCATTAGACAGAGGAAGGAAAAGGAATATAATTAAAGCCCTTTTTATTATTGCTTTGCTGCAAATAAGAAAAGTATTATAAAAGGTCAGAAGGAGAAGAAACAAATTTTGGACTCCACCTACTGATCGCATCATCAGCTCATATTAGATCAAAGCTGAGTCCCTGATTGGTTGACGCGATGTGTCACCAAAGGTTAGACTTTTGAACACCCTGGACACGCCACAACGCCCCGTGACACCTAAAATGCGCTGTGGCCAGACTGGCCTCCCTGTTTGCATCTGTACTTTTACTTAACATTAAAACTCACTTTCAAAGACTTTATGTAAACACAAAAAAGAAAAATACTTTTTTTATAAGTATTATCCAAAACTTTTCAAATGCCGTCTAGTTCACTTATTTCTGTTTCCTATTATTCAGATATCCTGGAGACTTTGGCTTGTCAGTGTGCACTTGTCAATTTTTCCCATCTGTTGCATATTTGTTTCTGTCCAAGATAGAAATCTGTCAAAAAAGATGAGAGATATCTTTGGGTTGTTTTTTTTCGACAGTAAAAATATTCCGCAAACATCTGTAACTCCTAAAAAGGCATAAAAAACAAAACTTGGACAAAGAGGACTGCTTTCATAGGTGGGTCGGTAACATTTGGTGTGATTGGGGAGTCTTACAAGATTTCAAGTGGTGTGATCCGTCTGTCTAAAGATCTCAAAGACATACAGTGACTGTTCAATTCCAACTATTGTGCTTGTTTTTCTTATTTTCAAGATTCATTAAACACTAAGAAGCATGTCAGCTTGTTCTTTCTGTGTAAAGTTTACAATACTTTATAATAGTGAAATTTTAACATAATCAATGTAAATCAGCTGATTCTGTTGCAAACAAAAGCCGCTTTGCGCCGTTTCATAACACTTTAATTGAGTAATGTGTTGCATATCAGTTCAGAGACACGTAACGTTAGTAATGGGTTGCGTAAGTGACAAAAGTTGAAGCAAAGATTTTCAGTGAAAACGGATGAGTTCTTGGACTCACCTCTCCATCTACCTCTCCCTTTCACCTTGAAGCTGCTCGTCCCATTTGAATTAAAGAAACTTCAATATTCATCAGTTGTACATGACCGCTCATCATCAGTCCACTCACATGCCACTCATGCATAATGCGCATTATAGCAACAGCGGAAACACAAGAGGATGGTTATGATTACACTCATGTACTTGCTCACACATGAGCATGCTGCCCTGCATAATGTCCTCATTGCTCATGACCATGCAGACAAGCAGGCTTAATGACCATAATGACATTCAACTGAAGTGCTATTGATCTCTTGGTAATGGACTAGACACTGTAAGCAGCATGAGAGCACTCTGATTCTCTACCAAAATAATGATTAAAAAAAAAAATCAACCATATCCTGTTTTTATTCATTGATGTCTTGATTTATATGCAGGCTGATGCAGTAGTATTTAAAAAGTGTAGAGCTCTGTCAAATCCAAAGTTTTTTGCAGGCAAGCTAGTCTTGTTTCTGAGAACCTTCACTGTTGTTTCCTCCAACCAGATCGCTAAAATGTATACACTTGAATAGAAAGGATCAGCTTTGCTGTATTTTTTAGGTCATTTCTTTGCGGCTTTCCAGGAATCTATACTTTGTATTCAGCGTGGGAGTCTGCGGGTCACTGAGGGTATGGTAGCTCTTATACAGCTCTGTGATCTCTTCCCAGACAGGTGCATTACCATAAGGAGGATACGCAATGACTTGTGTTGAGGTCAGATGAGCTGAAACCAGCAGAACAACACAATCTTGTCCACTACTTAATTAAGGAATGAGGAACACAGAAGCACACAAACATCTATAGTCAACAAGACTTCAGGAGAGCTGAAGTATCACCCACAATTCACTTGCTAATGTGCACCTATGCATTATGCATTGGTATAAACTCAAGCAATATGATTATTAGCTCATTGACCTCATCAATGACAGCATTAATTAAAGGTCTATTTTCAAACGGATGTTATTTTTGAACATTTTATTTTCAAAAATAAAACTTATTTTTAAAGTTACAAGCATGTCCACTGCAGTGGACTACAAGCGCCTGAGTACCCAACAGTAAACATTAGGTACTTACTGTAAAAAGGAATTAACTTCTTTCTTTCTTTTGTAAATATACAAACGTTTGCTGCTTTTTATGCTTTGAAAAACAATTAAAAAAAATTTCGGGTAAATTTTATCACTGTATAAGCTTCAGGCCGAAAAAGGACAACTAATGATACTCAGCCATGAAACTTACACCTAAATATGTTAAACCATTCCCAACAGGAGAAACATTATTGTGAGTCTTAACAGTTCTACAAGGATGAAGGACAGTATTACTAGGACCTTGTTTTAGCATGTTGGAAGAAAACACAAACTAATATTTTATTATCATATTACTCTTTTGTGTTCATCACATATAGGAAAGGTTGCAAAGCATCCAGAGCACTGTGACACACTGCATAAGATGCAGATGTATTTAGTTTTCCATGTGCATGCAGCATCATGACATCTATAGGCATTTTTCACCTCAATTAATTGGGGCTAGGGGTATCCTGTGCCAAACCTGACCTCACAGGCTACTTTAGTGACTGCTCTCCTTAACAGGTGTGTCTTCCACTTTTGCTTTACTGTAGAGTGCCAGTATTTATCGGGCAAGGGGCAAGTAAGCTTTTTATAGAATAGTCTGGTGAGATGCCATGTGCCCCTCTTCCACAGCTCCCTAATCATGTTGACCATCCTCTGCATCCTAATCCTCATCATCCCTACTTTCTCCAGCTTTACCACCTGTATCTCTATCATCCTCAGCTCCTATGTCTCTGTTCTTCTCTGTCCGCCAATCATCTTAACTGTTCTTACTACATTCATCATCAGGAGCTGGATGGATTTTACTGGACTATTCTGTAGGCTACCTTATTTCTGTGAAGTCTGCAAACTATGATAAAATAGTTATAATAGTATCACAAACTACTGCCAATCTGTACAACTGTACAATAAAGTCATGATTAAGTACTATCTTAATTGAACAGCTAAAAATAGCTGTAAATGTAACGACACACTGATTAATAACCAAAACAGTCACAAGAAGCAATTAATTAATCACATGATATGTGAAAAAAAAGTCACTGGGTGATGTATGATATTCACTTCATTGGACACATTGTTGATAATAACTTTCTACATATTGTAAATAAAAATGTCATATTCCTAACCAGTGTTACCGTTCCCTAGATGGTACTGAATATCATTTTTTTTTGTTACTTGTCAGGCTCAGTCAGCATAGAAGGATAGATGGAAAATCCAAGCAGTGGTCATCCAGGTTGGCTGTTTATTAGCCATCTTGGATTCAAAGTAAATGTACCTGCAGTTACACTGACTAACCACTGAATTTAATTCAATGAACTATAGCAGAAGAATGCACTCTAGTGACTGGTTTGCAGTTCCACCACAGAAACCAATGCAACAAAGAGTCACTTTGTAGTAGCTGTGCACTGTAGTGACAGTTACACACAAGAAAACTAAAAAGACACCCAACCTTTTTTGCAACATGTGAAAAACAGACTGAAATATTCAATATGTAAGGCAAAAATGATTTCAAGGCACACCCTTGTTGTTTTTGCAAACAATTAAGGCTTTTAAATGTGTGCCTTATGGTGCAAAGAATACTGTAACTTTAGATGGACACATACTTGTCCGAGCATGTTTCTGAATACAAACTTCTTTGTACATGTGTACTGTATGCACACCCACCATAAAGAGTGCATACCCAACCCCTTATCATACACGCATCATCAACTCCATTAGGCTGCTATACTGTTGGTCTCAGTTACCCTTACACTGAGTTTCAGAAAACCCAAGAATCTGATGGAAAAGTGGAATCAAAATGGAACGAGTGAAAAAGAGAAACAAGGCTTCTGATTGCAGAAAACCAAGAGCCACTAGCAACTAAAAGCTACTCTAGCTTTTTTTTTTCACGACATTCTCATATTCATGGTTCACACTCATGTCATTTTGAGCAGCACATTATGTTGCTGCTAAAGAAAGAACGTGTGAAAACAGTTTGTTTGGAAAGTAGGAACTCACCCAGAAAATGCAAAAAATGCAATGGTGCTGTTCAAAAACAGAGTGAAGAGTGTTCATGAAGGTATCAGACAGGATTTTGGAGATCTAAGTACGACTAGTGGAAGGGTTTATTTACATGATGCATCCTAAGGAAACAAGAAAAATGAGGAATATTTTAAATCAACCAACAGCCAACTAGAGTTGTGTGTGTGATCTATTTGAGCACTTTGCTTAGATACTCACATTCCACTGCCAAACAAACCAAAAAATGTAGTTAAAATTGAGGTAAAGCATGCATAACAGCCCATTTGTGTATAATAAAAGCCCTTCTGTTTGTTTAGATGATTAAACATTACTTGTTGAAACATCATAAACCACAGGAGACAGCATCATTTTACTACACCCCTCCAGCGCAGAATCATCAAAAGCCTTTTTATGAAGTGAGCTCAGCCACTTAAATAATTAAGCCAAGTTCAGGTGCAAAGAACTAAGCAACAACTTCAAATATCTGACTTAATAACGAGCTCTCTAATTTAAGGTTAACAGGCAATACTTAACATGAAGCAGTTTTTTTTTAAATTGTCAAACAAGACAACAATGTTTAAGGATTCTTAAAGTCTACATTTCAAGCAGGATGGATGCTTGGAATGATGCATAAAAACATCATAAACTGAAATTAACTGTTTACACAATTAATGTAATTTCAGCAGATTGTGAAGTGGTATGCAACAGCAGTTGTGTTTACGCAGTCAACGTCAATCAGCTAATTCTGTCGCAAAGAAAAGTGGCTTTGCGTTGCTATGCAACACTTCAGTAATGTGTTGCAAATCTGTGCAAAGTTAATACAAAAGCTGCTTTTCTACCTGTCAGAATCAGCTGATTCATGATGATTGCGTAAACAGTCAGAGTTATGGCATGTCAAACAGAGTGTGTCATTTAGGTGTGGCCGGCAAAATTTCCAGTGTTATGCTAAGCTGTAACATAACAACGGAAATGTTGTGCCCATGGCAAAGTGCGTCCAGGTGACAATTTTATAAAAAAAAAGGTTTTTGTGAATGTGCGTTTTCTGACTTTGGCTAAGTTTTTGCTAAGTCTTTCATATATCTGCAAGTCTTTCATATATCGGAGATAGAGCTGTGAAACAAAAAGCCTGGAGCAAGATTTGTGAGATTTGCACCTCTTTGACCTTCTAACTGTATGTACATCTGCTAGTATTGGGTAGCGACAGTCCAGTGTGAACACAAACTGCTAAAAGTGTGTTCAAAAGCCAATTTTCAGACTGTTCTTGAACACGCAATAAAAGCCCGGTGTGAACATAGCAATAGAGGGTGAATATGTGAACATATGGAACATATGTGAACTGATCCGAATCATTTTGCAATGTCAAAAACATCATTTATGCCTCGATAGAAAGCAGATTAAAAGCTTTGAGATTTGTTCTTGGAACCTTTTTAAAGGCTCACACACATCCACATATTTCAGCTGTGGGCTTAGAAACAGTAAACACACAAATGCAAGTTTGCTGACATGCTCAAGATGCAAGTCGGTGACATTCAGAGACATTCCTGCATTCAGCAGCCACACGACCAATTAAAAAGAAAAAAAACAACAACTTCAACCTCTTGAGCTGATTAGATCACCGATGAAGTCTGATTATCGACTGCTAGCAGTAGGATCCTCAGCGTGCATGTTTGCATTTCAATCAGCCCCGTACCCTCAGACGGCTGAAAATACGACCGTCATTTCGCATCTACTACTCCACTTGTACGTGCTCATATCTAAAGTACTTCTCTGTGCGAGAAACCACCTGTAAGTTATGATCTGGCTGCGCAGCAGCACCGCCGAATGAAATTGAAGTTTCGGCGTTGGCATTTTGATTTAACCTCTCGATAGTTTCTTATTGCCTTTGCTCCTGCGTCTGTGAAACTACAAGCTTGCTTGCAAGTGATGGTGTATATAGATATATATATTTATTTTATTATTATTTGCAAGATGATTTTTCATTATGATACAGTCTGCAAGCTACACAGGCCAATCACTAAATAAACAGTAAACCAGCTGAGAAGTAAAAGTTATAATCTGAACAGTATTTGACACTGTGATATATTCTTATGGGCAATTTTTTTTCTTTGCTCTCATGTCCATACAGATGCTTTTGTGTAGTGTATTAAGCACACTTCTGTGACAGCAGTTAGTCCCTGTAGGCAACCACCTCCTCCAGTTCAACACACACGCTGAAATGTTGACCTGCGCTCCCAGTCTGATTGAGCATTCGTGGGTTGCGTTAGAACAAGCCGGTTCCCACTGGGCCACCCACACACCCTGGAGGATCTGCTACCAGACGCTACAGGACACCCCAAAACATCTCTCTGTGCATGCCCACTTTCATATGAGCCCTTTTAGCACTGCGTCGGGGACCTACACAGCATCAAACAGGTGGGTTTTTAAGTTAATGGTAAGTTATGCTCTGACTTTGAAAATGTTTTCAACGCACTGACAGTCTTGTGTCTGACAGGTAATGAGAACACTGGTTATTACATTTCAATGGGGGGGGGGGGGGGGGGTATCACAGGATTGAAGATTCATAACAATTTCATTATCAGAAATGTCCTCCAGCCAGCTTTTCAGTGGCTGATGCAAAGCTGGCTGTGCACACAACTAAATTCTTAAAATATGCCCCAATGGAAACCGTGTTTATGGTGTTTTTAACATGGTTTTGTAGCATTATTCTGATGATGGAGGACATATGCATAAAGAAAATTTGTGCCTCACCTCGCTTTATTCCTATCTTTGATTTAGCTCACATAGGTTTCAGTTTAGCATGTCAAAGCTGCCATCAAGCAGCCTGCTGATTGGTCTAGATTCTAACCAATCAGGTGTCTGATTTTTGAAAGCACAAAAAAATTGAAAGCAGAAAACAAACAAACAAACATTGAAATCAAATGTAAAAACTTTGAAAGCAAATATTTAATATTTTCATTTGGAACTTAGCAAGTTCTGTCTGCAACGTGGTGGCATAAATATTACTCCATACCTAATGAACTGCTGCTCTCTGCAGAATGTCCAGGAAAACGTCACAGGATTTTTGATTTTGGCTTTAAACAGCATAATCATAATTAAAAGACAAGTGGTAACACTTTGAAAATAGAGTAATTATCTCAAGCAAATACACAAAGAGACATAGAGTTAATCTTTCTCTACGTATTCAAGTTACATTAGTAGAGGTCAAAACCAGTTGTCAAATGATTGAAGCTTATCTGGCTGATCACTGCTCTTCCTGGTTAAAGTGCAGTTATGTCGGGAAGAGATCCCAGGCAGATATAGACATGTCAGAGAACAAGAAGCCTATTTTAAAATCATCTTTAGTTGTCTCCCTGTCAGGCTTTTTGTAATCTACATGCCTCCTTATTATTGTGGTTTGCTTGAACTGATGCATGGAATGGAAATACTGGCTCCCATCAGTGTCCCATTACTGCTTTTTGGATAGGAAATGCCAACTTTTTTGAAAAGGCTGATTGAAATGTGTGGTTAAAACAGGAAGCGGAGAAGCACAACTGCTCCCATTGACATGCATGTTCTTGTCAACCAAAAATTCTTAAAGACTAGTTCCTGCTTCAAGAGAAACTATTACTAGACTGTATTCATTCTCCTAGCACATGCTTCAGAGCTTTGTCCTGCAACAAGGGCACAGCTATTATCTCACTACAATTGCCCTATAACAGCTCTGCTGCATTTTTTTTTGTAAGGCTTTTACACTGCGTAGCACTCATTATTTGCAGTAAAGAGGGAGAACCTCAGAGGAGGTCCACCTAAGTACCTTGTGACTTATGAAGTTTTTGCAAACTGTTTTGTTTTTAATTTTTATGCTTCCTTGAGAAAACATAAAGTAGTTGAATGTCTGGCTTGAGACTAGAAAATTGTGGGTTTGAAATTGATTGGGGGGTTAAAGACACACTTTGACAAATATTTGATCTATTGTAATAGTGTTCACCGTGGTCTTTTAATTAGGACACGTCCTTCTCTAGGACATAGTTTCTGCAGAGTGGTAAGAGTTCATTAGAAATTTCCCTCTGAGTTGTGAGTGGGACCGATGGAGTAGAGCAACTTCATCCCACCTTACCCTCCTCATTGCCGAAAGCTTTCTATTTAACCCTTGTGCTATCTTGTGGGGTCCAGGTGACCCCACCCTTACATTGACAGAGGTGGATAAAGGTGAAGAGGATTTCATGTAATCCATGGACACCAGTGAAGATCAAAAATCATTGAAGAAAAAAGGTTCAGCGCACTGTCAAGTGGGTCTAGATGACCCCACTCCCAATGTTAAGGTTAATGTTGGGAGTGGGGTCATCTGGACCCTAAAGATAGCACAAGGGTTAGGCAGAGCAGGGAGTTTGTGGCTCACCCAGTGTATTTTCTGCATCACAAATAAGCTCTTTTTTCCAACACAGCTTTTTTTTCTTCTGATTCACAACTATTTGAATAAAGAAATAAATGCAAAGAGATAAGATAATCCTTTTTTCGTCCCGCAATGAGGACATTCCAAACTTCATTTAGGCTTCAATTTAAGCTTCAATTTCTTCATATATGCTCTTCATCATAAGAAATATGCCACAAGAACATGTAAAAACACCAAAAACACAATTTACATTCAAGTGGGTTAGTCACACAATTTCAAAAATTAAATTTTACTAACTTGATGATCTGGAAATCAAGTTAACAGTTGTTACAACAAAATTAGAAAATTCTTAAGTAAATAAAAATTAGCAGCACTGGAAATATAAAGATAAATGAGTTTATTTTTTCACTGTTAGCTTCGTGCTCCTGCTATCTTGCGGTGGAGCGGGGGTTCACAGATGTTCTGCGAGGTAAGACACTGCAAATGCTAAATCTAGCCAGCACTTTATAAGTCAGAGATCCTATTAGCTGCTGTGCGACATGAGCGTCGGCTATAAAGTCTTGTTGACACTTTCACAACTGCACTGATAGAGACGCTCTGGGCCCATGTGTGCTGTAGAACACACCTACACACACACACACACAAACACGACTCGGTTAGAGCAGTGTGTGCGAGCACATTCTCACACACTCGCTTTCTCTGCAAACATCTTGGAATGGAGTTATCACTTTATCCTCTCCTGTCTCTTTCCCACAGTGAGATTAACATTCAACCCCCCCACAGCTCGTCGCCTCCCGCCACTCTCTTCATTTTGCGTTTGCCTTTCATGTGAACACTGAGGCAGCTGCAGCTGTGTGTGTTTGTGTGGGAGAGTGTGTTTTTCCCGTTCATGTCAGGACGCCGATACTTAAAGAAATTCACTTCCTGTTTCCTGCCATATTATCTTGTAAACGTGTGGCGTGCTTGTGTGTGATGCTCTTATCACTCCTTTAGAAACCCCCCTCCTTCTATCGGAAGCTGCAGGAAAAAACAGAAGATCTGCTGATCTGATCTTTTACATTTGAGGTGTCTGGGAGGAGCACTGAGGCAAGACAGATAAGAGTGTAAAACGGATAGGAGGCAGAAAGAAGAAAAGAGATGTGGAAACGCAAAGGCAGGGGGAAGGAGAACGAATCGCAGAGAGCCAATGTAGGCCTGTTAATATTTAACAAGCCTGGATTAGAGAGGTCGTGAAATGAGCGATGAGAAGAAGATTCCTGAGAGTCAGACAACGCCGGAATAAAAGAACAGGAGTGAGACAGCTGAAGAGCTTTGATCCAAACCATCTGTAGGTTTCTCTAGAGAAGAACAGCAAGAGGTGGGAGGGGAAATTAGAGCATCCTGCTTCATCTGTTTGTCTGAGCAGGTTTCAGTTCACCCCCAAATCAGACAAAATGAAGCATTTTTAGGGCAAGACAGCTGGAACTCTCGTTTTTCTTAATTTAACACAGAAATTTCATGTTCCATTTATTAAAACTAATTTTATTTTTGCATTCACATATTTCTTTATGTCTGGTAAACTTAAGATGCCCAAGTGGTGGAGAGTTTTAGGTGCTTTTTCCTCATGTTGTTTCTTAAGTTGTAACATTATAAGAAAAATGTCATAATTTATGTGATAGAGTTCTTACGAGGTAAAAAAGAAAAGGACAATAAAGTTAAAATTATGGAAAAAAGGCAAGTTTTATAAAAAATGAAAGCAGGAACAAAGGAAAAGATTTACGAGAATAAGTTGTAAAATTATGAGAAATACTTTTAACTTTACGAGATAAAAAATATATGCAAAATAAAGTCGTCAAATTATTAGAACAAAGTCCTAATTTTACGAGAACGAAGGCCTTATGAGAAAAAAAAGTAAAAAAATTATGTGAATAGTCATAAAATTAGGAGAAAAAAGTCGTAGCTTAAGAGAATGGAGGCTTTATAAGAAAAAAAGAAGAGAATCAAGATAAAGTTGTACAATTATGGGGAAAAGAGTCAATAATTCAGCATAAAGCTAAAGTTTTACAAGTTACAGATTCAGAATATATGAGATTAAAGTCATATATTTATGAGGCTGCCTACTAAAAACAAATAGAAACAGCAAAAGAAAAAAAAAAAACTATGGTGTTTCAGTATGAGAGACGTAAAGCAGTAACTTCAGCTTTGGTTTCACAAAAAAGGAAATATAAAAACCTTCTAGCAAGTTAATATTGTTTTAATATGAGTATAAGGACATTGAAAATATTTTTCAGACATCATCAGAAGAAGATTTTGGATGGAGGTTTACACAACCAACACATTTTTAAGACAAATAGCTTTTTCCTTGTAAAATTAAGTTTTTTTTTATCTAATAATTTTACAGGTTCATTGTAATCAATTTATTACTTTAGTCTCACGAAATTACGATTTTTTTTCTTACAAATTCACAATTTTATTTTCGTTTCTTTTTGTGCATTCCCCAATAATTTGTCATACTTGTAAGAAAAACAATTTTATCAAGAACATTTTTGAATAGACAAACGATCTTAGTTTGAGAAAACATGTGTCAGTGACTAGATTCTTTTCTTAAAACAGAAAGTCTTTGTAGTACCGTTTTTACTACCCCATTGGCAGCTTTTTTCTTTCCCTTATTTAAAGTAAATCTGTCCATGGGATAAGAATTTTTGACTTAAAGGACCTGTTTCTGCAGTGTAGTAGAGCTTTCACATTTTCAAAGTGGTGTTTGTAATTATGTTTATTTTCTGCTTTGGAGATGTTTCCCCCTTTATTTAGGACCTTGTAAAAACATGGGACTTTCCCCAGAAAAGGTGGCCATTATTGAAGTTTTCTTTTCCTCTCATGTTATTTATGATTTGTATTTTTCATCTCAAGGACTGGATGTCAACATCTAATTTAGAAGGTGTTCAAGCATTCTAATGAAAGGGATGTAATCTTGTCTCACAGCTGTCTGTAATTATTGTTTGTTTCCCTGCATTGAAGTTTAAATCCATTTCCATACTCACAAATAACCACTTTGATGGCTTTCTGGGGCCTGACATTGAAAGCTTCATAAAAGTGGCAGCAATATCACTTATAGGAGTATAAGAGATGGCGAACAAAGTGAGTTTCTAAATTTAAATTTCTTAATTTTTTTTCTCATCTCAGAAGATTATGACAATAATCAGATATAGGATGGCTGAAACCTCCCTTGGAGTCCTAATCTTATTGGTTAATAACACTGCTAACATCTTCCTAAGCCTTCCCCAAGAGCCAAACTGAGAAGGTCAGTGCTAATATCAAGCATCTCATTTATTAAACCAAATGGATGAATGCAGGCAAAAAGATAGTGGGGAAAAAAGATAGAGATAAAAGGAAATATATAGAGAAAGATGTGAAAATTGCCATTGAGAGAATGAGAGAGATGGGAACGCAAAGAAGGTCAATGAAAGGTGTTGGGGGAGGAGGTGAAACAGAAGAGGAGACAAGGAATGAAGTGATAAGAAGAGGGAGGGCTGTGAAGGAGAGATAGAGGAGGAAAGAGTTTCAGAGGGAGACAAGAAGAGGGCATGAGAGAAACGATCGGCTTAATTAATGGACTGCAATATATGACAATATTTCTGGGTTCCAAGATGATATCGGAAGTTTACACCTTCGTCGCCGGAACGTTCAGCACATACGCCACAACCTTGACAGGACAGCTGGAGCTGCAGACTTTTAGAAACAGGAACCAAAAGTTACATATAAAAAGTCATTGCTCCTCTGAAGAAGCTGTCACTAAACTATCAATCTCTCACATCTTTGAGCAGCAATCGGTTGATAAAAGGGGAGCTTCTGGTTTACAGCTATGTACATTATTTAAAAAAATGGTCTGAATGCTAACAGATATATTTATATGAAAGTTTTAGAGTGATACTTGTTCCTATGAGATCTTTTGCTGTATGTTATAAAGGTCAAGTATGATATGATTGCCCAGTAAAAGAAATGTTGTGCATTTCTAATAAAGAAACAAAAAGGAAATCAAACTTTGTTTTACTGTCAACACTTAAGTATCGGTATTGGCAAATATCGTCTATCGGCCACAGTTGCAGGGGAAATATCGGTTATCGTGTGGGCCAATTATATCGGCCAATACCTACTGTCAAGCTGTAGCCACAACAGTTACAGATGTCTGCACTTTTACCAATATTTTTGTTCCATTTTTGAAGTCAGAAATCACAGTGTTACCATTCCAACTGGGACTAAAGCCCTGTTTTTCTGTCACTACAGAGGTTCTGTGAAACTCAAGAATGCTTTTTTTTTCTTGCTTGACAGCTCGAGTCCAGCCTTGCCGTGCAATTTGTTTCCAAACACAGGTAGCTACGGTTCCAGGGGACTTGGACATGAGTAGCTCTGAAGCTGCAATCAATCATGTCTGCCTGCAGAAGCGTAAGAAATGCTCACAGGTAGCATGCTCGGGTTTGCAGACAACTGCTAAAAACATGTACACCTGCTTTTTACATTTGATATCCTACAAAAGAGCACTTAGAGACACAACAAGTGTGGCGTGATGGGAAAAGAACTTCGGCAGCTGCAAAACACCTCATCATGTCTGTAATCCAAGCAGCCGATACAGATTACAGCTCACTATCCTGAGCTCCACCTGGCCATTCTGTGAAGAAATAAAAAAAAAAAAGAATTGTTTTACAAGAACCCACATTTATTTGAAGAGGAGCAAAGCTGGTTCTCTTGCTAAAGTTCCATTTGCAACAAAAAAAATCATTATCAGCACTTAATTTCCGGCATTCTGAATACCCTTGACTTCCAAGACAAATTTAACAGGAGATGTGACGTTTTCTGTCTCTGTGAGTTCAAAGGAACCTAGGTACATGAGTGTAACTGGTAACTCTGATGATTAGGAATAACACCCATAACAATCAAAAGATCAAAGTCATGCTCATAAGCAACACGAAAAGAGCACTTTGTACAAGAACGGCGGCGCAAAACTGGAGTGATGGGAAGTGATTTGTGAAACAAACACTGGTGCATATCAGTGTGCTGAGCGTCAGCATGTTTGCCAAAGACCTGTAGTGAACACACACACAGACACATCAGCAGAAAAAGAGCAGCTTTAAACCCAAAGCACACACAGCCCACACGCTCCTCTGGAAGGAAGGCGTGTCAACATAAAACCATTGTTTTGTTGCTGTGCGTGTTCTCAAAGCCCAGTATTTAGGCAGTTTCCACAAATGTGGGATAAACTGCACTTTGTATTTGCATAGCAGATCACAAAAATTAAAAATGCAGGATAAAAGCTGTATTTACAGCAAGCAAGATGTGAATAGGACTCTGACAAACTCATAGGCACTAACTTTACGAGAAAAATGCATTCAGTAAATAATATTCACCTTTTCTTGAAATATAACATATATTTGTTTTTCCTTTTTTTTAACCCTGTAATGCTCACTACACCAAAGAATTGACTTGAAATTAAATTAGTTTATAATTAATATGTTTTTAGACCCTGAAATCCACAAAAAGAATGTCAGGATCTTATGAGATGAAGAAAGTACCAATTATTACACGATGGGTGATTTGGTAAGCTTTCGCTCACAGCAATGTACGTTTAAAATGCAAATATACTGACATGAGTTTTCAAGAAAAAGCACCTTTTTTACCGACTTTCTCTAATCTGAGCCACACATTTTTAACACAATGTAATGGTATGTTAAGATTTAATTATGAACAAATTTTACATTCTTTTAATACAGGAAATAGTTACTTAAAAATGAATAACAAAAGACGGGTTTGTCTAACCATAAAGACTGAAAACTAGCTAAACTTTCTTCCGCCAAGTGTTTGATATTTCATGGTAGTAGCCAGGAAAAACCTTTCTACTGCCTCTAGTGAAATGATAATGAACTAAAGGGCAGGGCCAAGTTATATCCAATGAGTTTTGAAGGAAGGTTTGGATCATGTTAATGAGGTAGGGGGGTCTCAGAAATGCGTGTATCAAATATGATCCGAATGGTTCTATAGTGTAAAACCAGTGGTCCTCAACTTCTTTTAGCCCCACAGACTGGTTTGAAAAGAGAATAGGAGAGGAAATCCCCACTCTGCTTATCCATTCAGTCTTGACTGTGCATCACATGTCTGTTGTTTCTGTAGCTTTGTTCTCAACTAAGCTTTGTCTTTAAATATAAGGATCATTTTTGGCTTCTATGAGGAAAAAAGTATACACACAATGTTCAATAACAAGTGGAAAGCACTATTAAGACCAGACGACTTAAATCAATGCAACAGTATAATGGCCTAAAGGTCAGTGACTTCCAGTTCTTCTCTTTATTCCTGTTATTTTCGTTTTTTACTTGCTCTTAGCGTCGGGATGTAAACAAAAGCTTCTAGACCAGAACCAGAACCCACTCAGGCAGCAGGGAGAAAAACCCCTCCCCCCACTACACAGTTTATAGCAGAGAATGAAATGCGATTAGTGTTGCTTTCTGTTTTTATGATAAAATGTCTTATCTTTTCTGATTATGTATCACTACATTAATAATGTCATTACAACAAAGATATCTCATCACGGTGATTTGTGTACTTTTACAATGTAGTTTTTGAATCATTAGTACATAAACATAGCATTTTAGACTTAAAGTATAGGTTATCAACTTTGAAGTTGAATTAAAAATGATTTTGGTGCATATGATACATACACACACACACACACACACACACATATATATATAGTAGACCTTTTGAAGCTTGTCGTCTCAAAAGTAGCTTGGATGCCATATAAGTGTGAGGACCCCTGTTCAGGACAATGCAGTTCTAGTTTTTTATTCTGTCGATTAAAAACAGGTATGAAGATGGTTTGAAATACAGTTTGAAAACAAAACATTCTAAAATTGACTCCAATTAGCCAACATTAAGTTGACATTGTCTCACCTTTCAAAAATTGTGCAAAGACAAACAAACACACACTTGGGCTTGAGGCCACAGACAGGTCAGCCTTTCTGCCTCAGACTGTGAAACCGCAGAAATGTAGAAATGTCAAAGCTGAAACAACAGGACAACCAAATGGGAGAAATTACGGGGCTTTGTTGGTGCTTAGAAGGAATGTCAAAACACATGTTATGGATGACTGTGCGTGGTGAGCGCTCTTTGAACAGAGTGAAATAAAAGCGGAAGAAAGAAAGGCAGGACACAATGGAGCAAATTGAAAACCAAATGGTAATGGATAAGGACAGGGAAGGAGAGATTTAATGGGTGAGTGAGCAGGAAAGACGACGGTTTTATATATATTCATTTCTGAGTCAATTTCTCCGAAAGTGTGTGCAGAGATTACTTCATGTCGTATTCCTAATGCACTCTAGTGAACTCCCACCTGATAAGATAGGAAGAAACATACATGTTGGAGTTTGTTGTTTTTTTTTAAAGTATCTTGCTACATTCACGTTCTTGAACGTGCGTGTATCCCACAATGTTCACACTGAACAGTTTTTTCGTTCACAGCTCAATTCCGATATATGAAAGACTTGGTGTGATATCATTCTGTCCAGGCACAAACTGCAATTATTAATTTCACAACCATGATCAATTTTCAAATGGTTGGCACTTCCGTGAAACACAGACCATCCATATGTCAGAACCAAATCTGAGTCCCTGATTGGTCTGTCCAAACCTGGTTTAACTTTCAACATACATTCAATGGATGGGTGTTTTCTATGAAAAACCCTAAAAACAGTCCTAGAAACTTGTGTACCGAAGCTCCAAATCCTCATTTATGTGCATTTACATAGACCTGTCATGGAAAATGGCTATTTGACTCTGCGTTGCTGAGGGCAGTGTGAACGTAGCTTCACGGCTTTTCCAGCAATAAGCCGGACTGACGTCTACTTATATTGACACCCAGGAATGTTTGCTCTTCATTTTACATGGCTCATCGCAGCTAAAAACAGATCATCATCACAGGGGGGAAGAAAACACTTGCATGCACACACTGTATACGTGTGCTCGTGTACCCACCAGTGTGATATATTTGTGCCAGAACTTATTTCTTTGGCGTATGTGTGAACGTACACACACACACGCACACACATTGCCTACTCTCCAGCTTGTTGACATTCCAGTAGCTTGGCCTCTTTGTCTGCTCCAAAGTCTCCTCATTCAAACCAGACCTTCCCTTCCTCGTTCGCTGGCAACTCATTCACACACATCCAAACACACAGTTCCATCCCCCTAGTTTACCTATTATGTTCTTACTTAAAATGCCTATATCATGCTATTCTTAAGCTTTTTATAGTAAACAATATCTATGTAGATGATGATTTTTACCTTTGGCACACAAAAGAAAAAAAAATTAGTAAAATAGTTATCTTCCTGAGCTCTTCTTCAACAAGACGACTCGATCGCTTAGGCACTGGCTGTCTTTCTCTCCATATGTCGTCAACATAGAGTTGGCCTCTGAAGCGTGTCTGCGTCTCGCCCACGGAAACACACATCCAAACTTTTGCAAAGATGAATGTGAATACTGTGCATATAAAAGGTAATAGCGCATACTCTTCCTGGAAGGGGTTGTTCTTAATGATCTACGTCATAATGTGAGAACCCACTCGTATTTGTGGGTTGGGAGGGGCTAATGTTCAGAGCGCAGGTTTTTAGAGGAAGATGTTTGGATGAACTGATCAAAATATGGGTTTCTTTTCATGAGAAATAACATTATGACACATTTAAAAGCTAAAAAGCTTGATTGTGCATGGTATAGACCCTTTAAATTAAATGACACGAGTAAAGACATGGAAGCTCAGCGAGCTTTTTATCTGCCCAGCACCATTCTTGCCCGTTATGGGACCAAATAGATTATGCACTGTATTGTTCTTTGTATTATTAATAATGCATGTGCTGAGGTGCTTATTGTTGAAGTGGAATGTTTATGACTGTTTTTTGATCAATACATCAGCTGTTATTTGGAATTTCTTCCTTTTTATTAAATATATATATATTTTTTAATTTAACTCCTCATGTCCTTTACTTTAGTAAGCATGCTAAATGTAAACCAAATTTCATTAGATGTGGACTAATTTGGAATAAAAAACAAATAACAAAACATAAATCCATGTTTGCCCAGAACTTAAAGTTAAAGACCCACTCTGATCAAGTTTTGATATACTTTGTGTTCCCAGTGGCCTTTAATTATGATTATGATGTTTTTAAGCAAAATAACTAAACCTGTAGTTTTCTAGGACAGAGTTTATGCAGAGAGGCAGTGGTTCCTTAGAAATTCACTTCTGAATTGTGGGCAGGAACACTTCCTGTCATCCATCCGTTTACACGCTCTCCCAATAGTTTACAGCCCCTCATACCCCCATTTAAGGTTGTCTTCAGACTGGACAGATTTGGTTCGCTTAAAGTGAACCAGAATTTGTTTCCTTCGATAATCTGGAACCAGTTTTACACTCAAGTGGACCCTGGTCCAGGACCAGGAATCACTCTCGGACCTGTCTTTTGAGTGGGTCTCGGTTTGTTTCAAATCGGACTGAGCTTCGATTTGGTTTGATATTCCTCAGTCTGAATATGTTCCAGTGCCCAGAGCGGAAAACAACTGAACCAAAATAGCCACCACAGCTGGTCGTCACACGATGTAAACAGATTAGGAAAGAAGCAAGCCAAGGACAAATATAAAGCAATGATTGTTGTTTTATCAAACAGAAAAGAAAATGCTTAAATGCTTTTCTGTGACATCACCCAAAAAGATACCTTGTAGTTTCTTAACAGGATTCTCTTAAAAATAATACCACAGCAATGATGAGACACAGCAACTCATTGAAATTTTGTCAGATAAATGCAGGTTTTTAAAAACAACTTTTAATGTGATGTACTTACTCTCTCTCTGTTTTCCCCACAATCTATAAGTCATAAACACTTAACCGGACCAAATTAAGACTGGACTCGGTCCAAACCATATGATTTTTCCGGTCTGAATACACAATAACATTACAGGTGCTACAACACTGGCGAGCAATAGTGGAGCTATCCAGCCTTTTTGATTTAGAGCCAGTTAGGACAAGGAAAACGAAGATGTCCATTCATGAATCTGTTTGTCTGCAATTGGATACATTAGAACAGAAGGAAGCAGGGTGCTTATGGCTTGGCCGGCGTATTTTCTACATCACAAAAAGTTATTTTTGTCTGCTCCTGATTCACGACGATTTCAATAGAGAAATACTCAGATGCAATCTTTACACTAATTTTTTGAATACATGTCCTCCACCATCAGAAAAATGCAACACGAACATGTTAAAAACACCATCAGAATGGGTCTTTATACTAGAACCGATAAGAGTACATTTTTTGCTTCAAAAATATTGTACTCTCTCTGAAGGATATGAAAATCCATGTTAACATAAATAAATACACACCTATTAATAAGCATTTACACAATTTTCACACGTTTTAAATCAGATAACTGTAATGGAAAAAGGAACCTTGCTCAACTGAAATTCCACATTTGTGCAGGTTGCTGAATTTTTCAGACGTACCTTTCGGTTAGCTGGGTTGTGGTATTAAAAAATGCATGAATGGTTAGGTAAAATATTAAGGATGTATGGGTGAGTTTATAAATTACACATGTATAGTTTGGTTAGAGTGTGTCACATAAATTCCAAGAAGAAAAAAATAAGAAATAGAAATATTGATATCCTCCACTTTTAATTCCTTTTAAAACTTTTGCACTGTTGTTACAGGCTGCAGCAAAAATCAGTAATGTTAGTAATATTTGTGTTAGTTTTCATGTTTAATTTTTACCGTTCAATTTCTGTTAAAAAAAACACGATTTTAACTATCTGCCCCTGACCCAGACTTTAAAGGGCTGCTTCTAGCACAGTCATAAAACAACATATTTTTCTTGCCTTTTTCTACATGGCAGAAATACATGTCAAATTTATAGCAACCATAAAACACAACTGAGATAAAGTAAATGGGGTTGTCAGCTGATAGTTTATTTTTCTCCAGTGATATTCTTCATATTGCTACCGCTTCTTTTGTCATGCTGCCTCCAGTTTTCCCATTTTATGACATTTTCTCTACATGGTTTTTACATTTCTACATTCAGTCGGTATCCACGTTTTATTACATCATCTTAGCTGCCCAGCAGGCTCCCACATTAAACTCTAAAACCCCTTTCAGTAACAACACTCTCTCAAAGCGGCTCCTGTTTGCTCATTCGTTTAGATATTCTGTATCTGTCACAGCAAACGATAAAATCCCCCTTAACCAAAGGGTACATTGGTTTCTTCACCAAACAAGACCTAAAAATATGTTACCTTGTTTTGGATTGTCATTATTAATTGCTAATAAAGGCATTGGTCAATGATAATGGCGTTTACTTTTATAGTGCTTTACTACCTTCTTAGAAGGCCTAAAGCACTTTGTAGTCACAGACGCATTCACTCACCAATGGCCTGCTGCCAATCTATAACCACCAGGAGCGATGTGGGGTTTAGTGTCTTGCCCAAGGACACTTCGACACATGAGTGTGCAGAGCGGGAACCGAACCTGCGATCTTCCAAGCAGAGGTACACCGCTCTACCTCTACATCATTGCCGCCACAATTGGGGTAGTATTACAATAATAGAAACTGGTAAAAATTATTTCAGTCTCAAAAAGTGGGAAAGTTCATGGAACACCTTTTAGATTATAACTAAAGTTCAACACAGTTTCCGTTATTTGTTGTTCGTTCATATTCTTGTGCTATCAAAATGCCATCAAATTTATAAAAGCTTCAAATTATATTAGGCCTTACAAAAGCCTAGTATAATTTACTTATTTGCATTTTTACTAAGCAGAAACTTAAAGTGGAAAAAGTCAAACTTTTGTTCTGATCTAATTGAACTCAGTAAACATTAGCTATCTTTTCAGTAGTTTGCAAATAACTGAGTGTGTCCAAACTTCATACTAGTTCCACCACTAAATACCAAGGAAACAAAAACTATTGTGTAGTTTAATGTTTAGTTTCCCAGAGGACACCATGACCTTTATCCAGGATGGGCCCTTGGGCAAGACCCTTCATCTTACTGCCTAAGGATCCAGCCACAAGGGGGCCCAAGTCTGGGTTCCCCGGTGCCGCGGTCCCCAGCCCGGATATAACACACGGTTGTGTCAGTGAAAGAGGATTTACTGTGGCGACTCCTAAAAGAATGTGCCAAAAGGTGAACAACATGGTGTAATTTGATGTATTCTGAACTGTTCCACGATACTTTGCCCAAATGTTAACACTGCAGGAAACCAAGAATAGTTTTCTCAGCCTCTATAACATCTAGCCATGTTTCTTTTTAATGTTCTGTAGATTTGCTGATGTGCCTACCATCTTAGTTGGGACAAAAAGTACTTGGATGCCGATGGTCTGAGAAATTCATACCTATGTCAGTGGTGTTCAGGTTGTGGCCTTCAAAAAAAGGTTGAGAAAAACACCCATGGATCTTCCTCCTTGATGGTGTGTCTTGGATCTGTGTGTTTTCATATTTGTGTTTTCTTTTCTAACATATCGAGAGGTTTAAAGCCAAAAACACAGCAATTTTGATTTTGTCTGCCCAAAAACACATTATTGAATGTCTTTTATGCTTTGTTCCATCGTTGCATCGTTGCATAACAAAGTCAATCTGTTGTGTTTGATCTAGAGAAAATAGACTCTTGGCTATATTTGCAAACAGTATGATTGTTTTACTGCTCTAATTGCACAGTTAGGGTTAGATATCATAAAGCTTTGGATTCAGTTTTTTTCTGATCTCAGGGGATATTTTGTTTTTATGTTGTAAATTAAGTTTACTTTTGAGAATTGATAAACATATTATTTCTATAGTAAAGGTTTAATATTAGTATAATTTATTATAGTATATTTTGTTGCACAGGTAGATTTGGGGTGTGTGTTGGGGGGTGTAGCTGAGTCAGCTGGAGAGTGTAAATATGTGGATGACGGGAAGTGGTGTGGTCCCGCTCACAGCTCAAATGTGAATTTCACATGAACTACTGCTGCTCAGCAGAAAGTCCTAGAAAAAAACTGTTTTCTTTTGTTTTTTTCATTTTGGCTTAATACAGCATGATCATAATTAAAAGACCACTGGAAACAATTTTTAAAATAGATCAAAAGATGATTGTAGTGGGAGTACAACCTACAACAGGGAGCTTGTGACAGCTTTGGTAAGCCCAAAGTCATGTTTTCAATAATGTTTAGGTGTCTAAAAAAATTGGAACTGACAGTTGTCCTTCCTTTTCTATGACTATCTCCAATTTGTTCCTTTTTAAATGTCAACCTATTCAATAAAAAAGAATGTGGTCTCTCATCCTTTGTGTATATCCCCCATTCTACTTGTTTTTTTTATGTGAGCACAGATAGAAGTTATCACCTTTAACCCAATGATGACCTTGACCTTTTCTAAGAAAATAATAGAATAAAGACAGGGGAAAGAAAAGTGTAAGGAAGTAACAAACATGTAAATAAAGGTTTTCTAGACTAAAACTGCTCATTTCCACTGATTATTTCTTAATGAAATGTGGGTATTTATTGGGGTATCTCTTGTCTAGAATACAATGGACGAGCATGCAGGGAGGGGATGCAGGTGTGGGGGAAACCCACTCACAACTGCAGAGGATGTGAACAGGTAGAGAAAACAAGCAAGTAGAGAGGCAGGATTCCACCCCACAACTACCTAACTGCTGTGTTCTAATAAATAGCTTTCATTCATAAAACTAATGTACGGTACTTTATTGGTTTTACTGGTTTTTTTTGAAAGGTGAAAAAAAGGAGTCTGCATCAAAGTGAATTCATTTCCATTAACTCTGGGTGTTTGACAGACGGAAAAGTCTTTTCAAGGTTGTGGAAAATGGACAAAAGGTCAAAGGCAACATCAGGTTTAGAAACAAAAGAAGAGAAGAGGAAGAAAAGCACTTCAGGGATAAAGGGATGCAGGCAGTGTCCAAAATTAACACTCACGAGGCGCCAAAGACAACCAAATTCACAGTTTGAGGACTTAAATTTGGAGCATCATTTGGCTAATGAAGGTTTGCACTTCATTAAACTAGTCTGGTTGATTAGCTTATTGGTGGATTTCTTCTGCTGTTTTCATTTATAGCCAATGCTTCAGAAGCAATGTAAACAATCGTTTGTTCAGTTTTATGTGGTGCTTAAGTACAAAAAACACAAGAATGGTAAATGGTAAATGGCGTATACTTATATAGCGCTTTCTACCCTCTTACGAAGGCCCAAAGCGCTTTACAGTCACAGTCCCATTCACCCATGCACACACACATTCAAACACTGATGGCGGCTCCGCTGCCGAACACTGGCGCCAACCTCCCACCAGAGGCAAGGTGGGGTTCAGTGTCTTGCCCAAGGACACTTCGACACATGGGCGTGCAAGGCGGGAATCGAACCTGCAATCTTATGATCATGGGTCGACCGCTCTACCGCTGCACCACGGCCGCCCCCAGAATATGTTCTTTAGGTTGATGTTCATTCATGAAGCCAACGGAAATGACCGGAATGAATTCATTCTTAATTCATGTCAGGGTTGCATTCAGCTCAAGAGTAAAACAAACAGAAAACTGTGTCAGTTTTTACCTGAAGTCAAAAAGAAAACACAAACTGACTTACATGCTATATCTTAATTGTAAATTCAACTATAAAAGTATATTATATGTATATAATTAATAAAATAAAATAATTAATGTATTAAGTTCTTGTGTTTGTGTGAATGCAGGCTTTGAATTATTAAGGGTGGGTCTGGAAAGGGGGCTGACGGTGTCGGGACGCCGACCAGTGCCTTGCGCCGTTATGCAACACTTTTTGTAGTAATGTGTTGCATATTGTTGAAAAGCCGATATAAAAAGCTGCTTTTTTTCTGCGTCAGAATCAGCGGATTCACGACTGCATAAATGGTCATAGAGTTACGGTGTTTCAAATCAAAGAAATGTAAATCATTCAGGTGTCGCCGGCAACAGCTCCGGTGTTATAGGGTTAATCTACATTTCCACATTTTCTTCAAATGTAGATGAAAACCAGAAGGTTTACACTAAATACAGGTATTGATAAAAAAAAAATGATAATAATAAAGAAAGAGTCACATACATTAAAAAAATGACAGAAACTTTGAGTTTCTTTTAAATAAACAGATGCACCGTCTCTTGTGAATGTCAATGAATTACACAAATAAACAATCAAACGTATTACAATTTGAATATAAACTTCCATTAGTGCTATTACTCTTTATCAAAGCCAAATAAGTAATCCTTTTATAATACAATTAAAAAAAAAGATTTCATTTTAAAATATTTGGGTTACTCCTCTTTTTGAGAGTTCACTTTTTTGGGACATATCTTTTTTTTGTTAGCGTTGCATATTGAACACTTCAAGGTTATGCTTTGCTGCTTGAATGGTGCAACACACAGATGGATTGAATTTCAGCTATGCTGGCCAGCGCTGATAAAAAGCTTAAACCCCTAACACATTCTCACATGGCTAACCAGGGCTACAGGCTCCGTCCATGAAAAATTGTAGCTTCCATCAAAGAGCAATGATAGTGCATGTGGGAAGCAGTTGGAAGATGTATCGTTTGTTTTGTTTTGTTGTTTACCAACCTTCAGAAGAAGCAAATAAACATATGTCCCATATACTCTTTAGATAAAGAATTCAATGGTTTATCCTTGTTTAATTGGCTTATTATAAGGTGTCTTATAAAGTGTGAAAGAGATGAGTCACTTTGCTGTTAGCAAGCCTCCAGATTTATTTACATAATTATTTCAGCCCGAAATGTTCAGAAAGAAAAGCTGTAAAAAAATAAAATCCAACTTGCAGATCCTTATTGGAATACAGGTGATGTGTTTGTAGATTAACTATGTGATGAAAGAGCTAAAGCTGAAGTGGAAGGTGAACGCCAGTGTGGCCACATTGCCTGAAGCGTGGAAACAGGATGGTGAGTGGAATGTGAACGCCAGTGTGGCCACATTGCCTGAAGCGTGGAAACAGGATGGTGTGGGTGCATGTGACTAAGGCTTTATCTATGGGCACATTCACACTGAGCTCTTTGGTCCTTATGAGACATGAGTGCTGGGTTATTAGGTGTGATAGCTCACATGAACTTTGGTGTGGATCAAACCAGAGAACACTGGCCTCCACACGCAGAACTCTTTTTAGAAAAGGGATCGCTGGTGTGATTTTTTCAGACACAAGTAAAAGGAACGTAGCATTCCTATCAGACAACACAACTATAAATAACCGTAAATTACGAAACCACAGAAAAGGAAATTTACCTTTTTTTTTATTCTAGAAGTTGTTCAGTGTACTGTGACTTTTTCTTCTTGGTTAGAGCATGCGTTAGGCAGTAATACCTCAAAACCAGCAGCTACTCTAAGGCCAAATCAAAGTTGCCTTCTTACCCCTCTGGCTACTTTTTATTATTTTGATTATAGGGGCATTTGAAGCCTTATTAGTGTCTGAAAGTGTTTCTGAGGCAGGAGCCGTAGTCACTTAGGGCTGGCTATCCCTCCGCTGATAGGGTGATGCACGTTGCACTCGTGGGTGGAGGAGAAACGCATTTATTCATATGGGTGTGCTCTGAAGCACAGAAGTATAGAGTTTTTTTTGTTTTTGGATGACTTTTTAAAGTTATAAAACAGATGTTTTGTATTTACCAAGTGCTAGCAGCAATGGGTTAACATAGATGACCGGTGACTATTGATGACGTCATCGAGCAGTAGTAATGTCCAAATTTGAAAGACAAATTTTTCCACATGTCTCAGCTTAGATAGATAAATGAAGTAATAGGGAGACGCCGTATAGGAGTAGGGAAGCAAATCGGATTCAGCGTAACTCTTTAACACCGGAGATGTCACAAGAGAAACCTAAATAACACACGCTTTTTGACAAACCATAACTCCTCGACCTTTCACACAATCAACTTTAATCCGGGGCTTTGGCAAGGACAAAAAGCGGCTTGCACCGATATGCAAAACTTTACATTCTGCAAAGCCACTTGTCTCTTTGACAGAACTTTATCATAAGCAACTGTTCCCCCATGTAGGCAGGTTTAAATGGGATACCTTCATAATATTCCCACAGCAGACCCGAGCTATGACAGGACATTACACAGCATAATAATCTGTTTGTCCTGCTGGATTATGCAACGTGGAGTCCCGAGGCAGCATGTCTGACAATGATGGAGTAAGTATTACTTCTGTGTCTCGCTTCCGGGCATGCTCTTATTGTGCAGGAGCCAGCCTGTTATCTATTAATAATGGGACAATCTCCTAAGCATTTGATGACGATACCCATGTTAAACTGGAGGCAAAAGCATTTACTTTCATTGTGAGCTCATACAATATTTCTTTCAAACATCTTCCTGCATTAGTTCCACATGAAACCATGCATTAACTGCAAAAAATATATAAATATATGGCAACAAAAAGTTATTTTTGCTCGCAGTGATTGAATCAACATTCCTTTAGAGGTTTCTTAAGGTGGAAATGTTGCATTTGTGTAAGGTGTAGTAGTTTTGAAAGAATCTTTTGTCCCCACCTTCCGAGTTTGACAGATTTTCAATACCTCTTGATGCTTTGTCAGCGTGATAAAAAAGAAAGCTGTGGGAATATTATTGAGGAGGGAAGTTTTTGTCCCAACAATAGTTTTAAGGCTTTACAAGTGATTTGTTTGGCATCAGAGTCGCTTCTGTGCTAGAACAATCATACTTCAGATATAAGCTTGATCAGTCCTTGCACAATGTCATTCGCAATACACACAACTAAAATATCTGTGCACGTATGCAGAAAGAAGCACACGGAAGAATGTTTCGGCTGCCTGTTTACAAGGACAGAGAGTTCTTCCAACAAGACTGTAGTGCCCTCTTATTTTAGCTATTAGTTTTCCTTTCCTTTCACCTCAATTTCTGTCACTGCTCCTGTCTTCCATCGCTTCACTGCTGCTGGCTCAGAGCCATATATCCACATATGCTCCATTCAAAGGGCTTTCTAAAGCACAAAGCAACATGACATAAACACAAGCTCAAAGTGACAGGACAAGGCAGACTTTTTTTCCCCCATTTCTGACAGCAAAGAAACAGTAAAAATAAATAAATGAGGTAATTTACAAAAACAATCAAAGCAATCACATCTACAAATCAGTCTTTATGTAGAATGCCTTTAAAACTGTCCGTCCTGACACTGCTAATCTGTAGTTTCCCTTTGTTTTAACTGTTCTTATTTGAAAATGGATTCTAATGTGGAGACACAACACGGTACAAATGAAAAACTTAAGCGCACATGGAGGAAATTCTAAGTCACTGTGTTAAAGGTAAAAGGCATGTGACACGCGTTCAAGAACGCACATCTAGCCCATGTTGTTTCCACTGGATGAGCAGGGAGGGGCTTCGTTTTTCTTTTAGTACAGTTTACATGCACATGTCCCACCTACAATTGAAAGAGTGAAATGTCAAATCTTGCTCTAGGCTTTTTTTTTTTTACACAGCTCTATTTTTCTGCTGCAAACCACAATTATTCATTTCTCCTCAATGGTGAATTCTCAGATGGTTGACACTTTCTGTACGTCACTACCAAATCCATGTCCCTGATTAGTCAAAGTTCAACTTGTTTAACTTTCAACGCACATTCAATGGGTGCGCATTTTGCATGTAGAGCCTAAACACGGACTTAAAAACGGTGTGAGAGCTTTTAATGCAAAAGCCTGAAACGCACATTTACAGAGACCTTCCGTTAAAAACGGTTGCTTGAACGTAGCATAACAATGAAGATGTCCCTAGAGCAGGGACACCTAAATGACACACCCTTTGACATACCATAACTCTTCGACCATTTATGCCATCAACATGAATCAGCTGATTCTGACAGGGAGAAAAGTGGCTATATGTATTTTTACAGTACTAACATAAAGCGTTGCTTAACAGCGCAAAGCCGCTTTTTTCTGCGACATAATCAGCTGATTGATGTTGATTGCGTAAACACTTCACTTCTGTAGAGTGTTGCATATCAGAGTGAAGTTGGTTTTCTCCATTTTAGAATGTACTGGAATTAGGTTAATTGCATAAACGGTTAAAAAGCTGTTTTTCAAATGTAATTTTTTTTTGTCTACTCCTGATACACAATGATTTGGATAAAAACATACTCAGATATGTTATTTTAATTTACTTTATTTTATTATTAAAAAAAATGCAATCTGTGATCAGTTTTTGTGTCCTTCATCATCAGAAAAATGCCACAAGAACATGTCAAAAACACAGCAAAAACACTTCATTGGCATGGGTCTTCAAGATTAAGACTTTTTAAGTGTTAAATCAGTTTTATTTTGTTACCAACATCTGATGGTTAACCACAAGCAGATGTTTTATTGTCTAACCAAAGTTCTCTTAAAGTGTGACATTGCAAATTGATAAATTGATGATAGTAATGGAACAAAATGCTTAAAATATGAAAAAAAGAAGAAAATACTTGAACTTGTGACCAATAGGTAAAATTTTACACAAGAACAAATTTAGCAACAAACAGAGGGTATTTTTAAATAGTAGTTATCTGGGATTAATAACATTTTAACGCAACCCACCACTTTAGCTGAAATAACTTTTCAAAAGTTGCAACTTTTGTTTTGTTTTTGTTTTTGTGAATGCCATTGCAGTGTCTTTATTCTAGGCTCACTTGCACCATTGCAGACAGATTGTTTTTTTTCTTGTGCCTTCGCTCAACTGAGTTAAGTGAAATGACTAAAGTTGAGAGGAATGACAATTAAGTTGAGCTAAATCAAATTAAATTGAGGTTCAGTGTAATCAATGGCCAGCTACTCTCTCTGCCTCCTTTCTGTTTTCCAACTACAATGTGTCACAATGAAGGTCTCTCTGTTCACATTAGATCACAGTAAATTTAGAAGGGTTGCATCATCAAGTAGCCCATGGTCCCTTTTTAGGGCTTCTGTGATTTGGTTGCAGCGTCTTGGACCAAGTTTTACTGCAAAACAGCATTAACCAAAACTCAGCTCATTCTGACTGGAATTACATTAAGTTCCTGGCAGCATTAACCTATGGAACAGTCTATCAGGAGAAATCAGGGACAACTTGTGGGGTTCAGTGATTTTAATGGCACAGGAATTTATTACTTGAGATTTATTGCGTTGGAATCAACAATATTGCTGTGGAAACAGAAAATAGATCCTCCAAATGGTCCTTCAGTTCAATAGAGGGAAAAGGCTGTTCCTTTCTGACTTAAATGTTGTTTTTAATGATTAGAGAAGGTGCTTTCTTAAAGACCCACTCCAATTAAAATCAACATTTCTGGTGTTTTAACATGTTCTTGTGGCATCTTTCGTAAGACGATGTATATATAAAGAAAATTAAGATGAAAATTCAATTTCTGAGTATTTCTTCATTCAAATTATTATAAATCAGGAGCTAGGCTGTTTGAAGAAGAGGTTATTTGTGACGTAGAAAATACGCTGGTTGGGCCACAAGCTTCTGCTCCATTCTGATGCATCCATTTGTAGAGGAATAAATCCATGTACGTCTTTGTTTTCCTCGTCTGAGCTGGTATCTGGCTCAAAACTGTACAGCTGGATATCTCCAATATTGTTCACCATTTTTGTTGCACCCCTAATTCTAGGTTGGGGGTATGAGATGCTATAAGATAGGGGAGAGAGTGTAAACAGGTGGATGACAAGAAGACGGGATGGGCTTGTTCTGCATCAACAGTCCTGCCAATCTTCCAAAGGCGAAGTTCCAATGAACTACTGCTGCTCTGCAGAAACTATGTCCTAGAAAACAACACAGGGTTTTTTTTGGTTTTTGGTTAAAAACTGCATAATTATAATTAAAAGATCACTAGGAATACTTTGAAAATAGATTGAAAGATCATTGGAGTGGACTTTGAGCCTTTGTTTATCTGAAAACGACAGATAGATACTTTATTGTTATTATTTGGTTAGAAAGAATATATCCTTGAAAATATAGATGTTATTTTGGTGTTACAGGCTTGTTGTCTATTCCACCATCAAGATTAGCCTTTCAAGATGAAATGTCTGTTCCTTTATTTTGTCTAATAAATTTCTCACAAAAGTGCGACCTGTACTCCATAATGACTTCTATATGATTTTTTCTTCTTTATCATGCTTTTTAATTTTTTTCGTTGTTGCTGCGACCTATACTCCAGAGCAACCTTTAGTGCGAAAAATACAGTAAATAGTAATAATACTAATAAAAACAGAAATAAGCAGTGCAATTGAATACGGTGCACTTGTAAAGCTGTGGCGACCCCAGATGGGATGTGTCGAAAAGTGAACAACAATAGGTGTTCATAAAGAATGCAAGTACAAGTGGGTCAGAGCTTGAGCTCTTTTTAAACACTTTAATGACTAAATAAAGACAAACTGAGTAAGACTTACACTCTGTTTTTAACATTCTTTCCTGTTAATCTTGTGCTATCCTAGGCACTTTAACATTGGGAGTTGGGTCATCTTGACCCCACAAGACAGTGCGCTGAACCTTTTTTCTTCAATGATTTGTGATCTTCACTGGTGTCCATGGATTACAGGAAATCCTCTCCACCTTTATCCACCTTTGTCATGGTAGGGAGAACACGTCAATGTGAGGGTGGTGTCATGGGATAACACAAGGGTTAAAAAATTAGGCTAAAAAAAGAAAACTGTATTTTGATCCATATGCAAACTGAAAACCATACTGAGACTTTCTTATTGACCTTATGAAGAGACTGACATCTATTTTAAACACAAAAAAAGTATGCATGAGAGGAAAAAATAGAATGGTGTGTTTCTCTATATGAACATTTTCAAGAAAATACTCCAATGAATACATCTCTGCACCTCCAAAATGCGGAATGAAACAAAAACCCTTCCTTGGCATCAAACACTGACTTTAAGCCTCGTTACACTCATTAAGACATATTAAGAAACGCAAGCAAAAGCCTGTTAATATAATGAGGTCCTTTGACACTCTACAAGTCAAGGTGAGATGCTGTCTGCTGTAGTGGGGGGGGGGGGTAGTTTGACCTAATCCTCCCACTTCACTTTCAACTCAACAGTCTTTGATAAAGAGCAAAAAATAGAAGACAAGAGAGCAGCTCAGAGTATTCAGGTGTTAAAAGTCAAAGACAGGGAAAGATGTCTCCATTATTCACTGTAAAGGATTTTTTCTGCTGTTGTTGCGTTGTTTTGTTTTTTCTATAGAAATGTGTTTGTGTGTGTGAGTGACTGATGCTTCAGAGACTGGAGGGGGAAAAAAAGTGAAGCACTATGGGAAAACTCAGCAAAGTGATTGTTTTGTCTGTCTTTTTGGAGTTTTATACGTGGAGGAAAACAAAAGTTAAAATGCTTGTATACACCTATAGAGACTTTTTCTGGCAAATCTATGAAAAGAAAGACAGTGTCTATTGTTTTTCCATTTTAAGTAATATCCACTTTGTTGGTCACCTTTCAGCAAATCGCTCAGGGGTCGCCACAGCGAATCAGCTTTCACTGATTTGCACAGGTAGTTTGGCAGAGGTTTTTACATCGGATTCCCTTCCTGACACAACACTGTATCTTATCCAGGCTAGGGACCGGCACTATTTACCCAGACTAGCGCCCCCCTGTGGCTACATAGTGAGGCAGTAGCACGAAGGGTCTTGCCCAAGGACTCACATTGGATGACGTTCTTCGCATCCCCTGGAAAATCAAGACTTGATTTCCCACGCACCAGTCCTACATGCAGCCAAATGAGCAACCCAGCCAAAAAAAGTCCAAAGAATTTCTGCCACTTTGACAAAAAGAAGAAAATTCCTTGAGGCCTCCGCCATCAGATTTGCAGTAGTGGTCAAGTCAAGCGTTTAGCTCCAATGTGAAAAATGTATAAAAAATTACTCAATGCAAAAAAAACTTTTACAGATCAGAAAATGAGATTTGAGATTTTGTAACTGTGTCTTCACATCTGCATTCTAATTAAAGTTTCATGCTTAATATGGAGCTTGTTCAGTATTGCTATTTTCCAAATCCTTCAATGTTGAATTGATGGACAAACGTCATCATCCAATCAGTGATGTCCCCTGCTGTAGTACCTACCTTTTCTGGTTCCTTAGTGTTTAATTTTTTCTCATTTCATTTTGATTTCTATAAATTACTTTTGTTTTCCAAAGTGCTTTTCTTATTTACAGACATATTTTTTGATAATTCGCTTTTATTTACAGCAAAGTTTTATTTGTATTCTTCGTTTTATAATTATAGGGACATTTGAATGTTTTTTTTTTCTTTTTTCTGGAAAGCATCCCCTCAAAAATCTAGGGTAAAAGTTATGTCAACATAATTTTTTTTAAGCTTTAGGGGAATTCCTTTCTAAAAGATTAATGAGTCAAGAGTTAGTTTAAAAAACACTCACACAGACAGGAGCACAGAGATGAACACTTTTTCCTCTCTGAGATTCTGAGATTTCATATCGTAGCATAACAAACTGATTGGTTGGAAATGGTCCATTAACCAGCAGATTTTATCAGACCAACGGGAACTCTGAATCTATATCGGGCAAATTACAGAACTTTCACTGCTAAACAATAATGGATTTGGCAGACATTACTTTGTCTTATCTCAACTTTTCTTGTTTATCTTTCTACAAATATTGTCACTCTAAAAACAATAAGATAAAAACTGAATAACAGAGTGTGTTTGAAGAAGATTGATAGATTTTAAATTTATAACATTTGGGCATATATAGGTTGGATATTTCACATTACAAAGTACTGAATCAGGGTCTTTTCCAGAAGCAGTTTCCGCTTATCGAAGGTTACTGCTTTCTTAGGGCAGTGTTTTGCAAAAAAGTACAAATGTCCTTCCAGGAGTACTTGATATCACTCCAGGTAGAAGTCATCTTACATTGGGAAAAAACGTATTTAAAAAGGGCTGTGGAACATTTATTCAAAAATTTAGTTAAATTCATCTTTTTCATTACAAAAATCAGAAGACCCCAGAATCTCTTCCACTACGGTTTTTTGGGTTGTCCTGGACTCAAGGGGGGTCATAAATAGCTGCCGTCACATTTTAAAGGGATCATAGGTGTGTCTTGCAGTTCCCTTAGAGCTTGTCTGACCACCTTAAGGGGCATCATGAAAATGTAACATACCTATGTCTGTAGGGTAAATGTATTTTGAAGTATTTGTAAGGTAAGTTGTCTGCATTTATGACGTACAGGTGATGCTGTTATATAGTGCCCTAATGCCACCCTCTAGTCATTAGTGAGGGGCACTGGCCTCTTACTAACCGCGCACCAATGCTGCATAATTGGGCTGTGCAGAGATACACAAGTGCTCGAAGGATACCCAATCAAATGAATATACTACATTCCTTTATTTAGTGTGTTATGGTAGTGAAATGTGCATATATTCGGTCTATTGTTGTTATCTCTCCTGTTTGCATTTCAAGAGGCAATGTCCAATATTTTAATAAATACATTTCTCCCAAGAGTCATTTTTTCTATACTGTTTTTTTATTCCCTTTCGGGGTCACGGGGCTGCCGGAGCCTATCCCGCCCACTTGTGGGCGAAGGCGGGGGATGCCCTGGACAGGTCACCAGTCTGTCGCAGGATAGAACCTTCTACTCTCCCAAGAGTGTGATTTATAAATCAGTGTGACCTAAATGTGATTTTTTTCTACTTTATTATGCAGTTATAATCATAAACAAAATGGTAAATGAAACAAAAAGAATTTCTGTCACTTTGACATAAAAAGCTCATTCCTGGAGGCTTCCACCATTCAGTTGTCAAATAAACCTTTGTAGCCAATATAAAAGCTCTTTTATAAAAGGAACTTAGTTCCGATTCTCCAAATTCTAGCAGCAGGCTTCACCAAAGAACCGCCCGTAAAAAACGCACACTTATCATGGAAACACCACCAGAGGGGTCCGTTGCAAAGGATTTAAGGAAGGGTGTGAATAAATGAAAAATCCAGCTCACAAGAACGTGTCACCAGCAAACAATTTTACTCTATGGCTCACCAATTGATCAATGACCTTTATATTTCAATTTGCCTGTTTTCGCCCACAGACAGTCCGTATCCACCTATAAGGGCAACTGAGACTTAATATTGCCAGCATTATGGCTTCTATTTGAACAAGGTTCATTAGAAAATCCCTAAAAATCTGTTTGTGATATTCTTAAGATTAAAACACAAATGTGACAACAGGGGTTTTCATATGATTTCATTTAATTAAATTTAATTTAATTTATGGGTTTCTTTTTTGTGTGTGTGTCAACTCTAATTGAGGTTTTTCTATTAAGTTCTTAATATTTCATCAGTATATGAAAGGTTCCGAATAATGACTCTGCCTTAAGCCGGTTAAGAGGTAAATGTCTAAAAACATAGAATAAACAGGGTTACATCAGTAAAAAAGAAGACTTGAAAACCATAGAAACACTATGCTAGTATACAGTTTAAAGATTGCTTCATGTTACTCATATTCACTCTGATAAGATGCTATGCTTCTATCTGTTTATTGTAGTTAAAATTAAACCTTGTTTATTGTCTTAAATGTAGAGATTTGTAGTTTCTACAGAGATATTTGTATGGAGGACAGTGACCTCGGATGCTGTAATTAAGGAGCTGCTAAAAACGGAACACAGGAAACATCTATTAATGCTTTTCATTTCCTCTGAGGGTTGTCTGCTGCCGTTCAGCAGCTCAGCTGCAGCTGCACTGCTGCGATTTATGCTCTTCTCTCACAGTTTCACGAGGGCTCTGGGATTGTCATAGGAAAGGCTTTTTATAGGATCTTTCCTGACTCCTTTCACTCTAGCACGGTGACTTTGAGCTGCACAAGGGTTAAGATTCAGCTTTCAAGGAAAAAAAAAAAGGGAAATCTATGCTACTGTTCAAGAGCCAAAGACTGGGAATGCAGACAGGGTTGTTCGGATCACAAAGCTAACTAAATGCTTTGCGTCAAGATAGTGTCCTTTTATAACTTTATCAGTTTATTGATAATACTGAAAAGCAATCATGTGTCATTTAATTTTGGCTTCACAAAAATGTTCAAGAGCGTAACTAAAACTAACAAAATTAAAGAGTCTTTTTTATAGCAGACATAAAGACACAAAATATTGTTATTTTAAATTGGGTGTAGTTGCACCCTCCCCTTACATAGATGGTTCTTGAAAAAAAACATGTTCAAGAACATTTAAATAATAGTATATTAGAAAATCTGCAGGTATTGTATTTATTTATTTAAATATTCAAACCAAGCTCCACATTTGATGCAAACCAGAAAGATTTAAAGGTTGCAGTTCTTTTGAATACCACTGGGGCAGGTTTCAGATAAGATACATTTTTACAATGATTTTTCATACAAAAATAGCTCCACATTTGCACCTAAAATATACATATTTTAATTCTATTTTCCAGAACTTTTGAATGTTTATTACTATCATTTTTATTTTGCTCAAATGTAAGGGTCCTCTTTTGTAAAGTTTGAAACTTTCCACTTGAGGCTTGATTTTACCTGCTCTGAATCCAATGACCGAGAATATCCATTTATTATATATGAATCTATAATTCAGATTTTAGTTTCCTTATCAGTTGTGTCCTATTTTAGTATAAACCTGATGCTTCAGAGTAGATATTTTCTATTTGGATGTCCACCACTGGTTTAAAAAAGAACAATGGCAGCCAAGATGACACCATAAGCTAGCATCTAGTTTTACCTGTACAGATGTGTTAATAACCCATTCCAATGAAAATCCTGTTTTTGGGGTTTTTAACATGTTCTTGTGGCATTTTTCTGATGATGAAGGACACATATTAATATAATAAAGCTAAAAAACATTTTCTGAGTATATTTTTATTAATTTCACTGTGAATTAAATAGGGATGGGTATCGTTGAGGTTTCAACAGTACTACTACTCCTATTGATACTGCTTATCGATCCGGTATTTTAACGATACTCTTATCGATACTTTTTGAGAGCAAAAAATAAATAAATAACAAATTAAGAACATAAAGTGTTTTATTTCCTCATTATGCATTTTAACAAAACATTTTACTTTATACATTTTTCCAAGTTGAAAAGTAAAATACATGAAAAAAGAAGTTATGGACTGTAAAAAAGAAGGCCTGTAAACTAGCAGAACCAAGTAAACAGAAATCTCTCAGCAATGAGGAGGGGGAAGGGGGATTGGGTTATAATAAACTACTGCCGCTCTGCAGAAAACGTGTAAATAACAAGATTTTGGCTCAAAACAGCAGATTAATAGTTAAAAAGAAACACTGGGAAAACTTTTGAAATAGATTAAAACATGATAGGGCTGCACGGTGGCGCAGTGGTTAGCGCTCTTGCCTAACAGCAAGAAGCCCCCTGGTTCAAGTCCCAAGTGGGGGACCTGAACACCCCCAGGTGTGAATGTGAGAGGGCATGGGTGATTGTGGACACTCTACCCTGTCCAGGGTGGCCACAAGTGGCCGGGAAAAGCTCTGGCAGCCATCTGGGTCACATGGCTGCCAGAGCCTTTCCCGGCCACTTGTGGGCACCCTGGACAGGGTAGAGTGTCCACAATCACCCATGCCCTCTCACATTGGGTCAATATGGGTTATATTAGTAGTCTTAATAGAAGCTCCTTGTGAGTTCTTTAAAGTTTACGAACCTCTACAGTACTCGTGGCAAAGCTAATTTTCATTAATTGAGATAGTTAAACAGTGGTAAACAGGCTTCTTTTTTGCCGTTGACTCGACTAACTCACTTGCAGCATACTGAAAGTGTGTGTACTTCCTCCCACTCCCATGCTACTTCCAGTCTTTTACATCAACACTCAAATTGATGCTTTTGTTGAGTTGAATATTTTGGAACAGTAAGTCTTGACTTGGCTTGCCTTTTTACCGCCAGGTGTGTTGGCCAGGCTGCAATTCTGCATTTGCTACATGACAAGTGTGAGATAATGGCTTCGTGAACCTGTTCCAAAAAAAAAAAAAAAAGTGGACAGGGGTGAGCAAGGGGAAATCGTGTTCATCCGTTTTTCCACTAAGCTATTTGGCTGCTCTGGAAAATGAATCTTTTAAGCCCAAACAACTATTGAAAAATTGCGATGTTGGTGTTTTCTAATGTAATATGAAAAATAGTGTTGGTGCTTTATTTAGGCATAAACCGTGTGAACAAACAAACTAACCAGTCCTTTTAATTGCATAAGGTTCAATCACTACCATTCTACAGGAGTCCCAGTGCAAATCTATCAGCGGAGATAGATGGATTTTGTCTTTGTCATAGCACTAAATCAGACAACTAATCACTCATTTTCTAGTCTTTTTCCCTGAAGCTAGAGCACACCTCCCTTAGGATACGTTAAAAAAACGATAAGATAAGAAAAAGTCAAACAGCCTAAACTTATTCTGTTCAAATAACTATTTTATAAGCTTCTTTGCATCTTGTTTTTCAACAACACTCTTTTTTTATTTCTTATCTTTTTTTTTTTTTTCATTCCAAGCATTGCCTTAATGGTATTACCATCACTTTACTACTCCTGCCTGCCAGTCATCGAGCCAGTCGCTCTGTAATGCATCTGCCAATGCTGTCAGTCAATCAACTGGCTGTGCTCCATCTTGAATTTAATACGAGGAACAGTCCCAAATACAGCGAACGCTGATTACATTGAGTGCTACTCAGGCTAATGAGTGCAACAGAGGTTCCCTTGACAGCATCTACGGCACATGGCTTCAAATCAACAAACAAACAGGAACACCCACATACACTGGTGTGCTCATTTATGTGAATTTAAAGCAAGGCTCCATTTTCCTCAATGAAATATATGATAAAAACCCAAGCATATCAACATTTTTTAGATCTATGTTCCCTTTTTCTTTGTTGGTCTTAAAATGTTTCAATATAGGGGCCACTGGATCATAAGGTGCTCTGTCAGTGGTCTATTTTCACATGTATAAGGTGCAGTAAGCTGTAAGCCTCATTATGCGAGACAAAAGTCCGTCAGCCAGTCAGACTTTGTTAATCACGGTAAGAGGAACCCTAGAATTTGTTTGGTACACATCACACTATAGCCGCGTTGAAAGTGTTAGCATATTCACAATATCTGTATCTCTAAACCTTGCTTCCACTGTATAAAAAAACAGACTGATACTGCTAAGCAAACATTAATGTGACTATGCTAACTCCCAACCCCATTAATAGTCCGAACAAAAACAAACACAGTCTGATATCGCTACATGTTAGCCGTGTTGGAATATTTAGTTGGGAGCTACATTTGCAACACATGAAAGAACAGACTGATACCACTAAAACAAACGTTAATATAATTACACTAACTTCCAAACGTGTTTGTAACAAGTGAAAAAACACCGTCCGACACCGCTACACATTAGCCGTGTTAGCATATTCTCAATACCTGTAACTCCCAATCTTGTTTGTGACTATGCTAACGCCTAACATTGTTAGAAACATAAAAAGATACAGTCTGACACCGCTGCATGTTAGCATATTTGCCTTAACACCTAACTGCACATATTCAAAGAGCACCATGTACCTCTCAAAATCAATTCAACATTAGTAAACAAAACCACAATTAATCCATATATAAGAATGAATCCATACATAACATAAAGTACTCCAGATTATACCTGTTACTCTCGTTTAAAACGAAAAAAAAAACTAAGGTTTTAAAAGTTTAAGAAATTGCAGTAGTTCAGTTAATTAATTACGTTTGTTTAAAGTTTTTTTTTTTTTTTTTTACACGTGATGGCAAACAATAACAACTTATATAGCCTACCATCATTGTTATTTTACAAGCCAGAAATATCCTTTCAGCAGAACTTGGTAGCCTACTCCAAATTTTCATTGCAGCTGTTTTTCTGCATCTTTCACATTACTGTACAGCAGAAATGCAGCTATTAATAAATGAAAAGATAATCACCTGAAGATAAATATCCACAGAATAGATCTGACACTGCATATTTGCTGTCTGACATATTGCTTTTGGAGCGTTGCATCTATTAATGCTAATTACGTCTGTCTGTTTGAGCCTCGGCACATAAATTCGATTAGACTTGGCTGTCAGGCATGATGGGGGTGGATTTAATCACTGCAAGGATTAATTTGATTTAAATAATTTGCATGATCCATTCACAAGACCGGACAAATAAGTCTACAATAGCATCATTATGTTGAACCGAAAATGTCGAGGCAGCACGTGTTGAATGCTTCAACAAAAGGAAAAAGCTTTGACAGCTGGAACGTTGCAGAATTAACCTCCTAAACTTTCACCGTCTCTTATCTGTTTCCTTTTCCCTTTCTTTGTTAATTCTTAGTCCTTCCCAGTTGGATGAGTTGTGAAGATAACAAAATAAAACAAGGACTACTTACAGTTAGAATTACAGGAAAGAGAGAAATGAGTAAAAGTAAATGTGGAAAATAAACCAGATAGCAAATGTAAAACATGGGTGATTAGCGCTAGTGAAAAGGAAGGTAAAATGTGGGGGTAGTATTACATCAGGCAGAGGGAGAGCAGGAGACGGATGTAAGATGTTCATAAAGGGGGGTTGAGGGAATTATGAGTGTAAATGTTCACCTCTCAATCAGGATATGGACTCATAAATTACATTCACTTTCAAGCAACCCTATGAAGTCACCACAGACACTGGTATTCCCACACACACAAAAACACACACACAAGCATTTTAAGGTTCTTGAGCATTCTTAAGGGTCATGCATTTTATTTTCTTTGAAAGACTAAGCGCATAAAAAAAAAAAAAAAATCAGCCCCTCCCCCTTTTTTGCTTAAATCTCACCCCTTTTTGTTTTCTTCCCTCTTTAACACTTCCTACATTTTCTGTGGAAATATTAGTATAGTATATTAGTATCCAATGGGACTTGGGGTGCACTGGATTAAAAGGCGGACTTTTAACTTCTGAACAAATTGAAGGATTTTAAGACTACCTTATGTTTTGAAAAATGCTTTAAGGTTATTGAACTAGCTCTTATTTAATCTGGTTGAGAGTGACCACAGGTGGTAAAATCAACTTTTTTTCTACTGTTTCTACTGAAGGTTGCACACCCCTTTATTGGTGACAGTATCTCTGTTAAAAACAAATGATCTGAGAGAAACTGGCCTCCAGTTTTGATTAACACATGCTTTTGTTTTAAATAGATGAAGTTGTTACGTTTAAGGTAAAACGTTTTTTTTTTTAGTCTGTTTATACTGAACGCAATTCAAGTGGCAGGGCCCGATGATCCATCAGCAGCGCGTTTTGGGCATTGCGTTGCGATGTTAATGATCCATGAACCCAGACAGGGGTTGTGTTTGAATTCCTTCACTACTCACAACATAGTGAACCTGATAGTGCGTTTACCATTTTGTCAGGGTGTCTGAGTGTACAGTTCAGAAATCAAGTACCAGAGAAATGTCCCAGAAGTCTCTATGAAAAAACTAGTGTGCATCGGCCACTAGATTGGCGTATATAGACTACAATACATTGCGTCTTAACGGTTTTTAATGTCAAAAATACTTTATCTAAATGTATTCTTAATAAAGATCCAGGTTTATGTAGTCTTTGTAAAATGTTCATGGACTACTTCAACGCATTAAATAAATTCACTTTGTCGAAACTTGTAACTCAGGTGTTAAGAAAGACTTGAATTTCACACAGATTTTTTAAAAGGATTTTAATGGTTTTTGTGGGTCAAAACCTGAGATCTACATAAACTTGTGAGACAGCTCAGCTTGAACTGTTTTTATTTTCAAGAACTGTTGCTTCTCTGGCAGAACATCCTGCTTTCCCTCCATTACAAATGAGTATAAATGACGCTCTTGATCCTTGAAAGGTGTCTTTTTTTCCCTTTTCCTTTCCGACTCAGCCTCACTCACAGGGACACTGAGATGTCAGGGGCAACTGAGCAAATTACTTGAGACTTTCAGGAAGGAGTCTCATGACTTGGATGTATCTTTCCAGCAAAAGCTAAAAACATATGAAGCAAACAATTTTGACGTTTTATGTCCCGCAGCAGTCATGGACTGTTTTCGGAATTCTTCTTTCTGACTGCATGTCAGAGCAAAATTTTGGCACCCGCCACATGCTCAAAAATTCATCAAAATTTGGACGCACCTGAAACATGGTAAAAATTAAGTTTTGGCTTTGTGAACAATACCCCACCACCACAACGGAAAAAATAAATAAAAAGACATCCCAACGGGCATGGCCGGCCCTCCCTATACGCGAATTACGCAGCCGCGTAGGGCCCCCGTCACCACCAGGGCCCCGAAGTGGCGAAAAAATGAAAATAAAAAAAGATCCAAATCTGGCAACCCATTTCATAGAACTTCCGTACCAACGTGCGCTTTAAAAAGAATGTTGCCTGCACGTTAATGATCCCCCCCCTTGAACACACCTGAACCAATCTGGCAACCCAAATGATGACGTTACGCCACTCTTAGCAACGATTGGTCAACATCCTTGCATCTGAGCCTGTCACAGTGTGCATTTACGAGCGCATTGTGTTTCAATAGAGTTGGGAAAAAGAAAAAAAACGAGCACATTTAGTCACGCTGATCAAAGCGACAACAAGAGAACTTCATGCCGAAGAGACTTTATCCATCAGGAGCTGAGAAAAGCAGAAGAACTGAAACATCAATCACAAGGTAAGTTTGGAGGATGTTGGGGGCGTATTTTTACATTAATCCTGCCTTTCTGTGCAGCTGCGTGATTTACGTAAATACTAATCGATCCGAGGTGAAGATTGCACAGAAACTTTATCATTAACGACCCTGTTTGTCGTCATTTCCAATGGAAAACTCGAAAATAATTCTGATATCCAAGTTTCCAAGAAGATGAGGACAGACATGAGCTTCTAAAACGGTGGAGAACAGAGAAAAGTAAATAATGATAACGGTATATAATGGCTGATAAATGTTTTTACTCACGTTATCTTATTGATTCATTGTTTTGCTACACATATTTAGTGCATTCTGCATTTTCTGGTTTATGTCAGTATAAAAACTTCTGTTTATCTGTTATAGACAGTCAGGTATTCTGACTTTTTCAACAATGTCTTAAAATCTAGCATTGGCATGAAATATGGAGAATCAAAACTGCCAAATACAAATAAGAAAAAAATGTTCTCATGAATGAAAAACAAAATAAATGTACTAATTTTAAAATTATGAACATACAAAATAATAGATAAAGAAGTGCATAAATGCTTATATTTCCATTTATACTCAAATCATTGTTCACATTTATTATTTATAAATGGGTACATTAATTTCTTATTTGTATTTTGCAGTTTTGGTTTTACATAATGAGGATGTTTTGCGCAATTTCTTCTGCTCTCAAAAAGTATCAAAAAGTACTGGAGGAGGTGCAGCATCTACATCCCATAATGTTCCTGACATCACTGAAGATGTCATCTAAGGTCATTATAATAGCATGTACAGTCATTTAAAAACAGTGTCTGCATAAACCCTTTTTTCATAAACAGCAGCTGAAGAGAATGGAGCCCCAAACTGTTCATAATTAAATTAATAAATATGACCTCATGCAAATATACAATCAACCAATAAATCTCTTATAAATATATAAAAAGATCTTGAAATTGTGAAAAACCTGCACACAGACTTTAAATGAGCCAGTAAACTATTATTAGTATTCTGCTATAGTTATTTTATTAGCTTTATCATTGATTATTGTATAATAATAATTCTTGTTTTTTAGCTGCAGAAGAAACTGTTGTTACCACATCTACTGTTGGAAGGGAAAACATTTGACTGTTTTAGTTTTTACTGTTTGCTTTTATTGAAGTTATGTCTCTTATGTTCCAGAGGCTCCAAGAGAGGCGTGAATGGAGGAGGAGCTACTGGATCCAAAACTCCACCTACTTCAGATCCAATACAGCTAAAGTCCAGCTGAATGACCAATCACACTCTCTGATCCAGTGAGAATGGATTTGGTGCAAAGACGTCCTTTTCATACTGAGAAAGACTCTGACTTTCCAAACTCCCCCCCATTGAGCTGTTGTGTTCTTTATTTTGGATTGTTTTATCGTTATTTCACTTTCTATTAAGTTGCTGTTTTTAATAAGTTGGAGTTTTGTGAATGTCATTTGTTGAGTGCCTAATGTTTCATTAAAAAATATATATCTATATATACATTTGTCATTCAAATTTTTTTCTTTGCATTTAAAAATTGTTTGGCACCACTAATTGTGGATCCAACATGCAGGCAATAAATATACTGTGTTCAATTCTTAGGCAGCAACAATAATTCACAAATGTATTCATAGAGAGATCTCATTTATATTACAACAACAGTTGATCAGTTAGAGGGCCCACAAATTACATTTCGCTTAGGGCCCCCAGAAGACCAGGGCCGGCCCTGCCAACGGGCGAAACTGTGAAAATGAAATGGGCCAAGATCTCTTATATGACTCAAAACAATACTTCAAACTCCGCTAATGAAACCAAAACACATGTATTGGAATGAAAACATGTTTAGAAATTCTTATTATATGGCCATTTGGTTGAAAGTGAAATTTTGCAATTTTCACATTTTCCCACAATATCTGAAAAAAAAATTTTGTTTAAGAAATCTTAACGAACTTTTCCACTTATGCTTCCAGCTTGAGACACAATCAGAGTTTTAATGACCTTTGACTTCGGAAAGAGGCTGCCATCTTAAATAAATAAATGAATAAATAAATAAACAAGCTTTAAATTCAAACTATAAACATTTTGATCTATTGCCCTCCTAACTCCTTGAGCGTCGTTGGAAAGCTTTTTGTGGAAAAGTAGATTGGGAATTGGGAAAATTAGAAAAAATGGCTCTAAAACATTAAATAAAGTTAGAGATAAACCAAAAGATAAGCTGTCATTTTTGAAAAAACTTTTTTTTTTTTAATTGAATTTGTCATCTGCAGCTCTGACCAAGGTGTGATGGGCCAGTGAGGGCGTGAAGCGGACGCTCTGCCAGTGAGGGGGAGGTCAAAATGGCAGAAGAGGGTAGCTGTTAGGGGCCATACATCACCACTCGCAGCTTTTAACATTTTCTCTATGACTTTTCTTGTGTCTTAGTAACCTCATCAATACTGTCCATCTCCATGCACAGAGCCATCACCCCACCTTTAATTCTTTAAGCAATTCAACTGGCTTCACAGTTGGCATTTGAAAGGCAGATTGATAAAGAGACTATCATGTGTCTTATTAGATTCTCTTGTCAAGTTTTCTCCCAACATGCTTGTCAATGTGAATCATTTTCAAACCTTTTTTTTTTTATATTGTATTTTAACTTACATCACACATGACTGCAAGAGAAAAATCACTTGTTTGAACAATTTGATTACATTGACTACATTTTTCTTCTGTCTATGCTGCAACACACAATAGTTGCTTTCCCCTTCTTCTCATTTGTACTTGCATAACTTCTGACTTGCCCCTGAGTCCCATTTTGCCCCACCCTTTATCATTTCCTCCTTATAAATCCATTTCCCCATCTCCTCGTTTTCAGGACAACATGCACATCTGCTGATGTGAAGCTTGTGTCTATTTGTTCTACTCCGCCTGCAGATGTTTTCTATCAGTTTCTTATTGTTTTTGCTCTCCGTCGCACTGCTGTCATCAATTACAATGTCTTTAACAGATTTCCTACATCGTCCATGTCACAGACACACACGAGTCACAGACAATGTTTGTTTTCCCCTGCATGTAGATTTCCCACCAATCGAGTCTGACTTAACAAGAGAGTTCACCCAAGCTACCATACCTCAGATCTCCCTCTAAATGTGTGAACGTGAACACGCGTTGCGCTGTATTTGTCCGCGTGTGTGGGTCTGTGCGCTTTTGCACTGCACACTGTTTGCCAAGCGAGACATACCCTGGGGAATCCTGTCAATCAAACAAGCTGGCAATTTGTCAGGGAAACTAGGCACTTTGCAAGACAGACAGATGTGTAAATGTGTGTGTGTTGAGTTCATCTGTGTGTGTCAGAGTTTGGATGCCAGTGTACATACTAATGTTGGGTTGTTGCTTGCCAGTCTTCAGGTTTTTACACATTACGCGGCTGCATGGCTCAGTTGGCTGCATGTACAGTATAGGCCTGGCGTGTAGGTAACCAGGGTTGGTTTTCACAGGGGGCGTGATGAGCTCCATCCATTATGGGTCCTAAGGCAAGACCCTTCGCACTATGTAGCCATAGAGAGCCAAAGTCTAGATTTCCCTGTGCTGGTCCCTAGCTCAGAAAAATACAGGGTTGTGTCAGGAAGGGCAACCAGCAAGAAATCTCTGCAAACCACCTGTGAAAGCTGATTCACTGAGGCAACGTTTGATGGGATATACCATAAGGTGAACAATAAATGTAAGTATTTACATATTCATCAATTTAGCAGGAAATAAAACCACAACAACCCCCCCCCCCCCCAAAAAAAAATTCAGATTTTAATCCACTCCTAAGTATATGTCGCAAATGTCAAAAATAAAGAAGAGAAATTCATACGTAAGTCACTCTTTTAGGAGAATTTTTGGAGAGACCTGTTTAACAAAATACAGAAGCAAGAATGGAGATATCATCTTACAGGCAAATCATAATAATTTAATTGATATCTATAATAGACTGAATATGTGCACGCTTCAATACTGCAACCATTGTTAGCTTCTTGATAGATATACAGACAGACTACAGTGCCCTCTTGCAGTTGTTAGTCCATCCATCCATCCATCCATCTTCCTCCACTTATCCGGGACCGGGTCACGGGGGCAGCAGTCTAAGAAGAAATGCCCAGACTTCCCTCGCCCCAGCCGCTTCCTCCAGCTCCTCTGGGGGGACCCTGAGGCGTTCCCAGGCCAGCTGACAGACATAGTCTCTCCAGCATGTCCTGGGTCTCCCCCGGGGCCGCCGTCCAGTGGGACATGCCCGGAACACTTCTCCAGGGAGGTGTCCAGGAGGCATCCGGACTAGATGCCCTACCTCAACTGGCTCCTTTCAATGTGAAGGAGTTCTACTCCGAGCCCTCCGCGGGGACCAAGCTTCTAACCCTATCTTTAAGGGAGCGCCCAGCCACCCTACAGAGGAAGCTCATTTCAGTGGTGATGACCCTCATTCCAGCCGCTTCACACTCGGCTGCAAAGCGCCCCAATGCATGCTGGAGGTCCTGGCCCAATGAAGTCAACAGGACAACATCATCTGCAAAAAGCAGAGAGGAAATCCTGTGGTCCCCAAACCAGACTCCCTCCGGCCCCTGGCTGCACCTAGAAATTCTGTCCATAAAAACTATGAACAGAACCGGTGATAAAGGGCAGCCCTGCCGGAGTCCAACGCGTACCGGACAGCCCTCAGTAAGGCTCACCGGACCCCATACTCCCAGAGCACCCTCCACAGGATACCATGGGTCGAATGCCTTCTCCAGATCCACAAAACACATATGGACTGGATGAAAAATAAAATGAACACATGAGCCTATTTATTAAACAAAACAAAAAAAACCCATACAAGTCACACCTGAGTATAAAGCTATGTCTAAACTGCTCCCTGCAACAGGTGGTCACTTTCAATAAAAAGCATTTATAAATGCAAGTATAGTGCATTTTAGGCTTCTGCGTCAAAACTCTGAAGTTCACATGAGCTACGTTTTTACATCTACATTTTTAGGACGACTTTTGGGCTCTACATACAAACTGCATGGCCACTGAATGTGGGTTGCAAGTTAAACCAGGTCGAAATTTGACCAATCAGGGATTTAGATTTGGTAGTGACGTATGAATGGCATCTTTTTTGTTTAATGGAAGCGCCAACCGTTGCATAATTGATCATGGAGGAGAAATTAATAAGTGCAGTCTGTGCCTGGCTGGAATTATTTGACACCAAGTCTTTGATTTATCAGAATAGAGCTGTGAAAGAAAAAGTCTGGAGCAAAGCTCACGAAATTTGAACTGCTACGACATTTAGCATCAACCCTTTTCTAAACTGTAGGTGGCAGACAAGCGCTAGTGAATAGTAGAAAAAGAAAAAAAGAAGAAAAAGCCCCTCCCTGCTTGTCCAGTATGAACAGCAAGGGCTAAATCTATGCTTTTAGTGTGTTCTCGAACATGCGTTACAGCATTAGTTGCAGCCCCAGTCAAACTATGCAAGAATTTACAACTTATACTGCGGAAAATACAAAATATTGAATCATTATTTTTCTACCCCTGTTTAACTGTCTGCAAGCTCTTAAAAAGGAGTGGAAACCTTCAAAACACTGCTTAAATTTCTATAGCAAAGCCCCTAAAAAATATACTTTTTTATTTAAATAATTGAAAAAATCCATTTCATCTGAGCTAACCAGTACCTTTGGAAAACCAAATTTTAAAAATCAAACATGGTTTTTATCTTTTACACGTGCAATGCAGAATTGTGGATAAAAGCTTTGTTTTTTTCCCCACTCATTCATCGTCCCTCCTAAACTTACCTTCTCAGCTGCTTTTACTTGAGTCCAAGTCAACCTTCATGTGTGTGTATGTGTGTATGTGTCTCTGTGTGTGTGTGGCAGTTATGTGCGTCCCTCGTGACACAGTGATGTGAGTCACTGGGGACTCATTGACTTCCTTAAACTCATTCTGCGGGTCAGCTGACATAAACGGGCCAGTAACATCAGTTTGTAGATCTTGGTTACTTTTTTTTAAAAAACTCAAGTTAGAAAGAAACTCTCATGTCCAATACACACTTTGTGCAGAAGCTGCTGCATCTTGTATTTTTAGCATCTCTTCTCTCCTTCAGAAGCTCTGTTCCTGAAACATGACCTGAGTTGTGTCTTTGTTTGATTCCTTGTTTGCACTCATGCCCTTCTTGGAGAAGTGGCTAAACGACACACTCTGCTTAGGGAGACACTGCCAAGCTTGTTACTGTGTGCCTCTTGGAATAGCAAGGTGAAACTAAAGTGAATGGTATAGATTTATTTTCAAAGCTGCATCTCTTACCTAGTAACAATGTTTAAAAGATACATTCTAGCGTCAGATATGAACTATTTAAATACCAAGTTGAAAAGTAGAATAGCAAAGTACTGAAGCAACAATGACCCAAAACTCCAACAGCAAGACTGCTGAGATGAGCACAAAGGAGCAGAACTAAGAAGTGAAGTAAAAGAAATAAAACCGCGTGGCACATTTTGAACTCAAGGGTGACCACACAAATCAAATAAGAAAAGGACACAGACCAGGCCAAAGTGGAGGAATAGAGCAGGGTAATAAAGGAGATCAAATGAATACTCACCGAGCTGACTGCGTTTCTGAGCGTAGACTACCACCACTGCAGCCAGAACTACACAGCACAGCGATGTCACAAGGTTTGCCATCTGCAGACACACACAGCAAAGTTATCAGAGCATGTGAGAGCCAGTACATGAGCGCATCTGCTGGTCACCCTGATTGATAGACTCAACCCCATGTAAAGGATGGAGGGTTCTTGTCTACTTTAGTTTGTCTTTTCCTCTATTAAGGCCTTTCAAGGGGCTTTTCTTCTGCTGTACAATGTCCTACCTGTCAAGCTCCCTTGTTTCCTCTCTTTAAGCCTCCCACTTTTGTTTTTTCTAACTGTATTCTCTTTCTTCTGCATGTCACTCTGCCTCGTTCATTCTGACTGGAGGGGCCTGTTCAACAGCCTAATGGGTCCATCCTCTCTGGGATGGGCTATGGCCAGCAGCTCTTAAAGGTGTAGCACACCATAAATAAACACAGCGGCTCTATTTAAAACAACAAAATTTGTTTAGTCTTAATGTTCCCTCATATTAGGTCTTGGCAAAGCTCAGTTAGTGAATGAGTGCTGAGTTAAAAGGGGTTTCCATCAAATGCAGTGCAACACATGCTCATTCTACCTTCTTGCTGAGAGACAAATGAGAGAAATAGTAAGTTCCTGAGACATTACTGTAGTTCACTCATTCATTTCCATTCCCTCCTTTTCTATCATTGATTTTTAAAACAAACATCTTTCAGATTTCAAAATAAATAAAACAGAAGTAATATAAGTTATTTATTCTTTCTCTGCGGCCCGACACCAAATAACCCACGGACTGGTTCCAGGGACCGCTGATTTAAAAGAAAAAAATTAAGGCTTTTAAGTGTGCGGAAAACATGGTAATTAAAATTATTAATCTTTTACCACATTTTGATTTCATATACAGTTTATGTATATATATATATATATATAGACAACCCCTTAACTGTAAATTGTCGAGGAGACATCCTTGGCAGCCTGGCTGGAGATTCTTTGAATTTACCAGCATAAATAAAACAGTAAAGCTGGGTAAAGTTTTAGTTCTTTTTTTCTCTTTATTGGGTTGTCTCTATGTGTCCTCTGGTAGTTGGAGAGATAGTTGTCTAAATTGCACATCTCAAAAGATTCCCTTGCTGCTGGGTTGTGCCCTGAGTGAGGTGTGTCTGCGTGTGAAGAACAGAGTGAGCACACCAAATAGAGCCTAAAAAGAGAGTAAAAACCCTTGTTCTTTCTGTAGCTGGGCTCCAACTGTTCCAGTCGTCTGTCATATCTCATCACATCTTGCTCTTTCTCCACATTTGTGTGCCCTCTTTTTTCTTTTTTCTGACAGTCCTCTCTTTTTGTCTCCTCAACTCTTTCTTTACATCACTCCTTATATTATTTCTAGTTCGTTCATGCTAAGGCGGAACAACGCTACAACGTGTTAAGGCAGATGCCAAGAGGGAAAAAAATACATGAAAAAGTAATCGCTATAGAGTGACGTACAAGAACACGAAAATGCTTTTATAAAGTGACTAAAATGTCAAAAAGTGATTTAACAGACAAAGACATTAAAAACTCCGGAGGATTATTCATGAATTTCTCAAAGGGAAAAAAAAATGTCTCAGTGGAAAAGTTTTCAAGTTTGAGCCCAACATCTTGAGCCCAGCAAAACAAACATATACATATCGAGATAGATTTAAAACATTGGGTAAAGTATAGGATAATATTGCTGAAGTGTAGGTCAGGCGCTCACTTAAACAATTAAACTGAGAAAGCATGTTGTGTGATGAATCGAAATTAAAAAAAAAACAAAAGTATTTACAATGAATTCAGCCCAACTGTTGTCAACTAAAATGCTGTGTTCTTCGAAAAAGTAAAGGTTATGAGTCACATTAATTTGATGTGGGTTGAGGAAAGGTCATGGCTCGTGCTTCAACATATTCTTTTACATGGTTAATTTTAGGATATATTTTCTGTACATATTCCTCCGTGGATCACTGTCCAAAAAACAAGGTTAGAAAATGTGCCTGAAAGTCAAACGAAAAAGTATACATTAATCATAACCTTTTTTTCAAACCAGTACAAGCTTATCTGTTGCATTACCAGTATGTTCTATAGGCGTTATCATATTATATGCATATCTTTTCTTTTTTCCTTTAGTTCCACATTGGGGTTAGAAGTTTACTGTCAGTCTGATTATTCTGGGAGGTTGTGAAGAGAAAGGTTAGACCCTCTTGCCTAAATTCTCACCACAACAAGAATTTACGACATGAACAGGTGCCCACACCCTGTTCCACCACCAATAATGTCAGAAGACAAGAACTTGGCCAACAGAATGACAGCAATGAACACTGAGAACCTCTACAGAATGTACAAAAAAGAGAAATAGCAGCTTCAAAGTTTACAAGTTCTTTTTATTATTTACTTACCCCCATTACTAAGTTAAAGGACATATTTTCAGTCTGTATTTTCTGTACTATAAGGTGAATTGCCTTCGTTTAAAAAAAAAAGTGCCTTATGGATTAATTCTGGTTGTGCTGTCTCTGTCAAAATGTCAGTCTGTATTTTGATTTTCACTTTTTTTTTTTACAAGTTGCAAACAAATTTGGGTGTTGTTGTGAATATTCTGACGCAGCTAATGTGTAGCAGTGTCGTACTGTTTTGTTTTAGGTGTTACAAACAAGGTTGAGAGTTACTGGTATTGTAAATACACAAACAAGGCTAATGTGTAGCATGTCACAAACAAGGTCTAGAATTACTGTGAATGCTGTTAATAAAGTCTGACTGATCTATGGACTTTTTTTTCACTTTTGTCTCACTTCAGTTCGGTTCACCTTATATATAACATAAGTTCAAAAATAGATCATTCATTGACAATGCACCAGAGCATCCTATAGGGATGAAAGTGTGGTAGATTTTTGACAAACTGGTCTGATATATGCAATTTCTTTTGTTCAGTTCATTTTAAATCTTATGTGCAACCGCACAGAACTTTTGCACCTGGTTAATTACCTGTTGAAAGCTGCTCCTTTAAATTTGAGCACTTTGAGCCAAAAGAAAAACTGACATTCTTTTTTTTTTATCTTTAAAAGAAATAAATGGTGGCACCAAGTCTGCATGCAGGGTAATCACAATAATTCAAAGATTGTGTGTGCATTTGTGTGCCTACTTATGCGCTGGTGAGTGATTGGCAGCTCATATGTATTTCATTTGAACAAAAAATGAAAAGAGTGACAGGGGGTGAAATTAAAATTGCATCCCTTGTCAGGGCATCACAATCCCCATCTCAGCTCTTCATTTTCTAAGTGCTGGTTTGCCAATCAAAACTAAAACCTGTGTGTGTGTGTGTATGTGTGTTTCCTCGAAACAGTGGGGGTATTTAGTCCGTCTAGCAGAAAACAATACATTCTGGAAAAATGACAGCTTCAGATCACTCACATAATAACAGCCCACAGGCGGTTAGTGCTGCAATCACACAAACTCAACACAACACCTCCTGCCTTTTCCAACCCATCCATTTCTCCTCAGACCTTCTGTCTATCCCCCTCTTCTCTACCTTCCTATTCCATATTTATTTATGCAGTTCTTATTGGGAAGGAAAAGGCTGAATAGGCAGGATTCCTTGCCTGCTTAATTAAAATATATAATTCATTTGTGTCAAATGATTTTTGCCTCTTCGTTTTTTATAGAGTCCGATTTGGGAACATTTGCATTTAAATTGGAAAGCCAGAAGGGAAATGCAAGTGGGGGCTAAGATGTGTTTGTGAAGACTGAAGGTGTCCTTTTTTTTCCCAAAGAAATGTCCCAATATACACAGGTAGTGTGGATCTGTAGTGGATCATAATTCCACTAGGGGCAGTATGGGCTTTGATGTACATTACAAAATGGCTGCTATCATCAAATAAAAAAAAATACTTTTGGCTGGAAAGGTTTTGCTAACTTTCAAATCTTTACGGTGAGTATAATTCTTTGTGTGGTATTCTTTTTTTTTTTTTTAATAACTACTTACTGCATTAAAAGACTCAAAAAATATTTTATTCTGTATAACACAGTAAGGCTGCACCATGTTCAAAATGTGTGGATCAAATTTGAGATAGTGGGTAAATAGTGTACTCTTTTCCTGGACACTCATATCAATATTTTTGCATCTTAAGCTAATATTGGTGTGAGCAACTTACCAAATCATCCAAAGTATAATTGATATTATGTATATTTCATTAAAAAAATTATATTGCATTTTCTTTTAGTGGATTTTATCAAAGCTTTAAAAAATGGTTTAATTAAAACAAATGTGATTTTTTTTGGGTCAATTCTTCATCATCATGTCATAGGTTCCATCTGTATATTTTTTCTATCTTTTTCCATATGAAAAGACCAAATTGTCCATATCAGCAAGCCAACAAAAAACTAAATATCTCATCACAAACTGGTCTGCAGTGAAAATATAAAGAAGTGATCCTTCCTGTAATAAATGGTTCCCTTCATTTAGAGCAAGACCAACCCTCAGTAGTATCAAACCAGGCTATTGCATGTACACAAGAAACTCATGATAAATGACTTAAATTGTTATCTTTGAGGCCATCCCCTTAAAGAGAGACATCCATCATTTACGGAAAAAATGTTGCCTGTTACCGTGACAACAACAATATCAAAACAAATGAATGAATTTGTGTGTGTGTGTGTGTGTGTTAGCTGCCCTTTTATTCAGAAATTCTTAGAGGTACTGAAGAAAGACTAATGGATCTTACAGGTAAGAATGGGACATATGAAGCCCAGATTGGGGTGCATTTTTCCAGCTGGGTTGCAGTCGGGAGGATGATCATTCAGCCGAAACTGTCTTGTCTCGCACCTTCCAAAGCCTCTTATGCTTTCATACACAGAATTGCATCAACACAACTCAATGGGCTGGGAACAAAAGTGTGACACAGTGTCTGATGGCGACGGGAGAAGGAATAAAACAGGCAGCAAAAACACATTTCTCTGGAGGCTCAAACCTTAAAAAAACAAAACCCGTGTATCCAAAAGTTCCAAACACAGACACAAAATATGATCAAGCCTGAAAGTAATTTAGAAATGTGACGTAAAGTCATGAAACTCCAGTGTAGTTGAACCAAGGCAAGATCTCTGTGGAAAACTGGAACTTTTTGTTCTAAAACTCAGTACAGACTTCATTTTGCATAAATTCTTTATTTGGTACTTCTTTTCTCCACTGTGATTTTCTGAGTATGTTACTCTTTTTATGTCAAAGCTCTTTAGAGTTTTAAAACACAGAGGATTACAAACCAGATATGTTCTCTACACAGGTTCCCCAACCTTTTTCCGGCCATAGAGCAGTTTAATGTCCGGCTTCCCTTAACTTTTCAAGGTAAAATTTAGCTTTATTCTCTGTAGAATATCTGCAGCTGATTTAAAATGTATTTATACACTCAATTTAGTGTAGGAACAAGTACAATGTGATATAGATTTCCCCTAAACCCATAATTGTCAAGGTGGAAGCTAAGAAATAAGATGCTAACTTTAACCTCGGTCACTAAAACATTTATTTTCTAAAATGAACAATAAATGTGAATCCAATGTTTAAGAAACTAGCAACATACTAGCAGCATCCCCATTACATTGGACAACTAGTTACTGAATGTTATACATATGGTGTGCGGATCATCTGTTGCAATAAATCCACATTTCAGTCAGACAACTCATGCAGTAAAGAAGATTTATTCCATATTTCTTTGAGTTTGGCATAAGGCTCCACATAAAAGATCTCCATAGAAAACTTTGGGTATTAAACTACCCCTAACGGAGCTCACAGGTGGAAGCCAGGGAGGAGGGTGGGGTGACGAACGCAGAGTACGCGAAAATGGAAGAAGAAGGATTGCACCACACCTGGAACATAAGTAGGACACTGAACAAGTGAGTTGATTAGACTGAACTGCCCGCAGGGAGGAGTAACCAGGTAAACGCACTGCTCGAGTTGCCTCTCTGAAATACTCCCAGGGTCGTTCACTTACAGTAAAGACTCCTGGATTTTGTTTGTTAATTGCAGCTTTCTTTTATTTTTAAGTCAAAGGCTCTTTTTATGTTTCCTAGAGGGTATTTTCTGCAAAATTAAACTTTCCAAAAATATTCGGTTTTTGTTAACTTTGCTAGTTTAAAGACCCACTCCGATAGAAATCGTATGTTTGGTGTTTTTAACACATTCTTGTAGCCTTTTTCTTATGATGGAGGACATGTATTAAGGAATTCAAGAATAAAAGTGCACTTCTTAGTATTTCTTTATCCAAATCGCATTGGATGAGAAACAGATGAAAACCAGATGTTTGAAAAAGCTCAGACTTATGACGCAGCTACTGCCATGGGCGGGCCAAAGTCTCTCCTTCTCTGCTCCATTTCTAAATCCTCTACTTGCAGATAAATAGATCGAATGTACGTTTTCTTTTACTCGTCTGAGCTGCCATCTGGCTTTTAAACTGTGCGGCTGAATACCTCAGATGTTGCTCACGTGTTTTTTGGTATGCTAATGTTAGATTGGGGCCCTTGTCACTGGTGGGAGAAAATTGTAAACAAAGGCATGCTGGGAAAATAGCAAGGCTAACTTCCAAGCTAACAGTCCATAAACCCGAAAGCGAATTTCTAATAAGCTACAGCTGATGTGCAGAAAACATGTCTTGAAAAACGACACAGGCTTTCTGATTTTAGCTAAAAACTGCATACTCATCATATAAAGCACTGGTCCCCAACCACCGGGCAGAGGACCGGTACCGGGCCGCGGGACACTTGGCACCAGGCCGCGGAGCGGTTCCAGGCCACGGGAAATTTTTGCACCGGGACGCACAGAAAGAAAAAATAATTTCCATTTTATTGTTTTTTTTCCGACAAAAACGTTTTATTTTGAAAAGTGACCGGATTCACTTTGTTACATCTGTCACACTTAACGCACGTCAAAGTCGCGACACCAAACATCAGGTGATAAACCCCACTAAAATTAAACCCAAACAACCAAAATGAGCAAAAAACAAACTTCTTTAGAAAGTTGCTTTGACAAGGGGAAAATTATAATTATTATTGTTATTATCATTACTAAAGAGAAAATACCACCCCCGGTCCACGTTAAATCTGTCTTGCATTGCACCTCAAACCCCCCCCCGGTCCGCGGTAAACGTGCCTTGCGTTGTACCGGTCCACGGTGACAAAAAGGTTGGGGACCACTGATATAAAGGACCACTGGGAATGATTTCACAATAAAAAACCATATTCTTGGAGTGGAACTTTAAGGGTTTCAATTTTGTGGTCGTCACAAAAATTTAGCTGAGGTATTTTTTAACACATGACCAAGTGTGCCTAACATGCATCAAGAATGAGTCGGATGTGGTTAGGATTGGGGTGTAGGGAAAAATTGATTTGGTGATATAACGCAATTATATCATTCGGAAAAATTTGTATCAATTTTAAATGATGTCAGGACAATATTTATTTAATTATTCATGAGTGTCCTTCAGCGCCTAACTCTTGTTTTCCACTCAAACCTCTGACCGCTAGTTGGCAGCACCGCCCACTGATCCTTAGAGCAGCAATTACAATTTCAATTAAAACAAGATCCCAGCAAGAAGCAGTTTGTTTTGTTGTTATGAGGCGTGTACTAGTTAGTTTTTACTTGGGATGGGCACCAAACAGAAACTCTTGTTATGTTTACTTCCACATGTGAGAAAGTGGAGCTGCAGCGCAGACTGTCACATAATAAACCGCTTCAGAGAACTGGATAAGCTACGTTAAGCAATGATAAAAGATAAACAACAATTTCTTTCCTAAATCATACTTTTAGAATCTTGTTGGTTAAGGCACGTTCATTCTATTTTTTCTTCTTATCCTGAAATCCAGAAATCAGACAAGACAAGATTGGCTGTTCCCTTTAAGAACAAATATATATTTAAGTTACCAAAATAAAAGCACTATGAATTTGCTTGGGTAAAAGCAGGTCGTAGATGAAATACAGTTGCAGTGCTTAACATTGTTATCATTAAATAAAATCAATTTTAAAATTTTATTACAATAAAAGGTGCAAAAAATATTCAAGTAGAGTTTTTTATAAGTCATATCCGGAAAAAAAATAAAAAAAATAAAGGAAAACGTGTTCAGGTACAATGTCGCGATGTGTCATAGGGAGGCAGATCAGGATACATATCGTAACGCCAGACACCTGCTGATACACACCCCTAGTTTGGAGAGTCCTGTTGTTTTCCAAAATGACTTATCTTTTTCAAACTGCTTTTTCTTAATTATTTTTTATATTCTGTGTTTCACTGTGTTTCATCGTGTTTTACTGTGAAGCACTTTGTGTCGACTATGTCGAAAGGTGCTATACAAATGAAGTTTATTATTATTATTATTATTATTATTATTCATAAAACAGAAACAATGAAGTTGTTGTTTTTTTCTATGACTTAGTACCAACTGTTCCACAGACCAGTGGTTCCAGAAATAAATCAGACATGCAAGAGAAAATATATATATATTCTTTTTTTTCAAAATCTAAAACACCAATAAACAAGTAAACATTTTTTTTTTCATGAAAGCCCAGTCCTCCAGTGCTTTATCTGACTGACAGCTGTTTATCTCCACAAGTTTTCCAACACAACCATTAATGAGTTTTCCTTGTCTATGACCCTGGTGGCTATGATAACAAAAAACAAAGTATCTGTGGCACCTCATCCATCATAACCATCCTAACCGAACTCACATTTACATGCAAACATAAACACATAACTAATCACACATGAGCGGTGCAACTGTAGCCTTTAATGCCAGGCTCCCCATCCAGTAATAAAACTTCCTCTTTCCCATAATGCTGTGCTTTGCTTGGTAACACTAATTCTCTCATCAATCACGCAGGGTTGCAGCAGATTAACTGCAACCACTGAGGGCTGGGTTGGAGGGGAGGGCTGTTTGAGGCTGACAGTTTGTCTGCTGGCATTCAGGAAACAACACACACACACAGCTGGCATTTAGTGGCGAGTGTTGATAGCTGGTGACCTTTTTCACAGTCGCGCTGGCTGTAATTGCTTGCTAAAGACAACGTCAGCAGCATCTCGAGAGGCGGCAGAGGTTGAGCACGTAAGCACACAGGTACACAAAGGAAAACCCTGTGGATGACAGCGTTCGACTGCCGGTGATAAATTCAACCATTGATCACATGTGACTGCTTTCAGCTGGTTGAGACTTGGCGGACCTGAACACGTCAGCTGGTGGGGATCAGGACTCAGAGCAGTGCTGCCATAGGATAGGCATCCTGATGGCTTTCCATCAATTGTAATGGCTCATCTGATTGGCTAGAGCTAGAAAACTAGAGACATCATTAGAACCAAACATGTTCTACATAAATCTCACTTTTGAACATTAATGTACACAAACAGCCTGACCTTCATGCTCTGCCTGTGCTTCAAAGACAAATCAGAGCTCTTCGCATGACAATTTTTTGCATTCGATGTTTTTGGCTTTGGGGAGCAACCGTGGGTGTGTGAGTGTACTTGTCTCCACCCAGCCATCTGGACCTCCTTCAGTGTGTTGAAGCAGATTTAGGTGGTTAGAGAGCTCTGGAAAAACACACTGTTACCTCCAGCCCTCTCACCTCTGAACTCTATAAGTGTATCAAAGCTAAGAAAACAGAGCACTTTGTGTGTCTGTGTGTGTGTGTGTAATGAACATGTGCGTGTCAACATTCTTAAGTCCTATAAGGCTTTGAATGATGGGTGTAGACTCCCCTTTGTGAACAAGGAGCCTCCAGGAGCTGCGCAGCAGGTTTGTGTGTGTGTGTGAGTGAGGTAGTGTGATGTATAGGCTGTGATGTTCTGAACGAAGGTGTTTTTGCTTGGAGTTAATCAGAACCAGAGCTTAGGATTTACCCACAGTGGGTCAAACACTCACTAGCCTGCCCTGACTTTTCCATATTTAATGCAACTGATTGACAGATATTTATCGATTTTTGCTCAGCTAACTTTTTTATTCGTTTTACTTTTTTTAAATTTGTTTTTCATGTTAAACAATGCTAACAAAGCTAAATGTGTTCCCGGCACATTAGACCTCTTCAGGACCTAATTATTTTGACTGAAGCAGAAACACACATATGTCTGTCCCAAACACAGGTGTCAACAAATAAACACACAAACAAACAAAAGGAGGTATGGCATCCCTATTAGCTGTTATAAATAAGTACTAACTGCATGAATAATCCCAGTTCTTTGATTTTTGACCTTGACGAAGAGTCTTCCTTCATACATCATCAATTAATTAAGCTGGTGCAAAAGTCATTGGAAAAATGTGATGCAAAATTTAGATGTATCACATGTATCAAAAACAGGTGCCACAAAAATAGGAAATGAACAGCAATCTTAATAAGAAAATTACTAGAAAGTATTAAAATGATCTGTCCATGCACCAAATCATTTTTACTTAACCAGAAATCGTATGTTAAGATATCAAAATCTAGAAAAAAGCAACGAAAAAGGGAAAAATAAGCTAAAAAAAAGCTAACTGTTAAATATAATTACTTTAATTTTAATGGTTAACAGCCCAATGGTAAGTATTTTTTGCTAGTTTTGGGCAAATTGTTTGTATTTTTTGAGTTTTTATGGACCTAATTGTAATTTTAGTTTGATCACATTGACCGTAAACTAGTGCAATAAGTGAAAATGACTCATTTTAGAACTAATTGTGAACAAAATCAGAATACAATCTTAGTACAAGTTGGCCCATCTTAGCAAATCCTTATAAAATCTAAAACAAACACTTATTCTAGAACAGAAATCAAAAATTTTGTTTCCCATGAATGCCAGTCTAATTTCCCAAAATGTATTGAACTTTAAATAAATGAACCACAAACTAGTGTTTCTTAATGCCTTTACTAAATAAAAACAATTTCAGCACTTGGAAGTGTAAATGGCATTTTGTTTTTGTGTCTATCATTTAAAAATGTATGGAATTGTTGCGTGGCACGTTAAAACCTTCCAGGAAATCAGTGATACAAAATTTGCAGTCAGAATGTTTAATGTGAAAAACTGAGAGGATTAGTCTTCATTGTATAAAGTTACTCTACTATAAAATGCATTTAGATGTCTTATGAATCGTTGTTAAATAAAGCGATTTGTTTTTTTTAAGTCAAGTTTTTTCTATTTTCAAGAGTATGACTCAAAAAGAATGTTGACTTATTTAAGTAATAGTTTCCTTATTTCTTGATCCTAGCTTCAAAACATTTGCTTAATTGCTTTTGAAATTTTTAGATTTTGAGTAAAGCTTAGAAAGTTATAGAGCAATGACAAGTAAAAACAGCTTAAATAAAATATGTTGAATGACAAAAACAAAAATTGTAAATTTTTGCATGTATCAAAAGGTTTGTAGGGAAATACTACAAAATGTTTACTGAGTCCTTTAACGTTTTGTACTTGATAATAATAATAACAAACCCTTGAGAAAAAGGGTAAGTAGGTAGAGAAAACACTGATAAATGCACTGGATCAACAGTCAATTTTGCTTCATCTCTAAGTACTGTAAGTGCGTTTACTCAGAATGTTTGCCAAGCCTTCTCAGTAAATATAGCCAATACAGTGCCAGCACAGACAAGGCCTTAACATAGCTAAACATTCACTTCCACATGCACAAAAGTGTGCACACATCTTCTGCACAAATACTATCTGTTCAACTGTGGACCACAGGTGGTTATTTGTGGAGTGGATTCCGACAGTACAGCCTAAATGTAGGTCTGGGTGTCTGTTGGGTGGCCTCGCTCAGGTGGGTGGTACACACAAATATACACACATGGCATGTAAAAGAAACACACAGACACATTAAATCAAATACAAATGGTGCACAAGTGTGTAAAAATACGCACTGATGTGCTGTAAATGAATTGCACAAACATTCAGAGAAACACAGGCTCACTGAGGCACGCTGGGTGGCAAAATAGCCTCAGCAACCAGACAAACTTGGACACTGTATTGGAGAATTTCCGTAACCAAAGTACACTTGTGTCTCATGCTTCAGTCTTTGCAAGGAGAAGCATACTTTTTTAATTTACCTTTTTGTTTATTGGGATTGCCTTTAAAGATTTGAAGCACACACATATTATTATTCTTTTTTACATTTTGTATTTTCCTTTTTTATTCATTTGCAGAGCCTTTCATTTATGTATAGCCATTATTTACAGCGTTTATGACATTTCAGTCTGCTCCTTGAATGCAAAATAAGGTAAAGAGAGAATGAAATGATGAAGTAATCAAGCAATGGAGACCCTAAGGTTGCTTTCTAGTACAAAGCTGGAAATCATACTGGAATAACATGACAGGAATGAAATATGAAAGGAACTCCTTGCCAAATTACAGCATTATTTATAGAAAAATGTCATAATGTAAATGTAATACAGTTATATGTAATATAGTGTGGTACAATGCAAAACTTTCCCCTTCTTTGTAAATGTTATCTGTAATGTTACACGACGGTAATACTAAATTTTGGTGTAGCGCATCCCATCAATTGGACTCCTATTGGTTCTGTGTATAAAGGTGAATTTAGAGCTGGCTGGGCGAGCATTCATTTTGCTCTGTGCAAAGAGATTACTGGATTGCTTTGAAGTTTCTCAATGCTTACTCTTCTTGGCTAGTCCTTATCCTTTTACTTTTGAATGCCTGAAATCCTCATGCAGGATATATAATAGAATGTAACAGCAAAAACATCTCAGAAGTGGAAGAAAGCAAACGTGAAATAAACTCTAAGGACCAAAAAACCCCAAAAAATATTGGATGCATTTTGGGTCTTTACAGCAAAAAAATATCATAGATGGATTACTGACGAGGCTTACAAGATCGCCAAATTTAGATTAACAACTTTTTTCTGGAGCATAAAGGTGGACTGACTTTGTAGCTGTAGAAAAAAAACAACTATATAGACTAAAAATTATTCTTAATGGTATATTATTATTAGGCTGGATAAATGGATAGACGAAGGATGGATGTTGAATGGATGGATAGATGAATGGATGGTTGGATGAATGATTGAATGGATAGATGGTTGATTTCTTGTGTGGATGGATGGATTGATGGATGAATGTGTGGATGGATGGGTAGATGGATGGATGGATGGATGGATGGACAGTCGGTTGAATGGATGGATGGTTGGTTGGTTGGACAGGCAGATGGATGGTTTGTTGGTCGGTTGAATAAATAGCTAGACTCTTTTCTGTGTGAGAAATTGAGTAATATTTCACCTCTTAAGACCCAAGCTAATATGTGAGCTAATCCTCTAGTCATGTCATCACATAACCCTAGTTAAGCAGAATGAATTACTGTGATAATGTAACCCATAATGGGATATCCACGCGTGTGGCCGCCAGGTCTTAACAGGTTAATTATTAGAGCAGAAAAAGATGGACATTTAACCAAATCATGTTAACGGAGTAGATATTAATATGCACTGCTGTAACCATGTTTAGTTTCATAAAAGGAATTGAATAAATGCATATTAATGCAACAAATGAACAATTATTCAGACAACTGTAGCATAAAGAACGACAACTAAACCCTGTATCACTTTTGAACACTAAATCCTTTTAAATTCTTCAACTTCTGTTTCGCTTTGGAACAATTCTGCCATGCTCAGCGTAAGACTGAAGGGCGCTTCTTCTTCTGCGTTGCTGTAGTAAATACTGATACACACATGTACAGTGCCCTCTAGTGGTTATTACTGACAAAAAACACAACTTACTCACATACACATTACAACATACTCAGAAAAAATACAATAAGTTTTGGTAAAAGTAGATGTACATCTAATTGATATGCACCGGTGGTTTCTTTTGGATTTCCGTTTAGCTGTAGGATCACTTTTGGATGTCAGGTGCAGTTAAACGTGAGCCGGTTTGTTTGATTTAAGGCTGGGTGTATGAAAATGAATCTAATGCAGAGCTGAGGCTGTAGGACCATTAACCTCGAGTCAGGAAAATGAGCTACGGGCTGGTAGGATGGGTGCAGCACTGATGGGAAGAAAGGTGACCAAGGTTGCAGCAAGGTTGAATGAGCAAGGAAAGACGGCAGTGAACCAAACATAGAAGGGGTTAGAAATCTAAAGACATGTGACTATTAGGTTATTTGACAATGTTTTGGGTGACAATGTGAAATGTACAAATACGTTTTAGGTCAAACGAGTAATGACGAACAATGCAGTAAAACCCTGCCTCTATCATTAATTACATGCAGGGTAAGATGAGCCAAAGACAATTATACCCTCAAATTAAGAAAAAGAAAACTGATTTTCTTGCTTGTCTTGCTCTTACACTAGACTTACACCATTGATGATTACAAGTAGGACTCCAGGCTAAAACAAAACCTGCTGAGCTTTCAAGACATCACATTGCATTACAGTTGCATGTAGTCACCTCAGGCAAAGTCATCTTCCCCTGAAAACTTCTGTTCTGAGAACTAGACTTAGTCATCACTGACTTAACGCTGAAGTCACTGTCTGAGCTCATCTTATGTTTAAATGTGGATCTTTTGCTGAGTGTTGGCAGCTCAGCATCTCAGTAAACCTGACCTCTTAAAGGTAGATTTTTTACACCACAATCATACTTTTTACCTCTACCATTTTATCTTTCTCTGCTTTTTAGACTTCTTATTTTCAATTTTCTCCTTGTACCAGCTGTTGTCTGGTCTGTCTTCAATGCCCTTCTTCATTCACCTTTCTCTCATAATCTCTCCCCTTCGTCTTGCTATTCCTCTCCTGCTCCCCATCTCTTTCTCCTTTTGCGCTTCTCCGTCTAGATGTTTTCTGCCTTTTCTTCAATAAACAGGAGCGGCAGCATATTGCAGTTTCACACAGAAGAGTTCCAGACTTCCTGGAGGAACTGCTGTGACAATGATTTACCAGTGGGTAGTGGTGACGGTGACAGCTTCCAAATAGAAATCTGGTTTAGTTTATGATGCAGTGATGTAAGGAAGACAACATCAAGCCCTTGACTGTCCAAGAGCACAGACATCATATTGGAAAATTAATTCCAATATTATTTACATCTAATTTAATTTTATATATCATCACATTTGCAGGTAATATATATGTATGTATGTATGTATATATATATATATATATATATATATATATATATATATATATATATATATTACAGTCCAAAGCCTCCTCCGTGACAAAGCACCGTCTCCTGCCCGCAAAAACTAAGCTACGAGTCTGGGTGCTCTGCACAGAGACACAGTTTGCTTGCGCGGAGCAGCCGGCCGGTTCTGTTTGCGCTCGAAAGTCTTCCCTGGAGCGCCACACCATCTACACATGACCAACAACCGGCGCAGTGACCCACGATCGGAATAAACTATTTATATGCATTACGACATTATCACATTTTTACTCTGATCAGGTTTTCATTCCGATTACTTTAGTCCATGTAACCACTGCTAATAATTGATGGTCATGGTTTACTCTATGCAAAAGCTCCAAATTGCAAATTAGGGGTATGTGATTTAAAATGCAGTTTGTTGAATAACTTCCCATCAACTCTTTTCACTAACTGCCTACCACTTGACCCTCAAGGCATTCTGGGTATTGTAGTCATACCACAATATATGACAGTTGTGTTTTGCTCAGTGTGCTTTATGGTCCAAACTGACGTTATTTACCTATTGTGACTGACTTGCATATATTTTTAGTTGGATTTATCTGTAAAACCAGGTCAGTGTCTTAGTTTGGCAGCCACTTTTATTTTTACAGACTAAACTCAAAATGTGACAAAGCTAAAAGTTCAAATTAATGTGAGTGGTTCTGACCTAGCCTTTACATTGTGCTGCCACAGGCTCTGACTGCTGGGGGTTGTCCCATGATGCATTTCTATCCTTACTGTCCTCCTTTTCTCACTTAGTAGATATCCAATGGTCTTATTTGCTAATTTATCTCGTCCCTTTTGTCTCCCCAGTGGGTGGAAACAAATGACCAGTCTTACCCCCAAGTCACACCACAGCATTAGTGTGTAACAGCAGTGTCACGTCAGACATGCATGAACTGTTTTCTGTTTTAATCAGTCTTACAATTCACTCCGGGGACCTTACAAGAGCAACTTAGAAACAGGTTTCTGCGATGCAACACTTATATTAGGTTGACTTTCTACTTTTGAAGCATCTTGTTACTGATATTTGGAGCCAGAAAAACACAGGAAATGGACTCAACGTGTCAAAATAAACTTCAGTTGCACTTTTCATTTGTGATGCCTTCTGTTTGATTTAATGCTTTGGAACAGGTACGCGTTAAATGGTCTGCTCCTGTTGCACCCCAGTGATGTTTGAAGTGTGAATTCAGCTGGCAGTGTATTTCTAATGGAGAATATTTGTTTCTCTCTACTGCCCTTTTATACAAATAGGGGATAATTTGACTGACAAAAATTGTGTAAATATGTTTGTCACTGACCCACTCCAATCCTCTTTTGATCTATTATAAAAGCGTTCCCAGTGGTCTTTTAACTAGGATTATGGCGTTTTTAGCCAAACAAAACCAAAAGAGAATTCATTGTTTTCTAGGACATAGTATTTGCAGAGCAGCAGCAGTTCATTAAAAATTCATCTCAATGTTGTGGGGGGACACTTGGCATGGAGTAAGCCATTCGTATTTCCCATCATCCATCTGTTTACACTCTTTCTTATAGCCCCTAACAACCCCACCTTACATTACCAACATTCATTGGAGTGAGTTGGAATGAAATCTTACAAGTCAGTTTGAAATGAAATCTGTTGTTTGCTGTCTTTTTTCTCTCTGCTGTTTTCTGTAACCTGCAGGACTTGGACTGCAGAGTGAGAAAATATAAATAAAGCAAAATAAATCTGTGCAAAGAGAAGAAAACTGGAATAAAATAAATAAACAAAAAAACAAACAAACCACATTTTAAGGAAAAAAAAACAATACCCATAATAGCACAAGTGAGCAAAGCTCTAGAAGAGTAAACAGTTTTGTAAAAAAAAATGTGTTTATGTTGGTAATCACAAAAGTTCTCTCTTTCTTTCAATAGAAATTTGACCCATGAAAGTCCTGTCAGAGGTGCTACTCCCCACCCCTATTTCATATAACCCCGATTCACACGCTCAGGAACCATTGTGCTCCTGGCCTTTCATAGTTTATTAGCGAAGCAATCTGTTACACAGGTTTGGCCCAGCATTGGTTGTACTCCCCGCTTTCACACACATCTCGTGTCCACACCTGCTGCATCTAAATGATGTGCTTTGGGGAAATATACTATCAGGGCTGAGGTCACGCTCTTCAAAATGATATTAATCCTCAAGAGAATAAGGAAGGGAAGGGGGAGAAAAATATTGGGATAGAATTATTTAGAACACAAAGGACAAAGATAAAGTTGGACAAGAAGACGGGTGAGAAAGGGTAAGTATGACCAGAGGAGAAAGGCTGTAGAGCGATATGAAAAAGACCACTGAAGAACACAACAATACAATTGCAAGTTTCTTGCTGAAACCTAAAAAAACTATATTGAAAAATGTTACTGTTTCTTATACAATTGTTCATGGATAGCGAATTACAATTGAATTGGATGAGAAGGGTCCATGAAGAGGGTGCAATTTCATCTAGACAGCATAACTGTTCACCATATTACCCAAGTCAACAAATCTACTAGAGGTGTAATGATTCATTTTAACAATGATTAGATTCACATCATAATTAGTGGTGGTTGATATGATTCATAGTTGATATTGGTTCATTTTGAACAGTCCGATTGGATCCGATTCACTGACCTAAAATCGATCCAGGACACCTTTAGCCAAATTTTAACCTGTGTGACTCAGAGATAAGTACCTGGTTTTCCAGATTTCTTGTATTTCTTGCAAGATAATCAAGTGTAAATTAAATATGTGTACAAACAAATAAGTTATGAACATGTAACAAGTATTAGAACATTCTACAACACTGTATGGTCACATGTCTTTACAAAAATCAACGGGTGTCCACACACTAGACTGTAATAATGGTTTGATTAGTTTTTTGCTGCATCATGTGTGTGTTGTCCACTGTGATGCACTTGGTCGTTTTTAGGTTTTTAGGCCTCAGTCTAAATGGTATTTTCCAGTATCAATTATAATCATTTTATTTCATTTTGACACAGTTTGATTATTGTATAGGTCGATTCTATTCGATTTGATTAGAGCAGGTCAATCTAGTTGGCTTGTAGGAATACAATTCAGTTATTCAGTTAGCCGTTACACCCCTAGAATCTACTACAGAAAACAGTCCGTCTTAAACATGATTTAAAGTATCTCTAACTGTCTTTATTTCTGTATTTCATGTCTATTCAGTCAGTCTACAATCTCTTGTAAAGAAATTTTAGTTGCATTAAAAATTCTAAAAGACAACATAAACAACATGAGGCAAAAGATAACATATATTTATCTAGCTACATGTACATATTTGAGAAGATATAACCCTGTAGTGCTTTTAAGTGGTGTGATGGGATGTTAAAGATTCACTGGTGTGCAGTAAAGTGGCTATAGTGGTGATTTTTATTGGTGGGAGGTGGCTCGAATAGAGGTGATGCTTCGATGGATGTTAATCAAATGCTTTCTGTTCCCCTTATCCATCCATACGAATGAGGAGAAAGCTTTTTGCCTTTCCATTTCAGATTATGTTCCGTAGCCTGTGTGAGATGACTGACAATTGTTGTCAGATTCCACTCCATTACTCATGGAATAACCCTCCTACTCTCTGATGCACACACAGACACACACACACGTGCTGGAATATTGATTACAAAAAGTCTGGAGTCTGTGGAGTGGGTAGTGAGAGATACGCGCGTGCTAACAGAGGAGTGTGGAAGGGCAGCTTTTGAGCATCTGTCTCTAGCGAACAACCTTGCATATGCACTGCATGTTTAAACTTAAGACTGCTGCCTCATTTTGTACTCAGCTGAGGAGAGGAGGATGGAACCTATTAAACTGCCCTTGACTCTTCTTTCCATGATTACTCTTTGGGGTCAAAGCACTGCTGTAAGAACACAACACTCTGACTTTCCCGGTTTTTCATAGTCTGTGTTCTAAGACATCTCATTAATCTGCTGTTTTGTTAAGCAGCAGCAGACTAGGTTTAATGCTGTAAAAAAATTAAGTTCACACCGCCCTCAGAAACACACCCTTCAAGTGGCCACTTAAAATGAAAAGTCGATGTAAATGCATATTTCAAGCTTCAGCTTTCAAAACTCCTAGGTTTACGTGTAGCTACACAACTTTCTACAAGCCGTTTTCAAGCTCAAAACGCGCAGCCATTGGACACATGTTGCCAGTTAAACCACGTCAAACTTTGACCAATCGGGGACTCGGGTTTGGTAGTGACGTATGGATGGCATCCCCTTTTAATTCAGGGAAGTGCCGACCGTTTGATCATGAAGATATGATAAATAATTATATTCTGTGCACGGCTGGAATTACATGACATTAAGTCTTTCTTTTATCAGAATAGAGCTGTGAAAGACAAAACCTAGAGTAAGATTAGTGAGATTTGCACCACTTTGACATTTCCCACAAAGTCTCTTCCAACTGTAGATGATGAACAGTAGAAACAGTAGAGAAAGAAGCAGAAGCCCTTCTCTGCTTGTCTAGTGTAAACACTATTTCCTAAATGGACGTTCAAGAACCCGCATTTAGATCGTTCTGGAGCCGGCATCACATGCCCAGTGTGTGTTTACCTTGAGCTGTTGACGTAGAGCACCCCTTTGCCCATAACCCATAACTGAGCTGTCTGTTTATCTGCTCTTCTGCTACCTACAGCCCCCAACACCCCCAACCCGACATTACCGGTGCTAAACACACATTCTTGAATACAAGCACAGCGTGTGTGTGTATCTTTAAAGAAATTGCCGCTGGGAGAATGAGCAGCAGAAGGGTAGCCGAAGTCTCAGCTCGACATTTGTACCCTTGTTTTTGACAGCCACCTTGACACCTTCCATCTCCCTCTGCTCATCGAACTTTCCATATCTGTGGTCTGTCTGTGTTTTGTTGCCTGTAAAATGGAAAAGTTTGGCTGCACATGGTGTGAAATGAGATCTTATTGATCTGTCTGCCTGCGTGATTGGTGTTTGTGTGCATTTATGGGGGTAACCATGTGAGAGAGACAAGACAGTTGCCATCCTCCTCCGGAGGATTTACATTTTTTTATCAAATTGGAGCGCATTTACACCTAAACAAGACGACTTTGATAGTGTCAATCTTAAACAAATGAAGAAATAGATGCAAAGTGTTGCACTGGGCATTTTTTATTGTATCACTGACAGTTTTTGTTTTTTATTTCACTCCGCTGATTAATTATAATATCCGTGAAAATGAGTTCGTTCAACCCTATTCACATAAATTAGTTTAATGGCTCTGTCTTAGAAATGTGATGCAGAGTAATGCAGAGAGATAAAGACAAATGGTGCAGAGAAAAATGGCATCAAAGAGCCTCCAAATTACTTCTTTTCCTCTTTAGTGGGTTGATAATACCTGTAACAGTTTACACGCCACACTTTTTACTACACTGTGACCAACACTTTCTGCCTGAAAGCCAACCAAAGGATGGCTATAAATATAAACGATGTAGCAATCGACCACATTTTTGAACAGCTGTTTCTAGTTTATTCCCTCTTACTGTTTGTACTGCAAGTTGCTGGAACTTTTGCACTGCTGTCCCCTACATTGTCGGTTCAGCTCTGAACTCTTGGATCCTTCTTTCTGTCTTAATTTCAGCAGGTGAGCAGGGAGCTGATAAAGTGGGACAAATCCGTTTCTTGTCAGCAGCTTAAATTTACTCATATTTACTCACTTATCCAGAACTATGCAGCATCATGGATTATAGTTATCAGGCTTTTATTTGCCATCATGAGGTTGATCAAGTCTGAGGTTGTAAAATCTGTGGAACTTTGACATTACTGTCCATATCTGCAATTTGATTTTCAATCAGCAAACAGAAAGCGGCTTTTTTTACTCATCAATTGAGGACCTACTCCAATTAACTTTGAAGCTACATTAAAAGTGGTCCCAGTGGTCTTTAATTTATGCTTATGCTGTTTTTAGGGGAAAACAAATCCTTAAACCTGCATTGTTTTCTAGTAAATAGTTTCCACATAGCCCGAGAAGTTCATTAGACAATTCACCTCTGAGTTGTGTGTTCGGGTGGGAACCGAACAGAGCAACCCCCCCACCCTTCCCAAAGATTTTTGGGTAAAAAGTAAAAGCAAACATCTAAAGAGCCACTCCAATCATCTTTGTGGCTATCATCTTAGAATTTCAACCCACCACAGGACATAGATGTTGCTTCTCCATCATCCTTCTACTCCTCACCCCACCTGAGTGTAAGTGGGCCAGGGTAGGGTGGGGGGTGGAAGTGAATATTATATTTTCTAAGAAGCAATGTTTTTAAACTGCATTTTTCGTATGCTCCTGAATAACAACCATTCAAATAAAGAAATACTACAAAATGCAATTTTAAGCTTAATTTTTTTTATATATGTCCTCCATCATCAGAAAAATGTCATAAGTTAAAAACATAATTTTCATCAGAGCGGGTCCATAAAGGTCTCCCTAATATTCCAAGGGGAGTTTATCCCTTAATCCCGAATTACCTGAAACTCATCTTTGAGCACCAGTGCTTTGTCATTATGTCACAATGTAACCAAATACCATTGTGTCATTGAGAGAGAGACTTCCATTTGAACCAATAATTGTGCAGGAGATGAACAGCAGAAGTGGTAAACTATCCTTTGATTTGTATTATTCCAAGCAGCTCTTCTTAGTTAGGTATGACATCACAAACCTCACCCTTTTCCACAATAAACCCCATAAAAATATTCATTTTTTTTTATATGTATTTTGATAAATATTTAGTTTAGGAGTGTTAAGGCTTTTCTTTTACAGGCAACTAAGTAACATAAATGTTCCAGATCAGTGTCTTGGCCCTTATATTGTCTTTGGGTCAAAATGGACTCATTTTCACACTTAAAAACAGGTCAATTTAGAATTAAACTGTCACAGAACAAAATTTTAATTTTGGCCTCTTTTTATAAAACCTGTAATACTATCCACACAAAACTCCTAAACCTGTTAACCACTTCTGATCATTACTTAGTAATGTGTTTTGAAATCAAATAAAATTAGGAAATTAAAAAAAACTGAGAGAAAAGCTAAATTCAAACATATTTTAAAAAGGTTGAATTTTTTTTGCCTCTTCTAAACCTGGTAAATTTTAGTAAGCTCAAGAGTTTACTAAAACAGCTTACAGCTCTGTAAAACTCTTACAGTGGAGAAGCCCAGAATGTTGTTTACCATTTCTTGTCCTACATTTATCATTGTGCACCTCCAACTTTTTTCATCTTTCTACTTTTTCACCTTGCATCCACTTATCTATCTGTATGCACCCCTAATCCTTCACTTCCTCAGTAGTCTCCTCTTCGCCATCAGTGCTCCTAACAGTCCCTGCTACTCCAGCTCTGCCCTGGTCCTCGGCTTCCCTTTTTTGGATAATACATTTGCAGCCTGAGTGATCTATTGATTCCCTGAACTTTAGCAACCTTCAGAAAGGTACTTTAATTTTTTTTTAGATGAGTTTAGAGAAAAACTCAGCAAATTTCAAGGTTGAAGGCATTCTACCTGGTTTCCTCATCAATGTAAATATCAGTTATCTTGAGTGAAGGTAAGTTGAGATGACTCAAAGTGCAGACTTTGAGAAATTTTCTCTTCTTTTGTTGTACCACATGCATTTGTTGTTTTTTTCTTTCTCAACAATTTACTAACCCCGAATGAACCTACATTTTTTCAGCTATGACAGAAAAACAAAATCATGTTTTTGCTGTCTTTTAGATGCTAAATTAGGGTCATTTGTTGTAGAAGTGGTTTGGTGCATATTTGCATCAGTGGGCATCAAGCATAATTGCATGCATGGATAAAATTACAACATTAAACACTCTAGTTTTAAAATTTCCAACTCCTTTTACTTGTGAGAACTGAGCAACTACTTCCACAAGTTCTCAATTCTAAAGCTAGAGTACGTTCAGCTATAGCCGGTCCTTAGAGATCCGTTTGGCTCATGGTGTTCACACTGGACAAACAGGGAGGGGCTTCTTCTTTTTCTACCATTTACTAGCACATGTCCACCACCTATAGTTGGAGGTGGCTTGGTGAGAAATGTCAAAGTGGAGCAAAATTCAGGCTTTTACTTGTCTTTCACTTTGTCAGCTCTATTCCGATATGAAAGACTTGGTATCTTATAGTTCCACCTGGGATCAAATTGCAATTATTAATTTCTCCATGACCATAAATAAAAAGGGGACACCATCCATATGTTACTACAGAATCTGAGTCTCTGATTAATCAAAGTTTGACCTGGGTTGACTTGAAACAGGCATTTATTGGCGTTTCAAGTCAACGGTCATAGAAACGTGGGTAGCGACATGAGAATGCAAGAGTTTTGATCACAGAAGCCCAAAACATGCATTAACACAGACTTGTCATTAAAAGTAGCTGCCTCAAACTGGTTAAACATTCATTGAGCATTCAATGGCCATGAGTTTAACAGTTGAAAGCCATGGTTTTGTTCGTGGAAGCCTGAAATGTGCATTTATATAAGCTTTTTACCGAAAGTCATAAGTTCAACATGCATTGCTGAGCACGGTGGGAACATATCTTAAGAGTTCAATGTATTTAACAAGAATCCCTAAATCCTTTTATGGATTCATTGTTTTATGAATACAGTCACAACAGTGGATTACACTCTAGAACACAGAAAAAAGTTTTTCCACATTTAGGTAGGAATTTATAGATGTTGAGTTCATATTTTATTCTGTTTTAAGCCAAGAGGCCAATGACCTGTCTGTCAACCGTTCCAATAAAAAGAAACAGACTTATCAGAGCACTTTTAAGATTAAAGTGATTTATTTGAAGAGAAGCACAGGAGAGAGATTTAAAGAGCAGAAGTAAGACTTTTCATTTAAAGGTTGCAGGACTTGCCTCATTTATCACAGCTCCTGTTTTTCTTCTCTAACCTGAGTATATCAGCACTAGAGATCCAAACTTCAGGCGGATGGCTCCAGTGGACTAAAGAGCATTCTTCTACAGCATCAGCCACAGATTTTTCTCATTTATTATTCACAGAAACTTTCTCTCTATAGGCAGTCCAAGCCTCTTTTATGTGAAGATATTTTCTGTCGTGACGAAACCATGGTGCAATGAGTTTTATTTTTTACTGCAAGTCTTTCGTGAGAAGTTAAATGTGTAGTAAAAGCTTCTATATACATTTAATGCAATGCTTAAAATAATCAAAGGTTTGAAGGAAGTGATGTAAAAACCAAGTATTTGTAATTATTCAAATGCTTGTGGATCCACTGCTGCACTGAAGTTTAAACCATTTGTCTGCAGATGGGTGTCGTAAGGCCTTGCTACGGTCTTTCATCAGTTTGAACTCTAGTATCCAACTGGAACATTGCAACTTGTTTTTATTTTAATCATCATTATTTTATTTTATTTTATTTATTTCATTTTTACATATGATATTTTTCATGTTTAACATGTAACCACAATAGCTTTTAACTTCAGGACACAAAGCTACACAACAACAACAAAAAAACAACAACTAACATTTAACTCTTGTGCCAGCGATCATGATCACTCCACTGCCATGCTTAAAGACCCACTACGATTAAAATCGTGCTTCAGGTGTTTTACAATGGTCTTGTGGCATTTTTCTGATGATAAAGGGACATACAGTACAGACCAAAAGTTTCCCATTCATTTGAATGAGAATGTGTGTCCAGACTTTTGGTCTGTACTGTGTATATATATATATATTAAAAAAAAAAGTTTAAAATTGCATTCTTAATATTACTTATTTCAAGTTGTTGTTAATCAGGAACAGAACATGTGAATCATGAAAAAATGCCGCTTGAGTAAAGTGAGTATTTGTGACAGAAAATACACTTGGTGGCCATAAGCCTCCTGCTCCGCTCCAGATGCATTCACTTGTAGATGACTAGATCCATGAACTTCTTTGTTTTCCTTGTCTGACCAGCCATCTGGCTTAAAACTGTACATCTGGATTGCTCCAATATTGTAATATGCGTCTATATTGATACTAATATTGACTCAAAAATAGGGGAGGGCAAGTGGAGGGGCAATGGTTTTTGCTGGGGGGATGGGGGAAGCTTTAGCTCCGCTCCTGGACTAAAGTACGTTTTATTTGAACTTTTTTTCTTTTTTATAGAAATACAATGGGGTAAATGTCATTACACAAGGGATAAAAAAAAATGAACAAATGATAGCGGATCGGTATTGAAAAAATAAATAAATAAAGAAACGCAATTAGTGTTTTAGACATTGCAATTTTAAGTTGGGGCTAAAAATGTTTTCAAAGAAGCTAAAGAAACGTTTAACAAAAGCAACAATTAATTAACCTGAAATTCCACGAGTGAGTGACACAGAGAAATCCTGAGGGCTGCATTGCTGTCTGTTTGCTCCACCTCAAAGAAGGTAAGTAAGAGATATTTCCTTTAACTCCTTCATGACTGTAAATAGCTGTATTGATTGACAATTTCTTTACGACCAGCAGCAAATGGAGTAAACCTCACATGTCATTGGTTTACATCGCAGCACTGCCTTTGAGGCAGCAGTCTAACTGCTTCCTAAGAGTCCGATTACACTTTGAATGGTAGAGGAGGAATGGGAGATCAAACTGAAAAGGAGCTGATATATACAGCAGGGAGGGACCGTGGAAAGGAAGGAGAAACTACAAATAGATCTCAGAGTGAGGGCAAAATTAATGAAAATGGAGGAGCCACAGAATAGCTTCAGAAGGCATTCGGAGACAGATAAAGAGTCACAGAAGATTGGGAATCTTTTAGTATTCACATCCGCAGATCTAATACCGGAGAGAACCTTCCCTCATATCTTTTATTCTTTATCTTTTTTTTTTCTTGCGGGCTATTTTTTACCTCTGTCCTGGGAAGAGGAATAGGTCTTTATCAAAACAAATGGGTCACTTTGAAAATGCCCCACTTATCTGTAATAGCAGAAAATCAAAGCAATTCTATCGTTTTCCATCCCACCGATGGGGACCAACCAGGTTAGCTGTCTTTGCTTGTCATTGAATGCAGGTGCTTGCAAACTCTGACCTTTACATCCTTTTATGTTTTTCAATTTCTCCTCCAAATGTCTGCCAAAGCAACAGCTCCACCCCTAAATCTACACCTTCAGAATGGATGTTAATGCGAAGTAACTCTTCAAATGATCAACACAGATGTTACCACTCAGCTATGCCTTAGTCACATGCACCTGTAGAGGGTTGACTGGAACGGGTACTGCAGGTCTTTGGATTGTCGGGGCTCATAAAGGGTCGTAGACAGAAGGGGCTGCATCTTATGGTGCGCTCACACTGAACGCAATCCGCTACATGGAACCATTGACTGTATATTTATAATGCATGGGAGACACAGATGATGTTGAGATATCAGATTTATTTATTTTGAAGATCTCTACAAAAGCATCGGCAGATACGTTTCCATGTCTGGGTTTGTGAAATCATTCAGACTCACCCAGTACGATGAGGTTCACCATCTACTGCAGAAGCTGCATCTGACCGATGGCCGCTTTTAGCAGTACTTCTGACTCTCTGTGACCCAGTTTGGTAACTTTTTGTGCCGCAATAGCTTAAGAAAGGAAATGAGAAAAATATTCTGAGAGTTGAACAACCAGATTTTCCTCTATGTTGGTTTTGGACTCCACCCACTAACCGCATCATCAACATGTCAAGTACCAAAGCTGAGTCCCAGTTTGGTTTATGGGATGAGTCTTCCATTCCAAAGTACACATATTTTTAATTCCAACACCCCAATTTCCTATCTAAAGTGGATTAAAACCTAAGCAAAAGACACAACTGGACAGACTCGGCCCTCAGCGCTGGCCTTGATGGCAATAGAATAGGACTTCTTGATGGAACTGAAGCGCGATAATCTGGATGACAGGGTGATCGAACTGTTTTTGAGGAAAGAGAGGAGGATGGATTTTGTCTTCAAATAATCCAATTTTTTGATAAGTGAAATATCATAATAAATAATATTCCAAATGTATGTGGTTGTTTTCAATGTTTTGTGCTGTCTGTAGTTGCATAATGAGATTTGTTTACTGTTTTGTTTATTCAGTCTACTTAGAGGCATAAAAATGTTTAATAAGGGGTTGAGTGATTTAGACGTAGCACTAGTAAAAGCCCAGGTGTGTAATGCACAGTCCGCCACTGGTTTCCACCAACAGAAAGGATTGTTTAACAGACAGAGGGATTATATTCAAAAAACACAAATACTCAACATAGGTCAGGACGTGCGTTGAGATACAACAACCTAAGGCAGCATCAGAGATCCAAACTGACTAGAAGCACAATATTAAAACAATGCAGTACAGTGTTTGCATTGAACAGATGGTTGATAATAATGAGCTACAGTAGGAGACCCACTGTGCTCCATTGGGTTCAGCTAATTCACAATATGCTTGATTCAATACACATGTTCACTTTGGCAAGGTCAATTAGCCTCCACATGCCTAATGCTGAATCACAAGTTAACAAAAGAGTAGAAACACTTAAAGTGTGTGTACATGTGGGTCTGTGTGCAAACTGTAGATAATTCCCGTTTAAGTCATAAAACAAATTGCACATTAGTACAAATATCAGCAGATATTAGACTTCTAAGCTTTAGGAGCAATTGTAGAAAAGAAAAGTAATTTGCCAGAGAAGCTTGCTATTTATTTGCTTCAAAGCTGTCCTACTTGAAATCTGAAGTGGTAATGAAATCATTTTGCATGTTCTGCCTTCAAACTTTTGGATTTAGCTTTGAAATTATTTTTTTTAAATGAATATTTTTCTTTAAAATGTAAAATATTATAGATAATAGGCATTAATTTTTATTATTATATACACCTCTAGATGCTGCAATGTAGAACTGGGTTAAGTGTACCCAGTAGATTTAAAAGGCAAATCTGAACTGAAGTCATGAACAGGGTGGTCCGACCTGCTCTTTCTGTTGGTTTGCTAAATCATGAACATAGGTGGAAAACAATTTATATAACTGGCATTATACATCATGTATATCTTTAAGCCACTGTATAGACCAGGAGTCTGTAATCACATGCGACTCTTTGACAACTCCAAAAGTAAATAGTTTAGCTAGGGATTTTATTATTTTTAAAATAAAAAATGAAGTATTTTTGTACAAGGACACAAAAGTGCATGTGTGGGTAACTTGAATTCATTTGGGCAACTTGAATTCTGAATATTATACACAAATGAATTGTGTCTTCTTCTATTTACCTTATTAACCAATTTTCTTTTTTAGGATCACCATTTATTTTCTACAATTGATTAATACGCAGAGAAAGAATTGAAATTCACCCCAAATCTGTCTCTGAGCTTTCAGCAGAGCACATTTTGTAAATTTATACATTTTCAAGTAATAAACCACTAAGTTCTTACAGGACCTTTCCCAATGGGAACTGCCACCCTTTAATATATCATTTTGTAAGAATTGACAGCTGCAATGAAGCTTGCATCTTTTCCCAAGCACAGAAATTGGCTAACAGTCCAGTTTATGGTAAGAATTAAGGATCATTAGACAGAGGGACAAGGCAAAATGAACAGCTGCTCTTGTGTGCACATAGAAAAATTGTTTCTCAGATTTTCTTGCCAGTCATTGAATGTATGAGAGAACTGGGCAGAGCGATTGTGTTCTTAACCATAGAAAATGACTTACTCCTGGCTCCAATGAAATTAATTCAATTTAGGATGCTGCTGTGTTTCTCTGGCAACCACCCTTGCCAATCAGGAGTGAGCCTTTTGGAAGTCCACACTCCTTCCACTGAAAATGTACTGGGGGGAATCTGTCAATCATGATAATTCAAACGTTTGACATGAGGCCACCTACTTTTATTGAGCCATCTGATTGGTCGGCTTATAACTTAAATAACTTGCAATAAAGAGAAAATATGATATAAAATAAGATAAGCAAGAACATGCTAAGAAAAGGTATCAGAGCATGAATAAATATTCTGACAAATAGAATGACTGTTTATTTCTCAGTAGAAGTCTTTAAAGTTTTGGCTTTTTGGAGCCAGTGGATACTTCCTGTTTGGAACATAACGGGGGCGGGGTCACTCAGTCCAGTTCTCATATATAGTCAATGACTCAAATGCAAAAAGGCACAAAATGTTGAATTCTCCTGAAAAAGACAATAGCCCATTTGGTCTACATATGTGTGCTTCCACTCTCATTCTAGTAAAAATGCGTTTAAATGAGTTTGCTTTGAAATTTTGATTTGTTAACATTAAAATTTCTAGTTTAGAAGTGGATTAGATGGGAGCTTCTTCTTGAATTGATAGAGGGGTTAGTTCCTCCCTCTGTTTTGTTCTCTCTGCTTTCCCTCTAAACTTTGGCTGTGATTTCAGACATGCATAAAGACTAAAAACAACTTTTTTTTGTCATAACAACATGGGAAATTAAAAAAATGCTGAAATGAACACAAGAAGGTAAATGAAGAGAGATAGCAAGCGCTGTCAACAGCACCAACCTACTTCCACTGGCGTACCTAGCTCACGTCTCGTGAGCTGCAACTCAAGTCTCATGGGTCGCGACTCAAGTCTCACGGGTCACAACTCGCGAGACTTGAGTCACGACTCAGCCATGGGCTGTGACCCAAGAGTCGGCTCACCAAAGCTTCAAGTAATTTTATGCCATAACCTGAGCGTCACAGCACATTTTGACATGATGGATTCATTTTGTCCCATAATGTTATCCTGTAGCTCTCAGTAGTGAGAGTTTTGTTAATAAAATGAGCAGATATGTGGCAGGAGTGGCTCTGAGCATTGACTTCTACTGTGAGCCACGCCCGACTCACGGACTTTGAGTCACAGCCGCTTTCACTCTGCAGATGTTTCTTCCCCAGAGCGGCTATTATTTATGCTTTAGGTCTAATAAACAAGTTTTATGATGGAGGAAATTGGGCTGTTTGCCCAAAAAAAGGCTCATGATATTTGAGTCGCTGCTCATGAGATTTAAGTCAGATGAGCCACCTGAAGGAGGTCGGAGCTGTTTACAGTGCCAACCCCTTGCTAGAGATGAATCCACATGCACAACAGGAGCTACGACTACAACCTTTTTTCCTGTTGATCCATCTTCTTTCTGTCCTTCACAGTGATCACAGTTGGTCCCAAAATCCACAGCCTGCAGCCCGTCAGGTGGATTATTGCTCCTGCTCTCCCTTTACCCTCTCTGCATGACGCTACCATGGTTTTAGTCTCAAGGCAGGGGGCAAGGACAGATGATTTTATGGCAGCCTTTGCCGCTGAATTCATTTTCTCGATGGAACAAATGACAGGAGACCTTTAATGCAATATCTCCTTGTATGTTTACGCTTTATGAGATCTTGTGGACTTTCTTTTTATTAACAATTTTACTCTTATCTTATTATTGTCTATCTTTTGTTAATTTTTAAAGTACACAATTGGATTTCAATTTTTAGATCTAAAGAATTAGAATCTACTATACCGATGTCATGTTTACTGTATATTCAATAGCAAAAGGGGAGAAAGGATGAACCAACAAGCTCACAATTATTGAAATGTCATGTTTTGATATTTGCTGTCTTGTGTCATAGTGAAGAACGGTGATTGAAGTTATTGAAGTTTGAACATGACATGGTTGTTGGTACCAGACAGGCTGGTCTGAGCATTTCAGAAACTTCTGATTTACTGGGAATTTCACACACATCCATCTCTAGGGTTTACAGAGGTCTGAAAAAGAGAAAATATCCAGTGAGCAGCAGGTCTGTGGGCGGAAATGTCTTGTTAATGCCAGGGGTCAGAGGAGAATGACCAGATTGGTTTCACCTGATAGAAAGGCAAGAGTAACTCAAAGAACCACTGTGCTGAGACACAGAAGAGCATTTCTGAATGCACAACATGTCCCACCTTGAGCCAGGTGGGCTACAATAGCAGAAGACCACGCTGTCAGCTAAGAACAGGAAACTGAGGCTTCAATTCACACAGGCTCACAGATAAAAGATTGGTCAAATGTTGTCGGTTCTGATAAGTCTCCATTTCTGCTCCAGTATTTGGATGGTAGTGTCAGACATTCGCATCAACATCATGAAAGCATGGATCCATCCTGCCTTTTATCGAGTTTAGGCTGGGAGCAGTGGTGTAAGGGTGTGTGGAATATTTTCTTGGTACACTTTGAGCCCCCTGGTACCAGTTGAGCATGGTTACATTGCTACAACCTACCTGAGTATTGTTGCTGACAGTGTCCATCCTTTTCTGAGCACAATGTATCCACCTTCTGATGGCCATTCCAGTAGGACAATGTGCTATGTCATAAAGGTGGAATCATCTCAGACTGGTTTTTGGCCATGACTATGAAATTGGACTCAAATGGCCTCCACAGTCACCAGATCTCAATCCAGTAGATTACCTTATCGATGTGGTGGAATGGGAGATTGACATCACGAATGTGCAGCTGACAAATCTGCAGCAACTGAATGATGCTATCATGTCAATATGGACCAAACTCTTTGAGGAATGTTTCCAGTACCTTGTTGAATCTATGCCACCAAGGATTAAGGCAGTTCTGAAGGCAAATGGGTGTCCAACCCGGTACTAGCAAAGTGTACCTAATAAAATGGCCGTAGAGTGCAGAAACGTATTGTCACTATATTTAGTCATCACTATAATTCAATTATTCAAAAACACTGGTAAAGTGAGACTTTGCAGTTATGGCAAGATTTTGGCCACTAAGCAATAAAGGTTGCAGACCCTTGGTCTAGTCACAGGGTCAAAAATGTGATTTTCTTTTGCTGTTCCCTCTTCTGCAATTCTACTAGGGAAGAGGCTAAATTGCACGTCTCGTCTTACCTTGGAATGTCTTAGGATCCCCCTGGAAGAAGTAAAAAAAATGTCTGAGTAGAGGGAGGTCTGGGTATGTTTGCTCAGATCGTTGCAGCAGTGACACAGTCGCAGACGAGTGGTTGGAAATCGATCAACATTATGCTTAAGCAAAGCAAATTTACATTTGTCAAATTTCAGACGCTTTCTCTGCAGACTCCAACTGTTAGGAAAACAGAAGAATCCATCGATGCCCCGATGGATGAGATGGAATAAAAGTCTTGAATTTCTTTTGATCACACACAGTCTCACACACATACAGTCACTCCTTCTACACACTCTTTATGAATCAGGAAGAGCCTTGCCTGAGACCCTGTAAGCTGAAAATCTCCCTTGGCAGAGCTGGATTTCACCTTTGGCTGACTTGTACATGTTGAACTTTCCACATGAGGGAATCTGTTTGAAATCTGGTCTTTGGCATATAAAAGAAGAGTTAAGAATATAAGGGTACAATAGATAGATAAAACATATTTTAGAGCATCTTTTCATGTTTTGGGCATAGAATTTGAAAAAAAAATTTAATTGGTAATCCTTTATTGTTTTGTCATTTTTGGAAATGATTCAATCTCCTACCCATTAGACGAGCGGGGTTAAAAACACTGTTTTAGATATTTATGCGTAGAATGGTAATATTCCAAAATAGTTTTAGTAAACTGAAACAAGTCAACACTGATGCAACAATCACAGCTGAAGCAATGCATAGTCTGCAACAGCTTGCCCTTGTTGATAAACACACGCTTATGTTTGGTTTGGTTTGGTCGTGAATTATTGCAACTCCATAAACATGCAGTCTGATGACTGAAAATATTACAAACACTCTCAGAACTGTGCAAGATCCAGTTCAAAAATACCCATGGGGGCATTCACACACAAGAACATAAAAGTAAATGTGCTTTTATCATAGTTTTGCACAAAAAAAAAAAGAAAAAAAAGAGAAATCTAGCTCACTTTTCTGGAATAAACACAGAACCATAACGTTATACAAACACGAAACACAAACAGCATATCCTGGCTTTATCTGGGGGCTTGCCTCATATTATCCAGGCACCCTGAGCCAAAGATTTGCATATGTGAGATAAGAACACATCAGGATGTCGATCTGAGGCATCATCTCCAAAGAACAACAATGGGTAAACAGGGTCACAGCATTCCATATGATGGACAAGTTGCCTGAAAGTCAATCTTGTCTGAATGCAGTTGCTGTTATGTTATGTTATGACTGATGCCCTGGGTGTTGGTGTCAGGGTCAGAGAGCTGCCTTGTAAAGGGAATGCAGTATGACGAGATTTGTGGAGGGACAAGAGATCAAAACTGAAGTGAAAATAAAACAAATCTTACCATTTTTTTATGGAAGCATGTTTTATTTATTCTTCTTGATCATATTAGAAATGGAATTTGCACTAAGATCCTATCTTTAATATTAGGGTGGGACTGACAGGGACCTGGCTGCAGTCACCAGGATGGCGCATGAAATCATCGCCCAAAAGCGGAAATGATACTACTTTAGGCGAAGCAGAACTTTTTCTGTGTCTAGGTGTTCCCTCGCAATATCATGGTTTACCCCTCACAGTGTCAGTGTTTCGCAGATATTTTTTCAGTGCACTTTTGCCCCTTTGTTAGGTGCAGCACATTGTGTTCTGGGTCTTGATTGGCGGTTGACCCTGTCAATCAATCTCGTCCGTGCTGTGTCTATTGTACAGTATGTATTCAGTTTGCTGCATTTACATTAATCACTGACCTCATGCAGATCTTAACCGCCACGATAAACAAGAACAATTGCAATACATTCAATGAAACCTAAATGGGAGAAAACGTGTGATAAAATTATTACACCTATTATTAAAGCTCAAAAATGTAAAAACATGGTAACTGTTCCAGTTGCTAGTACGAAATAAAGTTTTATTGACCAAGATAAGCTTAAAATTGGGCGGAACAAGGTAACTGTCTTTTCTTTCTTTTACGATTGACATTAACAAAAGTGTTTAGAATTTAGAAAAACTTTTATCAACATTTATTGTAATGGGGTTGTGAGTTAAAACATTTTTTTTTTTTTTTTTTTTTTTTTAGCAATATGGGGGAAAACCTCCAGATACAGCGAAGGAATTTTGGTTCTGGCGGATAATGCCAATAACTCCTGCAATGCAATAATGCACTCTCTTCACCATTAGGTTCAAACCTCAATTTTTGGTTCACGGCTTTGTTTCTGTTTGATAAATGATGATGATGATAAGTTTTGGTAATAAGCAAGTAACAAAGAATAAAATCCCTCGAGTTGGATTGTACTAACCCTAGTGTAATGTAATAAGACAATAAATAATAAATAATAAATAAATAATAATCCCTCTTGATAATATTACAATTCTGTTCGACACTTTAAATGTAGACTTATGGCCCATAAGTGCAAATCACATCACTCAACACAATAACGTTTTAAAAATGGTACCTACCTTTTCTAGTTTCTGTAAAAAATAATTAAAAAATAATTTTTGGAAAACAAAAGTAATTTCAAGAATTCAAAATGAAACGTTAAAAAACAAAACACCAGAAACCGTAAAAATTAGGGACATCACTGATTGGATGATGACATTTGGTCATCATTTGTTCATCATATCAACTGAAAGTCTTTTGGCATAAAGCAATACTCAATATGCTAGTCAAACAAGTTGTGGCAGTTTCCTCTGACTGAAACTCCACACAAGGACCTGAACTCTGGGTTTGGTAGGCTTTTGTAGCGCCTGAGCAAAATTCATACAATTAAGCTGAAATGGAACCACCTGGCCCAGGGGAGGGGCCAGGTCTTATTTAAGAGCATGTGAATATTGGTTCATGTGAGAGAGAGGAGTCTGTTTCAGAGCATGTGCTGTAAAAATAAAATAACAGGTATTTTTTCTTCATACACACAAACCTCTGGTGTGGTTTTTATTGTTTTGTCTTGGACCTGTCGGTCTCACTCTGGAGCGGAGTGTGACACAAGTTTTATATATGCGGACATTTGAAAAAATTCAAATGTCAAACGCCCTTTTCCAATCAGCAATGACCCATTGTATCTACCTTTTCCATTTTTTTACATTTTATTTTGATTTCTGGAAAGTTACTTTTGTTTCCCGAAAAGTTTCATTTTCATTTCCTTACACTTTTTGGAATTTTGTTGTAGTTTCTAGAATTGTGTTTTGATTATAAAATTTTAAAATGTAATACTGTTTTTTTTTTTTACATTTTTTTCCTTCATTTTTAATTGTCATTGTGATCTTAAAATTGTTTTTGCACTGAGTGATTTGATGGTGTGATTGCACTTCTTACAGTTCACTTTCCCCACGATCTGCTTCAATGGTCTAACAAAATTCGATTTCAAACCAAGAATTGTTGCGTACCTATTTCTTCAAGCCCCTTTTTTTCTTATGAAACTAGTTTGTGGGTAATCTCCATGTAAATCTGCATAAAGATAAATCCTTGCACTTTAATTTTCATAAACTCCAGTGCTGAAAAGCTCCTTTTCACCTAAAGACAGCAACATACTTCATCAGCAGAATCACATTTCTTTTCTATGTTGTGTCTGAAATGCGTGTGTCCTGAAGGGCTGAGGTAACAGGCTGCTGCGCTGTGGAGTGAGACGGAGGGCATTAGTCAGATTTGACCAACAAAGAGGCTGTGAGCACACTGCCGGGGGGATTAGACCAACACCACAGACTTTCATTAGCCTACAGAGAGAAGGAGGAATAGAAATAGCAACAGAGTGGTGGTGAGAAAGACACTGGATTACAGAGATAGTGGAGGACTTTCATTAGGAGAGGGTGAGGAGGAAATGTTAAGATGGAGGATGAGGAACGAGACACAAAGAAATGAAGCGAGGGACGCTCGGAACACATCGCAACTAGATTAGCCCAATACCAAGAGCTTTCATTAAATGGGAGGCAGGAAGTGAGATTGATAGAAAAGGGAAGCGGGAAGGGAAGGGTGTAAAGAAAGACTAGGAAATATAACAAGATAAATATTCACACATGAGGGGACAGATAGGAGACAGATTACAGAATAAACAGATGTCATGCAGGGGGACAAAAGGAAAATTGGGCTGCAGAAGAGGAAATTACGGAAAAAATGAAGCCAATAATGAAAACAATAATGAATGGGATTGGAAAGCCGACCTACGAGAATGAAGGAGAAGATGACAAAAAGGAAGCTTAGTGAATAATGATGTTTGTGAACTTAGAACCAACTCTTCTGAAGTCCAACCAACACACAGACATAAGCTATACAGGATTTGGAGAGAAGGCTATGTGCAGAAAGATGTTCATGCTAAAAGTTTGGTTTTGAGGAGAGCAGTCTGTTTTAGAACCTGCATGTTTTTAACATGCAATAAGTCACAACTGCTCTTCTGGGTGGATACAGACTGTCTGTGTGCGCAAAATGGGCAAACCTGTACAGGGGAATGCACTAAATATCAAGATCATAGACCATTCTGTGAGCCCGTTGAGTGAAAATGTTCATACAAGTTTTTTTTTTCCTACAGGCATGATGCAGGTGGCAGGTAGTAGCGAACACTTATACAACAGGTATGACATCTTCTTTTCATTCCCCTCAAAACCTGTGGGCCTGTTAGAGCATTTCAATGGACAAGTGTGTGCAGCTTGCTTGCCTGTTGCATGCTATGTGCCTGCAGCCTGGCTCTGAAGCTACGTTCACAATACCTTCAGCAAAGCATGTTTAAGCAACCACCTCCAATGAAAAGTCTACATAAACACGCACAAATCCGCAATTCAGGCTTCTGCATTCAAAACACTTGCGTTTATGCGAAAATACGTATAGCAACGCGTTTCTATGACGTTTTCAGGCTCTACATACACAACGCACGTCCATTGTGCATTGTACAATAAGGGACTCGGATTCAGTAATGACTTATGGATGCCGTCCATTTTCATTTGCTGAAGTATCAACCATTTGTAAATGACACCAAATCATTCATATAATGTAGTAAATCTGTGAAAGAAAAAGCCTGGAGCAAATTCACAAGATTTGCACTGCTTTGACATTTCACTTTAAGCCTCTTCCAACTGTAGGTAGCGGACATACCCAAGTAAACAGTAGAAAAGGTAGAAGCCCCTCCCTGCATGTCGTGTGTGAATACCTTAGGCTAAATGCACATTCAAGAACCTATGATTAGAATTCTTGAACATGTTTCACGTGCCCACTTTATCACTTGTGCTATCTTATGGGGTCCAGATGATCCAACCCTTACATTGACAGACAGAGGTGGATAAAGGTGGAAAGGATTTCGTGTAATCCATGGACACCAGTGAAGACCCCACAAGATAGTACAGGGGTTAGAAATAAGAAATATAGACAATCAGTGTAGTTTGAGTGGCCATCCTACAGACGTCCTTACGTTTCATGCACTCGCTTATCATATTTACATCCCGTGCGTTCAGCTGTGTGGCATAAGGGCAACATATGACAGCATCATCTGTGCACCATGAGTGCATGTAACTCACTTCCTTGCAAATAATTCACAATACAATCAATGACACATTTTATTTTCATGACATCCCTTAAGATGGCCGCATCCTCCACATGATCTTCCACAGGGCCTGAACAACTCAAAAACCTGCAGCACCTGCAGGGGTCAACTCCCCATTCTGGGTGCATGATACTAAGGCATAAATGAAAGCTTCTCCAGTCAATAAAAACTATTGAAAAGTAGTTGAGAAAGACATGCCCTTGAGAAATTCTATGTTACATGAAAATTCTGAGATTTGCAAAGAAAAAGTTCATTTCAAATGGCTGTTTACGAGTTTGGTCAGAAGCACACCCACAAAATATTTAATGACATTCTACTAATATTTTAAAAGCCTTTAGTTAAAGCCTCATAAATAAAAGAATCAATTAAAAAGTTAGAAAATGCACTCCCAGTTCCCAGAAGTAAGTTTTCATTTTTACCTTATTTTTTACTTTTTGCATCAGCATCTCTCCTGAGTAGCACAAATCCTACTTTTAACATAAAAGCTCAGGAAAGTCTCTAAATCGGTGACCACAAGGAAGTTAGAACTATGAACTCACTTAATCAGGGGACCGTGTGTCCCACGCTGCAGGCAACATTTGGCTTCTTTTTCACATATTTGGTAGATGTTCTGCACACTGACCTTTCTCCGTTTAGTTTCCAGACTGCTCATTTCTTCTGGCAGTGAGGCGATGTCAGACGAGCATTCCTGTGTGCAGAAGCTGTTTTCCTCTTTGTCACGATCTATAAAAGTGTTGCTCATTATACCTGTTGGTTGAATAAAACTGACCTTCAAATGTTTTTTAATAATGTGTTTTTGTCAATGAGATGTGTCAATTAAAAACTACTGACATTTTTAAGGTATATCAAAACATTTTTCTCAAACTGATTGAAGGAGAGGAGAAGAGTAAGGATTTGCAAATGATGCAGTTGTATTTGCAAGAAATCCGTTGTTCTCTGATATTGTATGACATTTCATATACAGTGTTCGCCTGCATTTTCACCTTTTACAGTTTGCGTTTTCATGTATTTGCTGATCTTTTTTCAGTCACCTGACTTCTCCGGTTCCTCACAAAAACTCGGCTCAAGGTAGTTGTTTGAATCTTTTGCGTCTGAAGGAGGTGCTGTAGGGGAGAAGGGAGGTGGAGATGAAGCGCATGCCGGCCTGTCGGCTTCCTTGTTAAGGAATATTTCACAGCTACAGTATTTCAACCTATTTTAACCGGTTCTTGAATCGCTACTAACCGAGGTTTGTGCCCCTGCCTGGAGAAATAGCATCAGCTGACTCGGAAGCGGCCGCAAAATATCCTAAAGCGCAGAGGAAGATGATCGCAGTCAATATTTATCATCCGGATGAATGAATGAAGGTTCAAACCGACCTTAACTAATGAAGGAAGAAGAGCAGGCTCCTGGTTTTAAGGGCAACAGAGACAAAGACACTCCTATTGTGCGTTATAAAGTGTGCTAAGGTACAGTCAGTTGCTCTGGATAAAAAAACTCTTTATGTTGAGCAATATTCCATCGTTCTTTAAAAAATGTTTAAACACAATTCTTTTTCTTGTCTGAGCTGACATTTGGCTCAAAACTGTATGACTGAATAGACCTAATATTGCTCCAATAGCAAACAGATGGATGACAGGAAATGTAGGCAGGCTTGCTCCACGCCAATAGTCCCGCCGAGAACTCAGAGGCGAATTTCTGATAAACTACTGCCACTCTGCAGAAACGTAGGACTAGAACAACAACACAGATTTATTGATTTTGATGAAAACTGCATAATTGTAATTAAAAGACCGATGGAAACACTTTGAAAATAGAGCAAACGATGACTGAAGTGGGACTTTGGGTTGCATAATTTTTTAAAAATGTTTTGTTATTTCTTTTAATGGTTGAAACAGATTATTTGTCACTAAAAGGCTGACATTTTGAAAAAAAATCTTCAATTTTCTATGAGTTTTAATTCATCATAATTGATGCAAATAAAGAACTCTAAAATATGTTTTTAAGATATGACATAACGGAAATCTGTCCAGGAAAAAAAAAGATGAATGAACTTGAAAACATTGCACACTGCAAATAGTTAGAAAGAAGGTAAACTTTTTATTTAGTTATTTTATTTAATTTAAAACATCACCAAACAGCAAATGCTAACTATCCATAAGTTGCTGCTAATATTTTAAAAATTCTCATGTGATTTTCAGCATCTTGTCATTTGTTTTATCTTGTTTTAAGTTCTGCCATGTACCACTGCACCACTGTTGAGTTGATGCATCTAATGCACCACCAGATGTTGTCTTTGTCATAATGTGTTTTTAATCACCTCTCCTAAAGTCAGATGCCAGCAGGCAGCTCTCAATTTGCATCACTCCGTCTCCCTCCTCTCTCCTCAGCATCTAAGGGGGCTGCAGGCATCAATCACTCTTAACTAGCCATCCTACCAAATCGTTTTGATGCTACTTTTGGGACATGTAGAGAAGAAAATCCGAACCTCATAATGCTGAAGATTTCAATAACAAAAGACAAGTTGCATTATTAAATTTAAATAGACAGTACTGCAAAAATTTGATTTTGTTTGTATTCTTCAGAAACCTAATGTGTACTTTACTCTAAAAAGATTATTGTAATAGAAGTATAAAAATGTTTTTAGTTTTTCTCGTGAATTAAAATATTTTTACTGTGTAATCGTCTGTTAAGTGGAGTAAACAGAGGAGAAAACTTTATTGAGTATTAAAACATAAAAACTCAATTTAAACTATGAATATATTCTTTTTCATGATAGTTTGCACTGATTTACATCTAAATAAGTACTTTCATCCTCAACTCTTCTTTTTTTTTTGCTTTCATCCTATACTCGTGCCTTCAGAACATCAAGGACTCTCAGTTTGATTCCAACCTAAAAACCTTTACTTTGAAAGTGTTGTAATAGCACAAAGTTCCTAGCAATATATTTGATAATGCAAGAAATAAAATAAAATAAAATGTACTTTATTTTCATGAACTGCAGCATATATTCCATTCCATCTGTCCATTTCCTGTGTCCACGTTATAATGGGGGGCAGGGTCCTGTCACATATAACACTGGGCGAGAGGTTGTGTACTTTCTGCGCTTTTCTCTGCCTCTGTGCTGAAGTTGGCATTGTTTGCATACTCTACACAAAAATGTATGAGTAAAGCATGAGACAGACGTCATGGCCTGGTACATGTTGTTAAAGCCTTGGTCACATGTACCCATACAAGGGGTTGACCCACACGGGTGCTGCAGAATTTTGGGTAGTCCAAGCCCGTGGAGGGTCGTTTACGGCTACAGCAGCAGCTTAAAGGTATGTCTCGCAGTTCCCGTGAGGCTTGTACCACATACGTTAAGGGACACCTTGAAAATGGAATGTACATTTGATTGTCGTGCAAGTGGTTGATGTATCACAAAATATTTGTAAGGGCAATGTGCATATATATATATATATATATATATATATATATATATATATATATATATATATATGTGTGTGTGTGTGTGTGTGTGTGTGTGTGTGTGTGTGTGTTAGGAATATTGTGAAAAATTCAATAGATGTCGTGCACACAGTGTTTGTCTCACTCCTTACGTAAGAAGCTGCAAGGATGGCCGCTATCTAAGGACCCGTACACTCAGACATGGTTTTGCAAATGCCACACAGCTGCAGATGTGAGGGGTTTCCAGACAAACCCAACTCCACCACTTTGGCTTGAATTCCAAACAAAACCGTTGGAGATGACTCCTCTGACAGACAGTGGTGTGAATGTTTGCACTGGGCAGAAGACCATGCGACCTGGACAATGCAGCAGTGGTCTGCTGTCCTGTTCACTGATGGGTATCGGGTCCCTTTGAACAAAAATGATGGTTGTCAGCGTTAGAGAAGGCGAGGTGAGCTATACGCCAAGGTCAACATGGTCACTAGGGTTCATTTGATGGAGGAGTCTGGGCAACCACCTGTATTCCCTGAAAGTTATGAGTTTGGCTATTTTTCACCCGCAGTTACCTGCAGTCAAAACTAGTGTTTAACATGTGAATAAATCCAGAAAAAAAGTATTAAACAATAATGCAGATCAGCAACCTTCATGGAAATTAGGATGACTCATTTGTGCATAAATTACCAAGTCATTGTTAAATAGCCTTGAGGACCAAACACACTCTCTACCTCGTCTACCTCATCGTCACATTCACTTTCCTAAGGTGATACATTTTGCTGAATGTAAAAAAAAAGGAGGAAACAAGTTTGTGTTTTTTAAAATAAAGCCACAAGGTCTTACATTACATCCACTGGTCAATAGGTGGCAACATCACCAGCTTCACAACAAAGTTGCAACCTCAACAAACTTTTTTTTCATAAGTGTCATGAGAGGCCATCATGTTTTTATAGAGAACTTTTGAGCCGTTTAGAGAAAAATGCAGAGTGAAAGAGAGAATCCCATGCTGCCCCATAAGTCTGGTTTCTGTGGGTTTTATTCAGCTGTGCCACAAACCAACGGCTCCATCCATTTTTAATTTAGTCTCCAGAAATATTTGATGACTTTTAAACTGTAATTTTAAAGTCTTCGAATTAAATTCCTCGGCCAAACCTAATGACTATGTTTTAGAAAGTTTTTCTTTTACACAGGCCTCCAGCTTTTGTTGCAAACATCTTTTGAATGTTCAAGGCTTCACACTCACAAGTAAAGCATGAATGGAACATTTTCAACCTTGATCAAACATTAAGTATGATTTAATTTTTCCTCATATTCTTAAAACTGGCATTTAATACACAAATGCAACAAAAAGCATGATTTAAATCCATGTTTGCTTTGGTTTTCACAAGATTGTTGCAGTTGAACGAAGAACTACTTAGCTAAACTATAAAAAAAAACTGCGTTTTTAAGTCAAATGTGACAAACACATCTAATCCTGTAAAGCCCACTACATCAAATAATTGACAGTAAATTCAATTCTTTGAAATTAAGATGTTTTAAACCCACTGATGAAATCAACATTTTTTTTTTATGATATGGATCAGGGGATGGCAACCTGGGGCACGGAAAGAAAGACAGTGGCACCCAGGGGTGTCTTCTGTTTGAAAAAAAGTAAAGTCTGGTTTTGGTGACGATCCCTTCTCACAAAGGCTTTTTTCCTCTATGGGGCCAGGAATGGTCCATTCATGCAACGCTGTTACTGTGACCCCCACCCACCTAAATAAATACTGCTACTTCTTTTCAATAAAACTTTATCATTTCACACAATGGGCTGTCGATGGAATGTGAGAGCGTGCTTGAGTAAGAAAAGCTGCACAGCTGCTTTATTTGATCATGTTTTTGGCGTTGCAGAGGCTAATATTTATGTAGTTATAAGTTAAGCTTGTTGAATAATAACCAAGCAACGTCAGATTATACCCAGACTGTCTTGGTGTTCTGCTAGATGTTGATATGAAATGTGAACAAGTTTTAAAATGAATACTACTGCTGATCACCACTCTATTTACTAGTGGTTAAAAAAATGGAGAATGTCGCTGTGCAAAACATGAAGTTCAGAGCCTGTCTCATAGGGTAACAAAACATTTACTCTTTTTTTTCAGGTTTAAGAAATATTGATGGTATTTTGTTCTGTTGCTGTAGGTATTGACAAACCACAAACGCAGTACTTTTGTTTAGACAAACATAGTTGCAACTTTTTCAACTTTGATGTATTCTCCTTTGTACAATATCGTGAAAGTGCCAAAATATGATTAAAAGCAATTTAGTGAATTGAAACAAATTTTAGATATATTAGAAATGTTTTTGTATTTATTTGTATCAGATTTGCATTATAGCTGGTGATGGCATAGTTGTTTCATGTCACAAACGTTGCTGAACTCTTATTTAGACAGTATCAATTATGATACGCTTGGTGATTTAATAAGCTTTTGCTCATAACAATGTTAGTGAAAGGGGCCCACAAAAGAACACATTTAAAAAAAAGGTTGTTTTTGCAGCTTATTTTCCTACTTGGAAGTAAGATGACTCAATCTCTGTGGCACCAGTTTTTCGCTTCTTGTGGGTGCCGAATGGAATAAAATACCACTTGGGAGGAGTTTTTTGTGAGGAATTAACATTATAATACACTAAAAAGCTGAAAAAAGTTGATCTTGCACGGTACAGCCCCTTTAAGATGCAAAAATAAAGAATTAATTATCAACAAAGTAGTCGTTTAGAAATTATAACAGCAGATGAATTTCTCTAATGAAGTTTCAGAAAGTTTAGGAAAATTAGAAAAATGTTTCCCGCCAAAGTGTTGAAGTGAGCAGGAAACTGCCCCCAGTGGGATCATGATGAACTACAGAGCAGAAAACATAGACCAGGTTATATCCAACGGGTTTTAAAAGAAAGTTTTGATCATGACTATGGGATAAGGGTCTCAGCAATACCTGCATCAAAATTGACACAGATGGCTATATAGGGTTAAAATAATTACCTAAATGCTAGGCTGACATCCTATCAAGACTAAAGATGTCTCCTGAAGTACCTCAAGGTGGCAGGACACTCACTGATGGAGAGTCCTCAAAAGACGCTTGAAGGCCGAGTCATGGCTCCTTAAGACGTGTCATCGCCCAAGTAGGTCCACTTCACAGTGACAGCCTGAAGCACCCTCTCTTTATCTCTTTTTCTGGTTGTCCTATCATGACACCACCACCCGAGGGGCTGATACTTGATATCTCTAGATTACGTATGTCTAGCAATGGTTTCATGATCACTCTATATACTTTTTATTTAACCTTTACCTTTTCACTGACACACTACATCCATTCTGCAGAAAAAGTGTATTGTTGAAGCATTATTTAAAAACACTCTGATCCTCACTGCCTCTTAGAGTCAGTAGGTCCTGCCTTTTTTTTCTGTTTTGTTTTAACCCCCATTGCCTCTCCTTCATGGCCTCTTCAAAGGCAGAGGGCTATCGGCAGAGCTTCAGCGGGAGAACCACACCGAGATCAGACACGTCAGCACCTCCATCCCAAACAGGCGTGTCAGCACTCCAAATGCGCACACACAGACTTGACAAGCGCGCAAGCGCATGTCAGCGCCTCCCAACAAAACACAGTGCGTTCACATGGCTCTCATATAAAAGCCAGTCCGACAGGAAAAGCACAAGGTTGAAAAGGCAGAAAAAGAGGGGAGAGGGGTGAGATTATGAGGCATGTGGTGGGGTAAGATTGTAAATGTATTGAGGGGAAAAAGTGTCGTTAAGAAGAAGGTTAAAGCTAAAAAGGTAAATTCCAAATTACAAACAATTGTGAGTTTGCCTGAACACCATGCTTGTCCTAACACAACTGTATCATATAATTTCCTTTAACTTTTATTACCTTTATCTTATTGCATAGCTCTCCTCACTGCATCATTTTACTTATTTACTTTGCTTATTGGGTTCTTCTCTTTACCACGTATTGCACACTATAGGGCGCACCGTAAAGAAATTGTTTATTTTCAAATTTAAGTCATGTATACGGTGCACTGAACTACGTTGCTGTGACTACGCTAACTCCCAACCTTGTTAGTAACATTAAAAAAAATCAGTCCGAAACCGCTACATGTTAGCGTAAATTTTACGTTGATTATTTCTATGATGTATTGTAATTTTAATGCATTTTTCTGTTTTGTGAAGCACCTTGAATTACTTTGTGTACGAATTGTGCTATACAAATAAACTTGCCTTGCCTTGCCTATATACAATAACACCCAACTGTATTTGCAACACGTAATAAAACAGACTGATACTATTAAAGCAAACACTGTTAGTAACACGTAACACAGGCACAGTCCCACACGCTACACGTTAGCAGCATTAGCGTATATGCAATGCCTGTAATTCCCAGGCTTGTTTGCAATACGTAAAAAAACAAAATGATCCCGCTAAAACAAACGTTGTGACTACACTAACTCCCAACTTTGTTAATAACATAATAAAAAAAACCTCAGTCCAACACATGTTAGCCGTGTTAGTGTACACAATAACACATAATATTGTCTGTAACTAAAACAAAAAAACAGACTGACATTTTGACAGTTGTGTGTACCTGTCACAATCGCCTTGACATCAGTAAGCACAACCAAAATAAATTCATATAAAAGGTGCTTCAGGTTATGAGGTGCACTGTCGTTTTTCAAAAGACAGTATTTGTTACATTTTATTTTTTTCTCCTCAGCCTTTAAACATCATCTGAGAAAATAGACAGTGTGGTTTAAGAAAAGCAAATGGAGCAGCAAAGAGAAAGAATGTGTTATTTTTGGCATGCACAGATAATAAACAGAAATGTGGCACCACAAATCGAGCCATTAGAGAGACAGAGAGCGTTGCTACCGCAGATAAATGCAAGACAGTAGGAGTGATATGCTGAGAGAGTGGGGTGGCAGGTCAGAGTCTGATTCTACATGTGGGAGAGTGGGGTGGAGATGACATGAAGATTAGAGAAAGTGCATGGTTGAGACAGAAAAAAGAAAGGGGAGTTGGAATGAGGGCAACTGAGGGAAAAAAAGGGGAGGAGAGGCTGAGATTGGAGAGTTTCTCCCCGGATCAATGGATAGCCTGTCCTCTGCTGTGTCTGCGTTTCCTCTGGGCTCTCACAACAAGGCCCTCTCACTGCACATGGGAAATGGATGGGTGTGTGTTTCTGCGTGGACATGTGTGTAAAGCTCAGCTATCTACGCTTTGGTACAACTCTCAGTCTGAGAGGTCACTGATGGGTTCCAATTAAAGTTTCGGCCAGAGCATTTTTTATGTACGGTAGCCACATGTGTAGCTCAACATGCTATTTCATCACACTTCTGTCCTTGTCCCAGCATGCAGCACAGGAGGAGAACTGATGTATCGCCTCGTGTATGTGTTATGATATGGCTATAAACAAGCTTTCAGGTTGTCAGAGTTGAGTTTATTCTGGTTGATTCACGATGTGACACATCCAAATAGCTGACACACAACGCAGCTTGCAGAAAATGTTTTTGTCTTCAT